>CM077015.1:125973719-127448719 GCA_039090855.1 Macrothele yani | reverse complement strand
GGAGAACCATAGATTCTCTCATTAAACCTAGCACCTAATAGGCACCCCCGCTTAAGGGAGCAGGTACCCCCAGAACCTCTCGGAATGGTACGTTCGAGGTGGTCTGCCCTCCGTGGGAGAGGCGAGACCCTTTTCTTTCTCAGTTTGGGACTGAGCAACGTGCGTAACCGTGAGATTACAACGTCGGTAATGATCCTTCCGCAGGTTCACCTACGGAAACCTTGTTACGACTTTTACTTCCTCTAAATGATCAAGTTTGGTCATCTTTCCGGCACGCCGGCGCGACCTTGCGGCCGCTCCGAGCGCCAGTCCGAAGACCTCACTAAATCATTCAATCGGTAGTAGCGACGGGCGGTGTGTACAAAGGGCAGGGACGTAATCAACACGAGCTTATGACTCGTGCTTACTGGGAATTCCTCGTTCAAGGGGAACAATTACAAGCCCCTATCCCTATCACGAAGGAGGTTGAACGGGTTACCCAGTCCTACCGGACAGGGAAAGCACACGCTGATTCCTTCAGTGTAGCGCGCGTGCGGCCCCGGACATCTAAGGGCATCACAGACCTGTTATTGCTCTGTCTCGTGCGGCTAAACGCCACTTGTCCCTCTAAGAAGAACGCCCGACTGAAGTGATCGGAACGCCTATTTAGTAGGCTAGAGTCTCGTTCGTTATCGGAATTAACCAGACAAATCGCTCCACCAACTAAGAACGGCCATGCACCACCACCCACTGAATCAAGAAAGAGCTCTTAATCTGTCAATCCTTCCAGTGTCCGGGCCGGGTAAGTTTTCCCGTGTTGAGTCAAATTAAGCCGCAGGCTCCACTCCTGGTGGTGCCCTTCCGTCAATTCCTTTAAGTTTCAGCTTTGCAACCATACTTCCCCCGGAACCCAAACACTTTGGTTTCCCGGAAGCTGCCCGCCGAGTCATTTGAGGAACTCAGGCGGATCGCTGGTTGGCATCGTTTATGGTTAGAACTAGGGCGGTATCTGATCGCCTTCGAACCTCTAACTTTCGTTCTTGATTAATGAAAACATTCTTGGCAAATGCTTTCGCAGTAGTTCGTCTTGCGACGGTCCAAGAATTTCACCTCTAGCGTCGCAATACGAATGCCCCCGTCTGTCCCTCTTAATCATTACCTCGTGTTCCGAAAACCAACAAAATAGAAACGAAGTCCTATTCCATTATTCCATGCACCATTATTCAGGCTACACGCCTGCTTTGAGCACTCTAATTTTTTCAAAGTAAACGTGCCGGTCACCCAAGACAACCGGTGAAGATCATCTAGGGAAACCGGCTGGCTGTTCAGGCCAGGCAAATACTAAATTTTTGAATGTATGTGCGTAGATAAATAATGGTTCTGAAAATATAGAACTATTTTCGAAATTTCTGTGCTGAAGGAAAAACAAATTATAATTTCTGTTGAAACAACCAAAAAATCTGGGCTTCACTCAAATTGAATTTAAAAAAATGCCCACAGTTGAAAGATTCAATTTTTTTACGAATGATATATTGTTGAAAAGGGAAATAAGTAACTGTGTCAATGGCTACAACACAATTTTTTTTAAAACCCTTGTTCAATATTTCTACACATTAGAGGAAAGTCCAGTTGGACTTGGATGGGATTTCCTAAGTAATAACAATAAAATTAATCATCTGTGAATTTGTTATGGAAAACTGGAACTTTTCTAATGGGTAAATGTAAATTTTGTTTCTGCGTAATACAGTAAAACGGAATTTTTGGCCTAATCCCTACCCGTACACCATAAAAAAATATTTGACAAACGCTGCTTAAGCTATTTACGGAAATGTTCAAATGAAAAACAAAATCTGCTCAGAATATAACAAATAAAAGCGGAATATTTGCTGCAGTAATTATTCGGCAAAAATCATATAGCCACTAAACATACATAGACAGGGAGCGAAAATATTAGATACATTGAATTAAGCAATCGGAAACAAACAAGGCAATAGTTTCACAGCTGTTGAAAACAAATTTTGTATTTGAAAACTTTGCGCTTATTAATAAGCCTGATTCAACTATCAAGCTTAGCATATTAGAAGTTATCCACACGTACAGCAAATCTTCACGGCTTGTCAACGACATGACATCTACTCCCTTTCTTTCAAGTTCATAGGAACAAATTATCAAAATCCATGACGTCAGATATCACAATGATTTGTATGTTTACAGGTATTTGTCACCATGAAGCTGAGCCAAATCCTTTCCGAAACAATCATCGTCATCAACCATGGGTATAAAATTACAGTAGGTTTCTGTTGCCATTTTAACTATAATGTCCCATTAAAGCCTGTTCATTGTAGAGTGGCTCATGTCTTGATGAGTTCCACCGTACCAGTCTTTAACATCGTCAGCCCACACACCGTGAGGGCGTCCTCTGGCATTTCTTCCGTTCATTAATCAAAACAGCGATGTCTTTGACTTCGAAACTACAGGCTGTTAAAATAAACATTTAACTGTGAATGAAAGTTGTGATTTTATTATAAAACCAAATGTGAGGTTTGCAAGCTGCTTCCTAAACAACATTTTTAATTCTGACATTACCAAGCGGTCGGTAAACAAATAAATTACTGGTAGTCCACCCACACAGGAAATAAGATTGAGCTGCTTGCTGACTGACGACGTTATATATGCTGACAACACCTGACATCGAAAACTTCCCCTCGTGATCCTTCTTTCCAAAAGTTTGGAGAGGATTCTCTGAACTGGTATCCTCATAATTTAAATGAACTTAAATTATGTTCAATGCTTTTTTTAAAGTATATAAGTGTATATTTCCTGTTTTTAATATCTTCTGTTCTTTAAAAAATTATTTCTGATATTAAAGTAGAAAACAATAATTAGCAATGCTGTACGAATATGTAATGGTATACAATTTTATTTGGTGGTACATATGAACATGTTATCACAGATCTACACTTCACACAAATATATGTATATATATATATATATATATATATATATATATATTTATATATATATTTGATTTTCTGGTTTTCTTCATAGAATCAGTACAGATGCAGGGAGACAAGTTATTTAGCAAAAAGCTGGAATCGGTGTGCACTGCAAACTGGTAACCAAAATGTACGGCAGCTATTATCGGCTCCAGATTTGGGCATCACAGATTCGTTGTGGCTAAAAACGGCAATGAAATAAACGTTGAATTAATAAAAAAGGTGTTAAACAAAAATAATTAATGAGTATTATGTATGAGTAAAAAATTGACAAGAACCAAATGATAAAGTTATATATTTTTCATGTTTCTCCTTTTTTTAAATGATGCAGATGACAGACCATAAAATTCTTAAAGTTAGTTAGTCGGTAATTAGCTCAGCTCATTCTCTTATTTATTTTAGCATACAATGAATGGTGTTTTATCACTTCAGTAATTGGAATAAGCGAAACAACTGCAGATTCTAAAACTTTTTAAGCCTGTGCAGTTGAGATTAAATTTTGGGGATGCCTGCCAACAGATGAGTGCCTTCTGAATGATGATTATGAACTAATATACACTCAAATTTGTCATGATCTCAAGATGCTATAGCATACGTTATTGAGGTAATCAGATAACAATCCGCATTTAAATTGTCTTTCATTTGAAAGTTACTTATGCTTCTCAGTAGAAGTAATCGAAGAAAGTTCTTGCATTGGATTATCTGTTGCTTAATTGACGAATGAACTTGGACTAAACTAAGATAATTTATGAAAATTACAAGACGATAGGTTTAATTTCTGTTTCAGCAATTTTTGAACGTAAATATTCTTACTTTCGCACTTGCACCATCTATTTCACCTGCTTCGAAAAATAACAGAATTACACTATTTGAGAAAAAAAAAGCATCCAAAAGTAAATATCCAATCAAGATTAAAATTCGTATGTGTAATATACATGTATACCAAGGAAAATGATTTCAATTCCAAAGCAACTAGCCATTTATTCGAATAAAATAGCTACACGAGCGGAACAAGTCATAATGTTGTAGCGCTAATTCTGGCTCTGGTACAAGCAGTTATCCGGAGTGGCATAGACTCATACAGTTCACGGATACTGTCTTGATGTAAAGCATGCCAGGAAGCGTCCAAATTGCAAGCGATTTCGCCGACGCTCTAGGATGGTCGTAGGGGGCGTCCCATCATGACCAAAATATGTTTTATCAGTGAGAAGTCGGACTATTGGCTTGATCATGGAAGGGTGTCAGAAACCTAGAGGCAGGCCTGGGAGAGCCGTGCCGTGTGTGACCAGGCATTATCCGGTTGTAAAATCATTCGGCGATGCTGTGACAGAAGTGGCAACACAAATGGTCATAGAATGTCATCGACGTACGATTCAGCCGTAAGTTTGGTAAAGATGACTATTTAGAGAGTCCCGCGTACGTAGGAAATGGCTCCCTTGGCAGGTACTCCCAGTGTACGAGCCGTGTGTCGTTCCACGGTAAAGGCAGGTCTGCCACTGTGCAGTTTGTTTCCAGAAACCTAGTCGCTAGTCATCGGCGCCAAGTGCAAATCGTAACTCATCGCTGAAGGCAATATGATTCCGCTGGACCTCGGTGACCTTGCCCGACACCAGTGCAGTCGGTGCGTTGATACTCGCGGGAGAGTGTTAGGTGGCACAGTGGCCTCCTCAAAAGTAGTCACCATGCTTCAAGACATCTAGCAAAGGTCCGGATGGACACGTGTGTACCTGTAGACGAAGCAACGTGGCCACGGATAGTTGAGACCAACAGACTTATTTATGTTCGTGCGGCTCACGCTATCACACGATCCTCACGTTCTGTCTTTGTCCTCGCTCATCCATTTCCAGCCGCTAGTTGTGCCATCCACGACCGATCAGCTCCAACATCGGTCGATTGCCACATCTCTCTAATCCAGATACCTGGTGATACGATGACTTGAGGAACCAGCATCTCTCAGCCCAATTATATGTTCTCCCAAACGAGCTCAACTGCTCGTAATGTGCGCGGTTCCGATGTCAGGGCCTCTTCAAAAATCGTGACGGTTAATGCAACTGATATCCGCTGTCATTATGGTCCCTTCTTGCGAGCTTTGCTCTTGATATACCCTCTTCAATGCACGGTTCCCATGGGCTGTGGCGGGTCACTATTTAGTCACTGGTTGCTATTTTTTAATCATTTTAATATCGGGACTAATGCACTTGCTTGCGGTGTTTCATCATTATCGAACTACTTTTTCTGGGTGGAACTTGTTATGTTTTTTTTGCAAAGAGTATATTGCTATCTATCCAATATGATGTTTAGCAGCACTTTGCTGAGTGCAATACTCTTTACGCACTGTGACACCAGGCCACGAAATGACTGAAGAGGCCAGAAATAATCTGCTGCCATGCAAATTCGAAGCATGTTTACTTCTAGAAAGGAGAAGTGCAAAAGATTACTCATCAAGTCAAACATGCAGTAATTTTTTAAATGATTGATACGGGGAAATTAATATCTTTTCAGTAATGAGTAACGAAATGTGATGTTCTTTATTTAAACTTCTGTTCAAAAGAAACAGAACACCTAAAAAGGGTCGAGCTACGACTTTGATTTTTAGAGGATATGTTTATTAGGCAATACAGAAAAAAGATTAGAATCTCGGTGTCATTCACACCAGGAGCTTGAATGTAGCTAATGTAGGTCCTGTGGCCACTTCTGGCTTATACCGCCTGTTGTACGCGCTAAGGCATAAAATCAAATAATGTGTGAACGGTGTCGGTTGGAATAGCATTCCAAACTGTATTTTCCCGCGTCCAAATTTCTTCAAGACTTGAAGACTTCCTTCCGGACGGTCCTACCGCTTCACTTGTCGTTTGAGAATATCGCGGAAATTTTCAGAGGGTGATAATTCTTGGGCAGAAATTTTCAGTGGGTGGTAATGTCGAAGAAGGTCCACACCACTACAACACGCGGTTTAGCCCTGCCCTCCCTTATTATGGACTCAGGAACGTCTTGCAAGTACTGCATGGTGATTGGCCGTAGACTATCATGGTGGCAACGTGCACTTATTATGGCGGTATGGACTTTCACGAGTGGTGATCTGCTTTCGCGCCCGATAGTACCCTAAGTCATAATACCTCATGTTCTTGCGGTATGCCTTGGGAGGATACACTCTGCCCCGCGCCTCTCAACCTGTTGTCTGCGAACACAGGTGTTATCATCAGTTTTGAGTACACAGACGCAGGTTTAGTTCGTGAATACGATATTGGAACATTCGTTGCGACTCTTCCTTCGATCGATGAACTAGTTCATTCTCATAGTACGTTGCTGAGGTATCAAGGGTAGCCGGAAGAAAGGCCGACGAGCCTGCAGTGTGAATTGCAATCACCGGCTACGTACTAAAATTATAGCTGACATGGGAGAACGCGTCACAGTTTGCCACAGCCACGCAAACGCCGTTGATGACATGGAACGTTCACTCAAAAGCATCTTCATGAGATGTCAATTGTCCCTTAGCGTGTTTTGTGTACGACGTCCATAAAGTTATCTTCGTGTTGTACTCCCTTCCTCGTACCATTCCATGCGCACTCTTGTCACACTGCGTCCCATATGACAGTCAATCTTTCGGAAGGCGGCATTGCAGTCTCTCATGCTGATAATGCTTTGTGACCGTACGACTGTCTTACACGACAATATATTTACCTACAGCTGACCAAACACTGACATACCGACCGAACCACGTGGCGCTTATCAGTGGAACGAACTCTTCCTGTCTGTGTTATTGTGTGATCCTATTTGCTTCGACGAGGTGCGTATGCACATATGGAAGTGAACTGATAATAATTTCTCGATATTGACTGATTACCATATCCTGTAAATGTAAAAGTCGTAGCTCGGTTCTTTTCAGGTGCTCGGCATTTATGAACATGGTCGTACTTCTAGAACCATTCATGTATTGTATTGTGAAACTATAAGAAAGCTAATTCTTGTTCTTTGATATTAAAAAGAAATATTGTCCTGCGGGCGGAAACCGTACTTCTGGGTTCCTGACACATTCAACACCAGTAAATCCGGATTTTTTAAAGTACTGGAAGAATTTTAGGGTTTGAAACATTTCATTAAAACTATCTTTGAACTATATTTGCTTGGATTTTTAATGTTTTACTGAAATACAGCGCAGTTACCCTAGAAAAGGAATGCTGACAATTGTGAAGATCATGGGACAGTGTTTCGTAAAAGCCATGCTTGCTCGAAGAAATTATTTTTCCTTCTTTTTGAAAGGCGTATTTACATAAAATGCTTCCTTTACATTAGATTCAGTGAGTCCTGAGATCTGCATTTGGAATTAAATGGAAACTACTGTAGGGCTCCAAGAGCTCACAAATCGCAATAGACTGCGCAAATAACCTAAAATGAAAAATTCTACTTTAAAAATGGAGTATTTCTAACATCATGAAAAACGTTGGTCACGGTTTGCTTCAAACTTAGGTTCCTTAGCAATAAGAATGTAAATTCAGTTTTGTAAAAACAGTTACACTGTCTTTCTAACGATATTTTTTCACAGGTGTTAAAATGAAATGATCTGCCATTGAAATTTATGTCGTGCTAGTGAGAAATTATTTAAAGGAAAAGGCAACTTAGGGCAATGGAGATTATGACATAATTAAATAATACGTCTCTATATAGCTACTACGGTTACGTCTTTTTGTATTTCACTATGTATTTTATCTGAAAGTAGAGTTTCACGGGTTTTCGAAGGTTATCTTTTAAAGTTGTTGGAATTCGAAGCCACGGTTCTAACACAACTGCACATAATCTATTTTAAAACTAACTCTTTATATACTTCTAATATGAAATCTTTCTTTAATGATAACCTTTTCTACGAGAGAGCAAAACATAGAAAATGAGAAAAGTTTGCAGCTACGAGAAAAGTTAATGAGAAAATTTGCAGCTACGTATGTCAAATCAGCTGTTCAAAGAACCCGCTATTGCTCCGGAAACACAGCTCGAAACCTCATATTAGAAAATCTACGTAAATTTGAATGTAAAATTCCTGAGGGTTTTCGCAGGTACTCGTTGTGTCAGTTCCATTACATTTCGCAGGTACTCTTTCTTTCAATTCATCCAGGAATTTCGTTTTAATAAAGATCAGTTGTTAAATGATTCCACAGAAAATTCTCTAATATTGACAAATCTGGAAATAACTCAGGACACCTTATTGATACATTGGTTCTTTGACTAAGACACTGTTCATTCATATATTCTTCTAGCGACCCACTATACCACTAATGTTATAAAACATACTTTAGTAATTAGTGCTCTCATAAAGAATATTCTTAAGTAACCTTCTAAAGAACGCTGTATCTATTCATATTATATAAATATCTTTTAGCAGCCCACTCTATAATTTTACTTCTTGCAGCCTGCTATGAGGCAGTATGACATCTTACTTAAATGAGAGGTTTTCTCTTAGATTTCCCGAGCATCGGTTTCCATTTTGTGCCTTTATCCGTTTATATTTATAATATGAAATTCCTTCATAAACCGGCTGGAAGGAATTATCTCGGTGTTAGAAAAGTGGGCTCATATCAGTTCGAAACAGTGTGTTCGCCGTCTATAAAGTGAGAAGAAAGCAACTGGGACGAGTGATGCAGCGAATCAGTATGTCTTCATTTTGCCTTGGATTTATTACACAAAGTTGTCATTTAGGAGGATTATTAAATTAATCCTGTGTAACTGATCACCTCCTAAAGGACGAATATAAGAATGGAGATAGATTTTAGAGTCCTCTGTTTCTTTCAAGTGGCATGATGCCCGTGCCATGGATACGAATCCTTTCCTATCAATCCTTGTTTCACGGAGCAGAGAATAAAGGACTAGAAAAGAGAGCTTATCAATATTATAGGTTTATAGTCGGTACTTCTGAGATGAGGAGAAAGCAACTGTTTATTCGTATCATTTCTCAAACCCAGCCTTCATATCAACATTTATATTAAAGTAGCTCTGAAAATTATGCCACAATATAGTTCAGTTATCTGAGACGCTTAAAGAAGTATTTGGCACCAATTAGTTCAGCTCTCTGAGACGCTTAAAGAGTTGTTGGCACCATTCAGTTCAGCTATCTGAGATGCTTAAAGAATTTTTAGCACCATTTAGTTTAGCTATCTGAGAGGCTTAAGGAGTCTGGCAGCATTTGGTTCAGCTGTGTGAGACGCTTAAGGAGATTTTGGAATCATTTTTTTTAGTTATCTGAGACGCTTAAAGAGTATTTGGCGCCATTTCGTTCAGCTATCTGAGACACTTAAAGGGTATTTGGCACCATTTAGTTCAGCTATCGGAGACGCTTAAAGACTATTTGGCACCATTTAGTTCAGCTGTATGAGACGCTTAAAGATTTATCTGCGCCATTTCGTTCAAGTATCTGAGACGCTTATAGGGTAATTGGCGCTATTCAGTTCAGCTGTCTGAGACGCGTAAATACCATTTAGTTCAGCTATCTGAGACACTCAAAGAATATTTGGTACCATTTAATTTAGCAATCTTAGACGCTTAAAGAGCATTTGGCACCATTTAGTTCAGCTATCTGAGACGCTTAAATAGTATTTTGTGCCATTTCGTTCAGCTATCTGAGACGCTTAAAGGGTATTTGGCACCATTTAGGTCAGCTGTCTGAGACGCTTAAAGAGTATATGGCACAGTTCAGTTGAGCTATCTGAGACACTTAGAGAGTATTTGCTGCCATTTCGTTCAGCTATCTGAGACGCTTAAAGAATATTTGGTGCCATTTTGTTCAGCTATCTGAGCTATCTGCTATATTATATCTTAAACTGTACTGCTGGCCACCCAAAATGCAAAGCCAAGAAGGACACGAGACAGCAAAGCCAGATTTACTGGACACATAACAACAGATACAAAGATGAAACGATTGAGCTTACAGGCCCGTGCGACTTGCGGAACACGCAGACATCAATAGTTTGTATGAACGCCATAGCTGGCAATAACGGCCGCTACACGCCGCGGCATCGAACGAAAGAAGCTTTGTATGTGGGCTTGGGGTATGTCGGTCCAGGCTGCTTCCACACGTTGCCACAGTTCATGAGGCGTAGCCGCGGGTGGTGCTTGACGGACCACTCGGTTACCGATCAGCGACCAGACGTGTTCGATGGGCGACATATCGGGAGAACAGGCGGGCCACGGCAGCAGTGACACCTGGTGTGCTGTGAAGAATAGTTGCACGATGCGTGCCACGTGCGGGCTCGCATTGTCCTGTTGAAACGTGGCCGCTGGCAGTGTCCTGCAGGTAAGAGATGACTACAGGCTCCAAAACGTCGGAGATGTAGCGGTGGATGTTGAGTGTACCGGCGATGCGTACCAGAGGGGTGCGGGTGTCATATCCAATTGCGCCCCAAACCATAACGCCAGGCGACGGGCTGGTATGGCGATGCCTAATGCATGCGTCATACAGTCTCTCGCCGCGGTGCCGCCACCCGCGGATCGGACTATCGTGGTGTTGTAGGCAGAAGCCAGATTCGTCGGACAAGACGAAGTCGTGCCATTCCATAGTCAAGGTGCGACGTTCAACTGCCCACTGCTGTCGCACTTGTCGGGGGTGTAACGTAAATAGTAATCGGAGCAATGGGCGCCGTGCGACAAGTCCCCGCTCCTGCAGACAACGTCGAACCGTACGTGCTGACAAAGGTTTTTGCGGAACACACCCTAATTCCTGCGCTAATGTTCGTGGTGTTGCGGTGGGAGTCGTCAATGCCCGCCGCACAACATGCCGTTCCTCTCGTTCGGTGGGGTGCCGCGGCTGCGGCAATCACTCACGTCGGTCCGTTCGTCCCTCTTGCACCCACCAAATCCACTCTCGCCTTGCTGTGGCTGGATGTCGTCCCACACGGGCGCCGATGTCTCGATACGATAAACCGCTGTCGCGATAAGCCACTTTTCGTTCTCTGTCGAACTCTGAAACGTGCTGGAATGACTGCCGTATTCTGCGACGAGGCATCAGGAAGCTTCCCACGCACAGGTCCGGCAGCACAACAAACTTCCACTACTTACATCCCGCCTTCTGTGCACCCTTCTTATAGTGCTTCTCGGTGGCGTGCCGGGCGCACTTAATTTGCATATGCCCTGCAATGCTAATCGTTTGCATGTCCTCTCGCGGGCGGCGCATGCTGCGAATTTCAGGCCAATGGGATGTTTCCTTCTTGGTGTTGCATTTTGGGTGGCCAGCAGTGTATAAAGCTTTTTATAATATTTCCAGATTCATAAATTCCAAACGATTCAGCGTCGTGCAGAAGTAATCCACATCGACTCAAATTATAACATAAGATCCCCAAGATGTAAGAATATGGGACAAGTGAGGAAAACCGTCCAAACAAGGAATCCAAAGGATACAAAGGCACTTTATTAAAAAGGTAGCTTCGAGCACAACTGGACAGAAGAAAGAAACGTCCATGTGACAGGTGGCTGCCAAGAAAAATCCAGTGTTTAGTATCACCCCTGGAAGCGTTGCAGGAATTACATCTGTCCATGCGGAGGACGAAGTCTTCAAGGAGCGATTGAGGCATCGCGGCCCATTCCTCTTGTAGCGCCAATCGCAGCTGCGGAATCGTTGCTGGCGGCAGGCGACGTGTTGCCAAGCATCTCCCGAGAAGGACCCACACGTGTTCGATTGGATTTAGGTCCGGGTACCTTGCAGGCCAATACCTGCTTTGAATATCTTAACTCTCCAACAGCTCTGCGACAGCCACTGTACGATGAGGTGTGTCGTTGTCGTCCATGAAAAGGAACTCAGGATCCACAGCACCGCTAAACAGACGCACGCGCGGCAGGAGAACCTCGATACAATAGCGGACACCAGTGACTGAAGCTCCTTGGAAGATGTGGAGGTCAGTACGGCTACCAAGCATGATACTGCCCCAAACGATAACTCCACCACTTCCAAACCTGTCCCTCTTAATTTTTTCGTATTACATCTTTTTCTTTTTTTTTCCTTTTTTTTTTTTTTTTGACTCTTGAAAACTCTGGACCAATTTTCAGGTTTGCGTGGCGCTAACACTAAGTTTTCTTTAGATGGCTATATAAATCTTCCACATCAGGCATAATGTTGTGAAAAATGGCAGACAATATTGGTCGTTGCTTCAGCAGAACAGCATAAAATAAATGAAAGCTTTACTCATTTTGAGCTTTCGGTAGGAAAGAAATAAACAATATTTATTTCACTCACATTTCAAAAAATGTACATTTCGTTATATTAAAAATACAAAACGTGGCAGATTGACAGATAAAGTTTCTCAGAAAAAATCTCTGTTATAGCAATCGTAGCTCAGTCGTGGAAAGAAAATCATGAACATAAAGTATATAAAAAAAAACTTTTTCTTCTTTACAGTTTTCAAAACTTAAAGAACTTTCGCTTAAGTTCCACACCCTTTTATGTCTCACTGAATCTACGTATCTGTCCGTAAAACACTTTTCCAACTACGTCTGTACGCTTTAGTTCAGGCACGTATTCTACTGCCGATTTAGAGCATTTATTCCGTAAAAGAACGTAAATCCATCTTCTTTTCCTTTGATCACCCCTTCTATAAGCCACTTCATGTTTTTCCTTTCCTTGAGAAGAATGTGAATGGCAAACACATTTCTCCAGAGCTTCGTTGCAACGCACTTATTTAACTATTTTAGCTGTTGGACACAGAATTACTGCGAAGGCGAAATATAAATTTTCATTAGATCGAAAAATTCGTCTGGAATTTGTTCCTAAATTCCAGTGAAAGCTTATATTGCATGAAAGAACATCTTTTAACAAGTTTAAACCTGTTATCAGATTCATGTCTGTCAAGAAACATGTAAGAAAATATACATCCCACCTGCTCACCTCATAAGGCGTTTTCAACGGACCAAACTAAAATTAGAATCAGTGTTAAATGTACACAAGGCGTCCGAATGAGCCAACATGAGATAATGAACTTAAAGGCTTTCCTCAGATAAGAGGATTTATTTATAATAAGTTATATTTTTCGAATTTATTACTGTAAATGACACTTCCCAAAACACATTTTCTGCCTTGTTTACAAGTTAGACATATTCTTGAATATATTTCACGCGCTGATTCCAAAAAATGCCATCAGCCTTGCACTTTCATTTAGAGTAAGTTACTCACAGCAAGTTTTCCTTAATATCGTGATCTCCAATTGGTGATACTATGCTGATAGATATTGACGTATTAATATCTCATACTGTTAAAATAACCACATATTTTAATTAGTTTATTTCAGCAAAAAACATTCAAAATGATCAGTCATCTAAATGTGAGAAGTCTCTTTTATAGAACTTTCAAGAGTTCGATATCCCAGGACATTCCCGCTGAAGGTTCCAGCAGTTATTTTCCATCACTCGGGTAACCCATCTTCCGTTTTATCTTTCTTCAATAGATTTCATGTATTGGTGAAATCTTTTTCATTGCTTTTCCCTAAAATCACCAAGGCATTTAGTAATGCGATATACGTCGTTTGTATAAAGGACTTGGATGTTCATATTACAGCAAAACTTATTAAAGTTTTAGGGCATGTCCTGTAATAATTTTGAGTAGTTGTTTGTTTAAGTTTGCCTTGAGAACTTTTGACAACTCGAAAGAAAGACCGGACACAGGACTCAACCTTGTTCACTGAACCTATGAAGGTTGAATCTTTTATAAGCTATCTTATCTGGGCACCATGAAAAGCTCCTGCTTTCTGTTTTTTTTTTTTGGTGTTCTGTCCAGGGAATTTATTTGATAAATAGCGAAAGTAAAAACTTTTTATTAAACGCCTTCAGAAATAGATTCATGAAGCCTAGCTGGATACGTAATGGTGGCTGGATAACGTCGTCTCTGTCAACCAAAGGTTCGCTCATGACATTTTGTTCTCCAGTTTCCTTCTCTTTCTCAAAGTCCAATATTTTCTTTTCCTTGGTCATATTTGGCATTACTTTAATCTGTAATCTTACATATCAGGCGTTTATTGCTTTTATCTGAAAACTTTCATATCATTAACTTTTATAATTCATGCTGCAAAATAGAACATCCTAGTTTTTTTTCCACGTCCCTGGAAGCTATTAATCGAATCCGTGTTTCACACAGCGGAAGAAGAGCAACCGTCATAATTTTTCTAGTACTTGGAAATTTCCACTGCACACGTTTGGCAACGAGGACTTATGTGGCTATTGCATCATGGAATTGTTCCTCAGTGCATTTATTGCTTTCTTGCTCTGTATAATGTGGCACTAAATCTGATGATGAGGCCGAAAGCGGCCTCGTAAGCCGTTGCTTCAAGTATTTTAACCTACGTGTATTTTAATTGTAGATAAAGTATTTTTGACTTTACAATCTGAACATCGAGTGTCTGACATATCGTACTTAGACAGCTTAATTCTACTTCCTTATTCTATGTAGTACGGAATACGTTTACTCTTTACCTCGAAAGAAATTTTTATTTTGCGTGCCAATATATTAAGAAAGGAAACTGAAATGCATTTTAAGACAAAATACTTTGAAACTCTAAACACAGAGAATGTAAGTGATTTGCTCAAAAGTTAGTTAGGTATAACGTAGTGACGTATTCGTTTTTACACCCCGACCTTAAAAGAAGTAAAATTAACAAAGGAAACTATTTCTGTGCTTCTTTTTTAATTTCGGTTTTCTAAATTTTGAAAGTCAGGACACATAAAATTCCTTTTAAGGAAAATTTAATGAATTTTGATGCGACCTGCCTCTAAGAAGCAACCTTCCAACTTGGCTTGGCAGTTAGCGTGTAAGATTCTGGAGGAATTCGAGGCCGCTGTGGTGTAGCGGAAGCATATCCCGCGCGTAACTGGAAGACCCTGGGTTCAACTCCCGGTGGCGGCCCATGAGATTGTTCCCATGACTCACTTATAAACGTGGAAAGAGCGAAGATCTTTGTTTGATGTTCCTGGTCCACGTTAAATATCTGTGTTAAGAACTTGTACTGACATGCCAAGGTCGCTTACATGTAGGTGCTTTTACGGACGTAAGGAATTGAGTTCAAATGTGTAACGAAGGACGACAGAGCGTTCTTTAACAAACTGTGCAACGTAAGGCCTTTTCTGTTCACCGAGGATTGGATGGAGGGCGTGTGTGAAAACATTAATCAACAAAGACGTTTCACATTATCTGATCTCTCAAAACATTTCTCTGAACGTTCGAAATAAATATTGCGCGAAATCATTAAAGAATAGATTCAGCACCGCAAAATGTGTGCGCAATGGGTCCCAAAATTGTTGACAGAAGAACACAAGGAGAACCGTATGAGTTTTTTCTGGAATGTGTTGAAGGACACCTGGAAGAAGTCGATATCTTTTGAGACGTATAGTGATGGGAGCTCAGAAGCTGGGTTCGTGCATCGCGCGTGAATTTAAACAACAGTCCTTGTAATGGGAACACACAGGCTCGGTTGCCGCCAAAATATTTAAAGAGACGACCTAGGTAGCATAGCCTTGGAATTAAACGTAGATGGAATACTGAGCCACCGTCTTTCCGAATGGAAGACGGCTGCTTAGCGTTGGGCCTACCTTAGATTTCAAGTCTGTGCAACCTGGGGACGCAACGGGAAAGGTCATGTGCACACTGTCCTTTGGGACAGGAAAGTAATATTTATGGTAGCATTCCTGTCTAAAGGTATGTCACTAATAGCGGCTAATTATTGCGAGACGCTATGACAATTGTGTCTTACAATAAAAACAACATTGTTCCAAGCGGAACAAGGGAATTGTTCTTCTCAATGACAACGGAAGGATTAATGACGCGAATGTGACGCTCACCAAGTTTGGATGGAAGCAGGTGTTTTACCATCACCACAGTGAACACTGACTGACATTTTTTTCTCCACTGGAAGTGTGTTCTTTTCGGCAAGAGATCCGATGAAGACGATGACCTGAAGACGACAGTTGTGCAGTGACTCAAAACTCAGGCGTCAGACCTGTCAGGAAGGTATCAAGAAACTTGTGACACGATATAACAAATGCATTAACATCCACGGTGAAGTAAGGTATTATAAAAATTAGTTTGAATGTATACACTTTGTAAGTTGTTTTCAATATTTGAAAGAAAAGAAAATATTTTTAAATCACGCATTTTGTTTCATTTTTTCTCTTGTATTTCAACCCTCAATTTGAAACATCAAAAGGTCAGCTATCTTTTTAAAAAAAGCTACAAACACATGTTTTGTTTAGTCGCATGAAATACAAATATGGAAGAAACTGGAGAATTTCGGCAGCGGCAGATTTAAAGAAATATCACATAGCTAAGGAAATATTTTAATTTATATACCTTACTGTAGGAAATCGTCGATAAATCTGACGCAAGGAATTATAATATTGTGTCGAAATCTCGTACAACCAACATCCTGTTTATCCATACTTCCATGATGGTTACATGTTGGAGAATTTATTTTGTGCGCATCAGTATTACAAAAGTATATATATTAAACTATTTTAATTTTTTTCATAAGTACAAAAATCTTTGTCTCTGGATCTGAATTATAGTGCATAGAACTTTGCGTAGAATTCAGCAAAAATTATTTGTCATAGTGGACTTATATACTGTATATCTAGTCGCATACTACAAGGGCTACCCTTTTCTGCCAGTGTTGGATTAGAAACCTCATCGTTCTTCTCTGTAAACGACTATTCTACCGATTTAACAACGCCGGCAAACGCTTATCTGTACTAAATTCCGTTTTCACATGTGCGTCACCTCTGAGGTAGGTGCACCGCATATCATATCCCTCTTAAGAAAGGCGGTTGAACGTAATAATAGGCTTTAGGGTCATTTAACAAACGATGCTCGAAAAAGAGAAACGAAGAGAAATGAATTCTCATTAATTCCATATGATGTATGGAACAAGCATCACATATATTTCTCGAACCACAAGGCCGGGATATACACTTTACATTTGGGCTCTAAAATAGTGAATTTCGCCTTTCTTACCGGTGATGGGATTCGAACCCATATCTACCTTTTTTCATAGATCTCTGTACTACCTATTGAACTACGACGATTAAAGCTTCTCCCTGCAACTAGCTAATTTAACATGTACATCCCCTCTGACGTATTTAAGTCACTGTCCATAATAATCGAGCTTAATGTTGCTTAACAAGAACATGCCGATTTATCAATATGGTTCATAAGATTTTCTGTAATCAGCGATTAGCATTGGAATGTCCTAAAATAGAAGCAAAAAGACGGGGAAAAAACAGAACGCGTTAAATTTGTCTTTTGGCAAATTGTGTCCTTGGTACATTTATGTGCACTGCGTCAGAATTAAAGAACGCCGAAAACTACGGTTAGAGGCTTCGCTCAATCGTCGTGTACTGTTTGTTCGTTCCTCTAGATGTGTGCTTAGCTTTTCACATTCGACAGAGCAGAATAATCCCTCAAACTGAAACTGTTTAAAATCATCCTCCAATTTACAAAAGTCTCAAGAAATTTAATGACTTTTCAATATGACATGAAAATAAAAATGTTTTTCGTTTGTAAATATGAGTAGTAAGTTAAATTTATTAATTGTATAAAACGTACTTTTCCCAAACACTTTGGTACAACAATAACGCAAAGTAATAAAGATATACAAATTTTATAAGTGATATCTTTATTAAGAAATTATTTCTGACAGTATTTCTTACATTATATTAATTTAATATTTTTTGCATTATCTTAGGTCTTATAGAGGAGGAGAACTATCCATAGTTATGACTATCGATAGTTTCCGATATTCAAAAAATAACAATCGATAACTATCGATAGTGTGTTGGCAAAGTTTCTCGGGACAAATTTGTTTTCCGGGATGAAAATTATTCCTGACAAAAATTTTTCTTCTTTTCTACATTGTGAAAAACGTAAGATCCGATAAAATTTGAAATTAACCTTCTCTTATTTTTTGTTTTTTTGGCGTTTAACGACCACAGTGAGGAACTTGATAGGCTGTAAGCATTCGCCCATTCTTGATTTAGGGCCACTGGTTTCAGGGAAGGGAGAAGCCAGTGCTGTAAGACAAACACAACCACAACATCTATTCCTCATTAGATTCAAATCCGGTCCTATCTCAAACGAATGATCAGAAGCCAGCGGTTAGACAACTGCGCCAATGGGACAGGATGTTAACGTTTTGACGATATTCTTCCGAAGTGATTGAGCAAATGTCACGAAGAAAATGTTTTGCCAAAAGAACGAGCTAATTCTCGTTTTCTGTATGTCCTGTATGATTTTTCTATGTTTCTGTTCACAAAAGCTAAAAAAGAAAATTCTGCCTTGTTGTATGCAAAATTATTTTTTCTGTAGTGTTCATCAAATTCTTGGTAATAATCCGTGAGAAATTCAATAAATAAAGTTTGAGTGGGGATGTTCCTCAACTGTTTTGTTCTATAATCATTTAAAACGACAGCAGCCGGATGATGCCATTTTAAATTAAGCTTAGATTTGACGTATTGTCAGACATTTTGTAATTCTTTCCGCAAATGCTATTTAGCGTAGACTTCTTACCAAAAAAAAAATAAAGTTGCAGAAAAGATAATTTACGTTTAGCCCTTATTACTGATTACTTACTCTAAACAAATAACTGTTTCAGCAACTGACGTACCTTTAAACTTCCAGTACAAATAACAAGAGCAATGCTTTAACTTCGTCTTTATCGCGTTGAAACGTGCAACAGAGGGCAAAACCACATACCCTCACCGTTTACTCTTTTGATTACAGTTTATTTTAGTTTCGCATTGTCATCATGTAACAATATGGCTGGGCTCAATGTTTTCGACACCAGTATAAATGAGGTGAAAATGAGCGTTTCAGTCATCAGAGCCATCGGTGGAAGCTCAATAGTTTACATCATCCTGAATTACATTTACAGCATCGAAAAACATAAAACTATAGATGCACTATCGATGTACTGAGTTGGACAAAATTATTGATAGTGCTATCGATAGTACCTCCACTTTTATGTTTACGTCTGGCTCTAGAGTTTACTCAAATTTGCACTTTCCTATCAAAACGACTTTTACCAGCCTTACACCAGCTTATAGATGAAAGGTAGATGTAAGTCATAAATACGTGGCAAAACTATATTCTTTCGATCCCACATTCAATCGTGTTATCCACAGGGATTCTAGAGTTATTGCCTAACCAACGAAGCAGCTTTTGCTATCTACTGCTTAGCGATTCGTTCGGTGGTGTTTCTTTTATATTTTTCTTTTTTTCAATTATTTAATTTCTTCCTCTGCAGAAATGCATGGAGGACTATTACACGAATAGCTAATTTATACTTTGGATTCCTAATAGAATCTAGGAAATATTTAAGCCTAAACTTTATTTCGAAACTCTTCGTATTCATCACAGTTGAAAAAAATACAGAGTTTCACAGGGTATGAGAAAAATCTTTAGCAGTCTGAAGTAATACTATTATTTGCAGTAGCATGGCAATGCCAATTTTCAATTCGTTTTCCCAAATGAGTATTGTATTATGCAGTAGACGCTCGGTAGAGGAACCCTACTTTTCACAACATTTTCAATATAAATACATATTACATACACGTTGACCCAGGGCACATTTCCTAACAAAAAAAATTAAAACCCTTGCTTTTATAAAAACGCAACGGCTGAAAGTATGACCGAGAAGGAATAACTGTACTTTCTTCTGCAAATATCTCAAAGAATTAAAAGCTATTTTGGATAAATGGTAATGCACATAAACATCGTTGTTTTAATGATGTGGATTATTGGCCAGCAGCATATGAAGCTAGATAACAAGTTTCGGAAGACGCTCAGCATTGTCGAAGAGTGGGTACAGAATTTTCACAAAAAAAAAAAGAAAAATAATGGATGATTCTCTTCATTACTGAAAACTGCATAGCGCACCTGAAATCAGAAACTTAAAACCCATTTAAATAGAATTTCTTACACCTAATATAACTTCCGTACTTCAGAATCTCAATCGAGTCTCACTCAAAGCTACGAGTGCTACCAAAAATGCTAAATAAATGCATCACTATCGACATAAAAAATAATTAAATAGAACATATGATTGTTATTTTTGGAGTGATCCATTTGTCACATACAGCCTGGCAATCACTAAGCAACAAACAAATGTCAATTATTTTCATCATTCATGATTGGCCAAGGAAGAAAAGGGCGCCTTCATTTGTGACTGGTTCTGGTGAGAATCTGACAGAAGAGAATGTCTGCGCCAAGCAGAAAAAAATGATGAAAGCGAACGTGATGAATTTATGCGGATGCTTATAGAACGTTGTGTGTTATCAAGAAGAGATAAATGTTGACGGATACGTAAGTGCTCATGCAAACGTAGAACGGTCATAGGATCTAAAATTTGGACTCAGTCATACAGAAACTGAAAAAAATGTCCGATGGAATTTGAGCTGAAGATGAAGAAAGATGATGCACCTCCCCTGCCCAAGATTTAGCAAGCATTCAACTAATTGATTTAACAAGCATTTCAAGTGACTCTTGATTTCCTACATGTCGAAGAAGATGTACACGAGTACTTCTGAATAGCAACTGCCTTAGTAAATAAAGTCTTAAAGATTCTTGTACTGCCTTTGAAACAGTATTAAAGCCTATCATAACTCATAATAAAACATTTCAATTGAATACTTTACTGCTATTTTAAACAATTTTTGTAAAATACAATAAATTTTGAAATTATTTTTTTTCTGTTGACGTTCCAAACGACGTTTCAGGCTATGTTTTAGACACGTGTGAAGTTTACTTTTTTACATAGCTCTTTTTTTTTTTTTTTTTTTGATTGAAGGTTTAACGACCACCGTGAGCAACTCAATGGGCTATAAGCAGTCGCCCGTCCCTAATTTAGGGTCACTGGTTCCAGGGAAGGGAGAGAGCCAGTGCCGTAAGACAAACACAACATCCATGCCTGGCCGGGATTCGAACCCGGACCCCTTACGGACGAATGATCAGAGACCAGCGCCTTAGACCACTGCGCCACCGGGGCGGCACATAGCTCTTTCAAACGACCTTCCGATATAACGATCCGTTTCCTTCCATGACCTTGAGTTCGTTTTACAAAGCGTGTTCTGCAGTATCAATATTCTAGTAATTAATTTTATACATTCTCAATCTGCCAGAAAGTGATCTGTTCAGTATTTCAGGTAGAGTAATCGCTTTTGTCTCTTAGAACCGATCAGAGAGTGCCGGCTGTATTAATATCTCCATGACGGGATATTAAAAAAACTTCAGTAGTAATTTAGCGTTCACTTAAAACCCTTCAGGTACCGTTACATTTATCTCTGCGTGTTCTATCCTCAAACTTTAAACGCATATTCCGTAAATGATGACGAAACGCTATATCAGGAAAATTGAACGCTAATAACTGCAAACCAATAAATTGCCCTGTGCTCACAGTTGCAGTTCGCTTTTTCTTTCTTTAATTCTGATAGTTTCAGTTTTTCCATGCGAATAATTGGGCAAAAAATTACTGCAAACGGATGCGTCTTTCCGTGAAGACAAATTCTGAAGACGCTCACTACGAAACGTCCAGCATTTCGTGCATTCCGTTGCACATGCGCGGCGATACGACTTGTTGACAAACCCGCTTCATACAAGACTACAATTCTTCCTAACTGAAACCCATCCAAATGGCGATAAACCTGCCAATGGCTTCGGCCTTCGCTAAACAGTTTCGCAGCACAAACAACAATCTGAAATATCCGCGACACATCCACCAGCGACCACACCTTACCATCCCTGTTGTTGCTGGCTTCTTTATTTCATTAACATGTAAAGTCATCGGTTCAGATTTAACATCATTTGCATGTCTCGTGAGGTTACACCCGTCCTGTGATTTGCTTGTTTGTTGCACACCTCGTTCTGTGTGGGACAATTTTTATGTCGAGCAGTGTATCAAAATTCGAAAAACGGATGTTACTGCGTAATTGATTTGTTTTAAATCTTTCGTACATGACTACCAAAGTCCTTCCACAAGAATTTCCAGCGCACAGCGTGCCGGATCTGAAGCCCTGTTACAACACGTTTGCTTCCAAACTTTTCGATGTCTATTCATGTCCCAATCTAATGTGTTAGATAAGGAATATGTAATCACGTTTTTCTACAGGAGACACCTGCAGGACGAGATTAAGCCCTGCGTTTGGAAAATTATGGAATTCACATTTCTGCCCTGTTGCTTTTGGTAAATGCGTAACTGTTGAGGAAATTATATAAAGTTTTAAACTCAATCACAATTGCACACATTAAAAATTAAAAAAATTCTTAATACTTTCTTGCTATGCACCTCTCTGGAACGCGATTCTTCAAATTTTGAGTATTTATTTATTCCAGAGATATTTGGTTTGCAAGGGCGAGAACAAAAATTAATATTTGATTTATTAGTACAGTATTTGCCATTGGTATTGATTGGGATACAAGACGATGATTACATTTGATTGAAGCATGTGATCAAAAATGAATATTTGACTTAATATTGCAGTGGTTTGCCATTTGCAATGATTGAGATTGAAAGGCGATTATTACGTCTGTGTCAAGCATGGTATCTAAAATGGGTATCTGAGTTAACAGAGCAGTTATTTTGCCATTTGTATTGATTGGGACACAAGGCGACGATAACTCTTGTTTAAAGGATACGATCTTATTGAAATTCTGAACGTTCCTTTGAAAATCATTCTTATCTCCCACAGTTCAATTAAATAAAGAAAAAACTTTCTTTGCACCATTTTCACGCGAAGAAACGCTGTTTTCCTGTCAATATATCATAACCAAAATTCAGTAAAATAATAATTCCTACTTTGAAAAAATATGTGGTTCTTCCCAATATCATTGCCTTCATTTCTTCTCCATTTTGTTTTCAAAGTAAGAATTGTATTTTTTTGATCAAAAGGTCATACACCTGAGTTTTCTATTCATAAATTTACCTAACGATTACACTTGTATTCCTAGTGTTTTGTGTTCACCACTTCAAAGAACCTAAAGCGTAACTACCGTTATTGTGAATGTTTATAATAAGGAGTTTGCATTATAACGTTTGATTCTACCGAAGTTTCCCTTTATATCCACATGTTCATTCATCACTGATAAAACTGTGTCTCAGTTTCGGAAGAAATTTGAAAATACATTTGGCAGTTACTTTTAAAAAATGTCATATAGTTAGGAATAGGAAGAAGAAAAAGATCAATAAAAGGATCGTTACATAAATTTGGTAAGCAACGTACGGCCAAGTGGTCATAGATGCTGACAACTTGGCTTTCTATTAAAATGTTGTCCGACCGAAACGTGCATGTGTTCGGAATTTAGCAAGGGATAACTCTAACAGCTCCGCACTGAAGAAGGGAGATGGCTCGTGGTTTCTGTAGTGGCCAATTGTTGTCGCCCGAAACCTAAGCAAAAGTAATAACGCAGGCCAAATATTAATTCCCCCAATATAACAGCCACGGCGGTATAGTAAAATAAACAGATCACTTTATCAATTCATCGTTAGGTAACATCTCTTTCACAATATCCATAACAGATGTGGCGTCATACCAATCGCTCAAAACATAGGATTTACTTTTACGAATGCACAACAGGTGTACAATGAAACAGTATTAATAGCTTAGGTTTCCAATAATTTAAAGAAATTTTCTAGTGAAAATCGGAATTACTACAATTTTCTAATGAAACTCGAAATCGGAGTTTTTTTTAATCAAATTTTTAAAAAATTATCTCAGTACCATTCATTTAAACACTTTCGTGGCGTTTGGCAGCAGAAAAACAAGGTCAAGTTAATGATTTTGTATTGCAAATATTTTCAATACAAAACATTATGGAATGTAATGTATTCCTATGATTTTAGTTCCAACATGAAATTGTTGTATTCTCTTCCAGTATATTAAGAATAGCTATTATATTTGTGTAACTATGTGCTATAATATAATTCTTGGATTTATCATATATATATATATATATTAACTTATATATATATATATATTTATATGGGCTTCTTTCCTGAAATAGTGAAGCAAACGTTTTAACAACTTATGAACAATTCGTAGTGTTTAGGTACTAAGGTTTTAGACCAAATCCTTGTCAAGTGTTTTTCAAATATTCCCGCATTTATCTGCGAACAAAACGCCTCAAAGCCAATGAAAATGATATTTGTCAAATAAATATTTCTTCCCGACAGCGAAAATGATTTTACTTAAAGAATGTTTATGATGAAGAACAAATACGAACATGTTAGAAGCATGCCACTTAAAATTGTTTACGAGGGATCTATGTATACATGGAGTATTTTGACATGTTATTTATTTATTGATAACACAACAGTACGAACGGGATAAATTATTAGGAATTGATTTTCAGAAATCATTCAGAGTACTGAAGACATGACTAACAACATTTACAGCGCTACTATATTTTAATTTGGAAAAAAATATGGCATTTTTCTTTTCTCTGTTACCCTGTGAATTTTTTTGAGATTACTGCTGCAAGAATCTGGTCAAAATCATTCATTGACTGCGCAACGGCATTTATTAGTATTATCCGTAGGGGAACGTCATTAATTTTTCTACAAAAATTCCATCCTACGTTCCTTTTGCATTAACCCTTCTGTTCTTGCTTTTCAGTAAAAATTCGCACCTCTAATATCAATACATTTTAAAAACTTTTTTCGTAATGCTAGGGCACTCCAGTTTAAGGAGATGAATTGAGTTTCAGCAACCGGCACCATCAATTCATTTTAGAATTCAGAATCAAATTTCCTTAAGTAATTCTCTTTACTTCTATCCGCCATTATGTATTTTGACTTTCTATCTGTCTGCTGTCAAAATTCCAGAAGGTTTTTAAATATTTATGCATGCTGAAGTGCGATTAATATACGAGTAACTTTTGTGGCAGTCTCAGAGGTGAAGTGGACAACGAGCATTGATTCTGACGATTCTAAACAGATTTATCCTTGTTCGGATCCCGGTAACCCATGGATGCTGCGTTTGTTTTACTGTACTTGTTTTGCGTCTTCCCTGGAACCAGAGGCCTCAAATTTGAGACGTGGGACAACTCCTACCCATCGAGTTTGTCACGGTGGTCGTTAAACCACGAAACAAACAAAAAAATTGTTTAGCCCCGCATAAAGGGTAGTATGTTATCTTCCTTCACACGTTCTTATTTGCTAGTTTTACAGATTTACGTAAGCACAATCCCACAGTGATTCCCTTCGCAAAATATAACTTCTTATGACGTAAGCTTGGCATCCACATGCTTGTCACTGGCCAGAGCGTATGAATACCAATTCATCGAATTTGTAATATCAAGCTGAAAACGTCGCCAAGAATTTCAATTAAGTGATAAATATTACATTTTTGTTGGGAAATTAAAAAAACAACAACTAAGATGCCGTATGTTAGAAAACCGAACAGGTGATCATTTTACTTCTGCTAAATTTAAATGTCATTCTTATACTAGTGCCCTTTTTGACGCTGCTTAAAAGAGCACATCTAATATGTCACACTTTATTGGAAATTAAATCCGGACACGCATAGACAGATATTATTTGCTGGTGTTAGAAACCAACATGTGTTTTTTGGGGCTAATCATTTCATAACATCTTTGTTGAAATATGTATCATGATATTACTAATCATTTTAGTGTTCACAATTATTACCAAGCGATTGGATATATTCGTGAAGGGTAGATGGATAAGTGTAGCAAACATTTATAAATATTTTTATGTAATTTTCGTTTATGATCCATGAATTTTAGCAAATCAGAATATTTGAGAAATAAAACGTGTTGGAAAGGTGTGGACACAATTTACACTGAAATTCAACAAAAATCTAACTGCAGACATACCTCTGCACGAGCTGTTAATTAGAGGACTGGCCGTAGTCGTCTCAATTTCCAGACAGAAAGGTTTTTGTGAAGCAGTGATATGAAGACAGGAATTTTTATTTGAGAAATGAATCATTCGGTTCTGGTAAGAAACAAACGGCATTACGTGCTCTGACATACTTTAACGCTTTACAAAATACTGGGTTGGTGAAAGCGCTACGTCAGCTTTCAACGGGTGGACATGTTTGATAACTCCAGAGGAATTATGCCGAGCAAGATGACAATGCACATGTCAAAAGTCGGTACGTATCTGGAGAACGCGTCTTGTGCTTTATTTCATGGCAAAGTTCAACGGCGAAAGAACAAGCCTCCATACCAAATAGACAAGATGGTGATTCGTAAGTTTTCTGCATTACTCCCAACTCATACATTTCTCTGATATAACACCCCAAAACATTGTGGCGGTAAGACAGGGTATCATGAATAAACGCACCGCACGCCTACGGTTTGTTAAGTTATAAGCACGAGACACGCCCCTTTCAAATGAGGAAATTATTTCTAACGGTAACTGCAACAGATCACGGTCTCAAGAACCTGGACCACGGAGATCGCAACATTGTACCATGAGATCTCAACTGTGTACCGTTTGTATTATTCAAAAATTGTGCGACACTTGTCGGCTTTGGAGAAGTTGAACAAACTGGATGTTTGCATGCCACATGAATTGAGGATGTCAGATAAGAAAAATCCTGAAGAGGTATGAACTAAATCCCTTGCGAGGCACAGGCGAGAGGGTTTCCTGCTACGAATAATAACTCAAAAGGAAAGAGCAGATAAACAAGGTCAAGTTAAGGATTTTGCATTGCAAATATTTTCAATACAAAACATTATGGAATGTAATGTATTCCTATGATGTTAGTTCCTAGGTACTAAGGTTTTAGACCAAATCCTTTTTCAGTGCTTTTCAAATATTCCCGCATTTATCTGCGAGCAAAACGCCTCACACAGAAAGAATATCATTTAGCCTTATATCAAAATATAGCTTTTAGAAATTGATCATTTTATTGCATTACCAACTACAGTAGTCCAAATTGTTAAAATTTTGAATAAGATATCAAGTTCTTCTAACAGGTTTTATTTTGTGTCAACAATATTAACTGAATTTTTGTTGAAATAAATAAAAATCATGCCAGAAAATTAAATACTTTACGGATATTCATAAAATAAAAAATACGTGTATGAATAAATGAAGACGATATTTGGAGGTGTGATTATGGGTGCCACAAAGAATTCTTAAGAGGTTCAAAACTGTTCCATGTTATTAGAGGAATCTGTATTCATTGTAAATTAAATCCGAATTCCATGAACACGCCCCCTATCTACTACAGTGCATTTACCATTTTATGCCTTAATAAATCAAAAATCTTGTCAGTGTTTGCTATATACTAGAAAACATAAAGTTTTGATTTCATTGTAACTATGGTGCACCGAGGGATTTTTATGTTCAATTAAAGATATGCCTGGTATTTTTATATTACAGTGTACTAATTGTGCGATCGGAATGCATTGGTTAAAAGCTGTAAAATAACGGGTTCAAGTTTTGAGCAGGGTGAATTTTTTGTACATTTCTTGCAATGTCGGTTTCAAGGTACAAAGCTATTCAAATCGATTGATTTTAACAATAGGTAAATCACTTAAAATCAAATTCTTTACAGAAATAATGAAAATAATCAATGAAAAAATGTATGCTTTGACATCTATTTGGGACAATGAATTCGCTTATCAGTATGCAAGAGTTTTGCAATTCAGATTCTTCACGAAACCTAAGGAAACAAAATTCACACCCATTGGTCTTCTTATCATGCGGTAAATAGCATGCTATGCACTTCTCAAGTATAGCTCATTGTATTGACGTAGCACATTATAATATTTAAGAATGGCCTTTGTCAGAAAACTGATTAACTGAAATATGTGAGCCAATAAATATCAATATTGGTAACATTCATTCACACAGCGAGAAATGTCTTTGCATTTCGGACATCTTTCTTTAATGGAACGAGCGTTTACAGAAATTCACTGAGCCAGCGAAAATTTATGTGACGTCATACACAAAAGAAAGGATCGCCATTTCAACTGCGCAGCCTAATAACACCACACGTGTAATTTCATTGATAGCACCCGGTATTTAAGGAGTTGTGAAATCACAGCAGGTGTATAAGATGCTTGTTTGAAAATTTTATAGGAGCATTTTATTTCATTTCTACACTAAAGTTCTGTTGTTATTTGAGGGTGAACAACTCGATGGGCTTACATAAGTAGCTGTCATTAATTTTGGGTAACTCACTTTTTCCAGAGACGGGAAGGAGCCAGTGCTGTAAGATGAACACGCAACTCATGCCTCGCTGGAATTTAAAAATAGCCCATTTCGGATAAATAATCAGAAGGCAGCTCTCAAACCACTGCAGCACAGGGATAGCACACAAAAGTTTGTAATTCGATATATCACTATAGCATTCGCATAAAATCTTTTTGGGCAGCCAGAGAAATGCAGAATCGAAGCCCAACATTTCTTATTGCTTATAATTGTTACTATACATAAGAACGATTTATCATTTAAGCGACCCACATAGGTGTTTCAATGGGTTCTTGGCAGGGATGAGCAGTAATCTCAGAAATAACAGTTTTTTTGGATGACAACATCCACGGGGTGCAATGTGTGGTCCACAAACAACTAAACAAACAGCGAGTGGCATTCCTATTGCGTGAAACGTCCGGTCGATTCTCGTAGACAATAGCAACTGGAGTGAATTGTAACAGGTAACAGGCCATCTCCATTGCGTCAAGTAAATGACAGTACAACAGTGGTATCAAGAGAACAATTTCAGTAAACATACTCAACTACACATTGGCACGGTGCACCATTCTTTTACCACTCATCTCCGATGAAATCAATGAATTCGCGTGCACAGAACACGAAACAATATCAAGGGACACTTCAGGACAGAAACAGGTCACCAGGTTAAAGTAATAGAGATTTTTGTTAACACATGTGGATGGACAGGCCATAAAATGGCGTCAACAGCACAAATCGACAAATCCGATGTGCAAACCATGAAATGTACAATTTGGTGGAAGTGATGTAATGTACTGAGGGTAGGTGATTTTCGGAATGCACTTTGTTCCCTTATATGTGTATCTCCAGAACAGCATTTGAAAGCAATCAGGTATCGTAAGATTACTACTGGTCAGGCACTGCCAAACATGTGCATGTAGTTCCCCATGGGTTCAACGAAATTCAGTTCAATAATGCCCATAACAAAAAGCTCGGTTAGTAACACAGACTTTCGCGACTTACCATAATGATTTCAAAGTGTTGATATTGCCCGCGCAGTTTCCCGAGTTTATCCAAATTGATAATTATTCGAGAGTTTGATCGTACTCCTGTGAATATTCGGCAACTGAAAAACGGTAAGACATCTACTTGGCTAAAAATAGTTATAGAACGATATTAAATATCTGTATCTCAAGATTCCCGAATCTCGTTTACTTTTGCACAAGAAGACACACTTGAGAATTGCTTAAATGGTAAAGACCCTAATTAATCGGAAAAAAATTCGAAATAGCTTGCCTGTCACTTTATAGATAAAAAAATATTTATATATAAAAATTTATGAACTGTTAATTTTCTTTCTCTTTGTGCAAATTACCAAGTTGTGAACGTTACTGGCACGGAGACCTCGGGTTACATCCCAGTATGCACGAACCAGTAAATATTCGTTGTGCGTCGTATTTGTACGTTGAGCCGTCGGTCCTCATTAATAAATAAGAGCGCCTTTCTGCCTCGATTCAGTATCACGTTCCTGTCGGGCACTCTATCCGAAATCTCTTCCAATTTGTAAGGGTTGTTTAAGACTGTGGGTCATACATTCGCTTCCTAAAATCCTCTACATATGATCTGATCTGATCTAATTTGTACATGAATTTACAACGTTGTTTTCATGCATGCCAGAAAGTGTGTATGATATCAAGTACTATTTGCTACTTTAATAGGGATTATTAATATAACGGAAACATTCACATAAGACAAACTCTAAACGATTTCAGAGTTCGCAGTTGGGTGCAATGGGTCGGTTTTGGCGTTAGCCATTCATTCTAAAATGAGATCTAGGTCGTTAACCAAATTTATCATAACGCAATGTTGGAAAATAAAATTTAAGACAGTGTAATTCCAATTATATTTTCGACTGAAAAGAATGGAAGACACTGGTTATAAAAAAAGTCCATGTTATCCTATTTATGGCATAAACAATATTTTTTTTCTAATTTCCTCACCTGTAGTATCCGCTTCTATCCGGGAATATGTGAGATGTTTCCAAAGCAGTGCTGTTTCTGATGACTATGTATTCAAAGCGTGCACATGTGCTAACAATTTGTATGCAACGGGCAGTGGTGCATTGTTAGACTTTTTTTTTTAATTGGGGGTTTAACACTTTAACCGGTTGGAATGAATTTACTTGTGGTTAGCAAAATGTGCTGAAATCCGTTCGAGCAAATATATGTATTTGCTTTAGTAAGTAGACCGGATGCTGCTGGAACGCTTGAAGCTGCTGACCGGCATGCGTGGTTTTCCTTCAACTTAGCTTTTCAAAGAGTTTTTTAAGGAGATTATTAACACTGATCATTTTGGCTGATTGCTTGTAGTGTGTCCAAAAATGACACCCTAACTTTGAAAATGAGTAGCTAGAAAACAGTTACTCGCAAAAGATGGAAACTATCTGTATCTTTATTGGACAGTCTATAAAAGTTAAAAATAGAGTTACAATTTTTTGTTTCAGTTTAAACTAATAGATGGGGCTGCATGTGCCAAATCATAATAAAATTAAAACCCAGTGTGCTCGAAATGTACCAAATGACTGCACCATGAGACCAAAAAATTAGGAATAATGCACACTCGCTACTTAAAAGTTATTTTTCAGGTAGACAACAATACACACAAATTGACCAATATCAATCCTCTCTTCAGCTTATGCCATCCGGTGTATCACAGGGTTTAACCCTGGGGCCACTATTATACAATTTCTACATTAATGATATCTTTTACTCAATTACAAACATTGATCTTTTATATGCCGGTGATATAACTGTTCTTGCCTTAAGTAACGTTACTAATGAGAACAATACGAACGTCAATACCCAACTTAATAATATCTCTAACTGGCTAATCTCCAACGAACTAATAATTAATACTATCAAAACTAAATCCCTGATATTTTCTAGACAAAAGTCTCCTCAATCACTCTACCACTATATTCATAAACGGTACAATTATTGAAGAAGTTAGCTCCGCATAATATTTAGGGTTACTTTGAGTAATGATCTCAGATGGAACAAACGCATAAATAGTGTACTACCAAAACTCTCTAATAACATTGCTGTGATCAGCTGGGTACTCACTAACATCTCCTTTAAATCACTCATCCAATTATATTATACTATGTTTCAGACACATGTCAACTACGGAATCTTATCATGGTGACAAACGACTAAAATAATCTTTCTAAACTTCAGGTCCTTCAAAACAAATTTATTAGATGAATTGATCATAAATCCAACACATATACTCAACTTTCATTTTACAAAAACGCAAGAGTTTTCCCTAACGAATATAGAATTCTTACAATTAACAAATTATACTAGTTTAACGTTGGAAAAATTATGTTTAGGCGCATTAAAAACAAATTACATGCCAATATTATATAGATTGTAACTAAGACGCACTTACACGACACACGCACATAAGCACATATCCGAGCGATTCATCCAAAGACAGAAACCATGAAACAAACTCTAAACAACATTGGACCTTCTTACTGAAACTCACTGCAGACGGAATTAACATCATTAAATAATATTAACCTTTTAAAAAAAAACTAAAAATACTACACCATGAACTGCAGCCACTAGATCAACGGTTGTAGTGGAGAGGTATTATTATGTATATACATTAACACTTATATTTTGTCATTGATTTATATTGCAATAATGTTTTCTTTTTTCCTGTTGCCACTGTATTTAACTCAATTATGTTAAGATTATGAACTATTTTTTTCACCCACCTTGTAATTCTTATTCAGGGAGCATGGGACTTTCTCAGGTCTTTCTGGCCTTTTTTCCACGCTCCCTTGCTGTGCTTGTTTCCATATACTTGTAAATAAATCTCCCTTGCACGGCAAAATTAAACTAATTGAATTGAATGGAATTGAATCACATAGCGCAGTCGAAGAGTGAAATTGGCATTCACCATGTCCAATATGTCGGCTTAAACGAACAAACATGCATCAGTGACAAAATGTTCGAGTTCGGCAAGTGTAGTCGTGTATCTACGGTAGAGTTCATTCTTTACGGTGTCCCACAGTGTAAAAATCGCACATATTCAAATCTGGAGAATATGAGGGTCAACCCGTTTCTTTTTCTGTAGAACTGCCCCGTGAGTAGTACTGAGCAATGACTGTATCGTAGAAACGTTCTTCGAGGAATTCAAATACCCCAGGCGTCCGATGCGGTCGGTCTCCGTCTTGCATGAAGATACGCTTTCCAAATGCATGCATAAGTCATGGGTACTTACCTCAGGTAAGTTCATGAGACATCGTAATCTTCCCGTTGCTGAGAGTATTCTCATATTATTTCTATTCGAAACATGAATACGATGGAATGAGCTAAACAGAAAAAATGTTTACAAAATTCTAGTTTTTTTGCAACAGCGACAAATGCGCGCTTTTTGCGCTATAATGTAATTTCAAAAATGTTAATGTTTCTTGCCATGAAGTATAAAGTGCTTTGTTTAAAAACACCATGAACAATTCTGAATTCTGGTTTGTTCAATTTTTATTCAATTTTTAAAAGGTAAAATGTTCTTGAAGGATACTAAGCATTAAAAAGATGATCCTGCAGCACCATATGGACAAAACGTGTCAGAATAACACAATTCTAATTTATAACGAGGAACAATACACCAATTAAGTAGTAAATAGTAACGCTGTACTAGTGATCCGATTTATTGGCGTAGAAAATAAACACATAAGCGTTTCCAAGCTTTCGCACATCAACAAGATGGCTTTTTCAAGGAGGTTAGTTTCTGTTTAACTTCCTTGAAAAAGCCATCTGGTTGATGTGCGAAACCTTGGAAACGCTTATGTGTTTATTTTCTACGCCAATAAATCGTATCACTAGTACAGCGTTACTATTTACTAACACAATTCTATTTTGATCTCGAAAAACTGTTTATTTTGTGCTAAAGTTACACTTGATATGTGAGCACAAATAATATTCCATGTGAAACATTATACTAAAAAATCTTCATTGAGCTACCCGTGTGAATTACAAGCACAGAATGAAACATGACAAATGACATTTATTGGCAAATATTTAATAGCCAAAGAAAGTTTCACAGCTCTCAGAAAGCGGACAATTGTTATCGCCTTAAGATTTTTCTAAAGCGTTATTATTTCTGCTAGTTTACATTTGCAACCACTGTGATGTGCAGTATAGACGTGGTCTTAATTTCACGCTAAAAACACGTCTGCCGGTTATTGACAAATTCGCAAGGTTGCGGTAACAGAGTGGTACACTGGGGGAATACTGATTACCAGAAATATTTTGTTAGCAATCTTGATGGTTAAAGGTAAACCGAAGTAATTTAGCGACTATCAGATCCATGTGTCGTTAAGAAGTTATTTCCCACTAAAAATTCAAGAATACGTCATCAGAATGCATATATAACAAGCACAAAGGCTGCCGCTTTCGGAACCTAGTTTCGTTTTCTCAAAAAAGCAGCATCTGTGAGGATGCATTGTATAGAATAATGAAGATCAAATGGTGGCTATTATCAATGAGAGGTCGAGAAGACTAAGCCTCGATTTGTGGTGGTATGCAAATGAAGCATTTGAGACGTATGTCCTAACTCACGTGCGCTGTTTAGGTCCTCTGAATATTTCGAGAATCATTGAAAATCTGTTTGAATGTATTGGAAGAAAATCACAAACACTCATTACTATTACAAATGAGTTTGTCTGGATAAACAAGATTTGAATATTTAGAGAGTAATTACATCTTTCGTTGCAGAAAGGTGTCACATGCCGGAGCACAAGAATTCAGAAAAACATTTTATTTTTCCAAAATTTTACGGTTTTGGGTTGCAGGAATGCAACATATGGGTTCTCATGATTTCTTATTTATAATCCAAGACAACACGTTATAAATACTGAAATTTACCTTGTTGGAAGGAATTATTAACGAATTGAATTTGCCATATAATCTTAAATAAATGAAATTCCATTATTCGCAGGTTTTTTTTCAGAAATCAAGTATAAAGTTACTTCTAAGCGAGGTTTTTGACTACTTTCAGTGATAGAAGATATTTTTAGAAAAAGAGGAAATACCTCACCTACGTAACTTATTACCAGCGTCTTCCGCAAATCTTGGTAAGCGTTTAATAAGTGATCTCATGAAACCGTGCTGAAGTGGCGAGGATGAATCAAATAATCGATTGGCGTGTGCTGGGAAACAACCAATGCAGTTGATATATTCTGCTCCATAGATAGGTTTTGACTCATTAGGACTCAAAACGTTTCCTTCGGAAATTATATTTCGCGGTGGGGACTCAGCGTCACTGAAGATACATTTAAAGTCTAGCCAAAATAGGAAGGTACTTGAAATTGATACAAGAGCTCGTGTTGTCATCATCCGCTTCAGACGATAGATGGCAGCACGTCTGGCACATTCTTGCATGCCCATGAGTTCCGGCAGATTTTTAGTTTTTTTTTGCGTTAAACTAATCTTAAGATCAATTATTTCGCTTTAAAATCTGAACACGTAGTGTTGATCAATATTTTACGTGGCCAGATTACGATTAATTTCCACTTTGAAATAAATTTATACCCCTGCTCTGTTGAACATACAATAGCTGCAGGAAATACTCCTCACTAAATGTGCCGGGAAACTGTTAGAGGATTGCAGATTATAAATCCAAGTATTTTTTTTTAAACACTGCATATGTATTTCTTGTATGTTATGTGGTATCTGGCACTAAACTTATAGTGTGGAGGGAATCATGTACGTGGGCAAGTTAGTATGTAATATAAAATAGTATTTGCCAGCCACTGTTTCTAGGCGTCACAGCTACGGTGATACGGAAACAATCTTTGCGTACTGCTAACATTTACACGTATGTTAAGCGCACATAAATTGAATATTTTTAAAGGTTATGGGGTTCGCAGTGAAACGTTTTGGAGTCACTCATAAGAGAGTCATTCGCTGCGGTAAAAAACAGATCAGATGAGATTTTAGGAAGGGAGTGTCTGATCCCAGGTGCCAAACAAACCATAGAAATAGAAAGCTAAGGGATTTGGGCTAGACTGTCCAATAGGAAAGGGACGCGGAAGAGAGGTAGAAAGGAGGATGAAGACGCTATTATTACCAGGAGGCCAATATCCGTAATCCGAGGTCTTAACTTGCCCATCGGACGCACGGCGGATATTCAGTGACTCAAGATTCCGTACCTACTGGAATCGAACCTGAAGTTTCTACGTGGTAGTCTCAAAAATTGAAAATTAGGCCATCTGTGGCCCGGTAAAAAGCAGAATATACAAGTTCGCATTTTAAATGATTAACCGAAGTGTTAGCTTTAAAAGGCTGTAGGGCAAAAAATGAACATTTTTTAACTCTTTAAGCGGTTATAAGGAATTAACTTGGGGTTAGCAAAATGAGCAGAAACCAGCTCCCAAGAATATATTCGATGTGCAAAAAGGGACTGCTACATGAAAACCTCAGAATCAGAAAACGCTGCTTTCCCCTTAGTTTTGTTGTTAAATTAAAATGTTTATTTATAGGGATAATTGACAGTAACCCTTTCTGACTGATTACCTACTAAAAATGCTATAACAGTGGCAAAGAACTTATGAAAGAACAGATGATAAGTCAGTCACCAATTTCTGCCCAGTGGCATGATTTTCATAGTAGAGGGACTATTTCTTCCCTATCATGCCGTGTGTCATGGAGCACAGAATATATGACCAGAGGGCATATTATCTCACATATTACAGCTTAATGATTTAGACCGCTGAGATTAGGGGAGCGGAATCGTTTTGCGGTAGTTTTCGTAAAACCCGACCGTTTTGTGAACATTTCTGCTCGGAAAGTGCAGAATATTTTGGGCACTATTTGGGTCTTACGTATAGTGCAGAGACTTGGACCATAACTAAAAGAGACATACAAAGGCTGCAGACAACTCAAAGTAGCATGGAGAGGTGCATGCTTGGTGTAACCAGGAGAGATAAGAAGAGGAACTCGTGGATCAGAAAAATGACAAGAGTGGAAGACATCATGATCAGAGTAAAATCCCTGAAATGGCAATGGGCTGGACATACTGCCAAAAGGACAGACCATCGATGGACAGCCGAAATTTTAGATTGAATTCCAAGGGACAGGAAAAGACCCAGATAAAGACCACATGGGAAATGGGTGGGTGAAATTCGAAAGTAGGCGGGAGTGACATGGTCCAGCAGTGGATTGATAATGGTTGACAATGATGATGATGATGGGTCAGGTGCTTCAGTCGCTTAAAGTGTCAAACTTATTGTTCATCTAAACAAACATTTTTGTATCATAAAAATATATCACAATAGCTATCTGAAAGAGATGGCCATTTTTTTTGCTCTACAGAAAAACAATTAGTGTTGAAACCCTGGTAGATTCGAACATCTTGGAATTAATATCTGCTAAACTGTTATCACTGTTTCATTAATCACACCTCCATATCACACGGTCGCTACGCATTTCAAAAGGAATATGACATTTCGTTATCTAATTGTTCCGCGGCGCTCTATTATATGGGAAAGAGACCCTTTTATGGGAAGAGACACTTAGCTCCAGATTTAAATGAACGGTGCAATATATTTTTTCCCAATTTTCTTAATATTATGTACGAATCGTAAAAATACAGATATGAAAGAGAGAAAAAATAATCAGATTTTTAGCTACGGTTGCTATTAAAAATGTTCAACACATCTGTTTTTCGAACTATTTTGGTAACAGATACCAATATATAATTCTCGAAGTAGTAAAAAAATACACAAAGGAGCAAAACTGAAGGAAAAATAGATAGTTGCAAATTACAGAATAAAAAACGTTAAATAAAGTGTACTGATTACACAATGTGGAAACCGTACAAAAACATTCAGAAGTGATGTATTTGAATTGCTTTTCCTTTTGGTGTATGAATTGCTGCTCGATTTGTGTTCTATTTCTCCTTCCCTTGTCTTGAAAGATCAAAGCACTCCATGGAACGCACTAAAGAGTGTCTCCCGTTAGGAATCTCTGAAGTCCCTGTATCCCTCTCTCCCGAAGGCGAGGGGGTCACAGAGATTTATACCCAAAAACTACGGTAAAACTCTCTCGACCATTCAACAATATGAACGGTCTTGAGAGTCAACACGAAATTACAAACAACTATTACTCTCTCTTTCATTCAATCTTACCCTTTACAGAACATGACAGAACAACAAGCAACACTAGCATTCCGTCACCGTTCCAAACACAGGCAGGCTCTTCTCCTCTCGTCACCTGAAAATACACACACTTTTAACATGGGTTAAAACAACTTGAAGGAAGGAAATGTGAAAATTCCCTTTCCTAACAATTAAAGAAAAACCCACCTAGATCTCCAGCGCATCGGCGCACTACTTTCCAATAATAATTCTTATGATATATGAAATCCTTTATCTTTTTGTTAACTTCAGCAATTTCACTTAGCATTATTATAAACAGCAAAGAATTATTAATACTGTAAAAATCTAAAAAAATGATCGGAAAAGCTACAGTAAAGAACGCTTAGGAACAGAGACAAAGTGTAAACACGATAGTAAACAATAAAACAAGGAAGTAATTTAAATTTACAAATCGCTTCATTCTATTTTAGTTACTTATTAAATTACCAAAGACTAAGCTCGCAAATTTCAATTTAAGGTTGTTGTTGTTTTTTATTGGAGGTTTAACGACGACCGTGAGCAACTTAATGGGCTATAAAGCAGTTGCCCGTCCCTAATTTAGGGTCACTGGTTCCAGGGAAGGGAAAGGACCAGAGCCGTAAAACAAACACAACATCCATGCTTCACCCGGATTCGAACCCGGACCCCTTTCGGACGAACGATCACAAGCCATCGCTTAAACCACTGCGCCACCGGTGCGGCAATTTAAGGTTTCAATGAGATAGTTAATTCACAAAATAAGAAAATTGAATGAAAATTAAAGGAAATTAAAAATTCCGAAGAGCCGTTCAAAAATGTCAAAGTGTAAACACTACAATAAACAATAACTCAAGTAGAAAAAACTCAATTAAAAATTCAAGTCGCTTCTTTCTATTTTTAGTTACTTAAAATTAACAAAGATTAAACCCATAAATTTCATTTTGACTTTGCAGTGAAATAGTTAAGTCGTCGAGAAAATTTAGGAAAGCTTAAACGCTCCAAAAAGAGCCGTTTAGGATGACAAAGTTGAGGTACTACAGTGAAAATAATTCAAGAAAAATAAACTCCATTGAAAATAAAAAGTCAGTTCATTTTTTTTAGTTACTTATATTATTACCCAAGACCAAGCTCATAAATTTAAGTTTAAAATTTCTACGAGATTGTTAAGTAATGAATAATTAGAATTAAATGAAAACTGAAACAAAATAAAAAAAGGCTCCTAAAGAGTGTTTTTTTTTACTAGAGATACTATTTTGTGTTCGTTCTCCTGTTGATAACCAAACCTTCAACCTCTTTATCCTCATTTTTCCGATGTTGCACTCGGTACTCTTTTCTCCTGATGTTGCACTCTCCTCTTTTTCTCCCACCTCTTCTTCTGAAGAGGCTCTTCCAAGATCTCCAGACTAGACACCACTCAACTCTTCATCTGATCCTATCTGATCACCAGATTCTAGAAACGATGAGTGATCAAAAATTTTCTTTTCTGATAGGAGGATGATAAATGATGACTGATCAAACATTTCCTTTTCTGTATTTTTCTTGAATAGGATTTTCTTTTCTAATAAGTCACTAAGGCTTTGACTATTTTCCCCACATCTGGAAGGTCTATGTCACATCTGTTTACAAAAACCTCACTGGAACTTAACACCTGGGAAACTCACGAATGATGTGTATCCTTTGATAAAGACAAAATTCCGAATCTATTTTTTCACTTCCATCACAAGAATCTTTCTAACAGTAAAGGTGCCACTCAAAAAGGAATTATCTAATCACTTAACCTCTCTTTTTCATATGATATCACTTTGAAAAATTATTTCACTTCAACTTCCTCCATCTCTAATTGAACATCGAAACAATTATCATCTTCCTGGTCATAAAACGAGAGTATCAAATAGTCCCTATTTATAATTTATAGGAAACATCCAGGAAACTGTCTCAACTATATGCCTCTTCTGGGAAAAAGGAAAACAACACCTTATTTGGTGAAAGTACTTGAAGACCCTCAAGAAATCCAGGCTGATATCTTCTAGGAAAGAATAAAATCTTTACAAATTTGTTGTACTATGGGACCCGCATACTCTGTCACAAAAGTACGGGAATTGTACAAGGACATTCTGAGAAGGAATATGCAAAGTAACTTTCAATTGAAGTCTTCGCCCTCAGCTAATCCAAATTAAACAAAGGCAACACACTGGAAATATGCAGTAAGCAGGAAACTAAAGCAGAAGCACCAATAATCACTGTATGCACGAACTGAAGCAGAAGCGTCGATTATCTCTAAATGCAGGAACCAAGGCAGAAACACCAATCATCTGTAACAAGAAAACGACTTGAAGATGAAACACGGAATCTCAAATAAGGTAGCTACCTTAAAAACTTCCATCGCACCACGTAATAAATTGCTTTATTCACGGCCTTTCCGTTCTTGTGGTAGCCTTGTCTTCAAAGATAAAGCATCGTCTTGGGACACACTACAGAGTGTGCCCCAGTGAGGATCTCTGAAGTCCCCGTAGCCCTCTCCCCCAAAGGTGAGGGGGCCACAGAGATTAATACTCAGAAACACCGAAGAACTCTGTCCACCATTCAACACATGGAACGGCTTCTAGAGTCAGAACTCTGGCAAAAAAACATTTATTCAACCTTTCACCCAACTTTCTTTCTCTTTTACTCAACACAAACGATCATACACACACCACACAGCATTTATTCACCCTTCTTTTCCACCATCCAGCCGATCGAAGGCTGGCAGGCATCTTCCGGTTGGCAACCTGGAATGAAAGCAGCTCTGAAGTGGATTTATAAAGAGATTCGAAAAGCAAAAAAAAAAAAAAAAAATACCTGAGGAAAGGGCGAACCCTCCTTAGGAAACCCTGAGGTCAAGAATTCAAGGCATGTCTGAACTACGACACAACGTCCTCTAATTGTTAATTTCACCTAGGTGACATTCAAAAAATATTTTTTTACATTTAGTACGCATCAAAGTTCAATAAACTAACACGCACTTCTAAACATTATACTGAAATTAGATAAACACTTATGTTATTTCTACAACAATAGAACAATGACTATCCTAAATCCTGAACAAAATCCTTCAGGACGTTCAACAAAATTATTTAAACTACAAATGTACTCATTTTTTATACAGGAAGATACAAGATTAATATCCTAAATTTACAGCGAACTTACACTTTTCACTAACGTACTACTAATTTTCAAGAAACTACTTAAATATTTCAATTTTTAACAAACGAATTATATTTAACTCTTACTACAGGCTGAAAACAAATGAACCTTTACATCTTGGCCTCTTCTCCAAATGTCTGACACTGACCTGTACATGGTGGAGAAGCCACAATTTATTTTAATTCCAGATGATGTATGGATCCTGCGGAGAACCTCGAACAATTCTCCTCCATGACATCCATCGTCGAATGAACTGTGATTCGGATAATAGGGAATGATCCGTCACCATCCGATTTCAGATCATTCTCTTAATATACCAGATGGCTTGCTGAGTGTTTCCCTTTGATTTTTCACTATGTATAACTTTGTTTCTTTCTAGCCAAATCTGATAACTTGTTTCAACTACTATGAAAAGATACACAATATTTTTCCTGGATGGGATTGGATGCAATTTGATTATCTGAGAAACATTCGGGGAACAGAAGCCGGCTCACGACGATACTCTTGCCCAAACACGTTTGGCGAAACGACAGTTCACAAAAAGGTGAAGTCTGTTTTCTACAATACCGAAATGCCAGCATTGAAATGTTGAACGTCTTGCCCAACGGCAGAATCTCCATCGGGTCGGAAGCACGTCGTGTGCCAGCTTAAAGACAAAGTCTCTTCTTGTAGAGTACAAGAAGCGACCTGCCACGTTTTCCCCAGCTTTCCTATTACAAAAAGTCGGTGAAACATGAAACTCATGAATCTGAATATTACTTGGAGGAAGCACGAAAAAATATGTGTTTGACACTTTTAGCCTTTTCAAAATTACTGCACTGTAAGAAACCAAGTTGTTCCCTGTAAAATACAGGGACAGTGTTTTTAACAGGACCATGCCACTGAATTTCATTTGTCACGTATTTCTTTGAGTCCGGACCCTTTAAAAACTTAAGAAAGTTATAGTTCGGGTAGGTCTTTTCCACAAGCCATTGTCGATTTTAGCCCAAAACGGATGGTTTTAAACCATATTTTCAAATTCCGAATTTCCAGGCCACCATTGTTGATTATTTGATACAACACATTCCGGCCAATATCTTCTTTGACTTTTGGATTCCAATGGAATCTGAATAGAAGTCTAGTCATTTGCACCATTATCCTTCTTGGGGGGTCCCAAAGGAGCCCCGCATAGGCACACTTAGTCACCAGCAAAGTGTTGATCAATTTGGCTCTATTGCTGAAAGACATTCTGAGGACCTGCCACGGTTGTATCACTTCTGTCATTTGGGCAATTATTTCCCAAAAGGTAGCGTCACTTGTCCCAAAATGAGTAAAGTGGATCCCTAGAATCTTAAACCCTTTCACACTGGGAATTCTTCCTTGGTAAGTTCATTTGTCCCAAAGGAGGGCTTTGGATTTTGTGACATTAAGACTGGCACCTGTGATTGCACCGTATTCTTCAAAGTCCCGGAGGACTTCGATTAAAGACTGTTCATCTTTTAGGTAGAGCAGGACATCGTCTGCATACGCCGAGAATTTAATTTCTTCATCGTTCTGAGCCGGGATTGGGAATCCACGGATTCTGGTGTTGGACAAAAATTTTCTTAAATATAACTCTATAGTCAGCACAAACAAAGTTGGAGACAGGGGCGAGCCCTGTTTGATACCTCTTTCGATTTTAATTTGCTCTGTCTTGTGTCCACTTATCAAGACCTGAGCAAATGACTCTCTATGTAACTCTTCAATGATTTTCACCATGGATACAGGAAACTCGTACTCTACCAAAATACTTAAAAGCGCCTCTTGATCAACGGAATTGAACGCCTTAGCTTGGTCTAACGAAAAAAGTCCAAACTTTATTCTCCTTTCATTCAGCAAGTAGATGATATCTCTAGTGAGAAATAGGCTCTGGGAACTATTTCTTCCAGGAATAGCACAATACTGTTGACAATTAATCAGTTTCTTAATGACACTTCGAACTCTGGAATTAATGATGTTTTTTTTTTGATTGAAGGTTTAACGACCACCGTGAGCAACTCAATGGGCTATAAGCAGTCGCCCGTCCCTAATTTAGGGTCACTGGTTCCAGGGAAGGGAGTGAGCCAGTGCCGTAGGACAACCACAACATCCATGCCTCACCGGGATTCGAACCCGGACCCTTCTCGTACGAATGATCAGAGGCCATCGCTTAGACCACTGCGCCACCGGGGCTGCATTAATGAGGGTTGCAAAATTTTTGTAATTTACATTTAGTAATGTAATTGGTCTTATTTTATCAAAATTTATTTCTCCCGAATCTTCTTTTTTTAATCAATTTAATATATCCTTCTTTAAATTCTTTCGGAATTCCCTGCAGGATCATCTCATTAAACAGCTGAACCAAAAACATTGTTATTTCATTTTCAAACATTTTTAATATTCTGCCATTATACCGTCCAGCCTTACCACTTGGTTGGGGCGGCGATTTCTCGACGTCAACCCACGGGATTGCGGAGGCACTCAGTCACTGCCGAACTCGGAAGCCTTCTCGTGGGAAGACTCGTCAAATGCTTACATAACGAAGGCATTAATCCCAAAACAGAGCATCTGCTTTTCACCAGATATTGATGAAGAGTGTTTAACACTTATGTTTAATTCATAAACTTTAAAAACAATATTTAGATGATTAATATTTAAAATTAAATTTACGAGGAAATTACTGAAAACAAAGGTCCAAATCCGTTCATCAATTTTTATTTTTCGCAAATATACAGTACATGTATATCGACGTAAACAAATTATTTATCTGGTGTTTTCAGTTCTTTCATGAGAAATCCAAAGCTTACAAAATGAAAAAAATTCAAATGTCCTTTGCATTCTAGACAGAGTGTTGTCGAATTATATTATACGAGATCACTCAAATTTTATGAAATATAACTATTGTAACTCAGAGTTTACTGCTTAAGACATCGCCCTATCGGACTATCAAAATTTCTCCCCGAAACTGAAATATCCTAATTAGATTCCATTTTATATCACTTATTAGGCCTTAAACGTAATTCACACTCGAATAAGGGTTAGAAAGATATGGAACTAAGTAACTTTTATTTTCCGTTTTGTTCTCTAACTGTCACCGCAATCGTTTCGATTTTTCTTTCTTATTTTGATTTATGTAAATGCAATCTTCAGTATCAGGCTTTCAGAAAAGGCAAAATGCGGTTTTTCTCAGGTTAATCTTTGGATTTCATCTTTCAAATCACGTTTGAGCACTTTTGACGATGTGATACAAAGTAATAATCTCGAATTTCATGATCCTCTTATGTTTTACATTTAATGGACAGTACTTATTCTGCTCAATATGAGAAAACTTTGTTCATTTAGGAAGAAGCTGAATGTTTTATTACCTGCATGATTCACAAGATTACGTCTCGCAATAATCCTTTCTTTCAAGATCCTCCAAGCCAACGTTAATGACATTTCCTGATTGTTTTCCATATCCTTTCTCCAGGAGCAGAACATTTTATCATTTAAGTCTTGTAGCTCTTAAAATAGATGTGAGCTCCACAGAAGCAGTTAACTGAAACATGTAAGCGCACTTGAATTATTCGGAAATTGCTGGAATTGCATTCAGTAGAGCAATCTTTTTTCGGGGGGGGGGGGGGGTGATATAGATATTTTTTACAGAGAAGAAAGAAAAAAATAACAGTGCATTTCTTTAAGAGACAGCTACGCATTTTGCTGTACCAGAAACTCTGGTATCATATTCCTTCTTGACTTGAATGCTTCTGTAGTACAGATAAAATTTACATGGAAACGGATATTTAATTTCATATTTCACAGTAAAACAAATCTTAATACAAGTAAATAAACGGAAATATTGTGTTTTCCTCTTTGTGAGGATACAAAAATTATGAATAAATTTCTAACCAATAGCCAAGTACTTGTCTTTGAAAATGTAGAAATTATTTTCTTCTATAACTGCTCGAAAATTTCAACGAGCTTTTGAGGCAATAAAATAAATTTGTACACGTTTAGTCCACTAAAAACATTTATATAAGGTCATCCCAGAAGTACTGTCGTTTTGCGCAAACCCAACATAAGTGAGGTCCCTGGTGCCCAGACTAAGACGTCGACAACGGTGAGTATAAGACGGATGAGGCGAGCAGTATTTCACGTCGTCACTTGAGACCCAAACGGGAGTTCTAGTTGCAGTCGTTGTGTACTTAAACCGCATAGGAAAAGACAGTGTCAGAAGACCACGTTAGGCACATTACGCCGTATGAGTTCCACAATCGACATTCAGCGACGGCAGCTACATGAAACATCAATGCCGTATATGGGCCGGGTACCCTGGAGGTCAGGAAATGTGAACCCTGGTTACAGAAATTTCGAATTGGCGACACCAGCCTCTAGAATGTGCAACGATGCGGACGGCCTGTTCAGCTGGATAACGACGTGCTGAAAGCTGCTTTTAAAGGGAAATCCGCAAGCAACAGTAAAGGAATTGGCCACATTTGTTCATTCAACCCATTCCACTGTTCACCGGCATCTGCAGGACCTTGGTCATGTGTCGAAACTGGATAAGTGGGTAACCCATGATCTTACTCCACAACAGCGTGTGGACATTTGCTCTTCTTTGCTCTCCCGTGAAAAACGGGAGCCGGTTTTGCACATACTTGTCAGAGGCGATGACAAAGGCATTGTTTATCACAACATTAAGCAAAAACGGCAGTAGATTCCCAAAGGGAATGTGCCTGCACTAGTGGCGAAAGGGGACGTTTCCCACAATAGGTTTTGGATGTGTGTGTGGTGGGATATGCAAGGCATATTCCATTATGAACTGCTGCCTCCCAACAAAGCCATTACAGGGGAAGTCTACAGTCAGCAGCTGCAGCGTCTATGCACTGCTTTGCAGAATAAACGTCCAGCACTCGAGAATCATAGAGGCATCCTGCTGAATCAGGACAACGCAAAACCACATACAGAGAAAATGACCAGTTCCACGTTGCAGGACTTCGGATGGGAAAAACGTCCGCATCCAGCATATTCGCCTGATATCGCCCCATCCGACTATCACCTCCTTTGCAGCCTGCAAAGCCATCTTGCTGGGACTACACTCAGAAATGTGGAAGAGGTACGGCGAGCCCTTTCTGCCTTTTTTGCATCGTAACCCATGGAATTCTACAAGTCTGGCATTCAAAACCTTGTCGATCGATGGAAGAAGGTTTTAACTTCCGTGGGCGGTTATTACATGGATTGAAACATCTGTTCGAGGTATGTTGTTTTTCTTTCTTTTCTTCACACGGTGAAACAACAACAGTAATTTTGGGATTACCTGATATTAATTGGGCCTTTCGGGGAGTGATGACGTAGCCTTACTTGATTTAAGGTAATATGAGATAGGTTAGTTGGATAGCAAAAGTGGGAAGCTAAAGCAAATAAAGAACATGGGATAAAGATAATGTAAGCATTTACTTCTACGTTGTTGATTTATGTAAAGAAGACGTTATGGCCACTAGGGGCTACAGCAATGAATAAATTGCTTTCAATTTAATTTACTCACTATTATTAATCTTTAGTAACGATTTGAGGTTAAAGTTGGGAAAGAATAGGCGGCTTATTCCACCGTATATAAAATATGTTACCCATCAAATGATATATCATATATTCGAGTAAATTGTATTTAAATGGAAATTACTCTGCTGTTATAATTTGCGTAGTGGAAACTTCAGTGTTCGATACCTGGTTAATGGAGGTGGACTTTTACACTTCTTTTAAAGAAGTTACTGCTAAGAAATATATCAGTTGCTAAAAAAATGGTATCAGATTTTTTAGAGACGTGAAGGAAATAGTGTGAGTTATCAAACTGGAATACCTGTAAAGTTAATTATTATTAGTTTAATGTGTTTTAAGAAAATATTTTGGTAAAAATTGTAATTGATTTAATGCAAATAGCAAGGCTTGGAAATTTTCATGTTGGCTGAACAGCAGACAAATATCTTACTCACCAGCTTAAACTCAACAGCCTGCAGGGCACGCAAAAAAACCTCAGTACTAAAAAGGAAAAGAAAATTGGAAATTGTTTACACCTTCAAATAAAAAATGTATTATCAATTTTAATTGTAAGTTAAAAAAATATAATAAGAACATCATTCGAGAGATGGTTATCGCCGAATAATATTTATTGCTAACCTAATTGAAACGCCTTACCATTGTTTAATAATCAAACTCAGTTTTCTCCCTCTAGAATAGATAGTTCAAGAATCCTTCAATGTTTTGGAACTCTCTTAACTAACCATTTGGGGGAAACCAGATATCCGTGTTTGCCATTCGACCTACGACATTAATTGCCTAAGATGTAGCTCGCGAGCCACATGCGACTCTCACACTGTTTATCTTTAACACTGAGTTTGGGGAAATCATTGTACGAGGTTGTATACCACTTGTCACGTATTACGTTTTAAGCATGCAATTCCGGGAACAACGTTTCTACCTGTAGCTTTGTCGGGTCCTGGGCGCTGAAAACTTACGATCTCTGTGACGTTACAAACAGAGACGGAAAGAAACTGAAATTGAGTCGTTGGGTTGAGTCAAATTCATATAGCCACAATCGTTGTCTTGCTTCATTTTCAGTTGTTTTCTCTTCGCTAAATCAGAGTTTGTACTTCCATTCCTTTGTAAACACTTTCAGATTCCACAAAAATAACTTTTGTGCGATAGGCTTTTTTTCACCATCAAGAACCTTTCCTTGGATATGTCAGAGAATATATTCTGAAACCAATAGTGCCTCCTAACCAGGGTGACCAGATGACCTTCTAGAAAGGGAGGTCATTAACATCAAGAAAAGGAGAGCATTTCGAGAAAAGGAGGACATTTCAAGTAAAAGCAGAACATATCGAGAAATGGGAGGGCATTTCACGAAAAAGGAGGACCAAAATTTGCTTAACTCTTTCAGCGGCCGGTCTACGTGAAAATGTTTTTGCCAAAAATCCACGGAAGCTGCAGGGATTGGGGCTCCGAATTCTCCCCTCTCCTGGAACTTGAAATGTTCCCATAGCGGCTGGCATTCCACTGTCCTAGCAAAACAATTGCTGTCCCCTTCTCACTCAGCTGGGTGCAACACATACCTGCCACAGATTACCCCTGCCATCGAGTTCTTTATTCCATTCCTTGTTCTAGGACCCAAGGCGAGAATAGACTCCCACACCCCCTTCTGCCTGGAGACCACAGGTCAGTTGCTGAGTCATTCGGTGGACACACGTCAAAGGAGGAAGTTCCGTAAGGTGCAGTCTCCCGCTCTCGCCAATAAAAATCTTTTCCTTCATTGCTCAAGTGAAGTATATTCCCCCTAGTTATAGCATTAATACTAGCTAGATGGAAAACTTTCGTATGAGGGGGGGGTTCCAGGGGGACCCCAAAATGTGTGGGGTACCTAGAATTCTCTGCCACTACCTGTGCTTTTTTCCAGAAAAATGAAGGTACCAGGGCTTGGTTTAAACAAAGCTTCAAGCGCAGTCTTTATCTGCAGCGAGGGGAGCACCCAAAAATTCGGAATAGGGGGGCCGGCTATGCAAGTAAAAATGCTCATGCATGTGTACTTACGTGACGTGACTGTTATAATAAATGTTTTAATCTGTGGAAGAATTTAATACATTGTTTTCATGAATTATCCAGCTCAGGGGCGCCGACTTCATCAAATTATTGAGGGTGCAAACTTGAAAAGATCAGACGTGGGAGAACCACATCTCTTCCTTTGTCAGGAGGAAAATAAAAATTCAAAATGAGGTAGGGGGTAGAAAAAAGATAAACTACGAGATTCGACGTATATTTTGAAACGCAATTGTAATTGCTGATCAGCAAATAAACAAGGAAATAGAAATATTATTTTGCAGAATATTAATATTTTAAAAAAGGAAATTCAGCCAGCCATTTTATAAAAATATCCCGAGAGATTTTGTTTCCAAATGTTTATCAAGAATATGAAAAATCAGCACTGTTACTCAAACAAAGCACGCGAAGCGCTAAAAATAAATACAGTAGATACATAAGGGCGCTACAGATGATACGTTTCTGTATTTTTATTTATTTTATTTTTCATAATTGTTTTAAACATCACGAGAACATGTCAAACAAAATACGGACTGACAACCAAGCTTCTTATCAAATAAACAATGCTTTATATTAAATAGGAAAAAAGGTTTACTTATTTTGTTATTTATAAAATTTTCGGAATTAAATCGCTTTGTCCTCATAAGGTGAAGCTTGATCTCCTTTATGAGGCCAAGGCACGATTATTTAATTGAACAAGACCAAAGACATTGGGTCGGCACTCACCCCCCTAGTAACATGGGCAAGATTCACCTTGCCCTCCTATACTCGGCGCTTATGGTCCAGCTGGAAATAGTGTTTTCATTGGTTTTTTTTACTTTTAATAAAAATACATATTTCAGAAAAGGAGTTAACCACAAATGTAATTATTTTATCTATTGCTATATTATAAGTTCAGATAATGTATTTTAGAACAAACTCTATAATGCGTAATCTCAACAATTTTTAAAATTGAAATTCACCAATTAGGAAAATTGGAGAACAATTAGAGGGTTAGGAATCTCTCGTGTCGGACACAAATGGTGTCGGAATCCTATTACAAAACACTTGGCCTCATGGGGGGGGGGGCGAACACCAATGGGGTGTCGAAATCCTATTACAAAACACTTGGCCTCATGGGGAGGGCGCGGACACCAATGGTGTCGGAATCCTACTACAAAACACTTGGCCTCATGGGAGAGGGCGGACCCGGGAACCACTTGGGTGCGCCCCTGTTTGCAGCCCATTCTCCGAGCGCATGGATCTATAATGAGCGTCCAATTTTCTGCAACACAAATTTACAGTTTAATAAGCAATAAAAGAAATATTTTTTCTAAGTTAGTAAAATTAGGAAAAATAAATAAAAGAATAGAAATTTGGAAATACAATGTTCCCCATTTTTGTGACTCACTTTAAAGAAATCTGTGAATGCCTTTTCATTTTTTAAGGAACCGGTGAATGACTTCATTTTTTAAGCTATCGGTGAATGACTTTTCTCTCAGAATGCATGCCATATCCTTTATTGTAAAAACAAAAATTATTAATTAAGTGTTATACGATACAATTCGTTCGGAAAGCTGTAGGCACATAACTTAATATAATTCAAAATTCACTCGTGAAAGTTGAGGTCAATTAAATCTTGTTTTTACTTAGCTTTTTCACTTTTTATCGATGTTATATGTGTCTGTTTTTTAATAATATAATAAACAGGTTTCTCTTTCTCTCTCTCTCTCTCTCTCTCTCCCTCACACATACACACACGCACAGTCTGATTAAACAAACCTGCAGGTGAAATCTTTACTTGCAGCCCATTCAACTACTTCTCGGGGATGTATGGATCATTGAAGATTATAATTCCCTGCAGCACGAATGTTCAGTTGGAATAGCAATAGTGGATTTTTTTTTTCAATTTAACAAAAAATCATTTATTCGAAATTTAGGAAAAAATACGCCTCATTTTTGTGACACCCTGAACAGTAAGCAGTGATGTACTTCATTTTTAAGCGTTCGGTGAATGAATTTTTTTCTCAGAAGCATGTCATGCCATTTGTTATGAAAGCATAGGATATTTAGTTTTAGGTTGATTTCATTCGTTCTGAAAGCTAGTTAGACAATGCAATAAATATGAATATAACATGACGCACTTTGTTCGTTGGATTTCTTGTTGGACCACCCCATTTAAGAAATTCTGTGCGCGCCATTGTGTGAACATTTAATCACACGGGAACGGGATTTGCTGGATGTGCAGTGCATGGTCGAAGCTCTGAGCTTCCGCCCGCCAGCATTGTACCCAGACTAATCCTCCTTGTTTGTTGCAATTGCTCATAAAAACTGTAGTTCCAAAGTTTTCCTCCTATTTTACATCACGGCATTCAATTATAATAGCTTCGCAGTATGATGATCTCATTGTTAACCACAGTGCGAATGACACAGGACGCAGTGCTCATTTTCATTTTTTAATGAAAAATAATTGAAGATGTATATGACAAAAAGTAATTCTTTAATAAAAAATAATTATAAGAATGTTTTTATATCATATAAAACGATGCAAAGTTATCTCTGATGAAAAGTATTTGTAAATACATGTGATATAAAAATAAATCTTCAACAAAAACATGTACATTACTTGAAATATTTCATTTAATATAGCAACTGGCTTCCCCAAATGTGAGAAAGTCTATATCAATGTATTTAGCCATATTTAATAGGAAACTTGTGCTCGATGAAGAGAAAAGAAATGGTGTATATACATATATTTTTCGGTCTTCAAAATGCCTGAATATATTTTTCTACTTTCCGAATATTTGTACAGAAGTTTAAAAAATCGAGTGCCTTTTCCTCATGAGATCCCTTTTTTTCCCCTGGGGTAAAAGAACAGAATTCTGGAATAACAATACCAGTAATACTCTTCATTCATTTTAAATTTCGCAAGCAGTTTGCAATGCCTAAATTGTGTGCTATTTTTTTCTGTGTCCGGTATATCATCCCAAAACGAAGCTGGGTTTGCCATACCGTTGTGTTCAAAGTTGCATCTCTCGTGAATTTTCTGCTAGAGAGGTCACCGTAATTCGAATCTATTAACAGGAGGTTTGAAAAAGACTATTTCTGTCACATCTAAAAATTCTAATTATTTTTCTCGTAACAGAACTTAAAAAGCTATTAATTTGGGAAGTATGCAATTTTTGTTCATTTCAGCTTTTTCCACTGATTTTCCGCTGAAGTTCGAAAACTAAAGTACATCTCTCGCAAATTCTCTGCTAGAGAGGTGAAAGTAAGTAATTTGTAATGCAAATGTGATCGTTACTCCTAACCCTGAAAAGACAAAAAGAGTTTCAGCCGGCCGTGCAGTAAAATATTGAGAACAGGAGAACTCGTTCGCGCAAATTCCTGTAGAAAGGATTTGGGCTTGTTAGTGGGTGCGCCTTCCCTCTCCCCATCCAGACAAAGCAGTGAAACTGTGTTAGTTCTACTTATATCCGGACCCTTTATTGTCGGTACGTTATAGCTGGTGATACCTGAGATAGACGTGAAGGGTGCCTTCTCTTGGGAAACTAAATCCATAATACACATGGTTTGTAAACAGAAAGATGTGTCGTCTGCACCGTAGTCATAGATCTGAAAGGCGCCAGTGAGAAAAAAAAAGATTCATTCCTAAACCACCGCAGGTATAGTGCTAATTTAACGGCGGAGATGCCAGTGCATCGTAAAAATCTGCTCCGACCACCAGCCATAAAAGTTTAAAATGTAGGATACACAGTTTGGTAGAGGGACCTACTGGGAAGTTTAATCTCCATTATTATAAATTTCTAAAGTTTTCAACTGACACACCGGCATAACTGAAAATGGCAAATACACACAAAAGCAAGTGCCTTTAAAAATGTTCAAAAAAAAATGACGGAAATTTGTTTTCTTCCATAGTAAATTTTATCGGTACCGGACACAGCAACATTTGATTTTCAGGACGCACATTCCACCGCGAGGATAAAATATGGAGATCGCAAGATTATAATTTCGTACTATCCGCGTTATTAGTCGAGGCGCCCTTCTTCCTACTCGTACAAAAAATAATCATAGAACTTTAACAAAATTGAACAGCGGACAGATTGGCCAAAATGGATTTCTTCCGTCGTTTTAGCGAATTGTGTTTCAGACATAAATGTGTATTAAATAAGATATTTTCGCAAAATCTGAAATTCACGGCCCCGTAGGCCATTTCATAAACTTCTGCTTCTCATAAATACTTTAATATAGTAAAGTATAGTAAAGGCGAAAGAATTCCACTTGGACATTTTAAAGGGAATACAAGTTTTATGGTTCTCCAAATGCAATTTGACAATTTTCGCCATTGTGTCTGTCTATCCTTCTGTACGTAAGTGCACGTGTGTGTGTGGGAGGGGTATGACCACCATAAGTCAAACTATTATAGATACTAAAACGATGAGATGATCAGATTTTCGTAGAAATCAGAGTACGGTCCCAAAACAGTTTTCGATTATTTATAATCTTAAAGCTCTGGTTTTTTTTTATTATATTTGATCGAAAACTCAATCACGGCTGACAGTCCCAAAACAGAGTTTTCGATTATTAATAATTCAAAATGTACAACTGTTAGCATGAAACAACACGAATTTTATCAAAAAGCAACGGACTGAGTAGATATTGGTTTGGAAGTGAATAGATAGAAGAGTAGGCGTTATATTCCTTAGAATGTTGACTTGCACATTCCATTTGCGCAGCTGTGCATTGTCCCACTACACCGCAGCAGTGGTGTAGTAGGACACAATTTGAAATAGTGAATACATTGAAATAATAATTTATAGCCATCGAAAGTTCTTTGGGTTGCTAAAATACGATTTAGAATGGTGAAATACATCGAAATATTAATTTATAACCACTGAAAGATCTTCCAGTTGTTAAAATACGTAATGGGTTTACCGCTCTGCTAATGTACGAAAAAGTCTAGTCTAGGCAAATACAGAGATTTTTTTTTTTTCGCTGTAATTTGTGGGGAGTCGAAGTAAACTTTCTGAAATAAGAGTAATTAAGTGTTAAAAAGAACTGTTTTTCACCGAAAATTACTTTAACAATTCCAAAATTGTCGAGAATAAAGGATCTGTGTGCGGAAGCAGTTAAACTACTTTCAATTTTTCGGACATTCGTTATGGTAGTTGATTTGTGTGCGACCCCACAGGGTGCTTTTTATGATGTACTGAGGGGCTAAATATACCTAGGTCTATGCATATGGCACTAGTCCTAAGGTTAATTTTATAGTTAATGGTCTCTGCTCCAAATTCATCAGCTTATCGAGGCTCATGAACCTCCAAGAATTTGTGGTGATGCAGTTGAACTCGAACACAGCAGGTACCGAGGTAAGAACGCTGACCGCTGTGCCACCGCAGAGTCTTATACTGAAACATATTTAATAATCCAATAAAACAGTGTCCAACAAGCATGTAATAGCTAAAAAGTTACTGCATTCAAGGCACAAAAAGGCAAAACTCGCGGTACCATGATTTCATTTTTTTCGAAATTAATTTTTATATTACTGTGTTTTCAAATTAAAAAATGCAAGTTTTTGTATTTTTTTCCAGACAATACGATAACGAGTTACTATTATAATGCTACTGTAAGTAGGTACTATATTTATGTGGGAAGTGTCTACCAGATAAACGCTGATATTTTACTTAAGTGGATAATAGTAACTGAACTTCAAAATGTCCCATGTTTTTCTCTATTCCCCATCTGGGGAGATGAAGCGAGTAAGGGATACAACTGTGAATCCTTGTTATTCTATGCCTAATCACTCTAAAATCAGCCCGTACCTATCAATGTTTTGGTGCCATTTTTTCGAATGCTTGAACACGTACCAAGCATAGAGGTAGAACATTTACTTTCTTCCCTACGAAGCCGCCCCATTGGCTCAAAAAATGCACTGTTTCCTCTAATAGCACTCCAATCAAGTTTTATACGCAGATTAATTTGTTCATCAATAGGGCCTTCGCTTGATATCTACTGTACAAGGTGAATGTAGGTATTGGTGAATGTAGATAGCCAGCTTCTCCCTATCAATCAATAAATCTTCATTTCTTGTAAAAGCATTGTACATCATGAATGGAATACAGGATTACAAAATATAATGCATATTTGGAAGACGTAAATCCGTTTTTTGGTGTAAATATGGCTTGGATGGTCAGTCAGATAATATCCGAAGACTTGAAAATTTCGTCGTCCTGCAGCGGGAATCAAAACCGGGTCTAACTCCATACTCTGCAGTTCTGAAGTGCCAGTTCCAAAAATAACTACGTATTTAGCAAAACAAAGGTGAATTAAATAATTTCCATTAATCTTTATATTTTGTTTTCCCAGTTCAGTGACTCCAGAATGTTTGCAATGTGGAATTAAATAGTTTGGGAGATACAAACACCTGATGACTGATATATTGCTTCAAACATCAGATCATTAATATATTGATATCTATTTATCAATTGTTCTTATTTATTTAAACATATCAAAAATTATGATATGAGCAAAAATTTTGCTGAAAAAGTCTAGGGGCTTTGCACGAGTTTCATGTGCAGCATAATTTTTTTATTCGTAATTATCATCTGTATACATAAATGAAATATCAAGCAATAAACGGACAACGTCGTAAAAAGGCCTTAGGCCTTTTTGTTGATGCAAGAATCCAAGGGTTGATATACTGTTTCTCCTATACCAATTTGAGAATGAACATTTGAACTCACCTCACCTTAAAACTCGACTGTAAAAGTTAAATTTTGTTAAAAAGTCCAAGGCATAGGAATTTTGTAAGCGTTTTAGGTTCAGTGCGTTACTGCTTCTTGATAATATTGGATTTTAAGGTCACACTTACGAGATATAAAAATTGCTGCGTTTCTTCGAACAAGACTGTTGCGAATTTATATATACAGCAATAGAGTCAACCACAAGTAATTTACATTCCCAATACAATATTATCGAAATAAAAACCTAAAAATTCTGAAAAGAAAATCAGAGATTCTCTTTTCAGGAATTTTGGGGTTTTATTTCGATAGTATCGTATTGGGAATGTAAATTTATTGTGGTTGATTCTATAGCTATACTGCTAACGTTTGAAACCTGCACAGCTAGGCGTGGTTTTGCAGTGATCATGTTATATTTGTATGATTTCTACTGATTTTTTAAGTTTTGTGATATATATATATAAACTAAAATCCGAGTACTAAACTTATATTTTAATTCCGTAGATCTATTAAGAAAAAAAAAGGGGCTGCAGTCGCAGAAGAAGCTCACGGGAAAAGGGAAATAAATAGAATAGAAGTATTAAATATTTTTATGGAAGAAAATGGGGAGAAGAAAAGAGGGAAATTTTTCTGTAACTGTCTTTGTACAAAGCATGCTGATCGGCAACCGACCTACTATTTAATCATGTTAAATAAAAGAAACTCGTCTTTGTGTCTTGTGTGTTTTATCTACTTTTCATTCGTTACACATATCTGACTATCTGCTTTCACTGATAGTTCAAATCGCTGCTGTTTTCATTTAAAATAGCAAATCACTTTTGAAAAGTCCTAAAAGAAATTAATTTTTGAAATTTAATTTTGGTTTTAAGTACCACGAAATGAGAAATTTCATGTAAAAAATGCATGTCATATCCCTTAAATTCTTTTCAGGTCGCTGTTGCAAACCGAAAAATCAGTTTCACAGTGGAATTCCTATTTATTTGAACCAAATCGCATTAATTATATATTTTAAAATTAAAAGATTGTGTTCCCGGAAGCAATATTTTTTCTTGCCAAGTTGATTACAGAAAGAATTACTGAAATACTTTAAAGTTTTCCTTCAGTTTTAATCGACGCATTTCGTGAATTCATGTTTCCAAGACAAAAATGTAGAAACAGCGATGACATCCAAACATCTCTGGTTCAGTGCCATTGTTCGAACGCTTTTAGCAGGTAATCAGTCAGAAAGGATTAGTGTCAAAAAAACCCTTAAACGAGCAGTTTGAATAACAAAGCACAGGGGGAATGCAACGCTCACTGTTGTCCGGTGTTCGAGGTCACTCGTTCGAGCTGGGTAATGCAAAGGTTTTGCTCCCTGAGTTATTTCGTTCCAGCCGCTACGGGCCACAAAAACATACCCCGAGTTACTTCGGGCGAGCCGTTCCGGGCCAGGAAAAAATACCCCGAGTTATTTCGTTCGAGCCGCTTAAAGAGTTAAACATAAATATCAATGCCCATACTGTATAGTTTATAAGTGTAAAACTTTAAAACGGAGAGAAATGTTTTAGGCTGCTGGTCATTTTTACTTATGTTTTAAACTGGAAGATATTTTTTTCAGTACATAGGGTTTCTTTAACAAGTATTTTTGAAATTCACAGCATGACATGCTTTTGAAATTTCATTGAACTAGTAATATATCCCTCACTGATTGACTAAGAAACTTGAATCATAATTAGAAAAACTCACAGCAACGACTCACAATACGCAAAACAAGCAATATCAGCTGACTGTTTACACTACTACATCTCACTGACCCGTCCTCGTGAGATGAACGACATTCAGACGAACACGCATTGGTGGGTTTTCTCTGCGCTGTTGACTCACAAGTGATGCACTACAGCCGCAGCTGCAGGGTTGCAGAATAAATTGAACCGGGAGAAAGTTGGATGAGAGCGTAATCCAGAAATGAATGTATACAGTTCAGCAGTAGCTTCACAGTATATATGATTACAATAGAAGAAGAACATCAAATGTATTTGAATTATTCCTCATTGAAATGGTAAAGAAAGGAGGACGTGTCCGCCGAAAGCCGGATGTCTGGTCACCCAACTCCTAGCTGTTGTCTCCTGTGGTTACTGTCCTGCTAAAAAAATATTAAAGTGTTTATATTTCCGAATGAAAAATAAAGATTTAAAACAGTGGCTGAAGAAAATTCCTAGGAAAAACTGGTTAACCGGGAACAGAAATGTAATTTGCGTCAAGCATATTACACAGGATGATTTTATAGCAGACGACAGTGTTACTAGCGATGGCTCTATTATTGTTTTGCTTGCTTTCATTTTGCGCTCTGCAAAGGTGATGTAACCCTCTAATTTTTTTAATCTGCCAAAATACCTAGGTAACGGATACACTTAAAAATGGAAAGCACCTTCTAAAATACTCGAAATCGTAACCGAAAGAAGAAGAAGTAAAAATTGCAAATCTGGATAAAGATCTGATATGAACATTCTATTCGTTGAACGAAACACCTAATTTAAAAAAAAAGCTGTTATACCCAATTTTATACAATCAATTGTTAGGCGCTGCCTTTTAACATTTCATACAGTTTCATTGTGTTTTCAAATTTATCACGGATATGTGCGCTATAAGAAAAAGTAAAATTGAATTTAGCGATATTAACATCCAGAGGTACATCTAGATTTGTTGATTCCGAAGTGAAAAAAATATGTAAACTACCTGACAAAGGTGGACTACAGTACCAGGCATGGTGTCCTTATGAGTTCTATATAGGAAACGAAGCAATATTTGCTTCTTAAAATCTGTTTAGATTATTTGGAGTTCGAATACATGGGTACGGTGCAGAGACGTTGCCTGAGATTCAGAGAGAGGAATTTCCACTCGCAAGATGACCGCGATTAGTACCGCAACCAGAGTTGGACGATGGCGCTTTGAGCGGAGAATCGGGAATAGAATATATTTCTTTCGACTTCTCCATTTCAGCAAAAAAAATGAAGCATGATTTCTGTAAACAAAATTAATTTCACCTCAGCCACCCGCAAACGTATTTAATTCCAGCACCTAGTAACACTAACAGAAGTTGTAATTCGTGCGAAGTGCACTTCATAGAACTATTGCTATTTTGTACAATTGGGTTGCCATCAGTGGCGGCTCGTATTTGGAAAAATCTGCCAAAATACCTAGGTAACGGATACACTTAAAAATGGAAAGCACCTTCTAAAATACTCGAAATCGTAACCGAAAGAAGAAGAAGTAAAAATTGCAAATCTGGATAAAGATCTGATATGAACATTCTATTCGTTGAACGAAACACCTAATTTAAAAAAAAAGCTGTTATACCCAATTTTATACAATCAATTGTTAGGCGCTGCCTTTTAACATTTCATACAGTTTCATTGTGTTTTCAAATTTATCACGGATATGTGCGCTATAAGAAAAAGTAAATTGAATTTAGCGATATTAACATCCAGAGGTACATCTAGATTTGTTGATTCCGAAGTGAAAAAAATATGTAAACTACCTGACAAAGGTGGACTACAGTACCAGGCATGGTGTCCTTATGAGTTCTATATAGGAAACGAAGCAATATTTGCTTCTTAAAATCTGTTTAGATTATTTGGAGTTCGAATACATGCCGATTTACGGTGCAGAGACGTTGCCTGAGATTCAGAGAGGAATTTCCACTCGCAAGATGACCGCGATTAGTACCGCAACCAGAGTTGGACGATGGCGCTTTGAGCGGAGAATCGGGAATAGAATATATTTCTTTCGACTTCTCCATTTCAGCAAAAAAAAAAAATGAAGCATGATTTCTGTAAACAAAATTAATTTCACCTCAGCCACCCGCAAACGTATTTAATTAGAGCACCTAGTAACACTAACAGAAGTTGTAATTCGTGCGAAGTGCACTTCATAGAACTATTGCTATTTTGTACAATTGGGTTGCCATCAGTGGCGGCTCGTATTTGGAAAAATCTGCCAAAATACCTAGGTAACGGATACACTTAAAAATGGAAAGCACCTTCTAAAATACTCGAAATCGTAACCGAAAGAAGAAGAAGTAAAAATTGCAAATCTGGATAAAGATCTGATATGAACATTCTATTCGTTGAACGAAACACCTAATTTAAAAAAAGCTGTTATACCCAATTTTATACAATCAATTGTTAGGCGCTGCCTTTTAACATTTCATACAGTTTCATTGTGTTTTCAAATTTATCACTGGATATGTGCGCTATAAGAAAAAGTAAATTGAATTTAGCGATATTAACATCCAGAGGTACATCTAGATTTGTTGATTCCGAAGTGAAAAAAATATGTAAACTACCTGACAAAGGTGGACTACAGTACCAGGCATGGTGTCATATGAGTTCTATATAGGAAACGAAGCAATATTTGCTTCTTAAAATCTGTTTAGATTATTTGGAGTTCGAATACATGGGTACGGTGCAGAGACGTTGCCTGAGATTCAGAGAGAGGAATTTCCACTCGCAAGATGACCGCGATTAGTACCGCAACCAGAGTTGGACGATGGCGCTTTGAGCGGAGAATCGGGAATAGAATATATTTCTTTCGACTTCTCCATTTCAGCAAAAAAAAAATGAAGCATGATTTCTGTAAACAAAATTAATTTCACCTCAGCCACCCGCAAACGTATTTAATTAGAGCACCTAGTAACACTAACAGAAGTTGTAATTCGTGCGAAGTGCACTTCATAGAACTATTGCTATTTTGTACAATTGGGTTGCCATCAGTGGCGGCTCGTATTTGGAAAAATCTGCCAAAATACCTAGGTAACGGATACACTTAAAAATGGAAAGCACCTTCTAAAATACTCGAAATCGTAACCGAAAGAAGAAGAAGTAAAAATTGCAAATCTGGATAAAGATCTGATATGAACATTCTATTCGTTGAACGAAACACCTAATTTAAAAAAAAAAAAGCTGTTATACCCAATTTTATACAATCAATTGTTAGGCGCTGCCTTTTAACATTTCATACAGTTTCATTGTGTTTTCAAATTTATCACGGATATGTGCGCTATAAGAAAAAGTAAATTGAATTTAGCGATATTAACATCCAGAGGTACATCTAGATTTGTTGATTCCGAAGTGAAAAAAATATGTAAACTACCTGACAAAGGTGGACTACAGTACCAGGCATGGTGTCCTTATGAGTTCTATATAGGAAACGAAGCAATATTTGCTTCTTAAAATCTGTTTAGATTATTTGGAGTTCGAATACATGGGTACGGTGCAGAGACGTTGCCTGAGATTCAGAGAGAGGAATTTCCACTCGCAAGATGACCGCGATTAGTACCGCAACCAGAGTTGGACGATGGCGCTTTGAGCGGAGAATCGGGAATAGAATATATTTCTTTCGACTTCTCCATTTCAGCAAAAAAAAAAATGAAGCATGATTTCTGTAAACAAAATTAATTTCACCTCAGCCACCCGCAAACGTATTTAATTAGAGCACCTAGTAACACTAACAGAAGTTGTAATTCGTGCGAAGTGCACTTCATAGAACTATTGCTATTTTGTACAATTGGGTTGCCATCAGTGGCGGCTCGTATTTGGAAAAATCGATTAAATATGTTACCTATACAAATGTATTGCCGCTATTTCATTCCTCTACAACTATTTTTTCTTGGTGTTGGGATTTTTTTCCGTCAGTGTATATTCATAAATAGATCAAGTTTTAAACGTTTATTTATGCGACGCATAATTTTGAACTTCACGATCGTCAGCTTTCTGTGAACATGAACATAGTACGCGGTATTAACAAATGAAGGAATTCTGCTTTTCTGATTGGAAAAAAATTAATTGATAACCTTTGAAGGTGTAGAGACTGCCGTATGAAATTAACTTGCAGCGTGAATATAATTTACTTAATGTTTTCAGAAATACAATATTTCAATAGTGTACCCTGTTTTAATGAAGCTCTTCATTCAGTGGGAAAAACATTAAAGATGCCGATCTAATTGCGTGTTGTTGCTCGCCTAGCTTGAATAACAGCCTGTACACTCAGAGGCATCGACTCCACCAGATGCCCCAAGATTTTCGTTGGTAATTTCGTCCATGCCTGTTGCAGCATTTTTCACAAATGAATCTGGTGTTCCGCTCTCTTTCGTCCAAGAGATCTGGTCACTGGATTGTCCTAAATTAGATGAGTGTTCGTGCAGCAATGCCTAGCTGGTTGCGTCGCCACACAGGCGTGTTTCCCTGCTGAAAAACGACTACCCGCAGGAAGATTCTCGAAAGCCACGGAAGCGCGTAGGTGGCGCACCAACACACGCTAATTGTGCATACTGACAAAGGACCACACCGCACGCACTTTGAGTCATAATATGTCCCATGAGAAAGCTCTCCAAATCATCACAGTTCCAATATGGCCTTGAAAAATAGCCGACCTGGCACGACGGGACTATGGTCTCACGCTGTCGACGCCAAACCCACTCAGTCCCCTCAGCTCGTTAAAGCTGAAAACGTGATTTGTCTAACCTCTGACTGGGGGCGACCGTACAGAGACCCAATGTTCATGTCCAAGCGCCAGGCGAGGCATATTTCCTAACACCCCGCAGTCAACATTTTCCTAGGTGTAGGGCGTCGCTCCCTCCTCTAGCCCAGGGCATGCTGAGTGCGTCCTATCGTTCGGTAGGTGACGCTAATTAGGCTTCCGACATTTAATGTGGATGTGTTTGCTACGCCATTGCAAAGCGGTCGCTCTGTAAGAGACTGGAGAATCGACGTCAATCCCGGTATCAGTAGTGTGCGGTTGCTAACCGCTTGCTCTCTGGGTTCTGATACGCCTGTTGATGCTGTACCAAGATACGCCCTTCACACGGATACTTTCAGAACTGAAGAGTTCTTACCACTTGTGCGATAGAGTGACCAATGTGTCTTGCTCCGACAATGCTTCAAATTTCCAGTTGCGTAGATCACCTCTCTTACATATGTTCACTGATTGCGATGCACCATTTTGAAGTCCTGATGTCCTCTTCTTAATCGCTTGCGTTCGGTTTGGTTCTGTTCAAGTCTCCGCGGTTGATGGCTATTTTAACTGCCGATTAGCCCTTCTCTAATGTTTTTCCTGCAGAATGTATATTAGTGTGACATACAAATCAGCTATTGAGACACACCTCGGAATGTTTATTAGCTATTCTTACTATCATGTTGCGTTAACAATCATCTGGCAAATTCACAATATACATATAATCGGTAGTTTCCATATTTTGTTAGATATCTCGAATGAATATTACCTTCTCTTTTATGAAGACGTTTATTAGTACAATTCCTGTAGGCATTATCGTATTTAGTGTAAGGTGCAAAGGATAGAATTGAAGGCAAACCAAAGAAGATAAAAAAAACAAAAAAAAAACCACGAATGTGAAACATATGAAACTAAAAAACATAACTTGAAATTTTAATAAATTCTGCATAGGTTCCTACTCTTAAAGTCTTTTACATCTCACTTTCATTGTTAAAGCCGTAGTATTAACAAACAATTTCTATGATTTCAGATCCTGGTTGTCTGCAGAAATGTCCTCCCGTGGGTGTTTGACTTATTTTACAACAAATATGTAAGCTAAGTTGTCATTCAACAAAAGCTGATATTGCACATTTTATCGAAAAACTGCTTTGCCTGTTTTGAATTTTAATTAGGAGTTATGCCTAGTATGCTGCACTCGTGTTACATCATTAATTACATAGGAAATAGTAAACACACAACACAATTTGCAATTCTATAGGATGGAGCGTTTCTAAAATGATATTGATGACTCTTATTGCTGTATAATAAAACTTTACACTACTATGCACAAACTGTGTATACATACATAAAATATGTTGTGTGTGTTAAATATTAGAGGTTAAAAATTCCAAACCGGTTAAATTTTTCAAATTGCTTTTCCCTAAATTGATTTTCTGGACATATTGTATATGGTATTTTGTCGATGTGAGGAATGGAATGTTCGGAATGTGCACGAACATTAAACAAAAAAGTTGCGGTGATTTTTGAAAGTATTTTCTTTCAGTAATAACTCCGGAAAATGATTTTACACATATTGACTATTACATTTTTTTACTGTGTGATTGAGTTATCTGTTTCATGAAAAAATCTTCGGATTCGATTTTTCAGATATTTCAAATTAAGTATTCCCTCTGAATTAATATGACATTTATCCAGTTTTTGTTTAATTTTGGAATCTACAATTCCACCTATGGCACTACCGCGACATCCTAAGTGATACTCACAACATATATTCCTTTTATTTTATTTTTCTCCTCCGTTATGAATGAATAAAGGAGGAGAAAATGGTATTATTTAAGGAAAAAAAGTTTTACTTTCAAAACTCTTTCCTAGCACAAAATCTATATAATTGCATGAAAGAAATACGGGATTACACCATATAATACAAATTTTGACGGTGACAATCCGATTTTTGGCGTAAATGTGACAAAGATGGTAAGTCAGATAATATCCAAAAACTTGAAAATTGTAATCATCCTGGAGCGGGACTCGAACTCGCGTATTCCAGATAGCGCCCCGTATGGGCAGTGGTTAGCATGCCCTGGCGCTAACTGGGAGACGCGGATTCGAGTCTCGCTCCAGGAAGATGAAAATTTTCAAGTTCTTCGGATATTATCTGAATTACCATCCTTGTCACATTTACCCCAAAATCGGATTGTCACCTTCAAAATTGGTATCTATATAATTGTTGTCCGGAAATTGAGTCGATTTTCCGAAATTACCAAACTGCTGTCATGCCACATCTTGCTGTCATGCCATAACAGCATACCCGTTTCGTTTGCCATGTATAATGTCGCTGTAAAATGTACCGTGAAGTTGAGGAGAAATATTTTAATAGTGACACTTTTAAATAATACTGACTCCAGCAATCTGTCAGTTTTTGCTTCGACTTCTGTTTATACAACTAATGTCAAATTTAGTTCAACAAAATTAAAATTTAAACTGACTGTCCGGTTAGATTTTAAATAAATTAACCTAAATTCCTAAAAATTGAGAAAATGGGCCCTACGTAATGTGTGATGCCCTGATAAATTTTAAGTCAAACGTTTAATTTTAAATATGCATTATTCGTAATGCTATGATAAATTTCATGTCAAACAGTTATTTATTTTAAATATCCATCATTCAGACTAAAGCCATTGGGAACATGCAATATAACGAGGTTTTAGACGCATCAGAATATTGCTTCTCAGTTATAATTTTTGGCGAAAAGTTTTCCGCCTACTCAAGTGAAAAGACGAGCCTTTGAGCTAATACAAAAGTTTAGTTTAACTACCTAATATTATATTTCTTATTCTCGACATATAACTGCAAACTAAGATTCGTTCCCCCAAATTGCTCTAGGTAAAACTTTTTTTTCTGATATAGTACTGCAAAAAAAATAAGTTCATTGTTTGCAATATGATATAATTTGATTTTTAAGAAATTGTAAAGGGTGTTACATTCTTTTAATTTTTTTATTTCTTTTGTGTTTTATTTTTCATACATACGAGTATTGATTATAATATGCAAAGGTGTTTCACAAGAATTGCCCCAATTCATGTTTCAATATTTTTTAATCGCGTTAAGGAAGACGCCAAGTCTTTTATCATAAGTTGATTCACCAGTTTAAAAAAAATGGTACAGATTGAGTAAAGCGCAAATGTTCGTCGGTTTTCGTTTACATCTAAAACTCTGTTCTCAGGAACCTAAAATGGTGAGCAATGTTTAATTTAACAAACGCTACCATCTACATGCAACCCGCCCCCCTATAAAAAAGAAAGAATTATTGAATAACAACAAACGTTTATTCAAACATAACGAAAATACTTCCAGTGGCACCGCATTCGAAACTCTTTTACATTTGCGTTGTTTCTCACACTTAAAACAGTGCGTATTAAAAAAAGAGAATAATCCATCGCTTTTGAAAATCAGATTGCAACGTTTTCAGAGATTTGAAAATAATCTTCACCTTTAAACTTTTTTGCTCCGTTTTAACTTATTTTAAATCACAGATTGTTGTTTACCAGGAAAACATGAATGTGTCTACAGGGGAAGAGAGAAATCCAGAGATATTTGGCTTCGGGAAATCGATTGCTCTAGGACGAACCTTTTCTTGGCAGCTATAGAAATGGAAATACCACTGAATTCAGCGACACAGTAATGCAATGTATAATGTCAGGAGTTAACATAGATATGATGGATACATTTTCAATGTATAAATGTCAGAGGTTAACATAGATAGGAGGAATCATTATGCTGGAAATGCTACTAGAAAACCTATATCCCTTTTCAACATCATCGCGAGTGTATTGAATAACTTGGCATCAGCGACAGCGCTGTGGGCTGAGAAAAAGCGCCGTTGCTAAGTCCAAGAACCTGAGTGTAGGAGGTCTGAAGGCTCATCTGGCGACCACTGCGTGTTAAACTACATACTAATGTTTTCCACGAATACAGGCGCATTATTCTTCATTTCCTTTGTTAATTTTCTTCATTAGCAAATCATTTGTTTTACCCAAAAACTAAAATGAAAAAAAAAATGAAAATAATATGCAAAAAGGGGATGCTGAAAGAAACTGAACTCTCTTGAAATATAAAGAATGAAATCACACTCTCTGAATTTACTTGATAGTAGTTTAAATGCAGGTTACTCATTATTGAATAAACTCATTATTTTTGCATCTAGTTTACTATTCTGTCATTATTGTGGATCCGCGTAACAGCGTTGAGGAGTTGCTGATATATTATATCATATATATACACGGTCAAGTCACATTATTGTGACCACCAGCTAATATCCCGAGTCACAGCCGGCCGTGTGAGCTACCCCGGTGACGTAATCTTTTAAACGATGACCTCTGATCATTCGTCCGAAAGGGATCCGGGTTCGAATCCTGATGAGATATGGATGTTGTGTTTCTCTTACGGCACTAGCTCTCTCTCTTACCTGGAACCAGTGACCATAAATTAGGGACGGGCGACTGCTTATAGCCCATTGAGTTGCTCACGGCAGTCGTTAAACCTCCAATCAAAAAAAAAGACAGCTAAAAAAACAGCCGTGTGAAGCGCAGAGAACAGCTAGACAAGCTGGAAGTGTCTCAGTAAGGTGCTCGACGGTGTTCACAAGTACGTGGAACCATGCGGACTGCAGTGCATCGGACAGCTGCTCGAGAGTGTGTGGTGATGAATCCGAATGGTGATGAATCCGTGGTGATGAATCCAACACGATCTAGATGGTCCTACAGATGCTCAATTGGGTTTTAGTCTGGTAAATTAGGGGGCCAGGAAAGTACTTTGAAGTCTTCATCTTCCTCTTCCACCCACTGTCTAAATTTTCTAGCTGTGTGCACGTCGGACTGCCGTGATGAAAGATCCCATGCACACCTGGGAAGACAATTATCATGTACAGCTGTACGTGTTCTGCAAGGATGGATTTATAACGAATTCGGTCCATAATGCCGTCCATAGGTGTGAATGGACCCAGAGAATTCCACGAAAACATTCCCGAGGCCACAACGTTGCCACCAACAGCTTGTGTTCTTTCAGTAGTGGTTGAAGAGTGTTTGTTCCCCGATGTTTCTAACCTTGCACACCAACGTCAATCCAGAAAACATGTCTCATCGGAAAAGGCAACCCTTTGCCAATCAGCGGAGGTCCAATTCGATTATGCCGTGCAAATGTAAGCCTTTTCTGCCGATACACCTTCGTTGGCGTAGGTGAAGTGACCATTCTTCTGCATCGGAGCCCCAAACGCAGCAGGGTTCACTGAACTGTGGTTTTAGACACACTTCCAGTAGCCCTCTGGTTCATTCGGCCAGTGAGTTGCTCCACTGCAGCATGTCGATAGACCCTCACGCACCTTCGAAGCTAACGTTTACCTCTCACATCAATGGCACATGGTGCTCCGCAGTTTCTACTGTCTTATTTGCAGTGGTGCCATTTCTACAGTCACGATACACTTTAACCACAGCTGCACGTGAACAGTTCACAATCTGCTCTGCTTCAGAAATACTGCCATTCTTGCCCCGAAAAGCGATAATTATCCCTTCTTGAAAAGCGATAAATGGTTCCTTTTATCTTTGAGAGTTATGAGTGATATATTTTCAGATTGCCTTCAGCACACCTTATATACCCTCCCAGCCAGCTTGCAACAAATTCCTTCTTTCATGTGAAACGCGGTGTTGACGTTGAAAGTAGGAGGAGGTCAAAATAATGCAATTTGGCTGTGAATATATACTACTGATATTTGTATTCTTATTCCCCGTTGTTGGTTCCACATTTTCAACATTTTTGTCAAGCGTTTTGTTTCCCTGGTGTCTGTTCTTACGGTGGTATACAGCCAAATCATGTTCCTTCTCTACTCAAATCCCAAGACCGCTCAAATTTGCGACAACAAGCCGTCCCCCCCCCACACACACACACACTCATCATAAAACAAACGGTACTTGTTCCAAAGCAACGAATGTGAAGAAGTTGAAAACTCTCCTTATACATATTCCAACGCCTAAAGGTATGTATACTTAACTAACACCCTCAGCCTCTCCTCGACATTATATCGTTAACAGCAGAGTTGTATGTCACTGTTTTTTTATCAAGTGTTTTTGCTCTTCTGTCCAACAACGCATCTGTCTCCGATTCTGCTTTTTCTTTCCTTTTCTTCCTTTTTTTTCGTTCATGTAGGGGTAAAGTTCTTCTATATTTTACGCTTCTTCGAAAAAAGAGGGGAATTTCTTTCGTCTGTGACATTTAGCGCAAACACGTAATGCCCTTGTGTGGCTGAGCATTCGTTTCTCAAATGTTTTTACAGATTCACCCCAAGAAGTAATTTTCTTTGTTCAGTCATTCATCGTTTGTGCTGTATATTTTCAATTTTGCTTTTTTTTTAAAGTTCCCGTACACTAATAAATGAGGTATTTATGCACATAATGAAAAGAAAGAGTGATTTTCACAAATCACTGAACATAAATGTTCAGATAATTAACAACAATGTCTATTTTCTGAAGGGGGCTTTCTGGCCTTTAAAAGGGCTGAGCCGCCTCCTGCTCCCTGCTATCTACGGCCCTATTGCGAAATGTGGTGGATTAACGTGGCCGTCAATATTTGTTTAGAATGGTTGCTACCCACCGGAGAGCTCCGACGGCACAAATGATCTTTGACGAGGAAGGTCACACGAACGTATACTTTTTTTGAAATTTTTTTGTTTGATTTCCTTTGTAACGCATCATAGCCTGCAATTAGTCTTTCTAAGTTAAGGAAAACGTTTAAACTGCCCTAAGTACTTAAGCCTGAGTAAAAATATACTGTTAAATTTTATTTTGAAAATTGTGGGCCTCGGGTGGCCGAGTGGACAAAGTTCGTGACTGCCACGGGAAGGACCTCAGGTTCAATCTCAGTCAGGTACGAACGGTTGATCCACTTAATATCCACCGGGCGTCGGATGGGCACGTTAAGCCATCGGACCCCGGGTACTTGCCCCCCTGTAAAAAATAAGGTCGTCTTCCTCCCCCTTTCTACCTCGCTTCCGTGTGACTTTCCTATCAGGCACTCTAGCCCAAATCTCCTAGCTTCCTATTTCTAAGGGTTGTTTAAGACTTGAGGCCCTTCCAAAAGTCCTCTACATGTGATCTGATATGATCTGCTTTTGAAAATTGAATTTAAACAACACACAACTGTTTTATAGAGTATCTTAAACACTGCGAAGCACATTAACACTCGCTTAGAGTAAAGAAGAAAAATATTAACATTAATTCAAAAAGAAGATTTGCACAAATATGCATGCATGTGTAGTCGATAAAATGTTTGTCTGTTTCCCAATCTACAGAAAACTCAGAGCTTTATTTTCAGTATTTTCAATAAAAGAAGTGCTACAAATATTACAAAATGTTAAACTTCTGCTGCATTAACAAATGCTACACTGGATCCATCTTAGAACTCTCTCTTAGTAACATATAATAATGAGAATAGATTTGAGGAGAGTTCATTCTGTGTAAACTCAAAACAATAAACAATCATTGAAAAGTGTCTCTGCCCGAACGAAAGCGAATATAAAATATTCGGAGATACAGACAGAAAAAGGCTTTTGTTTTTAATAACAGCGATTAACATGTTTGGATAGAAATTAAATTTAATTAACGTTGCTTTAAACCTCATTTATTAACGTTCCTTTGATAAAATATAAACAAATGCCTGGAAACGACCTTTTAGTTAAATATTTTATAAAAAGATTAGTTTTGTTGGAAATTACTAATGCTATACTGGTACATTTATTGCTGACTGTAATTTCGTTTATGATTCCATAATTGTTATATTTTAAATGGATTCAGTCCTCCAAATCGTCACATATTTGATTAATGAAATAAAGGCAGAAATGGAAAATCATGCGGACAAACGAAAGCATAGAAAAACGATTTTCAGCACTAAACGTTCTACATCACGGTAAATCCTTGCAAATTCCATTGAAACATCTGTAGGTAAGAGACGTTTTACTATTCTCTTTTTGCGAGAAAAAAATCAATTCTCAACCTAGCTTACGTCACAGATAAAGGGAGAAAGAGATTGAAAGAGATGGGTGCCTGCATGTGTCATTTCAAGGTACGTGTAGGTGTAGAACAGCTGCGCCGGTAATTGGCAATCCATTAGGAGCGCTGTAAAAATCCCGGCTGACGATCTGCGATTTTTATTCTTCCAATCGCTAAGAGGCTGCGATTCAAACAATCCTGATCTATCGCCCTGCGATTTTCACATTTTTGGACCTGTTAAAAATTTGTTAAAGGCAAACGCTTTATTTCGAACGATCAGGTGCGTGATGATGTAGAAAACTTGTTGCAGCAGCAGGGTGATTGCCTCCTTTTATGCCGCAGGAATACAAGGACTTGTGCAACGATGGGACTGCTGTCCAAATGCTGGTGGCGATTATTATTAGGTACACCATGTTTTAACTCTTTCAGGAAGGATGTCTCACTTTTTATTGAACAACCCTTGTATGTAAATGTACACTGAGGGGCCACTTTATTATGACCAACCCCTCAGTACTTCGTTGGGACACTTTTTGCCTTTAATACTGATTCGATTCTTCATGGCATGGAATCCACGAGATTTTGACAGGTGGTTTATGGAATCTGAGACCATGCTTGATGAATAGCACTTTCCAGGAGTGTGAGATTGCAGGGCTGTTGATCCAGCTGTCTGATGGCTCGTTCAACTTCATAACACAAATTATCAATGGAGTTGAGATCTGGAGATTGGGGGGCCACCTAAGCAACGTAAACTCACCGACATGTTCCTGAAACCAATCCTGTACAATACGAGCACTATGACAGAACGCATTATCTTGTTGAAAGTAGCCTTCGCCATTGGGATAAATCATCCACATGACAGGATGCACTTGGTCCGCAACGATGTTTATATATCATGTGCCAGTCAGACACGAATTAAAGGGCACAAAGCATGCCAGGAAAACATTCCCCAACTATAACGTTTCCTCCACTAGCTTGAAGGTTTGTAACAATGCATTTGGGGTCTATGCTTTCGTGCTGTTTCCACCAAATTCTCACTCGGCCATCGCCATGGTGCAACTGAAAACGTGTTTCATCGGACCACATAATTAGTTTTCAATTAGCGACTGTCTAATCCTTGTGCTCCTGTGCGAACTGACGACGTTTTCTTTTGTTAACTGAAGAAAGCAAAGGTGTTCGAACAGGTCTTTGGCTGCCATGTCCCATCCGATGCAGTGCACGGCGAATAGTGCGTACAGAGATCATTTGAGGGGATCCTTGATTAAGATGGACTGTAATTTGCTGCACTTATGCCTTACTGTTGTCTGTTACCAGTCTGGACACTCTCCGTTCCTCCTGAGCAGTCACTAGTCGATGACGACCACACGTTGCACGTAGAGACCCAGTTTTTTGGCTGACAGTCTAGTCTTTAAACACTTTAACAACAGCTGCTCTTGAATATTTCATGAATGCGATGGTTCCGGTGATACTCGCTCCATGGCTCCGAGCTCCTACAATCATCCCACGTTGAAAGTCTGTCAAATCTCATTTTTCCCCCATGTCGTCACTTAAAAATCCCTTCTACAACTGTCGCCAGCATTAAGCTTTCCCTTTTTATACCAGCCTCGCCCTCTGGCGGCAACAGCGAGCAGCCATAGCTCATTTTCTTAGAACTGTAAGGTGGTCATAAAAAAGTGGCCACTTAGTGTATATATCAACATCATCAATAATCATTTCCAATCCAATCCTGCATGATGGCTTCAAGGCAGGACTTCTTTTGTATCAAGTGCATTGTTGTAGTCGTCATACGGTGGTCAGTTGTTAAGTGATGTCCGCCCCACTTGTACTTAATGGTCTTTTCTTTTCTCGCGATGTCTTCCACGTTTGTCAAATTCCTAATCAATGAGTTCCGTTTTGTACTCCTCTTGGTTTTAAAAAAATGCATTACTCCACATTCAATGAGCTTTCGGCAGTCTGCGCATATCCCTCTTAGTTTAAGTTCTGGTTTGTTTGCCATAAGTAAGAACCATATTTTGTTTACCAGAAAACTGAAGTAGCAAGCTCATTTAATTTGAGAGTGCGACGGGTATTCTTTTCTCTTTTCATAGTTTTGAGCTCTGAGATAAATGTAAGTGTGGAACAGTGTGAAATATTTTTGAAGATAGAAGATCCGGAAAGTTTTGTTTGGAAACATATAGAAAGCGTCATTATTATTTATTTAATGCAAAACTCAATTCCAAAGTCTTTGAAGCGTATTGCTCCACATGAATTTTTTGAGAGCTCTGGGTAAAGTGTTTCACTTTTATACAATAATTTGAATGAAATATAAAAACCGCATTTTCAAAAGTCTTTACAGAACATTTACGAGGTGTGTCATCTTGTGAGTATCTGAGATCTTCGTTCGTCTTGAAAACCAATTACCCTCTTTAAAGGAAAATGGCGTAAAATATGACAAATGTTGAAAACAACGTCAAGCAATGTCATATGGATACATTTCATGGGATCCTATTATAATCTAAATTCCTAAATTTTGAAATCAGACGCTTAACAGAATATTGGTAAAATTAAAAAAAAATGCAAAACGAAAAATACAACTTTCCAGAAACGGGAGTGTTGATAAACATATTTAAACGGTTTCTTTAACCATATATCAAGAGAATATAAGTGCTAGAGGAGACACGTTATTTCATATACAATCGTGGCCAAACTTCTGGCCCCAGTAGACGGAAAGTCAAATTTCTGATGTTGGAAGTCAACTTATACAGAGTAATGATAATGTCAGGAATGCATATTTCACATAATTTTAAATAAAATTTATTACTGAATTCAAATGTTTTTACAGAATTTTATTACAAGTAATAGACGTGAAGTAAAAAGCAAAAGTACAGCGTCTAGTAAAAAAAAGCAACAAATAGTGGAAGTCGAGAAATTAGTGTACAATGTATTTAACGTAAAATTACTGTATATTACATTATGGACACTTGCAGGACAGAATGCTATTACAAATAATAGACGTGAAGTTAAAAGCAAAAGTACAGCGTCTAGTAAAAAAAAGCAACAAATATTGGAAGTCCAGAAATTAGTGTACAATGTATTTAACGTAAAATTACTGTATATTACATTATTGACTCTTGCAGGACACTTGAAATAACTGACCAACAAGCAAATTACTCTTTAAAATTTATTTCGATAAGCACGGTTCCTTAGTAACAAAGTGAACCTTCTTGGCATGGAACTACTAAACTTCTCTAATTTTCCATTGGTGATAACAAAATGCCATACGACCCTTACATATTTTAATAAAAGCCCTGAATTAGGTCTGTAAGGGCCTTATAGCACCATGCTACCACCAATGGACAATTAGAGAAGCTCATTAGTTGCATGCCAAGAAGGTTTGCATTGTTACTTAGTAACCGTGGTTATCTAATTAAATAATAAAGCATATTTTGCTTAGTGTTTAGTTATTTTTAGTGTCCCGCAAGTGTCAATAATGTACTGTACAGTAATTTTACGTTAAATGCATTCTACACTAATTTCACAACTTTCACTATTTGTTGCTCTAAATGACTAGACGCTGTAGTTTTGCTATTAACTTCACATATATTACTGGTAATAACATTCTGTAAACATATTTGAATTCAGCACACAATTTTCTTCAAAATGATGTATGATATGTATCCCTGACTTCATCATTACGCTGTATAAGTTTACTTGAAACGTCAAAAATTTGTATATTTTGTCATTTAAATTGAAAATCTTACTGTTCCGTTAATCCTGAACATAACCACTTAAACGCTTTCCTAATACTAAAGAAGAGCAAAGCTAGGTACGAAATGTTGTGCGTTTAACAGTGGCATCGAATTGTCCAATTATTTCAACATAAAATGCATTATTACATCAAACAATGTTGAAAAAAATGGAATGTAAGCGATTGTTTTTGAGTTATGATCAACTCGGCTTCGTTAGTACTCTGTAAACAAAACTCACGCTGTATCAGAATAAAATAGGTTTCAGAAAAGCTGAAAAATATATTTCTAGATTTAGAGCACTGCATCTGTCAGTAACAGAAAAACGCGTTGTTGTTAAATTGGAACTGCTATGACATTACATAGTGCAATTGTTTTTGAGTTATGATCAACTCGGCTTCGTTACTACTCTGTAAACAAAACTCACGCTGTATCAGAATAAAATAGGTTTCAGAAAAGCTGAAAAATATATTTCTAAATTTAGAGCACTGTATCTGTCAGTAACAGAAAAACGCGTTGTTGCTAAATTGGAACTGCTATGACATTACATAATGCATTCAGATTTTCAGCGCACATATTGGAAATTGAGATGGAATTTTTATTTTTCAATTTTTAAAACATCAATTCTACAAACAGTGCTGAGGAGGAAAGATTTTAATATGAATTACAATTTCGTAATATAGAATAAACTACCTGCTTTATTTAAGGTGGTTCCACCTAAAATATCTGCAAAATGTTTTCAATGCTAAAATTTATTTACATATTTTCTTTGTAATTAATATATTCCCAAGGATGAAAATTTGCACATCGATAAAACTAACTTGAAGTTACAGCATGGGATACTTAATACTTGCTAAAACATAACCATAACTATATTAAAAAGCAAGCATTTTTCTTTGAGTAATGTTCAGACCTATTAATAGGTGGCGCGACCTGTACATTGATGGGGTCTCTAGACAAGCAAATGTTGGATTCCCGAATTACGCTTATGTTTTAGCAAGTGTTAAGTATCTCATGCAATAACTTAACGCTAGGTTTATCGATATACTAATTTTCATCATTGGGAATACATTAATTGCGAAGAAAATATGTAAAGAAATTTTACATATGGATAGGTAAAGCGGAGGTTTTAAGTTGAACCCTTTTAATATAGTCAGATATTCACCTGGCCGTGTCAGAAATTTTCTTCTTTTTTAATTAAATATATATCTAAAATTAAAAAATTAATTAAAAAAGAGTATCTTTTATATACTGACGAAAAAAAATCCAACACCACGAAAAAATAGTTGTAGAGGAATGAAGTGGCGGCAATACATTTGTATAGGTAACATATTTAATCGATTAAGGTTTCAAGATCGCAGCTTAATGTAAGCGCGAGAAGAGCCATTTTAAAAGTAAAATGCTGGTACATTAATAACTGATGTAACCGCCAGAATGTTGAATGCAAGCATGCAAACGTTCATGCATCGTGTCGTACAAGTGCTGGATGTCAGTTTGTGGGATGGAGTTCCATGCCTATTGAACTTGGTCAGTCAATACAGGGACGGTTAATGCTGGTTGGGGGTGACGCTGGAGTTGTCGTCCAATGATGTCCCATACGTGCTCGTTTGGTGAAAGATCTGGTGATCTAGCAGTCCACGGTAACATGTCGACACTCTGTAGAGAATTTTGGGTTACAACAGCAGTATGCTGGCGAACGTTATCCTGTTGGAAAACACCCTCTGTAATGCTGTTCATGAATTACAGCACAACAGGTTGAATGACCAGACCGACGCACAACTGTGCCGTCAGGGTGCGTCGGATAACCACGATAGTGGTCCTGCTGTCAGAGGAAATTGCTGCCCAGACCATACCTCCAGGTGTAGGTCCAGTGTGTCTCAGCCGCAGACAGGTTGGTTGCAGGTGCTCACCTGTCCTCCTACTAACCAACACACGGCCATCACTGGCACCCAGGCAGAACCGGCTTTTATCAGAAAACACAATAGTTCTCCACTCTGTCCTCCAATGAGCTCTAGCTTGACACCACTGACGTCGCAAACGGCAGTGGTTTGGAGTAAGTGGGATGCACGCTACAGGGTGTCTGGCTCGGAGCTGTCCTTCCAGTAACCGATTTGTAACAGTTCCTGGTGTCACTGTGGTGGCAACTGCAGCTCGAATTGCTGCCGCAGACGCAATATGATGCGCCACGGCCATACGCCGTACACGGCGGTCTTCCCTCTCAGTAGTGCCACGTGGCCGGCTGGACCCGGTCTTCTTGAGGCAGTACCTTCCTTTGACCACCGCTGACAACAATCATGGACAGTGGCTACATTCCTGCCAAGTCGTTCTGCAATATTGCGGAACGAAAAGCCACCTTCTCGTAGCCCTATTACACGACCTCGTTCAAACTCCGTGAGCTGTTGATAACGGCTTCTTCGTCTTCTTAAAGGCATTCTTGACTAACATCAACACACTATGTCGAATCTCAACGATCCCTAACGCTCACGAACGTTACAGCGCGTATTTACAACAAACCTGCTTTGCATGTTCCGAGAGGCGCTACTAGCGCCACACGTATGCACCGAGCGCAAAATTTGCATAGACGTCATCTTACAGATGTACTCTCACCGCCAACCAACTGTCGTTTATCTAACACAACCCCTTCTTGGTGTTGGAATTTTTTTTCCGTCAGTGTATAATTTAATTTTGACTGTATTTACTGAACGCTTTTTAGAAAATACATATATGGAAAGTTAAAATTGTTCACATTATTATATGCTTAAAACAACCGTGTGTATTGGATTCATAATAGTAGATAAGGATGATGATAAATACATACATCATTATGGTTAACAACTACCAATCCACTGCTGGATGACGGTTTCCGCTAGTTTCTTTTACAACTGTCTCTCTTGAGCCTGTCTCCTCCATCAGACGCCGTATGCTTTAAGATTTTATCCACTCATCTCCCGTGTAGCCTTCTAGGTCTTTTTCTGTCCCTTAAAATCCACTCTAAAATTTCAGTTGGCCATCCGTGGTCCTCTGTTCTAGTAACATTTCAGGGTTTTTTGCTGTGATCATGGTATCTTCCTCTCTTGTCATTTTTCTTATCAACGAGTACCTCTTATCTTTTCTGGTTACACCAAGTATGCATCTCTCCAGGCTTCGTTTAGTTGTTCACAACCTAGGTATGTCTTTTTTAGTTCAGGTCCATGTCTCAACTCTATATATAAAAAGTGGAAGGATGCATTGATTAAACACTTTACTTCTAAGACGTAATGGTGCATTGCTCTTAAAACTGTTACTGGTTTTTTTCAAAAACTCTCCAGCCAAGTTTTATACGCATATGAAAGTCCTCATCAATGTAACTCTTGCCTGATATCTGTTGTTCAAGACAAATGTAGGAATCCGTTGCCTTCGAGCTTTTCCCCATTAATCGCAAATTCTTCATTTCTTGAAAAAAGCATTGCACATCAGTTTTCTCTTTCGATATTAATTTTTAATCCCACGTCTTTACTCTTGTCAGCGTGTTCTTGGATCATATTCTGCAGCTCTGAAGGTGTAGTTGCAAAAATGACTACAACATCAGAAAAACGAAGGTGAGTTAAATAATCTCCATTATTATTTATTCCCTTGTTTTCGTAGTTCAAGGATTGAAAGACACTTTGCCGCCTCGGTGGTCCAGTGGTCTAAGCAATAGCCTCTGATCATTTGTCCGTAAGGGGTCCGGGTTCGAATCCCGGTGAGGCATGGATGTTGTGTTTGTCTTACGGCAGTGGCTCTCTCTCTTCCCTGGAACCAGTGACCCTAAATTAGGGACGGACGACTGCTTATAGCCCATTGAGTTGCTCACGGTGGTCGTTAAACCTCCAATCAAAAAAAAAAAAAAGAAAAAGACACTTTGCAATGTTCCATAGAATAGTTGGGAAGATACGGTGTCACATTGTCTCACTCTTTCTTTAACTTTCATTGGTGATGTATTCTCAAATACGTGAACCTTTAGATTTGCATTTTCATAGATGTAATTATTAATGCTAATGTGAGCATCTTCAATACCACTGGATTTTAAAGCCACTATAACTGCTGATGGTTTCACGTAATCAAGCCTTACATAATGGGATTCATACTCCCGCATTCTTTCAATTAGTTCTCTCATTGCATGTATATCATCTATAGTGCTGTAGCCACTGCTGAATCCAGCTTGCTCTCTTGATTGAGCCATGTCCAGCGTTATTTTCGAGCGATATGAAAGACCCTTAGTGAAGATTTTACAAACCAGTGAAACGAGGTTAATGGGCCTGTTATTCCTGAGATTCCCAATGTCACCTTTTTTATGTAGCAGGATCGTTTTAGAATTGTTCCAATTCTCAAGAATCTTTCTTCGTTGAGGCATCTAGTGAAAACTTGGGAAAATATAGTTTCGATTTCTCTGCTTGCTTCTCGTGTACGGTCCGCGGTAATTCCAACTTCTCCAGGAACTCTTCCCCATTTCATTTTCTTAATTGCATGTGCAACCTCTGCCAGGAGGACAGGTTGAACTTTGGTGCTTCTACCTTTCATAATGGCTAGAATAGGTGTATTATCTTTTTATATAGCTTTGTCTATCAATTTTTCACTTTAGTCAAAATTTCACCATCATTTCTTGTTACAGAATCATCTTCTTTTTTCAATGCCATAATCAGTTCTCTTCTCTTAAACATCAATTTGCTTTCTTCAAGTTTTTACTATCTTTCAATTGTTTCTACAATTGACATTCCTTTTAACTTGAGTGATAATTTTGGAACTGTTTTGCCGTTTGTAATTTCAGCACTTCAGAACCACGATTGTTTTAGCATAACATCGCTGAGAAAGCGCACTTTCTGTCGGAAGTGAGAAGGAATAATTTATTTCGTATTTCTAGAGGGTAACAGTACATTATTGTTCGCTAAAAGTTCTGCTGCCTGAGCCTTAGCGAATGACATGTAGGTTTTCCAATTTGTACAAAGAAGGGAAACTAACTGACGTCGATAAATCATAAAAACACACTTTGACGAGAAATCAAATTTACAGTAATTATTAGTAAATAAACACTTATTCTTGCATTCGCAGTAAAGAATGGTTGTGTGTGGTTGTGTGTGTTTGTACTATGAATAAAGCAATAGCAACTGCTACAAAGTTAACTCCGTAGTAAGAATTTTGAATACACGGAAATGTGCTTCATTTTTCCAAGTGTGCGCATGCGTGTGCGTGCGCGTATGCGTGTGATACAAGGATAAGTTGCCACGCTCTTTGTTAACACAAGAGTCAGGGGACCACTAATCTAATTCTAATAGCATTTTTCTAAACAAGTGACATTTAATTCCACCTGTCAAGGGGTACGTAAGAAACGCACGTCTGCAGGAAATGTAACTTTTCTCAAAATAATACGCGGTTGATGTACTAATTGTTTGCAAAACGCAGTGCTGAAGTTAAAACGGAAATTAAATTTGTTTTTGTCCCTAGAGTGCTAAGAGAATTATATTTAGTATTTTAAACATAGGTGATCAGTACGTTATTGGAATATATATATATAATAATGCGAAGATCACTGTAGAGGTCAAGAAGAAGTTGCAATTGGGAGAATAATTTTCGCCAAGTGGTTGAATCCACTGTGATACTTGAAAATACTTAAAAGCATTGCAGGGATTAGGGCTATGGTTATTGCGAAATACGAGATTGGGAATACATTTACCGCACGTTTAATTATACAGAATACAATCTATGGTTTTATAAAATCTACTACGTTCACCAATCTTTGTTGGTTATCTTGAGTTTTTTATTCGACAGTTTTAACTCATGACTGTTCTTGTAGCGAATAACGAGATTAATTTTCACCTAGAAAGGATTTTGTTTCCAGACCTCAGGAGAATCACCTGGCTTCGATGAAACAATATATCTCATTTTTCGGCAAGAACCGAGGTGAAAAAGAGAATATTTTGCTAAAGTTTCTTAAGATTTGCACAATACGAAGAAGTAAAATGTTATTCATGAAAATTATTTCCAAAACACGCAGTACTACTAACAATTCACCAGCACGGGAGAAATCTTTATAATCGAAATCCCTAAACTCGCACAAAAACACACATCGCATTTGATGAGAGTACAATAATTTTTTAGACAGTTTTGTATGGAACCAAATACATTATGATCGATTTTGCTGTGTGAACATCTACTCTTCGAGTTTTACTCCATTTTTGTGGAAATAAACGTGTCCTCTTCCCTGAATTTTTTTATAGGAAATTTCAGGAGGCCGTTGAAACATTGACATTTTGTTTTCCAGTTTAAAATTCGGGGCTCGACGTTTAAAAGAAACAGAGACGTCATATAGTTGTGCCAATATCATGTTTTGATATTTACTTATTTGCTTATTTCAGATTTCTGCACGTAAATAAATTTTTAGCACACACCTATTAATATAAAGTAATACTATTTTTAATCTATACTGAATTTTATCAAACAACGTCTTACCGATATGGAATGCAAAATGTTATACTACGTAAATTTCTTACAATGAAAACGTTTACTACAGAAAATGAATGATAACAATTGCTAAATTTCAAAATAAACTCTTCGCAGTTTGCAATTTTCTGTAAACTGCTTGGGTGAAATGGAAGAATGATTCGTCCAGAGTCACCTCGCTTGTCAGGTCAACACTCAGAGAAACGTATTCACCCCTAAGAGTTATCATCTGATTCAACGGTGAAATATTCTTCAGGTTTCAAAGTGTATCCCTGATATACAGGATGATTCAGCTGAGCATGTACAAACTTCTGGGAGGGGTAGGTTGCACAAAGACAAATCGAAATCACATAGCAACGCAGGGTCAGAAACTTCATCTTTATGTGCTAGTGTGCAGAGAGGACGAGAAGTGAAAGAGCAGCACGTAAAAGAACAAAATGCTTTTTATTACTCACAAGACATTTGCGAAATGCATTATGGTTAGAGAAGGTGTTCAAAGCTCCGACAATGTGCTGTAACATACATTCGCGTTATGTGCATTGAAGCAACCTTTTCGTGTAAAGCATGCTTCCTCTGTGAACAGCACAGAAGCAGGAAATTGGGATTCTGCCGCACTCTTCAGCAGGTACCATTGCGCGAATGTAATGCGATGAGGGTAATCCTCTGGGCTTAGTGTCTGAAGGCGCCGCACATGATATGAATGCAATTGGTCTTCGTGCATAACCCTACATACGGTGGATTGGGAGAAACCGAGCCGATGAGCAATTGCTCGTGTGCTGGCACTTAGAGTGTCCTCTGTATGACTTAACACATTCTCTTAGATGGCAGGTGTGCGTACCAATCGACCGTGACAGCTGGGAGACCCCAAGAAACAACTAGCGTCGCTTAACATATGATGCAGCCGTGGAAACACTTGGTGGTTTGGCACTCGTCTCATCACGTAACGTGTCTGGTACAGTCACACTGCGGCTCGTCCGTAACAGTCTTCAGCTCCGTATGCGAGGTGTATATCAGCCATTTACACGCTCGTGAACTCAGCCATCCTACTACCTTTGAAGGTAGTTTACAAATGACGGTATTTTGAAATAACCTATGAGCAGTCTTACGGCCGAACAAAGCCATCAACCGCATGAAGATGGCGTTTCCAATTCCGTGTTGCTATGTTATTCCTATTTGTTTTTGTGCAACCTACCTCTCCCAGAAGTTTGTACACGCTTAGCTGAATCAGCCAGTACATGTTGGGAAACAATAAGCGGTATCGCATTGCAGTTTGCGGTGCAAATACAAAAGTTTGCTTTTCAAACTCATATTTGAACCGCAAAACAACGATTCAAAATTCAAAAATGAAATTTCCATTAAATATTCATTCCATAGAGCAACTCGTTTATCGAAAATGCGATTTTGCTGAAACGTGAAAAAAACCCCAGCAAAATTCACGTATTCATAACTTTACGAATACTTTATATTTGCTTTCAGCTAGAAAAAGCTTCCTCGTGTAGATCCAGCTGTGCCGTGATGAGGTGGTCATAGTCAAACCGCTGAGCGTCTATGATTGGTTTCACCCTCTTGCCTGTCTGCACCATGAAGCATTTAAGGACAGATGCTGTTATCGCTGTTTTTGATTTGATTTCGGTTTTGGCCACCACTTTATCTTAGGGGGACATGAGTTTTTTTGTTTTACTCTTTGTTATTTGAAATCATGGCTACCAAAAGTGGAAGTATCAAATATAAAAATATGGATGAAGAAATTAAATCCAAAAGGTATAGGTTACCCTATGATGTTAACTCCGATAAAATCTTGACTCGATCTGCCTATTGCAAACTTTGTCGGAAGAAAGTTGAGGGCATAAAATATTTTCGAAATTACAATTCTTCTGTTATTGATGGAGTTTCTATATTCACTATTAAAAAGGACAATATTGTAAAGCACACCAGATCAGAAATTCATCGTGACAGTGTCTCCAAGGCAGAACATAAAGAAAAATCACTCACTGATTATTTTCAAAGAACATCTATTGGTAAGTCAATGATTGTATTGTTGCTTCCAACGCAACTAATGCTCGAATTCAAAAATTAATTGATATATCATATATGATTACCAAAAAGGAAATTTAGTTTTCGAAATATCCGAAATTTACTGTGTCAGAGAAACGCCACGGTGTTGATGTAAGGCAACTTACCATTCGATCGTGTTGTGTGCTCCTTTCACAGAGTGCATTGTTAATGTTTTCGAAACTGATTTGTGCAATGACTTAAGAAAGACCGACTATTTAATCTTATTTATAGATAGCAGTACATGTGTTAGTGTATCTGAAAATGCAATTATTTATTACAAGTATGTCAATGAAGTAGGAAATACCAAAATCCCATTCCTGGCATTAAAAGAACTAAAATGCTGATGTTAATGGTATGAAAAATGCAATTGTAGAGACCATTGCAGAATTTGGAGTAGCCAATTTTGAAAGTATACGCAATCACAAGTATACAGGAAGATAATTATTATAATTGAAATTGCTGTATGAAATCTAACAACTGTCCATTGAAATTGCTGTATGAAATCTAACAACTGTCCATTGAAATTGCTGTATGAAATCTAACAACTGTCCATTGAAATTGCTGTATGAAATCTAACAACTGTCCATTGAAATTGCTGTATGAAATCTAACAACTGTCCATTGAAATTGATGTATGAAATCTAACAACTGTCCTGACTGCATTTTCTTTACCTTTCGACTTCGAAGAAGCTCAAAACATTGAATATCTTCGTATATTGCATTTTTTCATGTTTTCATGAATGTCACTTGGTTGAAATTTCGATGTCCTTCACAGACATTTTCTTTGAAATAAAAAAACAAATACACATGGCTTTTTTCATCTCTGATCGCAATCGTTGCTTTTTAAAATATCAATGGAGATAAAAAATAAAGCAAGTTCTTAAAGAGCATATATACTTTACGAGATAAATAATATAAAAGGTTGAGTTTTTTTATATTTAATTTCGGTATATCACCCTTAACTATCATCGTTTCGTAATATGTCTTTACCTCATGAGTTTATTATATCCGCATTTCACGAATCATCAACAATTTCTCATAATGAGAATACCTGTACAATGAAAATTCTCCATTTCGCTACGTAATCTACCACCAAATTGTTTGTACCCTCATACAAATATTATTACGACAGAAGGAAACATTACCAAAAAAAAGAGTTACGTAACTTAGAGTTCAGCAATCGTATGACGAACGTACATCTACTATAAAAATAACACGGGGTATATAACTTCGCAGACGTCAATGCGCTATACGCATCCTAGTGTCGCTCACTTTAAAGTTTGCCTGTCATACCGCGAACAAAGAACAGCAAACTCTTTGTAGTTGAAGCACGCAATAGGGATAGTTACGTATTGTAATCAGGTCTAAGACAGACGGATAGTTCATCAGCTATTAATGTATCCCACCATGGAATATATCGACTTCTTGATAGTTGTTAGGGTCAAGGCAATATCGAAATTTGGCAAAGGTCAGTTGGAGGTAGTGAGGATTTTTGTTTCACAATAAACTGTTACATAAACATCAACATATCTGACTTTCACTTTTGAGATGATCTCAAAATGCTATGATTTACGGGCAATGTGATGAATCGATCCGAGGTCAACTACAGCAGGAAGGACTTTGCAATTGTTATTTTAATTGCCGGAATACAGCTCTCAGCGGAAATTAAAAAAAAAGTGTAAAATGGAACAGATATATGTGTTGTGGCAGGGAGAGTGGGGTACCATTCTGTTCTCAGATCATTCCAGGTGTCGCTAGCATTCACATAATTGTGGATTCTGGTATAAAGGAATTCACGACGCTCAGCAACAATGCAATCAAGAACATACTTTTAACATCTCAGTGGTTCTGTCGTTTGATAGAAGTTAGGTGGCTTCGATGGCTGCTCATATTTGAATATTTACCTGGGAAATGAATGCTAGAGTGATTTGAGAATTTATTGCATCATACACAACTACTGTGACACAATTTTCGCACCAGATTGGGGATAACCTTCCCTTCGTAGCTGTTAATTGTCGTTAAAATTGATGGACTGTCCAAGTAGTGGAATGTCAGTTGAAACGATTCATTAGAAATAATTGTGGAAGTGAATTTAATCCTCAGTTTATGACTTAATTTCGGTGAAGAGAATAGCTCTTACCAGCTGAGTCACGTGACGTGATGCATAGGTTTCTTTTCTTTCCTCCCAGTGCTGCCATTCAAGTATTTGGCCAGGAGACCATTCAAGGTTAATCAGCATGACATCTCCTAACTTTACAGTTTTAAATCACGGCATCAGTAATATGCTGTAAGGGGAATTAAATAAATGATTGGTACAGCAGTGATATTTTGCTAACTGGACAGATATTAATTTTGATGTGCAGGAATTATTCTATTTATTAATATACTTGAATGCTACTGCCTTTTAAAAGATCATAAATCCTTGTATTTGTTGTTAGACTATGCAAAAATGTCACTGCAAAATAAGGATTTACTAATTTTACAGATCTGTTCCACTGAAGTCATTCAGAAATCCCGAGAATTTCATCGTGATACAAACGACTGTACATCTCTGAAATTTTGCAAATATTGAGAGTTTCCTGGTGGTTTGGAAATATTTTTGTTTTTCAGAAAGGTTTTTAACATCAACTTCACAAGCAAAGTTACTGATTTATTTCAATGTGCTTAAATGGTGTCAGTGCATATGTAACTACAGTCAAACCTGGATATAGTGAACTCAGTTACACTGAACATTCGGCTATAGTGAACCTAAGTCATTGGTCCTGACCTGCAACATCAGGAATGTATCGGGTGATCCAAAAGTCTTGCACATTTTGAAAACGTAATAACTCGCTGAGTTTGGAGATAAGGGAACCTGGTTTTCGTAGAAATGATCAGAATGACATCGGGTTTCTTATGAAATCACATACATTTTTACCTATTTTACTTACATTTTTTATCGCCAGATGGCGCAGCAACCACAAGTTGGAAGTGTCGGGAAAAATAGACGCCTACTGTACCAGGTTAGACACCTCATTGTACCAGGTGTTCAATGTGATGGCCGTCCTGTTCCAGCACTGCCTGCAGACGAGAGAATACATCATAGACGGCATTGAAGAGCATGTCCGGTAGTAAAGCTGCCACATGGTGTCGAATGGCATCTTTCAGCATGGCCAATGAAGTGGGGCGACCTACGTACACTTGTTATTTTTGGTAACCCCAGAGCCAGAAATCGCACGGTGTCAGGTCTGGTGACCGAGGAGATAAGGCCTCCGGAAAGTGTCAGCGTAACACATGATTTGCGCCAAACGTCTCTTGCAGCAGTTGCTTAACGGAACGTGCGATGTATGGTGGTTCTCATTCCTGCATAAATATGCACAAATTCACTGCATTCCTCTCTTGCAATCTAGGGTTAACGTACGTTCGTAACATGTTCGCATAACGTGCATCTGTCACTAAACGGTATCGAAGGAGGTGCCGTGGACCTCTTCAAAAAAAGGACCGATGATCAAGGAATCCGTGAACCCACACCACACTGTCAATTTCCACTGATGAAGTGGCGCTTTACCGACTGCGCGGGAATGTTCCGTGGCCCAGATGCAACAGTTGTGCGCTTTACAGCTCCGTTTAGGAAAAGTTGTTCTAATCAGTCCATAAAACGTTCATCAGCCATTTCTCGTCGACATCCATTTGTCGAAAAATCCATCCTGCGAACTTCTGACGTGGCACGTAATCGCCAGCTTGCATTTCGTGATGCCGTTGCAGTTTGTGCGGGTATCTGTGTAGAATCCGTCGTAGTGTTCGTCATACAGTCCCGTATGGAATGCCTGTTTGCTGAGAAACGTGCCGAGCACTGGAGTCGCCATATGCGGATGACATTGTAATCACATCCATTTCCTGCCTAATCGTCTCTACTGCAGCGGCACGTGTTCGTGGTCTACAGCTTCATGGGCATGCTGCCAAAGATCTCGTTTCCTCGAATTTTTTCACCCTTCGCCGCAGCGCAGCACCTTCCATCGGCCCTCTCCCAATGCGATAACCTTTCAGTGACCGGTAGGCGCTCAATGCAGCACTCGCACATTCAGCGTTGCAATAGAACAATTTCACCAGGAGCGCTTTGTCCGGTAATGACAGCATACTGACCCGTCCCGGTGTGATATGTGATTGAAAAAAAAAACGAACATTATCGGGAGGTTTAGATGCCAATTCACCAAATGCTGTATGGCTTGAAGGATTAAAATTTCTCTTGGAATATGCAGAGCGCCGTGTAAATGGTCCCATAGGGGAAAGATGAAGTAATAGAAATGGAGGAATATGTCACAGGTGGGAACTTTCTCTTCATTGTGACTAAAAAAAAAGCAGTTTTAATTGTTAAAATTTGGAAAACATGGCTGGGCGTGGAGAGGGTGAGTAGGAAAATTAACGAGGTGTCTGAAGAAGACTGGAGGTCTCATGGAAGCTGGTAGTTCCTCAGACTTGGTAATTCCTTGGTTTTAGGTGGTGTACTAGTTAGGGAATTAATAGAGAAGGCTGAGGGATCGGAAAAAATGCTTGGGGATTTAAATTCAGCATCATGCCAAATCGTGAGTTATCATTGTTATGTGGGAAAGAGGCAGAATGATGACTCCGGAAACCATATTGAGCTAAACGAGGTTTTCCTCGTTTCTGGTTTCCGTGATATCTGGAATTTTAAGACATCCGAAAAAATTTACGATTAGGAAGTTCCGGTAAGGAGAATTACATGCTGGGCTTGCCAAATATGGTCGGAATTGCAAGTTTAAGGTTACATAGCTATCCTATACGTTTAAGGGCCAAACAAGGTCATATGTGCAATTTCTGCTAGTGATAGACACGGGATAGTTTATAAGAAAAGCATATGGAATAGTCATTTCAGTAGAACAATTTCTGTGACCGCAAGGATCAGCGAAAGGTATCTAAAAGACGGTTCAGTAATTTGTTTGAAAAATAAAAATTTAACAAATAATTCAATATTTACTATAATGCCGCTTTTCCAACAATATACTAAAAATCAATACTCTGGCAAGGAGAGGTAATGTTGGTCGTTGATTGTTTATCCCACGAATTAAAAGACAGCAGAATTCAAAATAAAATTTTAAAGATAGGGAGTTCGGATAAAGGGAATTACATGTAGGTTTTGCCATATGATCAGAATTTTGTGTTTAAAGTTACATGGATCTAATATACTATTATTTTTAAGGGCCTAACAAGGTCATATGTGCAATATCTGCTAGGAAAAGACCCGCTGCAGAATAAGTAAGAGAGTAGTGGTGTTAAAGAGTGCAGAAAAAAGGGGTTGCGACTTAGAACTCATTAGTGGGAGGGAGGGGATTCGGTTTAGGTTAGGAGTGGGTGGGGCTCGTCAAATCGTGAATTGCCATTGGTTCGTGGCAGATAGCTGGCTCCACATCTGATGAACAGACTGCAGAATGAACGAAACACTATATCAGTTGTCAATAAGGAATAGCCTATCGTTAGAAATATAGTACATAAGATTTCGGTGTCCGTCAGGTTCGGCCAAAAGTAATTTAAAGAAGGCAGAAATGCCTTTTCGGTGACCGCAAGGATCAGTCTAAATTATTTAAAAGAAGAAAGAATTACAATTTCGGTGACCGCTAGTATTAGCCAAAAGTATCTAAAAGAAAGAGGAGTAATTTGTTTGAAAAATCAAAATATAATAAATAATTTAGTTTTCACTATACTATAGTTTTTCTAATAAATTATCGCTAAATAAGACTCTTGCAAAGAGAAATTATGGGGTTCGTTGATTGCTTTTCGCTGTTTTGTTTTTCTTCTTTGGGAGTCGTGGAAGCATGTTGAGCATATGGTTAGGTCGTTTGTATCGCAAAATCATATCGGTGGAGTAATCGCTCATAAATTTCAGCTTCAGGTTTGGGTGATCTTCAAGCTTATTGTAGAAATTTTCTGCTAGAGTTCCAATTATGTGTTTCAGAATCGAGAGCTTATATTATTCTCTAATGTAGTGGTTCGTTTGACTGGAGTGTGCGGAAGTAAGCTGTTTTATCATTCTATTTTGGAAGGACTGAAGTTTCTTGTGATGGGATTCGGCACTAATGCCCCAAATTGAGGATCCATATAGTAGCAGCGGAACGAAGCACATTTTCCAAATAAGAATTTTTTTTAACAGATAATTTGGAATTTTTGTAGATAATGTGTCTTAGTATGATTTGAGGGTCATCGTTCTATTTATGGCTTGTTTGATATGAGGACCCCAAAATAGTCGTTTGTCGAACTGGATTCCACGATATTTTATTTTGTTTGTCCATTCGACAGGGGTTTCATTGACGGTGATGTGGGTTGGATTTAAGAATTTGCTGCGGGTAAAAATAATCGCTTGTGTTTTCGTAGCGTTTATCGCAATTGTCCATCGTGCATAGTAAATCTCGAGCATATGAATATATTTTTGTAGCTTCTTTGCGATTAGTGTGACATTTCGTGAGGTGCATAGAATTGCCGTAATATCGGCAAAAAAAGCAAGTTCGACGCCAATTTGTTGAGGAATATCAGCAGTAAAAATTAAGCAGAGGGTGGGACCGAGTACTGATCCCTGGTATACTCCTGCACAAATTTTTCTTTCGGTGGATTTAGTTCAGCTTAGCTTCACAGAAAATCGTCGGTTTGTAAGGAAGTATGCTATTATCGTAATGATCCATCTTGGGAATTTAAATTTATTCATTTTGTAGAGGAGACCGGCCGTGTAGACTTTATCGAAAGCTTTCTCTATATCGAGAAAAATCGCACCTACAGATTTGTTGAGATCGAAAGCTTGGTGTGCTATTTCTGAGACTCTGGATATTTGGTGATTCGTGGAGTGTGCAGGAACGAAACCAAATTGACTGTACGGAACAATTGGATTTTCTAGATTATGGGTTTGGATGTACCTCAATAGTACTCTTTCCATAATTTTACTGAGAGTAGGAAGGAGTGAAATCGGTCTGCGATTTTTGGGGAGTGTTGGATCGGTTAAAGCTTTGTGAATAAGGATAATATCAGCTGTCTTCCAGCTGTCTGGTAAATAGTGTAGTTTAAGAGCTGCATTTATAATATTCGTGAGGATTTCAATATAATGGATAGGAGGCATTTTAGTAACTTTGTTCCTGATACCATGTCTCCCCGGAGGTTTATTTGGTTCCAATTTTCGAATAATATTCGTAATTTCTGCCACCGTGACCTCGGGTGCTTCCGCGGAAAATTTGGTTTTGATGTTCGTGTGTAAAGCAAGACGCCTCGTCGAGTCCGGACCGCTGGGAGAGCTGTCGTTTTTAGAAAATAGTTTTTAATTGCTTCTTGTACCATATCGTCATGATTTGTCGTGGAATTAAATTTATTTAACGTGAATTGGTTGTTAAGGGAGTCGGAAAAGACTTCACATTTGTCTTCATCTTTGTATGCAATTTTCCCATCTGGAGCTCTCAAAGGAGGGACGGTCTTATAGGGGTTTTTAATATTTCGTGTAATGTCCCATACGTTTCGTGTCGTTGCAGACTTTTCTCCAATTTTGCTGAGGTTTCGTTCATGAATAAGCTTATAGTGGTTTCTTGTATAGTGTCTAATTTTTCGATTGAGGTCTAATGTGTCTGATTTTTCGATGTCTGATTTTTCAATATCTGATTTTTTGATAGAGGACTGATTAATATCTGGTTTTTCGATAGAGTACAGGGATTTCTTTCCTTTATATTTTTCGTGCGAATCCAGATACGTCGTGCTCTATTTCTTTCGGTGATTTTTCGTTTAATCCAGTTTGGAAGTTCGTAGGGATTTGTAATAAGTTTCTATATAAATCGGGATTCCTTGATTAAGTCGTTCATGTGGTCCTTTAATTTTTCAATTTCCTGGTCGATGTCAGATCTTGATTCACATCGTGAAATTTCTGGGGTTGGCATTTCTTTAAGATGCATCTGCAAGTGTTCCCAATTTATAACCCACCGTGGTGGGTTGGTTCGTGTTCCATCGTACATGCAGCTAACGACAGGAAGATGATCGGAGGTTAGGTTATGGATTGTGTTTATTTCGTACGGGGCGTTGAAATCCTTTAAAATTGCAAGATCCAGGGTATTACTTGCACCTCTCAATCTTATAAAAGTTGGAGCGGGTGAAACGGCAATATCGATGTTATATTTCGTTGAGAATTATGCAAGGGTTCTACTTACTCTATTCGTGCGGATACAATTTCATCGGGGGTGCGTAGCATTACAATCACCTCCAATAAATGTCGGGAGTTTATCTTCAGTGAGTTTTTTCAAATCACTGGATACGTCTGAATTTCCGGAGGGGTTATAGACGCTGATGACTTTCTTTTTAGAGCCATCTTGTAATTCAACTAAAACACCATGTGCTTCGAGGAACTGTAAAGAAGTGTTTATGGGAAAATCGCTGTGCTTAATTTTATTATTAACAATAATGATGAATTGTTGACCTCTATCTGTGGTTCCATCTTTTCGGTAAACCTAGAAATTAGGGATAGTGAATTGTTGTTGCGGTTTTAGCCAGCTTTCGGAAATTATTGCGATGTCAATTTTTTTCCTCTTGAAAAAATTGCATGAATTCGAGCTTTTTATTGAAAATACTACTGGCATTCCGAATAAGAATGCTCAGGAGTTTCTTGGAATTTCCGGTGTAGGTTTTGGTTCGTCAGGGGGCCACCGAAGTAGTGGGGTCAGGGTTCTAAATTGCAGTGACTAAGGAAGAAGCATTATTACTAGAACTTTGGTTAGTGCTGGTTGGTGTATTGTTATTTTTAACATTGTTCGTGAAGTTAACATCGTGCAGTCGATTTGTCATTCGTAGAATTGTAGTATTCGTGCTAGGTTGCCTTGGCTGTCGTGCACTTGGATCTTGTGGGTTTGGTGGCTGGCAGTTCCTATCTTCCGTCAGTAGCCTTGGCTTTCTTGTGATTGGAGCTTGTGGTCATGTGGGTGGAACTTGTTGGCTTGTAGGTGGAGCTTGCGGGCTTGGTGGCTGGCAATTTAGATCGTAGTAGAAGTTTCATCAAGGGAGGGGTGTTCAGACCTATAATAGGTGATTGAACATAAGGATAATTAGTAATAGTTGACAAAACAAACGACGTTAGAATATTAGGAGTTCGTGCAAAAAGCCGATAAGGAGAAACCGGGTTATATTGATCACACGGATCACTCGATGCAACAGAGTGGTTTTTCAGATAATAGTGGGCGTCTGATTTTTCGTAGTAGGAGCAGAAGTATTTTCAGACTTATAAGAGCTGTATGAATATTCTTTGCAGAAGAGAGATTTTCAGACTTATAGGAGGCGTCTGAATATTTTGCGGTAGAAAATCAGGAGACACCATATTTTTGCACCGGTTTTTTTGTTTGGATAAATTCGTACGGGTACTCTGCTTACGCAGTGTACTAGTGTTTTTCAGTTTGGATGGGGATAACGCATTTAACTTGGATGTGCTGTGGTTGCCAGCAGCAACCTATGCACTCGTGATATTTTTAATTTGGGATACAAGTGAAGAAAGTTTTTCCAAAGTACGCAGGGTGGTGGTGGGGGGGGGGTAATCCTAGGATAACTATTTGGGGTAACTAATTTTGTGTTGAAGTCTCTAAGCACAGGGAGAGTAGATAGCTTTAGAATAATTTTCTGGGATACCGAAATATAAGAGCCGATTGAAGTTGTGTGAGATTGTGGTGCGTCCAGAGGTGTTTTTATTTTCTTTTCTAAAGCTTTCGTGCTGTCCGCCTCGCTGTTTGAAGAGTGGGTGGAAGACCTGCTTTCCGTAATATTCGGGAATATCTTGTAAATGAATAACTCGGTAGGAGCATCGACCAGGGTTTCATGTTTCCATGAACTGCTATTTGTGCAATTTTCGCTGTTGCTGGGCTCGCTATCTACTCTGCTAATCTTACCATATCCTTCCGAGATGTTAAGGCGGAAGTTAAACAGCAGCAGAAAAACAGAGAAGACTAAAAACAGAACATAAATGCACTAGATAATATTAGAGTAGTAGTAAGCGCAAACCCAGCAGCAGCGAAGTCCTGAAATTTTGAGATTTCCGAAGCGGTGAACAAAACACGTCCGATCACCTCGCAGGAAAAATTCAAACTGACAGATTAAAAACGAAACTCTTCGTTAGGTTTAGAAGCCAATTCACCAACTGCTGTATGGCTTAAAGTATGAAATTGTCTCTAGGCAGAGCGCCTTGTAAATAGTTTCATAGGGGAAAGATGAAGTAATAGAAGTAGAGAAATATAAATATGTCACAGGTTTGAAATTTTCCTTCACTGTGACTAAATATAAAGCTGCTTTAATTGTTAAAATTTGGAAAACATGGCTGGGCGTGGAGAGGATGAGTAGGATATTTTAAGGAGATGTCCGTAGAGGACTGGAGGTCTCATGGAAGCTGGTAGTTCCTCAGACTTGTTAATTCCTTGGTTTCAGGTGGTGCATTAGTTAGGGAATTAATAGTGAAGCTTAAGGAATAGGGAATAAATGCTAGGGGATTGAGAGTCAGCATCGTTCCAAATCGTGAATTATCATTGGTTCGTGTGCAAGAGGCAGAATTGCGACTCCAGAAACCGGACTGCGCTAAACGTAGTTTTGCTCGTTTCTAGTTTCCGTGATCGCTGGAATTTTAAGACACAAAAATTTACGGATAGGAAGTTCGAGTAATGAGAATTACATGCTGGGCTTGCTGTATGATCGGAATTGCATGTTTAAGGTTACATAGCTCTCCTATAATCTTAAGGACCAAGCAAGGTCATATGTGCAATTTCTTATAGGAATAAACCCGGAATAGTTTATAATAAAAACATATGGAATAGTCATTTCAGTAGCACAATTCGGTGACCGCGAGAATCAGCCAAAAGTATCTTAAAGAAGAAGCAGTAATATGTTTGAAATATACAAAATATAATTCAATTTTGACAATATTAGAGCTTTTTCAACAAATTACTAACAAAAAAGACTCTGGCAAAGAGAAATTATGGGATTCGTTGATTGTTTATCGCTCGAATCATAACACAGCAGAATTAGAAGTAACATTTACAGATAGGAAGTTCGGGTAAGGGGAATTACAAGTTGGGTTTACCATATTGTCAGAATTTCGAGTTTAAAGTTACATGGTTCTCCTATACTTTTACTTTTAAGGGCCGAACAAAGTCATATGTGCAATTTCTGCTAGGAATAGACCCGGGATAGTTTTTAAGTAAAACCATATTCAACAGTCATTTCAGTAGCACAATTTCGATAACCGGGAGTAACCGCCAAATGTATCTATAAGAATGATCAGTAATTTGTTTTGAAAAATAAAAATATAATATAAAATTCAATTTTGACTAAATTGCAGCTTTTCCAACAAATTAACAATAAACAAGACTCTGGAAAGACAAATTATGGGGGTCGTTGGTTGTGTCTCGCTACTGTGTTTTTCTTCTTTGGGAGTCTAGGAAGCATGTTGCGCATATGTTTAGGTCGTTTATATCGCATAAAAATATGGGTGAAGTAATCGCTAATAAATTTCAGCTTCGGGTTTGGATGCGCGTCAAGCTTGTTGCAGAAATTTTCTGCTAGAGTTTCAATTATCTGTTTCAAAATTGGCAGCTTATATTTTTCTCTAATATAACGGTTCGGTTGCCTGGGGTGTGCTGAGCTAAGCTGTTTTATCATTCGATTTTGAAAGTACTGAAGTTTCATGTGATGGGATTCGGCACTAATGCCAAAAATCGAGGATCCATATAGTAGTAGCGGAACGAAACACATTTTCCAGATAAGAATTTTATATTTAACCGATAATTTGGAGTTTTTGTAGATAATGAGTCGTAGTATGCTTTTAAGGGCAGACGATTTATTTATGGCTTGTTTGTAATGAGAACACCAAAACAGTCGTTTGTCGAACTGGATTCCAAGATATTTTATTTCGTTTGTCCATTCGACCGGGGTTTCGTTGACGGTGATGGGTGTTGGATTTAAGAATTTGCTGCGGGTAAAAATAATCGCTTGTGTTTTCTAGCGTTTATCGTAACTTTCCATCGTGCATAGTAAATTTCGAGCATATGAATATATTTTTGTAGTTTTTTTGCGGCTATTGGGACATTTCGTGAGGTGCTTAGATTTGCCGTATCATCGGCGTATAATGCAAGTTAAATGCCAATTTTTTGAGGAATATCCGCAGAACAATTAAGTAGAGAGTGTGACCAAGTACTGATCCCTGGGGTACTCCTGCACAAATTTTTCTTTCGGTGGATTTTGTTGAGCACAGCTTCACAGAAAAATGTCGGTATGTAAGGAAGTACGATATTATCTTGATGATCCATCTTGGAAATTTATATTTGAGCTTTTGTAGAGGACACTGGCCGTGTAGACTTTATCGAAAGCTTTCTCTATATCGAGAAAAATCGCACCAACAGATTTGTTCAGATGAGACTCTGGATATTTGGTGATTCCTGGAGTGTGCAGGGACAAAACCAAATTGACTGTACGGAACAATTTGATTTTCTAGATTGTAGGTTTGGATGTACTTCAATAGTACTCTTTCCATAATTTTACTGAGGCTAAGAAGGAGTGCAATCGGTCTGTGATTTTTAGGGAGTGTTGGATCGGTTTCAGCTTTGTTAATAAGGACAATATCAGCTGTCTGGGAAATAGTGTAGTTCAAAAGCTGTATTTATAATTTTCGTGAGGAGTTATATATGTTGGATAGGAAGCAATTTAATAACCTTGTTCGTGATACGATCTCGTCCCGGGACTTTATTTGGTTTCAATTTACGAATTATATTCGTAATTTCAGACACCGTGACTTCGGGTGCTTCCGCGGGAAGTTTTAAATTTGATGTTCTTGGGTGAAGCAACATGCCTCGCCGTGTCCGGACCGCAGGGAGAGCTGTCGTTTTTCAGAAAGTAGTTTTTAATTTCTTCGTGTAATATATCGTCCTGATCTTTCGTGGAATTAAATTTATTTAACGTGAATTGGTTTGCAAGGGTGTCGGCAAAAACTTCACATTTGTCTTCATCGGTGTATGCAATTTTCCCACCTGGAGCTCTCATAGGAGGAACGGTCTTGTAGTGGTGTTTAATATTTCGTGTAATGTCCCATACGTTTCGTGTCGTGGCAGACTTTTCTCCAATTTTGCTGAGGTTTCGTTCTTGAATATGGTTATAGTGGTTTCTTTTGTAGTGTCTGATTTTTCGATTTAGGGAATAATAGTGATTTCTGTCCTCCAAATTTTTCGTGCGGATCCATATACGTCGTGCTCGATTTCTTTCGGTGATTTTTCGTGTAATCCAGTTCAGCAGTTCGTAGGGATTTGTAATAGGTTTCTTGGTAAATTGGGATTCCTTAATTATGTCGTTGATGTGTTCTTGTAATTTTCCAATTTCCTGGTCATTGTCAGATCTTTATTCACATCGTGAGATTTCCGGGGTTGGCATTTCTTTAAGGTGCATCTGCAAGTGTTCCTAATTTTTTATAATCCACTCTGGTGGGTTGGTTCGTGTTCCATCGTAAATCCACATAACGGCAGGAAAATGATCGGAGTTAAGTTTATAGGTCGTGTTTATTTCGTACGTGGTGTTGAAGTCTTTTAAAAGTACAAGATCAAGGGTATTACTTGCACCTCTCGATCTTATAAAAGCGGGAGATGGTGGAGCGGCAATATTGATGTTATATCTTGTTGAGAATTCTGTTGGGTTCCTGCCTGCTCTATTTGTGCGGATACAATTCCATCTGGGGTGCGTAGCATTGAAGTCACCTCCAATAAAGGTCGAGAATTTATCTTTAGTGAGTTTTTCAAATCACTGGATATGTCTGAATTACTTGAGGGGTTGTAGACGCTGATGAATTTCTTTTTGCGCCATCTTCGAATTCTACTAAAACACCGTGTGCTTTGAGGAATTGCAGAGGGGTGTTTATGGGGAAATCGCTGTGCTTTATTTTATTATTAACAATAATGATGACTCCTCCACCTCTATCTGTGCTTCGACCTTTCCTGTAGACCTGAAAATTAGGGATAGTGAATCGGTGTTGGGGTTTTAGCCAGCTTTCGGAATTAATTGCGATGTCAATTTTTCCTCTTGAAGAAATTGCATGAATTCGAGGTTTCTATTGAAAATACTTCGGGCCTTCCAAATAAGAATGTTCAGGAGTTTCTTGGAATTTCCGGTATAGGTTTTGGTTCGTGGGGAGGCCACCGAAGTAATGGGGTCAGGGTTCAAAATTGCAGTGACCAGGGAAGAAACATCACTACTAGAACTTTGGTTACGGTTGGTTAGTGTAATGTTATTTTTAATATTTTTCGTGAAGTTAACATCGTTCTGTCGTTTTGACTTTCGTAGAATTGGAGTATTCGTACTTGGAGCTTGTGGGCTTGGTGGCTGGCAGTTCGTGTCTTCGATCAGTAGCCTTTCAGTAGCCTTGGCTTTCTTGTGATTGGAGTATGAGGTCTTGTAGGTGGAGCTTGTTGGCTCGTAGGCGGAGCTTGTGGGCTTGTAGGTGGAGCTTGTGGGCTTGTAGGTGGAGCTTGTGGGCTTGGAGGCTGGCGATTTAAATCATCGAGCCGAATTGGCTGTAGTAGAATTTTCATCAAGGGAGGGGTGCTCAGACCTATAGTAGGTAATTGAACATACGGATAACTAGTAATATGTGGCAAAACAATCGTCGTTAGAGTATTGGGAGTTCGTGTAAAAAGCAGATTAAGAGGAACCGAGTTACGTTGATCACACGGATCATTCGATGAAAAAGAATGGGTTTTCAGACTTATAGGGGCGTCTGAGTTTTCGTAGTATAAGCAGGGGTATTCAGACTTATAAGAGGCGGCTGAATATTCGTGGTAGAAGAGAGATTTTTCAGACTTATAGGAGGCGTCTGAATATTTGTTGGCATAAAATCCGGAGATACGGTATTTTCCACCAGTTATTTTGTTTGGATAAGTTAGTACGGGTACTCTGCTCACGCAGCGCATTAGTTTTTTTTTAAGTTTCGATGGGGATACCGCACTTAAATGGGATGTGATGTGGTTACCGGGGGTAACCTGTGCACTCGTGATATTTTTCATTTGGAATACAAGCGAAGAACATTTTTCCGAAGAAGGTGGGGAGGGGTGTAACCCTAGGATAGCTATTTGGAGTAGCTAATTTCGTGTTGAAGTCTCTAAGCGCTGGGAAAGTAGATAGCTGTGGAATAATTTTCAGCGATACGAACATATAAGAGCCGTTCGAAGTTGTGGGAGATGGTGGTGCGTCGAGTGGTGTTTTCATTTTCTTTTCTAAAGCTTTCGTACTGTCCGCCTCGCAATTTGAAGAGTGGGTGGAAGACCTGGTTTCCGAATTATTCGGGAATATCTTGTAAATGAATAACTTGGTAGCCGCATCAACCAGGGTTTCATGTTTCCATGAACTCCTATTCCTGCAATTTTTGCTGTTGCTGGGCTCGCTATCTACTCTGCTAATCTTATCATGTCCTTCCGAGATGTTGAGGCAGAAGTTAAACAGCAGCAGGAAAACATAGAAGACCCTAAAAATAGAACATAAATGCACTAAAAATATTTTTAGTAGTAAGCGCAGACCCAGCAGCAGAGAAGTCCTCAAAGTTTGAGATTTCCGAAGCGGTGAACAAAACACGTCCGATCACATCGCAGGAAAAATGCTGCTTTTATATTCACTATCCCAGACCTGTTCGCCTATGGCTCCATCTGGCGATGAAAAATATAAGTAAAATGAGTAAGCAATTATGTGATTTTATAAAAAACCGATGTCATTCCGATCATTTCTACGCAAACCGCGTTGTCCTACACTCAAAACTCCGCGAGTTCTTACGTTTTCAAAATGTGCAAGACTTTTGGATCCCCCGGTAGAAAGCCCCTTAAAAAGGACTTCGTTGAATTTTTCTAAGATTTAAATTGAATTGTTTTTTCGTCCCTGTGTGCGCATTCCCTGTGCAGCGCCAAAATAAGTTTTTCCCAAAGTCCCATCTCTTTTTTTGTCTGAGGAACCTAATAATCTTTTATTTATTTAAAATCAAATTTAATATAAATAGCAGAATAAGCAGAGTTTATTACGCTCAAGGCAGCCCACATAAATAACCAGTACTGTAGTATTCAGAACACTGATGGAATAAATCAGTTGAACTGAGTCACTAAGAATACCCCTGGTATTTAGATGCTAGATGAAAAATTACTTTGCTTTTGGTATCTTGCACCAAGTTGCGAACAGTGAGGCAAACAAAGGTAACATCTACTGACTGAATACCAGAACAGGATGGAATTCAGACCCATGCTTTTTAGTTGGGTTGCTTAGTTCTGAAGGCAACATTTGTATTATTAATGTAATATTTTACAATGTATTTTTTTTTTGTTTAAACAGCTACTATCTTATTCTTACACATTTGTTTGGTCCGTATTTTTACAGCTTAATTTTTCTTGTGAGCTGCTGCAGCAGCAATAAGCATATCATCGTTCTCTCACACTCCGTTCACTTATTAAATTTCTTTTCAAACGAAGTATTTATTCACGAAACGAGTAGCAACTGATTGCTGAAAATTAAGCAAATCACTAAAATTTGAATTCTAAAGCATTTGAAACAATTTGCCATCACATCCAATGTTGACGTCATTTTATATGCCATGGTGATGTCATTTTACAGCTATTATCTCCTTTACCTAATGGATCGCACTTCTCATTTACGAACACTGACGCAATCGACTTACAAAATTTTCCGTTCTCAACATCAGTTTTAGTTTCACTTTCTTTTCCCCAGTGCAAACGCATTTAGCTTCAAACGGGTATTAAATAAAATAGAAAGAAGTGTATCAAATCATACTGAACTCTGATCGTAGACTTAGCGTAAGTAATTTAATTTTTTAATACAATTGTTGTCATATTGACAGGTACATCCGCAAAAGCTCCACATGTGTGATAATGATTTCAACAAACAACTGAGGTCATAACTCCGACCAGGAATTCAGCTGTCACACAAAGCTTCCAATTCGTAGAATAAAAGATTCAGCTTTCAGTGTTAGAAACAATTTCATTTTGGTCTTGGTAATTCAACTACCAAGTTCCTTAGTGCAAACAGCAATTTTAAATCAATAACAATATTGCGCCCCACAGATTCAGTTTTGCGCTGTGTACCAAGTCTTGCTTAACAAATAGACTTTGGCAGTTGAGATTTCGATTCAGCTGTCGCCAACAACACTTAAAGGTTAAACAAAATATTCACCCAACCAAATTTTGTTTCAACTAACTACAGGAAGTTGTTATTTCACATATGGTCCGCAGCTTTAAAGATTCGCTTTCATCGCTGAAATAGCAGTTTTAAAACATTGATAATAATTAGCTGTCCAAACTCAATACGCTGTGATAATATTTTTTTATTTCCTTTCTTGGGCCGCGGGTGGCTTATTGAGAAACGTCGTGACTGCAACGGAAAGGGTCTCAGGTTCGATCCCAGGCAGGTGCGAACGCTCGATCCACTAAATATCCGCCGTGCGTCGGATGGGCACGTTAAGCCGTCGGACCCCGGGTACTGGGCCTTCGGTAATCAATGAGGGCGTCTTCCATCCCCTTTCTACTTCGCTTTCGTGTTAGTTTCCTATTGGGCACCCTAGCGCAAATCTCCTAGTTTCCTATTTCTAAGGGTTGTTTAAGACCTGGGTTCAGACACTCTCTTCCTAAAATCCTCTACATATGATCATATCATCATATTTCCGTTTTACAAAGTCCTCTCTGCTTTATGTTTCATTTAAGAACAGTCATATGAGTAGTTTCGCATTGTGAATAAACTTCACTCGTACGGAATCTGTTCTTAAGTCTGCAATACTTACCTGAACCGAAAACCGGTTGATTTTGCTATAGTTTGCCAATCCCAGCTTCTAGTAGTTCAGATTCAAAGAGAGTTTTTAATTTCTAAGCAGTTATAACCATCGAGATTCTGTATGTAGTGTGAAATAACAAACGTCTCTATTCTGCCATTGTGAACCTTAAGCCTTTGCTTTTTTACGTCATCAGCACCTATAGATAGGCAATTATCATGAGGATTTCTGTCTCAGATCTATGGATCTCACGTTTTGCATTTTGAGTACCACAACTTCTATCAGTATTCTGAGAGGAAGTCAGTATTCTTTACTTGCTAATTTGTGCATTTCCGGGCGAAACTACCCTGCCTGATTCTTTGCGTATTTTATGGCTCATGCCTAGCTACAAGGAAACTTGCAATGAGTGTTTAAGAAAGGTTACTTACGGACCTTTTTTTTTCTTTTTAATTTATCCGCAAGATTTGTCTGTAACATTTTCACAAAATGTATAGAATTACAAATATATTTAAATGTATAATACAAAATTTAAAATTTTATCTTTATTAATATTTTTTTATAATTTTTTTACAAGAAAGTTATAAATGATTCGACAAGCACATTCGTGAGCACACCAAATAATAAAAAATAATTGGAAAGCAGCAGTATACACCTCTTAAAAAATAGGGGTTGGCATGAACAGTGTTAATGAAAAACCTAATGTCCAACTTTTATATAAATTTATTTTGTAATATATTACTAATTGTTCAATTTTTAGACAATCTGAGTGATCGAAATCGCAAATCTGTTAAAATAATCGGTATATAAAAATGTGTAATTTATTTAAATAAATATTTTCCCCATCTTTCAGACGTATGGTAGGAGCAGCTTTAACAATTCTCAGTGTCCTCTATACATTTCTTTAAATTTCTGAATTTTACAGGGTTTCGAAATCAAGTTCAGAGATTTAAAACATTTTCCTAACTAATTCGAGACATTGAAAAGCTATTGTATTCAAAAACTCAACGAAAAATATAGCTTTACAATATTTAAAAAAAGTGTAGTTTTAATTTTAAGAATAAACATTTACAGTATAGAAAGTAAATTATTTTAGTTAGAATGTGGATAGTTAGTTTTCTTCTTGCACTTCGACAAATTCCAAAATTCTGAAAAGTTTAAATTCCAGCCCTCAGGGAAGAGCAGCTTTGGGATTTTCATATGCACTCTTAGAATGTTTTAAAGTATTTCTCGTCTTTATTTTGTACAACTGTGTGATTTTGCGGAAAAGTGAAATGCACAGATTTTTTACAGTCTTGCAAACGAAAACACAAGCAAAATAAATTATTAATGAGAGATATTCAATTTAACAGAAGTATATGTAACACCATGATAAAAGAAAGTGCCCTAAATTGGCAATCGCTGGACGTATTGTTAGATTATATATACACGGGTGGGTCACATTATTGTGACCACCAGTTAATATCCAGAGTAACCGCCGTGGGCAAGGTGGACAGCAGCTACACGGGCTGGGAGTGACTCAATAAGGTGCTGGAATGTGTTCGCAGGTATATGGACCCATGCTGACTGCAGTGCATCAGACAGCTGCTGGAGGGTGCGTGGTGTAATACCCGTAGAATGAACAAAACGATCGAGATTGTCCCACACATGCTCAATTCGGTTTAAGTCTGGAGAATTAGGAGGCCAGGAAAGTACTTTGAAGTTTTGTCGTGCTCTTCCAAACACTCTCGGACATTTATAGCTGTGTGACACGTCGTACTGTTATGCTGGAAGATCCCAACAGTCCAAGGAAAGAAAAGCGGCATATATGGGTGTGTGGGCTTGCAAAGATATATTCATAACGAATTCCGTCCATAGTGCCTTCCACAAGTATGAGTGGACCAAATCAATGCTACTGGTACATTCCCCAGAAAATAACGCTAACCCCATCACTTGTGTTATTCTAGCAATCATTGAAAAGCGTTTTATTTCGGTGTTTCTTGCCTTATATGACAACGTCCATACGTTCGATGAAGCAGAAAACATGACTCATCGAAGAACGCCATGCTTCGCCAATCAGTGGAGATTCTATTCCGATACTTCCGTTCCAATGTAAGCGTTTTCTGTCCATGCGTTTTCATCGGAGACCCATACGCAGCAGGGTTCGCTGAAATGTCCTTTTAGACACACTTCCGTGTGATCCCTGGTTCATTCGGCCAGTGAGGTGCTCCGCTGTATCTTATTGATTGGCCCTCACGACCTTCGAAGCCAATGTTCACCTCTCACATCAGTGGCACGACGTGCTCGGCAGTTTCCACGTCGCTTATTCGCAATGGTGTCATTTCTCCAATCACGATACACCTTATCCACAGCAGCACGAGAATAGTTCACACATGGCGCTGTTTTAGAAATACTGCCACGCTTGGCCCGAAAGCCGATATTAATCCCTTTTTGCAAATCGGATAAATCACTTCTTTTATTCATGACAGCAGCAAGTGATATGTTTTAAGAATGCCTTCAGCAAACCTTGTACACCGTCCAAGATAGCTCACGACATGTGCCTTCCCTTCACTGGTTACGCGGTGTTGACATCAAATGTAGGAGGGGGACACAATAATAGAACACCACTGTGTATTATGTTACATTAAAAAACTTGCATGTGTTCTCACATTTTTTGGGTCTGATTTTTAAACACATAAGCAAAGGAACAGCTTCAGGTTATTGCATTGCTTTATATGCTGTAAAACATTTCTGATGTTGAAATGATATGTTATACTGTTAAAATGTCTCTAGTTTGAAAGCGCCTGCAATATCTTTCACAACTTTCGAATTCTGATCTGCAGTATCCATTAAGGAAACACATATCTCACAACTTTCTACATCAATGCTCTTATCAAATTTCAGCTCCTTTAAATCTTTCACCTCTCTTCTCTGGATTTCTACCTCGTTGCGGTTGCAAGCTGGTGTGTTAAAGGTACGTCTTCTCTCACATTTTATTGATTCCATTTCAGTTTTACTTCAAATTTGCGTCCTATGTCTCCATTTTTCTTGATTCTAGTCCTTTTCCGTGTACCGTTTCAGTGTCGTTGATTGTTGGATTTCTCAACGCCACTGTTGGAAGAACTTTTTCAGCTGGATGATTCACGAAGGCAGTTAATTTCATCTGTTTAGACATTTCTGGTCATTAGCACTGACAGCATTATTCATTTTAACTAGAATTGATAATTAATGAGAAGCAAAAGCTATCATGTGTTAAACACCAAAATATCTAGAGCATACAACACGAAAATAATGAGCAGAACATTTGCAGGTGGTAAAACATAAGTTGCGAAATGACTTCAGTACGTCAACACAAAGATGTAAGGATCCGATTCACAAATTGATAGTTATGCACTCTGCAGTGCGAAATTCAACGACCCTCAGTGCGCAAAGTGTTACAAATTAAAGTTACGATTTCAAATTGCCAGCTTTGTTAAAACCAATATGCAATGGTATGTAGTCACTAGATATGTCACATGGTATATTATTAATTTTATCTTTCACCAACTTGCTTTTCCGTATTTCGTAAGTACTTTTATCAAGCAGGAAATATATTTTCAAATAAACTACATGGCAATGTTGAACACATATGCAACACGTACTTCGACAGAAAGTTCCTGTTGTTAAATACTGATGAATCTTATTACTACCAATGAATCCCCTGCCTTTTCTTTCGTCGTATTTTGTAATACGACGAAAGCATTCCGTGAGATAACTTGAAGTATATTTTTCCATTACAGAAAAGCAATAAATGTGAAATAAGCACAGAGAGCTTAAAGATACCAGAGTGGCATTTACGAGATCAACTAGCTAAGCTTGCCAAAGTTTTGGAGTTCCAGTTAACGCATAGGCTCTGAGAGAAGAGCTCGGTTGTATTGTTACATTTATCCCCATTTGTCACCCTCCCTAAAGCTTTCTAAGAGCCAAACACCCCTTTTAAAATTGTTTCTTTGCCAAAGGCTTTATAGAGGCGTATCTTGACAAGCTGTGCAGTCACCGCTTATCCGTGAACACTCTTTGCATGTTCAATGTAAAGAGTGTGACTTTCAATCTTGTACTTTTATTATCATATCTGTGAGAATAACTCTGACTCCTGCATTCTGTCAATCGGAAACAAAAACAAATATATTCAGTCCCTAATAGACGATGTTCCAGTATCAAAGTGATACACCACTTCCGACAGCTGACATCCGAAGAGGTACAGAGATTCGTAAAACGGGAAAATATCACTTGAATTTATCGGCAAGCGTAGTGCTGTCCCACATTAAATCAGCAAACGAAATCTCAGTGTTAAATCTGCGGTTAAATATATGACTTTTTTATTCTAGGTTTAGAAACCACCGTGAGCAACTCAAAGGTTTGTAGGCAGTCCTTGGTCCCTAATTTAGGGCCAGTTGTTCCAGGGAATAGAGAAAGCCAGGGCTAAGAGATAAACACAACATTCTTGCCTGAACGCAATTCAAACCCGGACGCTTCTCGAACGAATGGACATAAGCCAGCTCTTAGAACACTACGCTCCCTAGGCGACATAATATTTGGATTTGAGGGTCACAATTGGACGGAATAATTATTGATTCTGAGGAAATACGGCATAACCACGTGACAAAATTGAAGGATGCAGTCACTTTTTCAGATTACACGCTAGTCGTGTTAGTGGAATTAAAAGTTCAGAATTTTGCTTTACATTCTTTTTTTGTACACGTTGTGCTGAAGCAACAATTTGTATGCAAAAGCTATTGACTTAAGATAGCAAAAGTGTCAGTACAAAAACTTAGGTGAGAGAATTTAAGTTCTAGTGGCCGTGATGACCTGGTGCCCTGGATTAATTAGTCTCAGGGTTTATTTAGCTAATTCCACGTGCTTAAAAGAATACAGTGACTGTCATGTCGCTTTAAAATTGCAAAGAATTTTAATATATAAGAAAAGCTGCAGAAATTTCAACAAAGATAAATGTATGGTCTATTTTCTAACAGCATACGTTTCGTAGACAACTGAAAATGTCATTTATTGAGGATGTATACTTGTGTAGTTTCGTTGTCGGTATTTATTTCGAAAAATTAATTATTTAAACCCAATAAAGATTTTTTCTTGTAAGATGCAGTTGGCCTCCGATATTTAATAAAGAGCATAATTGCTTCCTTATTGTTAATAGATTAATTCGACTTCTACAAACTGTAAATTTTACAAGCTAAATGTGCTGTACGTTGGACGTGACTTTCTTAATTGTTGTGTGATTGTAACCCAATGCAACCTGTTTTATTTGAAAACATGCGTTTTTACCCAAAAGATGGTTCTTCTAGAACATTTGCACATATTTCTATCGAAACGTTAGATTCTCACAATTAACGGAATCCCTGCACTAAGTGCCGGAAGTTTTCATCATCAAGATTTTTGACGACGTCACAGCCGACGATCGAAGTCTCTCTTTAGAGATTATATAACATCGTGTCCCCAATATAATTTCGTGGGTGATCAATACGATCAGTAATATCAATTCGAAACCAAGAGTGAAACAGTAAATATATTTGAAGGAGGTAATAGAAATAAAGAGAACAAGAAATGCTGCAAATGTGTTCTTTTCGTGTTTCGAAAACACTGTTGGTGCTGCTGCGAAAATCATATAAATTTGTGAATGGCGGTTCCAAGTGTATAGCATTTCATGATGTCTTTCAGGTCTGTGATTCTGGCTATGGTTCGTTCTTTAGAAATGTGTAGAAAATTATTGAAAACGTATTCCTGATCCTGAATTTCGTATACCTGGTGGAGCCTTGATGAAGTGATGGTTTTATTGTTCTGCAAAGTAGAAAAAAACACATCATTCTAAATTGTAGTGGAACGCAAAATTGTAAAGAAATTGGGTGAATGTTTTCCTTCAGAGACCGCAGTAATTAATATGAGCACCAACAGATAGAAATAAGGCCACAAAAATGCAAACAAAAACGTCAAAATACATGCACATCGAAATTGTGGAGTATCAATGTAGTTGTAGTCCAACTCCCCAAAGTGTTGGAATAATATATCTTTTGTGACAGCCATTAACAGCAGACTTCATGCTATCTACGTGGGAACAAACAACTACACGCAAGGTAGCTGCTTTAAATTCTGCTATAGTGGAAGAAAACAGTCAAACCGCATTGTATAGACCCTCAGTATATCGAAACCATGCATAACGCAACACCTTAGGACTTAACACAATTTCTCTATATGAAATAGCCCTTAATTATTTGATGCACAGCTGCACAGTTGCCCCAAATGCAAATTTATATTATTGCACAAACCGGATATTCCCAAACAAAATGTACTAACAAACGTTGAGGATGTGAATTCGCATTTTGGTTTAAATACGACATGTCAGATAATATCAGACAACTTGCTGATTTGGTCGTCCTGTGTATGGATTCGAACCCCCGTCTACTGGATAGCGCCCGAAAATTCTAACCGCGATACCACCGAGAAGGAAGACGGCTCGAGTTTTCTATTTATTCGAATACAACCATCATTTGAATATTACCTGAATTTTTCGGAAATCTTCTGACTTAATGTCCATTTCATATTTACACCAAAAAACGAATTCACATCTTCAAAATTTGTATTATATGATGTAATACCGTATTTCATTCAAAACGTGCTTGTTATACTTCACTGCAAACTGTGTGAGAATTTTCTTTCCCTTTTTCAAGAAAGTGATCAGCTGTGGAAAACCTTAATGTTAAAGACACTCAGTCAAAGATGCGAATTCTCTTTTAGCATTAAAACGTGTAGCAGGTTTTATTTTTGAAATAATACTGTCACTTCTCTCTGTAGAATTTCAAATGGAGTTTCGTATTTACTCAGCGGCACAATCACCTAACTATTTTGTATGATTCTTTTAAGTACAAATGGCTGATACAGAGAAAGCACACGAAATCGTATATCGTAATGTGCACAATGATTTTTCTTTACACCTCTGTCATTTGTCTATATTCCATGAATGTGCATGTTAACCCTCAGATGCAAAGTAATATGAGCATTATGTATTTCGAGCAAATTTAAGAAATACAGGCGATCATCAGTAACTTTGGACAGAGACCACTTAACAAAATATAAGCAGGAAAAAAGAGCCAGAGCTTATTCGGGAAATTAGATACAAAAGCCATGCTTTATCCAGGATTAAAATCCAGACACATGTCGGGCGAATAGTCGGAAGTCAACGTTTACACCACTGCACGTCCGTGGAGGCACAGAGTGGTTACAGCAAAGAAGTTATACCCAACCAAAGCATTAAAAAGCGAAACTAAAAACCGAATGTTTTTTATTTTTAAAATCATGGATATTTCCGTGGACCACAGCACTATACACTGAAGAGCAATTGCATTAGAGATACCTGTCTAGTAATGTGTAGCACCATCTTTTGCCCTGAAGACGGCGGCGATTCGCGTCGGCATGGACTCGACAAGACACTGGAAGCTTTGGAAAGCCGTACGGATCCACGACCATGGAACAAGCTCCCACAGTTCACGAAGAATTGATGGAAGGGTGTCAGAGACTCGAATATCTCTCTCGATAGCATCCCAGATGCGCTCGATGGGATTGAGGTCAGGTCTGGCCAAGGAAGCGAGGTCACGTTCGTGCAGTGTTCATCCAACCATTCGGATACAATTCGGGAGCGATGGCATGGTGCATTGTCTTGTTCCAGGATAAGATCCCCAGTGGGTTGTAGAAGACGCACAAACGGGAGCAAATGGTCGTCCAGGATATCCCGGTAACGTTGACCTGTGAGGGACAATGTCACACATACCAGGAGTCCCATTTCAGTCGACATAAACAGTGCCCAGACGAGAATGCCACCCCCACCAGCTTGAAGAATACCCTGCGGGCAAGAAGGATCCATCGCTGCATGTGGTTTGTGCCGTACTCGTATCCTGTCGTCCGCATGTACCAACATGAATTTCGACTCATCAGTCCAGGCAACATTTTTCTGCATGTCTTAGGCCCAGTGGCGATGTTCTCGCGCCCATGCTAATCTTTGCACCCTGTGAAAGCGGTCAGCAGCGGTACCCTTGTGGGACGATGGCTTATGTACCCCATAGCGAGGAGATTGTTCGGGATGGTGTGGCTGCTTACACGTTTTTGTTCACCAGCGTTAAATTGCCGAGTGATTTCTTGCACTGTGGCCCGTATATCCGTTCTTACAATGTGAGCTTTCCGATGATGACCCCGCTCATCCACAAGCTGTTGTCCACGGCAGTTGACCCTTGCAGTGAGAGTTTGACTGGATTTGATGTACTCAAGGTGCAAACGTAACACAGTGGCTCGTGAAAATCCCAGTGCCTGCACGACTTCCGAGATGGAGTGACTCTCACTTCGGGTCCCGACAAGTTTCCCACTATCAGATGCGTTTAGATCCTTCGTCTTACCCATACTGCGTCCGACACCTACTGATTCCAGACGCTTCACTCCTTATATTCTGAATTCGCTGCATACGTCATGCCGTTTCCGTTTACACGGCCGCCCACAGCGCCACATGTCCATAACGTCAGCTGTCTCTAATTCAATTGCTCTTCAGTGTATGTATATAAACTTTTCGTAATTCAAGTAATAATAACCGGAATTTAGTTAATGCGCCATGTAAACCACATGCCTTAAATGTTGTGCTTTTCTAACAGCATTTGAACAGTCAGTCCTGATTTTTCGTTAAGCCAAGATCCTTATTTCCAAACACTTTCAAATATTGAGGTTAGCAAGCAGAGTAATAAAACCCTGTACTGGAAAGATGAAACTTTCTGATGGAAGCAAATAGTAACATGTAGGTAATAACATCTAGGATGTGATTTACAACGTTGGTGCCAGTAGGTAAAGCGCTAGTTTTGTACACGGTCGAGTCACATAATTGTGACCACCAGTAAATATCCAAAGTAACCGCCTTGTGCCGCGTAGACAGCCGCTGGATGGGCTGGAAGTGACATGATAAGGTGCTCGGAGTGACTCAATAAGGTGCTGAAAGGTGTTCACAGGTACATGGAGCCATGCTGATGCAGTTGATCTCACAGCTGTTGGAGAATGGGTAGTGGAGGATCCATGGAACGAACAACATGATCTAGATGGTCCAAGAAACGCTCAATTGCGTTTAGCTCTGGGTAACTATGGGACCACGGAAGTACTTTGAAGTCTTCATCGTGCTCATCCAACCATTATTGGACATTTCTACCTGTGTAACACGTCGCATTGTTGTGCTGGAATAACACATCCGTATCAGGGAAAACAATCAGCGCACACGGATGTACGTAGTCCGCAAGTATAGATTCATAACGAATTCGGTCCATGGTGCCTTCCACAGATGTGAGTGGAACCAGGGAATGTCACGAAAACATTCCCCAGAACGCAACACCGCCCCCACCTGCTCGTGTTCTTCCAGAAATTGTTGAAGACAGTTTGTTTTCAGATGTTTCTTGCCTTAACCCTAACGCCCATCCGTTTGATGCAGAAGAAAAAGTGATTCATCAGAGAAGACAATACTTTGCCAGTCAGCGGAGGTCCAATACCGATACTGCCGTGCAAATGTAAGCCTTTTCTGCCAATTCACCTTTGTTAGAATAGGTGCATTGTCTATCCGTCTGCACCGGAACCCCATACGCGCCAGGGTATTCTAACGAAGGTGCACTTTACCTATGTACCATCGTTAGCATAGGTACAAAGGCCTTCAATTCCACAAACCGTGCTCCATACGCAGCAGGGTTCGCTCAACTGTCGTTTCAGACCGACTTCCGTAGCTCTCAAGTTCATTCGGCCAGGGAGTTGCTCCACTGTGGCGTGTCTATTGGCCCTCACGCACCTTGGTGACCGATTTTCACCTCACACACGAATGGCATTTTTTTCGCGGTGGTACATTCCTCGAATAAAGAAACACTATAACCACAGCAGCAGACGAACAGTTCACAAACTGCGCTGTTTCAGAAATACGGCCACTCTTGCCCCGAAAGCCGATAATAATCCCTTTTGGCAAATCTGATAAATCGCTCTTTTTTCCATGAGAGCAACGAGAGATATGTTTTCAGAATGCTAACAGCACACCTTATATACCACCCAAGCCAGCTCAGGACATGTGCTTTCTTTCATTGGCTATGCGTTGTAGACGTCAAAAGTAGGAGATGGTCACAATAATGTGACTAGGCTGTGTATAAACTAGACTCATTCATCGGTAGGTACCTGATTTGGAAAAGAACCAAGGCAGTGTCTATATTGATTAATACCAGAAATGACCGTTATTTCCCTACCTGTTCTTTGATCACAGATATCGAAAAATCACAGGTAGCGCCTGCTACTGCAAACCGTGAGTTTTCACTGCTCTGTGTTAACGTTAAGGAGTGATAACTGTTTCTGTGTTAACCGTTACAGAGTTAATTCTGCTCCTGCAGCTGTTACCATAATTGGCATTTACTTGTTATATGGTTTTGAGATTTGCCATACTGCTATTCGTGATTTTTTCACAACGTTATGTATGAGCTCACCGTTACGTCGTCCTCTCGGTGAGTGAGGTTCATTTTTTTAATTAGGAGAAAATAGTGAACTGTGAACGTTACTTAGTGAATTTTTACCTACTTCATCCATTTCAAGGCTAAAAAAAGTGTTGTCTCGTTTCTTTCAAAATTGTAAAATACCATGTTAGATATAGAAGAACAGTGTAATCTTGAAAATCTGAATTCAAATTTTAACTATAATCACAAAAACGTATAAAAAATTGCGCATAATTTAACTGAGAAAGCCGTAAAAACTACAGCGAAATATCGGGATTAGTTCAGAATCACATATAAAAGATAAAAACATATAACTCAGGATCCGCTACATAACTCAGGAGACAAACATATACCCTCAGCGTTCTTCTAGGGGATTCTATTGTTAGTTAGTTTACTTTTATGCAGATGTGAAAGAACAGTTCTGAAAGAACTTAGCGCCGTGATCACCAAGTAGCAGTTAAGCTCATCTCAAAGCAATACATTCTTTTCACCTCAACATAAATGTGAAGGAGTTGGCCATTAACTCAAATTTCATTTTGTACACTCTCATAAAAACTATATTTTACATGAAAAAATATTCCATATAATTACTGAAAATTAAAGGTGTTACAAGTTTTCGGTTCTCACGAAACTCATTTTTGCACCAGCATGAATTTTTGTACATTTGTGATCAAACACAGATTGGTTGCAGCAAACAAGGTTAGCGAAGTAAAAGTGGTAAACTTCTATTTAATCACGTAGCCGGTATACTTTGGACATGCGTGGAGACCGTTAATTGGGAGCTTTACTGTGCTTCTAAGGTAAAAATGCTTCCAAGGGTAACGTTAGAAAGGAAACTGAAAACGTTTCCTAAGAAAATGTCACAAACACACTATGATTATTCGCAACTAATGCCCTATAGCAGCAATTGCGCCTTGTCCGCGTTTTATGAGTCACTGAGCTGAACGTTAAAGACTGCCTTCTGAGTATGTCATGGGCCGGAAACTTAAAAATAAGAAACTCTTAGAAATGTGTCAACTGTGTCAATTGTATGTGTTATTAAGCGAAATATTTTTTCACATGACTTTTGGTTTAAAAGGGTGACAAAAAATGCCACACTACGTATAAGTTCGGAGACTTTTAAATGTAAGTGTTCTGATACTTCTAGATGTCACAGAAAGTGATAATAGGATGTCGGTGAATCAAATTCAGTGTAAGAATAATGATTATATTTAAACGTCATTCTCGAACATTAAGAAGGAAACGAGACAAATATCAATTTTGCAACCCACCGCTTTCTTCAGGAAGCAAAATCCTACAAGGCATACTAACTAAAATGAAAATGTTGTTTGCCGCCCCGGTGGCGCAGTGGTCTAAGGCGCTGGCCTCTGATCATTCGTCCGTAAGGGGTCCGGGTTCGAATCCCGGTCAGGCATGGATGTTGTGTTTGTCTTACGGCACTGGCTCTTTCCCTTCCCTGGAACCAGTGACCCAAAATTAGGGACGGGCGACTGCTTATAGCCCATTTGAGTTGCTCACGGTGGTCGTTAAACCTCCAACAAAAAAAAAAAAAAAAAAAAAAAAAAAAAAAAAAAAAATGTTGTTTACTGAAAAAGTCCTTTATTGTCCTGAAATGGTGTTCCCCTGTGTCATTATAACACCGATGCCACACCACGGTAGATCTCATGCACACTTCGCACTGGAACGTTCTTTCTCATATCCCACTATAATCTTGATTTGGAGTCATCACACTTCTACCTTTAGATCGCCATTATCTTAAGTTTTTTTAATATTCAATAAGATAATTTGATATTACCGCCATCAAAAACGCGAAGAACATTTCAATCCAAAAGCAAAAAAAAAAAAAATATTCCCGTGGATCATGCGATAATTACGTAAATGATCTTTGCCTGGCAACAGCCCTATCACACAGCTTTTAATGTTACTATATCAAATGTCTGCAGCTAAGGAAAGGAACCTGTAACTCCTCCAATATATTTTGCAAATTTTTGGCTGCTCATGAAACTTATACTTCCGAAAGGGTGAAATTATGTGCAATCCTGATCAAACTCAACAAAATGCAGCAACGTGATTAAGCAAAATAGTGTCATGCTTTACAGGAATATGATTTTCATATGACAAATATATTGTATCCAGGAATTGGTATAATTAGGTTATGTATAAGTCAGAAGATCGGAAGCGATAGTAAAGGTCTTTTATTTAAACCAAGAGAGTGCTAAAATCAAAATTCAAAAAGAAGGTAAAAAGAAAAGAATTTGGAGAAGCAAACATTTAATTTCCATTACTGCGAGATAAAATACTTCGATTTCAGTATATTATCTTTTTTGACCCCACCTGTACTCTGCACATCCACATTGGAATGATTCCTGAGAATATCTGGAGGGGAAGTCGAAATCACATTATTATCTTGTGAATTCTCATCATATTTCGAATACTGCGAAAAAAGCGCCATTAAGTCTGATCCAGATGAAGAGACTTACTTTTGAGATCTTGTAGTCATGAGATTCTTATTTGAATCCAGGATTAATTTGTATTTATCACTACAAACTTTATCTCAGGAACTAATTTCGAAATAGTATTTCGTATTTTTTCTTCTTCACAGAGTTTTTATAAAAGGGCCTTTAACAGATTTCATAAAATGATAATTTAAAGTTTCACCAAACAATACATCAGATAAAATTTCTCTCCAGTCTCTCAAATCCCTGGTTTTGAATTAGAGATCAATCTCCAAAACAAATTCATGAATGTGTCGCTATTATCGATAACGCATCATTTTATTCTTTAAACGATGAATTTTTTATGTAATAATGTTAATTTAAAATGGAATACCTGCTTTTACACCCACGAGTTGAGGGATGAATGCGTTACAGCACGGTCGGGAAATGAATGCAGCATACTACAATTTGCCTTTTGTTCCAAAATTCCCGTCTGTTTAATAAATATTCATGTGTGATCGCTTAGGAACTATTGGGAATGGTTAGGAGAAGCTGTACTTCTCTACTGATGCATCAATTTCAAATTCTTTTGTCGTAGAAAAATAAGACAATACCGAATGGTAACGGAATCATAAATTTTTTTTTTCACTTCCTGACTTTTGGGTCACTAATACGAGTATATAAAGTGTCTTTAATTTCACATTTTGGTGCTGGAATTATTAGAAATAATAAGAGGGAAATTTACCAGATAACCGTCGTGTATTGTAATCATCGACTCATTTTGTTCACAAGAACAGCAGAATCAACGCCTGCTATTTATCTCAAAATTACTACTTGGTTTATTTATTATTAGATGCACCTATGTATTATTCTCGGTGACTTAATTAGCAACCTATTAGATTCATATTGATCGTATGTGCAAAAAGTTTACGAAACGATCCCTTGAAAGCAAAGCAAAATTTCCTTAATATTATAATATTTTGTTGAATTTATATTTCTGGCATTTGATTGAAATGAAAGCATCATTTTTTTCTAACCCCCCCCCCCATGCGTATTGTTTAAAATTTCCCGTGTATGTGTCTTTATGTTCACATTTTATACTTTAACAAGAGCTGAATGGCTTGTTTTCATAATTTAACAGGATATCTTCCATTTAGGCTTTTTCTTTGAAAATTTAGAATCAGGAAAAGGCGAAAGAGCTAAAGTTTATCTAACCTATTTTCAAATACTCAGAACTGGCTATCTGCTACGTAATGTCTCAAAGTATTAAGGAAATCTTGACTGAATTTGCAGAATATTTTTTAACAAAAAGTACACATTTTGTTTTGTAAATTGCATTGCATTTTCTTTTTAATTTCAAGCAACTATTGCAGCAAACTAACTTCTTCCAGATCGTGCGAATAATAATGTAAAGCTGTTTAGCTTAATGCCGTGTATTTATTTAAAATTCTTACTGTATGAAAAAAGATGGCGTGTCACAGTACAAGAAAACGTTTTTATTTTTTTATTCTTTTTATGCGTGTAAGAGTAATACCGCTGGAACTTTTTTTTATATTCCGAGGAACATCTTTGTGCACATACACTCACGGACAACAACATTATCGCACCAAGGCAGCATCGGAGTGAACTGACATTTTATGGACGTAATCACACATGCGAATGATACACATGATGGCGTAAACAGAGCTGCTGGACAATTACAGAGGGATCTTCGGCACGATGTCCAGTCATTCTCAATAGTGCGTCGCACTGCGCAATACGGCGATACATGCGGCAATACGGTCCGGCATGAAGGCAAACAGACTCTTGTGCCGGACAGTATTGAGCACACGTGTTGGACGGTGTGCTTCAAATCCCGGATAGTGCGGCACGGCAGAAACTGCCGTTTCAACTGGTCCCACACATGCTCGATAGGGGACATGTCCAAGGAGTGGGCAGGCCATGGAAGTGTCTGGACATGACACGGTAGTCCTGTGCAGCCAGAGCCGCGTACGGTCGGGCATTATCCTGCTGGTATAGCGCAAAGGGAATCACGGCCAGCACTGGGAGCACATGGGCCTGAAGATCTCCTTCACACACCGCTGGCCTGCAAATGATCCACGTAGCACTAGTAGAGTTGATCAGCTACCGTAGGCTATGACTGCCTAGACAATAATGCCTGCAGTGTAGGAAGTGTGGCGCTCGATGGCGAGGTTGTGATTGTGCCGTTGACCCGGGGACTTCCACACGTGGATACGATGTTGATCTGTCCCCAAAACGAAGCGGCACTCATCGATAAACACTATACATCGCCTGTATGTGGCGTTCCACGTCCCACCCTTAACTTTCTTAAAGTAGGTGACTGATTCTTAAAAACGACTGTTACCAAACGGCTGTTTTTATATACACAAAGGCTATGCTTTAGGTACAGCAAATGTATTTATATTTTCGTTTCCTTGCAATACAGGTTCGTCTGCCCAAAAGTGTTCTTTTCCATTTAATTCGTAAATAAAGTGAGAATAATATTTTTTGAAACTGGTCAGAATTTTTTTATATATTATTTAGGTTGAAGAACCTACAGTGAATCTTCATTTGTTAGGATTGAGTGCATAACATACCTATAACAACCGGCTTCTTTTTGGTAATATGCTGAGCTGATATATTGTGCTTTCCATCGCTAACTATATAAGGACGGAAAAATCTAGAATGTTTCCGTTATCAAAAATTTAGTGCACCAACTGTTTTTTCTTATTTTGTCCCACTGGGGCAAAGAGAAAGCTGTTTCACTTTATCACTTTCCTTGCAAAGAAAGGGAAATGAAGACTATATATTTTATCGTTTTTCTCAAAGACCAATATTAAATTTTTGTGAAAATAATAAACTTTCATAAAGCGTTGTTGCTAGTGCTATTATGGTAACTCTGTAGATCAAAGCACACTCGTTTGTTTATGGGTTACATAAATATCGATTGAACAAGTCTGATATAAGTAAAAAAAAAGGAAATCACATTTTTGATATCTCATTGGGCTCGAAGTGCGTACTGCGCTAGCTGTATCAGCACATCTACAATTCTGACTCGAAAAATATTATTTGCATTGTCGCACGAATGCAAAGGCGATGATAAATTTTTAATATTTGAAAGGGGAAAGCAGTACATAAAACATATATTCTACTCCAGCTATCTAGTCTTAAGGACCTGCATTTTCATTACGTCTTTGGAGTGAATGTGAAATACAAAATATTCTAATAACAATATAACATCCGAAATACCAGAACAATGTCAATGCAATGAAACACAGTGGATATTCTTAAATAATAATCTACTCGGTACTTTAATGCGATTTGGCGTTAATAAGAATCATTCTGCTGTAAAGGTTCTTGATGCTTTGTTCCGGATTGGAGGTCATTTCCTTTATTTAAAGACACATATTTATGATGTACCACTTCTATCACAATCCATATTCTTGTGCATGAATCACAGTTCAGTACTTTGAACAAAATGTATATTACCTTCAGGTTTTTGCAAAAGCACTTTTACGAAGGTCAGTTTATTTAATTTTCGATTATTCATACAATTTTTTTGCAGTAATTTCCTCGTAAATTTTTATTTATAAATGAATACTTTAATTCCCAGATTAAGTGTTAAAGAATAATGGTGAGGAAAACGTTTTTCTATAAGGTATAAGGGAAAGGTAACTAAGAAAGATTTATTAAATAACAAAAATTTGGGAAATAATTAAAAATTCCTTATCTTCTCAGTAGGATCGCTGATAGAGATGAGCTTAACTGTTACTTGATGATCACGGCGCTAACTGTGACTGCTACTCAAAAGTAACAGTGATTTTTAACTGTGATTGGAATCACAGTTTAGGTCCTGTTATTTGTTTCACTTCCGTGAATCCGTGCACCGGTAACGACTAACGAACGAGTGAAGTAACTGATAACGGTGGGTTGATCTCGGCTCGGCATTAATAGAGCGGATGCTGGATTATATGTTTTTTACTTGTTTTTTTATTGTATTTTTCGACGGGGGGATTGCTTAAAACCTAAATTATGAAATATAAACAATTTCTGGACCGATCGGGAAATGTTCAACCTTTACAGGCTACAACTCGACGAATTATTATCTGAGGGCATCTCCTGCCTCAGGAAACCTAGGGGTGGGATACCAAAATTGTAAAATATAAAGAATTTCTCGTCCGTTGGGAGATTTTCATCATTTACAATCTACCACTGGCCAAATTTTCCTAGCGCATGTGCCTACTCTGGAAACCTGTCGGGGGAGGGGGATGTCGGAAGTGAAAGTATGTAGAATTCGTCGTCCGATCGGGAGGTTTTCAGCCTTTACCGGCTACAACTCAACAAACTATCTGAGATGTGCCTACTCAGGAAACCTGTCGGGGGAGGGGGGTATTACCAAAAGTGTAAAATATGAAGTATTCCTCATCCGACTGGGAGATTTTCGGCATTTACCAGCTACAACTGAACAAACTATCTGAGGTGTGCCTACTCAGGAAACCAAAGGGGGGGGGGAGGTAATATAAAATGTATATAATAGCGCACATGCGCTCAGATAATGTGCCGAGTTGTAGCTGGTAAAAGCTAAAGATCTCCCAATCGGATCAGAATTTTTTAATATTTTACACTTTTGGTATTACCCCCCCCTCCCGACAGGTTTGCTGAGTGGGAACATGTCCTCAGATAATGTGTCGAGTTGTAGCTTGTAAATGCTGAAAATATTCCGATCGGACGAGAAATCCTTCATATTTTACATTTTTACACTTTGCCCCCATCGATAAATGCTTAAAATCTCCCGATCGGACGAGAAATTTTTCATATTTTACACTTTTGATATGAAACTGCAATTTTTGTAAGGCCCCTAAAGATTTGTGCCCAAATTCCGGGTGCCCAAATGTCCTAAACTTGTTTTAAACTTTTATACGTAATTCTGCGCAAATTCTGATATTTTGCTGTAGTTTTTACGTCTTTTTCAGTTGAATTATGCGTAATTCTTTTATAAGTTTTTTTCTGTTAGTTAAATTTTGAATTCAGATTATCAAAAATACACTGTTCTTTTATACCTAACATATTATCTTACAACTTTGAAAGAAACGATGCAGCATTTTTTTAAGCCTTGAAATGGATGAAGCTACTAAATATTTACTAAGTAACGTTCACTCTTTTCTCCGAATTCTAAAAAAATTGAACCTCACTCACTGAGAGAACGACGAGCTCACAAACAACGCTGTGAAAAATTCACGAATAGCAGGCAGCTGCCAACTCGCAACAGCAGATAACGAGTAACAGCTACTGGAGCAGAATTCACTCGGTAACAGTTAAGACGGAGCTGTGAAAAATAACGAAGAGCATGATGGGTAGCAATGTCAGAGTAAGGAACGTTTATTGGACGATCATTGTTACTCACGGTTTTCAGTAGCAGGTGTTACCTGTGACTTTTCGATAACCGTGATCAAATTACAGGTAGTGAAATAACGCTCATCTCTAATCGCTGAACGTTTCCAATCTAATTTTGCTTGTATTAGGGTTTTACATATAATAACAATAAATGTAATACCATAACACAAACAACTTTGATATGCAAGTGGAAACAACGAATTATCGCGGTGTAGATGAAGGGCAATGCCGGTATCTTTGTTTACTCACGACTCAGGGACTCTTAAAGGGAGCGTTTGTTATGCCTTTCTAACAGCAACCTAGAAAACACAGCCAAGAGTTTCAAGTGCGCGGCATACAAATTTAGGTTATGGCTTTCAATCAGATAAAAGCTTTTTTTCATTGTATGTTTCTGTGCAGACAAAAACTTTCCTTACGTACTATGAAATAGGAATTTCTACAGAAATTACTGCCTCGCTGTAAAAGAAAAATACAGGAATTTAAGTCTATATTAACCAAAGTACAGAAAAACATTATTGCAAAAATCATCTGCTTTCTATTAAGTTAAAAATCGTTTATCCCAGTCAAAAAATATTAAAGCGTAACTGAAAGATTTTCGATATTCCTGCATCATCGTATGAAACTTCGCCCAGGTCCTTTAACTTCGCCCTGGTCCTTTTTGCTTAGCCGTACACAAAAACTCATGCTTGTTGATTGTTCCATTGTAATTTAACAACGCAGACATATTCCTCCTTCTACGTTTTTAAACAAAAACATCGGCTGCTTACCTTCGACCTTGACTGCAGTGATCATGAATCCATCGGTCTTTCATTTTATATTTTCTTTGAATATTTCTAATAGATTACAAATATTCAGGTACATTAGGAAAAAGAAGTATAAAGCTTTACTCTTTCCCATAAATATGTTTCAGAGTTAGTCAAAAGAATTTCTGTTTGTAGGTTAAATTTTGGTTCATTCTGCAAATTACAGCCTGATGTTTTCTGTGGTGCTTGGTGCACATTTCAGTGGACCTTGGTTGCCACGGCATTACCAGTCGTCCGGTTTCGATAGAAACTCTCTGATACCAGACTCCAAGCCCACCACTGAAGTGAAATGATTTACTTTAAGACATGGGCCATTACTCCTGTTCACCAATGGCCGTCCTTTTAGAAGTGGGCGATGTACGCCTTCTGCCCGTGTTTAGTAGGTTGAAAATAATCTAAGAAACTACGGGACTTTCGAGCGAAATAATTATAAATTTCATAAATGTACAGAATGTATGCTTGGCACCAGTCAGGGGCTAAATTACGATGTCAAACGTGCTTTTATATATGTGTACAAAAACACTATTGTTTCATAAATTCGCGTGTAAAATTATGTAATAACACTGGAAGCGTGTAACACTTCAATTTTCGAAATAATAAACGCATAAATGATAAACAAGATCATGAATATAGCAGGTATTAACAATGTATTAAAAAAACAAAGGGTGTAGGAAGTGTCATTTTGAAGAGAAAATTATGGAATTTCCTGGAAATGTCCTGTTCTGGGACTTTGTTCAGAGTAAAAATAATTTTTAATGGGATGTGTGCATTTAATAACTTTAGATTCATTTAAGAGAGATAAATTTAAAAAAAAAGTTTATATTTAAAAATGATTAATGTAGTTTTAGATTCTTAAAATTCGAAAGAATTTCTGTGGCAAATATTTCTGAAATGCTTCAAAAAAAAATTCTGTAGTTCAGTGTCCTTCGGTATTGATTCAAATTAGTTAAAATTCATGGGCTTTCTTACAGTTCATACATTTCTTCTTCAAAATCAAACATTTTTTTATTAAAGTACATTCGTATTCGCAGCATGTTTCCAACGAATCTTGTTTTCCGAATTTGACAAATATGAAGAGGTGCTGTTTAAAATTTCTTTAGAAAAACGCAGAACAAGTTTGAAAAAATATTATCATTCAACATAAAAATACACAATTGTAAGACCACAAAAAATAAATGATTGTTCTTCCTGGTATTGAGAAGACGCAAAAATACACAGACATTTGTTAAGTGCAACTATTCATAACGAAGGTAATCTTTGTACATTGGAATTTGGCGAATACCCTCAAAGCGGTTCCTCAGTGATCTTACCTCCATTGAGGCTTTGTATCTTGAGTACAGTGTGTTACGTTCTTTCATCCGCAGTTGCTGACTAGACAGATCGAATGAAGTGCGCGATGCGGCGTCGTCGTGGGGATACATTTGGACTGGGTGAGAACATCAGTGCTTTCTTGCTGCGGAAAGATGTCTTCACAAAAAGGTGCCCGCAATTTATGATAAATGTTGTGTGTTCTTTGCCAGCAATCCTCTTAGTGGGATTAGTAATTCTACGAAATATTTGAAATCTATTTGTAAATGAATTGTAAGGTTTAAAATGCTTGCAGTAAACAATCGAAAAAATAAATTATGAGTATATATGTAATATAAGTTTTCTTAATATTTGAGTTTGCAGTTTACTTTTGTCATAACCCAGGTTAAGGTGAAACAAAAAAAAACCCTTTGCAGACTAAAGATCTAGGAAACATATTTGATGTGTTCTATTGTAATTAATTTCGTAAATAAATTACTGAAACAGAAATACAACTCTTTAAAACTATGGTAATGTTTTTATGTTAGCCAATTTAAAATTCATTCGGTGTTACAGCAAAGTCTCGCAACGTAAATGTCGGACAGAACCGTCAGCTTTATTTTCTGATGACCATCGTGTCAAGTACACCTAAGGGGCACTCCAAAAATTGCTTCGTAACAGTAACCTGTGAAGAAACGAAAAGTATGTAAACAAGGGGGGGGGGTTAAAATTCAAATCTGAATTACTGCATTGATATTAAACATTGCTCTCTATTATCTCCTGGACAAAAACGAACTTAACCAGCAGGGGGTGTCTTGGGGAACCTTTTCCATTAGTGACAACTATACTGCTGGACAGAGTATCCCAAGGCTCACACTGATTGCTTTCTATTAAGTTATATCTTAGACAAAAACGCACTTAAATAGCAGTGTGAGTCTTTGGGAACTTTTTCCAGCAGTAAGAACTTTAATTGCTGTACCAAATGTGTTCATCAGACTTTGATCATTAAGTTCCCGAAGTTGAAAGCACCACAGAAAGTGTTTTTTATGATACACTAGACCAAATTCGAAGATTTTGTAGCAGCATGTTATACAAGAAAAGGCCATACAGCAATCTTTTGAGAAGCCTCTTCTTGATCGTTGGATTTAGTGTTTGGACGCCATGGAAGATGGCTTTCCAAAAAATGAAGTTTAGTGCACTCTTAAGTGGGAGTAATATTGTTCTAGCATCATTATCTTATTTTAAATGCTGCAGTGTTTGGATATATGTGTGTGAGCGCAATTATTTCAAGCGGAATCTCACGGTTGAACAGGTTTATTGGAAATTACGAGCGTGGAGTTCTGAAAAATTAAAGTAACTACGATAGAAAAGAAACATTCATGCTCTAATAATGTTAGACCTATTGTATGATACGTTCGTAACTGTACGCAAGCGTCAAAATATAAAGTATTACGTAAATTTGATAACGGAATAGACTAATACCCATAACATGGCACACAAATATTTGTTATTAACTTCTTGAGACAATTGTTGCACACTGTCGTCTTCTTTAAAGGCTCTGGGCAGCTTCACGTACTAAATCTGAATATTATGTTAGTTGAGGATAGTGAAGAATTAATTATAAGTAAGAATGCAATTGTAGTGATTATGATATCAAAGAAAGTGTGTCACTCCCAAAATACAAGTACGAGTTCTTTGTGATTGGGCGTAACAAAGTGAGGTCTAAAAGAGAATAAATAGTTTCGTAACATATTGAAACTTCTTGTTCAGTTTGATGTTTTATTTAAAAGATCAAATTTGTTTGGTGTATGGTCAGTGTTCTTCGTTGAACAGGTGGGACGATTAACACTTTAACCGGCTCGAGCGAAAAAGGATAAAGATTAATGGAGATTATTAACACTTTAACCGGCTTAGCTAAAAACGTCACGAACGAATATACATTTCTCTGTCTAAGATGTCTGCCGAACGCTACTGCGATGCGGGATTCAGAGCATCACAACCTATTGACTTCACCTTTGCTTTGTTACTCAAATGACCAATTAGGGAATGATTGACACTAATACTTTTCTGCTTATTAACCGCCTAAAAGGGTTAATAAGCAGAAAAGTATTAATTTCTTGAGACAACTGTTGCACAAAACAATAGTGACGTACGTAAAAAATGGAATAAAAAAAGGTGTTAGAATGGCAGGTTGATTTCCACATAGCCTGATTGTACCTACACTTGGCTGAGTCACTTGCTATTACCCAATAGCATGATGTACACGTCAAGGGGACTTGCCACTTCCTATCATACCTTGAATCATTGGGTAGTGGATAAGGATCAGAATGGAGTGCATATCGCTAAGGACAGATTTATGGGGAAAGAAACTGTTTTGCAGGAGCTTCGTAAAACCCGGCCAATTCTGAATAACTCTTTCCCGGAACGCAAAACATTAGGAGCCTCATTTTGTTCAGACACGTCGACTCTTTAAAAGTTTAATTCAGATTAGCGTAAAATTTGTGGGCCTTGTTCAAATTTATGAAAACCATGTTAAATTGCTCTTTTTGATTTGAGTGGAGGTTTCTCTTTAATGTTCCAGTGATTTGCTTCGTCATGAGGTACACGTAATGTAAAATAATAAGAACGTTAATCCTGAGTCCAGATGTTGAAGGTTTCTGATGTTGAAGGTCCAGATGTTGAAGGTATCGTAATTAACATTCAGGTTGTAATAGATCAATGTCTCCACATTCAATTCAGTTTGCTTGCACTACGTCTAATTCAAATTCGAGATTTGCTGTTCCTTTGAACTCTTCGTGACCAAAGGAAAAGTGCATGATAATTCTTCTTTTTCCTTTCAGCCGTACTGAGTGAACCGCTTTCGGTAAGTCGAAATCAAATGATTTTAATAAAGAATTTAAATACATTTTTGGAATGGTTAGTACGAGGATTGATCAGAAAAAAATGTTACACGTCGGGTAAGCTCACCAACCGATAAGAGTCTGTGTAATGTGACAAAGAACATGAAGCACTATTTCTCGACAAAATCACTGTGACGATTCAGACATTTGTCGGACCACACGCCTACCTTATCCATCTCTGAACGAAAACATTCATGTCTCTTCTGATGCAACCTGTTTGCCGCAACAGTTTTCACGCCGTCGTCACACTTAAAACGATTACCAGACAGGTGCTGTTTTGCAGCAGAAAAGAGGTGAAAGTCTTTATAAGCCAATTCCATGTAGTAGGCGAGGTACTTCCACACCTCCCACCGGAACTTGTGTAGCAAGTACTTCACACCCGAGGAAAACCAGAAAACGGGTGCCATGTTTTTTTTCAGCAGACTATGTGATTTTAAAATCCGGTGAAGCAGCGTGTTCCAGTTTCACGGAAACTCTCTTTCTGGTCGGAACGGAACACTCAACGCTCTCACTTCTACCTGTTGTGTTTTCAACAGTGTCTTCATTTCGAGATGTCACTGCGCATCACATGCTCCGCACAGGTGTTCCCAGTGGAGCCTGGAGCACTTGTGCCATTTCTCGAACGTACATGTCACTTATAATTCTTGAACGACCTCCCGCATTTACTTTATAGCGTTTGTTAGATTTTTTTTCTAATCGACCTACGTAAATACACGTGAGAGAAACATACTGCAGGTATGATTTTCGGCAATAAAAAAAAATAATCAATACCTTATCTTGAACACTGAAATGAATTTACTGATATAGTAAATCTCTGGTAGAAAAACTGGAAGCTCTTCAGGAATCAGAAACAGATAACAATAATTCTGCTGCAAACTTTCAGATTAAAATGTGATCTTTATAAAATGTTCAAATAAACTTATCTAAAAAACAAAGTTATTAAAAAACGAAGTTACACCTTCGTTTTTTAAAGTTTTGGACTTGCTTATTTGTCGTTGTTACAAAGTAATGTGACATTCCTCTTTCGAAGCCATTGTTATTATGAAATGAGAAAAATGCGAAAATTGCACTCCGTGTGACATTTGTCTTGCCAGAAGAATAATTTCACATTCAAAATAAGGTTTCACCAGTAGAACACGGTAACCACTTCTGTTTAGAAGTTTCAAGGAACATGCAAGTATTTTGAGGCTGTAAATTTATGTTGCCCCTGCTGATGTATAGTTTTCAACGATTATGTCGTAGTTTGAAATTGATGGTTTGTTAGAAATCATAGGTAACTAGCAATACCATGTTGGTAAGGATTTGCCGCTGAAAATATTTATTTATTTTCTCTTTGAGATTTTTCTTTACAGTTTAGTTAAGTGATAGCGAACTCATTGCCCATGATTTTAGTGGATAGCCCGTAGGAATCCACCTTTGAGTCGGAACACAATTTTAAGTAAAGTGCTTTGATCAAATTATACTGTCAAGTAAAGTATTAACACAGAGTTCGCACAGGAAATTAAAGATTTCCATTTCCAAACAAGTCAAGTTGTATACATGTTCTCAGATGGGATTCAGCTACCAATCAGTATAACAGTGCAAATCAATATTTTCTTCTTACGCAGAATTTGATTTCTACAAACATTCGTAGATTGAAGACCACTAAGGCAAATCGATTGCAGTTTTCTATTTGTCCGTTGAACGAAGAATCCGGTTTGAACACTTGTAAGTAATCTTTACATTCAAAATATTTCTTACCACAACTATACTGTTTTCAATAGCATCAAATAAGAAATTGTTGACCTGTAAATAACGATCCATGATCCTCCCGAAAATCTACTTTAGAAAATCAGAAACCATATTTCACGGTAACCCTTACATTTTTTTTTCTTTTTTTTTTCTTTTATTTTATGCAAATCTTAAATCCTTAAATGTTCTACATATTTCAGAGATCCACGGGATCAAGCCGATTGAAATATACAAATTTAAACTGAAAAATCATTCTCAGTCATTCCTATGGAGTGCTCTCGCAATTTCTGGCAAAAACTAGGAATTTACAATCATGCAGTGTGTGTAGTGTACAATAGATTAGTAAACAAAATATACCGCCGAATAACTATAACAAAAAAAGGATTTCGTTTGTTTTCAAAATGCATATTTAATACTATTCGTGGTCTATATGACATGTATTCCGTTTTAAATGATACGCGGGTGTGCCTATAGACTGAATAAAATATAAATTAATTAATAATTTAATTATGCATTTTATAGCTAACGAAAACATCTACGGCATTTTTTGACAGATTTTTTTGTGAGTCTCTGAAAAAGTGTGTTACTGTTCTAAAATCTGCACCGTAGGAAATATTTTCATTGTAAGTTTCTTATTTAACACATAGTCAATAACGGCTTCAATCTCTCTGTTTCCGGTAACGTCGTATGCTTTTTAATGCATACAATTAGCTACCAGCTTTCAACGGCACAAGAGAGATATATCAAAGCCTATAAATACTTCAAGGTTACAATTCATAGAATGGAATAAAATTGTGGTTTAATACTTTTTTTTTTCAAGAAACTGTCCCTTATATACTGAGCGGCCACTTTATTATGACCACCCCCTCAGTACTTCGTTGGGCCACCTTTTGCCTTTAATACGGCGTCGATTCTTCGTGGCATGGACTCCAAAAGATATTGATAGGTGGTTTGTGGAATCTGCAACCATGCTTGATGAATAGCACTTTCCAGGAGTGTGAGATTGCAGGGTTGTGGATCCAGCTGTCTAATGGCTCGTCCAGCTTCATCCCTCAAATTCACAATGAGGATAAGATCTGGAGATTTAGGGGGCCACCTAAGCAACGTAAACTCACCGGCATGTTCCTGAAACCAATCCTGTACAATACGAGCACTATGGGAGGACGCATTATCTTGTTGAAAGTAGCCATCGCCATTGGGATAAACCATCCACATGACAGGATGCACTTGGTCCGCAATAATGTTGAGATATGATGTGCCAGTCAGACGTTGTTCAACACGAATTAAAGGGTCCAAAGCATGCCAGGAAAACATTCCCCAAAACCATAACATTACTTCCACGAGCTTGAAGGGTTGTAGCAATGCATTTGGGGCCCATGCTTTCGCGCTGTTTCCGCCAAATTCTCACTCGGCCATCGACATGGTGCAACTAAAAACGTGATTCATCGGTTGACATAATTTGTTTCCAAATATCGACTGCCCAATCCTTGTGCTGCTGTATGAACTGGAGACGTTTTCCTTTGTTAACTGCAGACAGAAAAGGTGTTCGAACAGGCCTTTGTCTGCCATATCCCATCCGATGCAGTGTACGGCGAACAGTGAATGCGGAGATCATTTGAGGGGATCCTTGATTAACATGGTCTGTAATTTGCTGCACTGTTGCCCTTCTGTTGTCTGTTACCAGTCTGGACACTCTCCGTTCCGCCCGAACAGTCACTAGTAGATGACAATCACACGTTGCACGTAGAGACCCAGTTTTTTGGCTGCCAGCCAGTCTTTAAACACTTTAACAACTACAGCTCTGGAACATTTTAAGAATGCGGCGGTTTCGGTGGTACTCAATCCATAGCTCCGAACTCCTACAATCATCCCACGTTGAAAGTCCGTTATATCGCATTTTATACACATGTCGTCAACCAAAAATCACTTCTAATTCCTTACGCAAGCACTAAGCTTTCCCTTTTTATGCTAGCCTCACCCTCTGGTGGCAACAACATCTAGCCTTAGCTCATTTGCTTAAAACTGTCAGGTGGTGATAATAAAGTGCCCACTCAGTGCATAATCATTTAGAATATTAGAAACAAAATTTCAAATGATATATTAAGTAGATATGGGAGTTAATTTGAAGATTATCTCATGCCACTCCCGTTGAAATAATGATGATTGTTTAGCAAGAAGTTCACATATAACCAACAATACCAGAGGTGATCTTGAACGGGTGCCGGTCAAAACACCGACACCCAAAACACCGACAGGACAAAACACCGACACCCAAAACACCGACAGGACAAAACACCGACACCCAAAACACCGACAGGACAAAACACCGACACCCAAAACACCGACACCCAAAACACCGACAACCAAAACACCGAAAGGACAAAACACCGACAGGACAAAGTACTGACAGGACAAAGTACTGACAGGACAAAGTACTGACAGGACAAAACACCGGCAGGACAAAGCACCGACATCTCGTTTCTATTTTGTTTCCCCAACAGCAGTCGGCGCTGTATGTCAAGGATCAAGTAATTTCAGAAAGTTTGTACGACGGCTTTTAACGGCAGAAAATCAAAAATTTTGCGGCATTACTGTTTTCAATTTAGAACTACCAAATTTGGTGTACAGTCTCATAGTACTCTAAGTTAGACCGTAGACGGATTTTGGAAAGGGTCGAGATCCGGGGTCAAGGGGACCCCACACAAAATTTTCGTAAAATCTACAGTTTTCAGTTTAGAACCAAATTTGATATACTACCTCATGGTACACTAATGTAGACTGTAGATAAATTTTTGGAAGGGATCGGGGTCAAGGGTGCCCCATACAAAATTTTCATACATTCCAGTTTTCAATTGAGAACCACCAAATTTGGTATACTATCTCATGGTGCTCTACGTTAGCCCGTAGACGGTTTGAGGAAGGGTTCGAGGCCGGGTCAAAGATGCCTCCATACAAAATTTTCGTAAAATCTAGTTTTCAATTTAGAACCACCAAATTTGGTATACTACCTCATGCTACTCTAAGTTAGACCGTAAACCCTTTTAAGAAATGATCGGGGTCAAGGGGCCCCCATACAAAATTTTCGTAAATTCTTCAGTTTTAAATTTGGAACCATCAAATTTGATATACTATCTCATGGTGCTCAAAGTTAGCCCCTAGACGGTTTGTGGAAGGGGTTGGGGATCGGGGTCAAGGGGTCCCTACAAAATTTTCGTAATTTCTACAGTTCTCAATTTAGAACCACCAATTTTGGTATACTACCTCTAGGTACTCTAAGTTAGACCTTAGACCCTTTTTGGAAGGGATCGGGGCCCAGGGTCAAGGGGCCCCCACACAAAATTTTCGTAAATTCTGCAGTTTTCAATTTAGTACCTCCAAATTTAGTATACTATCTCATGGTGCTCTAAGTTAGCCCCTAGACGGTTTGAGGAAGAGGTCGGGGCCCGGGGTCAAAAGGGCCCCATACAAAATTTTCGTAAAATCTACAATTTTCAATTTAGAACCCCCAAATTTGGTATACTACCTCATGGTACTCTAAATTAGACCGTAAACCCCTTTTGGAGAGATCGGGGCCCGAGGTCAAGGGGGCCCCATACAAAATTTTTGTAAAATGTACAGTTTTTAATTTAGAAAAACCAAATATGGTATACTATCTCATGGTGCTCAAAGTTAAGCCGTATACCGTTTGTGGAAGTGGTCGGGGCCCGGGGTCAAGAGGGCCCTGTACAAAATTTTCGTGAAATCTACAGTTTTCAATTTAGAGCCACCAAATTTTGTATACCAGCTCATGGTACTGTAAGTTAGACCTAAACCCTTTTTGGAAGGGGCCGGGGTCAAGGAGGCCCCATACAAAATTTTCGTAAAATCTACAGTTTTCAATTTAGAACCACCAAATTTGGTATACTACCTCATGGTACTCTAAGTTAGACCGTGAACCCTTATTGGAAGGGATCGGGGCGCATGGTCAAGGGGTCCCTATACAAAATTTTCGTAAAATCTACAGTTTTCAATTTAGAACCACCAAATTTGGTATACTACATCATGGTACTCTAAGTTAGACCGTGAACCCTTATTGGAAGGGATCGGGGCGCATGGTCAAGGGGTCCCCATACAAAATTTTCGTAAAATCTACAGTTTTCAATTTAGAACCACCAAATTTGGTATAATATCTCGCGGTGCTCTAAGTTAGACCGTAGACAGTTTTTGGAAGAGGTCTGAGCCCGGGGTCAAGTGGGTCCATACAAAATTTTAGTAAAATCTACAGTTTCCAATTTAGAACCACCAAATTTGGTTTACTATCCCATGGTGCTAAAAGTTAAACCGTTGACTGTTTTGGAAAGTGGTCGGGCCTCAGGGTCTAGAGGGCCCCACACAAAATTTTCGTAAAATCTACAGTTTTCAATTTAGAACCACAAAATTTTGTATACCAGCTCATGGTACGGCAAGTTAGACCTAAACCCTTTTTGGAAGGGATCGGGGCCTGGGTCAAGGGGACCCCATGAAAATTTTCGTAAAATCTACAGTTTTCAATTTAGAACCACGAAAAATCGTATACTACCTCGTGGTACTGTAAGTTAGACCGTAAACCCTTTTTGGAAAGGATCGGGGCCCGGGTTCAAGGTGGCCCCATACAAAATTTCCGTGAAATCTACAGTTTTCAATTTAGAACCACAAATTTTGTATACCAGCTCATGGTACTGTAAGTTCGACCTAAACCCTTTTTGGAAGGGATCGGGGCCCGGGGTCAAGGTGGCCCCATACAAAATTTTCGTGAAATCTACAGTTTTTAATTTAGAACCGCAAATTTTGTATACTACCTCGTAAACCCTTTATGGAAGGGATCGGGGCCAGGGGTCAATGGGGCCCCATACAAAATTTTCGTAAAATGAATTAAAATTCAGTGCCTAAGTAAAAGAGCAATGCTATTAACTTGATTTGATGTGCAAACGTTATGAATATGACATTGGTAGAGTAAAAATGTTAAAAAGGCTTAGACCTTAGGAATTAATATTTCGTTCTTAAGTAAAAAAGCGCGATATTATTGACTTGATTTGACAGGTAAACGTTATGAATGTGACATCGGTAGAATAAAAACGGTTAAAAAGGTCTAGGCCTTGGCCTTATGAATTAATATTTCGTGTTTAAGTAAAACCGCAATATTATTAACTTGATTTGATATGTAAACGTTGTGAATATGAAACCGGTAGAATAAAAACTGTTAAAAGAGCCTAGGCATAGGTCCTGTGAATTAATATTTAGTGCCTAAGTAAAAGCGCATATGAACTTGATTTGATACGTAAACGTTATGAATATGAAGTCGGCGTATTAAAAGCTGTTAAAAAGGCCAAAGTGTAGGGCCTATGAATTAATTAAGTTACAAAAAAATATTACATGCTGGACATGTTATGTAAATATTTAACGCCTAAGTAAAAATTCAACGTTTTTAAAAAATCCCACCTTATCGTCCTTTTCTGAACACAGCGTGAGTCGTGCTGTAGTTCCGTTTTTCCGTCGAACACTGCACACCGTAGTTTAAAGAAATGTACGGAGTCCTGAAATTTATTTCGTCAAATTAAAGTACAGTTCTTGTTTGGCTTACATATTATAGAGTTCCCAATTCAATTCTCAATATAGTCCAAGAAATAGCAATCTTTATACCTCTATCCCCCCCCCTTCCCCGAACTTTTATGGCCAGTTGTGAGGCGGCATGAAAATTTAGACAAACAAAAGAGCTCCTTTCCGTCGCGAGGCAGCTTGGAAAACTGCCACACATAATTCGGAAACTTGGAAAACTGCCACGCATAATTCGGAAACTTGGAAAACTGCCTGACTGGAAATATGCCACACATTCAAAGTGTTCCTCTAGGGAACAACAATTTGTGGCCAGCCCCTTAGTGAAAAACATGTGGCAATTTGTCAATGTGTGGCAGTTTTCCAAGTTGCTTAAAGATGTGTGGCGGTTTTCCTGTGTGTCAGTTTACAGTGAACCGCATTTGTGTAAGACGGCCTCTTAGTGAAAACTATGGGGCAGTTTTTCTGGGTAACAGTGTTCCAATGTGTGGCATTTTCCCAAGTTGCTGAAGAATATGTGAAGCTTTTCTTGTGTGACGGTTTACCGGATATCTTATAAAACATCTGAAAGTTGCGGGAAAAATGGAAATGCCGATCCCGTGAAAATGGAAATCAGCGTGAAAATGGAAATCACAAGCAAGCCCAGAAATCTCCCTCACATTCGAGGTTTTGAGTAAAATGCAATTTGTGCGCTATACCTGACTCAAAAAGGTGGGGGAGATTCATGTGGGGGAATTTTCCTATGGGGGAGTTTTCCTATGTGGGGGACTTTTTCGTACACCTCTATGCAACATATTGCCATTTATTGTGTTGACAAGGAAACCGAAGCATCTTACGATTAGTATGGTTTCTCAAAGTTATTTATGGTTATTTACATTTTGAAAATTTTTCTCTTGCATCACAAAGATGCAAAATCCGTTTGGCAGTTCACCAGAACATAAGGGCTCTCATTACGTCAGCTAAATTATGTAAAGGAACATTAGAAACGGCTCCACTGCAAAATACTTTTTGCCGCATATTTTTGTTGGTTGCCGGAAAACCGCCACACAGGAAAATTGCGACACGTTTTTCAGTAACTTGGAAAACTTCCACACAGGAAAATTGCCACATGTGTTTCATTAAGGGGCGGGGCACCAATTGCCGTTCCTCCGAGGAACAGTTTGAATGTGTGGTAGATTTTTAAGTTTCCGAATCATGTATGGCAGGCCGCCCCGGTGGCGCAGTGGTCTAAGCGATGGCCTCTGATCATTCGTCAGAACGGGGTCCGGGTTCGAATCCCGGTGTGGCATGGATGTTGTGTTTGTCTTACGGCACTGGTTCTCTCCCTTCAATGGAACCAGTGACCCTAAATTAGAAACGGGCGACTGCTTATAGCCCATTGAGTTGCTCACGGTGGTCGTTAAACCTCCATTCAAAAAAAAAAAAAAAAAAAGAAAATGTATGGCAGTTTTCCAAGGTGTCTAACGACGGGAAGGAGCTGTTTTGTTTGTCTGAATTTTTCATGCCAGTTCATACAAGTTTACGGCAACGGGTCACAAAAGTTTAAGGGGGGGGTTAAAGATTGCCGTTTGTTGGCCTATATGGAGGATTGGATTGGGGACTCGAAACAAATTTCGAGAAAACTTTCTATGTAAGACAAGCGAGAAATGTACTTTAATTTGAAGAAATAAATTGCCATGACTTAGTACATTTCCTAAAACTACAGTGCCCCCCCCCCTCCTGGGGGCGCAGGCATATGACCAATCGTCCAAGTAGGTCCGGATTCGAATCCCAGTGAGTCATGGATGTTGTGTTTGTCTAACGCAGAAGCGCCGACTATGGAGGCGCAAGGCGAATCTTGCCCTCTCAATAATTTTACTGGAAGAGAAGTGCCCACCTAGTGTCTTTCATTCTGTTGAACTAAATAATCTCTTGGTTCTCATAAAGTAGACCAAGCTCCACTTTATGAGGCCAAAGCTCTTTATTTCCAAGAAAATAATAAATAACAAAATAAGTAAAAACATTTTTTACATATTCAGTATTGCTCATTTGATAGGAAACTTGATTGCCATCCCTGTATTGTGTTTGATATGTTCTCACGATGTGTGGGAAATGTTTAAAACAATTATCATAAATAAAATAAATGAAAATACAGAAACGGACAACCTCTTGCGCCTTTATTTCTCAATTTATTTTTTGTGTTTCTCGTTCTTTGTTCGAGTAACCTCACTAAAATCTCACTTTTTTTTATAAATGTTTGGAAATAAAGCATTTCTGGATATTTCTATAAAATCACAGGCTAAATTTTATTTTTAAATAAAAGAATATTTCTGTTTCTTTGTGCATTTACTAATGAACAATTACAATTGTGTTTTAAAATATACGACGTTGACGTAGTTTATCTTTTTGCCTTTTTTTTATTGTTATTTTGAGATTAGAAGCGTGACTCCCCCAATAATTTGGTGAAGTCCACACACCTACCCCCTGGTTTTACCTACTCCCTCACCTACCCCCTCGCTCCCTTCCATGGAACCAGTGGCATTAAATTAGGGACAGACGATTGCTTATAGCACACTGAGTTGAGTTGCTCTCGGTGGTTGTTAAACTCTCAACAACAACAACAACAACAAAAAATCCCTTTTATGAGAAAGTGTAAGAGTTTACCGGTACAAAACTTTTTCCATATAGAATTTTTTCGCCAAACGTCTAAAACCACATAGTGAGAACTTGCAGTATCAATGTGCCTCTCTCCCTCAATCACTTTAATACTGATATTTTTCATTTTTGCACTGATAAAGTTTTAGTTTCAATTCTATTGGTTTTTAGCATAATCATTTAAATATCAATTTCTAGAGATTTTGCTAGAAGAAAAGCGAAAAGGAAACATACATGTGTAAGTTTTTTTACAAAAAGTAAAGCAAATTGTTCAGTTTACGTGAAAGCATTCCGAGTAGTGAACTACTCGGCATTCTTCGCGGTGTAATAAGAAAAAGACGAACTGTTAGCTCCCCATCCATTCATATGGATGGACGATATTTTCTGTCAAATTGCCTTTGATAGAAAATATCGAACGTGGAGAAATTTTTGGGGTCGGCTTTTCCTTATTTTTTAATGCAGCCTACATATGTTTACCACTTTTACAGTAGTTTATGTTAGCAAGGTGGGGTGGAGGAAATTTCCGGATTAGTATTTCGACTGATACCGCGGTTTTCAGTGAAAAGCGATCTTACAATTAGTAGGCTGATAGGGTAGGGGAAATTCCGGTTTTGGTAATTCCGTATTCACTGCAATCTACAGATGCTTTGTAAGTAGTAGGAAAATGTGGGAGACATTTTCGGGGATGGCACTTCGACTTTTCTTCTAGTTTGTAGCAAAAAACGATATTACAAGTAGCAGGATGGGGTGGAAGAAATTTCCGGGGTCGGTTATCCTTTCTTGAGGTCTGCAATGTCGTTATACTGAAGGCCATGCGCAACAGCCGAATAAATTAAAATCAGGTTATCCTCTGAATCGATGGCGCGCACATTTATTTCATCTCGAAAGTTTTCGTTTGCAATTTTCTTGTTGTTTGAGGAGTTGCTATTGTTTCGCGATTTTGATAGAATCACCTGAAATTTCAGGATTCGTTAGAATATAAGCATTGCATCCGTCGGTTCGCTTGCGTTCACTTACGAAACATGTGGTGTTCATAAACTCTGTATTTGATACAGATGTAGCCATTAGCGCTCCCATGGAGGGGGCTTTGGGGGCTTAAACGCCCTCCAGGGAGATTATGAGCGACGTACGTCCCAAATTAAACATTCAAAATTATCATTTTACTAGTTCAAAAAATTACATAGTGTCTGACATAATGTCTTCCATTACATGGTGTCTTCTTTCCAAAGCCACAAGGAGATTAAGAGCGACGTACGTCACAAATTAAACATTATTTTACATGTTCAAAAAATTACATAGTGTCTTCTATTACATGATGTCTTCTTCCCAAAGCCCCAAAGTGATTAAGAGCGACGTACGTCATAACCGTATATAAACAATAGACGTACACTATATAAATGTGTGTACACACATTGTGTGCCTATACTATATATACGTATGTGTAGCCCCCTCCAACAAGAATTCCTGGGTGCGCCACTGGATGTAGCCATGTAAAGCTACTTTAATTCCACGCGTATGCTAAAGAATTTTTCCATTGCTAAGGATGATGGAGTCTCTCAACTAAATGAACGACCGGAAAGTCAGGACTCGGGAAAACTATGGGGGAAACCAGATGTCCCTCATCAAGGACACAGAATTTTCGGGTGTAGGAGAACTAGCCACCGGAGAAGTGGCCGCCGGAGAACTGACCACCCGGAGAACTGGCCACAAAAATTTTAAGGGGTCGTATAAAAATTGCGTTTTTGACCGCTTCATGCCCACGACACCCAGAGGTTGGTCATATGAGTGATATAAAGTTTCCGTAATTTCGTCTTTTCTTAATTGCGATAATTAATGTAATTTTTTTTATAAAATTTTTTTATGATCTACATTTCAACAGAAGATTTCAGGGTTTTCAAACTACAAGTCTTCAAATTATCTGAGCGCATGTGCTGACTCAGGAAACTTTTCGGGGGGAAGGGGGGTACCAAAAGTGTAAAATATAAAGCATTTCTCGAGCGATCCAAAGATTTTCAGCATTTACAAGCTACAACTCGACACATTATCTCAGCGTATGTGCCTACTCTGGAAACCTGTGTGTGTGTGCGGGGGGGGGTTAATACCAAAAGTGTAACATATGAAAAATTTCTCGTCCGATGGGAAGATTTTCAGCATTTATAAGGTACAACTCGGCAAATTTTCTGACGGCATGTGCCTCCTCAGCATACTGTCGAGGGGGGGGATTATCAAAACTGTAAAACATGAAAAATTTCTCGTCCGATCCGGAGATTTTTAGCATTGACAAGCTACGTACAACTCGACACATTATCTGAGAGCAAGTGCCTACTCTGCAAAACCGTCTGGAGGGGGGGCGTAGTACCAAAAGTACAAGATATGAAGAATTTCTCGTCCGATCCGAAGATTTTCAGCATTTACAAGCTACAACCCCCCCCCGACAGGGTTCCTGAGCAGGCACATGCCTTCAGATAATGTGTCGAGTTGTAGCTGCTAAATGCTGAGTGTCTCCCGATCGGATTAGAGATTATTCATATTTTACACTTTTGGTATGCCCCCCCCTCCACCGACAGGTTTAACGAGTAGGCACATGCCTTCAGATAATGTGTCGAGTTGCAGCTGCTAAATGCTGAAAATCTCCTGATCGGACGAGAGAATCTTCCTATTTTACACTTTTGGTATGCCCCCCTCCCCCACAGACACACACATATAGGTTTGCTGAGTAGGCACATACCCTCAAATAATTTGTCGAGTTGTAAATGCCAAAAATCTGCCGATCGGAAAAGAAATATTTTATATTTTATACTTTTGAAATTAACCCCCCCCCCCCCCTGACGGGTTTGCTACGTAGGCACATGCGCTCAGAACAGAAAATTTGCCGCGCTGCAGCTTGTAAATACTGAAAATCTCCCGATCGGACGAGAAAGTCTTCAAATTTTACACTTTAGGTATCCCCCCCCCCTCACATACACAGGATTGCTGAGTAGGCACATGCCTTCAAATAATGTGTCGAGTTGTAGCTTGTAAATACCAAAAATCTCCCGATGGGACGAGGAATTTTTCATATTTTACACTTTTGATACCCCCTCCCCCTCCACCATCGCCGACAGGTTTCCAGAGAGTGCACATGCGCTGAGAAAATGTTTCGAGTTGCAGCTTGTAAATGCTGAAAATCTCCCGGTCGGAAGAAAAATGAGAAATTTTTGATATTTTACGCTTTTGTATCCCCCCCCCCCCACACACACACTAGTTTCCTGAGGCAGCAGACGCCCTCAGACAATTCAATGACTTGTAGCTTGTAATGGCTGAAAATCTCCCGATCGGACCAGAAATTCTTTATATTTCATATTTTAGGTTTTAAGCCCCTACCCCGCCCCCTACCCGACAAGTTTCCTGGGTTTGCTCATACTCGCAGAGAATTTGTGTAGTTATAATTTATAGAAAAATATCGTAAATAAAAAAATACGAAATTACGGACATTTTATGTGTGTCATATAACTAATCTCGGGGAGACGGAGCAGCCCAGAACACAATTTTTGTACGGCCCCTTAAAATTTTTGTGGCCAGTTCTCCGGTGGTCAGTTCTGCGGTGGCCAGTTCTGCGCTTAGTTTTAGCTCCGAAAATCATGGAAATGTCTAAATTTCTTGCTGAAAATGAAATATTAAAAAAAAATTATGAACAATAGTTGCTCAAGTAGTGGGAAATATAGCCACACGAAATTTGTCTATGAAGAACAATTTTATGGCACTGAATTTGCAATGTGTCCAGTTCTCCGTACCCGAGAATTTTCAGCATTGGAACTAAAATGACCAGTAGTAAAACCCAGGGAGCAAAACCTTCGACTGCGATTAAGAAAACGTGTGGTGTTACTTTTTCTACAATCAAATATATCCGTCAGATTCCTGTGGGGGAAGGAGGGGGGCGCTTTACCGGTAATACACTGTTGGACAATTGCTAAGGACGGATCATAAACGGCTATATAGCGCATAAAAAAGTCAGTGTGGTTGGATGCCAAGTAAAATAAAATAATGTCAGAATGCCAGGACATTACAAGAAAGACAATTTATTGTGCTCTGAAATCCAGAAGGCTTTGGAACGTGTTCAAGGGACAAACAGGTCATTTTGTGCAGAATACGTAAACGTGAAAAAAATGCAATTACCGTCCGCAGGCGTTCCGGCGTAAGATGTCAATACGGGATATGGCCACCATGGAGGGCGATGCAAGATTCCACACGTCGTGTCATGCTTTGCACAACATTATCAAGCAGCTGTTGGGGTAATTTATCCCATTCCTCTGTAAGTGCACGGATGAGGGTGTCCTTGTTTATTGGAGGGCATTGGCGACCAGCAAGACTCCTCCCCAAAGCATCCCACACATTTTCAATGGGATTCAGATCTGGAGAACGTGCTGGCCATACGAGGCGTTGAATTTCCTCGCTCTCAAGACACTCCTGGACAGCGACTGTTCGATGACATGTTGCGTTGTCGTCCATGAAAATGAATCTATCACCGACAGCACCACGGAACATGCGAACATGAGGTAGCAGAACATCATTAATGTATCGTTGTCCAGTCATAGTCCCAGTTGGAAGCACACAGAGGGACGTACGGCCATTGATCATGATGCCAGCCCATACCATGACACTACATGTTGGATATCGGTCCCTTTCCTGTATGTTTGCTGGACAATATGCAGTGCCACTATCACGCCAGATCAGTTGTCGTCGACAATCAGACGATAGACTGTATCTACTCTCATCTGAGAAGAGGACAGCAGACCAGTCGTTATCAGTCCAATTGCGATGTTGATGGCACCATTGCAAACGGGCGGTACGGTGACGTCTGGACAATGGGATGCACACAACAGGACGGCGGGCGTATAGTCCTCCTTCATGCAAACGTCTGGCGACAGTTTTTCGGGAGATCCGCTTGCCAGTAGCAGCCATAAACTGATTTGCTACCTCACTAGCTGTGCTGCGCCGGTGTCTTTTTGTTGATAGCACTATATACCGATCTTCTGCAGGTGTCGTACTGCGAACACGACCTCCCCCGTGACGTTTGCTACACTCTCCATTTGTTTTAAATGATTTCCAAAGTCTTGAAGCAACACTGTGGCTGACGTCGAACTCCCTGGCAACATCTGTTATTTTTCGGCCTTCTTCAATCTTGCCAATAATACGGCCACGCGTAAAATCATCTAGGTGATGTCGGGAAAACATACTGAAAATTGCAAGTTCGTCAATTGATTCTTTCCCTTTCAACTTTGCGTTTGAACAACAACGGTCAATACGCGTCAAATCCTTTAGATCTCTTATCAGCGCTATGACGTCACGAACAAGTTCGGCAATCCAAAATACAACACGTCTTACTGTATCCCGCACTTATGCTAATTTCCACATTTCCCTGCCTTCCATTTTATGGTTGCTATCGTTGCTATTGTCATCCGTCCTTAGCAATTGTCCAGCAGTGTATCAGTCTACAGATGGGGAAGAAAAGAACTTTTCTTTCTTCCGCGAAACTATACTCGGAGCAAAGGTAAGCTGATTATACTGTCAACGCTGTGAAACCGATTCACCGACAAGTTCGTATCTCTTGTTTATCTGTATTTCTCCCAGCACCCTTCCCCTTTGGACCCTAAGGGTGATGGGAGGAAGGACAAAAGGAATCCTCCCGCTCATGCTTCCCTCAACTAACAACCACCAGACAAACGATTTCTTCGTTTTCAAAAACACATCTGGGTGGATAAGATACACCTTCGTTAAACATATTCCTTACTATTCCATTTCATCAGTTATACATAAACTTTTGGTCTTCCAAAGATATTTTTTTAGTTACATGTTAAACGTGTATGCAGTACGCATTTTTTAATTATTTTTTTTTTTTAGAAATACAGTGGACTGCGCTACGTTTCCAGATGTACTGAGAAAATAGTATGTTATCACTGTGGGAAATGATATTTTATTTATTATTTAGCTAAAAAAAGTTTTTGAATGAATGAAATGGGAAATACACTGTGCAAATGTTGTATAAAGCACAGAAATTTCTCAAGGGTTTTCGAATGTAATATTTGGTTTTTAGCACATTACAGCGATACGGAAACTCCTGAATTCAGGATTATTTCTTAATACATACTCTCAGGGCCGCCTGGACGATCAGTGCAATCGCCCAGGAAGCGCACTTACGAGGCCCTGCTGTTAAAAAAAATTAAAACAAAACCTTTTTGGGGAGACTTTCGCATTTCTTATTATTACGTTTTGTTAAATTTTTTGTAATGATTTTTTTGTTGCCAATCGCCCCTACTTTCAAATTGTTATCGCCCTTTGTCATACAAATACCGAAATTTGCAGATTTGGAATTATTATTATAACCACATTAATCGTTTCCCCATTTGTTAAATAGCAAATTAAACGTGTGTCTTCCTTCTGATATATTCTACAATTTGTGTGTAAACCAGGTACTTGAATTTAAGAAAACGAAAAGAATAGTATCAAAGTTGTTTGGAAGCTATTGCAGTATTATATATGGAGGCCAATTTTTCAGCGGCTTTAAACATAGTACTGGAAAATTAATATATATATTATAACGAAGTAAATTTCTTCGTCATTTACTATTACTATTTAAAGACCTAGGCTTTTTAAACAGTATTTATTCTACCGATGTCATATTTAAAACATTTACGTATCAAGTTAATCATATTGACATAACTGGGAAGTATAAGAAGAGGGAGGTCCGGACTAAAGCCCACAGGACACTTGCCCACCGGACACATGCCCACTACGGATAATTTGTAGATAATACGTAACGTCTGAGGACGTTTCCGATCTAGTGTAAGAAAACTGATCAAATAAATATTTATGAACCTTATAAAAATTGCACTTTGTTTTAGAAGTGTTGAAATTTAAGGGGTTACCCCCAAACCTAAACTAATATATATCACCTTTCTTATGGGTTCAAGAAGCTCAAACTTAAAACATTAGACAACGCTATCGATAGAAGAAAGACATTTTTGAATTTAGGGGTGTTAAACCCCTGAAGGTAAGCTAACATATATGATATCTTTCATGGGCTCTAAAAGCTCAAACTATATCTAGGTTGTAACTTGAAATCTTCTAAAAAGGCTCGCGGCCAAGGTGCTTTGTAAAGAGCCGCGAAATAATCTGTTGAGTGCCTTTTATTAAGTTTTATAAACTGTTAACAAGAATATCTAAGTTGCATAACACATATCTAAGTTGTAACTTAAATCTAAAAACGCCGGCTGCCTAGGTCCCTTGTAAAGAGCTGAGAACTGATCCATTGAAATAATCTGTTCAGTGACTTTTATTATGTTTTATTAAATGTTTACAAATACGAAATATCAAGGTTGTAATTTAAAATCTTCGAAAAAGGCACGTAACGTGGGTATCTTGTCAACACCTGAAGATCGATTTGTTGAGTCCCTGTAAATTAGCCTTTATTGCATGACATGCGAAATATTAAAGCCATAACTCAAGATTTAGTGAGTGGCAAACCTTCTATATAAACCTTGTGTCGTTATGATATTACAAACGCATTTATATCACTAGGAAAACACGTACATTTCATTTTGTTCTACTAGGAAAGCTTCTACACTTTGACAAGATCTGTGAAAGAAACGCAAATGCGATGTATGCATTTTGTATATGACCGCGTAACGTCGAGACTCGGGGCGGGGGCAATATCCCTGGTACGAATTTGCCATTTCCCGTAGAGATCTGGTGTGTTGTTTTTGATTTGCATTGCATTTGCTTTATTTTGGGTTCTATCGCCTCCCCCCCTCTCCAGTTGAGACAATTCGAATTCTTTTTCAAAACGTGTGTTGGGTCACACTACATGCAAATTAAAAATTTCGGCGGGTGGAAAAATCCTGTGGGTGTACATCATTTCCCAAACGTGCGTTGGGCCACACAGCATATATGAAATTAAAATTTCGGCGGGTGTACACCATATCCCAAATTCAAAGCAGATCCTGATGCTTAAATTTCGACAATATGATAGCACATACCAGCCAAGTTTTACGATTTACCCGTAAAATTTACGGAACTTTTTTTATTTAACTTAATCCATTCAAAGTAAAGCGCCGATGTAAGTTACGAATAACTTTTCAGTTACATGTGTTTATGTGGGAACATTTGCAGCAGTTTTTCCACGAGGTTTATTGTTTTGCGTTGTTTCAGACACTAAAACAGTAAAACTTGCGCCCCGCTTAAACTGGACGGTACCAACTAAGTGGTCTTGTTTAATCTTGGGCTTGGTTCTGTTCATCTCTCTCTATTTCGCTCTCGCTATGTCCCGCCCCCCACTCCTCCCCTTTTCAGACAATGCATTGTTCGTCTCCCGGGTCGCAACTTCTTAGTGGGCCAGCGTGGGGTGTGTTTTGCATTCGAGCACGTGTCTTTATTACTCCCAGTTCAAAATTCTATCTCAGAACGTAGTTATGGTAGAAAAAATTCTAACGGATTTTAAATCTGTGGAATTTTTAAGCCCAGATCGATACCCAACATGACGAAATTAAGAATGCGTTGGGGCATGGTTCCGTAACTTCTTCTCTTGCAATAAATTTGACCTAAAGAAAGAATGTTACTATAAGAGGAAGTTAAAAAAAAAAAAAAAAAAACCCCACGGGGATAACTGGTTTTCCAGTTATTTGGGGAGCGGCGCCCCCACGGCCCGAGCTGACCTTGTGACTGGTCAACATCTGATGTCATGCCACAGCTTGTTTTTTCTTATTTTGGTGCTGTTGGTGTTTGCAGGGACGGCTGTTCATCCAGCTGTTGGGGAGTCGCGGCCCCACGATCCCGAGCTGGTCTTGTGTCTCGCTTTTTCGTTTTTATTTATTTTCTCCACTGGCTAGTTGCCCGTGTTGTATACTTTACCTAATCGCTACCACGTTATGTACTAACACCCCGGTCTTGTGGTTTTGTTACCCTCCACCACTAACTGTTTTATATTAACCGCTCAGTTCGTAGGTTGCTGAGATTCCGTTTAGGTTCCCTTCCAGGATTTGTCTTCTTTGGATTTCTTTTCTCCTTTTAACTGGTTTGGGTGCTAGACCTACCTGCATGTTTGCCGCGTGCGGAGACCCGTGAGGCGGAAATGGGATGTCTGGCGGCTGAGGTCGCAGGAGACCGGATAAGTGCCTCCTGTGTGCCAACACTCCTCTTCGACCCCGGCTTCGCTGTAAACGGGAGGCTAGAGACTAACCCACCTCTAGTCAGAAGTCTTGTACCAAGTTGTGTGCAGGGCTTTAGCGGCTTTTTTGTCGTATAGCACTGCAGGGTGAGCCCGGGGGCTGTGGGATCATGCCAAAGGCGTTGTCATGACGGTACCCGGAGGCCGAAGTGTCCGCCGAGTGCGTGTGATCACAGCCAACGGACTATATCTGCAACGTATAAGCTCCAGAACTGTGTCCAGCGTCATTTTCGTGGCTTGCAGACCTCCAGTTCTCCCTTGTAGGGCTCGGTGGTGGGTGGAGTAGTCTGCAGACGAATCCTTCTCCTTTTTTCCATGGGTAAACCCAAAAACAAACGCTCCAAATTCAAGTCACCTGAGCAAATGATCGTTGACAACGACTCTCCTTCGTCTTCTCAACCTACCAAGTCTCATACCCTTAAACGATCTTTAGACCATGATCTGGACCAAGAATGTGGAACCTCTTCTTCGGCAGCTGTACCAGTCGCTCCGAAGCGTCGTCTCCCTCGATTGTTGTGAATACGCATGCTACACACTTAGTTGTAGAATCCATGGATCCAAATGAGAGACTGTCCACCAGATCTCCATTCTTCATTTCTAAAGCTTTGGACGCTGCAGTTGGCCCCTTGAAGTCTGTGAGGAAGCTTCGCTCTGGGGACCTGCTTGTCCAAACTTGCAGTGTTTCTCAGAGTAACACTTTTCTGCACCTCACTAGTCTTCAAGGCATTTCTGTAAAAGTGACACCTCACCCGTTTCTTAACACCTCTCGGTGTGTTATTTCAGAGTTTGATCTCTTGCCATGCAATGAAGACGAATTGGTGACTGAACTTGCAGATCAAGGTGTTATTGCTGCTCGTCGTATGATGTTCCGGCGCGATGGTTCCTTGATTAAGTCTAAAAATGTAATCTTGACTTTTAACTCCCCGAAAGTTCCGACCGAAATCAAGGCTGGCTACTTGGTCTGTGGAGTTCGCCCGTACATTCCCAGTCCTCTGCGCTGTTTTAGGTGCCAGAGGTACGGGCATTCCCAACGTTTCTGTAAGAGTTCCGCTCGTTGCGCAAATTGTGGCTCCAGTGAACATGACGGGGATGGTTGCACTTCTGCGGCCTGCTGTGTTAACTGCGGTGAGGCCCATGCAGCTTACTCCCGCAACTGTATGAAATGGAAGGACGAGATGGCAATCCAGCGCCTCAAGACCCTGGAGGGCCTCTCGTACCCTGCTGCCAAGGCCAAGTTGGGTATACCCACCAACCGACAGCGTACTTTTGCCGCAGTAGTTCAGTCTCTTCCACAACCCGTGCAGCCCTTTGTTCCGCGCCCTGTAGCTCTCGCCGCCCTTTGCCAAGCGATCTACAGCTGACCAAGCGACACAGGTGTTTTTCCCCGAGCTCGAGATTTTTCGAATACCTGATTCTGGGCCTTCTCTTTTGCAGCCGACCGTCTCTTCCAGTTTCCAGCTGAAAGCCTGCACGTGCGGAAGACCCGGCCCTCAATCCGCAAAGGTGTGCAGTGTCCATCCCACTGTCTCGGCCTCAGCGAGGTCCCCACCCTCAACCAACATTATAGAGGAACATAGGGGGAGGAGAGTGACAATTCGTCCCCAGCCTCAAACAACATTGCAGAGGAACATGGGGGGAGGAGAGTGACAGTTCGTCCCCGCCCTCTGCCAGCATTGCAGAGGAGTGTGGGGGGAGGAGAGTGACTCATCCTTTGTGTAGTTGTGTTTAAAAAAAAAATTATAATTATAATAGTAAATTAAATTTTTATATAAACCTAATTAACTACCTTGTCTTCACAGCTTTCATCATACTCTTTTTCAACTTTTACCAAGCCTGTCTGCTCTTAATCATTTTCCACGCTTTTAAAAATCTGTGGCTGATAGTTCTTTCTCTGGCGCTCTTTGGCCAAACCTGGCCCTTGCGCCACTAAAATCCACTAACCAACCAACCAACCGAAATCAAGGCTGGCTACTTGGTCTGTGGTGTTCGCCCGTACATTCCCAGTCCTCTGCGCTGTTTCCGGTGCCAGAGGTACGGACATTCCCAACGTTTCTGTAAGAGTTCCGCTCGTTGCGCAAATTGTGGCTCCAGTGAACAAGACGGGGATGGTTGCACCTCTGCGGCCTGCTGTGTTAACTGCGGTGAGGCCCATGCAGCTTACTCTCGCAACTGTATGAAATGGAAGGACGAGATGGCGATCCAGCGCCTCAAGACCCTGGAAGGCCTCTCGTACCCTGCTGCCAAAGCCAAGTTGGGTATACCCACTACCCGACAGCGTACTTTTGCCGCGGTAGTTAAGTCTCTGCCACAACCCGTTCAGCCCTTTGTTCCGCGCCCTGTAGCTCTCGCCGCACTTGCCAGGCGATCTACAGTTGAACAAGCAACACAGGTGGATTTCACCGAGCTCCAGCTTCTTCGACCAGCTGAGTCTGCGCCTTCTCTTTTGAAGACGCCCGCCTCTTCCGGTTCCCAGCAGACAGCCTGCACGTGCGGAAGACCCGGCCCTCAATCCGCAAAGGTGTGCAGTGTCCATCAAACTGTCTCGGCCTCAGCGAGGTCCCCACCCTCACCCAACATTATAGAGGAACATGGGGGGAGGAGAGTGATCGTTCGTCCCCAGCCTCAACCAGCATTGCAGAGGAACATGGGGGGAGGAGAGTGACAGTTCGTCCCCGCCCTCTGCCAGCATTGCAGAGGAGTGTGGGGGGAGGAGAGTGACGGTTCGTCCATCTCAATTAGTGACTTTTTTTATAAATCTAGTTAACTACCTTGTCTTCCCTGCTTTCCTCATACTCTTTTTCAACTTTTACCAAGCCTGTCTGCTCTTACTCATTTTCCACGCTTTTAAAATTCTGTGGCTGATAGTTCTTTGTCTGGCGCTCTTTGGCCAAACCTGGCCCTTGCGCCACTAAAATCCACTAACCAACCAACCAACCAACTAAAAAATAAAAAAATAAAGTAAATCCAATGTTCATTCGAGCCAGTGCTCCTTAAGTTTTCTACGCTTTCCAACCGTGCTTTGTTCGTCGCTCGTTAACGTGCATAAAAATGTCTTGGCTTGATTCAATTAATATGTTGGGGTACTATTTTTTCCTCTGCAAATTGCATTTCTTTAAGCGGTTATTGTTTTACTATATCAGTTTTACTTGAATTTTTTTTCAAGTGTCAATAAATTTAATATTAGTGATTCGCTATGAGCAGCAATATAAAGTGGGATTGAGGGGGGAGTACTATCAAATATTCCGTGATGCGTGTTCTGCGAAATTCTCGTGTATTGCAAAATCTTCATAAAAATGAAAAACATGCATTTTGCACTACTTGTTGATGTAATTTCAGCGTTTCGCGTTATGGAAAGAATGGTATTGCTAATGATGGACGGAAAAATCTCTCACAGGAAAACTTCCACTCAGGAAAGCTGTCCCTCATTCGGAAAAGTTCCGACATTGAAAAAGTTCCCCTTAGGAAACGTCCTCTACCATTTTCAGTCAGGGACGGTGGACAAATTGCAGTTTACACAAAATATCAAATGTGGGAGAGATTTCTGAGGTAACTGTAGGGGCGAACGTACCCAGCTAATTATGTGGCCACGCCCTAAATTATGTTTCGCAGTCGTGTACGTTATAGGACCCCTCACAGCCAATAGAAACACCAGTTTCGTTCAAAAGAAATTACCCCAATATTAATATTGAGTGAACGGACGCTCCTCCCTACTTTACTATAAAGAATATCTGTGAACCAGGAGCATAGATGGAGACTGCCAAAAAACTACTGATGAAAACTAACAATGACTACAAAGTAATTGCTGAAAGATTTGATTCAAATGTAACAACATTTAATGAATAATATGGGAGGCTTTTGCAGGTAAGCTTGTCCGTAGAAAACGAAACGCTCTCCGTAGTGATAAATCAAATGTCTTTCTTCCAGTGGAAAGAGAAAAGTTTGTAATTGGCCAACCTACCAACTGGCGCCTATCATTTACCGATACTCTTGAACTAGAGAGAGAGCCTTTCTCGATAATGCCTAAGACCTGTATCTCTCCGTGTTTTTTTTATCTACCTGAAGAACAACGCAATCGGTGAGAGTTCCCGTCTCGGGGACCTGTTTCACCAAATTTCTAAGTTACACTCTCCGGCTAACAGAAGAAATCGCGAGATTCTGTCTTCCTGAGACCTGTGCCGCCGATTTTCCTTAACCTAGAAAATAATAGTTCCATCACCGTATATGGTATGACTGGACCATCTCGTACCCTTACTCTGAGTACACACGCACCCGATAAACCTTCGAGTCGCGTCAGCTGAAGCTTCCCTGATCCTCTCCTTTCGTTCCGGGAACAACCGACAGACTACCCTTTTCACTTGGCGCTCTGCCTTCGTTCGCCTCCTTACTGTACGTACGTCACTGCCGCTTCCTGGGCTCGAGGGCCTACTACTACTCTCCCTGTTGGCAAGCGAGGTCCTCGTGGCCAGCGCGTCTGCTCCTTTTCCCCTCGACGGCGTCGAGGCGCCTATCCGTTCGGCGGGCGTTTATTCTTTCCACTGGAGAGCCGGATCGTTTGATCGGTGGCGTTTCTTAGACGGGCTTAACCTACCGCAAAAGATACAAGCATATATGAACGCAATACATTTTCCTGCCCACATACAATGCTGATGTGCAGACAGCCAGACTTCTCGGCGTCTGTTCTTCGTTAAAAAATGTTTGCCGGATGCCATTATCTTAATGGGTCAATCTTTATCGTACCCGAGAAAGGTGTATCTTTTCCTGAGCGTGAGTACTTCTGGCTTTCTTTGTAGCCTCCAAATATTTTACAAAATGTTCTGGAACTTTCGAAAGTTCTTTGTTTTCGTGGAATACATTCTAGGTTCCATTAGAAAAATACATATATGGAGGTTTTTCGTCGTACACCCATACAACATACATTAAATTTTGTATTACATTATAAAACCTAATGTATTTTTTACTAGTTCATTTAATGTGTGATTTCCTGATTACACAGGCATAATGTTTCCTTAATTATGTGTCGTGCATCGCTGATGTTCCCGCTCTAAAAGTAACCATTTTCATGCTGTTTAAAACAAGATGCATCCGTTCAACGAGCACAAATATGTGGGAGAATTTTCCGTGGTCGTCATTTCAACTTTTACAGCCGTTTATACAAAGTAAAAACAGTCTTACAATTAGCTGGACCAGGTGGGGGAATTTCCGGTGTCGGCATTTCGACTTTTACGCACTTTTTAGTAAAAAACGGTCTTACAAGTAACTGGATGGGGCGGGAAAAATTTCCGGGTTAGTATTTCAACTGTGAACACAGTTTTTAGCGGTTTTTCTAAGTTTTTTAGTGTATAAAACATTTCACCGCAGTTTACAGTAAAAAACGGTCTTACAATCAGCAAGCTGACAGGGTGGGGGAAATTCCGGGGTCTGCATGTTTTATTCCATCGTGCTCATTTTCAAAACGTTTACGTAACATTTGAAATTATTATTACTGCGGTACAACTCAGGCAGAAAATATTATTAGGTCTAACACCTAGGCCTTTCTAAAAGTTTTCATTCCGTCATATTCCCATATTCCTAAAATTTATATAACAAGTAATGTCAAAATGGGCTTCTACTTATGCAGCAAACATTAATTAATAGACCGTTGGTCAAGGCCTTTTAAACACTTTTTTCTTCGCCTATGTGATATCCGTAAAGTTCATGTAAGAGCTGACGCATTATTATTGAGAGGGAGATAATCAGATAAGCATTATACCTGTATAATCAGAAAATTCATATATTAATGGACTAATGATGGCAACATTATGCCAACATATTATTAAACCAATGTGTGATATATGAACTTATGATGCGAACATCCATGTATATGAATATTAACAAAACTTAAAACGTGGTCCAGTGGACAAAGAAGAAAATGGATGATTCTAGAACTTTTCGAATTCATTTGTGTGATACAAAGAAGGACTGGCTTTCACACGCTCGGAGAAAGGCACATTCCTTTCCCAAGCAAGATAACTATCAGCCATTAAGCTAACAACATCCGCCAGACATTTTCAGCGAAGAGCAGACATCAGGATGTCTGACAAGCTGACCATTAGTTATTGTATGTATGTAGCAAAGTGTATTGTGTCTAATGTATTATTGTACTTTAAAGTAAGTTAAGTCTGTCCAAAACAGCGCCGCTAAAGGAGGTACATCAAACGTCCCGGCTATTTGGTGAGGGTCCGATATGTTCGTACACAGGATGGGCGCGTCCAACGGACGCGAAGATAGAAAAACGCCTGGTCATCGCATGACGTAGGCGTCAGCACAAAGAGGGAGAGCGGGACGCCAGCAAAGCAAGGAAGCGGAAGTGACGTACGTGCGGCGGGGGCGAAATAGAGAGAGAGAGAAGCGCGAGAAAATGTTAGTTAGTCTGATTTCGGTAAGGAGAGGAATAAGTTCTCCCGTAGTCTTAGCTCAAAGGAAGTCGAGTGCAAGTGGACTCAGGCGGTAGGGGTCCATGTATGTCGGTCGCGTACCGAACAGTAACGAGATGTTTTTGAAGTTAGAGTCTGTGATATAGGTCTCATATTCAGATACTCTCACGGATATCTCCAGATATTCCGAAGGAGATCGTTCTTCTAGGCAGCGAAGACGAAGGTCGGACTTGCATTTTGTTACCGCTCGAAAGGAGAAGATCACTAAGAGATATAGGTCTTATCTCAGAGAAGAAAGACTATCTCTCAAGTTTTAGGGAATAACGTTAGTACAGAGACGCTAAATTACCGTTGGCGAATTCTGAACTCTTCACCAGATAATGGACGTTTTGATATGCAACCAAAGACAGCGACTCGACGGACGGACTGACTTTCAACCATCAGACATATCTAATACAGTTGTTGAGTTTTAACCAAGCCATCATTCATTAATTTTGGACATTGGCAATTATTGTTCGAGTTTTATCGGTCTCGATCCATCCTCATGATTCACAGTTTAATTATAACAAAGCTGGGAGGATTTTATCCATTCACCCAATCTTGGTTTTTGGAAGGTTCTTAGGAACGAACATCATATATCAATTGGCTGTGAAAGGGGGGGGGGAGCTATAACGTGGATGGCCTCGGAACATAGTTTTGGGCGCGTTTACTTAGGCATTCATAATTAATTACTAGGCCAAGGCTCTTTTGACAGTTTTCATTCTACCGATGTCATATTAATAACGTTTACATAACAAGACAAGGTAATAATATTCTTACTTAGGCACTAAATATTAGTTCATAGGCCCTAGGCCTAGGCCTTTTTAACAGTTTTCATTCTAACGATGTCATATTCATAACGTTTTTGCATGAACTCAAGTTAATCATATTGCACTTAGGCACTAATTATTAATTTATTGGCGCAATGCCTAAGGCCTAATGGTTAGTATTGAATGCCTAAGTTAACTCGCCAAGCTATCAACTTGACTTTTTTGTAAATTTTACATATATCGCATAGGCGAAGAATAGGTGTTAAAAAGCCCTAGGCCTACGGCCTATTAATCAATGTATGGTGCATAAGTAATAGCGCAGTATTACTGACATTACTTGTTACGTAAATTTTAGGGATATGGGAATGACGGAATGAAAACTTTTAGAAGGGCCTAGGCGTTAGGCCTAATAAAATTTTCTGCCTGCGTAACATCGCAATATTATTGACTTGTTACGTAAACATTATGAACATGAGAACGATGGAAAAGAAATCCCGACCCTGGAATTTCCCCTCACCCTGTCAGCCTGCTGATTGTAAGACCGTTTTCCACTAAAAACCGCGGTAAAAGTGGAAATACCAACTTGGACATTTCCCCCACCCAACCCTGCTAATTGTAAACCGATTTTTACTCTAAACTGCGGTAAAAGTTTGAAATGCCGACCCCAGAAATTTCCCCCACATAATTGAGCACTTTGTACGGCTGCAACTTGTTTTAAACAGCATGGGAATGGAAATGATGACCCCGGAAATCTCCCCCACGTTCGATATTTTGTGTGAAATGCAATTTGTGCATGGTCCCTGACCGAAAAAGATGAGGGACTTTTACTGTGAGGGGCATTTCCGATGGGGGACGTTTTCGATGTGGGAGAATTTTCCTGTTGGGGACTTTTCCGATTGCCTAAGGTGAACACATCCCCCTGTGCAAATTTCTACTGTCTGAAACAGTGGCTTGAGAGAAAAGATCGTTTTTCGAACTTAAAATCATGAAAAATTACTTTTGATCTAATATGAAACAGAAACGACTTTCAAATATAAGTATTGTTAATACTGAAAATAAAATTGCCACGAATTTGGGAAAAGTTTGCAACCGGAAAAAAAAAATTAGAACAGTTCATTTTAACTGAAACTACGCATAATTGCTTGCGGGCTTTCTTGAAGCCTCAGTTTTCAGTTTATGGGTATTTAATATCCAAAACCAGTAATTTCGAATTCTGTTTTTAGTTTTAAACAATTGATTAGTATATGTCCCCATATCAGATATATTTTGGCTACAATAGTTAAGGAGACGCCCGTCATGTATGTTCAATGTGTTATATATATATTTTTGTAGAAATGGCGGCATATCTGGGCTTGCGTGGGCGCTAAGTACTCCTCAATTTTCCTCATTTTTATTATATCCCTAAATGGGAAGTCAGATAAATATTTTAAATCCTGTATTTCCAGCCATTTAAAATGCCGTATGATAAAGCTAAAGAGTATTATTTTCTATTTTAATTACTTAATCTTCTAAAACTTTGAATGTTTTAATGAAATCCCTAAGACACGACTCTGAAAAAAAGGCCCGCTGCCTATAAGAGCCTTGGAAAGACCTGACAAACGATACGACGAGTGATTTATATTAGGTTTCATAACATATTTACAAATACCAAATATCTAGGTTGTAACTTAAAATATTCTAAAAAGTCCCGCGGCCTAGGTGCCTTGTAAAGACCTGAGAAATGATATGATGAGTGCCTTTTATAAGGTTTTATAAAATAGTTACAAATACCAAATATCTAGGTTGTAACTTAAAAAATATTCTAAAAAGTCCCGCTCCTAGGTGCTTTGCAAACAGCTGAGAAATGCTCCATTGAGTGCCTTTTACCAGGTTTATGTAAAATGTTCACAATTACAAAATATACGGAAATGCTCTTTTAAAAGGATATAATGAGCAAAAAAATTTAAATCATTATTCCTTTCTGGAAAATAGAACAGTTTATCGTTGGTAAGATGATACAATTGTAAGAATCGGCGTTGGACCAATCGTACTATTGGACGAATCGGCATTGGACCAATCGTACTATTGGACAAATTGGCATTGGACGAATCGGACATTGGACCAATCGGCATTGGACCAATCCTCGTTGGGCAAATCGTTGGGAACCGGTTGAAACACATTCGTCCAGTAGGGCACCCCTTTGCACATGGCTCTCGTAGCATGACAATGCGTAGTCCTATTCGGAAGAGACAGTACAAAAATTTCTTGGTAAGCGAGCCGTTGCTGCATTGAATAACCCACCGTATTATCCTGATCTAGCGCCGGCTCAGTGAGTGATCCCCCTCCCCTTCGATATCAGCACTAAAAGGAAGAAATTTATTGATATTTCAAACATTCAAACGGCGTGACAACCCAGCTGAAGAAAATAACGAGAGAGGCCTTTTACCACGGCTTTCAGTAATTATACGAACGACGTCAAAAGTGTATTGTATGAAGTATTTTAAACGCCAGTAAATTAAATGTTATTAAATATTACCTGTTGTTTATTTTTACTGTGCATTCACCTAGTTTTATTGAAGAGACATCACCGAATAGCGGTAACTTCTAAACAACGGTGAGTTTCAGATGGTACAGAATATGTGCACTACGAATAACATTAACGATAGCCTGCACACAATAGAACATCTTAACAGCGGTTAACGGGCACTCCCTTCAGTCCCGAAGAAGAAGCAACCGTCATCTTGTGCCCTAATAACGTATCACTTCTGTACTTCGTTGGAGCGATACGTTAGGGACAAATAACATTGCTAAAGGAACTTCGATACCGTGGACTGAGCCGGCAAACATTGATATGAGTGGATAAAAAGAGCTGTTGAAGAATTTCATCGTTGACGTGAATATTAATAAAGCCGTCTTGTTTGGTTTCACCATTCAAGCCTCCTGAATAGTGGGGGAAAAGGTATCAATAGAGAAATAAAATGCTTTTATTAATATACACATGTAAATACATTTATACGAGAACATCCGTTAAAATCCTGGCTTTCAACACGAATTGCAAGATGAAACGAACTGTTTCTTGTGAATTGTTTTTCCAGTTGTTTTAATTAATGATTTTCACATAACACTGAAATTTAACATATGAAAGAATAATGTAGAGTGTAGTACGTTCATACGGTTTAAACCCAAGCTTGTACTAGTGTGACTATAACTTCCTACTGTACGATATTTTCTATGTAACTGAAAACGAATTCTGAGAAATGAAATTCCGCTTTTCAAAACTGTTTTTACAACGGTACAAACAAATTTTATTTCCGCAGTTAAAGAAGAAAATTATAACTTCCTAATGTAGGACATTTTCTATGAAACCGAATACGCAGATTCTTATGAATTCTGGGAAATGAAAATCCGCTTTTCAAAACTGTACAGACTAATTTTATTTCAGCAGTTAAAGAAGAAAAGCTTGAATCATAAATAAAATTCGTACTATGAAATGTATATAAAATAGAAACCTTTATCAGGAGTTTTTGTTTCAATATATAAGTACTGTAAAATACACTGCCTGACAGAGAAAATGCCACACCATGAAGGAATGCTCGAAAACTGACCAAACTGTACACACAGATAGCCAAGTAGGTCCTGAACAAATGATTTAATTGTCAAATACAGACAAAAAAAATTATAACAAATGATGTAATTATCACTGTGTTACATTCGGCACCCTACGCAGCCCTGGAACACCCTCCAGTGGCCGAATATACAGGATGATCAATCAGGAGTGTGGACCTCATTTTGGGTGATACAGCGTTGACTCCGACGTGGAATCGAGGCAATGAGAGTCGAATAGCGTCCTGGGGTATCGTGGACTATGTATGTGGTGTTGATCCGAGTCCACAGTTCATCTTCATTTTGCGGGGGTGGGAGGGTACTCAACAGACGTCCAATCGTGTCCCACATATGATCGATGGGCGAGAGGTCGGGGGATCATGCTGGCCACGGAAGCATCCGCACACCATGTAAAGCATTCAGGTTGATCCGAGAGGTAGGCGGCGGGGCGTTATCCTGTTGAAAAACGGCGTATGGGCTGCCCTGCAGTCAATGTTCAGTATTACGTACCAGCGGTGAGCAGCTGTTGGCGCTGATAGCATCCCACACCATGATGCTACATTGCCGGGCCGTGTGGCCCTCCACAATGGCAGAAGAATCCGCCGTTGGCCACGTCTTCTCCAGACTCTCACACGGCGATCATCAGTAGTGAGACAAAACCGCGATTCGTCACTGGACACCACAGTGTTCAATTCGGCACCCTACGCGGCCCTGGAGCGACACACCGCCAAGCGGTGGTGACGATAGCTCGGTGACGATAGCTCGATGTTAGGGGAAACCTTCGTAACGAACGGCTGGACAGCAAACCAGACGCAGCCAATCGGCGCGACACTGTCCTCGTTGATATCGGAGCAACCAAGTCTCTCCGTACCCTCTGCGAAATGTCGCCTGTGGGTCCGCACAGGCATGACGTTGGATGAGACGATCGATGCTCTCAGACGTCCGTCTCCGTGTTTCGGTCCCCTACGACGTTGCACAGATTCTCCCTGAGACCACTGTCTCTAAATACGACCGTCGGTTGTGGCATCGCGTTGCATTTCTTTCGCAATACGACGCAAGGACCATCCTTTGGTATGAAGGCCTACGTTGACACCTCTCGTGAACTCATCCGTTTGACGAAATCGCGTAGGACAGCGTCTTAACGGCATTGGCACCACTTGTTCGTTCTCCAGACACGGTTGCAGTAGAACCACTCACTTCACGCGGGTGTGTCGACGTCTCGACTAATGGCCTCACGGGCTAGTTGTTCGCTTGTATCCCGCGCGCCGTTCGAGCGATTGGCCCGCAAATGCAATCATTTCCATAACTTGTACATGTGCACCCACCCTGCAATTTGCATGGCACTGCGTTCACGTCTTCGTGGTGTGGCATTTTCTCTGTTAGGCAGTGTATTTAGAAATCATTTTCGCGGTTTTAGTTTATTAAAACTGGATGGTGGAAAAGCATCAGTTCCACGTGACTTGAGGGTGTTGGTCAACTGCACTGACTCCATTACGAAAAGAGTCAGCTGCTCTCCCGGCTAATGGGCTAACTGCCCTGGACGCAGACATCCTACTCCACTCCACCCCACCTCAAGCGTCCATCCCCCAGAGATTCTTGCACTCAGTGAACACGGAATTTCAGGTGTGTTTCATATACCTTTTCTTGGGAGTCTGCATTCTTCTTCCGAATTAGGACGAACATTGTGATTTGAGAGCAATTTCCTGAAAATGAAATTGATATAAGAGGTTGACTCTTTATCTAAACTTAGTATGCGGGTCTCAGAAAAATACGCTGATTTCTTTGCCTTATCCGCTTAGCGAACTTCCGGTACTTTCACTATTTGTTACTGCATGTTTTATATTTTTAAAGATCGGACATGTTTTGAACTATTGATAAGTCTCTTGCAATAAAGTACATTGATATTTTTACTAGTTGTTGAATCTGAGGAAACATTTGCTTTGCTGGAACAGTGAACCTCGACAGAATCTATGGTAAAATCAACAGAGTTTATTAACGTTACCCAGGGGGATATCACGTGTAGATTGTCTCTTCATGCGCCAAAATATATTTTTTTTAATTTTCTTCTATCATTTTTTCTCTCATTTCATTTTTTTCTTTTTTTACTTTCCTTTTCATTTCTTTTTTTTTTTTTTTAGATTATTTATTTTTCTCTTATTTTAATTTTCTGATTGTTTTTTAGCTTTTTTATTTTCTTATCTCTCATTTTAACGTTTTTATTCTTTTTTTTAGCTTTTTTCTTTTCTTTTTCAAATTCGTTTCTTTTTCTTAGCACTAATATTCCATTGTTGCTATTTATTTTTTCAATTAGTAAACAGTTATTTCCCGCAGTTGTATGATCAGTTTTAATGGCCGTTCCGAAATATCATCTATTGCTTTTCGTTTAACACTATTTGATATGATCAGTTTTGGTGGGTCATGGTTGTGACACAAGTTGAATTGTAAAATAACCGAGTCACTAGTATCCAGGTACACTTTTGCCAATCATTTGCGTTCTGTACAACGCCACTTCCACCTTATCTCTGTTTCTACATCCTTATAGAATTTGGGCCCTGAATGTATCAATAAGTTTTTCCCTCTTTGGCTGTACATAAACTACATGTTACCTTTGTAATTGCTGTCTGAAGAATGATGCAATGCAACCACACCACTGTTTTGCAAAGAGTCGGTGGCGCATTGTCCAGCAGTGAGCATCTTTTGCCGGGAGCTCCCTGACCCCTTCCTCTAGAGGGGGAGGGCAAAAATGTGTGGGTCTTCTCCCTGGGGTCTTCTGTTTCCACCTCTCCCTCCTTAAGCCCCCCCCCCATACACACACACAGACTTTTACCTTGGCGCGGATTACGGTTGACCACCTGTGGTCGCTCGAGATCTCGTCGCCCTGACTAGGTTTGACCACAGACACAAACTTAAAAACTTCGCGCTTTTCATTCCCAAGTATCTTACACAATCTTCGTTTCCGACAAAAATCTATAAAATATCGTTTTTCCTTTCCGCACCAAAGAGCAGAACTTTAGCAGTAATAATTTCGGCAGACGAAAAGAAAAAGGAAGAAAAAAGGATAAAAAAAAAGAAAAGAAAGAAAAGTATATATAAACGAATTTTCAGCTACAGGTTGTCGAAGGCGAGAAGGGAGTCGGAAAACGCATTTGGATTTTTGGCTTCGACGTTTAGGATTTTACACACATAGGCAAATGTTTCTCTGAAAAATTTAGACTACATTGTGCTTGGCGTATGCGTACTGCACGACTTTCTACGACGAAACTCAAAAAGTACATATATGCATCGTACCTATGTGACTTTCAAAAACAAACTAAAAATTCTGCCAACGCAGCTAAACAAAGCCGTAATATGTATTTGGATTATTTTAATAACAGATGGAAAGTACCTTGGCGGGACCAAATGGTGGTAAATGCCTAATTTAGAAATGTTAAATGTTGGGGTGGTCAGGGAAGTTATTGTTGGTGATTCTTTCAATCCGAAATATGTTAGTATGAAAATTTGGAAAATGTCTTAAATAAATTAATAGCATAATTTTGGATATCCGTTATTTTATGTATTTTTATAATTATTATTATTATTTTGGATATTACAGAAATGTTTGAATGTGTTTACAAACGTAACAGAAATCTATACTGGTGAAACATTTTCACAGTAAATTACTGCTTCAAACAGGGCCGGCTGGACCATAGCGGCAACCGGTCCGGTCGCCCTGGGCCCCACGCCTTCAGGGGGCCTCGCAGTTAAGAAAACAAAATAATTTTCGGTAAAAAAAAATGAACTACATTTTTTTGTAACTATTGGGGCGCAAGGCCCTTAAAAATATATTTTTGAACTTATTTGTTTGTTTCCAATCTCCTCATTTTCGAATACGTTATCCCCCCTATTCGTCGTACAGACACTGAAATTTACAGATTCGAAATGGTTTTTGTAACCACTTTAATCTTTTCCGAATTCATGAAATAGTAAAGTAAATTTCATCATTTTGTGGTCCCCTACTTTTATATATCCAACAATTTGAGTGAAAACCTGATACTTGAATTTAAGGAAATAAAAGAACAATATCCAAGTTACTTTCGGACTACACATGTAGGTCACTTTTCCAACATTACAAGAAATTGAAAAAAAATGGCAACTTTCATATATGAACGCGTATAAAAGTTTATAATGTCACTAATTAGTCAGTTACTCCACTGTGCATTAAAATCAATCGCTAAACATGCATCAGGAGAAAAAACTGTTTATACCAATTTATTTTAGAGGGATTTTTATTACATTTCCTATACAAAAATATTCGCTAAGCAGGTATCGTTTTATCATTTTGTGAATAAGCTGTTATAAGAGTCACAAAGCAACCTAAACATCTTCTCCTGGGAAAGAAAATCGCAGATTTTAACACTTTTTACTCTTTCTCTCTCTCTCCCTCTTTTTTTCTCTTTTTCTTTCTCTGTCTCTCTCCCTCTCTTTTTCTCTCTCTCTTCCCTCCTGTTTCTATTTCTCTTTCTTTCTGTATCTTTTTTCTCTCTCTCTCACCCTATTTCTCTTTCTTTTCTCTCTCTCTCTCTCTCTCTCTGAACTTTCAGTCTGTATTATAGTCTTTTTCTTAAGCTTAAAGCAAATATTTCTTTGAGATAATCATTTTGTCTTCCTCACGAACGATAATTTTCAGAAACGACTTTATTAAACAATGAGATTTATTTTTTAGTGCCCGCAATGAAAATTTGCTCTGGGGCCCACAATGAAATTTCGCCCAAGGCCCCACAAGAGCTCCATTCGGCCCTGGCTTCAAATTAAATCACGCTCTCATTATTCAGCTACTTATTCTTTTATAAGCTTATTCTTTTATAAGGGATGTAAGGTCAGGTGATGCGTAACATCACAGCCTCTCCTTGACAAATGTCAACCCCGCCTTCTCGTGGTGCATCCTGTTCCCACTAAAGGGGCTCTGACGACCGCCAATAGCGGTATAACTATACCGTCGGGATCAGAGGAAATGCTATCCCACACTCACCAACCCGCTTGGCCAGCGTGGTGAGTTATGGCCAAACACCTCCAAAATGACTCTACAACTTAAATCTTGGCCCTCAGTCTCCGGCAGCTGGAATGTACCTGGCCAAGGCAGCGGCCAGTGCGACATGAAGGCAGAGGGTGCTAAGAATTCCCGGAGGACCGGACTAGGCTGCCATTTGATGCTGACCTTGGCTACCTATAACGGACGCTCCCTATCTTCTGATTCAAGGCTTCTTGATTTGGAAGAGGAACTACAAAGGATCAAGTGGGACATCGTCGGGCTAAGTGAGGTAAGGAGAAAAGGAGAAGATCTCATTGAACTGAAAAGTGGACATCTCTTCTATTATCGTGGGACAGATACTGGCAGAACTAGTGGTGTTGGATTTATAATAAACAAGAAACTGAAGGATAAAGTGGTAGAAGTTGAAAGTTCCTCTGACAGAGCTGCACGACTCGTTATCCAACTATCGAGAAGATACCAAGCTCAGATTATTCAAACTTATGCACCCACCACAAGTCATCCTGAAGAAGAAATTGAAGAATTTTATGAGGAAATTCGTCATCTAAATAATAAAGGTAAGCAGCACTTGAAGATAATTATGGGAGATTTCAATGCAAAAATAGGGCAACGGCAACAGAATGAAACTTCAGTAGGTAAATTCGGTCACGGCAACAGAAACCAGCGTGGAAATACTCTCGTTGAGTTTGCATAGGCAGAAGGATTTTTCATCTTGAACTCCTTTTTCAAGAAAAAGCCACACAGGAAATGGACATGGAGACATCCAATTGGGACGACAAGTGAAATTGATTTTATTATGTGTAACAAAAAACTCGTCATCGAAAACTGCAGTGTGCTGAACAAGTTCAACACAGGTAGTGACCATAGATTGGTGAGATGTAAGATGCACCTCAACACTAAACTGGAACGTGGCAAGCTCATAAGACAAACAAAATGTGTTGACATAACCAACCTTAAAAAACACCATAATACTTTCAAGTTGGAACTGAAGAACAGATTCTCTGCTTTAGAAGGCCTAACATCGGAAGAAGTGGATATTTCGGAAGTTAACAGAAAAGTAACCAAAGCTCTAATGGAAACAGCAACAAAATTAGCTGGGTCTAAGAACAAGTTGCATGTGAACAAATTATCAGGAAAAACCAAAATGTTGATGCAAAAAAGAAGAGAGATGAGGACAACTAAAGAAGATGTGACTTCCAAAGTGGAATATATAGAGCTATGCAAGACAACACGAAAAAGTATCACTGAAGACGTAAGGAAATTCAACTGTGAGCTAGTGAGGAAAGCAATTGAAAACAACCAAAGCCTTAAGATAGCAAAGGGACATCTCAGTAAGGGAAGAAAACAGATTATGGCTCTGAGAAAAGAAGATGGTTCTATAACAAGAAATAGAGGCGAAATTTTGACAAGAGTGAAAGAATTCTACTCCAAATTATATGAAAGGGATGATACATGTACTCCAGACATCATGAAAGGTACCAGAGTTCTTCCAGTCCTCCCAGCAGAAGTTGCTCATGCAATCAAGAACATGAAGCGGGGAAAGCCCCAGGAGAAGATGGAATTACTATAGACATCATACAAGAAGCAAGTGGAGAAATTGAAACAGTACTCGCCCAAATTTTCACTCGATGCCTTAATGAAGGGAAGATTCCTGAGGATTGGAACAATGCTACAATGATCCTGCTACATAAAAAAGGTGACATTGAGGATCTCAGGAACTACAGACCTATCAGCCTCCTATCAGTGGTTTATAAAATCTTCACTAAAGTTCTTTCACACCGCTTGAAGGTAACACTGGACATGGCTCAACCGAGAGAACAAGCTGGATTCAGGAGTGGCTACAGCACAATAGATCATATCCACGTACTGAGAGAACTAATTGAAAGAGCGAGGGAATATGAACTTCCATTGTGCATGGCTTTTATCGATTATGAAAAAGCCTTTGATTCGGTAAAACCATCAGCAGTTACCACGGCTCTGAAATCCTGCGGTATTGAAGATGCATACATTAATATTATTAATAACATCTATGAAAATGCAAGTGCAAAGATTCGGATGTTTGAAAATACAACACACATAAAAATTGGAAAGGGAGTGAGACAAGATGACACCATATCTCCGAAGCTTTTTAATGCCACATTGGAAAATGTCTTTCAATCACTGAACTGGGAAAACAAAGGGATAAAGATTAATGGAGATTATCTAACCCACCTTCGTTTTGCTGATGACGTAGTCATTTTTGCAACTACCCCATCAGAGCTGCAGAGTATGATCCAGGAACTTGCTGACAAGAGTAAAGAAGTGGGATTAAAAATGAACTTTCAGAAGACAAAAGTGATGTTCAATGCTTTTACAAGAAATGAAGATTTATCGATTGATGGAGAAAAACTGGAGATAACAGATACGTATGTTTATCTTGGACAGCAGATATCAAGTGAGGGTCACATTGATGAAGAAATTAATCGGCGTACAAAACTTGCCTGGAGAGCTTTTGGAAGAAACAGCATAATTTTCAAGAGCAATATGCATTATGTCTTAAAAGAAAAGTGTTTGATCAATGCATCCTTCCAGTGCTTACGTATCGTGCAGAGACGTGGACCTTAACTAAAAGAGACATACAAAGGCTGCAGACAAATAAAAGTTCATGAATGTGCTTCACATGCCTTTACTCTCCATTACATTTCTCTGAGATGTATTTTTCAGGTAGAAACATATTGGATAGAGACAGAGATAACCGCGTGTAGGAGAACTGGCCGTCAGATATGTGGCCACCGGAGAACTAGCGACCCGGGGAACTGGCCAAAAAATCTTAAGGGGCCATAAGACATTGCGTTTTTGACCGCTTCGTTGCCACGTCCGTAGAGGTAAGTTATCTGAGTCACTCTTCATTACTACAATATCTCGATTACAGGCCAGGAGTAGCTTGAACTTTGCGCCAAATGTTTTGCCCAAGATGAAAGAAGCATCCGTGATGTCTAGCACCTGGAAAGGCGGCCCTTACACCATTGATGACTGACATCTCAAAATCAGTGATCACCCACTGTGGATCTAAAATAATATCTTTCTGAGTGGCAATTGTCTTTAGCTCTTCAAAGAATGAGAAGTAACTGGTTAGCGATTTGCTAGTCATCAGAGCGTAAACTAACGGCAAAACTCTACAGTTGTTCATAAGACCCACGGACCGTGAATGGAATACAGCTGTTTAAAAATGTTGGGCACTGTTTTAAAAGTCCCTTCCATCACCCAAAATGTAGCTTCACTCAATATTTTGAGGTTAGCTTCTGTTGAAAAAATTAAAGATTTTTCATTCCTCTCACAGAAGTCTTTTAATAGGAATAATTCCCCGTCCTCTGTGTATTTTAAGAACTCAGGTATATTTAGTATTTCCACAGTTGCAGGTTTAGGTGGCATTTCAACATTCCTAGTTCTTTTTATCAATTTCCTCTGTGCTTCTTTCGACGGCATGCTCTGATGAGCCACAAGAGACATTTCGGAGGCTACATCCTGTATAATTCGCAGTGGTAAATCGTTGGTGGTTCTGGCCTTCTCTTTGATGTCCGCGATCTTCTGGGCTACTTTAGATCCCGCACTTTCAGGAGCATGGTTATGCTCGGACGCACTTAAAAGATAATGTTCTTCACCTGCAAGTGATGTAATTGCTCTACTTCTGCAGCCATTACTCTTCTGATCGAATATCCAGTAAAATTTATTACACCGTTGTCTTTCTTTAAGGAAAAGAAATCAATTTAAACTCAGTTTTTTCCCTGCCTTTTGTGAATCAACAAACGTACATATTTCCGAAATGGTTGTACCTGGAACTTCTTTAAAACCTCTGTTACTCATGAAACTGAGAAACAGACTGATTACAAAACGACTAGTGCTCTTAGATAACGTGATTTTTCCCGCTCCGAGGATTGGGGTTCGGTCCAAGGTTAACGAATTCAATAACCTGCTCCCCTCTCACCTTTTCGTAGGAGTGTAAGTAAAGGAAGGTCATTAGATAGGTGGGAGGCAGCTCTGGGTGGGAGGAAGCTCTTTGTGGGAGGTAATAGCTTTCATTGTAAGATAATTTTTCGGCTGCAGTTTGTTGCTTATCTCTATCATACCAACAGAGCGCATTGTGAGGCTGTGAGAAACTGGGTTTCTCCAAGGGTTTTTTCCTGTGGTTAAAACTTGCAGTGCGCCGCAGCACCCTGGGTGTTGTACGTGGGCAGTGATGTCTCTTGGGTGTTTCCTGCTAGTCCTTGGCTGAAGGGAGACATCTCATTCGTTCTTCAATACATTGTCTGCTTATCTTTTCTATTAAATCCCTGAGCTTTCGTAAAGGTGGCGACAGACCGGGGCTATAGAAAAAGAAGGGCTCGGTCATTCCTTGGTTTCAAGATTAGTATTCTAAGCTTCTGCAAAGAACGGTTCATGGGGGCTGTGACGTCATAGCGAGAACCAGAGACGTGCCAAGTAGCCAAATTACAAGGGTAGGCAAGAATCCCAAATGAAATTTTACGTTTAATAAATTAATAACAAAGACATGGCGAAAACTATAAAAACGGTTTATTGTGAAAAATGGAAATGCTACGTTACACGTTGATTTTTTTTTGTAAAAATTTAATTCATTATATAATTCAATAGAAAACGACTTAAAATCAGAGCAAAATGATTTATTCTTTTGTTCACTAACGGATACCACGGGCAAAGGACTAACATTTTATTTTCAATTTTTTTTTAAATTTTGAAGATTTCAGCTTTCATGATATGCGTGGCCAGGTCCAATATGAAGGAATAAATGGGGGCCAGTATGAAGCAAAAACACAATGGACTTAAAAAAAACGTAATTTTTGGACCAATCACTTAGGCATTTTATGTACGTTTAAAAGCATTAACATGTCTGGCCACATAAACGTTATGAACATGAGTACAGGTGATTAAGAATTGTTGCCACTGCCCAGGTCCCCGCGATTAAGAAATACGAAATTAAAATAATAATCTATGTAGCTGAGAAAAATATGCAAAACCGAGGTAATTTATATCTCAAACTAGCAGGGGTACCAGGTATTTCCCGGCTAAATATTACTATTCGTGAAAACACCAAGCTCACCTGGTGAAAGTTAATATATTAAAAAGTTATTCCTGTATTTGCCCAGTAAATTTATTTTAATTCATTTAGGTTATTGCTTTTTGATGAACTCTACTTTTAGTTTATCAATTTGGAGCAAAAATGTAAAGAGTTTTAGGATTGCCAACCCTTGAGCATGCAACGTTAAGTTATCCGTGTGAAAAGCAGGATTCTTCCAAATTAATGCCCGCCAATACCAGTGTCTGGCTGATGCAGTAATATTTCTGCAAAAAAAAAAAAAAAAAATAGGAGCCGGGATGGCTGGAATTGTGAAAAAAATTGATTTACTTAATTTACTTATACGAAACAAAAAAAGAAAGGAAAAGGAGTGGAAATATTTACCTTCGAAAAGACATCTATAGAACAGCCGTGCATCTGGCGTGCGTTCTGAGAATTAAACGACACTGAAATGCAATGTACCATTGACACGTCGAGTGCATGCGACTTGACATTCGCATTGATCATCCTTTTGTTTACCATTTTGAATATCTGGAACTCTCTATTTACATTACATTGTACTTCTGCCTGATGAAGCAGTCCGTTGGTGGTGAAAAGTAACGTTTACTCATTTGTGTTTTTAACACACCATTGAATAGATATTTTCTCACTTTATTGTTATCTACGGTCTCCAACTTAGACCGTACATCGGATATTGGAATGCTAAATTGCGTTGAAGTTCTTAAAAGTTCAAAATAGAACTTTTTACGAAAAATTTGTGTGGTCCCTCTTCACGCCGGGCACGACCCCTTCCAAAAACCATCTACGGTGAAACTCAGAGAACCATGATAGAGTATACCAAATTCAGTGGTTCTAAACTGAAAACTGTAGATTGTACGGAAAATTTTGGGTGGGCGCCCAGTGACACCAACTCCGACCAATGCAAGGCTCCAACTCTTTCCCAAAACCGTCTACTGTGTAAGTTAGGGCACCATGAGATAGTATATAAAATTTGGCGGTTCTAAATTGAAAACTGCAGATTTTACGGAAATTTTGTATGGGCCCCCTGGACAACGGGCCCCGACGACCCCTTCCCCAAACCGTCTAGGGGTTAACTCGGAGTACCATGAGATAACCAAATTTGGTGGTTCTAAATTAAAAACTGTAGGTTTTACGAAAATTTTGTATGAGACCTCTTGACTCCGGGCTCCGATCCCTGCCAAAAAGGGTTTACGGTCTAACTTAGAGTACCATGAGGTAGTATACCAAATTTGGTGATTCTAAATTGAAAACTTTAGAATTTACGAAAATTTTGTTTGGGGTCCCCTTGACCCCGATCCTTTCCGAAAAGGATTTACGGTCTAACTTACAGTACCATGAGGTAGTATACGAAATTTGGTGGTTCTAAATTGAAAACTGTAGATTTTACGAAAATTTTGTATGGGGCCTTCTTGACCCCGGGCCCCGACCACTTCCCAAAACGGTCAACTGTTTATCTTTGTGCACCATGAGATATTATACCAAATTTGGTGGTTCTAAATTGAAAACTGTCGATTTGTATAGCGGACATACAAACAATCAATTTTACATATACAGGAAAAACTGAAATTTTTATATAGCTCCTTACTGCAGTTTTAACAAAGAAAATTTTGCATTGGTACTGCAGCGCCGACTATTGTCAAAGAAGTACGATACAAGGCTTGAAGTTTAAAACTGGGCTAATGTGAGAAAGTAAAATGTTGACAGTATGTCGGTGTTTTGTCCTGTCGGTGTTTTGTCCAGTCGGTGTTTTGGCTGTCGGTGTTTTGTCCTGTCGGTGTTTTGTCCAGTCGGTGTTTTGGCTGTCGGTGTTTTGTCCTGTCGGTGTTTTGTCCTGTCGGTGTTTTGTCCTGTCAGTGTTTTGGTTGTCGGTGTTCTGGGTGTCTGTGTTTCGGGTGTCGGTGTTTTGTCCTGTCGGTGTTTTGACCCAGACCCATCTTGAACACGGGCAGAAATTTAATTAGATACTCCTTACTGTTTAAAGTTCTTTCATTTTCGAAATATTTTATTTATTTTGCTTCTAGAATTGTTGACTATAACTTCTAAGAAGGTTTGAGTTCGTTTGCATCATTCATTGCGCTTCTTTGGAAAATCTTGTATAATTACATTTACATTAATATCAAAAATGATTTTGGCATCCAAGAAATCCTTTGACAACTTAAGGGGAAAACACCTTTCGAAAGACAAGTTCACCCTTCGGATTATATCATCGTTGCAAGACAATTCTCATTTTACAATGTTTCACGTGATATACCTTTAGAAATTATTACGCCTTCGAAAATGTTTTTTTTTTAATTGTAACGTTACGTTGAGACCCATGGCGTACATTGGTGATCATTTCTGTTGTTTTGTTTTAAACTTAACAATCGTTTCGTGCCTTACTGACCGTTGTAACTTACATTTCTCAATTACTTGCAAATTTTTTCATTGTAAATTCCTAGAGAACAAAGAGATGATATATTGACAAAATTCCAAACTTATGTCAACTGCATAAATGCGCATACTTTGAACTTCCAAACATCCCTTGAACTTCCAAACATTTCTCTCTTACTTTTGTCATTCAAGGTATCGTTTCGCATAAAACAATATGAATAGGTATAACAATACTAATACGTATTTTTCTAGTTAGTTATTTTTGTAAAATATTATTGAAGTAATTTCAGACAGTGGAGCTCCAGTAAATTATGACATATGCCAATATTACATATAAGCAGGGGTCAAAAAATAGGATACCTGTCCACCACTCTGCAGAAAATATCACTAGTGAGAGATTTCTGCATTTCCCTCCTCAGTTACAAGTCTGCCCTCTGAGTCAACTCCTTGCATTCCAGAATCCCACATGACATTTCCATTCCCAAATTTGAGGTTCCACATCCGCACATTTTGTTCTGTATTCTAGAATGTGCAACCACAGTTTCACACACTTCTCCACACCCTTCTGTACAGCTCTGAATGCAATACATCTGGTTGGCGCTCCTCGTACAGGTGTTAGTTAGTGTTAGCAGAACAAAGTTTCCGCTTTTATTCTTTGCTCTTACCCTTTCAGCGTCTGCAGTGAATGAACTTGGTGTTAGAGAAAATGGGCTGAAATCAACTCCTACAACATATTCGGATTCTAAACAGAGACTGCAACAAGTGAACCTGAGCGTCAGAGAACGCTTCTTTCCCCTTTGATTTGTTATTCAAAGGAAATGGTCTTTTGCGGGGATGATTGACACTAATCCTTTCTTAGGGCCAAAATAGCTGTAACAATGGCGACGAACTTTCGAAAGACGAGAGATGTTTCCGTCACTTGTTTCTGCCCAGAGGCATGATGTCTGTGTCAGAGGGACTGTCCCTTACCCATCATGTCTTAAGTCATGGAGCAGAGAATATAGGACTAGAACATAGGAGCAGAGAATATATGCCGAGTTTGTGGTCCATACCGCTATGGTAAGTGGTGGAAAGTAATAATTTTGCCGCAGTTTTCGTAAAACCCGGCGGATTTCTAAACATTTCTGTTTGGAAAGTGCAGAAAAGTTGGGGCATTATATGGTTCAGGTACTTCGGACTTTTTAAAGGGTGAAAGCAAAACACTAGTGTATTCCCAAAAATGCAGAACAAGAACGTAATTAGTCATATATAATGAATAATGATGTCCTTGTTCTGAAGCACACTGTGGAAAAAAGCAGGAGCATTAAAAAACTGCTTCTCTTTAAGCGTCACTCCTCAGCTATAATTTTTGTCTACTCATGGACAAGTGTAATGTTGGGCACCTGCTTGATGGTGATAGCGAACATGAGTAAAGATAACCAATGAAGATCCGAAACTCTAAATTTGCAAACACTTTACAACTGATTTTAGTGATATACGCTGGAAGCGACTTATTCTCGAAAATGCTTTTACAAAACTGATTCGCATTCAACCAATTAGGGACCCCTATTCTTAGTATATCAATTTTTGTAATGAATTTAACAAAATTACTTGACTTATCTTTCAATAAAAGGAGGTGCACCTTATTCCTCCATCACGCAGCTCATTTTATTTCATTATCACTGTTACAAGGAACGAACATCGTCTCCACCACCGTTTTTCTTCTTCAGCTTTTAAAACTTAACTTTTCATAAAAACGAACCTCATGCAATTTCAAAGAAACGAGCAATTATGATGAGTTTCTTTAATGTGGTGTACTTATGAAACGTCTGCCTTAATTTTAAGTATTTACGAAACTGCTGAAATGATCTGTATTCTAACAAGAGCACCTGGCGATAGAAAAGGCACTGGTCTTGGCCGGCACCAACCAGTGCTATGACTCTATAAATTAGTTTTCAGATGTCCATGCTGCTCTGAATGCAGAAGGTAAATGTCGCAGCCGAAACCCCATTGCTTACGAACTCATGTCCTAGTTACGGCTCCTGGTTCTTGATCATTGAAATCCCTTAAAGTCCAAGAAAATGTCGGAAACAGAGGAAATAGGGGAAGTGACCAACTGGTGATGGTGGTCACGGGCTTGCAAGGGCGGATAGCCCAACCAAAACGCCGCTGCTGGGTGTGAGGGCTCTGGGAGAGAAATACCATGTTGGTATGGTGACGGATTGGATGGGTTGCTGGAAAATCAGAGGGAAAGGCGTGGGTGGTTTTCTCACGGATTTCGGTCGAAAGAGCTTAGTGTAAAGGCTTACTTTATTAAATTCTCACGGGCCATTACACCTGCCAGGGGTGATTCTGCCGGGCTCGGGTTTGGGGCTAGATCATGCATCTGCTAAGTCCAGATCGAGGATATGGCTAAATGTTTTTAAAGTGTTATTTCCTTTTTAAGCAAATGAAGAGTTATACCACTAGAAGGACGGAAGAAAGAATATATAGGAGTTCTGGTCACGTCACCAAGGGCAAGGCAACTACTCTTAACATGGTGAAATAAATCATCGCTCTGCGGGACTTCTCCTTTGGAGAGCAAGTGAAGCTACAAAGGAAGTTGCAAGTTCTGATTTAGATGAAAGTACAGAAGAAGACAGTAACGAGGACAGCGAGAATACAGATGGAGATGGACATTTCACCTCAGCATCCAAGAAAAGGAAAGGAAGACGTGTTTATAATACATGTATACCCGTGCCTTAAAACATATCACAACTAACCCTGTGAAATTCATTCGTTGACAATTGTTAACCTTGTAAACCCGCAAGTGTATAAGAACGATATTGTAACCGTGTTTCTGAAGTAAAATAAAGTGTTAATCTGTCCATAAGCGAAAAGAAAAATCGTTCCATGTCAGAGCGAAACTCCCAGTCATTCCACACATTTAATCTATCTCCCTGGAAAGTCTCAAAACAGGGAACGGGATGGCCAAGCTCAGTGAGTTTTTCGCGGGAACAGCACCAGCCACCTGAACGCCAGGCTCATCCCTCCGGAAGCTCGGTCCTGAGGGTTGTGAGTTTCGGACGGCATTACCATCGAAATTACTTTAAACAAAAACCGCTTGAATAAATCCCATTTATCTCAGCGGTGCTAGTTTACTTGGTGAAGCAGGAACAAGTCATCGAATGTTTAAAATAAAGAAATCAAGTCATGCCTAAATTTTGCAACAAAGTATCGGAAAATTTTTCTATTATAATTTTAATAATATTAAATTTTTTAAAGTCCGCGAGTTTTAAGCATTACTGAAAAGCGATTAGATGAATCGCTATGTTGCAAATATTCTACTGTCACGAACTACTATCACTGTAAGAGAAAGTCGAAATTCAGGTGCATATCTACGATCCATATTTAAGTTGAGTACACCTATATACGTTTTTAAGGTTGTAAAATCGTTGGTAAATTGATGCTTTTCTTTGGCAATCAGTTGCGATAAATTGTAGCATAACTTACGAAGTTGCAACTAGTGTTCGATTTTAACAAGAAGAAATACAAAAACTTATTTCTCTCTTATTATAAGCCAACACAATAACGATTTTGAATATTTTGTGATTATGAAAAGAAGTAAAGAAAGTATTTGTTTAATGAAATGTTGTGTGTTGTTTCAGCAAATAAACAAAGCTGTTTTAGTCGGGCATTTCTAACTTCATTCATGACGTAAACTGCTTTTGCTTAAATCAGTAGTATGTAATTCATCATCATTATCATTGTCAGCCATTATCTTTCCACTGCTGGACAAAGGTCTCTCCAAGCCTCCTCCACAACGGTCTGTCTTGTGCCAGTCCCCTCCATGTTACACCCGCATACATTTGAATTTCATTAACCCATCTCCCATGTGGTCTTCTGGTTCTTTTCCTGTCCCTTGGAATCCAATCTAAAATTTCGAATGTACATTGATGGTCCGTTATTCTGGCGGTGTGTCGAGCTCATTGCCATTTCAGGGATTTTACTCTGATCATGATGTCTTCCACTCTTGTCATTTTTTTGATCCACGAGTTCGTCTTCTTACCAAGCATGCACCTCTCCATGCTTCTTTGAGTAGGCTGAAGCCTTTGTATGTCTCTTTTAGTTAAGGTCTACGTCTCTTCAGCATACGTAAGCATTGGAAGGATGCATAGATCAAACACTTTTCTTTTAAGACATAATGGAAAGGTTTCTACTCCAAATTATATTAAAGGGATGATACATGTACTCCAGACTTCATGAAAGGTGCCAGTACCAGAGTTATTCCAGTCTTCCAAACAGAAGTTTCACAGGCAATCAAGAACATGAAGAGCGAAAAAGCTCCAGAAGAAGATGGAATTACTGTAGACATCATACCAGGAGCAAGTGGAAAAATTGGAACAGTACTCGCCCAAGTTTTCACTCGATGCCTTAATGAAGCAAAGATTCCTGAGGATTGGAAGAATGCTACAATGAACATGCTACCTCAAAATCTCAGGAACTACAGACCTGTCAGCCTCCTATCAGTGGTTTAAAAAATCTTCACTAAAGTTTTTTCACACCGCTTGAAGGTAACATTGGATATGGCTCAAACGAGAGAACAAACTGTATTCAGGAGTGGCTACGGTACTATAGATCATATCCACGTACTGAGACAACTAATTGGAAGAGCGAGAGAATATGGGGTCTGGGTCAAAACACCGACAGGGCAAAACACCGACACCCAAAACACCGACAGGACAAAACACGGACAGGACAAAACACCGACAGGACAAATCACGGACAGGACAAAACACCGACAGGACAAAACACGGACAGGACAAAACACGGACAGGACAAAACACGGACATGACAAAGCACGGACAGGACAAAACGCCGACCGGACATAACACCGTCAGGACAAAACACCGACAAACTGTTAACATTTTAATTTCTCACATTTGACCAATTTTAAACTTCAAGCCTTGTATCGTACTTCTTTGACAATAGTCGGCGCTGCAGTACCAATGCAAAATTTCCCTTGTTAAAACTGCAGTAAGGAGCTGTATAAAAATTTTACTTTTACCTATGTATGTAAAATTGATTGTTTGTTTGTATGTCCGCTATACAAATCTACAGTTTTCAATTTAGAACCACCAAATTTGGTATACTATCTCATGGTACTCTAAGTTGGACCGTAAACCCTTTTTGGAAGAGATCGGGCCTCGGAGTCAAAGGGGGCCCATACAACATTTTCGTAAAATCTACAGTTTTCAATTGAGAACCACCAAATTTGGTATACTACTTAATGGTACTCGAAGTTAGACCGTAAACCCTTTTTGGAAGGGATCGGGGCCCTGGATCAAGGGGTCCCCATACAAAATTTTCCTAAAATCTACAGTTTCCAATTTAGAACCACCAAATTTGGTATACTATCCCATGGTGCTCTAAGTTAGACCGTTGACGGTTTGAGGAAGCGGTCGGGCACGGGGTCAAGGGGGCCCCTACAAAATTTTTGTAAAATCTACAGTTTTCAATTTAGAACCACCAAATCTGGTATACTACCTCATGGTACTGTAAGTTAGACCGTAAACCCTTTTTGGAAGGGATTGGAGACCGGGGTCAAGGGGGCCCCGTACAAAATTTTCACAAAATCTACAGTTTTTAATTTAGAACCATCAAATTTGGCACACTACCTCATGGTACTCTAAGTTAGCCCGTAGACGGTTTGAGGAATGGTCGAGGTCGAGGTCAAAGAAGCCCCTACATAATTTTCATAAATTCTACAGTCTTCAATTTAGAACCACCAAATTTGGTATACTATCTCGTGGTACCCTAACTTACACCGTAGATTTTTTGGAGAAAGGGTCGTCGGGGCCCGGTGTCAAGGGGGCCCATACAAAATTTTAGTAAAATCTACAGTTTTCAATTTAGAACTACCAAATTTGATATACTACCTCATGGTACTCTAAGTTAGACCTAAACCCTTTTCGGAAGGGATCAGGGCCCGTGGTCAAAGTGGCCCCATACAAAATTTTCGCAAAATCAACAGTTTTTAATTTAGAACCACCAAATTTGGTATAATATATCATGGTACTCTGAGTTAGATCGTAGACGGGTTTTGGAAGGGGTCGAGCCCGACGTGAAGGGGCTCATACAAATTTTTTGTAAAAAGTTCCATTTTGTACTTTTAAGAACTTCAACGCCATTCAGTACTCCAATATCCGATCTACGGTCTAAGTTAAAGACAGTAGATAACAATAAGTGGGAAAATTTCCATTTAATGGTGTATTAGAAACACAAATTAATAAACGTTAGTTTTCGTCACCAACGGACTGCGTCATCAGGGAGAAATACAATGTAATGTAAATAGAGAGTTCCAGATATTCAAAATTCAAAACGGTAAGCAAAAGGATGATCAATGCCAATGTAAGTCGCATGCACTCGACGTGTCACAGGTACATTACATTTCAGTGTCGCTGGATTCTCAGAAGCGCACGCCATATGCACGGCTGTTCTATAGATGTCTTTTCGAGGGTAAATATTTCCATTCCTTTTCCTTTCTTTTTTGTTTCGTAAAAGTAAATTAAGTAAATCATTTTTTTTTATTTTATTTTTTCCACAATTTCAGCCCTCCCGGCACCTCCTTTTTTTTTTTTTTTTTTTTTTTTTTTGCAGAAGTATTACTGCGTCAGCAAGTCACTGGCATTGGCGGGCATTAATTTGGAAGAACCCTGCTTTTCACACGAACAACTTAACGTTGCGTGCTCAGGGGTTGGCAATCCTAAAAATCTTTACATTTTTGCTCCCAATTGATAAACTAAAAGTATAGTTCATCAAAAAGCAATAACCTAAATAAATTTACTGGAAAATTACAGAAATACCTCTTTTCATTTATTAACTTTCACCAGGTGAGCTTGGTGTTTCCACGAATTGTAATATTTACCCGTGAAATACCGTGTACCCCTGCTGGTTTGAGATATAAATTATCTCGGTTTTGCAGATTTTTCTCAGCTACACTGCTCCGTGAAGCAGCGGGAAAAAGTTATGTTTTTACTTTCATGTTTTTAATCACGGGGACCTGCGCAGTTTCAACAATTCTTAATCCCCTGTACTCATGTTCATAACGTTTTTATGGCAAGACATGTTAATGCTTTTCAAGGTACATAAATTGCCTAAGTTATTGGTCCAAAAATTATGTATTTTAAGTCCATTGTGTTTTTCCTTCATACTGGCCCCCATTTATTCCTTCATATTGGACCTGGCCACGCATATCATGAAAGCTGAAATCTTCAAAATTTAAAAAAAAATTGAAAATAAAATGTTTGTCCTTTGCCCGTAGTATCCGTTAGGGAACAAAAGAATAAATCATTTTGCTCTGATCTTAAGTCGTTTTCTATTGAATTATATCTTTTTGGTCTGATTTTAAGACGTTTTCTATCAAATTATAAAATGAATTAAATTTTTACAAAAAAAAAAAAAAAGTGCCAAGTAGCATTTCCATTTTTCACAATAAAACGTTTTTTTATCTTTGCCATGTCTCTGTTATTAATTTATTAACCGTAAAATTTTATTTGACTTTCTTGCCGACGCTCGGAATTTGGCTGATTGGCACGTCTCTGGTTCTCTCTATGACGTCACAGCACCCATGAACCGTTCTTTGCAGAAGCTTAGAATACTAATCTTGAAACAAAAGATTGTCCCAGCCCTTCTTTTTCTATAGCCCTGGTGTTTCGCCACCTTTATGAAAGCTCAGAGATGTAATAGAAAAGATAAGCAGACAATGTGGGGTACTGCAAGTTTTAACCACAGGAGAAACCCAGTTTCTCTGAGCTACACGATGCGCTTTGTTGAGATGTATGATAGAGATAAGCAACAACCTGCGGCCGAAAAATCATCTTACAATGAAAGCTAATACCTCCCTCCTATCTAATGACCTTCCTCTACTTACACTCTTACGGAAAGGTGAGAAGGGAGCAGGTTATATGGCAGGTTATTGTATTCATTAACCTTGGACCGAACCCCACTCCTCGGAGCGGGGAAAAAATCACGTGATCTAAGATCACTAGCCGTTTTGTAATCAGTCTGTTTCTCAGTTCCATAAGTAACAGAGGTTTTGAAGAAGTTCCAAGCAAGAGCAGCGGATGGCTTAGTGGTTAGTGATTCAGACTATCGATGCATGGTCCCCAGGTTCAAGCCTGAGCTGATCTTTCGGAGATTGTGTGATTTACTAACAATCGCTGAATATCCGCCGTGCATCGGACGAGCACGTTAAGTGACGTCCCCCAGGCTGCACCCACTGGTTAAATGGGTATCCTTTCCTATGTCACCCCTGAAATTCTCTCACCCCTCTATGTGCAATATCGTACTTGTACGGTGGCGCCATCTACTGTACCCTAATCTCACTACAAACTGTTCTGTCAAAGTCGCTAGACTTGCTCTCATTTATTCCGTTTCTGTGTCCTGCCCAAACGGCGATCTCGCTGTAGGTGGCTGGGACCTAAACTCTACTCATTGTGGACGGAAGTCCTACAAGAAAATGACAAATATTTGATTCCACTTGATACTTGAAGTTCCAAGCATAACCATGTCGGAACTATGTAGGTTTGTCGATTCGCAAAAAGGAGGGAAAAAACTGAGTTTAAATGGATTTCTTTTCCTTAAAAACAGACAACGGTGTAATATATTTTACTAGATATGCGATCAGAAGAGTAATGGCTGCAGAAGTAGAACAATTACATCACTTGGAGGTGAAGAACATTATCTTATAAGTGCATCCGAGCATAACCATGCTCCTGAAAGTGCTCGATCTAAAGTAGCCCAAAATATTGCGGACATCAAAGAGAAGGCCAGAACCAACAACGATTTACCACTGCGAATTATACAGGATGTAGCCTACGAAATGTCTCTTGTGGCTCATCAGAGCATGCCGTCGAAAGAAGCACAGAGAAAATTGATACAAAGAACTAGGAGGGTTGAAATGCCACCTGAACCTGCAACTGTGGAAATACTAAATATACCTGAGTTCTTAAAATACACAGAGGACGGGGAATTATTCCTATTAAAAGACTTCTATGAGAGCAATGAAGAAATTTTAATTTTTTCAACAGAAGCTAATCTCAAAATGTTGAGTGAAGCTACATTTTGGGTGATGGATGGGACTTTTAAACCAGTGCCCAATGTTTTTAAACAGCTGTATTTAATTCACGGTCCCGTGGGTACTATGAACAAATGTAGAGTTTTGCCGTTAGTTTACACTCTGATGACTAGCAAATCGCAATCCAGTAACTTCTCATTCTTTGAAGAGCTAAAGACGTTTGCCACTCAGAAAGATATTATTTTAGATCCACAGTGGGTGCTCACTGATTTTGAGATGTCAGTTATCAATGCTGTAAGGGCCGCCATTCCAGGTGCTTGACACCACGGATGCTTCTTTCATCTTGTACAAAACATTTGGCGCAAAGTTCAGGCTACTCCTGGCCTGCAATCGAGATATTGTAGTGATGAAGAGTTCAGCTTGATAGTTCGACATCTTCCGGCGCTTGCTTTTCTTTCTCTTGAAGATATTGCTAATGCCTTTAACGAGATAAAACTATTGTTTGATCACGAAGCGGAAGACTTAGTCAAATGGTTTGAAGACTGCTATGTCTTGGGGAAAGTTCGACGTACAACACGTAGCGGTAAAGAATGACGAAACAAGCCACTCTTCCCACCAACTCTGCGGTCAGTGAATTCAGGAGAGATCCCACGCACTCCGAACAAAGTTGAAGCGTGGCATCGACGATGGGACCTTCTGACTGGGCGTCCCACGTTTCGTGTTTTCTATTAATAAAGGAACTGCGAAAGGAAGGAGCTTCTGTCCAAAGAGAAATAGAAACAAAAATGCGCGGAGAAGCTCCTCTTAGAGATAAGAAAAGTTTGATTCGCCGCGAAGAAAGAATTCGAAGAATCGTAAACAGCCGAGAGGAACGCACGATTATTGAATTTTGTAGAGGCATAGCCTATAATTTAAATTTGTGAATTAAAAAAAAATGTGATATTTAAATATGATCACGCTAATAAAAGTTTTTGCATGTGCTGCACATGTTTGGCAAGGTAATTTATTCGTTACTTATTTTATGTAAATTACGGGTAATTTACTAGCAATTTACTTGGTGTAGTAAACCAGTTCTTCATGTAAACGTAAATAACTGATTTTCTTTCATGCATTAAAAATATGATGTCGCTTTATTTTATGTACGCTAAGCTTGTCGTTTTTTTTCAGGTTGTGGATTCCTGGGAGTGCGAGTGTGTTTGTTCATTTATTTGTTTTTTGTATGTTTGTGACTGAAAGTGGGAACTATGATGGGTGTGGTGTGCCGGTTCAGAATGCGCGTGAGGCCTGGCGGAGGTGAGAGTCACCGCTGGGTGGGTTTAAATGGGCCTTTGAGAGTTCTTCTCTTTGGCTAGCATGTATCGAGGTTTCATGTGCTTTTGATTGTGGAACCGCGGTGTGTGTATGAGGAGTGGGACTGTATCACCTGCCGATCTGACCTCACGACTACAATATTCATGAGGGGAGGCGAGGCATTGTGTTTTCGGTGATTTAGGCAAAAATCAGCTAAAGTGCATTTTCGGGTTCACTGTAACTGGCTTCGTATACTGGTGGGAGGGTGTCGTGCGAGTCCCCATTATGGCACTTCTCTCTCTTCAGTGTAAAGTGCAAACTTATACGAAGACAAGAGTGGATGGACTAAGTTTCCTTTTCTCAAGTAAAGTACTCAGTTCTGTTGTTTCAGTTTTCAATTGTTGATATGTCAATGCCTTATGAACAGAAAGGTAGGCTAACCCATATTGCTTTTGCCCCGCTCTTCCAAGAGGGCTCCGAAACCATTTCATTGTTTGGAATCTGTTTATTTTACCGCAATATTTTTTAATAGTGTTCTTTTCTTTCATATTTTTCCTTTTGTTTCGTGAAAGCCATGGAATTTTCCTCTAATAATTCGCATGGAAAAATGTGATTGTACATACGTGAAAACACGCAAGCGCGCGCGCACACACACACACACACACACACACACACACACACACACACACACACACACACACACACACACACACACACACACACACACACACACACAATAAGAGGAGCAATGACAGGCAAACGTGAAACTTCAAATCAATCACCTGCAATAGAAAATGAGATTCTGCGTGCAATTTCTTTAGATTTGTACTAGCTTCAATCACAGTTCGATACAGTACTATAACGGAGCTTTGGAGTGGACGGTTTTGCAAAGGATTTTTGAATATAACAGTTTTTTTGTTGCTCCATCAAAAAGTTTACATGTTTTCCTCCATTTCTTGAGATCTCAAGGTGAATGCATTTCTTGAGTGTAAACAGTATGAAACAAAAACTGCTCTGAACTTGAAGCATTATCAGAGATCTGTCATTGCCTTGAGATCTCTGAGAAAAATGAACGGGAAGACAAATGGTATGGCAGTAATTTCTGGAATGGGCTGGGTATTTTTAAGTGAAATATGTTGAGTAATAATTTTTTTTTTGAGGAAAAAAATCATAATGTGTGTGAGTGCAATAAGGTTCGAGAAGCTATATGAATTTCAAAACCAGCTTAGCCGTTGCCGAACAACTTCTGTAACAGCACGTGGCCATTTGAAATTCGGGTAATGTCTCAAATGCGTGAGCTTATAAACACGGTTTTTTTTTGTTTTTTTTTCATTGGAGGTTTAACGACCACCGTGAGCAACTCAATGGGCTATAAGCAGTCGCCCGTCCCTAATTTAGGGTCTCTGGTTCCAGGGAAGGGCGAGAGCCCGTGCCGTAAGACAAACACAACATCCATGCCTGACCGGGATTCGAACCCGGACCCCTTACGGACGAATGATCCGAGGCCAGCGCCTTAGACCACTGCGCCACCGGGGCGGCTACCACGGTTTGTACAAAGGTTCATACGCTTCTGGCACCATACGTAGGAACCTTCCTACACGTTCAGATTTCCTATCTTGTTTCTCCCCTCTGGTGAAGGAGAACGGATTTTTAGATGAAAGAAGGTGGAGAGCATGTATAATGGCATAGAAGCTATCTTGCAAGGAATTTTTAGCTGGAATCGTTATGATCAAGCTAATAAAAGTTCATGAATGTGCTTCACATGCCTTTACTCTCCATTACATTTCTCTGAGATGTATTTTTCAGGTAGAAACATATTGGATAGAGACAGAGATAACCGCGTGTAGGAGAACTGGCCGTCAGATATGTGGCCACCGGAGAACTAGCGACCCGGGGAACTGGCCAAAAAATCTTAAGGGGCCATAAGACATTGCGTTTTTGACCGCTTCGTTGCCACGTCCGTAGAGGTAAGTTATCTGAGTCACATAATTTTCGTATTTTCTTAATGGCGATATTTTATGTAATTCTTTATAAAGGAGTGTTTAAAATCTACAACTGAACAAAAGAATTTTCGGGTTTATGAATTACAATTCAACAAATTATCCGCGGGCATGTGAAAACGCAGGAAATCTGTCCGGATGCGGTTGGGGTGGGATTTAAAACAAAAAATATGAAATACAAAGAATTTCTGGTTCGATCCAGAGATTATCGGCGTTTACAAATTATATCTCAACAAATTCTTTGCGGGTATGTGACAACGCAAGAAACCTGTTGGAAATATAAAGAACTTTCGGTCCGATCCGGAGATTCTCTGCGGGCATGTGCTAATGCAAGAAACCTGTCGGAAGGAGGGGGAGGGCTTTTAACAAAAATATAAAATATAAAGAATTTCTGGTCTGAACCGGAGGTTTTCAGCGTCTACAAAATACAACTCTACAAAATTTCTGATGGTATTTGCTACCGCAGGAAGCCTGTCCGTGGGGTGGGGGATAACTTCCCCCGACAGATTTCCTGCGTTTGCACGTGCCAGCCGTTAATTTGTTGAGTTGTAGTTTGTAAACGCTAAAAATCTGCTGCCGGTGTGGATATAAATTCTTCATATTTTATATTTTCGGCATTAAGACACCCCGCCATCCTCCTGACAGGTTCTTTGCGCTAGCACGTGCCCGCAGAGAATTTGTTGAGTTTTTGTAATCGCAGAAAATCACCGGATCACACCAGAAATTCTTTATATTTTATATTTTTGGTATTAAGACCCCCACACACAGGTTTCCTGCGTTTGCTGATGCCCGCAGAGAATTCGTTGAGCTGTACTTTATAAACCCAGAAATTATTTTGTGAAGTTGTAGATTATAAACATTTTTAATAAAGAATTATATTAAATATCGCAATTCAGATAATGCGAAATTACGGAAACGTTATGTGATTCAGGTAACCAACCTATAGAGACGTGGCCACGGAGCAGCCCAGAACGCAATGTTTGTACGGCCCCTTAACATTTTTGTGGCCAGTTTTTCGGGGGTCAGTTCTCCGCTTTGTCTTTGGCCTGAAAATCATGGATATGTCTAAATTCCTTATTGAAAATAAAACATTATAAAAAAAAAGCTTTGTGAATAACAGGTGCTTAAGTTGTGGGAAATATATTCACACAATATTTGTTTATTCAGCACGATTTTATGTCACTGAAATCACAATGTGACCACAGAGGGTTAGTTTTCCGGTGACCACTTCTCCTTGCCCGGAGATAGCCAGAAACCTCTATATCCATCCAACTTCTCCCTTCATGGTTCATCAATTGAAATATAACTTTTTTTTCTGTATAAATTCTTTTCTTCTTGGAGGGGTCTCTAAAGTTCAATTTTTATCAGTTCTTTTTGCGTGGACGCCATAGAACTATTTTGCAGAATGGAGCTCATATTTATTCTACGCTATCCACGGATCATATATATATTTCTTTTTTGAGTAAAATGTTTGCTAAGATTTTTTTAAAAACGCTAGTCACAATGTAAAATACCTAATGTAGACTATCTTCAGTCACAAAACAATCGTAAATATAGAAACGTGATGCAATAGAAAAATTTACCCCGGTATCTGGATATCTTTTATAAAAGTTAGTAAACTGGTATGCTGTATGTGAAACGAAAATGTGTCATATTTTAGTGCATCTCACTTCGTAGCTCAAGAACAAAGTGCGTTGCAAAAATTATCATAAAACAAAACAAATAAACTAATTTTTTATTTATTTATGTTTGCAATTTTCGCTCCTCAAAAAATAGCAGTACCTTGTCCCAGATTGGCTTAGAAAATTACCTTTGGTGACATTTAAAAGGTTTTAGATAAGGTCCTTCAATTGATATGTAACACCAAGGTATCTTGCAGAAATAAATAATAAAAAAACGACTGTGTAAGGACAAGTAAAATTATATATCTCCGACGTCTTTGTATATATAGACATTTTCCATATTTAATTCAGAATGTCAATTTTTTTTTTCATTTTTCGTGTGCCAAAGTAAGCACGTGGCATTAGTTTTAGTAACGTGGAATACCGTTCGACCAGGAAATAATCTCTGACTATTCTTCCCGACGTTTCTTGGAGCCAGAGGTTTTGTGTCACTATCACTGTTATTCGCACCTGCCTTCGGACATTGCAATGTCAAGGTATGGTCATTCATGGTTTACAAGCTTAAGACGTGATCAGGTGGTTGTTTGACCTCGGAGCATGATCCGGGCTTCTGATAATTTGGGGAAAGGCGCCAGGACAAAGAAGAGCAGAGAATAAATGGCTTCCTAACCTCGTTCTGGAGTGTCAAAATTGTTAACCCTCAGAGTCTCGGCATCCAATAAAAATTCACGATTTCTCACAATCTCCATTCTATCCTAAAACCCAAAAATTTATTAATCTCTGTGTTGGAACATAAGTAGTCCCTGTTTGACCCTTAAAATAATTTTAGAATTTGGTTCCCCGTTCCCTAATTTTTTAAAGTAGAATGTCCCAGTCAACTCAAAAATAAAAATAAAAATTGATCTGCATCCTGAATTACATCCAATTCTAAAATTACTGCTTTGAGCAAAAATCTCCCAAATTTTCCCTGTTTATGGTTTCATGAAATTTCCGGTACACCACAATTTTCTTCACCATCTCACAGCACCCCAGGAATTACCTCGGATTAATCGTATTCATCGGTCAGGATGAGCTTCATCATCACTATTTTTGGCGATCAGCACGGCTCCCCCACCCCACCCAATGACACTTTTAATAACACTTGAAGTAAACTGTTTTTCTTCTTCTACTCCCCTCCTCTTCCTCTGTACCTTACCTTACCTCCTATCCGCTTTCAGGCATGATGTCTAGCTGATTTATTTATTACAAATCAAAATTGTAAGGACATTTTTTGCGTGCTATTTTTACTTAGCTCTTAAGGGTGCAGTTTCAGTGAACTAAACCACAGCCTTATCAGCATACTCCTACAACTATGTTATTTCATCTTTCTCTGGAAAACGATGGAACATTCTCATCGCTTCTACAGCAGTCATTTCCTGCAGTCCCAAACATTTGTAGACTTTACCGATTATTTTTATTTCAATCCCTAACCACTCACCCGAATTTTTAAACCTTTTTCTTAAAAATTCCTTTTGCAGGAAAGAATTCCAGTATTATTCCAGGACTTTACGCAAAAATACGAAAAATGAAGAACTTTCCTAGATCTGGAAAGGAAAATGAAATTTCAGGACGTTCCTAATATTCCATGGGCTGTTATAACTCTGTATGTGACCAGAGACGCTTAGACATCCAATAATAATAATAATAATAAGAAGAAGAAGACGATACAAAGAGAATACACAGCGACATATTCGAAAACGAAGAGAAAAGTTTCTATCGTAATATTACCAAGAAAGACATCGAATACGAAGGACCACCAGAATGTGAATTCCTGTTGGGTGCGTGGGGCGATGCTACATGTACATGTAGGTATGTGTGTATACGCACATAGTATATATACAGTATATAATATATATATATATATATATGCATCAATATGTATATATACAGTGCATAAGATAGACAGATATACATTAGATAGATAAATAGATAAAAGTGTTGACATACGGGACTTTAGGGGGGACTTAAGCCCCAAAGTAGCCCCGTGGGTGCTCTGGTGCACGGTACAGACAGGAGATAGGTGCTAGAATAGGATTTTTGTTTGATTATGTTTGTCAGATAAAGATGTGCCTATTTTTAATTACACACCTTCCTTTTCTTAAAAAAAAATCCTATTTTGAAAAATTTAAGTTGAATGATTGAAATAAAAATAAATAACACAAAATAACAACAAATAATATATTAAATTTATGGTTTTACATACTTCAAGTAATAATAAATTAATTAATAAAATTAAGTAAATCTTGTAATTTATGGTGCTAACTATTATAATTTATATGTATATACATACAGAATCTGTACCACCATTTTTGAACTTCGATACAACCAATACGAATTTGTCCTTGTTGAATTATCTTATAAAAGAATAAGTAGCTCAAAAATGAGAGCGTGATTTAATTTGAAGCAGTAATTTACTATGAAAATGTTTCACTAGTATAGATTTCTGTTACGTTTGTAAACAAATTCAAACATTTCTGTAATATCAAAAAGAATTATAATAATTATAAAAATAGATAAAATAATGGATATCCAAAATATTGCTATTAATTTATTTAAGACATCATTTCCAAATTTTCATACTAACATATTTCGGATTGAAATAATCCCCAACAATAACTTCCCTGACCACTTCAACATTTAACAGTTCTAAATTAGGCATTTACCACCATTTGGTCTTGCCAAGGCACTTTCCCTCTGTTATTAAAATAATCCAAATACATATTACGGCTTTGTTTAGCTGCGTCGGTAGAATTTTTAGTTTGTTTTTGCAAGTCACATAGGTACGATGCATATATGTACTTTTTGAGTTTCATCGTAGAAAGTCGTGCAGAATGCATGCGCCAAACACAATGTAGTCTAAGTTTTTCAGAGAAACATTTGTCTATGTGTGTAAAATCCTGAACGTCGAAGCCAAAAATCCAAACGCATTTTCCGACACCCTTCTCGCCTTCGACAACCTGTAGTTGAAAATTCGTTTATATATACTCTTCTTTTTTTTTTTTTATTCTTTTTTTTCTTTCTTTTTTTTCGTTTGCCGAAATTATTACCGCTATCGCTCTGCTCTTTTGTGCAGAAAAGAAAAAACGATATTTTGTAGATTTTTGCTGGGAACGTAGATTGACTGTGGTACTTAGGAATGAAAAGCGCGATGTTTTAAAGTATGTGTCTGTGGACAAACCTACTCAGGGGGACGATCTCTCTAGGGAATACAGGTGGTCAACCGTAATCTGCGCGAAGGTAAAAGTTTGTTTGTGTGTGCGGGTGGGGGGTGGGGATTAAGAAGGGAGAGTTGGAAACGGAAGGCCCCAGGAAGACGATCCACACATTTTTGTCCTCCCCCACAAGGAGAAGGGGTACAGGGAGCTTCCGGCATAAGATCCTCTCTGCTGGACAATGCGTCACGGACTCTGCAAAACAGTGGTGTGGTTGCATTGCATTATTCTTCAGACAGCGATTACAGAGGTAACATGTAGTTTATGTACATTCAAAGAGGGAAAAACTTATTGATACATTCAGGGCCCAAATTCTATAAAGATGTACAAACAAAGGTAAGGTGGAAGTGGCGTTGTTCAGAACGCAAATGATTGGCAAAAGTGTACCTGGATACTAGTGACTCGGTTATTTTACAATTCAACTTGTGTCACAATCATGACCCACCAAAACTGATTAAACGAAAATTAATAGAGGATATTTCGGAACGGCCATTAAAACTGATCATACAACTGCGGGAAATAACTGTTTACTAATTATAAAAAATAAATAGCAACAATGGAATATTAGTGCTAAGAAAAGGAAACGAATTAGAAAAAGAAAATAAAAAATCTAAAAAAAAAGAATAAAAACGTTTAAATGAGAGATAAAAAATAAAAAAAGCTAAAATGAGAGAATAAAATAAAAAAATTAAATGATAGAAGAAAATTAAAAAAAAAATTATTTTAATGCATGAAGAGACAATCTGCACGTGATATCCCCCTGGGTAACGGTAATAAACTCTGTTGATTTTACCATAGGCTCTGTCGAGGTTCACTGTTCCAGCAAATGTTTCCTCATATTCCACAACTAGTAAAAATATCAATGTACTTTATCGCAATAAACTTATCAATAGTTCAAGACATGTCCGATCTTTAAACATATAAAACATGCAGTAAGAAATAGTAAAAGTACCGGAAGTTCTCTAAGCGGAAAAAGGCAAAGAAATCAGCGTATTTTTCTGAGACCCATATACTAAGTTTTGATAAACAGTCAACCTCTTATATCAATTTTATTTTCAGGAAATCGCTCGCAAATCACAATGTTCGTCCTAATTCGGAAGAAGAACGCAGACTACCAAGAAAAGGTAATTGAAACACACCCGAAATTCGGTGTTCTCTGAGTGCAGTAATCTCTGGGGGATGGACGCTTTGTGTGAGGTGGAGTGGAGTAGGATGTCTGTGTTCAGGGCAGTTAGCCCATTAGCCTGGAGAGGCTGCTAGGGCATCTGACTCTTTTCGTAATGGAGTCAGTGCAGTTGACCAACACCCTCAAGTCATATGGAACTGATGTAGTTCCGCCATCCAGTGTAAATAAACTAAAACCGCGAAAATGATTTCTAAATACACTGCCTGACAGAGAAAATTCCACACCACGAAGACGTGAACGCAGCGCCATGCAAATTGCAGGGTGGGTGCACACGTACAAGTTATGCAAATGATTGCATTTACGGGCCAATCGCACGAACTTCGCGCGGGGTGTAAACGGACAACCAGCCCGTGAGGCCACGAGGAGTGAGTGGTTCTACTGCAACCGTGTGTGGAGAACGAACAAGGGGTGTCAATGCCGTTAAGATGCCGTCGTACACGATTTCGTCAAACGGATGAGTTCATGAGAGGTGTCACCGTAGGCCTTCGTACCGCCGGATGGTACTTGCGTCGTATTGCGGAAGAAACGCAACGTGATACCACAACCGACGGTCGCATTTAGAGACAGTGGTCCCAGGAAGGATCTGTGCAACGTCGTAGAGAACCGATGCACGGAGACGGACGTCCAAACGCACTGATCCTCGCATCCGACGTCATGCCTGTGCGAACCCACAGGCGATATTTTGTGGAGTGTACGGAGAGGCTTGGATGTTTCGATATCAACGAGGACAGTGTCGCGCCGATTGGATGCGTCTGGTTTGCTGTCCAGCCGTCCGTTGTGAAGGCTGTCCTTAACAGCCAGCCATCGTCGTCACCGCTTGGCGTGGTGTCGCTCCAGGGCGGCTTAGGGTGCCGAATGGAACGCTGTGGTGTTCAGCGACGAATCGCCGTTCTGTCTCACCACGGATGATCGCCATCTGAGAGACTCTAGGTAGCGTGGCCAACGGGCAGATTCCTCAGCCATTGTGCAGCGCCACACGGTTTGACAACGTGGAATCATGGTGTGTGGTGCTATCAGCGCATACAGTTCCAACCGCCGGTACGCATTACAGGCAAAATGACGGCACGCCGCTATGGTGACGAGGTGCGGCGGCCCATGGCACTACCGTATCTGCAGGGCATCCCAAACGCGGTTTTTCAACAGGATAACACCCGGCCGCATACAGCTCGGATCAGCCTTAATGCTTCACACGGTATGCGGATGCTTCCGTGGGCAACACGATCCCCCGACCTCTCGCCCATCGAGGATCTGTGGGACACGTTTGGACATCGGTTGAGTACCCTCTCAACCCCGCAAAATGAAGATGAACTGTGGACTCGGATCAACACCACATGGTCCACGATACCCCAAGGCCCTATTCGGACTCTCATTGCCTCGATTCCACGTCGGAGTGAACGCGGTATCACCTAAAATGAGGGCCACATTCCTTATTGATCATCCTGAATATTCGGCCACTGGAGGGTGTTCCAGGGCTGCTTAGGGTGCCGAATGGAACAGTGACAATTAAATCATTTGTTATAATTTTTTGTTGTCTCTATGTGGCAATTAAATCATTTGTTCAAGACCTACTTGGCTATCTGTGTGCGCAGTTTGGTCAGTTTTCGAGCATTTCTTCATGGTGTGGCATTTTCTCTGTCAGGCAGTGCATTTTACTTATATATTGAAACAAAAACTCCTGATAAAGGTTTCTAATTTATATACATTTCACAGTAAGAATTATATTTTGGATTCAAGCTTTCCTTCTTTAACTGCTGAAATAAAATTTGTCTGTACTGTTTGTTCTAAATACAGTTTTGGAAAGCGGATTTTCATTTCCCAGAATTCATAAGAATCTGCGTTTTCGGTTACATAGAAAATGTCGTACTTTAGGAAGTTATAATTTTCTACTTTAACTGCGGAAATAAAATTTATTCGTACCGTTCTAAATACAGTTTTGAAAAGCGGATTTTCATTTCTCAGAATTCGTAAGAATCTGCGTTTTCAGTTACATAGAAAATATCGTACATTAGGAAGTTATAATCACACTAGTACAAGCTTGGGTTTAAACCGTATGAACGTAGTACACTCTACATTATTCTTTCATATGTTAAATTTTAGTGTTATGTGAAAATCATTAATTAAAACAACTGGAAAAACAATTCACAAGAAACAGTTCGTTTCATCTTGCAATTCGAGTTTAAAGCCAGGAGTTTAACGGGTGTACTCGTATAAATGTATTTACATGTGTATATTAATAAAAGCATTTTATTTCTCTATTGATACATTTCCCCCCACTATTGAGGAGGCTTGAATGGTGAAACCGAATAAGACGGTTTTATTAATATTCACGTCAGCTGTGAAATTCTTGAACAGTCCTTTTTATCCACTCATATCAATGTTTGCCGGCTCAGTCCACGGAATCGAAGTTCCTTTAGCAATGTTCTTTGTCCCTAACGTATTGTTTCCAACGAAGTACGGAAGGGATACGTTACTAGGGCACAAGATGACGGCTTCTTCTTCTTCGGGACTGAAGGGAGTGCCTGTTAACCGCTGTTAAGATGTTCTGTTGTGTGCAGGTTTCGTTCTTGTTATTCGTAGTGCACATATTCTGTACCATCTGAAACTCACCGTTGTTTAGAAGTTACCGCTATTCGGTGATGTCTCTTCAATAAAGCTCGGTGAATGCACAGAAAATATAAACAACAGGTAATATTTAATAACCTTTAATTTACTGGCGTTTAAAATACTTCATACAATACACTTTTGACATCGTTCGTATAATTACTGAAAGCTGTGGTAAAAGGCCTCTTTTGTTATTTTCTTCAGCTGGGTTGTCACGTCGTTTGAATGTTAGAAATATCATTAATTTCTTTCCTTTAGTGCTGATATCGAAAGGGGAGGGGGCTCACCCACTGAGCCGGCGCCAGATTAGGATAATACGGCGGGTTATTCAACGCAGCAACGGCTCGCTGACCAAGAAAATTCTCTACTGTCTCTGTCGAATGGGACTGCGCATTGTCATGCTACGAGACCCATGTGCAAAGGGCTACCATACTGGACAAATGTGTTTCAACAGTCGTCCTTAGGACTTGAAGATCGAATTTAACATTATCAGTTTCTCCTTCTAAAATGAATTTGCTTTCGATGATTCAATTTCTGCTAAAGGGACGATGAACATGGTTGATTTTCGGAAACGAAACTTCCTTCATGTTGGGGAAATGGGGCTCCGCCATTTCATGGTTTGGCGTTTCATCACTGGATCGTATTTAAAGAACTAGCTCGTTTCACCTAAGAAGGAGAGTTCATAATCACACATGCTAATGAAATCTCCGCATGCCTAGAACTTGTGGAATTTTTGCCCCGTCCTTAAGAGATGTGAGACGAATTTTGACAAAATCTCTTCCCCCAATCCTTTTTTAGCACGTCTTTTGTAAAAAAAGATCGCGCTTATGTTATCGGTTTGTCCGTCTGTCCGTCCGGCTGTACCCACGGTATCTCTGCAAATATTGGTCCGATTTGAAAAATTCTTTTTCATTCGAAAGCTTGAAATATGCGAATGATGATACTTTATTTCATTTTTCTTACGATGTACAATTTCGCCCGCTAGAGGGCGTAAATGCAGATGATATCGAATTCAAAAATACGTTTTATTCCACATATTTGCTTCTAAACATGCGATTGAAAAAAATCTTTTACCTTTCGATTCCATTTATGTCGAAGAGTATTTTGGATATAGTTTCTTTTCTAAATCACGCATAGATTTTCCAGCTAGCTGGCGTAAAATTAAATTGCAGTTTTTCCGATAACTCTTCTTCTAAAACTCCGATTTGATTTTTTTTTTCAGCGGATACATCTCCTGATGCACAATCTTTTAAATATAATTTCTAATTTTTGGTAAAGAATACTTTGACCACCAGGTGGCGTAAGTGTTAATTTTCGCATCTGATGTATATGCCATAAAATCTGAGCTTCTGAAATATCGATTGAAAAAATTCTTTCGTGGACTGATTACACTCACATCGATTAACATTTTCGGAATATTTTCTTCCTAAAATATTCCACAGTTTCTCCGCCAGGGGCGTAGATTTATATCTTATTTTTGTCAATATCTCGCCTTCTAGGAGTCCGATTTGAAAAATTCTTTCTTCGTTGGATAGTGTTTTCTGTGTGACATGTTTTTCATATATTTTCAAAATTTTCAAGTAATTCATAGACTTTCTGCTAGGGGGCGTAAAAGTAAATTGCGTTTTCCCCTATATCTCTGCTTCTAAATCTCCGATCTGAAAAATTCTTTCTGCACCGGATACAGCTCCTGATGGAAAATCGTTTGCACATAATTTCTAATTTTTGTAAAAAAAAATGGTTTGGCCACCAGGGGTCGTAAACCTTAATTTCCGCTTCTGATATATTTGCAGCAAAATATGAGCTTCTAAATTGTCGATTGAAAATAACATCGTTTGTAGACCGATACTACTCATGTCGACAAACCTTTTAGAAACATTTTCTTCTTAAAATAGTGCACGGTTTCTACGCCAGTTGACGTAGATGTAAATCTTATTTTTGTCAATATCTCGACTTCTAAGAATCCGATTTAAAAAATTCCTTCTTTGTTGGATGGCGTTTCTAGTGTGACATGTTTTTCCTATAAATTCAAAGTTTTCAAGTAATTCATAGACTTTCCGCTAAGGGGCGTAAAGGTTAATTGCGTTTTCTCCTATATCTCTGCTTCTAAATCTCCGATCTGAAAAATTCTTTCTGCACCGAATTCAGCTCCTGATGGGAAATCGTTTGCACGTAATCAAATTTTCGTAAAATGTTTTGCCACCAGGTGGCGTAAGTCCTAATTTCTGCTTCTGATGTATTAGCAGCAAAATATGAGCTTCTAAAATCTCGATTGAAAAAAAGTCTTTTGTGGACCGATACTACTCATGTCGACATACATTTTAGGAACATTTTCTTCTTGAAATAATGCTAGGTATCTACGCCAGGGGCGTAGATATATATCTTATTTTTGTCAATATCTATGCTTCTAAAAGTCCGATTTAAAAAATTCCTTTTTTGTTGGATAGTTTCCGATGCGAAATGTTTTCCCTATATATTTAAAATTTTCAAGTAAATCATAGACTTTCCGCTACGGCGCACAATTGTAAATTGCGTTTTGTGCTCCTAAAACTCCGATTTGAAAAGTTCTTCCTGTATCGCATACACGACCTGATGAAAAATATTTTTCACGTAATTTCTAATGTTTGGTAAAGAATGGTTTGGCCACCAGGGGTCATAAGTGTTAATTTCTACTTCTGATGTATTTGTAGCAAAATCTGGGATCCTGCAAACTCGACTAAATTTTTTTCTCGGACCGATACCGCTTATATGGATAAACCTTTTGTGAATACTTTCTTCCTAAAATAATGCATAGTTTTCCCACCAAGCGACGTAAAGTCACATCCTATTTTTGTCGATAACTCTGTTTCTAAGAGTTCGTAAGCTCACGATTACGTTTACATCAATACCTGAGGGATTAAAGATCCGATTGAAAAATTTCTTTCTTCCGTCAGATACTATTGTTTTCTATACCGCTTCCATTGACTTTGAATAGCTTTGATAAATTTAATTTGCGTCAGAACGGATTCAAAAAACGTGCTTATTACACCCGAAAATTCATTCGGTGTCATCTTTCTTGTTAAAATTGTACGGACGGCTTTTTGATTAATACCCAGTTCTTAAGCGATCATTAGCACAGTCGTAGACGATCATTCGCTATGAGCTCACACACTTTTTCAGTGTTCTCAGGATTTTTTGCAGGTGGCGGGCCTTCCAACCCAGGGGAGTGTTTCCACAGAGTCTCTTCCTTTGCAGAAACCCTTGAACGACTCAAAAACATATTTCAAGATTACTGACCCCTAGGGACGTATGTAAAATTTAAAAGGTAATGTAAACTATAGAAGAAAAAAAGTAAATCATTTTTTCTAGTATAGGTGGATGCATTTCTATTAAAACATTTTTTTCCAATGTAAGTCGCATTTTAACCAGAAACATAAACTAATGAAACACGTTCGGGGGGAGGGGGCAAGGGAATTCGCCCCTCCTGGTAAGCTTTTTCCAGGATTGTAAGTGTTTCCGGTGCTTACTTTCTCAATTTGAAGCAGAATTGGTTATTCGAGCTTATTACTCCATTTTTGACATCTAACAACGTGCATGTTCATCAGCTGCCGAAACAGGCTATATGACCCTTTTTAACAACTTTCTGATGGTTACGGACATGTTCATTCATGTGCTTGACTGCATCGTAGAAGTTGCAGCACCTTTCACATTTCTTTTTACGCGTTACGACAACATTCACCAAACGTGATTGATACTGTTCGTATACACTCATATATATATATATATACAGATAAAATGCTGTGAAAATTGCTATCCCGCAGACTTAACAAAACTTGATAAAACATTTTATCTTCTTCAAGCTTTTTATCAACTTGACGAAAAATCTAGATTACCCGAGCCTGTAGCAAGGCTAATCAAGCTAGAAGAAGCTGTAGCTTATTTAAGCCTGGAACCGAGGCCCAAATTTTGGCTTGAGCCGCACATTAGAAAATTTGCCCTCATTTAAAGGGAGGAATTCTAATGAGCGCCTCCAGAAAAATTGAGGGGGAGGGGAGGTTTGTCTTACTTCTCCCAAAAGCGGCGGCCATGCTTTTTATGTAAAATTTATGAACATGAGCACAGCGTATTAAAAAATCCGGAAAAGGCTTCATGATTACTGATTTTAGCCTGAGCAGAAGTAGAACTTTATCAACCTGACTTATTACATAAACTTTCTTAATGTGAAAACCGAAGATTGAAACAATGCTGAAAAGCCCTAGAACTGCGAACTTTCGGTTCCTTCCTGAATAAAGGTGGAACATTACCTTTTGACTTGACTTGCTTTGTAAATTTTATGAATATGAATACGACAGACTCAAAATTGTTGAAAAGGTGCAAAACTAGGGCCTTATAATTTATGTTTTTTGAATGAGAACAAGTGGAACATTATCAACTTGACTTGGTATGTAAACCTTGTAAATATGAACACATGGACTAAAAATTGTCTAAAAGGCTTACGTCTATGGTTGAAATTTTTTTGTTTGGGGATGGAGTAAAGGTAGCGTATAATTGCCTCGAACTGCTATGCAAACTTTTTGAATATGAGCACGGTAGACATAAGTTTGCTAAAAAGGCGCCGTCCGAGGCCTTTATAATTAATGTTTTTGAAACAGTACAAGTGGAACACTATGATTTTGACTTGTTATGTAAATCTTATAAATATTAGCACAACGAATTAAAATTGCTAAAAAGACCTAGGTCTAGGCTTATGGCCGTATGTAATCTATTTTATTTTATTTATTTATTTATTTATTTATTTATTTTGGAATTGAGTAAAGGTGGAGTATAATTTACTTGAATTTTCATGTAAAGTTTTAGAATATGAGCACAGTAGACGAAAATTCGCTAAAAAGGCGCCGGCATAGGAATTATAAATGATGTTTTTGAACGAATACAAGTGGAAGATTATCATCTCGATTTACTATGTAAACTTGATAAATATGAGCACAACGGATTGCAAATTACTGAAAAGGCATAAGCTTAACGCAGCTTTTTTCTTTTTTTTTTTTTTTTTTTTCGTAAAGGTAGAGTATAATTGACATGAATTGTCATGTAAACTTTTAGAATATGTGCACAGTAGACTAAAAGTCGCTGAAAAGATGTCGACCTAGGCCTAATAATTAATGGTTTTTGAATGAGTACAAATGGTACATTCCTCCCTTTACTTGTTATGTAAACCTTATAAATATGAGCTTAACGAATTAAAGCTTTCTAAAAAGGCCTAGGCCTAAGGCTGTTACATTTCAGTTTTGTGATTGATAATAGGTAGAGCATAAAGGATTTAAATTGTCATGTAATTTTTTTCAATATCAGCACGGTTGATTAAAAGTTGCTAAAAAGGCGCCAGCTTAGGCCTCATGATTACTGTGTTTTGAATAAGTACAAGTGGAACATTAGCACTTTGATTTGTTATGTAAACCTTATAACTATGGACACGGTAGACTTAAAGTTTTTTGAAAGACCTTGGCCTAGGGCCGTAAAATTTTTGTTCTTGATTTGCGTTAAGGTGCAATATAATTTACTTGAGTTGTTATGCAAACTTTTTGAATGTGAGCTCGGCAGCATAAAAACTTCTAAAAAGACGCCCGCCTAGGCCTTATAATTACTGCTTTTTTTAAAGGCACTGGCCAACATAAGGCTTCGACACCTTCCAAATACCGTTTACGGCCTAATTTAGAGCACCATGAGATATACCAAAGTTGGTGGTTCTAAATTGAAAACTGTAGATTTTACGAAAATTTTGTATGGGAGCCCCTTGACCCTGAGCCCCGACCGCTTCCTCAAACCGTCTACGGTTTAACTTGGAGCACCAGTTTTCAATTTAGTATACCAAATTTGTTGTTTCTAAATTGAAAGCAGTAGATTTTACGAAAATTTTGTATGAGGCCCCCCTTGACCCCGAGCCCCGATCCCTTCTAAAAAGGGTTTACGGTCTAACTTAGAGTACCATGAGGTAGTATACCAAATTTGGTGGTTCTAAATTGAAAACTGTAGATTTTACGAACATTTTGTTTGGGGGCCCTTTCATCCCGGGCCTCGACCGCTTCCTCAAACCGTCTACGGTTTAACTTAGAGCACCAGTTTTCAATTTAGTATACCAAATTTGGGGTTTCTAAATTGAAAGCTGTAGGTTATACGAAAATTTTTTATGGGGCCCCCTTGACCCCGGTCCCCGATCCCCTCCAAAAAGGGTTTACTGTCTAACTTAGAGTACCATGAGGTAGCATACCTAATTTGGTGGTTCTAAATTAAAAACTGTAGATTTTGCGAAAATTTTGTATGGGGCCCCCTTGAGCCCGGGCCCCGATCCCTTCCAAAAAGGGTTTACGGTCAAACTTAGAGTACCATGAGGTAGTATATCAAATTTGGTGGTTCTAAATTGAAAACTGTAGATTTTCCGAAAATTGTGTATGGGCCCTCCTTTACCCCGGGCCACGATCCCTTCCAAAATGGTTTACGGTCTAACTAAGAGTACCATGTGGTAGCATACCAAATTTGGTGGTTCTAAATTGAGAACTGTAGATTTTACGAAAATTTTGTATGGGGCCCCCTTTACCCCGTGCCTCGACCGCTTCCTCAAACCGTCTACGGTTTAACTTAGAGCACCAGTTTTCAATTTAGTATACCAAATTTGGGGTTTCTAAATTGAAAGCTGTAGATTTTACGAAAATTTTGTATGAGGGCACCCTTGACCTCGAGCCCCGATCCCTTCTAAAAAGGGTTTACGGTCTAACTTAAAGTACCATGAGGTAGTATACCAAATGTGGTGGTTATAAATTGAAAACTGTATATTTTACGAAAATTTTGCATGGGGCCCCCTTGACCCCGGCCCCGATCCCTTGCAAAAATGGTTTACGGTCTAACTAAGAGTACCATGAGGTAGTATATCAAATTTGGTGGTTCTAAATTGAAAACTGTAGATTTTGCGAAAATTGTGTATGGGCCCTCCTTGACCCCGGTACCCGATCCCTTCCAAAAAGGGTTTTTTTAATTAGAGGTTTAACGACCACCGTGAGCAACTCAATGGGCTATAAGCAGTCGCCCGTCCCTAATTTAGAGTCACTGGTTCCAGGGAAGGGAAAGAGCCAGTGCCGTAAGACAAACACAACATCCATGCCTCACCGGGATTCGAACCCTGACCCTTTTCAGTCGAATGGTCAGAGGCCATCGCTTAGACCACTGCGCCACAGGAGCCGCCCAAAAAAAGGGTTTACGGTCTAACTTAGTGTAACATGAGGTAGTATACCAAATTTGGTGGTTCTAAATTGAAAACTGTAGATTTTAAGAAATTTTGTATGGAGGCCCCTTGACCCCGGGCCCCGATCCCTTCCAAAAATGGTTTACGGTCTAACTTAGAGTACCATGAGGTAGTATACCAAATTTTGTGGTTCTGAATTGAAAACTGCAGATTTTACGAACATTTTGTATAAGGTCCCCCTTGACCCCGGGCCCCTACCGCTTCCTCAAACTGTCTACGGTTTAACTTACAGCACCAGTTTTCAATTTAGTATACCAAATTTGGTGGTTCTAAATTGAAAACTGCAGATTTTACGAAAATTTTGTATGAGGCCCTTTTAATTCCGGGTCTCGACCTCTTCCAACATCCGTCTACAATCTAACTTAGAGTACTATGAGACTGTACACCAAATTTGGTGGTTCTAAACTGAAAACTGTAATGCCGCAACATTTTTGTTTTCCTGCCGTTAAAAACCGTCGTACAAACTTTCTGATATTACTTGATCCTTGACATGCAGCGCCGATTGCTGATGGGCAAACAAAATAGAAACGTGATGTCGGTGTTTTGTCCTGTCGGGGTTTGTTCTGTCGGTATTTTGTCCTGTCGGTGTTTTGTCTTGTCGGTGTTTTGTCCTGTCGGTGTTTAGTCCTGTCGGTGTTTTGGTTGTCGGTGTTTTGGGTGTCGGTGTTTTGTCCTGTCGGTGTTTTGGTTGTCGGTGTTTTGGGTGTCGGTGTTTTGGGTGTCGGTGTTTTGTCCTGTCGGTGTTTTGGTTGTCGGTGTTTTGACCGGCACCCAGAATATGAACTTCCATTGTCCAAGGCTTTTATCAATTATGAAAAGGCTTTTGGTTCAGTGAAACCATCTGCAGTTACAATGGCTTTGAAATCTGGCGGTATTGAAAATGCATACATTAAAATTATTAATAACATCTATGAAAATGCAAGTTCAAAGATTCGGCTGTTTGAAAATACAACACACATAAAAGTTGGAAAGGGAGTGACACAAGGTGGCACCATATATCCCCAGCTCTTTAATGCTACATACAGAAATGTATTTCGTTCAATGAACTGGGAAAACAAAGGGATAAAGATTAATGGAGATTATATAACTCACCTTAGTTTTTCTGAAGTTGTTGTCATTTTTGCAACTACCCCATCAGAGCTGCAGAGTATGATGCAGGAGCTTGCGGACTACAGTAAAGAAGTGGGATTAAAAATGAACTTTCAGAAGACAAAGTGATTTATAATACAATGTTTTACAAGAAATGAAGATTTATCGATTGATGGAGAAAAGCTGGAGATAACAGATGTGTACTTTTTTCTTGGACAGCAGATATCAAGTGAGGATCAAACTGATGAAAAAATTAATCAGCGTATAAAACTTGCCTGGAGAGCTTCTGGAAGAAACAACATACTTTTCAAGAGTATGTGATTAAGGAATATTATTGAACTTATAAATCATGAATAATTGCTTTTAGGAACCACCTGTTATCAAGAAATGGCAATATAATAAGATCCGTAGCATTACCTTGTCTGACATTTCTTCCGTCTGGGTTGTAAATATTAAATATTAAAAGGCATAGCCTGCCTTACTACTACGGCGGCCCTAAGCCATGATTTACGTCTGCGGCCCTAATGATATTTTAAATTGAAAAACGTGCATGATACTTGTTAAAATATCAGTTTTGATTTATATTTGAGTAACGTATTTTTCCCTGAATGACAGGAAACTAAAATTAACAAAATGCAAACAATTGTTATTGAATATGTGATCATAAGGTTTACATGAAATGTTTTTGAACTTCTCCGAATGCTGCCTACAATATGCTTATTTGTAAATGTCATTGTAGCGTGTGGTTTCGTGATTGTTCCTGCATAAACTATTGGGCACGTAACTTAAGGTTTAACATTAGTCACACTATTTACAATTGTTGCAGGAAACTCAAACGAGAAAAAAATGCGTTCCTGGAGTGTAATAAATTTTACAATTTGCGAAAATTAAATTTTTCAAACGATCTGCTGTGATCAAAAGTGTGGACATTGTAATCCAGTTAAATAAGCAAATCTCAGAAGTTATCCTTTTCGCTCAGACCTGTAAATATGTGTCTGGTATTTTTTTACTGCCTGCACCATACTCATTTGATATTACCGTTTCATATGTAAAGCCGACGGAAAAGAAACTACATTTCACTGCAGAGCATAACGAAAGGGAACAGCTGTTTTTATAGAGATTCGCTTAGCGGCATCCCGCAAAAAACTAGTGGGAGAAGAGTAACGGGGTACTTTGACTGTTTACCATTTTAGTGATTTTATTTGTTTATTTATTTTAAAGGTTATACAGATTACAATTGGATGATGACAGAAAATCAAAATTTGATTGAGATCCGCAGACGCTAGAATTGGCGGCCGTAAGCCTCCATTTTGCTCGTCTATGCCAAAGGCCGGTACTAGTAAAGGCCAGATGTGGTCAGAAGAGGGAAAAGCCACGAAACACCGTCAATGTATGGATTAGCACGTCTCACTGATATTAATGGTCAGCGAAGGCTGTGCAGCACGATATGAGCCAACGGAAGAAATACTGTGGCGTCATTTTACGGTAATATATAAATTAGTAAAAACACAAATAACAACATGTGCCATAACACAATTAACATTGAACCTTGCAGAAATATGGGATACATATCCATCGGCTGCTCCGAATGTCCAAGCTAACCTCTGCTCACAGTCGAAACCAATCAAAACTGGATCTTGAATCACTGGAAGAATGTCATCTGGTCAAAATAAGACTGTTTCCTGTTGCTTAATGTGGATGTTGGGTATGTGTGCGTCGTTTCACTTGATGAGTATGTCCACCAGGATGCACCGTGGGGCGGAAGCATCCCTGTGAAAGAAGTGAAATGCTGTGAGCAACGTTTTGATAGGAAACTCGTCGCCCATTCTTTAATATATTGGAAACTATGATGTCTAACACCTACCTAAACCTCATTGTGAACTAGGTATTTCATTTCGATGGAACGATATGCTGCTCCAGTAGTGTTTTCTTTCAGAATAATGTGCCTTGCCACATTGTCCGGATTGATGGTTTATGGTTCGCGAAACGTAAATAGGGCATCCAGGTATTGCATTGGTCTCCACATTTCACAGACCTCAATCCAATCGAGCATCACGTGTGTTACAGCTTGTCTTATCTGCGATGGCAGAACTACGAAAATTACTAGAGTTGAAGGATCTGGGGACGTAATGGTGCCCGATACCGGAAAAAGCTTTAGAAATATTGCAGCGACCGTTCCTTTCTTAATTTCAACTTTACATTTGCTAATAATTCATTACGATTGGATATCCTAAACTAGGCGTAGTATATGTAAAATATTTTTAATTTGTCGCAATGAACATTTTCCCTTCTAATAGCGTACTAAGAACAGCAGCTCTGCACTCCAAAATCATATGGGAAACGTCCTTCAAACAAATTCAGTTTCCACTGATTCGTACTGTCAATTGTTTTCAAAGAGGTTGGAAAAATAGCACTCTGTTCTCACAAAAAGCTGCTGGCATATTTATTTTGTTATTACCTAGCTGTGATTTTTATTCTTTTTTTTTAGTGACAAATGCATTTGATCATGGGAATTTTCTTTGATATTTTTCAATCTTGAAATATAGTTTTTCTTGTTAATTTACTTAGAAAAAATTTATATCTCCATCACTTTCTTGAAAATCTAGAAAGTGAAATAAGATAAACATATAAACGTTCTGCATTACTGACCAGTAAACATTCTCCATTAACGAGAAAAAATGAAAAATGGTTAACAGTGAACCTAAAGGAATTCCACTTGTTTTCGTGAATTGTGACACTTTATTATCCAAACGCGGAAATCCTTTAACTCAGTACCTAGTTGGAGTTTCCTTGGAATAGCTGTTTCTGTGGATATGTTTAGAATGTTCAGAAAAATAAATGTTTTAGTGACAATTTAAGATATATGATGACAAATTAAAGTGCAGATATGCTAGATTTCAGGAACGATATCATTTCCCCATAATTTCTAATACGCTAAACTTTCTTCGCCCATTAGAAATAATCATTGATAAAGCATTAATGTCAAACACAGCGTGTCAGAGCATTTTTCATTTCCCACGAATGGGTATTGAAATTGGAGGTCCATTGGCGAATTGGGCGGTCTCTAAGGAAGAAATATTTTTAAGCTAAGCAATAACAAAAGATTGAAAGACTCCAAAGAGGAGCATAGGAGACGTATTGACCAAGTCCCTATCACCCTTTATACGTAATATCATGTTTGCTTTCGCGAGGTGCAACTCTCATAATATTATTCCCTGCACGATGTACAAGATGAGAAATAATGCTATACCGAGATGTATCATTTACTTGGATTAGGCGCTCTTCCATTTCTAGACATATATCAAATTATATGCACGGCTTACTAAAGCACATGAATAATTTTGTATACTCAGTGTGCAACCAAATTTTCTCCACTGTTTCTCAATTTATATGCTAGATCAATAGAAAACGAAAGATAACTCCAACTTCCCAAATGCCGTTTGTGCCACACCTATCACATTTTCTATGTTTGGGAGCCAAGTATTTGAATTCACCGCTAAGACCGTTACAATCGATACAATAATATTCGAAATTTTGCATTTGCAGCCACCTCTACTTATTGAAGCCCGTTATGCCCCCCTCGTTGCCTTGTGATTTTCAGCGTTTAGAAATGCGCTTGGATGCCTTCGCTTCAGTGCAGCCCAAAATGTTTTGGTGTCCCCCAGTATCATAACTGATACGCAGCGATGTTCAGGCTTTTGAGTTTGATATGCGCATTTCCTCTTCCTATCATATTTTCCACAAGCTGCATTTTTAAACTCGTTGCCGAGAACGCTGAAGTCGATGCTAAAGGACCTATTAGCACTTACTCTTTGTTTCTAAACAGATATATTCCACTGTTCGCCTGTGAACTATCTAGTGCTAGGCATTACTGCACACTTATAAAATTGTGTATTACCACCGCTTCCAACACAAATATTTCGTGGATACTGAATTCTTCTACCGTTTTCTGGTAGAAATCGTGAGAATCCAGAATAAGAGATTTATTTCAAGAAAAATGCTAAACATCGATATAAATATTTTATTGTTCAATTAATTTACTGAAAGTGTGAAATGCATGCTATACTTCTATTTATATTTAGGAATTGCATGACACGTGTAGGTGATGTCGGTGAGTGAAAAATATATAAAGGTCCTGAAAGTGCTTCAGAGTAAAATCCCTAACAACATCGAAGTTATTTTTTTTTATAAAGTCCTGCCCTACTTTGACCACACTTTGTGAATACTGATATACTTTCACTCGGAACAAATGACACCAATTTCTCTGAAGATTCCGAAATTCAAACCAACAGAAGGAAACTGCAATATATTATTTTCAATGACATCCCTCATCTTCGAGATTGATGATTCCAGAGACCAATTCCGGCCCTGCGAAACAGAAATGGTGAAGACAGACTGGGCATATTACCCAGCAAAAGATATGTTTTCCCAATGGGATTGGAGTCTCCTCTATTAGGTGGGGGAAGAGTTGTTCGTGGATGGCTGTAAGATAGGGGCATGCGTAGGCGCAGGGATTTTCTAGCTGTCAGACGGCAAAGATACACTTGAAAAGCAGATTAAGCTCTCGTACAAATCTTCTGTCTTCCAAGCAGAATTGCTGGTGATTAGAGATACGTTGTTGTGGGATCTCCCTAGCAACGACAGAAATGAAATTAAGGTTTTTGCTGACAGCCAGCATCTCTAAACGCGTTAGGTCAATTCAGAAGCAAAGCTTCCCTTGTCAGTGAGATTAAGTCTCTGGTGGAGAAAGCAGGTTAGTCTGTGATTTGTTTCCTCTAGGTCCGAAGCCATGTCGGCACCGGTGGAAACAGACGTGCAGACCAGGTGCCAAAATAGGTCATTGGTGAAAGAGTCATTAATTTCCATTTGAGAACACTGCTGCAAAGTGTGCGAAAACAGATTAAAAAGCCACTGGTGGAATGTGGTAACATATGGGACGATTGGTTACGGGGAGAAAAACGAACCGTCCTTCCAACTCTCGATCAAGAGAATGGAGCCGGATGGTTTTCTTAACCAAGTAGTTACCGACCATGGCTTATTACCAGAATATTTCTGCCGCTTTGCGATCTCAGAAAGGGATTGCGGACGCTGTTTCTAGTCCACATACGTGGCTCATATGATTCTAGACTATGTTCATATTTCAGGGAATAGAAAGTCCTCGCTCCAGCATTGGAAAATACGAAGAACCTGTCCATCCCCTTGGTCATCCCAACTCGTCGAGATTGTAAAAGGCTTCGAAGTGAGAAAAGAAGTAAGTCGGTGACGTCTATGACGGAATACACGAAGTGGAGAACGATATCTCTGTCTCAGAGTCATCACCATAGTATCAGCCCAAGTGCCAAGAACGTTGTACTACCCTCACCTTTCAGTGTATTTATCACCTTTTTAATAGCTCTGTAAGAAGGTTCAAGAGTTGAAAAGATTAATTTCCCAAAAAAGGAGACCTTCCAGTATAGTGTTACATGTACTATCGACTATAGTGCATATAACATTTTCTTCTTATCCTAGACACACATAGATGGTCGTGGTCTCAAATTGCATCCCGGTGGCGATCGAATCTCCCAACCAGACGCCAAATAAGAACCCCGGCTCATTAGCACGTTGCACATACGGGCTAAGACAAAGGGGTGAGAAATATTGCTTCTGCGGGAGAAGCGGAGTCGAGCTGGTCCCTCGAACCTGCCGTATCTGGGTGGAAGACTCATCTAATCCTCACAGAGTTGCTCACCCAACGCATTTACTTAACAACCATTGAGAGAGGGAGTTCTATCTATCTCTGCAGAGTCGGCACTTCGACAGGGAAGGCAAAGTAAGCCTGCTATACATGCCCAACGCCAATAATGACCAGTGCTTATCCATGAGCGAGCTTAGTGGCACAAGGGAAAAATGCTCGAGGTCACACTATCAGATGGTCAACTAACAATTACGTGAATTTTAATTAGTGGAGCAGCTTCCCCATCCCGCAGACAGTCAGAACTTTTCGGTAGGCGATTACATCCCGTTTCGCTATGTGGGACATTTTCTAGAACGAAGGTATTTTTTCTCATGCGGAAACTCGGTGTGAGCACCCTGACGGCGCAGTGTACAAGGTCTGGCTACTGACCATTCGTCCAAGGGTGGGTCCATTTGGACGAATGGTCAGTAGCCAAACCTTAGGACTTCCCCTCTTGAGACTTGCATCTTGGTTTGCCGTACGGTACTGCCTCTTTCCCTTCGTTGGAGCCAGTGCCCTTATATAATGCACGTGCCATTTCTTATAGCCGGTTTGTTCACGGAGGTCGATATTCTCCCATACACGCACCCACAAAGCATTTAAGTAACAGTGAGTCTCTGTCTGGAAACCTATATTTATCCATAAATACTTTACAAGAAAAAATCCTGTATTTTGCAGAATATTAGCTCCAAAGGGCAGGAACGTTTGTCACTCAACACTGTGAGGCCTCAATTGCGTGTTGATTGCCGTCAATTGTTTCGTAAAATACCAAAGGTATGAGAACGTTTTAAATACACAACTGTTTTACCTATTCCGATTTGTAAGGGATTAATTATTTTGATCCACATTATCTCGATTTGAAAAAAATGAATATAATTCTTGAGCTATCACTAAGTAATCCCGCTTTACGTCACATGAGGTTGTAAAGCATTTTCATTCCTTATATATCATGTTCCCAATTGAAAATTCGTTCATTTAATGCACTATTTTAGGAATAATTTAGTGCACACTATGTGTTCGACATTGATGCAAATTATCATGAACAGATTTACGGATTTAATACACTTCACCGAATTTGCACATATTTTTTATTATTTCCATTTCTCTCTTAAAATGTGAAAATATTTAAAAGGATATTTCTTTCCTTTTTGCCCTATGAAGAAAATTTATCTAAAATATCTGGAATTACTTTTCGGAAAGACGAACTTGAATTAAATCAGTAAACATCTACCCTTAACTTTGCCTCACTTGGACTTAAACAGCCGAAATGTAAAATAATGCATTAAACCTATTTGATTTTATTTCTAATACTACAGCCATATTCACTATCATAATATATAAATTCTAGCTATAACGATTTTTTCGTACGAAGTTACCACGGAGAAATTTAAAAATCTGGCTCCGTTCAAGAAAAGCTCACGGCACAGTTGCGCTTATATCATCATCATCATCATCATTGTCAACCATTATCAATCCACTGCTGGACGAAGGTCTCCCCAAGTTTCCTCCACAACGGTCTGTCTTGTGCCAGTCTCCTCCATGTCACCCCTGCATACTTTCGAATTTCATCCACCCATCTCCCATGTGGTCTTTTTCTGGGTCTTTTCCTGTCCCTTGGAATCCAATCTAAAATTTCGGCTGTCCATCGATGGTCTGTCCTTCTGGCAGTATGTCCAGCCCATTGCCATTTCAGGGATTTAACTCTGATCATGATGTCTTCCACTCTTGTCATTTTTCGGATCCACGAGTTCCTCTTCTTATCTCTCCTGGTTACACCAAGCATGCACCTCTCCATGCCACTTTGAGTTGTCTGCAGCCTTTGTATGTCTCTTTTAGTTAAGGTCCACGTCTCTGCACCATACGTAAGCACTGGAAGGATGCATTGATCAAACACTTTTCTTTTAAGACATAATGGCATATTGCTCTTGAAAATTATGCTGTTTCTTCCAAAAGCTCTCCAGGCAAGTTTTGTACGCCGATTAATTTCTTCATCAATGTGACCCTCACTTGATATCTGCTGTCCAAAATAAACATATGTGTCTGTTATCTCCAGCTTTTCTCCATCAATCGATAAATCTTCATTTCTTGTAAAAGCATTGAACATCACTTTTGTCTTCTGAAAGTTCATTTTTAATCCCACTTCTTTACTCTTGTCAGCAAGTTCCTGGATCATACTCTGCAGCTCTGATGGGCTAGTTGCAAAAATGACTACGTCATCAGCAAAACGAAGGTGGGTTAGATAATCTCCATTAATCTTTATCCCCTTGTTTTCCCAGCTCAGTGACTGAAAAACACCCTCCAATGTGGCATTAAAGAGCTTCGGAGATATGGTGTCACCTTGTCTCACTCCCTTTCCAATTTTTATGTGTGTTGTATTTTTAAACAGCCTAATCTTTGCACTTGCATTTTCATAGATGTTATTAATAATATTAATGTATGCATCTTCAATACCGCAGGTTTTCAGAGCCATTGTAACTGCTGATGGTTTCACCGAATCAAAGGCTTTTTCATAATCGATAAAAGCCATGCACAATGGAAGTTCATATTCCCTCGCTCTTTCAATTAGTTCTCTCAGCACATGGATATGATCTATTGTGCTGTAGCCACTCCTGAATCCAGCTTGTTCTCTCGGTTGAGCCATGTCCAGTGTTACCTTCAAGCGGTGTGAAAGAACTTTAGTGAAGATTTTATAAACTACTGATAGGAGGCTGATAGGTCTGTAGTTTCCGAGATCCTCAATGTCACCTTTCTTATGTAGCAGGATCATTGTAGCGGTGTTCCAATCCTCAGGAATCTTTCCTTCATTAAGGCATCGAGTGAAAATTTGGGCGAGTACTGTTTCGATTTCTCCACTTGCTTCTTGTATGATGTCTACAGTAATTCCATCTTCTCCTGGAGCTTTTCCCCGCTTCATGTTCTTGATTGCATGTGCAACTTCTGCTGGAAGGACTGGAGGAACTCTGGTACTGGTATCTTTCATAATGTCTGGAGTGCATGTATCATCCCTTTCATATAATTTGGAGTAGAAATCTTTCACTCTAGTCAAAATTTCGCCTCTATTTCTTGTTACAGAACCATCTTCTTTTCTCAGTGCCATAATCTGTTTTCTTCCCTTACTGAGATGTCCCTTTGCTATCTTTAGGCTTTGGTTGTTTTCAATTGCTTTCCTCACTAGTTCACAGTTGAATTTTCTTACGTCTTCAGTGATACTTTTTCGTACTGTCTTGCATAGCTCTATATATTCCACTTTGGAAGTCACATCTTCTTTAGTTGTCCTCATCTCTCTTCTTTTTTGTATCAACATTTTCGTTTTTCCTGATAATTTATTTACATGCAACTTGTTCTTAGACCCAGCTAATTTTGTTGCTGTTTCCATAAGAGCTTTGGTTACTTTTCTGTTAACTTCAGAGATGTCCACTTCTTCTGATGTTAGGCCTTCTAAAGCAGAGAACCTGTTCTTCAGTTCCAACTTGAAGGTATTATGGTGTTTTTTAAGGTTGGTTATGTCAATAGATTTTGTTTGTCTTATGAGCTTGCCACGTTCAAGTTTAGTGTTGAGGTGCATCTTACATCTCACCAATCTATGGTCACTACCTGTGTTGAACTTGTATAGCACACTGCAGTCTTCTATGACGAATTTCTTGTTACACATAATAAAATCAATTTCACTTGTCGTCCCATTTGGATGTCTCCATGTCCATTTCCTGTGTGGCTTTTTCTTGAAGAAGGAGTTCAAGATGAAAAACCCTTCTGCCTCTGCAAACTCAACGAGAGTATTTCCACGCTGGTTTCTGTTGCCGTGACCAAATTTACCTACTGAAGTTTCATTCTGTTGCCGTTGCCCTATTTTGGCATTGAAATCTCCCATAATTATTTTCAAGTGCTGCTTACCTTTATTGTTTAGATGACAAATTTCCTCATAAAATTCTTCAATTTCTTCTTCAGGATGACTTGTGGTGGGTGCATAAGTTTGAATAATCTGAGCCTGGTATCTTCTCGATAGTTGGATAACGAGTCGTGCAGCTCTGTCAGAGGAACTTTCAACTTCTACCACTTTATCCTTCAGTTTCTTGTTTATTATAAATCCAACACCACTAGTTCTGCCAGTATCTGTCCCACGATAGTAGAAGAGATGTCCACTTTTCAGTTCAATTAGATCTTCTCCTTTTCCCCTTACCTCACTTAGCCCCACGATGTCCCACTTGATCCTTTGTAGTTCCTCTTCCAATTCAAGAAGCCTTGAATCAGAAGATAGGGAGCGTCCATTGTACGTTGCCAAGGTCAGCATCAGATGGCAGCCTAGTCCGGTCCTCCGGGGATTCTTAGCACCCTCTGCCTTCATGTCGCACTGGCCGCTGCCTTGGCCAGGTACATTCCAGCTGCCGGAGACTGAGGGCCAAGATTTAAGTTGTGGAGTCATTTTGGAGGGGTTTGGCCATAACTCACCACGCTGGCGGTGAGTGTGGGATAGAATTTCCTCTAATCCCGATGGTATAGTTATACCGCTATGGGCGGTCGTCAGAGCCCCTTTAGTGGGAACAGGATGCACCACGAGAAGGCGGGGTTGACATTTGTCAAGGAGAGGCTGTGATGTTATATAGTGCACATTAAAATATTTAATTCCGCTGATCAATATGTAAACGCATTTCCTGCAAAGGAATGTAGAAAACTCGTCATTACATTGGTAGTGTGTTAGAAAATATCAAAAATCAAACATGTTTATCAATGAGCTGATGAGAGTTTCCTTGCAAACACGACAATTTCTTTTAAATGTAAGGACTATTTAGGTTTATTAACATTGGATGTTTACCCATGCGTGTAGTACCATATTTTTCAGTATTATTTATACCTTTTAGCATCTAAATCCCTTTTCTGTATAGGGGTGTATTTTACTTATCTCTCTCTTAAAATAAGAAACAATTCAAAAACTAGTGCTTTGAATATCTCTGAGAAACAGCAAGATTTCCTTACCGAGTGGTTTAAAAACATTCCAGAGATAAACCCCTTAATTCTGAGCATGATCACTGGTAAACCTACCTGCTAAATAGCGTGCAGCTGCTTTAACATCATCTGCTACACACCGTCTATCATGGTGTTTTTCGGAAGACATACTGGATTTCCGAATCAAAGGTTTTTAGAGTATTATGTTACTCTGACATTTGTCAATCTCTTAAAAAAAAATCACGAATGATGTCGAACACCGCATCAGAGACATAGGTATCCGTCGGTTTATGGATGTGCTGACAGAATGATTGGCAGGAGGGGGCGATATGACGGTGTTACGTATGAATGTGAATAATACGTGAATATCATGGATTTCAATAGTGTGCTCGAATCGTTTGGCTCGAGCCGGCTCTTAGCAACACATTCTTCGGGAATGGTGAATGCTAAAGAGCTTGCGCTCCTTTTCTGGTTTGCCGAAAACAGCTGTGGCCTTGAAGGCGCATTTGGTCGTAAAATTTGGATACCTGGAACTATTGTTTTGTTCAGTGAACATAGTGATGAACTGAAAATTATATCAATCGTTTGAATGACTATGAGTGAATGATAAATAATAAATAAACTCCAAAAATATAATGATTTATGCTATAACCAGTCCGAAGTACTTCTGATTCTACAAAGGATTGCTAATGACTTTAACTGAGATTATTGCAAGCAGTTGCATGCACTTTAAATTAAATTCACGACAAAAATTTTGCTTATCCAAAGAAAAGTCTCAGGATTGTAAAACTCATCCGAATTTCGAAAAATGTAGGGAACAAATCAGAATGCAAAATGCAAAACTACGAATTATTATTGCAAAACTTCGCGAGATGAAACGATCAAACAGACGTGAGTTATTAAAATATTTAACACTAAAAATTCAAACACGAAAAATTATTTTATTTAATTATGATTTTCAATAATATGCTGCAGAAAAATTGATGCATTTTTCTATGATCTAAATCACCGTTATCTTAAATATAACACATAGCTCAGAATTCCAAAATTATTCTTAAAAAAACAGTTTATAAATAGGAAGAAGTAAACACATTCATGTTGTTTTCATCAATCACTAATACAGTATTATCATGATAAAAATTTTTAAAACTAGCTTGGCATATTGGTTTGCGTGTTAAGATTCTTTCATGCGCATAGAAGGATTAGCTGTTGATAATTATTTTAGTTACATGGCAATATGAAGTTTGCATTTGCTATTTAATTCATGGCCGGTTTTCAGCAGACTTTAGAGGATACAACTGCAACAGTACACCTATATTTGCCTGTGAAGGCGCGTTTGTTTTGGAGTTTTAACATCTCAAGGACAAAAATAAACGGGTTCACTTGCTGCAAATCAAGAGCATTTATTGTACAAAAAGAATACCTCCATGGAAAATAAAGGGAATGAATGAGGCTTGGGGTGGTTTCAAAACGTGCAAATACATAATTTCATGAATCTATGGATTGGTTTACAACACATAATATCGAATACATGGATGAAATCTTTCCCGTTTTGCTTTATGCTTGAAAAAAAGCAAGTGTACTTTACTATGTTAACAGAATTCAGATATCTGAATTTTGAACTTAATTCATTTTTATTTTTACACAATTTTTAGAAATTTTTACTTCAGATGGTACGTTAACTAGGCATTTTTCAATGTTTTCCTAAAGCATGTTTTCTTTACTTTCAGTTCATTATTAAGAAAAATGTTTATAAATAGCTGTCAGAATAACTTTTGTTTAACATTCAAAGGCGATTACTTTCGGTCTCCATAGGATGTGTGAAAACTCCTCCATTAAACTAAATTAACTGGTATTTAAGGTAGCAATACGAGTTACTGTGCGTTCCGGTTACTTCAATATACATGTTTAAAAGCTATACAGACAAATTATCCTTATACAGAAAGAAATATGTTCACTTGCGGACCTAAATACTATTACATACCTTATAATCCATAGTTGATATGAAGCAGATTGTTGGTGTGTCAATTTTATTTTTTTTTTTGTGGACACACTGATGAAATCCAACCATGCCGCGAAACTTCCAATTATAACTCTATTGTTAGGTGAAAGATCTGGATATATTTTCTCATTCATGTACATTATTGCACATTGATTCTAAAACTCTAAATGCCAAGAACATGCATACATACAGAAGGATGTTGAATGAAGAAAAATAATATGTCGAACGAAACCGCAAATTTGACTTCATCAGAAGCACATTTTTTAAATGACGCAAATTCAAAGTTTGTTAAGAAAAACAATAAATTTATAGTAATAATTATACTTTCTCCGATAGCTCTCCTCCCAAAGCAATGCGAATCTTTTCAAAAGAGCTAATTCCGTTCGAAATATTCCGATGGTGAAATACATTGATCATTGAAATAGTTCGCTATTAACAGTCATCTCAGTATTAGCCTAATTTTTCTGTGGTCTGCATAATTCCTTTGCTAACGAAAGGTGTTTGTAGTACAAACACTATTTGTTAACAACGTTTCCTACTCATACTTTGACTTACGTTTGAAAAATACGACTGCCAGCTTAAGAAGCGTTTATAAAAAAATTTGGGCCCCCAAAGTTATAATCTGAAATCAAATGTTACCGGAAGGTATAAAAATATATCGCCCAAATTGCTCCCTCGTCAATCGAAACCAGAACCGTTCATTATGATTCATGAGCTGTCTAAATGATCATGTACAACTCTTCGTGGAACCAAAAGTTTGATGGGAGAGCAGTAACGCACTAAGACACATCTTGTAACACCAAAGTAAAATCAAAAGTGCGCGTATTAATATATACATTTTTCTTACATTGTTAGTGCGTATTAAACGGAAATCCTGTTTTCAATTCGCCAACATAATAAGTTAGTATGTTTTCGAAGACAGGAAATATAAGATGCTTGTGAAGTAACTTTGTATTTACTTAAGATATATTTACGTCCTTCTTTGCTATGTAGGTAATGACCCTAAATTGGAGTTTTTTGGAGACGAATTACGAAAGCATGACTGAACATTTCATTATCGTTTAATTTAAATCTGGTATGTATATTATGAACGTGAATTACTTATTTTCTTTAACACGCGCACGTATACAACTAATAAAAGCAAGGTCTTATTAATACCAACCTAGAATTATATACTTCAAAAACGGTTCTTTAAAATAAATTTACAAGTAGTACTTTCTGATTTATTCGGTGTTGACACAGTAGTTTTTCTGCTATCTAGCTATATACATGTATAAGGGCCAACTTCTAAATGGCAAATAAAAAAGCAATTACATGTTTTTAAAGGAATGCTGCCAAAATGTTTTGTTAATAAAAGCCGAGAGTTATTTACCACCAAAAAATTTCAGATACAAAGTATTTATGATCAAATGTTGGAAAGAAGTCTGCTAAACGTCTGACTGAAAAGGTCAAGAGAAAGATTTATTAGCTTTAATTTGAAAAATGATATTTCTCAAGAATTTACAATTTTGTAATTTTTTCCGTTTTTGTGGAAGACTTGATTTGAAAACAAAAATAAGAGCAAAGACAGTTATCTCTACTGCAGTGTGTAACACTATTATATTTTACATATCAAACCGGATAAAAACTCTATGACCTCGCGAGTATTGCACAGAGCGTGTACATTCCTTTTCGTTTGATTGATATATTACTTTGTTTTAGATGACTGCTTCTGTTTAACTTGTTTGAGTTTTAATACGGCAATTAAACCTTAGATTTTGCATTCGTCTGATGTTGTCCCAAAAAGTAAAGCTATTTGGTCTGTGGACGTTGATTTTGTTGATTTTTGGCATAATGCATACTTACTACTACGGAATACCCTGTTCCTTTCTTCTGATATATAGAAGTTATGTGTTCTTTCTCCTGAATACTTCAAGTTCAACTTGTCTTTCGTATGTACTAAACTGAAATTCAAACTTACAGTTTCACCAACAATAAGGATTTCACCAAAGATGGAAACGTATTTCTTAATGGATGGAAACCTTATTTTTCAATGCAAGGATGTCGTGGCCTTTGCTATGGAAAATTAAATTTTCGAGGATGAAGCAAAATGTAAATTCCATTTTTAAAATCCTACGTAAGAAAACCCCACGAAGAATATGAGAACGACAGGTATATGAGTGTGAAGGTATCAGCTGCACATAGACACATCATTTTCTTAAATATTTATGAAAGCGTGATATTAATTCATCCTTAGTAAGACAAAAATTCAGCTCGCATGTCCAAAAACAAGTAATAGGGTTTTTCTTGACGTACTAGATTGATGAATTGACCGATTCATACGTATTTTGTTGAGAAGCCTATTATCTTATTATATGTAAATTATTTCCTAATTCGAGATGAATGATAATAATAAGTTTTGTTAAAGTAGGACAGCAGACTTGCTGTTTTGGGGTTTATACGGCAAAATCCGAACTTTTACAGTCCTGTAATATTTTTATGTTGGCCCAGTTAGTTCTTTTATACAATAAAATACGAATTACCATAAATAATTGCACTTCCGGAAAGAAAAAGATAAGGAAATACATCAAAGATGTACTGCTTGACATAGAAATTGCCCACCCAGATGGACGTGTCTACAAAACATGCAAATAACATGGAGCGTGTACCCACTAGAGATTTGCAAATTTGTTAAAACGGAACCGATGACGACACACGTTCGTGAGATAAAGACAGCGGCAGCAACATAGATGGTAAAGTGTGGTCGCTTATGTAAGAGTCTCGGTCGTTTCAGATTTGTTGTTTGTGATGGGTAACTGTCCAGCGAAGGCTGAAGATACCGGGTATACGCCGTCGGCAGGTTTAACGCCGTGTAGATGCGTTTCGGAGAGGAAGAGTTGTAGTCCTGCGTGAAGCTGGCTGGTCTACACGTCGTATCACTACGCATGTGCAACGGGATGCAGGAAATGTTGGACGCTCTTCACACCAGTGGATACAGGATGGTTCGTACGAGCGCTGGAGTGGCAGTGGTGCAGTCCAACTGACGTCAGCACTCGTGGACCTTCGGGTTGTTCGACACGCTCGTTCTTTCCCAGAAAGTACCGCAGCCGATATTCTAAGTACGTGCTGTCCCAACGGCCATGGGCGTTTCTATAATGACCCGAACTGTCAAACGAAGGTTACATGTGGTACACCTGCGCCTTATGCAACGGTTACGTCGGCTGCCATTCATAGCCAGACATCGCAGCACTTGTCTGGCTTGGTGCCGAAGTCATGCTAACTCGAGTCACGAATCGGCATTATGGTCTTCAATGACGAATCCCGTTTCTTTCTAGGATCGACGGATCCGTGTCCAGTGATACTCTGGCGAGCGGACGGATCCCGGTTCCTTTCGAAACCGCCACACCACCCGTCAGGAAGGCACCATGATACAAGGTGATATTGCGCATCACAGCAGGTCATCTTTTTTCCGCATCACAGGCACACTGAGAGAAGCATGATACGTGAGCGAGGTTCTGCTGCTCATTTCGATATCGTTTCTGAATGGTCTACGTCATATTTTCCAGCAACATCACCTCCGTGTACACACCGTTTAAAACATTGTCTGGATCTCAGACACGTGTTCAATCTCTTCCATGGCCAGCAAAATTGCTCGATTTATCCCCAATCGAAAACCAACGGAACTACGTTGGACGAATTTTTCAGTCGAATTGGTCTGTTCACGATATCGATTAATTATGTCAGCAAGGCAGCCATGATTGGTGTTCCATTCCTCAGGACGATATCCGTCGAATGTAAGACTCATTGCCACGCCTAATTGCTACCTGTATTGCCGTTCGCAGCGGTACGACCACTTCTTGAGGCGTGCATAATGTGCTTCATTAACTCATCCCATAAACACTGTACATGGCTGAAAATAACATCAAGGTAAACTCATATTTTCATGCTAATTTCAGACCTCTATCCTCGCTCCTTCTGGGTGGGGCAACTTGAGGGTCAAAAAGTGTAATTCTTAGATTTAGACATACAATCGAACTTCGGAAACATGAACACCTTTAATGCGAATAATTTTACCATTAACTATTTCTGTGTTTATTGACCATTTTTATGCATAGTAAATGGCTTTCTTATAATTTTAAAGTGAACAGGCTTCAAATGAAATACCGCTTTAGGCACACTGCTACATCATCAACATAAAAAGTACATTCGCACAGCTGTAACTGTCCTGGAAGTAAAAGTCATGCATAAATCGTATGGACATATTTTTACACGCGTTTATGAAATCCCTTGGTAAAATATTTTTAATTGTATTCAGCATTAAACGATATGTAAAGTTATCCATAGGACCAGAATTTTCTCATCACGGTACCACGTAAGATGGCCGATGAACCTAGCCAAGTGAGGATACTGAGGCTTGACTATTGTTGTAGTTTTCCTTTGCTTTTTATTCTGATCTACATTGGTGGGTAACCGGACGCTCGCAATCCTTGCTTTTATTTCCAGACAGGAGTTATGCTGGATCCGCCTAAGCATGTTGTGCACCTCACTAACTCACAACTGCGTGTAAAACACAAACGCCATTCGCAGGACTTGGAAATGATTACACATTTTTAAAATTGGGTGCCAATTAAATGGCTAACTCAGAGAAGTCACTATTTCAATATAACTTAGCTCAGTGAACTAAATTAAATTAGTGTAACACATTTTTCAAATTTTAAACTTAAACTGTTTACACATAATGAATTAGTGTGTCTGCGAATATTGAAACAGAACGCATCACTGAATAAAATTTCAGTCCCTTCTTTGTTACTAAGCATATCCCTTTAAAAACTGGTGATTTGAGCTTAGATAAAATGAAAAAGTATTTAAACAGTCTTTGTTCTACATTTCATTTTAATGTAAAGAATTGCAAGTATATCCCATGAATTTGCATTAAATTACCTGAACTGAAAACCATTTGATCTTCAAAACGACACCAAAAAGTTCGCTGTGTTATTGAAAGGGTACTTACATCTTTCAGGCATGAAAATAATAATTGCAATTTAACAAATGGACCATTCGTCGAATTCAACCTCCCGATAAATTTGAAATGATCAAAGAAAATGCAGTAATTTTGCACATGTGCTGAATAAATTTTACATCGAGAGAAATACAAATTTAGAGAAGAACCCGTGGTTGTCTTTTAGATATTTTGTGATCGTGTTCATTTTTAGCACGTCTTTTGTAAAAAAAGATCGTGCTTCTGTTATCGGTTTGTGCGTCCGTCCATCTGTACCCACGATATCTCTACAACTACTATTCCGATTTGAAAAATTATTTTTGCATTGGAAAGCTTGAAATATGCAAATCATGATCCTTCATTTCGTTTTTTTACGTTGTATTTCGCCGCTAGAGGGCGTAAAGGCAGATGATGTCGAATTCAAAAATACGTTTTATTCCACATATTTGCTTCTAAACATCCGATTGAATTTTTTTTTTATCTTTCGATTCCATTTATGTCGAAGAGTATTTTAGATATAGTTACTTTTTCAAATTACGCATAGATTTTCCGCTAAGGGGCGTAAAAGTAAATTACATTTTTCCTGTTAACTCTTCTTCTAAAACTCAGATTTGAAAAATGTTTTCTTCAGCGGATACATCTCCTGATGGAAAATCTTTTGCATATAATATTAAATTATTGGTAAAAAATACTTTGGCCACCAGGGAGCGTAAGTGTTAATTTTTGCTTCTGATGTATTTACCATAAAATCTGAGCTTCTAAAATATCGATTGAAAAAATTATTTCGTGGACTGATGCCACTCACATCAATAAACATTTTCGGAATATTTTCATCTTAAAATATTCCACAGTTTCTCCGCCAGGGGGCGTTGATGTACATCTTATTTTTGTCAATATCTCTACTTCTAGGATTCCGATTTGAAACGTTCCTTATTTGTTGGGTAGTGTTTTCCGTGTGGCATGTTTTCATACTGGGAAAACATGGAGATAAAGACTAATAGGGATTATTTAAATCACCTTTGTTTTGCCCATGACCTAATCATATTTGCAACCACCTCTTAAGAACTACAGAGTATTATCCAGGAAATTGCTGACAAGAGTAAAGAAGTGGGATTACAAATGACCTTTCACGAGACAAAACTGATGAACAATGCTTTTTCAAGAAATCAAGATTTTGCGATTGATGGGGAAAAGCTTGAGATAACCGATACCAACGTTTACCTTGGACAACAAATGTCGAGCAAGGGTTACATTGATGAGGAAATTAATTGGCGTTTTAAATTTTGGTGGAGAGCTTTTGAAAGAAGCAATTAAATTTCAGGAGCAATATGTCATTGTGTCTTAAAAGAAAAGTGTTTAATCAATGCATCATTCCAGTGCTTATCTACCGAGCAGAGACTTGTACCTTAACAAGAAAAGACACACTAAGACTTCATACAACTGAAAGAGGCATGGAGGGATGCATACTTGGTGAAACCAGGAAAGATAGGAAGAGGAACTCGTGTATAAGGAAAATGACAGGAGTGGAAGACATCATGATAAGAGTGAAATACCTGAAATGGCAATGGGCTGGACATGTCAGAAGAACGGACCTCGGATGGACAACCGAAATTTTACCCTGGACTCCAAGGGAAAGAAAAAAGTTCCAGAAGGAGAACAAATGGGAGATAAATGGATACAATTCTAAAGTATGCCGGCTTAACACGGAGGAAAGTGGCTCAAGACTGACAGTTGTGGAAGAAACATGGTGAGACCTTCATCCAGCATTGGATTGAAAATGGTTGATATGGATGAGGATGTGTAAACAGTGCACTGATTAATCTGACTTATAAGCTGTGTCTATAATGGTACAATAGGAACAGACGTTCTCCCAAGTAACTGACCCGAAGGATATCGTTGCCTCAGATAGCTACTTCATTTAGGATATCAGCTGTGGTCTGCGTGCTCCCATTGGAAGAAATCTCTGCCTTCCTCGAAAAGAAATGCAGAAGCAAGTCGATTTTAAGCAACTATGTATCGTTACCGGGAGTCATAATCTTGAGAGCAGGTGTTTTTTCACATTTGCGCGATGTATTGGCTGTTGTAATAGAGACGACTCAGAGAATCGCCTTTCGGTCGTTAGCATTTTTCTAGTTTCAAACTCTTAGTAAAATTCGTGTTTAAACTTATAGATTTAATACTCACAAATTAAGAATGCATTATCTATTTGAAACTTGTTGTTTACAAAATTTACGAATCGCAATGTGAATTTCTGAATTTCATTTTTCATGTACAGTTAATGGTGTAATATATCTGACATATGTAAATATTTTCTTCATTGGGAAACATTTCTGGTGAGGCTGCGCGTCTCTTGCCTTATTGAAACAGATGATCATGATAGCCAGTTCTGGAATATTTATTTCAACGTAAGCGTCGAATTAAGATAAATCACTGCTTTAAAGGTTATTTTGGAAACAGTTCTTCCTGATATTCCATGTGCCTATTTTTCTGTAAGATAAACTGCTTCGCACTCCGGAGAAAACCAAATTTTTCCGTCACAATAACTATTTCGGTTTAAGGAGAAAATTAGCCTTACCCTAGAACCGTTCAATGGCCATCGAAATAATATAGTTACGTTTAGGCATTTCTGTGTCCGAAAAAATCGTGTTGTACGAGATCTGATGGGATATCATTTGATAGCCCATCTTCGAAAAACTATTGATTTTGATATATATTATACACTGAACTCTCTGGAAAACGCAATACATAAATTAGCTGGCCCTTGAATGGTTCGTGGGTAACGTAATTTATCTCTTTAAACTAAAATACTTATTGTATTTCAGTTTAAGCGAATAAAGATTTGTTCTCTTTAGTGTCTTAGGATACTAGATATCGTAATCTCGATTAAAAAGAGTGTAATTAAATTACTCATAATGAGTAAGCAAGTAATTGAAGTAACGGCATTTGTACCGGGCGATTCTGACTTTTTTTAAGGGTGGATCCTTAACTAACATCTTTCTCTGTAGCTCAGCTGTATTTCGGTTTTTAAAACTTATTTTGGAAAACCGTAAAGCAATCAGGCAGATGCATGTTGGCTTAAACAACTGAAAAATGTGCAACATATATATTTGAAAGCACTATGAATGGTGAAATTGTGTTTGCCTTAATGAATACAAACAAATCATGTTCAGTAATAAATTTAAATAATAGAATTATATATAATATTAAATAAAACGCTTAACTTAGTGACTTGAATATTATGCATACACATGTGTATGTGTTAAGATATCATGTTGGCTCACCCGAATTTCGTTCCGATTGAGTTATCTGTTACCAATTCCTATATTATATGCCTCACTTGCATCTCGTGACACGTAAGGGATTGACCTAGTCCTTATCTAATTGGGCGCTTGTCGTTAACGTATTGAATCGCTCCATTGAGTCTCATTTTTTCCGAAGTAGAGACGGTCTTTACTACGCAGTAAATGCTTCAGTCCAATCATTAGGTAGGGTATAACAGAGGGAGTAGTATTCTTGTTCCAAGAAGAAAAGGCTTGAGCCCTGGATTGAAGTCCCTTTCTTCCCGGAATCGACTATGGAAACTACTAGATAACACGACTGTAGTACAGCTGTTTGTGTTTTCACAGTATTTTCCCTGCCTGTTAACAAGCTCATAATGTGGTTTGTTGCATTTTAATGTAGTGAGCTGTTTTTACCAGTTTTCAAGTGAGAATTTAGGACACTACGGATAATATCAGCACTGATAATCTAGGTGAGACAACGAAAAGTAACACTTCGATATGGAAGCGAAATAGCGTAAAGTCTGCCCGGTTGAAAGACCAAGAATATGAAAACTAATAGATAATGGGCAAGGTATTATGCAAAAGCACTGTAGTCTGAAAAACAACTTCAATAACAATAAGTAGAGAACAAAATTTCAGTTTTAGAATTAGTTCTCTTATGCGTTTTAAATAGATCACGAAATTTAAAGGGTGTGTATTTTCCACTCAATTTATTGACAGCATCGTGTATTAAACTTTGAGGCCAACGCATCACGGCAAAATATACTCCAGGGCTAGGCCGTAGCTGCCTGGAGGACACGGAGAGTGCTTGCCCTCCCAAAATGGTCAGACCATGGGTGTAAATTCACACAGCGAAAAGCATCAAAAATACAAAGACATACATTGTGAATAAATTTACTGAAAATTGAAATTAAAAGAAGAAAATGATACAACTTAGTATTTTCTTTCTTAAAGTCTTGTGTTAGCTGCGTACAGCATTTCGATCAGCTAATCAGGACACAGACTAACCTACAATATGAGGCGACAACACCTCCTATGTGCGAAAGGAATTATCCGAAACAGCAGATTGAAGCACATAAGATAATGTGCGGATCTACTTAACCTCCAGAACTTTCTACACACGCCGCAGAAATGAACAGCTAATAAATCATGTATTCTATGTCGCAGAAAACTAGCTCCTCTGAGTGTTTAACCTTGAATCCAATATTTCCAAAACATATTCCCCAAAACAACTTACAGCTGTAACGTTAATTTTGTAATATTCTTTCGTGTTGTGTTTTTTTTTATTTTCTTTCTGCGTTTTTTTCGGGGAACACTGTGTTGTCGGCGTTCATATAGATTTCACGTTTTAACTGATATTTACAACACTTGGCTCGTGGGTATACGCCTAGAATTTATATTTTTAATAAAATTATGTCAGAAGTGAGATTTTTGATAGATCTTAATACTTTCCCATAACAGCGGTGTGAGAAAGTAAAAACTATCTCTTGTTTGAGTAAAAGCAGAAAGCGTTTGAACTCTATAACTTATACTCTAATATAAGTTTCTTTTTGGTTCTTCTATCTATGTGTGGTCTGATTCAATTCATTCACTCCAACCCCCTACAAGCGTTTAGCACTTAGATTCTTTGTACGTAGAGCTTTTACTCACTCATCAACCTATGATTGCCGAAATTTAGAAATAAGAAAAATTACTGAGGTTGCTACTCTTCTCAGATACCCCGCTGGTTGTGTTCAAAGACTTGTTTAACAATATGAACGGAAAACTTTCACGACACTGACTAGAGATGTACCCGCAATTAAGTATGTGGGTAGCATGGACTACCAGAAATCTGTAGTCACCTTATTAAAAACACATGTAAAAATACTACCTTGGTTTCTGGTTTAAAACCCAAAATCTATTTTCATTAACTAGGCATGATAGAGACGTAGTTCTAACTATTTCCCGCTTTGGAGTTTATAACATCCCTCTATTGGACAGGAAAGGACAATCTGAAAATCTTTGCTATGTGGGCTCAACCTACCGAAGCCTGTGTACTTGCTGGGCTGAACTCAAATATGCCATCCGTAAATAATCTGCTGCTTCGACATTGTCAAAAACTATTACTGAAAAAGACTTAAAACCTGACTGGCGCAATGCCAACTGACTGTGTACTGCTTCTAATTAACTTCTATGCTTTTTACTGAAAGTCTATACATTATAAAACTTGGACCAAAATGCTGTAACGAAGACGTGCCTGCATATATTCCCCCTACCTGGAGGAATTAGATTTTACAGTACTCTCGGGTGAAAGAATCCGAATTATTATAAACGAACTTTTAACAATAATTTGTAGTGAATGACAATGACCTAATTGTTCATTTACATAATGTGCATTACTTTTTCTCCTATCTGTAACTATTTAACCTTGTGCTGCGCTAATTTGGTTTCACTCAGCGGCCTGACGATGCAACCATACTGGTTGTGAAAGTGCTCGTCAGAGCTTTTATCTACCATATTTTAAATTGTAAGTAAAGGGACTTTTTAGATCCTACGTTTTTTAAAGACATTTAAAGTGTGGTGTGTGTGCTTCGGCTGCTCCAAAAAAGTCACTGAGCTTCGACAGCTTTGACTTCTTCCTGTACACAACTTAGCACGGAATACCGTTAATTCTTACATATATATTTGCTGCTTATGGAATTAATAAGAATCTTGAATGTTATCGTTGTCATCCAATTGACGTTAATGGAAGGAGCGGTAAAGGTCTTCTTCTTAAGTAGGAGAGAGCTTATGACGGAAAGTGAGTACCTATCATTCTTACTTAACTGTCGTTCACTGCAGGTTATCCCTAAATTTCTTCGTATTAAAACAACCTTAATTTCCCGTCCTGATGCTGTGGTCCTGGCTTTGGCACAGAAGAAGAGACTCGGTGCTGAAATTAGGCGTAAACGTAGTTTCATCGATCTCTTCAACAGACAAGCATACCTGGCATATTCAAAATTTGAAAATCTTGCCCACTCTCTGTACTTTGATCATTCTTGTGTCATGGTGAACTTTATTATAGATAAGTATCTTCAGGATAAACGAAAGGGATATATGCAGAAACTGAGATCACTTGTTTTCGAAAGAACCTCTAGAAACCCTAGTCCCTCGAAAGACCAGCCTAGATAGCAATCAGGACAAATCTTTCTTAACTTAAGCTCTAAGGCACTTACGACTTCCCAAACCGAGGCCTTAAACATGGGATTTAAATTCAGCTTTCCTAACGTTAACCCTAACCCTTTGAAAATAGTACCCCAAGCTGATGAGATTATTAAGCATCTCCCCCCTGGGGTTCAGGAATTCACTAGACACACAATTTGTAACCTTTTACAGAAGAGGCAAACACCTTTTGAGTCTTCTTTAAAATACCTCAGGTCCGAACTGCTTACTCTTGCTAAAGACCCAGAACTAGTAATCCTTAGTACCGACAATACTCATTCAGAATGGTCATCTTTTAGCATTCTGTATATGTTGTTAAAATGCTTGCTACCATGCAAGATACTCCCCATTCCATCGTTAATACTGATCCAACGGCATATACCATTAAAAAACTGTCAAAACTACGTAATTCTGGCCTTCTACCTACTTGTATTTCCAGCAACATGCTACCGTCCCGGGATCTAAAGTTTCGGAAGCTTTTGGCAAAGTCAAAACCCATAAACCTGGTACCCCAGTTCGACTCCTGATCCCATATTATGCTAATCCAACTAGAAACCTGGAAAAATCCTTAGCTGTATTTTGAAACATCTTACAGCTAATTCAACCTACTCTGTTGGAAGAACGTCCAAAGCCATTTCAAAAATCAAATAATTATAGTCCCCGAAATCTCACTTTATTCTTGCTTCATTAGATGTTGTGAATCAATTCCCAATATACCTCGCTCCGTTGTTTACACTCTTGTTAAAAGGATCTTGTAAACACAGAATTCTTACTCCCCTGCTGCAATAGTAACTATCTTACAAGCATTGAAACTTATTGGAGAACGATGTTTCTTCCGATTTCAACAGACTATTTTTAAGCAGAATGAAGGGGCACCGCTAGGTTCCCCTTTGTCCTCCGTTCTAGCTGAAATCTTGCTTCAAGATCTGGCAAATAATTACCTAAAATCATGTTTCATTCAACCGTCTTTACATCTTCGGCACGCTGATGAAGTCTTTAGTGTATAGTCTCATGCTGTCCCTGAATTATTTAGTTTAGCTTCGAATTTTTCCTCTATCATTCCCGGTATAACGTTTACCGTTGAGATTGAGGAATCAGGGTAACTTCCTGATCTTGAATTTATGGTTTCCACACTACTGACACTCACATTTCGACTTTTCGGTTTATCGAAAACCAACTTCAACCCCAGGTACTATTTCTTTTTAATTCATTCACTCCAACCCCTACGTACTTTCAGCACTTAGATTCCTTGTACATAGAGCTTTTACTCACTCATCAACCTATGATTGCCGAAATTTAGAAATAAGAGAAATTACTGAGCTTGCTGGTGTTCATGGATACCCCGCTGGTTGTGTTCAAAGACTTGCCCACAATTAAGTATGTGGGTAGAATTGACTATCAGAAATCTGTAGTCACCTTATTAAAAAACTCATGAGATATACTCCATTGGGTTCTGGGTTAAAACCCAAAACCTATTTTCACTAATTACGCATGATAGGGACGTAGTTCCCACAACTTCGCGCTTTGTAGTATATAACATCTCTGTCTTGGACAGGGATGAACAATCTGAAAATCTTTGCTATGTGGGCTCGACCTACCAAAGCCTGGGTACTCGCTGGGCTAAACACAGATATGCCATCCGTAAACAATCTGCTGCTTCGACATTGTCAAAAACTGTTATTGAGAAAGACTTAAAACCTGATTGGGACAATGTGAACTTACTGTCTACTGCTTCTAATTAACTTCTATGCTCCTTACTGAAAGTTTATATATTATAAAACTTGGACCAAAATGCTGTAATGAAGACGTGCCTGTATACATTCCCTCTACCTGGACGAATCTAATTTAGCAGTAATCTAGGGCGGAAGAATCCGAATTATTATAAACCAACTTTTAACAATAATTTGTAGTGAATGGCAATGACTTAAGTGTTCATTTACATAATGTGTGCTACTTGTGCTCCTATCTGTCACTATTTAACCTTGTGCCGTTCTAATTTGGTTTCACTCAGCGGCCTGATGATGCGACCATACTGGTTGCGAAAGTGCTCGTCAGAGCTTTTATCTACCATATTTTAAATTGTAAATAATGATGTTTTTAGGTCCTACGTTTTTTAAAAAAAATAAAGTGTGCTGTGTGTTTTTCGGCTGCTCCAAAAACTTCACCGTGCTTCGACAGGTTTGACTTCTTCCTATATACAACTTTGCTCTGAATACCGTCAATTCTTACATGCATGTTCGTAGTTATATTGCATTTTTTGTTCTTACATGTATCTACATTACACAATAGGTATTAGTACAATACTGTACTGCTAGTTTATATTAGTTTCCATTTTTGTATATAATATGCATGCCTGTAAAGCTTATTTTATGTCGACCTCGATTCCAAGTTTTTCTGTATCGTACGGCTTTTTATGCTGAAAAAATTACTATCGGAGTTTCACTGTATTTGAGTGAAACCCCGATACTAATTTTTCTTTGTATATCTGCACTCTAAAGAACATTAGGGAAACACTGATATGATATTTTCCCGATCCTATTGCTCTTCACGTCATTATTACTTTGAAATTATACGTGATATTATTATCTACCTGCACTCTTAAGAACGTGACAGGAAGATTGATATATACGGGTCAGCAAAATATAGTGCATCAGCTAATAAACCTCTTACAAGGAAACTGACTGCAGCGCCTATCAGGTACGGGATCCATTTTATCATTGCTTTACATGAAATAAATTTGTCGGGAAGAAACTGCTTGTCCATTCATCAATAAAAATCGTACACTGAATTTGAAGTTTCCGTATTAGACCTAAAATTATAGCTATAGAGCTTACATGTCCGGAAATACAATGCATGACGTTGTTGTAATCATACCGCTGCGTATGTCTTTCATAAACTGTAGCCAAATGATAGACAAGAAAAAACATTCCAATGGTAATTACCGACATAAAGTACGAAACACATTGCTAAAATGTGTGACAGATATTGTTTCATACTCTCCTCAACTGTACAAAATGAATATAATTTTCAGTCAAATCTTGAAAATCAGAAAGTCCTGTTTCCCAAACACTGAATTAAGGTATGCATATTTTTACTTTTAATTAAATAATGAAATTTTTCACCTAATGCATACATCAGTCATGCAGTACATGCGCGCGAATTGTGCTCTAATTTCATCCTTTTCTCAAGTAAAATTTTAAAATTAAAGAGATTTGTTCGCCTTTTTATTGTATTACAAATATTTTACTTTCCGTAAATTGCCAAACAAATCAAATATAGATTTTCGTAAACATGAAAATTTGAAACTTTGTAGAAACCGCTAACACCTGAAATTGATTTCTCTCCCACGAAGCCGAGGGGAGTCAACCGAGATTCATACACAGAAAATACTGTCAAACCCTCTCCGCCATTCAGCAAAAGGAGCAGCTTTAAGTGCCTATATTAACATTCGGAGGAAATGAGAAACAATCAGAGATGAAGAAATCTGAACAAAGTGCACAGAAGCTGAAATATTCTAACATAACGTTATTCATACAGAGTAATGATGTTCCCGGTTTGAAAATTATAGCAAAGCCGCTCACTCAGAGGCGTTTTTGATGCCTAATAATGTAATTATTCAGTCCTAAATGTAAATTTAAATAAATATAATATTAAACTGAAAGCATTGAACCTTTCCACAAAGCTTTCAAATTAATAATATATCAAAACACTTGATACACAAAGTTTATAACATTAAAATAATTATTCGTTTATTGACGTAAGATATTAAACATACATTGGTTTGCCTTGGAAAAGCTATCCGTCGATGTGCGAAAGCTTGGCAAATCTAAGGTGAATTTTTTCACCAATTGTCAAATAGTTATCTTAGTCAATAATATATCATATACGCAAAATAAATAAGAAATGGAAAAAACCGCAGAGTATACAAAGAACAATAAAAAAATAATTATGTAATAAAAAAATAGACCCCAAATGTTTTTTATTGTCATTTTAATTGTTAAATAGAAATATAAGAATTCAATACTAGTTAAAAAATAGCTGTAATTGCAAGTAATTAAGTCCCAAGTAACGTTGTGTATTAGATTTCTTTGTATTATGTTTTTTTTTGTATTATATATAACAGTAGTGTGTATTACTATTTTTCTTGATATCAGCACAAGAAATCTCTGAAAAGATGTAAACATTTTTCAGATATTCTATTGCACACCTGCATAATCCATCGAAACCACCTGTTGTGACTTCGGTCGTCTATTTACTAAATAAATATGAAATATTTTTTACGTAGATATATTTATTTTTTGGTTCCTTCCAACTTTTGGTTATACAAAGCATTCTTTAACTGTATGTCCTTGCTTAAATCAAATAATACTTGCTGTTGATTTCTATACTGCTTGTCTTCAAAGATCAAAGCCCCACTTAGGAAACACAACAAAGCGTACCCCACTGGGGTTCACTGAAGTCCCTGTATCCCACTTCCCTGAAGGCGAGGGGTCACAGACATTTATACACAGAAACAACGGTGAAACTCTCTTGACCATTCAACACTAGGAAGAATCTTGAGTGTCAACTCTGAATTACACAGAATTATTATTCTCTCTTTCACACAGTCTCACAGTTCACAGAACATGACAGAACAACAAGTAACACTGGTAGTATGTCACCGTTCCGGAAGCAGGAAGGGTCTTCTCTCGTCGCCTGAAAATGCACAGCTCCAAAGTGGGTTAAAAAACATCAAATGAAGAAGTGGAAAACATTTCCTTCCCCAACACGAAAAAAAAAACCCACCTCGATCTCCAGTGCCTCAGCGCACAATTATTTAATAATTATTCTTATGACACATGAAATTCTTTTATCTTTACGTTAACTAAGTTTAACAAATGCACTTAACATCAAAATAAGTAGCACAAAATTCTTAATACCTAAATATCTAAAAAAAGTTAGAAAAAAAAACAACTACAATGAATAATGCTTAGGAAAAAAGAAAAAGTGTAAACACTACAGTAAACAATGAAACAATGAAATATTCAAATCAAATTTACAAACCGCTTTATTTTATTTTAGTTACTTATTAAATTACCAAAGACTAAGATCGAAAATTTCAGTTTAAGGTTTCAATCAGATATTTAATTCACAAAATAAGAACATTAAATGAGATCTGAAAAAATTAAAAACTCCAAAAAGCCGTTCAAAGATGACAAAATGTAAACACTACAATAAACCATGATTCAAGGAGAAAAAACTCAATTAAAATTAATGAGTCGTTTCTTTCTATTTTTAGTGACTTAAAAGTACCAAAACTAATTTCCTGAATTTCATTTTAAGATTTACATTAAATATTTCAGTCATGAATAAAGAAAATTAATAAACGTTAAACGCTTCAAAAATGGCCGATAAGGATGACAAAGTGTAAAACACTACAGTAAACAATAACTCAAGGACAAGAAGTTCCATTAAAATTAAAAAGTCACTTCATTTTAGTACTTAGTTATATTATTAAACAAGGCCAAGCTCATAAATTTAATTTTAAAGTTTCTATGATGTAGTTAAGTCACGAATAAATACAATTAAATGAAAATTGAAAGAAAATTAGAAAAGGCTCTTAAAAGGTCCTTTTATTTTCACTTGAGATATTATTTTGTGTTCTTTCTTTTATTGATAACCAAACTTTGAGCCTCTTTATACTCATTTTTGCTGCTTGTCGGCTTCTCGACTCTTCTGGAACATTTTCATCTACAAATTATTTTCGTTTACTTTCCGGCAAGCTATTGTCTTGATTTCTCTGCGAGGATTGAATTATATCTTGATAGTTTGTTCGTGTAGGGGAGTGTAGGTGTTTCTAAGGAACAGTTAAATTATTTTGTCCATCTGACTTATTTCCTACGACTACACTGTTATTACTGTAAACTTCTTCGTTCTCATTTTTCTCAACCTGGTCCTTTTTTTTTAACAATTTGATCTTCGGTACTTTTCCTGATGTTGCAATCTCCTCTTCTTCTCCCACCTCTTCGCCCGAAGAGGCACCTCCAAGTTCTCCAGACGCGACATCACTCAACTCTTCATCTGATCCTATCTGATCACCAGATTCTAAAACCGATGACTGATCAAAAATTGTCTTTTCTAATGGAGAGGTGGAGCCCCTAAGACTTTGATTAAGTATCTCACATCTCGCAGCTGTGTATCTCATCTGTTTACAAAAACGACATTGAAACATCACACCTGGATAAGTCACGAATGCTTTGTAACATTTAATAAAGACAACATTTGCAATCTCTCTTTTCACTTCCATCACATGAATTCTTCTACCCGTAAAGGTGCCGCTTAAAAATCAATCATCTAATTTCATAACCTCTCATATGATAATACTTTGCCATAGGCTTTGAACACTTCTTTCACTTCAGTTTCTTCCATCTCTAACCGAATCATCGAAACAATTATGCTCCTCCTGCTTATAAAACGAAATAATCAATTAGTCCATTTTCCAAATTTATAGGAAGCATCCAGAAAACTGTCCCAACTATTCGCCTTTTCTTGGAAAAAAGAAACAACACTTTGTTCAGTGAAATCACTTGAAAACCTTCAAGAAATCCAGACTGATATCCTCTGGAAAAAATATGATCTTTACCAATTTGTTTGTCTAAGTTCTGTACTGGGGGACCCGAATATTCAGTCACAAAAGTACCGGAATAGTACAGTGCCATTCTGAGAAGAAATATGCAGCAATGTACTTACAATTGAAGTCTTCGCAATCAGACTAATCCACATTATCCATAGGAAACACATTGTAAAGGCTACACTGGAAACCATTGTAAGCACCTACTAAAGCAGAAGCACCATTAAGCATTTTATGAAAGAACTAAGGCAGAAACATCGATTATCAGTGTATGAAGGAACCAGAGCAGAAGCACTATTAATCACTGTATTGAGAAACTAAGGCAGAAGCACCAGTAATCATTGTAATGAGGAACTAAGGCAGAAGCATCGATTATTACTGTCTGCAGGAACCAATGCATAAAAATCGATTATCACTGTATTGATGAACTAAGACAGAAGCATCGATTATCACTGTATGCAGGAACCAAGAAAAAAACACCAATAATCACTGTATTGAGGAACTAAGGCAGAAACATCATTAATCACTGTATGCAGGACGTAAGGCAGAGACCCCAATTATAACTGTATGCAGAAAATGATTTGATGATGAAACATGAAATCTCAGATCGGTAGCGACCTTTAAAACCTTACCCGCACCACGTACTAAACTACTTTCTTCACGGCCTTTCCTCTCGGTTGTGGTGGCCTTATCGCTTTGTTTGGGCGGCATTTCCTCCATGTTACCTCACGGGATTGCCGAGGCACTCCGTCACATTCGAACGCCGCATTCAAAAATCGAACACAACGTTCGAATGTCGCAGCCTTCTGTTTTTCAACGTGGTGACCTATTTAAAATCTGAATTTTGGAATCAACTACGACAAAGTGGCGTGATGTCCTTACCGGACGTTTTCAGAAAGTTCTTTTTGTACCGCTGAAACAAAAATAAGGAAATAAGGGCATACACCTTTGCTGGCTGAGCCTATCTAAAGGCGTCTTTAAAAACCTGATCCATTAAAACTTTTAACAAGAAAATGTTTTTAATCAATTATTTATATAATTTTTTTTCGAATAAAATTCTATTTACGTTTTTAATTTTTCTTGATCGAATATTTTGTTGAGTAAATCTAAATTAGACATTTTTTAAAAGAATGAAAGCAAAACCTTTCCATATAATAATGCATCATAAAATGATATTAAAGAAAATTTAAGATAAAAAGCAAATGTAATGATTATAAAAAATGTACATGTAATTTGAATGCCACACATTCCTTCTAAGAACGAGGAAATTTATATGACCTAATGGAACAGTATAAAATCAAATATGTACAAAATATTTAAGTGAAAAACATTATGAGAAATATATTGTTCTTTTTAATTTGGTCGCAAATTATAGCTATAAAAATTACTCAGCCTTTTGAATAACTACGTCTACTGCAATTTCGTTTATTCCCATAGAAAATGCGAAAATAAAACTGCCAATACTAATAAAAATTTATGGACGTTTCTTTATACATTTTATTTACCCACTTCGCTTTCCTCAATGTTCTCGTTACGAAATATCATTGATGCTCATAGGAAAATTATCTTAGACACATTTAATACATACAAACTCTCAAAGACCAATGCAATTTCAACAGCAGATTTTTTGCGATTCTTGCTGGTATTTCCAGACTAAACAACCGTAATGAAAAACGTTTCAGGCATAATATTTATTAGAACATTTTATATACGACTTTAGGTAAACCACGTATACATAATAGTTATTTGGGACCGTGTTTTATAACGAAATTTTATTTTGTTAGTGAAAGGTAACAGTAACTATTTAGGCCTTATGTCCAACTCTTTTGAAAATTAGGTTGAATTTAACATTGAACAAGAAATTTGAAGTATTTCACTATTACAACACGCGTCCGATAAACTCCAGGACTGACCGCATAACTGACTTAACGGTAATGGGATCAAAATATCGTGTGTATGACAGAAGAATCCTGTCCTCTAGTCAACGAACAGCAGCATTCCGGCATAAACTGGTATCGATAGGTGGCAAACGGGCATTGAATGATTCATAGCAAGGGTTCTCGTCCCATTTCGTTTTAGCCATGAAAGAACAGAGAATAAACATCCGTTTTGTTTGAAATTTGGTTAATCAATACTGAAACTTACTGAAGGTTAAAAGAAGTGAAAGGGGGCACAGCGTTATTCCACAGCAGTATTCAAATGGTATGTACCGTTTCGTAACGGGCGGGAATACTTTGATGATGATCTGAGATCTAGTCGTCCTTCCAAAATGAAAACAACGAAACACATCGAACAGGTGCGGAATCAGTTAAAGATTGCCCAAATACAGTGAAACATTTTAGCTGAGTCGATTGGCGTCTGTAAGTATATCTGTCATGAGATTCTACGGGAGGATCTGGAAAAACGAAAACTTAATGCCAGTTTGGCACCTCACATTCTGAATGATGATCAAAAGAAGGCTCGTTCATCGATCTGTTTCGAACTGCTGGGCACTGCAGATGATTATCCTGTTTTTGCTCCAGATTATGGGGAAATAAAATTTGGGACCTTTAGTATGATCCAGAAGCCAAGTGACAAAGCGCTGAGTTTAGAAATATCAGCTCACCATCGACCAAGAAAGCCCGCATGCAACCATCAAAGACAAAGACGATGCTGATAGTCTTTATCTATTCCAAAGGTAAGTCCACAAGGGAACCATACCAAGGTGTCAAACGATAAATCAAGAATTCTACAAGCAAGTCTTACCGCGTTTACGCAGCAGGATTTGTCACCGTCGTTCCAGTTATGGGAATCCGGAAATTGGCTCTTGTTCCATGATAACGCAAGAACCCTTGTTGTCAGTAAAACTTTCTGGCTCACCATCAACTCACTTTGTTGTGACATGCGCCGTACTCTGATGATTTATCGCTCTGTGCCTTTTTCCTGTCCACCAGGACAAAACGGGCACTAAAAGGGCAGTATCATGCAGTCATTACATCTATCCAAGCAGCGGTGACAAAACAATTTGCGGACATCACGGAAAGTGCCTTTCCGAACTGTTTTCAGAATGTTCAGGAACGCTGGATGCTGTGTGTTGATTCAGAAGTGCGGTAGTTTGAATGTGATCAATATTAATTGTGAATATGGTGCTTTTTTATATTCTTTATTACTTGAGTTCTGGAACTTTTCGGTCATAGGTTATATTATGTAACTTCTCATTATATGTGGATAGGCAGAAGAAACAGAATTCAGCCGCAGGTTGAAATGCGCAGTGAAAAGTTTGTTTTTTTAACCCTTATGTTTAATTTGAGGTAAAACCGAAACAATGATTTCAAATTTATATCACCCTGCAGCAAACACATTTTTACTTGACGCATATCATTTTGGTAAAAGATAGTCTTCATATTACTAGAATTATGCTTTTATTTCAACCGTCACGTATGTTGATAAATTTCAATATTATGCAGTTCATGTGTTTCCTTTGAAAAATTATGCAAGCGATTTTAATACCATTAGGACCAATTTTACATGTTAAATTTAATCAATGCAGTCAGTTATTGATGTGAACCCTCCTATAGAAAAAAAGTTGCTTCTTTGTTTTCTTTGAGAGGTTACGGAACCGACTTTATTTTACCAGACGATATATTCCTGCACTTAGTATAATTTCTATAATGCTCATTTCCATTAAAATCGTACAACCTTAGAAAAATTTGGAAGAGAATCCTTCAAATATAATGGAGACATGTATGCACATCTCTTTTAAAAACTGGCCAATAAATCCAGCACGACTAATTTCGTATGATGTTTAGTTCTATACTTGCTTCTCTTATGATTATGGACTAATCTTTCATAACATTCCAGCATTTAGGCATATCCTTCTCCTAAAAGAAATCACTTGTCGGATATTAAACTTTCCACACTCCTGTAGGATATTCTAATACTTTTAGCTGAAAAAATATAAATTAACTTACATTCGATCTCTAAAAGGATTCTTCCGAATTTCATTAGACTGCAAATTTCGTGTTTGGCGAATCTATAATTCGAAAGGTTATGCTTCCGCTAATGTTCACATACAAATGGCCAGGACCATTATCTCTTTAATGGTAAAAAATTGCTTCATCAAAAATCTAGTCTACAGATACTCTCGGATTTCAGGTAACCAGTTAGAGTTAAGGTATAAAATTGTTCAATTTTTAGTATCAAAGTCATCCATTTCTGAACACTGAAAATCTAAGTTTTTGTCTTGTGTTCTAACTAACCCAACACAGTAATAGGGGCAATTCTAATGACACAACTCTCGCAAAAATGGTTTCTCTGTGTGCCAAACAGATATACATCCTTTGTAAAAACAAAACAAAAAAATATAAAGGGTCATCTTTCGCACATTTCAAGCTTTATAGTGCAAAAATATTTTTTTAAATCGGACTATTAGTTGCAGAGATATGGTGTCCATAGACAGACGGATGGACAAACCGATAACATAAGCACGATCTTTTTTTAGAAAAGACGTGCTAAAAAGCGGCCAGAAGTAATTGTCCAATCAACATGAAAATTGGTATGTGCAATGAACATGTACAGGAATCTAAATTATTGCAATTCGAGAGCAGTTGGACCGTTTATTCGAATGTAACAGCTACATCAGCTGAACAAGTCAGCAGGTTGTAGTGTTACCTCTGGCCCGAATACAAACGTTTACCCTGCTTGACATGGACGTATACAGCTTACCTATACTATTCTGAGGTATTCTAGGTTAGGTGGTGTCGGAATTTCGGCCCAGCTTGCCGACATTCCGGGATGGGTGTAGGTGGCTCCCCATCATATCCCAATCATGTTCAACCGGTGAGAGATCTGGCGAACGGGATGGCATTGCATGGATTTTGATATTACGCAGGCAGTCCTGGGAGCGCGGTGTTCTGTGTGGCACGGCATTATCCTACTGAAAAAATTGCCGGGTTATGCTGCGACAGGAAACACAACACAACAGGTCGTAGAATATCGTCGACGTACTGATGAACCGTGAGGATTGTACGCAGGACTACAAAGGGTGTCCGGCAATTTTATGAAATGGCTCCCAAGACAGTCATTCCCAGTGTGCGAGACTTGTGCCGTTCCAAGGTAAAGGTAGAATCCGTACGCTTGTCGGCTCGTTTCCAGAGAAACACACTGCATGCTCTGGTCATCGCCACCTAGTGCAAACCGTGATTCGTCACTAAAAAGAACACGCCACTGGACACTCTCCCACGTTGATCGGGCCCACCAGCACTGCATCCGGTACCTGTAATGCTCGCTGGTTAGTGAAAGGCTGCCGAATGGCACCCTAAAAAATAGTCCCCATGTTGCCAATCGTCTAGAAACAGTTCAGATGACCACTTCCGTATTTGAAGATGACGCAACATATCTACGGTTGGTTTATAGCGACGAATTTGGTTCTATTCGGAGGCTTTAGCAATCCCCCAATCATTGCGTTCTGTCGTTGCTGTCGGTCGTTCACTGCGCGCGTGCCGTTGGGTTGTGCTCTTCCCGGGCCATTGGCGCCAACATCGTGTGATTTCCGTGTCGCCCGAATCAAATGCTCTGCGATACGGCGACGTGAAACACCAGCCTCTCGCAGCTCAATTCTACGTCCTCTCTCAAACTCCCTCTATAGCTTGTAGTGTGCACGGGTCCAACGCGGAGACATCCCCACATTCCGTGAAGGTTAGTTCAATCGCAATTCACTGTCACAAATGTCTCTGCGTGCGAGCTCTGCTCTTGAGAAGCCCTCCTCGATGCGCGGTTCTCATGCGCTGTGGAGTACCACCATCTCGTTATTGGTCGTTTATTTTTAATCATTTGCGAATTCAGCCATGAGGTAATTGCATGCGGAGTTTCATCAGGATGCAACTACTTCGTTGGGCAGCTCCGTTTTTTGATTTTTTGCAAAAAGTAGATACTTTTATGTTTCGAAAAAATACAAAACAAGAAGTTTTCTCGTTTATAACAACGGACCAAGAAGCAAAGGTACTTAGTTCCATATCATAATTATGTGGGGAGCACGGAGATCAAAAGCACACACATGATTTCATCACGCAAAATATTCAGAAATATTTTAACAATGCTCTCACAAAATGGCACTCTTGACTTTTCTGCAAACACAAATCGTCCTTCGCAGTTTTTCGTTTACCTTCCACACCGTTTTGAGTAGAAGGGGAATTATATCTACTGACGTAACTTTTCATTAACAACAAAACTCTAGGTATTCATTTAAACCATATATTATATTTTTTAAATACTACACGTCTTTGTAGCACCAGATATTCCAAACAAATTTGAAACTTTTGCGGTGTAACTTCAACAGAGTTATAACTTGTTCTGTAAAGAACTTTTAGCATGCCATCGATCCAACTGCGTGAAATAAATAAACACGTTCACTGTTGTTTTAAACAATGACATTCCAACATTAGTAACAAGCAGAGTCTGCAGTGAAACCCCTAATTGTACCCTTACTAAGCAGTATAACCTACATACGGAAAAGTAGTGTAAGATGCCGGTATTTACATTAAAGTTATATCCTTGAATATGCTAAAACTGTTCATTTACGATTTTCTCATTATTTTTCCATTTAAAAGATCAATCTGCGGGGAACCCAGCAATTCGTTTTCAGGTGATTAATAAATATTAATATCAGCAGCTAGTAGGATTCCTTTGGCTATAGCCAGAGCAGTTAGATTTTATGCCAGGTATTTTACACTACATGAACTTCAAATTTCTCCTTCATATGTACAGTTATTATGTACGAATAAAAAATAGCACCGGGAACAGAAAGAATAATATTTGGTACATTTTAAAGTTGTCAAAGTGTAAACGTTTCTCAGTCGCCCCCAAATTTCATGTGTGAAATATATTTCATTATATCCGCTTAAAAGTCTGTGAACAAAATTAGTCTTTATACGGTACCCCGCTAGCTGTGACTCTTTCGTAGTTCCTTGTTTTCTTCAAGGAGAAAGCACAAATGCTCCAAGTCAACTAATCATGATAAACGTATCCAACATTATCATTAAACAATATTAAGTCAACACTCTAAAATGCACAAAAATTCCAGACGGAATGCACAGAAGAAAAAGGGAACTGGACATCTTTCTGTTATGACTGCTAAGCTTGTGCAGAAGGGCAATGCAAAATCTCAAAAAATTCGCGACTTGCATAACCTGAGCTTTCGTTCCATTTTTCAGATATTTTACCTACTTTGCTGCATGAAACTGGCACAGACAAATTAGTATGTTGAATGTCCTCAGGTATCAAATTATTGAAGCGACTCCACTATTATGTAAATAACTTACAAGATCATATCGCAACATGAGTTGAAAAATCGGATTTGTATGGGAATTATGAAACCAAAGATAGTCTTTACAATGGGGTCTACCTCATTCACCGAAAAAAACATGAAAGTTCAGGCAAATTATATCCGCCAGAAGGCATAGGTCAGCTGACTTTCAGGAACGGAAGATAGTGCTGCTTGATTACATCTGGGCAGAAAGTACCAGAATTCATTCGGAAGTTTATGGTAAGACGCTAAATATATTTTTGTAAGAAATAAAGAAATAAAAAAAAGGCGCGGCTTGCTGGCTTCGGCGTGGTGATTCTTCAGAAAAACGTTCGATCTCATATTGTGGAATGTACCCGAGAATTGCAGGAACATTTGAAATGGGAAACATTTGATCAATCGCTCTACAGCCCGGACTCTGCTCCAAGCGACTATCACCTTATAGGACACATCAAAACCTGGTGGGCCGCCCCGATGGCGCAGTGATATGAGCAATGGCTTCTGATCATTCGTCCGAAAGGGGTCCGGGTTCGAATCCCGGCGAGTCAATACACACGTCACATGGCTGCCCGTAGAAATTACAGCGAACAGCCGTAACAAATTAGAGCCTATTAAATCTGTTTAAGTTACGCGACAAAGGAACCCGTTTTCAGTGCCCTGACTCTCTGCCCAGTATCAAACTCCTTCAGGCCGCCATGTTTAGCAATCATGACAGTCTCACGTCTAACAGATTTTTTTAATTTCTTCCCACTTTCTTTTCCTTTTCCTTCTAACTTTACTTTGATCTATAATTTTGTTAGTACTTTCCTCTGCTATTAATTCCGCATCCATTAAAAAAAACCTTGCTATTACAGCAGCTGACCTATCAGAAATTTCCGTGCAATCACGGACTTGTGCTAGACTTCGCAAATTAATCCGCATTTGCTTTTCATTAATGGTTTCCAAACGAGATACTGTTTCATTCCAAACACTTTTCATGCTGGATTTAGCATCAGATTCTCCATCCCTAATCTTCGCTTCCTCTCATGTTTAGCTATTTGAATTATCTGATACTAGCTTACTCACCTCTGATTGAAAATTTGAAGGCATTACCGAAGGAATTTTAAATTCTTTAGATTCTCAGTATATTGCACGTTTAAGATTTTGGGCACCTGCAAGATCTACCGAGGTAATAACCATTTTTTTCTGATGTCTTTGATAGTTCAAAAATACTCGTTCTTTAATAGGTGTCTTATTCTTGTACTTACACGAGTAGTTGCAGCCTTTGCACGCTGATATAAGGAACAGCCTATTTTCCGCTGACACCCTAAAAGCTTCATTTCTTTTTCATATTCTCGATGTTCCTAGATCTTATTGTTTTTTTTTATTTCTATACTTTTTGTAAAATATTTTAATCATATGTAACATCAGTTTTCGTATGAACAATCGATTGATCACTGAAAGGGAAATTGATGTATGTTTTCGTAATCCACAGGAACGTTTTGGATCATATTGTTCATTTTCATCAATATCGAAGGCTTGTTGACGAAGATTTTTTTGCATGAAGGCGGCAGAGATGAAAGTTTAGGGAGCTTAAATTTTCCAAAAAGTTTTGTGTCAGAATGAGAAAGAACGTTAGAATTCTTTCTCAATAAAGTGAACGCGAAAGAAAAGACGAACAATGCATACGACCCCCTAAAATGCGAATCCATGCGAGAGATAATAGAGTGTAGTAACAAATGTTCACCAACGAAACCAAAAAAAAAATCCCAGTCTTGTCATGAAATTACATGATCACAATACTGCAAGACGAAGACGGTGAATTATTTGTATTGATTTCTTTTAGCCTGTGTAAAGCACCAACACAAAGAATTACATTCCATCATTGAAAACTCTGAATCTACATTTAAAACGACCACAGAGTCCTAAGAACATTTTGCTTCAGTATAACAACGCTGAACGATCGACGGTACGAATCACTGTTAAGGGCAATTGAGAAATCGGATATCATTGTCTTTAAACATCCTCCTTTAAATAACGACATGGCGTCGTCATGGGGTTCTTACCAGTTACAAAAGTGATTTAACTTCTCCATGGACATCTATATGGCTCAGATAAAGAGGTGGGCAAAATGGTAAAGACCTGAATGGAGAAATGTGGCGTTGAGTACCTTCGTGACGACTTGGAGAAATTTCTGAATTCTCCACAGGTGTATTTGGCGAATATTAATGTTCATTTGAAATAGTAACCCAGGACAGGAAAGATCCATTTCCAAACATAATTTTTGTGTTTCGGTTATTGATATGCACTTATTCAAACAAATATTTTTTTACCGAAGAATACCAGGGAACCTCGGGTGATGATTTATATCGGACATTATGATAGAAGGTTTTATTTATATATAGAAAGTCGCCAGTTTACGCGCTTAATTCTTTATGTTGTCTCTGATTCTCTCTGTTTGCCTTATGCGAAATAGTAATTTTCGCTCTCAACATATCCTATTTGGATTATTTTCCTTACAATTCTTCATCTCCCGTGACCTATGTTTCTTTCGATGTAGGTGTAAACACCTATTTCTTTGTGAAAAGGGTTTCAAAATTTAAAAAACCGGATTCAAAGGTGATTTTTCAATAGTTCTGTTTAATATGATATAAAATGTCAGACACAAATAAATTAAGTACGTTTGTTCGTTTCTGAACTGAGCAATACTTTTAGAAACTCATTTCTTACTGGTTCTATTCAATAGGAGATAAAAGATGGGACACATATAAACTAATTACGTTTTGAAATACTGTATTTAAATCATGTTTTTTTGTATTACTTAAAGTCTAAAATTTTTAAGTATTTCCTAATATGAAATTTTACACGTAATAGTATATCTTCCGTTAGGAACATTTCTCGTTGTGTTTTTGATCGTTCGCAAAGTATTCTACGCGTTGTTAGCATAAGCTCTCATTTCTTTGTGAAACATTTTACCGAATCAAGGAATATGGCGTTAAAATGTTTTATTACGAGTGCAGTTCAACATGAAGAATATCTACGCACAATTTGCGTTTTATAAAATGCGGAAATTGTATTTCAACGACATATAAACATGATAAAACTAGTATCCATGCTGTGTTTAAATATCTTCGACTTGTTTTTTTTAGAAATTCATGTTTTTCTGTGAATTGTACCTAAATCAAATCGTTGCAAAATGTGCAGCTATTCTTATAAAGATTTGACTATGTACATGCCGAGTCGATTCCTTTCCCGCAATCCTCCGAGCTGTGCCTAAAATGAATACCTCACTTTTCGTAAATATACCTATCTATGAGCATGAACGAAGGAGAATGGCTAGTTCCCTGAAACGGATCTCATGCCACTGGATAGAAACAAGGACTCACACATAATCCAGTAAAGAGTGTGTATTTTGATTTCAAATTAAGATTCAGTAAGAAATATTTGCTTTACAAAGAAAAAGTGCAGTATTATACAAATTAATCAGGTATGATATAGAGATTTCGCCATTGTTTTCAAAAACATATATCATTAAGGTTTCTTAAGTGAAATATTTTGTCAATTAATTTGTGCAGAAGATTAAACTTGCAAAGGAGTTTTAGAGATCCTTCTGTCAATACCAAACGACGGTGTGGAGGCAGCATGATATCTGATGATTAATATGACCGTGTTTTGCAGTCGGAAGGGTTTTTAATGTTTTATTACAAATTTCACGTTTTAGGTATTTAAATTTTCTCTAAGAAGAAATTCCCAAATTTCTCCAATTTCCTCCTCTGTTCTACCTAATTTTAATAGGCTGTTTTTAATTATTTCTCACGGGAGTTCTACCTAAGAGGGCATTATATTCCCTCAGCGATGGCGCTCGTTTTGAAATTTTAAATGACCAATTTATGTGAATAGAAGCAACTTCTTTCACGTTTGTTCCCGATATGTTTTTGTCCCCGATACCAAAAGGTGGAAATGTGATTTTCTTCATGGGTTGTCAAGCGTAGTTTTAGTGTAACTAGCTTCCTATTTCAAAACACGTACTTTTGAATTTATATCATGTGAAGGATTCAAGGAAACATGGCTTCCCTAAAAAAGGTGGCACTTACTATATCTGTATTACTATCGAGTTAAAAACCTCTGACTCTTAGGTATAACAGGAAGAGATTCTGAGATGTATGCAAAAACATTTAATTTTCTGAAAGTTTTGTGAAAACACTCCATATGGAGGTCCAATTTGAACAATGATGTCTGATGGTAATATATAATTACTACCAAAAGCAAAAATGTTTCAGTTTTCGTTTTATTATTTGGAAACTGGATTATATATAAATTAAAAGCAAATTTTATTTGCTGTTTGGTTAATTTTGTTTGGAAGCCTTTGAATAGGTCTCAATCAATTCAAAAATAGCATCTTAAAATAAAAACGTCTAATGAATAAGTCCAGTGATTTCCAACTTTAATTTAGCGGTAGATGGCACGATACTCTCAGAGCCAACGTCTGCGTTTGACAAATTGAGATATTCATTGGAATGATTTCTAATTTTCCACTTTATTAGTAAATGATACTATACGCTCAGATCTGCCAATTTATGGTGTTAATAATTGCATCTCGAAGTTCAGAACAAAACCAATTTAACGCATTCTGTCACTGTAACTCATTTTTAGGTTTAATTTCACAATAATTACAGTCGGAAATTGATATGTTTACTGGTTTGAATGCTAATAGCATGAGAATATATGTGGGAATCGGGAAACTTCCCCACTATGGTTCCGTCGAACCAAAACTCTTAAATAATGGACGGATTGGACGAACTGTGAACACACACACATTTAATCGGATGTACACTTACAATTGATATAGAATACACTAACAACGGAACCCACTCGTTCCGCTAAGAAATACAAACATGCCAAAAACCAAACGAATACCAATCGAACACAATTCGACACATAGCCCGGTCTCGGTGTTTACACTTCAGAACTCTCTGTAGCTCTACTTCTTGTCTGTGGAAGCATGTTTTAGTGACGCGCCGATGTCCGACGCTCACGCCACCCAGTGGCCGCTCCTCCGCGTAGTTATCTCGGCATTTCACCATCATGACGTTACATACCCAAAATCCACAGTCTCGGCCATGCTGACTAGGCGCTGTCCTCAGCGGCTCCCGCATCCGGTAGTGTTCTGGGCATTTAGACAACAAAAGAAAACAGTTAAATAAAACACATACTCACAGTCACTGGAAAAGGAATTGGAAGTCCTTCAGTGACCCCCTGTAGGCCATGGCTTCATATGGTTCGCTGCAGCAGATGTGTTGTTCGGTCTTTCGTGGTTTCCCACTTTCTCGACGTCTACCGATTCTTTGCCTTCACTGCTTTCACACGATAAGGGCCAACGAACTTTGGTCGCAGCTTTAACCCCGCACCGAATTGCGTCCTCTGATTTGCAACTAGATCGTTGACTTTATACAGTTTAGGTGGTTTTCGTTTCCGGTTGAATTGTCGACTATTTTCCTGTTGTAGTCTCAAGATATTACTCTTGGCATCTTCACGCATATCATCTCCATCACGTAGTGTGCAGTTTAAATGTTCCTCTTCTAACAGTTCTCTCATTTTTAGATCTCCAGTAATCTTTATTTTAACGCCAGTCATCAGATCAAATGGGGTGTATTTAGTGCTTCTTGAAATCTTGTTATTTTTTAAAATGGAATTTTTGGTTTTGTTCGGCTTGTAGCCATGCACAAGATCGGGAACGTTTCTGCGCATTTCCAAATCTCGTATATAATCCAAGTTCAACATGATCAAATCTTCCGTCACACTCACGACGTGCAGCAAAAAACTATTAAACATGTTCTCACTTCGTTCTCCTGAAGCGTTGATAACCGTCTGCTGTTCTGACAGGCTTGGCTCAACGACGCCAGCTTCTGACATTGACCTACTTTCATCTTGGCAAACAGGTTTGCAGGTATTATACACTAAGCGTTGATGCCATTCGAAACTGCTGCCGTTACTTCAAAACAAAAGTCAGAACTATTTAGTGAGATCTTTAACTTTGCCAGGGGAACTTCATGTTTATCATTAAAACAACTAGAAATAATTACTCTGCCCTCTGTTATTTTTTTTGGCGAGGACCACATTGTTACACACTACCGCAATTTGGGCACCTGAATCAATAAGAGCAGTTACTTCTTTACCATCAATCAAGATGTCAACATACTTCAGTTCGTTTATAAAACCTTTTTGCTCAACGGGCTGTTCCGATTCCAGTACATTGACTGAACTTTCACCCCGCCCACTATGCTCACTTACGACTTTAGGTTGTCTTCGAAAACGTTTAGAACAAGATTTTGCAAAAAGTGTTCCTCCACAAACGTAATATCTGGGTTTTTCCCTTATTTTGCACATAGTTATTTTTGTTGGACCTTTCGTACCGTACATTCTTAAAATTTCCGTTTCCACCTTTACTCGTATTTTTCACCAATTTGTACTCAATTGCTTGAACATCATTTAACGATTTTCCTTTCGACACAAAATAAACATCACACTCTTTCGCTAATCTTACAGGGTCAAACCAACTTTCTCTCTGCTTAATCCCTATGTGAGATACCGTGTCTCTGTCTAAGGTTTGGTACACTTTGTCCGCCACCATCAATTTGATTAACGAATTAAAATTACTAACCTCACGCGGTTTACAATAATACTGAAAGTTTGCTGTTAATCTCGATGCGAATTGAATATGTGTTTCACTCGGCTGTCGACGAGCTTCCGGAAAATTATTCAGAAATTCCTGCGCTGTCGGTTGAAACTCTCGTAATATTAGGGACTTATGCTTATCATAATCTTTCATCTCTTCCAAAGCAATACGTTGCTAGCTTTTTCCCCGAGAACGTTCATCAAGATCTCTGACCTCATGTCCAGCGGCACCCCTTTTATAACAAAGCTCGTTCCACAAATAGGAAAAACAAATTGAGGTTCTCTGGTTTCACTGGAATAGTCATAATCAGTGTACGAACACTTTTAATCAGGTTTTCAAGATTAAACATAGGCCGTTGAAATCCCGTATTATCACTTCGCTCATTCAGCTGCAATGCCGAACGGCTTCGAATACTTTCCAGTTCTACATCTTCCTCCAATTGCGCTAATTTGATTTTTTCCATCTCTAGTACTCGATCATTTTCAGCCCTCGGCTTCCTCTCTTCTATTATAGAACTTAAAACGTCTTTTACAAAATCCGGATCATTTTTACAGATTTCAGTGCTCTCTATTTTTAATTTTAAATCAACTATCGTCGCTCCTGTTGTCGCCGTTTCACCGACCTCTTGTGTTACTTGAATCAAGTCTTCTTTGCGAGAATTTCTATACATAGTTGACAATAAAGCTTACCTTCAAGACGTGAAATAAAAGCTCTGTCTTTACCACTGCGTAATCCACAGGCGATTCGGGGCAGATTTCACTTACTGACACCAGAATTGTGGGGCACTGGGAAACTTCCCCACTATGGTTTCATTGAATCACAGCTCTTAAGTAATGGCCGGGCTGGACGAACTGTGAACACACACACATTTAATCTGATGTACACTTACAATTGATATAGAATACACTAACAACGGAGCTTACTCGTTCCGCTAAGAAATACAAACATGGAGAACACATCGAACACATTTCGGAACACAGCACTGTCTCTGTGTTTACACTTCAGAACTCTCTCTAGCTCTACTTCTTGTCTGTGGAATCATGTTTTAGTGACGCGCCAACGTCCGACGCTCACGCCACCCAGCGGCCGCTTCTCCGCGTAGCGATCTCGGCATTTCACCATCATGACGTCGCATACCGAAAACCCACATATATATTGCACTACGGAAGTGCTAAGATTTCTAATGCGGATGACTTGCTACTAGTCGTTCATGAATTTAGGAGAAACCAAGTAGCATTGCTCAAACCCCGCTATGATTAATATATTACTGTTTTTCTAAATGTCGTATAAAGAAATGTGGGACCGTGCTTCCTAAAACTTCATCAATTATGTACACCATATTCATTCCGAAATGTACCCCTATCACAGAGCAGAAAAAGGAAAGAACTTCCCCAGAAGAAACTGCGCAGATGCTAACAATTTGGTAACATAATAAATCATCATTGTATCTGCTCTTACATTTTAATAAAGGTGTCACTAATGTTCTTTACTTCTTAATATTTTTAATATATTCTTTCACAACGTTACCGAATGAACCAAATGTGGCCATGGAAACCTAGATATTAAGTTCTTAGTTGAATGTCAAGAAAAATAATTTATTCAATGAACAGCTCTGGGAAACGACTTACGGTTCAGGATGTTGAAACGGGTAAAAAAGTTTTAAAAGGCAGTAATGTTAAATGTATTGTTTCTTTTTTTCTTCGTTTACTGTCAGTTCGTCAATTTTGTGCTATTCCAAAATTTAGATTCAGTTCTTTGTCAGCTCGTTCGAAGCACAATTTCGACTTACGTACATCACGCGCTATTACGTGGCCCAAAACATGTTCTGCCGAAGAAAGTTGATTTTGTATCCTGCAGTAATTGGTATTCTGCATCGTCAGTTTTTACGGCGAGAACAGTCACATATTTGTATCCTACAGTAATTGGTATTCTGCATATCAATTTTGATGGCAAGAACAGTCCAGGAAATAATTGTACCGGTATTTTCTTACATAACTTTGTAGAATCGAAATATTTAATGTTATTTAAAGTTTATGTCCATCATTTCCATCTTACCATGGCAATTGACTGAGCTACAGAATGTAATTTTCTACCAATGACTTAAAAATCTCAAACTCCTTTCTTGAAATATCCATTCGCACAAAACTCAAATAATTTTATCAGGACATTCAATTATCTACGCCCCATTTTCTATAACAACGAACTTCCTGAAATTTAAACAGTTCTGGACAAAATCTAAAGGATATATAATTTATTAATGACAAAGCTTATATCTGCAATGCTTGCAACAATTCATTCAAAAATGTAATTACTCAAGTTTTTTGTACATATCTGTACTATAAACCTGCTTTTTGTGTCACCATAGTAAGGGCAGTAATTCTTTCCTGGCGCGAATTTCCGCGATTTTTTTCGCGAATTTTAGGGTTTTTTCTGTAATTTCGCGAATATCAATTATATCTTCGAATTTCAGATTTTTTACATATTTTTGCCTCATTTCTACTATATTTTTTAATTCCTGTATTTTTCATAATTAAATAATGTTAATACAGCCTTCTTTAAAATTTACTCGAAAAATTTACCGCAAAGTAAACATACTCAAAAATTCAAACCAGAGCTTTAAACCTTGAATTACTTCTCAAGATTGTTCGTTACGAAGATACTCTTTTCGAAAAAGCTTGACGGGCAATCTAAGGTCACATGCACTCTGTAAAAGAGTGCACACGTGGTCTTTCGTGAGCTCTCCCCCTCTTTCCCCCATCGCTACTGTAGAATGAGCTTTGCGACTTTCCAGATTAGTTAACCGGATTGCGTCAGTGGTGTTAGTACTTTTAGCTGGGAAAGCAGCTCACAGAAAAGAGTGTTTCGCACACGCTCAAAGAATGACAGTTGTGAAAAGCATTTAGCAAGCAAGTTGCATAAAAAAAGGAGTGTCTGAACAGTTAACCGAAAATAATGCAGAAATGTGTTGATGAATTAATTGAGAAAAGAACTGCACAAGAACAGCATCGCTCAATGGAACCTTCGAAATTAACAGGTGCCTTTGTGCAGCTAACATCCCACTTTACACACGGGATAACAAAACATAAAAAATTTACTTGGAAAATTCGTTAAAAGATCTTGCTTTTATTCTAAATTCAAATTGAATGCGGAAATATTATTTGCCGAAAATATATGACATTCAAAAGAAACAAGGGAAATATTATTTTAAATCAGTACCCGGCGTAAGCAACGTAGCTGACGAAACAACTGAATCTGAATATATATTCATTTTGAATATTCTTGCTGTTCCATCAGCTGAACCGAATGTTGAAAGCTGCAATGATGAAACTTCTTTGAATGCAATCTTCCTTGAGTCATCACTGTGGAATCCAGAAATTTTAAATCAGTCCGCTTGGCAATACTTCACTGCGTTAATAAATATGAAATACCTTTTGCTAATATAACTGCTTTTGTAACAGACAATGCATGTTACGTGTCCAAAGCGTGATGAAAGAGCCTGAAAGCCGTATTGCTGAATGGGATTCACGTCACCTGCAATGGGCATCTTTTAAATTTTTTGGGCTAAATTTGGCAGAATGGATTTGAAAATGATAACTCTTTAGTACCTGCGATTAAACGTGCCTTCACAGCTTGTCCTTCTCGTAAAGGACGTTTTCGACTATTTTTGCAGGAGAAGGACAAAATATCTTGCTTACCACCAGTACCTGTGCAGATTAGATGGAACAGTTGGTTTGAGGCCGTGTTTTCTTGGTGCAAATATTTGGAAGAACACGCATAGTTTTTTTTCAAAAAGAAAAAAAACAACAACAGTAGCAGTCAAATTGTGATTTAAATCATTGGGTATTGTCAAGATAGGGATTTAGAAGAAAAATCTGAAACAGGTTGAGGTTCATGCGGCGTATATTTCCGGACAGCTCACTTTATTTTAAAAAACAGTGAATTTCCTCGCACAAAATATATAATGAAATGTCGGACATCGCCAACCGTCGTCTCAGCAAGAATTTAAGACTGCGATAACGTCCCTGCAGAAAGAGCTCTATCCACTTGTTATGAAAAAATTAAGCATTGTTTTTTTTAAGATAAAAAGCATCGATTTTGTCAGCGAGCCGCAAATTTCTTCAAAGCATGTAGGGTGTTTTATCCCAATCAATTTAAGTCCATGGACCTTTTAGACGACGAAGAAGATCTTTTGTTTTCAGGCACATTCCTATTTTGGTAGATCAGGACCAACTGAAATGTGAATTTCGTTCATGCTAAGCGAATATAAAAGAATAACGTGTCAGAGAAGGTTTGCTTTATTTGACAATGCTCCAGCACATTGTAGATGCGGGGAAGCTGATAAGTTATGTTAAAAAGATTATGTGCATATTCATGCCACCGAACACAACATATCTTATTCAGCCTATGAAGCAAGGCATCAGCTACACAGCCAAATTTCCATAAAAAAAACGTTTGACTGAAGTTTGGGAAGTCGAGGAGCCGGCTGCAGGAGAAGACAGAAGAGAGTAGAAGACGTTACAAAATCTAAAAGCTTACAATCTGAGATCTATGATTTTTAATTCTGCATCTGATGAAAGTATTATAAGTACAATATTGGTTAAATTGTTAAAAACTTCTTATAAATAAGGAGGTTGAACTAGAAACAACAATGCTCGAAATAGAAGATTTTCACGGCAGAAGATTTTTTACAGGTCGTTCCAACTGTATGTACCTTTGATCATTTTATGTTTCCCGAAGATTTTGGAAAGGCTGTCACACTGAAAGTCATTAACGTGTTGCTAAGAGAAGACGATGAAGATCCAGGTTGTCATTGTTTAACAGTTTAGGAGATTTTTGAAAGTGTGATAACAGCAGAAAGTTTTCATGGGGATGAAGACGACAGCGATAAGGCAAAAGATATTGGTGAACCAAAGCCAAAACTTCCTGAAATCAAAGAGAATTTGAAATTCGTGATAAAACACATACGTCGATGACAGCAAATATGAAAATACATCTGGTTATTACGAACATTTGAGACACTTGCGTGAATTAATAGTTCAAGAAATTAGCTCTATAAATTGACAACAGAAGATCAGTAGTTTCTTCAAAACAGTGGGCGCGTCAAGTGACATGATGTGGATGAGCCTGGACCGTCATGTTCTAAGTAGTATATTAAAGTTATATTCTATCACCTAAATATCACGTAAGTCACATATTGATTTCTTTCCTGTGGATTAATTTACATGTTGTATTACTTCAAGTGTAAAATAAATGTTTTTTTGTTTTTTACAGGTCATTCCAACTGTATGTACCGTGGTTAATTTATAGTTTTTGATTTTTAATCCGGAGTTTCATTAATCCGAACGACTTAGCTTCCAGCAAAACTAAAGGATATAAATTGTTTCACAAGGACAATAATAGACATTTGAAAAGTGAAACACTTGTTTTGCCAATCCGCAGTTGGACTTTCGATATTTGCTTGGGTTTTGAAATCGACCGAGCATTAGCCAATATGTTTTTTTGTTACATAAGAGGCTTTACTGGCAAATCATTTTCCTTGGAATGCGTGGAATACATTTGTAACGCAAGCATTTTTATATTGCTGGCTCCATATTCGTTTTCCCAATTGTATCGTCCCCCGGCAGTGCTGGGGAAAGCACAGCTGTGTATATACCTTATCTTATAATTAATCATCCGTGCTTTAATTCATAAAACCGCGATCGCATACCTAAACAAACACTTGGGCATATGTCCGGAAGGGATGCCCGTAGCACTTCAGAAGTGCTCCCAATATGTTCCTGCTTGGAAACGAAACTCCTTTTTCAGATAAATAAGGAATTTAAATTTGTTATGCGTTATTTTGTGCAAATAGTCACTTAGTAAATCAGATTCAACTTGGAAAAGTTATATAACTGAAGCAGAAATCTAAAATTATTAGCGTAGAACAAAAATTAGATTTCCAAGCTTTTGCACATTAACCATGTGTTTTTTTTCAAAGAAGACAGCAGTTTCTGTCTGTCTTCCTTGAAAAAGCCATCTGGTTGATACGCGAAAGTTCGGAAAACTGATTTTTTTCTACGCTAATATATTCGGATAACTACTATATTTATATTATTTTTCTTCATAGTTGGTATATATAGTTCCTCGTTATTACATAGATTAAAATTTGCATTTAGACGAAAAATAATGTTTTCAGTGCAAAACATCCTCACAGGAAAATTGATTATAGAGAGGAATTACAGGTGTAAACTTTTGTGTATGCGCCGAACATTGTGCAGCTGTCAGCTGGCAGAAGGTGACTTTCATGCTTTCTTTGAGACTTCTGTTATTCTTCTCTTTGCGAAGACAGTTATGTGAGATGCCGCTGCTATTCGTCATAGAAAAACTCACCCTCCTGTTCGCCAAAGGAGTCCAATTAGTGATCATGATTTCAAACCTTTCTTGCAACATTTTAAATTTGGGTAGGATGGTTATTGTATCCGTGTGTCGATCCATCCCTTTTCTGTGAGATACACATGTTTCTAAGTATCGGCACCCAATTGAGGGCAACACAAGAGTCGAGGCATAAACAAAAGTTTAGCTTCAAAAGTAATTTTAACATTTATATCGCCATTGAATTGCATGCTCTGCACATGGAAATCCAACCAAAACTCACCCTCCTGTTTTCCAAAGGAGTCCAAATAGAGATCGTGATTTCATATCTTTCTTGCAATATTTTAAATTTGGGTAGGATGGTTATTGTTTTCGTGTGTCGATCCATCCGTTTTCTGTGAGATACACATGTTTCTAAGTATCGGCCGCCAATTGAGGGCAACACAAGGGTCGAGGCATAAACAAAAGTTTAGCTACAAAAGTTATTTTAACATTTAAATCGCCATTGAATTGCATGCTCTGCACATGGAAATCCAACTACTGCTTAGTGTTTCATTTCTAAACATTATTACAGTGATCAAAAACTCACTATACATTCTAGGTACTATGTAAACGGGACTCATGCTCCGGAACGTTAGATATTACACTAGGTAAACGCGTTGAAAAGTAATTCGTGCTTCGACTGCTAGTATACCATCCGATACGACAACGTTAGCACAAAACAAAACCCCGAACGTCGGAAATCACGCTAGGTGGCAGACGTTGAAAGTAACAGTTTGTTTGAAAGCTTGTGCAACTTGAAGTCACCTTCCAGTGATGTTTCCACGACCAAGCTCATCACGATACAAACACACCAAGCTCATCACGATACAAACACACCAAGCTCATCACGATACAAACACACCAAGCTCTCACCTTCATTAAAACTCGAACACGGTTGCGCGCTTTTCCGACAGAACTCGTTCATGCCACGCAAAGCCCTCTTCAGCCAAGCAATCAAACGCCACCATTAGCTGTCTGGGAAGAAGACAGTCATTGGCAAGCATGCACCAGCAACATGCGAATGAATAAGACACGGTTTCCAAAATATCCTATTACCTGCAATTTCCAAACATACTGCTTACCCAAAGAGTTAGGAGTGAGTTTAAGACTTGAACTTGAAAGTGAAAAAATTAAATTAACAAACTACATGATGTATAAGATGAATATATCAAAATTTTCGAACACAATACTGACGATAAATTAAAATGAAACAAGGCTTAGAAACTGCGATCTTGCGACATAATTGACATTCTTTGAGAGTGCAAAATTGGTAAAAAAAAAATTAAGAGGAAACAGTATGCCCTGATATGAAAGAATATAAAAAGAGAGAGGAAAAGAAGCGGAATCAGTATGTTCTCATAAGAAAAATAAAAGAGAAGTTGATGAAATATCCACTTACAGGAACCCACATTCTCCGTTGAGAAAGGTGTTACAAGCGTTCCTACCACACAGCTTTACGGTGGTTGTCTCTCTATAACTTTGGAATTCAGAGCTTTCTAAACAAAGAGAAAAAAACAACAATTTTAACTGTGGTGCCGGAAATTAGGCGGGAAGAAAAATCGATCGCAAATAATCAGACGCCAAGTACTGCAACTAGCCTTTAAAAGATACTTTTTTTATTATTATTATAATTTTCAAAAGCAAGGAGTAAAATCCGAATCTACAACTATAACACGATGGAGCTGTGGGACGGGACGAAATAAGCCTTGAAGTAGGATATAATTACCGTAATAGGTGAGAATAACAGAAATGTAATGAAAATTTAGAGTTGCTGGAATTTTGTGCTTGATATTTAAATCACAAAGCCACTATCGCATACCTAAACAAACACGGCGCCATATGTCGGGGAGGAATGTTCGTAGCACTTCAGAAGTGCTTCCAAAATGGTTCCTGCTGGGAAAAGGAACTCCTTTTTCAGATAAACAAGGAATTTAAATTTGTTATGCGTTACTTTTGTGCAAATAGCCACTTAGAAAATTAGATTCAACTCAGAGAAATTATATAATTGTAGCAGTAATCCAAAATTATTGGCGTAGAAAAAAATCAGTTTTCCAAGCTTTCGCTCTTAAACCAGATTGCTTTTTCAAAAAAAGAGAGCAATTTCTGTCTGTCTTCTTTGAAAAAGCCATCTGGTTGATACGCGAAAGCGTGGAAAACTGATTTTTATTCTACGCCAATAAATTCGGATAACTATTATATTTATATTATTTTTCTTCATAAATGGTGTATATAGTTCCTCAATATTAAATATATTAAAATTTGCAATTAGACGAAAAAAATGTATTTAGTGCAAAACATCCTCACAGGAAATCGATTATAAACAGGAATTAAACTTGATAAACTTTTTTGTACGCACCGATATTTGTGCTGCTGTCAACTAGCAGCAGGTGACTTACATGCGTTCCTTGAGCCTGTTGTTATTCTGGGCTTTGAGAAATTAGTGTTGTGAGATGCCCCTGATTTTCTCGTAAGGCGTTATAGAAAAACTGCAGTCTCAAAGAACGCATGTAAGAAACTTTCATTAAAATTGGTGGTGCAGTGTTTTAGAATTTTAAAGTTAAATGTTAAATTATCGCTTGAATCCATATTTCATTGTCGTGAAATTCATGCTTAGCACAGAAATTATCACTCAAAATGTCGGCGATTTTGACCAAATCGTTTCGTAGATGCAACTTTCCTTTAATTTTATTTGTAGACAGATTTTACTGGTATAGCCAAATGGCGTACTTTGCGAATGGTTTTCCATATGTCCCTCATAGTAATGCGGTTGGATATTATTCCAATATAGATGCAAAAAATTTGTCAATATGTTTGCAAGTCATTTAAGCGTTTTATTATTTGTCACGTTCCCCAATACATTAGCTTGTATCGATTACAGCTGTGATGCTTCTCCAATGGTTGTCAGTCAACCTGGGTTTGTAACTGTAGGAAATGTGTTAAGAAAATACAAAATTTTAACAATCTTCATTGCATTTTTCAATTGCGGTACATGAGCTCAAAATAATTAATTTTAAATGGGTAATGACTGCTGCTTTTAGAGCCAGTTATAACATAAAGATTGAAATTATGAAATTAAGTTACTTTTCTTTCATGCAATGTGCGTCATTGGATCTTGCAAAATTTGTTGCATTTTGTTCCGTATTTCGTTCGAACATTTTATAATTTATGTTTATAATCTTATTTTAGAAATCTGTTACTTGTACTTCTGTAGCTTTTAAACTTTCATTGTGCGTTTCCGCAGTTCTTGTTGCATATTGTTCTTTAAATGTTTACAAACAATTTGCGTAGAATTCCAGGATGGTATTGAAAAGCAGAGCGTGGCCTAGCTGAAGCCCGGAACGACCCGAACCGAACCGATGAGTTTCATTCTTTCTTGAAGCTTTGTCTACATATTACTACAATTAAAACAAGGTTTTTTCTATAGTCTGAATACGTTGCAGGCGGAGAATTTTGGAAAGTCCAATGGAGCACCTTCTAATTACTTTCAAGATGTTGATCCTAAAAAAAAATCTGATTTTAACCAAAAAGTACATTTTTTGTTGAAATGAAAAAAAAAATGAATTTCCAGGTGCCTTGGGAATACGGACATTGGATTTTGATTTTCAGTGAATGCGGTATGACTTGAATTTTTCTTAAATATAAATGCGCTATGTGCTGATACCTTACAACTGCAATTTCAAAATGTCTAAAAATGTTGTTCATCAGTTAGTTACTCTGGAATTATAAATACACAGTTGACATGGACCAGGAACATAAAATAGAAGTCATCGCTCTTTCCACGTTTATAAGTGAGTGACGGAAAAATTAGCATTGGCCGCCACCGGGAATCGAACCCCGAGTCTTGTAGTTACGCGTCGGATATGCTTCCACTGCACCACAGCGACCTCGAAATTCTCCAGATTCACTAATGACAGCCTACCAAACCACATGGCAGGTTGCTTCTTTGGAGCCGCACACAATGCTGGCGATTCACCAAAGATGAACAGCAACAACTGAACTAATAACTGAAAGGCAAGTGAATGATAAATACACAGTTGACGTGGACCAAAAATCACGAACGTTTTCCGTAACTCACTTACAAACGTGGAAAGAGGGATGACTTCTATCTGAAGTACTCTGGAATTCTTTGTAACATAGATATCATGTTAACTGCATCATTTCCTTTTCTGAGACTTATGGGTTCTAAACTATTCAAAAATAACCGATATCCATTTCTACATTTTTTTACCATGTGGTCAGCAAGTCATATCCCATTTTGCAAAATGTCTTCAGAATAAAAAAATGCTGAAACCTTCGTACCCTAAAGAAACATAACCGCTATGTTGAACTGATTTACTACAATGTAAAAAATATACATAATACAAGAGATCATTTCTCAAAGAACATCCTCCCGCAGATGATATATGGACATGGTGATTACATACTTCCGTGACGTGTTTAAAGTCATTTTCTCTTCAACACTTCAGTATAAACAGCGTATACGTCGATCCCCAAATATGCAAACACATATTTCGAGGTATTTCATCTCTGTCATAGGAACGAATATCCCCAAAAGCTCGATTTGTTTTCATGAAGCCATAATTTTTTTAAGTAAACATTTCTCGAAAAAAAAAACGAAATCACATGTTTTTGTGTCTCAAGCCAACAAAGTGAAAATTAAATTTGAGTTCAAGTTTAAAGCATATAAACCACTCCATTTCAGACTCGCATCTTGCAGCTCGACTTATCGGTTTAACAGCCATTAATCAATACACTGGGTTTGAAAAATCTGTGAAATGCATCATTTGATTATTTATCGTCAGCTTTCGTTGTGTGAGGCGAATATTGTTTTCCTTCCCGGAGTAAAATGCTAAACCCTCCAGTGCACTCTCTACCCGGTCCTGCTCTAGCCCAGAAATTGTCACTAAACTAAGGGAACCAAACGTCGTCTGTAATATATAGTAAAACCCTGTCCATAGGAGATCGCTAATATTATCGCTATTCGTAATGCTGCAAAATAATGCACCAATGAACGAATTGAATAATGCCTTTGACGAACGTTCCGTGATCACGAGCCAGTATTCTGCAAAGAAGCTGTTTGATAGTAAGAACAAATTAAGCATATTTTGAAGAATACGAGACAAACACCGAGGAAGTCATGAACACAACTGTTAAATTCGATGGTGAACCTGAAATGATATGTGATCTAAAGAGAAGCAGAAAATAATTGACATCTATTTCGAATGGAAACATGGTTGATAAATAACTCAGTAAGGTATTATAAAGCGTAATAAATCCGACTGTCGTATATGTTCATAAAAAAGAATGTAAGTATACTCTATAGTACTAATTTCTAAATAACAACGAAATTCATAACTGATATCATCACTTACAATTAGTTCCGAAATTCTAGAGACCTGGTTAAGGGACGCTGTCAGAATGATGTTCCGAAATTCTTTCTTTTTTGGTTCTAAGAATTTTTACTTAAAGGGGAAAAACGTACAATAATGTTTTTATGGATCATGGCTATTCTGACTCTTTTTTTCAACTCCACCTTTCCTTCCCACGGGAAAAGTATATTAAAAAGATTAAGGTGTTAAGGGTACTCGATTGTGTGAATGTCCACATCCAAACGCACTTTTGAAAAAACACGTTCTTGTGCTGTATGATATGCATTGCGGAAGAGATGGCGAAGATTGTGCTCTTTTGTCTAGTTCACCTGCTCGTGGAAATACGGGAAAAATGGTTTATATCCTCCTTTAGTCTTCTGAGTTTTGGGTGAAGAAAGATATTACTGCATCGCATGGCGTGCACTATTTTGAGCTGCTTCTCATTTTCTCATTTTGCCGCAAGAGGCGTCAAAGTAAAGTGACGTTTTAAAGTTACTATCTGTTTTTTGAAATTCCTTGTTAAAGCGTTTCTTTGGTATGGCTCTTCTTTATGAATACTCTTTCCCAGAAATTTCTTCTTTGAATGATCCATGCCTTTTCCAAAATTCCACATAGAAATATATCGCACGTTTCTACATCCATGTTTAATACTTTTAATTGAAGAATTCTGAAAAAATTCTGAACCTGTGTAATTCCGACTTCGACCACTAGTGTACCTTATTATATATATAACGGCAGTATTTACGGAAATTTTATTGATCGTACAGATTGAATATTAATATATTTTTCCCGTTTCCTGTTTCACTTAAGATAAAAAAGAAAAATAATATTTTTACGTAATGTGCAGTTTTCACCCCTGACGTCGTAAGAGCATTATTTTATTACTGAACACTTTCTTTTAGAAAAAAATTCTTAGAATATTTGTTTCGTATGAGAAAAACACGATGATATGCTGTATAAATATGAAAAACGAATGTTGTCTTTGTTCTTGATTTAGGTTTGTTTTCCTAAAGGTGCATCTTCAATATTATTGTTAAATCAGGAAATGTGCAGTAAATCGTTGTTAACATTAATAATTATTATAAAATCAATAGAATTAGTTTCCTCGGTTATAAGGTCTGATTTTCTAATTCCATTTCAGTAGGTTTTATATGAATCAAGGCCTAACCTGCAAATCTCCGTAATGTAGAATTTAACTTAAAAACTAACTTTTAACAGCTACAAAGATTCAACACTGTTCCTATTGAAGCATATAAAATTTGGCCGACATTGGATTATTCATAAAATCTTCAGTTTTGAAACATGAGCTTGAATTTCGACATGTAAGGTATTGCCCCGGAAAATAGAACGTTTTGTCCATCTTTGGCTAAGAATTTTAAAGGATCTGTGATTAAAAAAGTTGTAGACTTATTTTATGACCAGAAATTTACTTCTTCATTATGACAGGATACTATGTATGTCACCAGAGAGACAGTTTTGCACTCCTTTCAAAAACATCATAAAACGTTATCTTGCCAATAATAATAAATTCCATTGCGCACGTTTATGCGACATGCAAGGGTTTGAAAACTGCTTTCTTGTCTATTTTACACCAATTCATTTTTGAAGTAAACTTCCGCTGTGGCCTGTCAAAATTTTGTAGGTATGAATACTACAGATAAAATTTTCAGTGCAGCTAAAATACTGATTTGCATAATTCAATCAGCTGTTAACATACAATGACGAAGTTGTCATTTCGAAAACTCTCCGGGGAAGAATGTAAATGCCTGAGATATTTGAAATTAGACAACATTTGAAAAATCTCCAACGATAAAAAGAACGCTGGATCTATACTAATAAGACAAAATAGTTCTAGAAATTCAATGACTGCTATAGAGAGATGAACCGATTAATTTCAGAACCATTAGCAATGATGCCACTGTTCTTTTGCCGTTTTTCAGCTTTTTTACAAATAACCTGTCTTGAAATGGGGTTATAAGCAAAATGCCGCCTTTTTGTGTTTTTTAAACCATGATGATGTCGTAAATTTTTTGCTATAATTAAAGGCTATCTTTCTTTCCAAATATTATGTTCGACTGACCTCAAAATTCGTTTTGTCCCAATTTCGCACGTTAAGGTATATCACGCTGTACTGAATATATATATGTACGTTAATGATCTCAGAACAGTTTATTTGAAAACAAAATTATTTATATAACATCTCAACACAAGACGCCAAAATAAAAATAATAATAAAAATTCAAATGATATAAAATTATGACCTTTTGTCATAGTGTGGGGTGCAATTTCCTACGATGCCAGATCACCGTTGGGGTACATAACCGACACTTTGGCAGCCCAATGTTACGTAAATGAGGTCCTGCAAACAGTAGTCCTACCTTCTATAAACGCTCATTCCGGTGCGAATTTCCAACAAGACAACGCTCGTCCGAATACTGCTGCTGTCTCGAGGGCTTGCCTTCAAGTCACTGACACTCTGCCATGGCGAGACGCATTGCCATACCTATCGCCGATTGAAACTGTATCTTATGCTTTTGGGACGCGCTATCCACAATCCACCACTACGGCACAATATGCAGGAACTGCTTGAGATAATTCAAGCTGCATGGGATGGCTTATAGCAGAACACCATTAGGAACCTGTACTACTGAATGCTGAGACGTCTGGCATGCTGTGTGCAAAACATGGCGGCCCTTACGCCATATTGAGAGACACTACTTATTAGCGTGTACCTGAATAAATATTGCCCATATGACATATCAGTCTCAATGTTTAATAATTTATTTTTTTCTGGTAACCTTTACCTTCTTTTCAAATAGAATTGCAGTCCGACACATCATGCTAGGGCAATTATTTTTTTGACGATGAGCGTATATCATCCTTCACAAATTAAACTCACCTACAAAAAACATTTTGTAATAGTATAAGAATGTGTGAATTTTGATACTTGTAATCGATGACATGGCATGCCTACTTTGTGAAGCAAAAACAGTTAAATACAGACATGTAGAATCAAACATAAAAAAGCAGGTGCTTAAATTACCCAAAATTGAAATGTTTGGCAAATAGAGGCAAAACGTTTCCTTCGCGGAATGAAATTTTGCTCTTACTGAGGAGAACCAAACTCACAGTGCACATTTTTTGACCTAGAAAATAACGACATAATAAGAAAGAGAACCATAAGTTTCTGCCCATAAAGGGAAAATTCTGAGACACAGAACGTAAAAAGATTTGTTTCACTATTTTCAGTGCTTTCCCCTGAAAAATATTTTCTTGTACTACTCGTAATTTTATCGTTTGCCAGAACTCTAGGAAAGCCATAAAACAAAAATTCAATAATAATTTTAGTCGTCTACGCTGAGAGGTTGTGCCGATAAATAAAGAATGGGAAAGATCTAATTTTCATACCAAATATTACTTGCATCACGGAATGTCAATTTCATATCCTGAAAAATTATTATTACCCTTATACGAAATTGAATAGGAACAACTGTCCCGTAAAAGGTTATCCAGGATCCAAACAAAATAGTGTTTTAAGAGGTGAGAAGTCCCTCGGACACAGAAAGAGGTGTCGCCATGTTTTAGATATAAATGCAGAATACGATGGAAATAATTATTTTCAGATCTTGGAAAACACGGGTAAAACGGAAAGTATCGATTGAGTACTGCTTCTCTTTAATAGTGATTGCATATCCGTATGAATTCTGTTTCTGTTCGTCCTAGAAATATAGTATTAGAAGATTCTGAATCAACTGAATATTTGAAACGTGGTCATCGGTTTTCAGATCCAGAGAATATCATTGTTAAGTTATTTTCCGTTTATTCAGACAATTAGAAATGAATATACCATGTTTCCATTATATTTTCTCATAGAATATAATGATGCATTGCTAAAGGCAATATTAAAATGAAAGCTGTTTGAGAAAGGGTCTTGGAAATAATATTTGTGTTTGTAAATCCTTTCTTGCAAATTCCGTTATGTTTGCTGTTTCATAGTATGATCACCGTGTAATTAGTGGTCGGTTTCATCTTATAGCATGAAATTTTTGCCTGAAGTTATTAAGGGGTAGTGACATTGAAAATTTTAGTTCTAATTTTCAGAGCACATATGCTTTATGAATTTTAAAATGATGCAGCACCAGTTTTATTAAAAAAGCTCGAAAGTAACTTACATATTGTAGAAATAGAGAAAATATATTGATGCTGAAGCTTTCCAAAATATTTCATGCACAATATGTGTTTGGTGTAAGATCAGTCTTAAAATGTACGGAAATATGAATTACGCATGCAAAATGAAAGAGCATGTTAAAGACATAGTCAGAATTAGATGCGTGTTCGAATCTCGGTGAGACATGGATGTCGCGTTTGTCGTACGATACTGACATTCCCTTTGTGGTTCTGCCCTTTCCTGGAGTCAGTGGCTCTAAATTAGGGACGGGCGACTACTTATCGCCCATTGAGTTGCTCACAATAGTCGTTAAACATTCAATCCAAAAACAACTTAGCCGCCCCGGTGGCGCAGTGGTCTAAGCGATGGCCTCTGATCATTTGTCCGAACGGGGTCCGGGTTCGAATCCCGATGAGGCATGGATGTTGTGTTTGTCTTATGGCACTGGCTCTCTCCCTTCCCTGGAACCAGTGACCCTAAATTAGGGACGGGCGACTGCTTATAGCCCATTGAGTTGCTCACGGTGGTCGTTAAACCTTCAATCAAAAAAAAAAAAAAATTAGTCAGTTTTAATTTATTATTCGTAAAATAATATATAATAATTAATTAGAAAAGTTTTCTTCTTTCTAGTCGGTACTCTTCTATTTATGTGAGCCTTTAACTAGGTTTAGTATTGAATTGTAAAATTGTCATTCTTGAATATTTAGTGATTCTTAATTTGTCAGCTTGCTGTGTATCTTAAAATTGATTGCATGTTACCGTGTGGAATGGTAACTCAGTATTGTGCTGTTCGTGATTGTCGTCACTGTAACTGGAAACCTAATATATGATTATTTCATATAAACAATCAAATCTAAATATTTAAGAAATAGAAGTAAAGTAATATTTTTTATTGTTAAACTGAAAGGAACATTGATTTTTAAATCCTTCTGCAATCATATATCTCTGAAAAGCCTCTCGGAAGCCTACAATATTAGTTTCACAGATATCATTCAACTAAGAACTCATTATTTATGGCCTCGTAAGGGTTTCGTTTTCGCATGCGGTCTCTATTCAAGTGGGCTTAAAATGATCCTATGCCCAACGCATTCCACTGAAAAATTAAGGTAATAATGTTTCCAAGTTGTGTTATTAAAAAGGAATCATTTATTTGACTGCTGTGGGAACGCATTTCCGAATGGAAACGGCTTCATGAAAACGGCATGCAAAACTGCATAATAGCGAAAAGCTCTGAACTATTGAAAATTACATGTTTCTGGAACATTTATGCCGGGAATATAATATGTCAAAACCAGCGTTTGCTTTTTCACCGCATCATCCACCATCATACCTCAGAAAAAATGTTAACTTCGTGTTTATCCTATGCAGAGGTATAAATAACTTTAAATCACATTTGTGCTGCACAGAATATGTGTACATACATATCAGTGTGCTGATATATGTAATTTTATATCATCGCCATCAGCATCAACAGCAATTTTCAATCCACGTCTGGGTGAATATCTCCCCAAGTTTCTTCCACAAGTGTCTGTCTTGAGCTTGTCTCCTCCATATTACTCCTGCATGCTTTATAATTTAATCCATCCATTTATTATGAGGCTTGCATTTGGGTCCTTTTGTGTCCCTTGGAATACAGTCTAAAATTTCGAGTCCCACTTTTGTCTTGGAGGACACGACCACCAAGACAAAAGTGGACTCCCGCTTTGTCTTGGAATCCAGTCTAAACTTTAGCAACGCAGAAGAATTATGCTTACGACAGTAATCTTTCTGCGTTGCTTTGGGGACCGATTGTAAAACCTGATCACGCCTTTGACGGTTCAGTCAAAAAACCCTCTAATATACTTATTCTTTACTATATCCATAATGCTCCAAATTGTAGGCAATGCAGTTTATAGCTACAGTGTGTGTGCGATATTTTTTAATAACACAGTGACAACAGTATAACTCTTATGTTGAAGGATGCACCATGCAGATTAATCCGACGTTTCTACAGTCTTGTGTCCTCCCTTACATGAATTTCATCCAGAGTTTGTGTTACAGCACGGAGGACTCCTGATGCATTAAAATGCTCTAACTCCACCAAATTCACAAATTTAATGGAACGGTTACCAGGTGAAACATATCAAACATAAACTGCTGTATGTGCTCTTCAGTAGTGCTGACATCTGAGCTGCCAACTTCCATCACACAGAAAAATCGTACTTTTCTCAGTTCTTCATTGAGTTGACTTTTCAGTACTTGGGAAATATGGTGAATAAATATATGCCCACCTTTTTTTCCAAATAGTTGGAACCACATATAGTTCCGTTCTTAATTTAGAGCCTACACAATTTCTCAAATTTGGTAAAAGGCAATTCTTCTTTCACACAAAAATTTGCTGTGTTAAAAATAATGGTAACTATTTTGCACTGCTCCTCCATAAGATTCAATAAACCTTTACTTGATAGAGTATCTTTGGGATTGTCCATGCCTAGTTTTGCCTGCACTCACAAAAAAATGTTTTTTTCATTATTACGTTTCCTTAGGGAAGCATTTCGTACGGCATCGCCTACAACTCCAGACGCTTTGAAGTAGGAGTTTCATCCATCAGCAATATTAGGAATATTACGGCACACAGTAGACCACATTGCGGTCCGATCCTCACTGAAGCAAGCAAGCCAGGTGTATTCCTTTATCCATTCATTCAGATCCAAACGCTTCCACTGTGTTTCATAAGGACTGGGCATAAGGCTGTAGTCAACAATGCATATGAATTGCCATGCATGTTAGAGGACATCTCATTTAAACCGAATTTCTGAAACGGAGATTTCAAGAACACCTATAAAACAAAGAATCATATATTCGAGTACGACACGTAACGTGTAACTGCTGAAGTATAATGCGCACGAAATTCCAATTAAAATTTCTTATTGGGGAGGTTTATCTCACATTTTCTATTATAAATTTATTTTCCCCAAAACTAACTATAAGAACTCTGCATTGGGAAATTCTATTTTTCCACCAACTTCTTTAGTTGCATATTGACTGGTTTAGTATAAATAAGAGCCTCCACAAATAGGTTTGCATAGATCCAACTCCTGCTTTAGTGTACGATCAACTTCTTAACATGAGCATGGGATTTATCAAAGGAATTTGAATGAAATCATTTACGCAGCTAAGCTTCATTAAGATCCAAGAATTTTTATAATTAAATTATATTTCGCATATTAAAGTACGTGCTAAAGCCAAATCTCTGTATGTCTCGAAATTATTGCCTAATGGAGAACAAATTTAGTGATGATATAAAATTGTCATAAATACAGGTATTATATCAAATATCTCATAACATGTATGAAAACCACGTAACATGAGATGACTTAAAGTTATTTCAGAAATACTTTTACCCAAGAAGAGATGATGCATTCCAACAACAATTTTTTGTTGCATCCAATCACGTCCCAATTTATTTACGCCTTGTGTGCGCACACGTCTATGTCAAAAAATTCCAGACCGTAGTATGCAAACAATTCTCAGTAAATTCTTCACCAATTTTATATGAAAAAATACTTACTACACTCATTCTGGGTATTTCAAAAATGCGGTTTTCTCTAAGCAAAATTACTGTCAATTAGGTTATAAGAAAATAAGGACAACTCACATGCGCTCATGTGAAAAATGGGAACAAAGTGTTTCTGAGGAACATGGTTACACTATGCAGATGAACACATGAGCTTGCTCATAAGGTTAAAATGCTTAAGCTTCCGCGTTTATTCTGGCAAACAAATCAACAAATCCCAGCAGGGTGTATAAGAATGTTTACCGTCAGTCGGGAATGTGAGCGCTTAACTTTAACGGAACGATTTCAGTATAAAACCATGGTGCCCGGTTCCAAGGCAAGTTCCGAAAGTTTAATAATAATGAAAGCCAAATCGCCTATTGTAAGCTGCTGACACAGTAGTGAATGCAAATAACAGCAAAATGAATAAATGAAAGAACAGCTGTGAACGGTTCTTCGCATTCATGTCTAACTGACATTAATTATGAATATTTCCATCTGGAAGGAACTTGATTTGGGTTTGCTAATGATGATTCTAAATAAACATAATGCTGCATTAAAGCAAATAAATACTAAGATTATTGGAATGGAAAAGTGAAGCACTAACTGGAGTTATGTTCCTCTTGCTGCTTTGAAACTTTGCCACATTTCCTGGTTAAGACCTGCTTAACTATTTTGAAACGTTTTCACGTGCTGCATTATTATAAAGAAACATTTTAAATTCAACAATGTCAATTTCAAATGACACGTGTAAAAACGAAATCTACTGAAATATTTTTAATGATATTACACGAATCGTAATTTTCATCTTCACCTTCCGAAAAGGATGTTTCATCTCGTGTAATTGTTCAAACTTTAGATGAAATTCACTTCAAATCCAGTTCTGCTTTCGTAATTATTATCACAGTGCTCCTAGTTGGTGGAACTATAAAAGTTGTAGTAAATGACCGCTACTGGAGCAGTTCAGCCGTTCAGCAGCAGATCCAAAATGGCGGACCCCGTAGACTTAACATTAGGTTGTGGGCGTGCCCTGAAGAAGCAGGCGCCGTTTTCCCCCAATTGCGGCCCCTCCCACGTGCCACTGGTTGATGCCGCTGTTGTCCACGGACCGGACCCGTACGTGGCGCTAGTGTGTTGGGTCGATGCTAATGTGCTGCTCCCTAGTGGTTGTTCTTGGAACTTTATGTTTTCAATGGATCTTCAAGGGATGGCAACGACTGAGTGGCGGTTGACATAGGTGTACTCGATGTGCTGCTACCTAGCGGAGCTTCTTTGAACTTTATTATTGTCTCGGAAGACTTTTTGAACTTTGTCAAATTTTTGGGGAAATGTGAATTCTGAAGGGTTTTTTTTCTTTTGTTTTTTCCAATATTTTTTTTTACTCATAATTTTTTCGTATCCTATTTATTCTCTTTAATTTATTTATAAAACTTATATTTTCCTTTTCTAATTTCTCGGGAGATTTGTTTGGCAAATTTTGAAGGAAATGAAGCAGAACAATTATTTAACGCCGATGCTGTTGCCCATCTTGGGACTTTATTATTTCGATGGATCTATGATTATGAGTGATTTTAACGACCAAGAGGGGAAAGGGGGCTTCATAGGTGTTGGATATGTTGATGCTTATGTGGTGCCCCTAGCGGTGCTTCTTGGCACTTTATTATTTTGATGGATCTTTGATATTGAGTGATGGCAAAACGGGAGAGGGGTCCATGGAATTTTTAATTTTTTCTGTGGTTTAAAAGCAGGATTTTGGTATTTCTTCTTCGATGCGATTTTCCTAGGAGGAAATTTTTACGTCACGACGCTGAGGAAATTTTCTTTCCAATGAATGAAAATGCTATGATGCTCTGAGCAGGTTTCGAACTCACGATGATTTGGTTTCAAAAATGACCGGGTGGTCAAATGGTTTTCATGAACTATGTATTCCCTATATTTTTTTTAATTTCTTTTACGCTCTTTCTTCATATATATCATCATCATCATTGTCAACCATTATCAATCCACTGCTGGACGAAGGTATCCCAAAGTTTCCCCCAAAACGGTCTGTCTTGAGCCAGTCTCCTCCATATCACTCCCGCATACTTTCGAATTTCATCCACCAATCTTCCATGTGGTCTTCTTCTGGGCCTTTTCCTGCCCCTTGGAATCCAATCTAAAATTTCGGCTGTCCTTCGATAGTCTATCCTTCTGACAGTATGTCCAGCCCACTGCAATTTCAGGGATTTGACTCTGATTATGATGTCTTATACACCTGTCATTTTTCGGATCCACGAGTTCCTCTTCTTGTCTCTCCTGGTTACACCAAGCATACACCTCTCCATGCTTCTTTGAGTTGTATGCAGCATTTGTATGTCTCTTTTAGTTAAGGTCCACGTCTCTGCACCATACGTAAGCACTGGAAGGATGCATTGATCAAACAATTTTATTTTAAGACATAATGGCATATTGCTCTTGAAAATTATGCTGTTTCTTACAAACGCTCTCGAGGCAAGTTTTGTACGCCGATTAATTTCTTCATCAAAGAGACCCTCACTTGATATCTGCTGTCCAAGATAAACGTACGTGTCTGTTATCTCCAGCTTTTCTCCATCAATCGATAAATCTTCATTTCTTGTAAAAGCATTAAACATCACTTTTGTCTTCTAAAAGCTCATTTTCAATCCCACTTATTTACTCTTGTCAGCAAGTTCCTTGATCATACTCTGCAGCTCTGATGGGGAAGTTGCAAGAATGACTACGTCATCAGCAAAACGAAGGTGGGCTAGATAATCTCCATTAACCTTTATCTCTTTGTTTTCCCAGTTCAGTGATTGAACGACATTTTCTAATGTGGCATTAAATAGCTTCGGAGATATGGTGTCACCTTGTCTCTTTCCTTTTCCAATTTTTATGTGTGTTGTATTTTCACACAGCCGAATCTTCGCACTTGCATTTTCATAGATGTTATTAATAATATTAATAAATGCATCTTCGATACCGCAAGATTTCAGAGTCATTGTAACTGCTGATGGTTTCCCCAAATCAAAGGATTTTTCATAATAGATAGAAGCCATGCACAACGGAAGTTCATATTCCCTTGCTCTTTTAATTAGTTCTCGCAGTACGTGGATATGATCTATTGTTTTGTAGTCTATCCTGAATCCAGCTTCTTCTCTCGGTTGAGCCATGTCCAGTGTTACCTTCAAGCTGTGTGAAAGAACTTTAGTCAAGGTTTTATAAGCCACTGATAGGAGGCTGATAGGTCTGTAGTTCCTGAAATCCTCAATGTCACCTTTTTTATGTAGCAAGATCCTTGTAGCGTTGTTCCAATCCTCAGGAATCTTCCCTTCATTAAGGCATCGAGTGAAAATTTGGGCGAGTACTGTTTCAATTTTCCACTTGCTTCTTGTATGATGTCTACAGTAATTCCATCTTCTCCTGGAGCTTTTCCCCGCTTCATGTTCTTGATTGCATGTGCAAATTCTGCTGGGAGGACTGGAAGAACTCTGGTACTGGTACCCTTCATGATGTCTGGAGTACATGTATCATCCCTTTCATATAATTTTGTGTAGAAATATTTCACTCTTGTCAAACTTTTGCCTCTATTTCTGGTGACAGAACCATCTTCTTTTCTCAGTGTCATAATCTGTTTTTTTCCCTTACTGAGATGTCCCTTTGCTATCTTTAGGCTTTGGTTTTTTTTAATTGCTTTCCTCACTAGTTCACAGTTAAATTTCCTTACGTCTTCAGTGATACTTTTTCGTACTGTCTTGCATAGCTCTATATATTCCACGTTGGAAGTCACAACTTCTTTAGTTGTCCTCATCTCTCTTCTTTTTTGCATCAACATTTTTGGTTTTTCCTGATAATATGTTCACATGCAACTTGTTCTTAGACCTAGATAATTTTGTTGCTGTTTCCATAAAAGTTTTCGTTACTTTTCTGTTAACTTCAGAAATATCCACTTCTTCCGATGTTAGGCCTTCTAAATCAGAGAATCTGTTCTCTCATTTAGAAGGCCTAACATCGGAAGAAGTGGATATTTCTGTTTGTCTTATGAGCTTGCCACGTTCAAGTTTAGTGTTGAGCTGCATCTTACATCTCACCAATCTATGGTCACTACCTGTGTTGAACTTGTTTAGCACACTGCAGTCTTCTATGACGAATTTTTTGTTACACATAATAAAAACAATTTCACTTGTCGTTCCATTTGGATATCTCCATGTCCATTTCCTGTGTGGCTTTTTCTTGAAAAAGGAGTTCAAGATGAAAAACCCTTCTGGCTCTGCAAACTCAACGAGAGTATTTCCACGCTGGTTTCTGTTGCCGTGACCAAATGTACCTACGGAGGTTTCATTCTGTTGCCGTTACCCTATTTTTGCATTGAAATCTCCCATAATTATCTTCAAGTGCTGCTTTCCTTTATTATTTAGATGACGAATTTCCTCATAAAATTCTTGAATTTCTTCTTCAGGATGACTTGTGGTGGGTGCATAAGTTTGAATAATCTGAGCCTTGTATCTTCTCGAGAGTTGGATAACGATTCGTGCAGCTCTGTCAAAGAAAATTTCAACTTGTACAACTTTATCCTTCAGTTTCTTATTTATTATAAATCCAACACCACGACTTCTGCCAGTATCTGGCACACGATAGTAGAACAGATGTCCACTTTTCAGTTCAATGAAATCTTCTCCTTTTCTCCTTACCTCACTTAGCCCCACGATGTCCCACTAGATCCTTGTAGTTCGTCTTCCAATTAAAGAAGCCTTGAATCAGAACATAGGGAGCATCCATTATATGTAGCTCAGATCAGCATCAGATGGCAGCCCTAGTCCGGTCCTCCGGTGATTCTTAGCACAATCTGCCTTCATGTCGCACTGGCCGCTGCCTCTGCCAGGTACATTCCAGCTGCCGGAGACTGAGGGACAAGATTTAAGTTGTCGAGTCATTTTGAAGGGGTTTGGCCATAACTCACCACGCTGGCCAAGCGGGTTGGTGAGTGTCATGTATATATATATCATCATCATCGTTGTCAACCATTATCAATCCACTGCTGGACGAAGGTCTCCCCAAGTTTCCTTAAAAACGGTCTGTCTTGTGCCAATATTCTCCATTTCACTCCTGCATACTTTCGAATTTCATCCACCCATCTTCCATGTGGTCTTCTTCTTGGTCTTTTCCTGTCCCTTGGAATCCAATCTAAAATTCCGGCTGTCCATCGGTGATCTGTCCTTCTGGCAGTATGTCCAGCCCATTGCCATTTCAGGGATTTAACTCTGATCATGATGTCTTCCACTCTTGTCATTTTTCGGATCCACGAATTCCTCTTCTTATCTCTCCTGGTTACACCAAGCATGCACCTCTCCAGACTTCTTTAAGTTGTCTTCAGCCTTTGTATGTCTCTTTTAGTTAAGGTCCATGTCTCTGCACCATACGTAAGCAGTGGAAGGATGCATTGATCAAACACTTTTCTTTTAAGGCATAATGGCATATTGCTCTCGAAAATTATGCTCTTTCTTCCACAAGCTCTCGAGGCAAGTTTTGTACGCCGATTAATTTCTTCATCAATGTGACCCTCACTTGATATCTGCTGTCCAAGATAAACATACGTGCCTGTTATCTCCAGCTTTTCTCCATTAATCGATAAAACTTTATTTCTTGTAAAAGCATCAAACATCACTTTTGTCATCTGAAAGTGCATTTTTAATCCCACTTCCTTACTCTTGTCAGCAAGTTCCTGGATCATACTCTGCAGCTCTGATGGGGTAGTTGCAAAAATGACTACGTCATCAGCAAAACGAAGGTGGGTTAGATAATCTCCATTAATCTTTATCCCCTTGTTTTCTCAGCTCTGCGACTGAAAGACACCCTGCAATGTGGCATTAAAGAGCTTTGGAGTTATGGTGTCACTTTGTCTCACTCCCTTTCCAATTTTTATGTGTGTTGTATTTTCAAACAGCCGAATCTTTGCACTTTCATTTTCATAGATGTTATTAATAATATTAATGTATGCATCTTCAATACCGCAGGATTTCAGAGCCATTGTAACTGCTGATGGTTTAACCGAATCAAAGGCTTTTTCATAATCGATAAAAGACATGCACAATGGAAGTTCATATTCCCTCGCTCTTTCAATTAGTTCTCTAAGTACGTGGATATGATCTATTGTGCTGTAGCCACCCCTGAATCCAGCTTGTTTTCTCGGTTAAGCCATGTCCAGTGTTACCTTCAAGGGGTGTGAAAGAACTTTAGTGAAGATTTTATAAACCACTGATAGGAAGCTGATAGGTCTGTAGTTCCCGAGATCCTCAATGTCACCTTTTTTATGTAGCAGAATCATTGTAGCGTTGTTCCAATCCTCAGAAATCTTCCCTTCATTAAGGCACCGAGTGAAAATTTGGGCGAGTACTGTTTCGATTTCTCCACTTGCTTCTTGTATGATGTCTACAGTAATTCCATCTTCTCCTGGAGCTTTCCCTCGCTTCATGATCTTGATTGCATGTGCAACCTCTGCTGGGAGGACTGGAAGAACTCTGGTACCGGTTCTTTTCATGATGTCTGAAGTACATGTATCATCCCTTTCATATAATTTGGAGTAGAAATATTTCACTCTTGTCATAATTTCGCCTCTATTTCTTGTTACAGAACCATCTTCTTTTCTCAGTGCCATAATCTGTTTTCTTCACTGATCATTCGTCCGAGCGGGGTCCGGGTTCGAGTCCCGGTGAGGCATGGATGTTGTGTTTGTCTTACGGCACTGGCTCTCTCCCTTCCCTGGAACTAGTGACTCTTAATTAGGGACGGGCGACTGCTTATAGCCCATTGAGTTGTTCACGATGGTAGTTAAACCTCCAATCAAAAAAAATAAAAATAAGATAAAATTCTTCAATTTCTTCTTCAGGATGACTTGTGGTGGGTGTATAATTTTGAATTATATGAGCCTGGTATCTTTTCGAGAGTTGGATGACAAGTCGTTCAGCTCTGTCAAAGGAACTTTCAACTTCTGCAACTTTATCCATCAGTTTCTTGTTTATTATAAATCCAACACCACTAGTTCTGCCAGTATCTGCCCCACGATAGTAGAAGAGATGTCCACTTTTCAGTTCAATGAGATCTTCTCCTTTTCTCCTTACCTCACTTAGCCAGACGATGTCCCACTTGATCCTTTGTAGTTCCTCTTCCAATTCAAGAAGCCTTGAATCAGAAGATAGGGAGCGTCCGTTATACGTAGCCAAGGTCAGCATCAGATGGCAGCCTAGTCCGGTCCTCCGGGGATTCTTAGCACCCTCTGCCTTCATGTCGCACTGGCCGCTGCCTTGGTCAGGTACATTCCAGCTGCCGGAGACTGAGGGACAAGATTTAAGTTGTGGAATCATTTTAGAGGGGCCTGGCCATAACTCACCACGCTGGCCAAGTGGGTTGGTAAGTTTTGGATAGCATTTCCTCTTATCCCGATGGTATAGTTATACGGCTATTAGTGGTCGTCATAGCCCCTTCAGTTGGAACAGGATGCACCACGAGAACGCGGGGTTGACATTTGTCAAGGAGAGGCTGTGATGTTGCTCATCACCTGACCTTACATCCCATATATATGTATATATATATATTCTATTAAGAAAAGACTGAAGCAAAAATGTTTTTGACTCATACCAAGTACGACATAGAAAAGGTTATATATTGACCGGTGTGAGTAAAAAGAGAAAAAAATAATAGAAAAACAGAATGTAGAATGTGTCGAGATTACCGAGCCTTGGCTTTATCAAGGACCAGCAAAACTCTGCATTTTCTCACTTCCACAAACACCTATTTGGAAATGGGTTTCTGCAAAGCCATAGATGAAATTAATAAGCCCTCCAAAAATTTTTAAAATATATATATATGTCATAACCTCCACAGAGTTGTATCACGAAGCTTTAGTTAACATTTTAGTATGCATCCATAACATTCCTGGCCCAACCAATGCTCTTCATCTGTTACTAATGAACAGAAAGAAGATGATTGTAGAAAACTCAAGTTGTAAGAGTGACATAATGAATCAGAAGTAATGTTCAGCAATAACACATTGCCAAGTTACCTAGTCGCCTAAGAGAGAATTTAAACCTGAATAGCAATAATAAAGTACTACAAATTCTTAAACATTGCAATAAAAAAAAGAAATATTAATTTTTTTTTCTAAAGCACATACTCCTGATAGAAAACTGGATTACAAAACCCCCTACTCCACAACTTCTGACAACACAAAAACGAGAATAAAATACAGACAATATTAAACTAAAGAAATGCTTTAGTTTAATATGGCGGAAACACAAAAAGCAGTCGGCTGAAGACTACCAAGAGGCCACGTAAAGCTGAGAGTTCTAAATGTAAAACCACCCAGCAGAACGTGCCCAGGTGGAATAAAATTTGCTCAAGGTGCCGGCAACGTGAGCTCTAGTGTACTCCAGGCATAGGCGAGACGTGCATTGCAATACCGGCAGAGAATTCCACCAGCGTACATGATGGTTGAAGGTGTGTGCTGTCGCAGATGGTATACGTAGATGATATGTTTCACAAGCACAAAAAGATACTCACCAATAGTAGGAAGCTGGGCGGGAGGATGCTTGGTTTGCAGCAGCCATACATATGTGATGAAAGGCAAGGAGCGTGCGCAAATACGGTCCGGAAAGCAGAATGTAAGACAGGCAGAAGGAACGGGCAGTACAAATACTGGTGTAGGACGTCGCATTCCGAAGAAGAAAAGGAGCACAGAGGAGAGGACAGAGGGTGCAGGAAGGCGGAGATGAAGAAACTGTAATTGAACATTAGGTTCGAGAGAAGTGAGTGGAGAAGAGGAGGCAGCCCGAATGGCATGGAGGAACAAAAATAATTGGGTAAAGGAGCACAGGAGGAAACAGAAGAAACCAGTACAGGGAGGTAGAAGAAACAGAGGTCAAAGGGACAACAGCGTCATGATTGAGAAAGAAGAACGCGAGATGAGGAAATAGAGAAAAGAGCGAAGAAGATCGTAATCAGCCACAAGCGAGGGGCAGGGAACAGTGAAGCAAGGGGCTTCAAGGAAAGATCGGGGGTTATGAGAAAGCAAACGGTGAGATAGCCAGAGCGAAACCACAGAGGGAGGAAGAAGAAGGGGAGATGTGAAGGATGGATAAGGAAAGAAAATAACAAGGGCTCATCCAAGAGACCAAGAGCAGAATAGTAAACAGCACGGCGAAGAGGCAGGGAAAGAGCTTCACGAAGAACAGGTAGAAATTAGGATAGGGGAAGAGTGTGAGTGTACATCATGAGAAAGGTGAAAGGCGGATTACGGCGGAAAACGGGAACGTTTAGAGTGGAAGAAACAGAAGGCACATTAGCAGTAACGTGGCTAACAAAGGAGATCAAGCGATGCGTTTTGTAGAGTACTTGAGGTTCGGAAAGATGAAGGGTTATGGGTTTAACCCAATGGACGCTTTTTTAGCGCGAGAGCGAGGAGGTTTCAGAGCACACCTTTTCTTCGAGCGAGCTCGCTGTTCCTGGGGAGTAGCACCGCCATCACTAAGAGCAGACTCACTGGCATCATAATAGGTCACATCAGTTTTGGTGCTAAGAGTATCCTCATAAGAAAGATGACTTAGGTCTCCCGTAAGATCTAGCGGGGCTGGGAGAAGCCGGAGAGGAATGTTTGAAGGTAAAGGAGGAAATTCCTCCATGGCCAGCACTGACATGGCTGGGGCATCACAGGCTGTGAATGATTCCATCGAAGTAGATAGTAGAGCAGGCGGCAGGGCCTACCGCCGAAGGCTGTTGTCCGGACGACATGGATGCAGAATGGCGGCGGGTGCACTCACTTTTTTTATTGCCATAAGACCTGTACATCTGACTATGAAACGAAGTTAGCATGTCAATGCGGAAGACTTGATCGCCACACTTAACAGTAAGTTCAGTTGGGAAATGTTTAATGTGGTCATCGGAAGAAAAGACTACTCTCGCAACTCTTCAATCACTCTGACTTGGGCGATCATCCAGAATGCGTAGTAATTTGACCTACGACCCGCCCAGACGTCATCAAAGAAGCGTACAGCATGGCATCTGTAACTTCAGGAGGGACAGGGTACATTGATCAGTTATCGGGCGCTGGTCCAAAGGTTCAGGCAGAAGAACGTGGTCACCGATGGCAAGACCAGACTATAAGATGGAAGTAGCATCCGCGATTTGATGAAAATAAACAATAACGCTACGTCCACGTCGGGACATTTGGAGTATAGCCTTCTGAGAAAATTTCTTGAGAGCAGTCGAATACAGCTTGAACGGAGTGTTGGCTAGCGCTTCAAAACCAACACCCTGTGACGTTACCGCGGAAAACGACTTGCCAGCAGGGGAATCCGCTGGAATTCCTAAAACGACTTTATTCCCTGTGCGTCGCACGTGCGGCTTGAAAGATAAGGCTGTATTGGGCAATGAATTGGACAAGGGCATAGGCCGAGGTGAAGCCGCAGCCGATGAGCAGGGTTTAGGATAATTTGACCAGATATCGGAACACTGATTTGAGGACAAAAGGGCGTTGCGTCCTCAAATCGGCAGTTCATTTGGGATCATATACGTACTCAAAATAAATATGCAAATCTTTTTGTCACAAAACTGCATTGTTTCAATGGGTGTGATATTACACATGCAAATTTGTGTCTTAAAAGCACATATCTTGTCGAATGTTGGCAATTTGTATTTACAAAGTACACTGCGGTGCAAAAATTAAGGACGAGACGGTTTTTCGAATGTAACGTCAGGCAGAATTGCTCCACATCTACTCAAATCATACCGTAAGATCCCCAAGATGTAAGAATACGGGACAAGTGAGCAAAAGCGTCCAAACAAGGAATCCAAATGATAGAAAGGCACTTTATTGAAAAGGTAGCGTCGAGCACAACTGGGCAGAAGACAGTAACGTCCATGTGACAGAAGGCTGCCAAGAAAATTCCTGTCTTTAGTAGGGGATATGATCACCATTGACGGCGTTGCAGGATTTACAACGTCTGTCCATGCTGAGGACCAGGTTGTCAAGGACCTGTTGAGGCATCGCGGCCCATTCCTCTTGTAGCGCAAATCGCAGCTGCGGAATCGTTGCTGGCGGCTGGTGACGTGCTCCCAAGCGTCTCCCGAGAAGCATTGGATTTAGGTCAGGGGACCTTGCGGGCCAATCCATGCGTTGAATATCTTCAATCGCCAGCAGCTTTGCGACAGACACTGTAAGATGAGGTGTTGTCGTCCACGAAGAGAAACTCAGGACTTACAGCACCTCTAAACAAACGCACGTGAGGCAGGTGAACCTCAGTACAATAGCGGACAACAGTGACTGAACCTCCTTGGAAGATGTGGAGGTCAGTACGTTTACAAAACATAGTACCGCCCCAAACGAGAACTCCGCCACCTCCAAACCGGTACCTTTCGATGATGTTGGAGGTGTGATTGCGTGTTCCCTGCTCTCCAGATGTGTATACGTCCAGAATCGCTCGTCAGACTAAATCGGCTCTCCTCCGTAAAGAGAACTTGACGCCACTGCTGATGTGTCCAGTTCATGTGTTCCTGGCACCACAGAAATCACCGTCTCTGATGAGCAGGCGTTAATGGCACACACCGCACTGGTCGTCGTGCAAATAGACCACCTTTGAGCAGCCTCCTAGCCATGGTAAAACGCGATAACGGACGTCCAGTTGTCTGTGCCCTGCGATTTCTCCTGTTATTTACCGTCTGTCTCTTCTCGCCTGTACGACAATATACCGGTCGTCCGCCGCCGTGGTTGCTCGTGGAAGACCGCTGCTAAACTCTCAGATAGCTGTTCCTGTCGTTTGAAATGCACTTCAAGCTCGGTAAACGATGCTGGTAGCGATCCCGAGCTTCTCGGCCACCCTAGTCACACTTCGACCTTCTTCCAACTTCCCAATGACGTGACCTCGGGTAAAGTCATCCAGATGTCGTCTACTGAATTGCCTGTTGGCCATATCACACGGTGGCAGCAACTCGACAACGTTCAAACCGATGTACACCGTGCAATAGCTTTCATCGAATTGCTGAGCGCCACGTATTTGTCATTTTCGTGTAGGACTTCCGTCCACAGTAAGTAGAGTTTAGGTCCCAGCCACCTACAGCGAGTTCGCTTTTTTGCCAGGACACAGAAACGGAAGGAATGAGAGCAAGTATAGCGACTTTGACAGAACAGTTTGTAGTGAGATTAGAGTACAGCAGATGGCGGCAGCGTAAAAGTACGATGTTGCACATAGAAGGGTGAGAGAACTTCAGGGGGGCGGGGCATAGGAAAGGATACCCATTTAACCAGTGGTTCGAGGCTTGAGGCCGTCACTTAACGTGCTCGTCAGATGCACGGCGGATATTCAGCGATTGTTAGTAAATCACACCATCTCTGAAAGATCACCCCAGGATTAAACCTGAGGACCTTGCATTGATAGTCTGACTCGCTAACCACTAAGCCATACGCGGCTCGAATTGCTGAACGTACGCCGCCCGTGTGCTTCATACCGTTTCGACCCCCTAAGTCATGCTGCATATATGCGCATGCCCTACCGTACCGGACCTTAGTCAATCGCCTGAGTGGTCTTTCGGTCCGTTCATCCTGCTCGTTCCGCTGTTATGCTAATTTCTACGCTTCGTCCTTAATTTTTGTACACCAGTGTAGAATTATAATGGCCAGAAAATATTAGCAAAAATGAAATGCTTTACCTTGTATATGTGTCGAATTCAAATCAAGCTACACACCAAAGTAATTGCATGGCAAATTTATTTTTCTTACAGCACTTGCTCTCTCTCTCTTCCCTAGAACGAATGCCTCCAAATTAGACAGGTGACTGCTTATAGTCCTCAGATTTGCTTGCGGTGGTCGTTAAACTCGGAAAGAAGAAAAAAAAGTCGAAATTTGTTTTCATAAGAAGCATGTCGGAAAATTAGTACAACGAAAACTACTTTTAAGAACATTTTTCATTAAAAATCTAACACGCTAATCAGGAAGTATAAATTCGAGGACATTTGCGGATAAACATCAAAATTTGAGGACAATTTCCGTCCCCAAAGGCATCAGACGTTTTTGAGGACAGTAAACTAAATGCGAGAACTGTCCTCTAGAATTGGGGACTTCTGGTCAGCTTACTGTTACCCATAAGTCTGTGCATCGGACTGAGCTTTTGTTAAAATGGGGTTCTCTCATCATGCATACTGAAGTGGCTTTAGTCACTGGGAAACAGCTGTTTTGCAACACAAAATATTACAAAAACAAGCAAATGTAGGACAATTATTGATGAACTTTTTCATTTCAGTAGATTCAAAAGCATACAAGTATCATGGATTCCGCTGCAAAGCACCAGTCCAGGTCAATTCCAAAAATTCATGGGATGTTCTATACATGATTTATACTATGGCTTGTACAGGATCTAGAAATGTCTACAGTAGTTCCTCCTCTAACTGTGGACTTCGGCAAATCAAACAAAGTTGGCGGTATACACACCACCCTGGATCACTTTGACATAATTCCCCATCTGGAGAGCAAACACAATAAGTAAATCAATAACTGTAGACTTTGGTGCAAGAAATAAGAATATGCAGCACAACACTACATGCAGTTGTGTACAATTTAATTCATAACTCAGCCAGATCACTGATTGCAAAAAGGTGTGCTTCCTTCGAACTTACCGTTCATACAAGAAACACTGCAACGACTCCCACATAGTCTAATCAAAAAAGGACATTTAAGAGTCTGCTGAAATGACAGGAGGATAGGGAAGACAAACACAATCCTCAGCACAAGGCTAGGTAGCGATACCAAGCCTCAGCAGTGCCAGGCACAAAAAATATGACCAGATTTGGTTCATCACAAGTGTCAATAGGAGTTTACATCGTCAAAAAGGCAGTGAGACAGTACTACAGTTCAAGTAAGTTACTGAAAATATGAATAGAATTTACCTCAGAATACTGTTTAAGGGCAAATATATCCCGAACAGGTAGGCGTAAGATAAAAATTATGTTCACAAAGATATAATATGACATATTTACATTCAGTTTCACTCAAGGTAAGGTAGACATAGTCAAGAAAAATAACTATGGTCCTGTGTGGCAATTTGTCCACAAAAGCATGCACTTCCTAGCAATATTCTATTTACTGGAAATTAATGAATTGAAACTGTAATGAATACCTATCTTTTTTTTCGGGGGAGGAAGGGCTTGCAGGTTTTTCCGTTGTGCTGAAACTGCCACCAATTGGAGTATTCATACATCATTTGTCGTTTACAGCACACTTGTTGAAATGCTAGCTATTTTGTGACTTAACGACTTCTTTCCTCTCGGAGTTGATCTACATTTTTATATCTTAAACCTTTCATCACCATTGTCAACCATTAGGAAACCACTGCTGGATGAAGGTCTCCCCCAAGTTTCTTCCCCCACGGTATGTCATGGGTAAGTCTCCTCCATGTCACTCCCGTGTGTTTTCAAACTTCATCCACCCATCTCCCGCGTGGTCTTATTTTGGACCTTATCCTGTCCTTTGGAATCCAGTCTAACATTTCGTTTGTCCATCGGTGGTCCGTTCTCCTGGCAGTTTGTCCAGCCCCATGCCATTTCAAGGATTTTACTCTAACCATGATGTCTTACACTCTTGTCATTTCCCTTATCTATGAGTTCCTCTTCTTATCTCTCCTGGTTACACGAAGCATGCATCTCTGTGTGCTTCTCACCATTGCAGTCTTTGTTTGTTTGTGATTGTTTTTAATAATGGACGCCTCCCCAGTGGCGCAGTGGTCTAAGCGATGGCCTTTGATCATTCGTCCTAAAAAGGTTCGGATCCCGGTGAGGATTGGATGTTGTGTTTGCCTCACGTCGCTGGCTCTCTCCGTTCCCTGGAACCAGTGACCCAAAATTAGGGACGGGCGACTACTTGTCGCCCGTCCCTAATTTTCTCGGTGATCGTTAAACCTCCAATAAAAAAAAATATTAATGGACGTAAAATTCAGTAATAATTAAACTTTTCTAGAAATTGCGATTCTTAAATTGCCACGAGCGAACGCTAACAGTACTAAATCAATACTTGAAACACATGCATACGAGCGAATGCTAACAGTACTTAATCTATACTTGAAACTCATGCATGCTTCCAATGGTGTCAATCAGTTACATAGAGGCTACAAATTAGGCAACACAGAAATCGGGCGCTTTTTACGTTATTATTTTATAGCCTGATTTGTAGTCCGTCCCAGGACAGTTGTTTTTAAGTTTTTTTTTAAATATTAATTTATATGAAGTGCTGCCCTTCTTAGGATGGGGTGAAATTTTTAGTAGAAGCTAACTGAAAATAAATCAAATGGACATCGGATTTCTGTAAGGTAATACAGTAAAAACTGATTCGTGGAAAACTAAAAATTTTAGGCTATTTATTTCCGTTTTTGAAAGACCTTGTTTCCTTATAGTGTAGTTGTTTTCGTGCACCTTTGTAAATATATTGAACTGCACGCAGAGAAGTGCAAAGTGGGCATTGAACATTTTAGATATTTTTCAACCCCTCTATAATAAGAAACGTATCCCCTTTCAGTGTCTCACTTAACTAAGATAAGCTGATCTCATGTAATATCTAATACAGGCCACATGGATGCAACTCTAACTAATATGAACAAATGATACCTACATATCACTAAGCTGTTCTCTGAGATTCAGAGCTCCTCAAAAAAAGTGTATCTGCCATATTAATGTTTAAATTTGAAACTAGATTTGACTTACTGTTGATCACTCATTTTCGACATTTATCATTCATATGAAGTTTTCATGTAATTGACTTATTTCCGTGTAGTAGCACATTAATTTTGACTTGTCGACCACAGCAGACGTGGAGCAGTGAAAAACATATTAGAGTCTGTTGCTGGGCAAAGTCTTTGGTTACTGCTGATGTTTTTTATTTTTTTTGTTTTCTAGCTTGTAGCCCAGCATGGGATTGCTACTGTGGTAATCCTACCTTCATAGTTTGTCCGAATGGACTTAAAAGAAGGTTCAAAAATGTTTTTTTTTTTTCTCAGGAAGATTAAGGACCCTTTAGGCTTTCTTATGCTGATAAATCAAAAGACTTCACATGTAAAAGTGTACAGTGCAGTAGGTATGCTATAATCAAGGAAAGGCTGGTAAAGGTACTTTCATAAATTAACTTTTAGCTCATACTATGGACTAAAATACTGTATTATATTTCATATTATAGCAGTATATATACACTGACGGAAAAAAATCCCAACGCCAAGTAAAAGTTGTGTTAGATAAACGACAGTTGGTAGACGGTGAGAGTACATCTGTAAGATGACGTCTATGCAAATTTCGCGCTCGGCGCATACGTGTGGCGCTAGTAGCGTCCCTCGTAACATGCAAAGCAGGTTTTCTGTAAATACGCGCTGTAACGTTCGTGAGCGTTACTTATCGTTGAGATTCGACGTAGGGTGTTGATGTTAGTCAAGAATGCCTTTAAGAAGACGAAGAAGCCATTATGAACAGCTCACAGAGTTTGAACGAGGTCGTGTAATAGGGCTACGAGAAGGTGGATTTTCTTTCCGGAATATTGCAGAACGACTTGGCAGGAATGTAGCCACTGTGCATGATTGTTGGCAGCGGTGGTCAAGGGAAGGTACTGCCTCAAGAAGACCGGGTTCCGGCCGGCCATGTGGCACTACTGAGATGGAAGACCGCCTTGTATGGTGCCAGTGATGGCCGTGTGTTGGTTAGAAGGAGTCCAGGTGAGCGCCTGCAACCATCCTATATGCGGCCGAGACACACTGGACCTACACCTGGAGTTATAGTCTGGGGAGCAATTTCCTATGACAGCAGGAGCACTCTCGTGGTTATCCCACGCACCCTGACGGCACAGTTGTACGTAGGTCTGCTGATTCAACCTGTTGTGCTGCCATTCATGAACAGCATTCCAGGGTGTTTTCCAACAGCATAACGCTCACCCGCATACCGCTGTTGTAACCCAACATGCTCTACAGAGTGTCCACATGTTGCCGTGGCCTGCTACATCACCAGATCTTTCACCAATCGAGCACGTATGGGACATCATTGGGCGACAACTCCAGCGTCACGACCAACCAGCATTAACCGTCCCTGTATTGACCGACCAAGTGCAACAGCCATGAAACTCCATCCCACAAACTGACATCCAGCACCTGTACGACACAATGCATGAACGTTTGCGTGCTTGCATTCAACATTCTGGCGGCTACACCGGTTATTAATGTACCAGCATTTCACATTTAAAATGGCTCTTCTCGCGCTTGCAATAAGCTGTGAACTTGAAACTTTAATCGATTACATATTTTAACTACAAAAATGTATTGCCGCCATTTCATTCCTCTACAACTATTTTTTCGTGGTGTTGGGATTTTTTTTCCGTCAGTTTATATTGAAAAAATTGATGAGCACAGCATAATATGTATGTATAATTCGAGCAAACCTCCCAAATTGGTACCTCCTTTTTGATGTCCTTAATGTCCCTAAATTATCCGCCGCCTCAGTGGCGCAGTGGTCTAAACATTGGCTTCGTATGATTCGCCCAACGGAGGGGTCTGGGTTCGAATCCCAGTGAGGAATGAATGTTGTGTTTGTCTTTCGGCCGCCCTGGTGGCTTAGTGATCTAAGCGATGGCTTCTGATCATTCCCCAATGGAGGGGTCTGGGTTCGAATCCAGGTAAGGCATGGTTGTTTATGTTTGCCTTTCGAGGGTTTATTCACTCAGTTCCTTGTTCACCTATGTGCCTTGCTGACGTTGAAACACAAAAGGTCTGTACTGTATAAATCTGTGAACCAAGTCCAATATATGTTTAGCATATATGTCACTGAATCTGTCAACCAAGTCCACTAAATAATTATATTGAATTTCCAATAAAAAAAATGTCACCAAAGTATAGGTAACCTTGAAAGGTTTATATGTATGTTTATAATTGATTTAGTCGAAATTGGACTAAAGTATCGCTTATGTAATGCGAAACTACTGTACGTTTGGTTGAGGCTAGGAATTTTTAAAATAAAAACGCCTGGATTTATCGATTTTAAGAACCCTCAAAGGAATATCATTTAAGGACAACTAAAGGACATTACAGATCTTTTTGGTAAATGTGTACTTGAGCTTTCTAAATTATTTTTTCGGAAAAATTTAACCGTGTAAAAAAGTGCGACATACAATTTTTTAAGCATGAAAATAATGGGAAAAGGTGCAAAAATCATTTGCTGTTTTGTAGAGAACAGCAAATGATTTTTCCGAAGTATTTACCTGAGAGTGCGATGGTTTGGAAGAGTACGTGCGTCAGGCCGAGGACTACAAAGCGGCGACTGCGTCAAGGTGTAGTCAGGTGAGTTGGAAGCTTCGTTGAGAAGGGCAAGTTACGGGCGGAAGCGGTTGAGCACTACATAGTCGTCAAAGCGTCTTGTAGGAATGCGCTGAAAGAATGAGGTCCGCTTTACGCACCATTGTAAGTGGTGTAACTAGTTTTTAACAGCTTTAGCGGCTTTTTCCAAAGTCGTGACCAAAGCTTTGGTCGTGAGTTTCCATAATTCATTTCGTATTTCGTCAGGGCTTAAAATGTCTTTATCCGGCACAATACGACAAGAAGCTTTTGTCCTCCCTGTCATACAACGACATCTGAATTGAAGAAAATCCTTTATTTACGAAAGTTTCCGTTTCAGGAGAAAAAAATGTGAGCTACGATGTATGGAAAAACAGCACAAATACAAATAAAATTATTGAAGAAAGCAACTACTCCTATACATCTTGGAAACCATAACCAAACCTTGGGGTTCAACCGGAAACAAAACTTCTTACTCAACCCTTCATTCGTACATGGAAACCTTTACATTCTTTCCATTCGGAGACATTGTGAAATTAATAATAACGACATTCCGCACATTTCTTTCTCAAAAGTTAATAAAACACCTATGAACTACTTTTACTTGGACACGATTAGACGACGCATCCAACTGCTCCGTTAAACACCCCTCCCCCTTTTGTTGTATTCTTCCGCGCATTCACTACTAACTCTTACTACTTTCCGACGCACGGAACCTTCACCTTTTGGCCGTTACCATCGTTCCACCCACCCGCACCAACTTCTGCAAACTATCGGACTCGCAGGTAAATACTTCGGTAAAATTATTTCCTGTCCTCTACAAATACTATATTTTCGCACCTGTCCCCATTATCTTGCATGCTTAAAAAATTGTATGTCGCACTTTTCCCACACAGTTAAATTTTTCCGACGAAATAATTTATGACACTAAAGTACACATTTACCGGATTTTTTGTCTCAGAATAGTTAATTAACTACTAACTGAAAGCTGTATTAACCAGAAATTCTACAGAACGCAATTTATTCAATGGAGAAATATGTTTTCATGATGATAAAGGGGTCTGCAAATAGGATGGCCGCCCCGGTGGCGCAGTGGTCTAAGGCGCTGCCCTCTGATCATTCGTCCGTGAGGGGTCCGGGTTCGAATCCCGGTCAGGCATGGATGTTGTGTTTGTCTTACGGCACTGGCTCTCTCCCTTCCCTGGAACCAGTGACCCTAAATTAGGGACGGGCGACTGCTTATAGCCCATTGAGTTGCTCACGGTGGTCGTTAAACCTCCAATCAAAAAAAAAAAAAAAATAGGATGTGTCTAATAATGTTATGTTTTGCATTATATTTCTGCTTTTGAAACACAGATTTTCCTTCGTTCATGCCATGACTATGTGTAATTGGGCCAATTGCATGCAATGGTTCCTTATTATGTACTGTGATGCTGTTAAAAATATTTGACTTGCTTTTCAAATTCTAGGCACTTTCAATTCATGTTTTGTCATTTTAATATCGACATATTCACCCTAAACTTTTCCAGCAGATCTCTCCGAATGCAAAGCGTTTCAAAAATGAGTGCACATAGTAAATACAGGGAATGGACTGGCATACTGTGTATGATTTCAAAAGTTTTTAAATACAGAAATTGATCTGCCAATTGTTGTATCTTAAACCAGCTTCTGTGTGGACATGTCTTTTATTCAGCTGATTTACAGGCTTTCTTCTCAACAAGATTGATATATAGTAGTTGCCAAAATTGTGGAAACCTTTTGGAAATAGAGTATTTTTGAGGTTTGATGGCTTATAACACCACTTTTTTTTGTAGTAATACCACAAAATTATATATCAATGGAAAGATAATTTCATCAAGAATGAAATGCAATAACTTTTATGCAGGATTTTGTATTAGAACAGCAGTTATAAAGAAAAAATGTGAAACACATAGAAAAAATGAGATATACAAAAATTCCCACTTTGTCAGTTTACCCAACTAAGTATTAACTTAGTTGGGTAAACTTTAGCGTTAATTACACGCGGCCTTACAACACCTTCCAATGGCGTGAACCAAGTTTTTTAGTTCTGCTGCAGTTATGATGGTAAACGAAGATTGAATTATTGCTTCTGTTAATTGGGTTTTATTGCTGGGTTGCTTCTGACTTACAAGTTTCTTTAGTCGGTTCCACTGATTTTCAATGGGGTTTATTAGGTCTGGGCTATTCCCAGGCCATTCCAGCAATGGAATATGATTATCTTGAAACCAGTTTTTCCACACACCAACTACATGAAATGGAGCTGAATCCTTTTGAAATATAAATGTTTCATAATCTTGGAAACGATCATCTGCCGAAAGCTTCAGTTTCGACTCAAGTACTTTATTAATGTATTGTTGGCCATTTATATTCCCATTTTTTCACGCAAATTCTGCACACAACTTTGATGCCATACAACGCCTGACCGTATCACTAACTGCGTGTTTCACGCTACATGTAATGCAATCAGGATGCAAATCTTCTCCGATTCTTCTCCTTGCGTATTTTATGCATTCACTACCAAACCGGGAGATTTTGGTCTCATCACTCCAAAAAACACTCTCCTGTAGTTCTGCTGTTCGGTTAACATGGGTTTTATCCCGGTCTAATATTTTTAATCTTTGTTTGAGAGAGAAAAATGGCTTTGTGTGTGGAATTCTATCTTTTAGACCAAATTCCTGCAGTGTGTGTCGAACAGTCCTTGCACTCAACTTCACATTGCATTGCGCCATTTCATCCTGCATACACGCAGATGATTTCTTTCTGTCACCTAGGCACAGTTTCTTAATTCTTCTATCATCATTTGCTGTTGTGCACCTTTTTCTGCTGTTACCAGTCGCGTTTTGTAGTGACTGGATCTCTTTATACCTCTTCAAAAATTTAGAAATGACACCTTTGGTTAAGTTTCCACCAATTTTTCTTCTAATTTCTCCACAACTCTAGCCTTGTTCACTTAATAGTTCTATTTTACATCGCTTTCTGGGTGACCAGTCCGCTCTTTGTGCCATTTCTTTAATTTGATTCCATTTTACAAGCTCACTAAAAGAAAAAAATATTTACATCGGTCACATAACACACTGACAAATGTCCTCCTCTCAACTCCAATACATGAAATCAAGTGCTGAACCTACTGTCACCTGATTCGCTCATTGCCAATACAAGATGACACCTGCCTGATTGGCTCTGTAAACACACATGTCCATTGGCTACATTAAAATGAAGGAAAGCTACTTCATATCAACCTAAGCAAGTTGTGCTTCCTAGAATACAGAAAATTGAATAAACTTTGTTGCATTATATTCTTGATGAAATTATTTTTTCATTGATATATACTTTTATGGTATAACTAAAACAAAAGTGGTGTTATGAGCCTTCAAACCTTAAAAATACACTTTTTCAAAAGGTTTCCACAAATTTGGCCACTACTGTATAGTGTTATACAACCATTTCTCGCATCTTTTTTCTGCTTTGGTATCCAGTCAAGTAATTCACTCATCCAACGTTTGTCAGTTTTTATGTGATGCTAAATCTCCTTTTGGTATCCCCCCTCCATATGGCATGTGCTAAATATTTTTACATTCAAAGAGTCTTTCCTAAGGGAGGCTCAAAACTTCCCCTGGTGGCGTCCAACTACATCCCTGAAAGTGTGTATCACATTTCACCTGTATGTTTTTCCGAGGCTAAAAAAAAAGCATTATATATATAGTTTGTGCTAATAAGATGACTGAGAATGAAAACATTTAAAAAAAGTTTTACCATGCACAGAAAACGGCAGAAAATACTACATTATAGGTTTTAACATAGATTACTTGCTAAACTGTGGTTCACAGGACCTGATTTCTGTACGCCATATTTTTTTATGCTAGAAGAAAGAAAAAAAACAACACTTATGATATGTTAAACAAATTCTCCTATGTCATTCTGGTGAGCAAATGGAATGGTGCTTGTACCTCTGACTATTCTCTTTATACCACATGTATTTGTATTCCATGTTAAAAAAATCAAACCTCGAAACACATGTTCGACATCCAGATAGTCACATTTGGGGCCTAAGGATAGTTTACAATTGAGGTTTTCGAACATGGGAGACTGAAAAGTTCAAAAACTGTGTTTCGCTACATCAAAATGTCTAAATTCTACCTGGGAAAACTAGAAATGAAATTACAGTTGCTTGACAATCACCCCGGTGAAAAGTGACATGCTGTTCCTTCCCTGTGGAAAGATGAAATAAATTTATTCCCTTGCATTTTTTTTTATTTTGCTGAAAAACACCAGTTGGAAACTATTGTCTCCTATGTATTTAAAATTTTAATCCTATTTTTTTTAATAACATTGCCCAAACCATCATGAAAAGCTTCCAAGGCTCTGCATAAACATCTTTTGTATGCTCCAGCTCTTTTCGTAAGAATACATAAATTATTATCCTACTTTTTTTTAAATTTTGTGAAACACGCCAGTTGGAAACTAATATGAATTATGGATTCAAAAAAAATAATCGTATTTTGATATACATTGCCAGAAACATGGCAAAAACACGTGGAAACTTTCTCTTTAGAGTGTATCAACAACGTTCATTGGACATTTCAAAGTTCGTCTCGCCTCAAAAGCTAGAAATACACAGCATTTGTGACCCCTGAAAGCTAATTCTTATGTGATGAGCAAGATTATTCGGTTTAATAACCCAGTATGACAGGTTTGTAAGCCCATGTGACATAGTTTTCAAGTAATGATGAACCACTGCACAGCATCTAATTTTCAATGTGTTAACAGCACAATTTCAAATGGAAGGTGTGCTCATGTCAAAGTGCCAGGTGGTCAAGCAATTCTCATTTCATCAGATCACAGCTGGGTTAAGTGAATTTTGTGTTGTATAACAACCAGAACATTTTCAAATGGAAGATGTGTTCATGTCAAACCGTCGCACAATTCCCAATTTATTTGATCACGACTGGGTGAAGTAAATTTTCTGTATTTTCACCTATTCAGTTAGTTGTGGTTGTGATAAACACAGCTGTTCTGTGCTTGCTTATAGCATACAATCGTTGAATACAAGGCAATAGTGGGTAGCAGCTTGGTGAAGTGAATTTCGCCAAGTGTTGCTGCACAATTGTTGCATACAAGGTGTACGATTGAAAAAACTCAGCACATTCTCAGATTAGCTATCGAGAGAAACATCCTACAATCTCATCCGTAAAAGTTACACTCGTGGGGATCGGTGTATTCCGTGCTGAGTGGTTTAAAACGTCACTTGATTTCAGAACAGTTTGTTGACATTCACTTCATATTAAAGCTCATTTGACTAAATCATAATTGCAGGATAGAAAACAAAGCTTGTTTACCGCTATTTCAGTGCCTATCCTGTGCTATGTTCTCCTTTTTTATTTAACAAGATAATTTGAAAAAAAATGTTTATACAGTCTTTTTTTAGCAAAAAGAAACGAAAAATAAAACAGTTCACACAGGTCTGTAGTCAAAGCAAAAAATTCAGTAAGGATTTTTGTATGAATGTATCAGTTCGAGGGAGTGACGTATTAATTTTTAATTTGCTTCATAAGAACAAACAGTGCTTACTGAGGCATAGAAGTGTTTGTTTAGGAACTTAGGGGAGATAAAGTGCTGTGTTATTCTTTCAAATTATATGTAGGAAGAGCTTTTTAAATTAGTTTATTGAGTATGAATACGGCACTGCAATTAATAATAGATAAAAAGAGCTCTGCATGTCTAAGGAAAAGCTGAGGTAATTTTGTAAACATGATATCTGTAGACCCCCTTTTTTTTTATGCGAAATTAATTTTTCATGAGGTGAACTACTTTTCAATAAAACAATTTTCGGAACAAAATTGGGTGATTAAGGGTAATATGAAGGAATGGCAATGTGGTATATTTAAATTTGCATTGATGCAACTGCATGTATCAGGTGTTCCTTGTATGGAGCAGCGTATTTTCTATTTCATAGCTGATTTTCATCGAAATTGAAAACTTGCTAATTAAATGTTTATCTAAATCTTTGTTGGTTCGCTTTTGCACCGGAATATTCCTTCTGCGCTATTTATACGATGTATTATACGTTGAATCAAACACTGTACGTACCTTTCCAATAGCTATGTATTTCTCACCAAGTACCTCGTGGTTACAGATAGCACTGCTGTCTCAATTGTTGCTTGCTGCCTCCAAAGGGCTAGTATTACGTTTGCCAGACTATTCTCTCCAAGGTATTTGTTCTTTCAGCATGGGCAAATCAGCGAATCATATTAGTCTCCCCTTGCTAATAACATTTTGTTTCACACTACAGAACTGCAACACATCTTCTTAATTCCTCACGCGATCATAACATGTGTCCCCCCTCATAAGTAAGGCATTTCTTCCGCACACAAGCAACTCCGTTTTTTCTTCTGTAGTACTCAGGTTTCACTGCCATACATACATCATAGAAGGAACAATTTCACTTTAATACCCAAAGCCAAAGACCTTTATTTTATGACTTCTAAGAACTGCAATTAATCAGAAGCTTTAAAAAGAAATCAATTTCGATCTTGAATTTAGATTTCTTCTCGGCTGCCGCAGTGTTCTAAGCGCTGTCTTCTAACCATTTGTCTGCGATGGGTCTGGGTTCAAATCCCTGCGAGGCATAAATATTGTGTTTGCCTTACGGCACTGGTTCTTTCTCTCCCCGTGAACCAGTGGCCCTAAATTAGGGATGGGCAGCTGCTTATAGCCTATTGAGTTGCTCGTGGAGGTCACTAACCCCCCCTCCAATTAATGTCCATGTAATTTTTATTAAATATGTGCATATTTTACCTTTAAAGTTCAAAATTCCCTTTATTTTCGTCAGCAGAAACAGTACAAAAGGAGACAATACAGTTGCGTCTCCAAACGATAAAGAGAAACTTGAAGGTAAATGATATGTGCAAAATGAGGGCTAGGTGAATATCTCTACAGATAAAAGCAATATAAAACCACCAATTAGAAATGAATACAGGTCAAGGCCATAACTACGCAGACAGCAGTGAAGTAAGATATTCAATGCAGCAGTAAAAAAACAGTGATGAAAACGTCAGATAGTCAGACGATATTCCCTTTATAGGTGGAGTGCCTGTGTTCTTTAAAATGAGACCTGTTGAAGCCGTTTGCCATTTCTGGTTTTTTTGCAGTTAAAAATAAAAAGAAAAACGCCTTGTGCGTGTGATTTTACCACACCAATACACGACCAGTTTCTACCTCCATAATTTCGTGCCCAAAGTGTACTTATTAGTACCTCCTGAGGTTGATTTTTTGTTTTTCACCACGTTTGAAGCTCCTGTGTTAGATATGTGTATTTGTTTAGCAATTGTGGCAACGTGACTGTAAGCGTAGTAACCGTGACTGTGTATGTGAGTGAGTTGTAAATGTTGTCTCAAAATGAAAAGTTGTAAGTATTCTGGTTAAGAATAATAAATTAAGAAACGTAGATTATAAAGTGAGTCTTGGATTAAAGAATACAGAACGTCGGTAAGTGATAAAGACACAACATGGCGCAGTCGCTGTTATCCTTCTTATTCGAACTTAAGTGATAAAGTTTTTCCTGGTCATAAGTTCTAGTTAGAAAAAAAAGGGGAAAAATAAATAAATCAAAATGGAAGGCTTCAGGCTTTCCCAAGGTTTGTCGTTAAGTAGTGGTAACATCGTTGACAACTTTAGAAAGTTCAAATGAAATTTTGAAATCTTTATGAAAATTACAGGGCATCACGGTAAAGATTCTGAAACTAAAACAGCAATTTTATTAAATGTAATTGGAGAAGAAGCTGTTGAGCTTTTTAACACCTTCGACTTAAAAGACGATGAAAGAAAAAAATTATGACTTATTCTTTGAATGCCTTTGAGAGGTATGCTCTTCGTCATAAAAAATTTGTAGTAGAAAGATATAAATTTAACAGTCGCATCCAGGCTGAAGGTGAGCCTTTTGACAATTTTGTAAATCATATAAAGAAATTAGTGAAATCATGTGAGTTTCAAGATCAAACTGAAAGGTATTAGAGACACGTAGTTACAAGAGAGTTTACTGCGTGTAAAAGACTTAACATTGCCTAAAGCAAAATATCTTTTCAAAGCTGCGGAATTATGTAATGAGCGGCACAAACTTTGTAGGGACATCATAATAAATCTGGTTTATATGCTTTTTCAGCAGAACATAAAACAAATAAGGATTCAACTGTTGGTAATAAATTGCATGACTCTTATAACAAGGGTTTTATTTAAAAACAGACTCACACTAATTTTAAAAGTAATGAACAAGAATTGTACAGGTGTAAGAAATATGATACTATACACAAACGAGCTAACTGTCCCGCACATAATAAAACGTGTCGAATTTGTGGCAGGCTAAATCATTTTGCTGTTGGCTGTAAAATGAAGAAAGTCAGGGAAATAACTAATTCTAAATTTTGTGAAGTACAAGAAGAGATGATTGAGAAACTTTCTGGTCATGATTTTGTAATTGATAATTTTAAAACTACAGTGTGTAATTTAAAAAGATCAAAGTAGAGAAAGGTGATTAATATTGAAGGTAATGATATTGAATTTAAATTGGCCACAGGAGCTGAAGTGAATGTGATACCACTTCATGCCTTCAGGTCACTGGATTGTAAAGCTGAAGTGAGAAAACCATCATTACTTTTGGAGGCCTATTTTGGATCAAAAATATCGTCTTATGGTGTTGTTACTTTGTCCTGTACAGAGCAAGATAATTGTAAGTACCTTTGTTTTGCTATTGTAAATGATGATAAAACCAAACCTCTTCTTGGATTAGATGGGTGCATTAAGTTAAAACTATTTCAAAGATATGATGAGAATAGTATAAATTCAACAAGTGCTAAAGAAAGGTGTAATAAAGAAAATGCATATATTGTTAAGGGAATAGAAAATTTTGGTTTTAAATGTCATATTAACATTACTTCAGATGTTCAGCCAGTAAAGAAACCTCCTAGAAGAGTTCCAATAGCAGTTCGGGATAAACTTAAGCATAAATTAAACCAGCTGGAGAATCAAGGAATTATTACAAAGGTTGAAGATCCTAAAACATGGGTTAATAATTTGGTAATCATAGAAAAACCAAATGGAACTTTGAGGTTATGTCTTGACCCAGTTGATCTTAATAAAGCGATTCACCGACAATACTTTTTGATACCAACTATTAAAGGTGTTAGTGCTAATTTATATAATAAATCAGTGTTTACTGTTTTAGACCTGAAAGATGGTTTCTATCACATTAAACTACATAAAAATCAGGTGAATGTTGTACATTTACCACACCTTTTGGATGTTATTAATTTAATAATTAGTTTACCATTTGGATGTTCATGTGGACCAGAGTTGTTTCAGAAAATTAATGAAACTCATTTTGGAGATATTCCAGGTGTAATTGTTTATTTTGATGATACATTAATTGCTGCTGATGATGAACAACAGCATGATGGCAGCTTAAAGGAAGTTATGAAAAGAGCCCGGCAGTACAATGTTAAATTTAACTGCTTCAAGATACAGTAAAAAGTTAGTGAAGTTGCATATTTGGGTCATGTGTTTTCAAAGAAAGGTATTAAACCAGACACAGACAGAGTCAAAGCTATACTAGCATTAGAGAAACCTACAAATAAAACTGAACTACAGAGATTGTTGGGAATGTTCAACTATGTAAGAAAGTTTATTCATAATTAGTCAGCCATAACAGCTCCATTAAGAGAACTGCTAAAAAAAGGGCTGAGAATGACAATGGCTACAAGTCCACACTGAAATGCTAAAAATATTAAAGCAATTGATCAGTTATGCACCAGATTTGGGTATATTTAATGAACAGAAGAAAATTCAACAACAGTGTGATAGTTCCAAAGATGGCATTGGGTGCTGTTTAATGTGAAATGGTTAGCCAGTGTCTTTGCATCAAGAAGTTTAACTGAGACTGAAAAGTGCTGTGCTCAAAGTGAAACAGAGCTTCTCAGTTTCATCATTGCATTTATGGTAGGGAGGTTCAAGTGCAGACGGATCACAAGACTTTAGTGACAATCATGACTAAAAACATGGCATCTGTGTTATTGCCAAGACTCCAAAGAATGAAGTTAAAATTACTTAAGTATAAATTAAGGGTTGAATACATACCAGGCAAGCTCATGTATATTGCTGATTTACTGTCAAGATCATATATAAGGGATCCTGTTGAAGATGATACAGAGATGAAAGAAATCATACATGCCCTAACTAAAAATGTACAATTGTCCACAAAAAAGGCTAGAGGATATTCTTGAGCATACAAGAAATGATCCAGTACTTTTGAAAGTGATTAAATACAGAGAACAGGCTGGTCATCAAGTAAAGCAAGTGTTCCTCATAATATTAAGTTTTATTATAAACGTAAAGACCAACTTTGCAAGGAGAATGATCTATTGTTCTTAAATAATAAAGTAATAGTTCCAGCAACATTAAGGAAACAAATGTCGAAGGTAATGCATGAAGTCCACTTTGGTATACAGAAAACGAAGGGCAGACCAAGACAAGTCCTTTATTGGCCAGGTATGAATAAGAATAGAGAGAATACGATTGCAAAAGGCACTATCTGTGAGAGATTTAGACCCTTAAATTGCAAAGAGCCACTAATGAGTCATGATGTTCTCACTTTACCTTTTGAGATAGTGGCAGCTGATATTTGTGAGTATGGAGGGCTTAGTTATTTGATTTTAGGAAGTTATTTACCTAAATGGCTTGAAATGGTGCCACTACAAAACAAAACAGCTGAAGAAATTATTTCAGAATTGAAGGTCATACAATGTATTTTCAGTTCATGGAATTCCAAAGCTCTTCATGTCAGACAATATGCCATTTGCTAGTTTCAAATTTAAACAGTTTGATGTGATAACAAGTAGCCCACACTATCCAAAATCTAATGGATTTGCAGAGATTTGGTTGGAATTGCAAAAGGAATCCTACGAAAAAATAGTGTAAGTAATACTGACTTCTATCTGGCACTACTGGAATATCGCAATACCCCTATTGTAGGACTGGATGTTTCCCAGGCTCAGATGTTGATGAGTAGGCAACTAAGAAGTAATCTACCAGTGGTAAAGGATATCCTGCAGCCATATGTACAAAGGAGCTATAGGAAAAAGTTGAAACAAATACAAGAAAGGCAGTCCCATTACTACAACTGAACTGTTAAAAGTAGACCAGATTTACAAGAACATGACAGTGTTACTATTTAGAAGAAATAATACACTGGAACCCGCAAAAGTACATTATTAAAGATCAAAGAGGAGAGAAGTATCTTAGGAATAAATTTCACCTAAGACTGAGCAGGAATCCTTTTGTTAGCACCGGGTACTATAGGTATAAGAGAACTCATGGTAAGGAGGACAACATGGAACTTGTGACAGGGAGTGACCCCATTCATACAAATGACAATGACTACGGGGATGAAGAAACTGATGGTAAGGAGGACAGCATAGGACCTGGGACAAGGACTGACCCCATTTATACAAATGACAATGACTGTATAACATACACCAGATCTGGTAGAATAGTAAAGGTACCAGAAAAGTATAGAGACTATATGATGAATTGGGAGTGGGGATGTTATATATATGTATTTGTTTAGCAATTGTGGCCTCGAGACTGTAAGCAAGCGTAGTTACCGTGACTGTGTATGTGAGTGAGTTGTTAATGTTGTCTCAAAATGAAAAGTTGTAAGTGTTCTGGTTAAGAATAATAAATTAACAAACGTAGATTATAAAGTGAGTCTTGGATTAAAAAATACAGAACGTCGGTAAGTGAAAACGGCACAACATTTCTGGTTTTTGTGCAGTCAAAAAAAGAAATAAAAATGCCGTGTGAGTGTGATTTTTTACCACGCCATACACGCCCAGTTTCTACCTCCGTAATTTCGTGTCCAAAGTTTTGTTGTTAGTACTTCCTGAGGTTTATTTTTTGTTTTTCATCAAGTTTGAAGCTCCCGTGCATCATTCCGTTTTGCTTACGAGTTCGTAAATACTATATTCTGTCTGTTATAAGCTTTGTTTACCACAGAAGAGCTCCTGGGTTTCGCCATTAGTAATGGCGTCATCCGGTGAGGATACTATGAATTCCATTCCCACTTCCGAGCAGCCCGCAACTGTTCTCTTCGGGAGTGGTGTCGCTACGTCGTCCTCTATTTCCGGCGATGTTCAGCTAGTGCTTCCGGAGTCATAGCCAAGAAAACGAGCTCTTCTGGATCCACTACTGTTGTGCACATCGATGATGACGCAGTAGATACGTATATGAAGTCAATCCTCCTCCAAGCGACTAAAGTCGGATCCCGTTGAAACAGCTTTCGCTGTCATCAATCGACAACAATCTCTGTACCATGAGGCCTGTGTTTTGCGGCCCCATGTTCGTCGTGAAGGTTCATCTTTCGTCCTTGACGTCCCAGCTACGTCTCCCGAGGGACAGAGGTTTTCTTCGAACATTTATCTCGGGATCGTTTTTGAAGCCTCACCTGACATCAAATTGAAGGAATATGCATCGGGAATCAAGCGAAAGTTTTAGGGCCCAGTGATTACTCACATGTCTTGACGTGATCAGCATATATTCGTTTATTTTAAATCTGCCCAGTATGTTAGAAACCTCATGTTCACTGGCTTACAGGTTAGAGGGTGATATTTGTGTCTCTACCCAGTTTCCGAGCGGCCGGTAACCGTCCCTTTCTACCCAGTACCTTCGTAAGTCACAAACGTTATGCTCTCTGCGGTGATCTCAACACCCAGTTATTTTACAGGTGACTTCCTGACCCACTCGGCCGTGCCAAATGACAAAGCAAATCGTTCCATTCTTGGAACACAACGCACTGCGCGCGTTATGTTCACTGCACCGGATGCTATTTCCACTCTTCCGACTCGAATTACAGTTCGGTGTGCCGGCCTGTTCTTGCGTGTCGATCTCTTTACTGAGTTCCATTGTCGTGCATGTAGACGCCTTGGCCACTTCTACAAGGAGTGTCCTGATGTCCCTTCATCCACAAGTTCTCGGCCTACCCCGTCATCTGTTTCGGAGTCTTCTGCCACTCGTCGAGAGCCTTCCTCAGTGTCAGAATTACGGGCTACGCCTCATACTGATGCCCAGCCGCTTGATCTTACGGCGACTGATTCCTCCTAATCAGAGCCCATCTAGCGTTTTTGCCGAGACTCGGATCATTTCTAATTTGCAAACCGTCTCTGATACCTCTACTACTGCATCTCATCTTCGAGAGACCACTGAGACTGTCACCTTTACCCCTCCTGTGGAAATCCAGAATGGAGAATGTTTTATCTAAAATTATTTAAACCCCAGATTTTACCTCTCAAAATAATACTTTCTAATTGAAAGAAATATTAACAGTTTTCAAAAATGTATTGGTAACCACTTCTGGGTGATTTCCCATGGAATGACCCCATTGGTTGCAGAGGGGAGGGCAATCTCCTCCTCCTTTAGTGAGGCATGATGCCTCTGTTTACACTCGATGGAAGTTCAGCCCTGTACTGTAGAAGGGGATCGGTATATTAGAAAAATATATACATTTTGTACATATATATATATATATATATATATTTCATGGTTGGTTTTTTTTTTTTTGAAAATTTTAGTCAAAGTTAGAGCAACTCTTTCGACGGCTTATGTAACTAAATTTGAAAGTGTTAAAACGTCAACGGCCGTATTAAGCTGAAAACACCGGTTCTTGTTCGATCACCGAAGTTAAGCAGCTTCGGGCGCTGGTAGTGGGAACACCGCGTGCTGTTGATAGCTTTTTCAACCCTCTGTGATAAAAAATATTTAAATTCTATAAATCGCTTTTGAAAACCCTTATATTATTGTGAGATGTTTTAAATGTAATATCAATGCATGTGATTTTTGTCACTTGGCAAGCTTTCGAATGTATGTATATGTTTCCATTCCCGATACAGGTTTCAACATCGCTTTATTAAGAAAGGAGGAACAGTACGTTGAAAGTTGATCAGGGAGAACCTAAGAAGAAATTCAATTGTTGATGCTATTTACAATGACGGAAGGAGAGTCCAACTCGCAATTAGCAGAGTGGACACCAGAGGGCAAGGAAGAGTATCTGGAGGGAATACACTTGAGACCTCGGAAGGTCATCGCCTAAGAAGAAAAGTCCATTCGAGACAGGAGTCACATGGAAGATCAATATTTCAAGAAATTCCCATTACAAGAGTGTCAGTGATATGTTGTGTAAGCATTTTTGATTAGATGTGGGTATTACATACCTACCAAAGTAATATATTTATTCTATTCCTGAGCTGCTTCATAAACAGAAATGTCAATTAAAAAAAAAAACCCCTGTACATCAACTCAGCCTGGCTGAGCTGTGTTACAAGGCCACGGAAAAATGAAAATACTGATCCAAAATTGTATATGTGATTTTAAATGCTTACTATGAATGCAAAATAAAGAAGTTAATACTTCTGTTCCTACAGTTCAGAAGAGTCTTTATTCAATGCAAGAACATATATACATGACATCATAAAAATGCCTACAAAAACATCGAATAATGAAAATGTACAACAACTAGCTATTCCAGTGCAACAGAAGGAAAACTGATAACACCTTTTTCGTAGGCGGGTGAGCATGGTGCAAAAAAATAAGAACATCATTTTACGACAGTTTCGGGGCAGTTATATTTAATGTATACTAGCACACTGAAAATTGACAGTGCGAAACAATATTGAGTTTGGCTATACGAAGAAAAGGAAAAAATGCGCTTAATAAGATAGATAATAAAGAGCGTACCATGGTGCATATGAGAATACAAATATATACAGGGTGCAAACAAGACAATGAGAACATTAACAGAATACAAAGTGATGGACAAAGGCACCGAAAAATATATACAGAAAAATAACAAGACAAGGCACGTGATGAAGCATATAACTTACATAATATTAGCATTACACAATTAACAAGGAGTGTGTATGTTGGTGAAAAACTCTTTACACGTTATTCTTGAGTAGCCAAGGACATTTATGTACGTTGAAGCATACCACATCCAATGTATGAGAGCAATAATACCTGCGACCATTTGCAATAGGCTGACATAGTAGTATCTGCGACCATCTGCCTTAGGCAGACTTTTCCTGTTTTTATTTTCTTTTCCTTTCCGTATATATATATAATGTAATCATTACGTAAATGCTAGCATATTAAATATTTATTTTCCATATCTTATATAACAATACTATTCTCTGACGTATATTTAACCAGACATAACGAATCACTTGAGGGTAATGACATCAAAAGTCCAGTGCACTCAAATATGTTCAGTCCATATATATGATATTAAAAGTTAGACGAAATTTAAATAGGCTGAGTCACAAATACGTACTAATCCTCTTTGCCGTCACAGATGGCCAAGCTGTATGCATGCCACAACACCAGGCAATTCATATTCTCTAGGACTCAACCATATGGTTGCACGTAATGAAAATGTCCTCTAATGAAAACTTTAAAATATTTATAAAAACATACCTTATGAAGATGATGCACATCAAAAAATCACAAAGGAAAGAAACTGAAAGGCTAAAACTTCAAGTCTTAGTCCATAGCGTCCTCAAGTAGTAGTTGACGATCTTCACAGTTTGCTATGCATTTCGGTGTATAAACACCATCTGCAGGCAAAAGTTGTCATCCCCTGAAGGACACAAGAGCTTTGTGAGAGGCCCCTACATACCTATATGACCACTATAATGCGCGCTGCCTACGTTGATGAAACTGAATTATTCGATGTTAATCGATATGTTCCTGTAGTTTATTAAATGCACTTTTTTAATCAACTATAAAACACATTACTTACTACAACAATACGATACCATTCCCTGAATTACAATTTTTTTATATACTTTAAAGTAATTTCGGCACTCTCTCCTTCTCAACTAACATTCTCCATGGTAAAGGCAACTCTATTGGGTCATTTTTGTTACAGTTGTTCTCTTTAGTTTGTTCAATAACGATCGTCTCAGCATAACGTATGGCACGTTCAGTTTTATGTCTACATACAATTGCTATATTATCAAAATCCGGTACTGCTTCTGTTTTACAGCAATATTCCATTAAAGACGTGCACATTTTTTTTGTTTTTCCAATTATTTACATGTTGTCCTAATCGTTTACATAATCGGTTTTTAGTACTTCCTATATAAAACTTATTTACAGTTCCCAGGCTAGGAGTTTTTAAAATAATTGAGGCTAGGAGTTTTTAAAATAAAAAAACGCCTGGATTTAATGATTTTAAGAACCCCCAAAGGAATTACATTTAAGGACAACTGAAGGAAATTACAGATCTTTTTTGGTAAATGTGTACTTGAGGGTCCAAAATTATTTTGTCGGAAAAATTTAACAGTGTGGAAAATGTGCGACATGCAATTTTTTAAGCATGCAAAATAATGGCGAAAGGTGCAAAAATATAGTATCTGTAGAGAACAGCAAATAATTTTTCCGAAGTATTTACCTGGGAGTACGATGGTTTGTAAGAATACGTGCGGTCGGCCTAGGACTACAAAGCGGCGACTGCGTCAAGGTGTAGTCAGGTGAGTTGGAAGCTTCGTTGAGAAGGGCAAGTTACGGGCGGAAAAATACAACAGTAAGCGGTTGAGCAATACATAGTCGTCGATGTATCTTGTAGGAATAAGCTCAAAGAAACAGGTCCGCTTTACGCACCATTGAAAGTGGTGTAACTAGTTTTTTTAACAAATTTAGTGGCTCTTTCAAAATTCGTGAGCAAAGCTTTGGTCGTGAGTCTCCATAATTCATTTCGTATTTCTTCAGGGCTTAAAATTTCTTTATCCGGAACCATAGGACGAGAAGCTCTTGGCCTCCCTGTCATACAATGATTTCTGAACTGAAGAAAATCCTTTATTTACGAAAATTTCCGTTTCAGGACAAAAAAAATGTGAGCTACGATGTACGGAATTACAGTACAACTACAAATAAAGTTCTTGAAGAAATCAACTACCCCTATACATCTTGGAAACCATAACCAAAACTTGGAGTCCAACCGGAAACAAAACTTCTTACTCAACACTTCATTCGTACATAGAAACCTTTACATTCTTTAAATTCGGAGACATTGTGAAATTAATAATAACGACATTCCGCACATTTCTTTCTCAAAAATTAATAAAACACCTATGCACTACTTCTACTTGGACACGATTAGACGACGCATCCCACTGCTCAGTTAAACACCCCCCTCCTTTTGTTGCAATCTTCCGCGTATTCATTACTAACTCTTACTACCTTCCGACGCACGGAACCTTCACGTTGTGGCCGTTACCATCGTTCCAATCTCCCGCACCAACTGCTGCAAACTATCGGACTCGCAGGTAAATATTTCGGAAAAATTATTTCCTGTCCTCTACAAATACTATATTTTTCCACCTTTCCCCATTATTTTGCATGCTTAAAAAATTGTATGGCGCACTTTTCCCACACAGTTAAATTTCTCCGACGAAATAATTTTGGACACTAAAGTACACATTTACCTAATTTTTTATCTGAGAATAGTTAATTAACTACTAACTGAAAGCTGTATTAACCAGAAATTCTACAGAACGCAATTTATTTAATGGAGAAATATGTTTTCATGATGATAAAGGGGTCTGCAAATAGGATGTGTCTAATAATGTTATGTTTTGCATTATATTTCTGCTTTTCAAACATAGATTCTCCTTCGTTCACGCCATGACTATGTGTAACTGTGGCAATTGCATGCAATGGTTTCTTATTATGTACTTTGATCCTGTTGAAAATATTTGACTTGCTTTTCAAATTCTAGGCACTTTCAATTCATGTTTTGTCATTTTAATATCGACATATTCACCCTAAACTCTTACAGCAGATCTCTCCGAATGCAAAGCATTTCAAAAATGAGTGCACATAGTAAATACAGGAATGGACTGGCATACTGTGTATGACTTCAAAAGTTTTTAAATACAGAAATTGATCTGCCAATTGTTGTATCTTAAACAAGCTTCTGTGTAGAAATGTCTTTTAATCAGCTGATTTACAGGCTTTCTTCTCAACAAGATTGATGTACAGTAGTGGCCAAAGGTGTGGAAACCTTTTGGAAATAGTGTATTTTTGAGGTTTGATGGCTCATAACACCACTTTCTTTTGGAGTAATACCACAAAATAATATATCAATCGAAAGATAATTTCATCAAGAATGAAATGCAATAACTTTTATGCAGGATTTAGTATTAGAACAGCAGTTATTAAGAACAAATTTGAAACACATAAAAAAGTGAGATATACAAAAATTCTCACATTGTTAGTTAATACTTAGTTGGGTAAACTTTACCGTTAATTACATGCGGCCTTACAACACCTTCCCATTAAGCGAACCAAGTGTTTTAGTTCTGCTGCTGTTATAATGGGAAACCAAGATTGAATTATTGCTTCTGTTAGTTGGGTTTTACTGCTGGGTTGCTTCTGACTTACAAGTTTCTTTAGTCGCTCCACTGATTTTCAATGGGGTTTATTAGGTCTGGGCTATTCCCAGGCCATTCCAGCAATGGAATATGATTATCTTGAAACCACTTTTTGCACACACCAACTACATGAAATGGAGCTGAATACTGTTGAAATATAAATGTTTCATAATCTTGGAAAAAATCATCTGCCGAAAGCTTCAGTTTGGGCTCAAGTATTTTATTACTGTATTGTTGGCCATTTCATCATCATCATCATTGTCAACCATTATCAATCCACTGCTGGACAAAGGTCTCCCCAAGTTTCCTCCACAACGGTCTGTCCTGTGCCAGTCTCCTCCATGTAACTCCCGCATACTTTCGAATTTCATCCACCCATCTTCCATGTGGTCTTCTTCTGGGTCTTTTCCTGTCCCTTGGAATCCCATCTAAAATTTCGGCTGTCTATCGATGGTCTGTCCTTCTGGCAGTAGGTCCAGCCCATTGCCATTTCAGGGATTTAATTCTGATCATGATGTCTTCCACTCTTGTCATTTTTCGGATCCACGTGTTCCTCTTCTTATCTCTCCTGGTAACACCAAGCATGCACCTCTCCATGCTACTTTGAGTTGTCTGCAGCCTTTGTATGTCTCTTTTAGCTAAGGTCCACGTCTCTGCACCATACGTAAGCACTGGAAGGATGCATTGATCAAACACTTTTCTTTTAAGACATAATGGCATATTGCTCTTGAAAATTATGCTGTTTCTTCCAAAAGCTCTCCAGGCAAGTTTTGTACGCCGATTAATTTTTTCACCAATGTGACCCTCACTTGATATCTGCTGTCCAAGATAAACGTATGTGTCTGTTATTTCCAGCTTTTCTCCATCAATCGATAAATCTTCATTTCTTGTAAAAGCATTGAACATCACTTTTGTCTTCTGAAAGTTCATTTTTAATCCCACTTCTTTACTCTTGTCAGCAAGTTCCTGGATCATACTCTGTAGCTCTGATGGGGTAGTTGCAAAAATGACTATGTCATCAGCAAAACGAAGGTGGGTTAGATAATCTCTATTAATCTTTATCCCTTTGTTTTCCCAGTTCAGTGATTAAAAGACATTTTCCAATGTGGCTTTAAAGAGCTTCGGAGATATGGTGTCACCTTGTCTCACTCCTTTTCCAATTTTTATGTGTGTTGTATTTTCAAACAGCCGAATCTTTGCACTTGCATTTTCATAGATGTTATTAATAATATTAATGTATGCATCTTCAATACCGCAGGATTTCAGAGCTATTGCAACTGCTGATGGTTTCACCGAATCAAAGGCTTTTTTATAATCGATAAAAGCCATGCACAATGGAAGTTCATATTCCCTCGCTCTTTCAATTAGTTCTCTCAGTACGTGGATATGATCTATTGTGCTGCAGCCACTCCTGAATCCAGCTTGTTCTCTCGGTTGAGCCATGTCCAGTGCCACCTTCAAGCGGTGTGAAAGAACTTTAGTGAAGATTTTATAAACCACTGATAGGAGGGTGATAGGTCTGTAGTTCCTGAGATCCTCAATGTCACCTTTTTTATGTAGCAAGATCATTGTAGCGTTGTTCCAATCCTCAGGAATTTTCCCATTATTAAGGCATCGAGTGAAAATTTGGGCGAGCACTGTTTCGATTTCTCCACTTGCTTCTTGTATGATGTCTACAGTAATTCCATCTTCTCCTGGAGCTTTTCCCCGCTTCATGTTCTTGATTGCATGTGCAACTTCTGCTGGAAGGACTGGAAGAACTCTTGTACTGGTACCTTTCATGATGTCTGGAGTACATGTATCATCCCTTTCATATAATTTGGAGTAGAAATCTTTCACTCTTGTCAAAACTTCGCCTCTATTTCTCAGTGCCATAATCTGTTTTCTTCACTTACTGAGATGTCCCTTTGCTATCTTTAGGCTTTGGTTGTTTTCAATTGCTTTCCTTACTAGTTCACAGTTGAATTTCCTAACGTCTTCAGTGATACTTTTTCGTACTGTCTTGCATAGCTCTATATATTCCACTTTGGAAGTCACATCTTCTTTAGTTGTCCTCATCTCTCATCTTCTTTGCATCAACATTTTGGTTTTTCCTGATAATTTGTTCACATACAATTTGTTCTTAGACCCCAGCTAATTTTGTTGCTGTTTCCATAAGAGCTTTGGTTACTTTTCTGTTAACTTCAGAAATATCCACTTCTTCCAATGTTAGGCCTTCAAAAGCAGAGAATCTGTTCTTCAGTTCCAATTTGAAGGTATTATGGTGTTTTTTAAGGTTGGTTATGTCAATACATTTTGTTTGTCATATGAGCTTGCTACGTTCGAGTTTAGTGTTGAGGTGCATCTTACATCTCACCAATCTATGGTCACTGCCTGTGTTGAACTTGTTTAGCACACTGCAGTCTTCTATGACGAATTTTTTGTTACATATAATAAAATCAATTTCACTTGTCGTCCCATTTGGATGTCTCCATGTCCATTTCCTGTGTGGCTTTTTCTTGAAAAAGGAGTTCAAGATGAAAAACCCTTCTGCCTCTGCAAACTCTACGAGAGTTTTTCCACGCTGGTTTCTGTTGCCGTGACCGAATTTACCTACTGAAGTTTCATTCTGTTGCCGTTGCCCTATTTTTGCATTGAAATCTCCCATAATTATCTTCAAGTGCTACTTACCTTTATTATTTAGATCACGAATTTCCTCATAAAATTCTTCAATTTCTTCTTCAGCATGACTTGTGGTGGGTGCATAAGTTTGAATAATCTGAGCCTGGTATCTTCTCGAGAGTTGGATAACGAGTCGTGCAGCTCTGTCAGAGGAACTTTCAACTTCTACAACTTTATCCTTCAGTTTCTTGTTTATTATAAATCCAACACCACTAGCTCTGCCAGTATCTGTCCCACGATAGTACAAGAGATGTCCACTTTTCAGTTCAATGTGATCTTCTCCTTTTCTCCTTACCTCACTCAGCCGGACGATGTCCCACTTGATCCTTTGTAGTTCCTCTTTCAATTCAAGAAGCCTTGAATCAGAAGATAGGGAGCGTCCGTTATACGTAGCCAAGGTCAGCATCAGATGGCAGCCTAGTCCGGTCCTCCGGGGATTCTTAGCACCCTCTGCCTTCATGTCGCACTGGCCGCTGCCTTGGCCAGGTACATTCCAGCTGCCGGAGACTGAGGGCCAAGATTTAAGTTGTTGAGTCATTTTGGAGGGGTTTGGCCATAACTCACCACGCTGGTCAAGCGGGTTGAGTGCGGGATAGCATTTCCTCTAATCCCGATGGTATAGTTATACCGCTATTGGCGGTCGTCAGAGCCCCTTTAGTGGGAACACAATGTACCACGAGAAGGCGGGGTTGACATTTGTCAAGGGGAGGCTGTGATGCTACGCATCACCTGACCCATTTATATTCCCATTAATTACGCAAATTCTGCCCACAACTTTTGATGTCCTACAACGCCAGACCATATCACTAACTGCGTGTTTCACGGTACATTTATTGCAATCAGGATGCAAATCTACTCCGATTCTTCTCCTTGCGTATTTTATGCATTCACTACCGAACCGGGAGATTTTGGTCTCATCACTCCAAATAACACTCTCCCGTAGTTCTGCTGTCCAGTTAACATGGGTGTTATCCCAGTTTAATCTTTTCAACCTTTGTTTCAGAAAGAAAAAATGGCTTTTTTTAGTGTGTGTGTGTGGAATTCCAGCTTTTCGACCAAATTCCTGCAGTGTGTGTCGAACAGTCCTTGCACTGAACTTCACACTGCATTGCGCCATTCCATCCTGCATACACCCAGATGATTTCCTTTTGTTACCTAGGCACAGTCTCTGAATTTTTCTACCATCATTTGCTGTTGTGCCCCTTTTCCTGCTTTTACCAGTCGCATTTTGTAGTGACTGAGTCTCTTTATACTTCTTCAAAAATTTAGAAATGCCACCTTTGGTTAAGTTTCCACCAATTTTACTTCTAATTTCTCCCCAACTGTAGCCTTGTTCACTTAATAGTACTATTTTACATCGCTTTCTGGGTGACCTGCCAGCTCTTTGCGCCATTTCTTTAATTTGATTCCGTTTTACAAGCTCACTAAATGAAAAAAAAAAAAACTTTACATCAGTCACATAACACACTGACAAATGTCCTTCTTTCAGCTCCAATACGAGACATCAAGTGCTGAATCCTACTGTCACCTGATTGGCTCATTGCCTATGCAAGCTGACACCTGCCTGATTGGCTCTGTAAACACACATGTCCATTGGCTACATTGAAATGAAGGAAAGCTACTTCATATCAACCTAAGCAAGTTGTGCTTCCTAGAATACAGAAACTTGAACAAACTTTGTTGCATTATATTCTTGATAAAATTATTTTTCCATTGATATATACTTTTATGGTATTACTAAAACAAAAGTGGTGTTATGAGCCATCAAACCTCAAAAACACACTTTTTCAAAAGGTTTCCACAATTTTGGCCACTACTGTATAGTGTTATACAACCATTTCTCGCAACTTTTTTTCCTTTGGTACCCAGTCAAGTAATTCACTCATCCAACGTTTGTCGGTTTTTATGTGATGCTAAATCTCCTTTTGGTATCCCCCCTCCATATGGCATGTGCTAAATATTTTTACATTCAAAGAGTCTTTCCTAAGGGAGGCTCAAAACTTCCCCTTGTGGCCTCCAACTATAGGCCTGAAAGTGCGTATCACATTTCATCTGTATGTTTTTCCGAGGCTAAAAAAAGTCATTATATATATATATATATAGTTTTTGCTAATAAAATGACATTTAAGAAAAAGTTTTCCCATGCACAGAAAACGGCAGAAATTACTACATTATATGTTTTTAACATAGATTACTTGCTAAACTGTGGTTCACAGGACCTGATTTCTGTACGCCATATTTTTTTATGCTAGAAGAAAGAAAAAAAACAACACTTATGATATGTTAAACAAATTCTCCTATGTCATTCTGGTGAGCAAATGGAATGGTGCTTGTACCTCTGACTATTCTCTTTATACCACATGTATTTGTATTCCATGTTAAAAAAATCAAACCTCGAAACACATGTTCGACATCCAGATAGTCACATTTGGGGCCTAAGGATAGTTTACAATTGAGGTTTTCGAATATGGGATACTAAAAATGTCAAAAACTGTGTTTCGCTACATCAAAATGTCTAAATTCTGCTTGGGAGCACTAGAAATGCAATTACAGTTGCTTGACAATCCCCCTGTTAAAAGTGATATGCTGTTCCTCCACTGTGGAAAGATGAAATAAATTTATTCCTTTACATTTTTTTTATTTTGCTGAAAAACACCAGTTGGAAACTATTGTCTCCTATGTATTTAAAATCTTAATCCTACTTTTTTAATAACATTGCCCAAACCATCATGAAAAGCTTCCAAGGCTCTGCATAAACATCTTTTGTATGCTCCAGCTCTTTTGGAAAGATTACATAAATTATTATCCTACTTTTTTTTAATATGGTGAAACCCGCCAGTTGGAAACTAATATTAATTATGGATTCCAAACATTTAATCATATTTTGAATTAAATTGCCAGAAACATGGCAAGAAAACGTGGAAACTTTCTCTGGACAGTGTATCAACAACGTTCATTGGACATTTCAAAGTTCGTCTTGCCTGAAAAGCTAGAAATACACAGCATTTGTGACCCCTGAAAGCTAATTCTTATGTGATGTGCAAGATTATTTGGTTTAATAACCCAGTATGTCAGGTTTGTAAACCCATGTGACATGGTTTTCAAGTAATGATGAACCACTGCACAGCATCAAGTTTTCAATGCGTTAACAGAACAATTTCAAATGGAAGGTGTGCTCATGTCAAAGTGCCAGGTGGTCAAGTAATTATCATTCCATTCGATCACAGCTGGGTGAAGTGAGATTTGTGTTGTATAACAACCAGAACATTTTAACATTTTCAAATGGAAGATGTGTTCATGTCAAACTGTCGCACAATTCTCAATTTATTTGATCACGGCTGGGTGAAGTGAATTTTCTGTATTTTCACCTATTCAGTTTGTTGTGGTTGTGATAAACCCAGCTATTCTGTGCTTGCTTACAGCATACAATCGTTGAATACAAGGCACCAGTTGTTAACAGCTTGCTGAAGTGAATTTTGTCAAATTTTGCTGCACAATTGTAGCATACAAAGTGTACGATTGAATAAAATCTCATCACATTCTCAGATTAGCTATAGAGAGGAACATCCTACAATCTCATCCGCAAAAGTTAGACTCGTGGGGATCGATGTATTCCGTGCTGAGAGGGTCAAAATGTCACTTGATTACAGAACAGTTTGTTGACATTCACTTTATATTAAAGCTACCATTTGACTAAATCATAATTGCAGGAAGGAAAACAAAGTTTGTTTACCACTTTTTCAGTGCCTATCCTGTGCTGTGTTCTCCTTTTTCATTTAGTAAGATAATTTGAAAAAAAATGTTTATATAGTTTTTTCTTAGCAAAAAGAAACAAACAAAAAAAAACAGTTCACACAGGTCTGTAGCCAAAGCAAAAAATTCAGTAACGACTTTTGTATGCATGTATCAGTTAGAGGGAGTGACGTATTAATTGTTCATTTGCTTCATAGGAACAAACAGTTTTTACTGAGGCATAGATGTGTTTGGTTAGAAATTTAGGGGAGATAAAGTGCTGTGTTATTCTTTCACGTTGTATGTAGGAAGAGCTTTTTAATTTAGTTTATTGAGTATGAATACGGCACTGCAATTAATAATAGATAAAAAGAACTTTGCATGTCTAAGGAAAAGCAGTGATAGTTTTGTAAACATGATATCTGTAGACCCCCTTTTTTTATGCGAAATTCATTTTTCATAGGGTGAAATATTTTTTAATAAAACAATTTGAGGAACAAAATTGGGTGATTAAGGGTAATACGAAGGAATGACACTGCGGTATATTTAAATTTGCATTGATGCAACTTCATGTATCAGGTGTTCCTTGTATGTAGCAGCGTATTTTTTATTTCATAGCTGATTATCATCGAAATTGAGAACTTGCTAATTAAATTTTTATCTAAATCTTTGTTGGTTTGCTTTTTCACCGGATTATTCCTTCTGCGCTATTTATACGATGTATTATACGTTGAATCAAACACTGTAAGTACCTTTCTAATAGCTATGTATTTCTCACGAAGTACCTCGTGGTTGCAGATAGCACTGCTGTCTCAATTGCTGCTCGTTGACTCCACAGGGCCAGTATTACGTTTGCCAGTCTATTCCTTCCAAGGTGTTTGTTCTTTAAGCATGATCAAATCAGTGAAGCATATTAGTCTCCCCCTTGCTAATAATATTTTGTTTCACATTACAGAACTGCAACACATCTTCATTCCTCACACGATCATAACATGTCTCTCCCACCACCATAAAAAGTAAGGCATTTCTTCCGCACACAAGCAACTCCTTTCTTTCTTCTGTAGTACCCAGTTTTCACTGCCATACATTCATCAGAGTAAGAACAATTTCACTTTCATACACAAAGCCAAAGACCTTTATTTTATCCATTCTAAGAAATGCAATGAATCAGAAGCTTTAAAAAGAAATCAATTTCGATCTTGAATTTGGATTACTTCTCGGCTGCCGCAGTGTTCTAAGCACTGTCTTCTTACCATTTATCTGAGATGGGTCTGGGTTCAAATCCCTGAGAGGCATAAATATTGTGTTTGCTTAACGGCATTGGATCTTCCTATTCCCGTGAACCAGTGGCCCTAAATTAGGGATGGGCAACTGCTTATAGCCTATTCAGTTGCTGCTGGTGGTCATTAAATCCCCCACCCTTCAATTAATGTCCATGTAATTTGTAGTAAATATGTACATATTTTACCTTTAAAGTTCAAATTTCCCTGTATTTTCGTCAACAGAAACAGTACAAAAGGAGATAATACATTTGCGTCTCAAAACGATAAAGAGAAACTTGAACGTAAATGATATGTGCAAAATGAGGGCTACGTGAATATCTCTACAGACAAAAGCAATATAAACCACCAATTAGAAATGAATACAGGTCAAGGCCATAACACCGCAGACAGCAGTGAAGTAAGGAATTCAATGCAGCAGTAAAAAAACAGTGATGAAAAGGTCAGATAGTTAGGCGATATTTCCTTTATAGGTGGAGTATCTGTGTTCTTTAAAATGAGACTAGTTGTTTCGTTTGCCATTTCTAGATTTTGTGCAGTAAAAAAAAAAAAAACGCCGTGTGGGTGCGAGTTTGCCACACCATACACGTCCGGTTTCTACCTCCGTAATTGCGTGCCCAAAGTGTGGTTATTAGTACTTCCTGAGGTTTATCTTTGTTTTTCATCACGTTTAAAGCACCCGTGTTGGATATGTGTATTTGTTTAGCACTTGTGGCAACGTGACTGTAAGCGTAGTACCCGTGATTGTTTATGTGAGTGAGTTGTTAATGTTGTCTCAAAATAAAAAGTTGTAAGTGTTCTGGTTAAGAATTATAAATTAACAAACGTAGATTATAAAGTTAGTCTCGGATTAAAGAATACAGAACGTCGGTAAGTGATAAAGACGCAACATGGCGCCGCTGTCATCCTTCTTATTCGCATTTAAGTGATAAAGTTTTTCCTGGTAATAAGTTCTAGTTGGAAAAAAAAAAGAAATGGGGAAAAAAATCAAAATGGAAGACTTCAGGCCTCCCCAAGGTTTCTGGTTAAGTGGTAACAACGTTGAAATCTTTAGAATGTTCAAACATAATTTTAAAATCTTTATGAAAGCTACAGGTCATCATGGTAAAGATTCTCAAACTAAAACCGCAATTTTATTAAATGTAATTAGAGAAGAAGCTGTTGAGCTTTTTAACACCTTCGACTTTAAAAACGAAGAAAGAAAAAAATATGACTTGGCCTTGGATGTATTTGAGATGTATGCTCTTCCTGATAAAAATATTGTAGGTGAAAGATATAAGTTTAACAGTCTCATACAGGCTGAGGGTGAGCCTTTTGTCAGATTTGTAACTCATTTAAAGAAATTAGTGAAATCATGTGAGTTTCACGATGAAACTGAAAGTGTAATTAGAGACCGTATTGTCTTGGATATTAGAGACACGTCTGTACAAGAGAGTTTATTGCGTGTAAAAGACTTAACATTGTCTAAAGCAGTAGATCTTTTTAAAGCTGCGGAATTAAGTAAAGAGCGGGTACAAACTTTGCAGGGACAGAATAATGAATCAGGTTTATATGCTCTTTCGGCAAAACATAAAAAAATAAAAGGATTCAATTGTTGGTAATAAATTGCATGACTCTTATAACAAGGGTTTTATTTAAAAACAGACTCACACTAACTTTAAAAGTAATGAACAAGAATTGTACAGGTGTAAGAAATATGATACTATACACAAACGAGCTAACTGTCCCGCATATAATAAAACGTGTCGAATTTGTGGCAGGCTAAATCATTTTGCTGTTGGCTGTAAAATGAAGAAAGTCAGGGAAATAACTAATTCTAAATTTTGTGAAGTACAAGAAGAGATGATTGAAAAACTTTCTGGTCATGATTTTGTAATTGATAATTTTAAAACTACAGTGTGTAATTTAAAAAGATCAAAGTAGAGAAAGGTGATTAATATTGAAGGTAATGATATTGAATTTAAATTGGCCACAGGAGCTGAAGTGAATGTGATACCACTTCATGCCTTCAGGTCACTGGATTGTAAAGCTGAAGTGAGAAAACCATCATTACTTTTGGAGGCCTATTTTGGATCAAAAATATCGTCTTATGGTGTTGTTACTTTGTCCTGTACAGAGCAAGATAATTGTAAGTACCTTTGTTTTGCTATTGTAAATGATGATAAAACCAAACCTCTTCTTGGATTAGATGGGTGCATTAAGTTAAAACTATTTCAAAGATATGATGAGAATAGTATAAATTCAACAAGTGCTAAAGAAAGGTGTATTAAAGAAAATGCAGATATTTTTAAGGGAATAGAAAATTTTGGTTTTAAATGTCATGTTAACATTTCTTCAGATGTTCAGCCAGTAATGAAACCTCCTAAAAGAGTGCCTATAGCAGTTCGGGATAAACTTAAGCATAAATTAAACCAGCTAGAGAATCAAGGAATTATTACAAAGGTTGAAGATCCTAAAACATGGGTTAATGATTTGATAAGCATAGAAAAACCAGATGGAACTTTGAGGTTATGTCTTCTTGACCCAGTTGATCTTAATAAACCGATTCAGCGACAATATCTTTTGATACCAACTATTAAGGATGTTAGTGCTAAATTATGTAATAAATCAGTGTTTACTGTTTTAGACCTGAAAGATAGTTTCTATCACATTGAACTAGATAAAAAGTCAGGAAAATTTTGTACATTTACCCTACTTTTTGGATGTTATGAATTTAATAGTTTTACATTTGGTTTGTCTTGTACACCAGAGTTGTTTCAGAAAATTAATAACACTGATTTGGGAGATATTCCGGGTGTAATTGTTCATTTTGATGATACGTTAATTGCTGCTGATGATGAACAACAGCATGATGATATCTTAAAGGAAGTTATGAAAAGGGCCCGGCAGTACAATGTTAAATTTAATAGCTCCAAGAGACAATATAAAGTTAGTGAAGTTACATATTTGGGTAATGTGTTTTCAAAGGAAGGTATTAAACCGGACCCAGACAGAGTCAAAGCTATACTAGCGTTAGAGAAACCTAGAAATAAAACTGAGCTGCAGAGACTGTTGAGAATGTTCAACTATGTAAGAAAGTTTATTCATAATATGTCAGCCATAACAGCTCCATTAAGAGAACTGCTAAAAAAAGGGCTGAGAATGGCAATGGCTACAAGTCCACACTGAAATGCTAGAAAAATTGAAGCAATTGATTAGTTATGCATCAGATTTGGGTATATTTAATAAACAGAAGAAAATTGAACTACAGTGTGATAGTTCCAAAGATGGCATTGGGTGCTGTTCAATGTGAAATGGTTAGGCAGTGTCTTTGCATCAAGAAGTTTAACTGAGACTAAAAAGTGCTGTGCTCAAAGTGAAACAGAGCTTCTCAGTTTCATCATTGCATTTATGGTAGGGAGGTTCAAGTGCAGACGGATCACAAGACTTTAGTGACAATCATGACTAAAAACATGACATCTGTGTCATTGCCAAGACTCCAAAGAATGAAGCTAAAGTTACTTAAGTATAGTTTAAGGGTTGAATACATACCAGGCAAGCTCATGTATATTGCTGATTTACTGTCAAGATCATATATAAGGGATCCTGTTGAAGATGATACAGAGATGATAGAAATCATACATGCCCTAACTAAAAATGTACAATTGTCCACACAAAAGGCTAGAGGAATTTCTTGAGCATACAAGAAATGATCCAGTACTTTTGAAAGTGATTGAATACCAGAGAACATGCTGGCCATCAAGTGAAGCAAGTGTTCCTCATAATGTTAAGATTTATTTTAAAACTTCAAGACCACCTTTGCAAGGAGAATGATCTCTTGTTCTTAAATAATAAAGTAATAGTTCCAGCAACATTAAGGAAACAAATGTTGAAGGTATTGCATGAAGCCCACTTTGGTATACAGAAAACAAAGGCCAGAGCTAGACAAGTCCTTTATTGGCCAGGTATAAATAAGAATAGAGAGAGTATGATTGCAAAATGCACTACCTTTGAGATATTTAGACCCTTAAATTGCAAAGAGCCACTAATGAGTCATCATGTTCCCACTTTACCTTTTGAAAAAGTGGCAGCTGATATTTGTGAGTATGGAGGGCTTAGTTATTTGATTCTAGGATGTTATTTAACTAAATAGCTTGAAATGGTGCCACTACAAAACAAAATAGCTAAAGAAATTACGTCGAAATTGAAGGTCATACTTTCAGTTCATAGAATTCCAAAGCTCTTCATCTCAGACTATATGCCATTTGCTAGTTTCAAATTTAAACAGTTTGATGTGATAACAAGTAGCCCACACTATCCAAAATCTAATGGATTTGCAGAGAAATTGGTTGGAATTGCTAAAGGAATACTACGAAAAACTAGTGCAAGTAATACTGATTTCTATCTGGCACTACTGGAATATCGCAATAACCCTATTGTAGGACTGGATGTTTCTCCGGCTTAGAGTTTGATCTGTAGGAAATTAAGAAGTAAACTACCTGTGGTACAGAATATCCTGCAACTATATGTACAAAGGAGCTATAGGAAAAATTTGAAACAAATACAAGAAAAGCAGTCCCATTACTACAACAGAACTGTTAAAAGTAGACCAGATTTACAAGAACACGACAGTGTTATTATTTAGAAGAAATAATACACGAGAACCCGCAAAATTGATGTGTAAGCATAGTAGTCCCAGATCGTACATTATTAAAGATCAAAGAGGTGACAAGTATCGTAGGAATAAGTTTCACCTAAGACTCAGTAGGAATCCTTTTGTTAGCACCGGATACTATAGGGATAAGGGAACTCACGGTAAGGAGGACAACTTGGAACCTGTGACAGGGAGTGACCCCATTCATACAAATGACAATGACTATGGAGATGAAGGAACTAATGGTAAGGAGGACAGAATGGAACCTGTGACAAGGACTGACCCCATTTATACAAATGACAATGACTGTATAACATACACCAGATCTGGTAGAATAGTAAAGGTACCGGAAAAGTATACAGACTATATATGAATTGAGAGAGAGGATGTTGGATATATGTATTTGATTTTTGATTAGCAATTGTGGCAACATGACTGTAAGCGTAGTAACCGTGACTGTGTATGTGACTGAATTGTTAATGTTGTCTCAAAATAAAAAGTTGTAAGTGTTCTGGTTAAGAATTATAAATTAACAAACGTAGATTATAAAGTTAGTCTTGGATTAAAGAATACAGAACGTCGGTAAGTGATAAAGACGCAACAAGGCGCAGTCGCTGTCATCCTTCTTATTCGCATTTAAGTGATAAAGTTTTTCCTAGTAATAAGTTCTAGTTGGAAAAAAAAAGAAATGGGGAAAAAAATCAAAATGGAAGACTTCAGGCCTCCCCAAGGTTTCTGGTTAAGTGGTAACAACGTTGAAAACTTTAGAATGTTCAAACATAATTTTGAAATTTTTATGAAAGCTACAGGTCATCATGGTAAAGATTCTCAAACTAAAACCGCAATTTTATTAAATGTAATTAGAGAAGAAGCTGTTGAGCTTTTTAACACCTTCGACTTTAAAAACGAAGAAAGAAAAAAATATGACTTGGCCTTGGATGCATTTGAGATGTATGCTCTTCCTGATAAAAATATTGTAGGTGAAAGATATAAGTTTAACAGTCTCATACAGGCTGAGGGTGAGCCTTTTGTCAGATTTGTAACTCATTTAAAGAAATTAGTGAAATCATGTGAGTTTCACGATGAAACTAAAAGCGTAATTAGAGACCGTATTGTCTTGGATATTAGAGACACGTCGGTACAAGAGAGTTTATTGCGTGTAAAAGACTTAACATTGTCTAAAGCAGTAGATCTTTTTAAAGCTGCGGAATTAAGTAAAGAGCGGGTACAAACTTTGCAGGGACAGAATAATGAATCTGGTTTATATGCTCTATCGGCAAAACATAAAAAAATAAAAGGATTCAACTGTTGGTAATAAATTGCATGACTCTTATAACAAGGGTTTTATTTAAAAACAGACTCACACTAATTTTAAAAGTAATGAACAAGAATTGTACAGGTGTAAGAAATATGATACTATACACAAACGAGCTAACTGTCCCGCACATAATAAAACGTGTCGAATTTGTGGCAGGCTAAATCATTTTGCTGTTGGCTGTAAAATGAAGAAAGTCAGGGAAATAACTAATTCTAAATTTTGTGAAGTACAAGAAGAGATGATTGAGAAACTTTCTGGTCATGATTTTGTAATTGATAATTTTAAAACTACAGTGTGTAATTTAAAAAGATCAAAGTAGAGAAAGGTGATTAATATTGAAGGTAATGATATTGAATTTAAATTGGCCACAGGAGCTGAAGTGAATGTGATACCACTTCATGCCTTCAGGTCACTGGATTGTAAAGCTGAAGTGAGAAAACCATCATTACTTTTGGAGGCCTATTTTGGATCAAAAATATCGTCTTATGGTGTTGTTACTTTGTCCTGTACAGAGCAAGATAATTGTAAGTACCTTTGTTTTGCTATTGTAAATGATGATAAAACCAAACCTCTTCTTGGATTAGATGGGTGCATTAAGTTAAAACTATTTCAAAGATATGATGAGAATAGTATAAATTCAACAAGTGCTAAAGAAAGGTGTATTAAAGAAAATGCAGATATTTTTAAGGGAATAGGAAATTTTGGTGTTAAATGTCATGTTAACATTTCTTCAGATGTTCAGCCAGTAATGAAACCTCCTAAAAGAGTGCCTATAGCAGTTCGGGATAAACTTAAGCATAAATTAAACCAGCTAGAGAATCAAGGAATTATTACAAAGGTTGAAGATCCTAAAACATGGGTTAATGATTTGATAAGCATAGAAAAACCAGATGGAACTTTGAGGTTATATCTTCTTGACCCAGTTGATCTTAATAAACCGATTCAGCGACAATATCTTTTGATACCAACTATTAAGGATGTTAGTGCTAAATTATGTAATAAATCAGTGTTTACTGTTTTAGACCTGAAAGATAGTTTCTATCACATTGAACTAGATAAAAAGTCAGGAAAATTTTGTACATTTACCACACTTTTTGGATGTTATGAATTTAATAGTTTTACATTTGGTTTGTCTTGTACACCAGAGTTGTTTCAGAAAATTAATAACACTGATTTGGGAGATATTCCGGGTGTAATTGTTTATTTTGATGATACGTTAATTGCTGCTGCTGATGAACAACAGTATGATGATATCTTAAAGGAAGTTATGAAAAGGGCCCGGCAGTACAATGTTAAATTTAATAGCTCCAAGATACAATATAAAGTTAGTGAAGTTACATATTTGGGTAATGTGTTTTCAAAGGAAGGTATTAAACCGCACCCAGACAGAGTCAAAGCTATACTAGCATTAGAGAAACCTAGAAATAAAACTGAGCTGCAGAGACTGTTGAGAATGTTCAACTATGTAAGAAAGTTTATTCATAATATGTCAGCCATAACAGCTCCATTAAGAGAACTGCTAAAAAAAGGGCTGAGAATGGCAATGGCTACAAGTCCACACTGAAATGCTAGAAAAATTGAAGCAATTGATCAGTTATGCACCAGATTTGGGTATATTTAATGAACAGAAGAAAATTGAACTACAGTGTGATAGTTCCAAAGATGGCATTGGGTGCTGTTCAATGTGAAATGGTTAGGCAGTGTCTTTGCATCAAGAAGTTTAACTGAGACTGAAAAGTGCTGTGCTCAAAGTGAAACAGAGCTTCTCAGTTTCATCATTGCATTTATGGTAGGGAGGTTCAAGTGCAGACGGATCACAAGACTTTAGTGACAATCATGACTAAAAACATGACATTACTTAAGTCAGTTACTTAAGTATAGTTTAAGGGTTGAATACATACCAGGCAAGCTCATGTATATTGCTGATTTACTGTCAAGATCATATATAAGGGATCCTGTTGAAGATGATACAGAGATGATAGAAATCATACATGCCCTAACTAAAAATGTACAATTGTCCACACAAAAGGCTAGAGGAATTTCTTGAGCATACAAGAAATGATCCAGTACTTTTGAAAGTGATTGAATACCAGAGAACAGGCTGGCCATCAAGTGAAGCAAGTGTTCCTCATAATGTTAAGATTTATTTTAAAACTTCAAGACCACCTTTGCAAGGAGAATGATCTCTTGTTCTTAAATAATAAAGTAATAGTTCCAGCAACATTAAGGAAACAAATGTTGAAGGTATTGCATGAAGCCCACTTTGGTATACAGAAAACAAAGGCCAGAGCTAGACAAGTCCTTTATTGGCCAGGTATAAATAAGAATAGAGAGAGTATGATTGCAAAATGCACTACCTTTGAGATATTTAGACCCTTAAATTGCAAAGAGCCACTAATGAGTCATCATGTTCCCACTTTACCTTTTGAAAAAGTGGCAGCTGATATTTGTGAGTATGGAGGGCTTAGTTATTTGATTCTAGGATGTTATTTAACTAAATAGCTTGAAATGGTGCCACTACAAAACAAAATAGCTAAAGAAATTACGTCGAAATTGAAGGTCATACTTTCAGTTCATAGAATTCCAAAGCTCTTCATCTCAGACTATATGCCATTTGCTAGTTTCAAATTTAAACAGTTTGATGTGATAACAAGTAGCCCACACTATCCAAAACTAATGGATTTGCAGAGAAATTGGTTGGAATTGCTAAAGGAATACTACGAAAAACTAGTGCAAGTAATACTGATTTCTATCTGGCACTACTGGAATATCGCAATAACCCTATTGTAGGACTGGATGTTTCTCCGGCTTAGAGTTTGATCTGTAGGAAATTAAGAAGTAAACTACCTGTGGTACAGGATATCCTGCAACTATATGTACAAAGGAGCTATAGGAAAAATTTGAAACAAATACAAGAAAAGCAGTCCCATTACTACAACAGAACTGTTAAAAGTAGACCAGATTTACAAGAACACGACCGTGTTATTATTTAGAAGAAATAATACACGAGAACCCGCAAAATTGATGTGTAAGCATAGTAGTCCCAGATCGTACATTATTAAAGATCAAAGAGGTGACAAGTATCGTAGGAATAAGTTTCACCTAAGACTCAGCAGGAATCCTTTTGTTAGCACCGGATACTATAGGGATAAGGGAATTCACGGTAAGGAGGACAACATGGAACCTGTGACAGGGAGTGACCCCATTCATACAAATGACAATGACTATGGAGATGAAGGAACTAATGGTAAGGAGGACAGAATGGAACCTGTGACAAGGACTGACCCCATTTATACAAATGACAATGACTGTATAACATACACCAGATCTGGTAGAATAGTAAAGGTACCGGAAAAGTATACAGACTATATATGAATTGAGAGAGAGAATGTTGGATATATGTATTTGATTTTTGATTAGAAATTGTGGCAACATGACTGTAAGCGTAGTAACCGTGACTGTGTATGTGAGTGAATTGTTAATGTTGTCTCAAAATAAAAAGTTGTAAGTGTTCTGGTTAAGAATAATAAATTAACAAACGTAGATTATAAAGTGAGTCTTGGATTTAACAGTACAGAACGTCGGTAAAAAAAAGGCACACTTCTGGTTTTTGTGCAGTTAAAAAGAAAAAGAATGAAAAACGCCGTTTGGGTGTGATTTTAACACGCCCTACACGCCCAGTTTCACCTCCGTAATTTCGTGTCCAATGTGTGGTTATTAGTACTTCCTGAGGTTTGTTTTTCATCACGTTTGAAGCTCCCGTGCATCATTCCGTTTTGCTTACGAGTTCTTGAGTACTATATTTTGTGTGATATAAGCTTTGTTTACCCCAGAGAAGCTCACGTGTGCTGCCATTAGTAATGGCATCATCCGGTGAGGATACTATGAATTCCATCCCCACTTCCGAGCGCAACTGTTCTCTTCGGGAATGGTGTCGCTACGTCGTTCTCTACTTCCGGCGCTGTTCAGCTATTGCTTCCGGAATCATAGCCAAGACACCTAGCTCTTCTGGATCCACTCCTGTTGTGCATATCGATTATTGACGCAGTCGATACGTATATGACGTCAATCCTCCTCCCAGCGACCAAAGTCGGATCTCGTTAAACAGCTTTCGCTGTCATCGATCGACAACAATCTCTGTACGATTAGGCCTGTGTTTTGCGGCTCCATGTTTTTCGTGAAGGTTCATATTTCGTTCTTAACGTCCAAGCTACGTCACCCGAAGGACAGAAGTTTTCTTCAAACATGTCCCTCGGGATCGTTTTTGAAGCTTCACCTGACATCAAATTGAAGGGATATGCATCAGTCATCATGCGACAGTTTAAGGGCCCAGTGATTACTCAGATGTTTTGACGTGATTAGCATATATTCATTTTTCAAAAATCTGTCGAGTATGTTAGAATCCTAGTCTCCACTGGCTTATAGGTCAGAGGGTGATATTTGTGTCTCTACCCAGTTTCCGAGCGGGCGGTGACCGTCTCTTTCTACCCGACTTGACTTACAGTTCGGTGTACCGGCGAGTTCCGGCGTGTCAATCTCTTTACTGAGTTCCATTGTCGTGCATTTAGGCACCTTGGCCACTTCTACAAGGAGTGTCCTGGTGTCCCTTAATCCACAAGTTCTCGGCCTACCCCGGCATCTGTTTCGGAGTCTTCTGCCACTCACCCAGAGCCTTCCACAGCGTCAGAATTACGTGCTACGCCTCATACTGATGCCCAGGTGCCTCATCTTACGGCTGCTGACTCCTCCTGATCTAAGCGCATCTAGCGTTCTTGCTGCGACTAGGATCATCTCTACTTTGGAAACCGTCTTTGATACCTCTACTACTGCACCTCATCTTCGTGAGACCACAGAGACTGTCACCTCTACCCCTCCTGTGGATATCCAGAATGCAGGATGTTTTATCTAAAAATATTTAAAGCCCAGATTTTAACTCTCAAAAAATACTTTCTAACTAAACGAAATATTAACAGTTTTTAAAAATGTATTGGTAACGACCTCTGGGTGATTTTCAATGGAATGACCCAATTGGCTGCAGGGCGGAGGGCAATCATGTCCTCCTTTAGTGAGGCATGATGCCTCTGTTTATACTCGATGTAAGTTAAGCCCTGTACTGTAGCAGGAATTTGGTATATTAGAAAAATATATATATATATATATATATATATATATATATATATATATATATATATATGTATATATACCACTAATAGCGGTATAACCGCTAATAGCGGTATAACTATACCATCGGGATTAGAGGCAATGCTATCCCACACTCACCAAACCGCTTGGCCAGCGTGGTGAGTTATGGCCAAACCCCTCAAAAATGACTCCACAACTTAAATCTTGGCCCTCAGTCTCCGGCAGCTGGAATATACGTGGCCAAGGCACCGGCCAGTGCGACATGAAGGCTGAGGGTGCTAAGAATCCCCGGAGGACCGGACTAGGCTGCCATCTGATGCTGACCTTGGCTACGTATAATGGACGCTCCCTATCTTCTGATTCAAGGCTTTTTGAATTGGAAGACGAACTACAAAGGACCAAGTGGGAGGTCGTCGGACTAAGTGATGTAAGCAGAAAAGGAGAAGATCTCATTGTACAGAAAAGTGGACATCTCTTCTACTATCGTGGGACAGATACTGGAAGAACTAGTGGTGTTAGATTTATAATAAACAAGAAACTGAAGGATAAAGTTGTAGAAGTTGAAAGTTCCTCTGACAGAGCTGCACGACTCGTTATCCAACTCTCGAGAAGATACAAGGCTCAGATTATTCAAACTTAAGCACCCACCACAAGTCATCCTGAAGAAGAAATTGAAGAATTTTATGAAAAAATTCGTCATCTAAATAATAAAATTAAGCAGCACTTGAAGATAATTATGGGAGATTTCAATGCAAAAATAGGGAAACGGTAACAGAATGAAACATCAGTTGGTAAATTCGGTCACGGCAACAGAAACCAGCGTGGAAATACTTTCGTTGAGTTTGCAGAGACAGAAGGGTTTTTCATCTTGAACTCCTTTTTCAAGAAAAAACCACACAGGAAATGGACATAGAGACATCCAAATGGGACGACAAGTGAAATTGATTTTATTATGTGTAACAAAAAATTCGTCATAGAAGACTGCAGTGTGCTAAACAAGTTCAACACATGTAGTGACCATAGATTGGAGAGATGCAAGATGCACCTCAACAGTAAACTCGAATGTGGCAAGCTCATAAGACAAACAAAATGTATTGACATAAGTAACCTTAAAAAACACCATAATACCTTCAAGTTGGAACTGAAGAACAGATTCTGTAGCTTTAGAAGACCTAACATCGGAAGAAGTGGATGTTTCTGTAGTTAACAGAAAAGTAACCAAAGCTCTTATGGAGAGAGCAACAAAATTATCTGGGTCTAAGAACAAGTTGCATGTGAGCAAATTATCAGGAAAATCCAAAATGTTGATGCAAAAAAGAAGAGAGATGAGGACTACTAAAGAAGATGTGACTTCCAAAGTGGAACATATAGAGCTATGCAAGACAGTGCGAAAAAGTATCACTGAAGACGTAAGGTAATTCAACTGTAAACTAGTGAGGAAAGCAATTGAAAACAACCAAAGCCTAAAGATAGCAAAGGGACATTTCAGTAAGTGAAGAAAACAGATTATGGCACTGAGAAAAGAAGATGGTTCTGTTACAAGAAATAGAGGCGAAATTTTGACAAAATTGAAAGATTTCTGCTCCAAATTATATGAAAGGGATGATACATGTACTCCACACATCATGAAAGGTGCCAGTACCAGAGTTCTTCCAGTCCTCCCAGCAGAAGTTGCACATGCAATCAAGAACATGAAGCAGGGTAAAGCTCCAGAAGAAGATGGAATTACTGTAGACATCATACAAGAAGCAAGTGGAGAAATCGAAACAATACTCGCCCAAATTTTCACTTGATGCCTTAATGAAGGGAAGATTCCTGAGGACTATAACAACGCTGCAATGATCCTGCTACATAAAAAAGGTGACATTGAGGATCTCGGGAACTACAGACCTATCAGCCTCTTATCAGTAGTTTATAAAATCTTCACTAAAGTTCTTTCACACAGCTTGAAGGTAACACTGGACATGGCTCAACTGAGAGAACAAGCTGGATTTAGGAGTGGCTACAGCACAATAGATCATATCCATGTAATTTGAGAACTAGTTAAAAGAGAGAGGGAATGTGAACTTCGATTGTGCATGGCTTTGATCGATTATGAAAAAGCCTTTGATTCAGTGAAACCAACAGCAGTTACAATGGCTCTGAAATCCTGCGGTATTGAAGATGCATATATTTATAATATTAACAACATCTATAATAATGCAAGGGCAAAGATTCGGCTGTTTGAAAATACAACACACATAAAAATTGGAAAGGCAGTGAGACAAGGTGACACCATATCTCCGAAGCTCTTTAATGCCACATTGGAAAATGTCTTTCAATCACTGAACTGGGAAAACAAAGTGATAAAGGTTTATGGAGATTATCTAACCCACCTTCGTTTCGCTGATGACGTAGTCATTTTTGCAACTACCCCATCAGAGCTGCAGAGTATGATCCAGGAACTTGCTGACATGAGTAAAGACGTGGGATTAAAAATGAACTTTCAGAAGACAAAAGTGATGTTCAATGCTTTTACAAGAAATGAAGATTTATCGATTGATGGAGAAAAGCTGGAGATAACAGACACGTACGTTTATTTTGGACAGCAGATATCAAGTGAGGGTCACATGCATGAAGAAATTAATCGGCGTCCAAAACTTGCCTGGAGAACTTTTGGAAGAAACAGCATAATTTTCAAGAGCAATATGCCATTATGTCTTAAAAGAAAAGTGTTTGATCAATGCATCCTTCCAGTGCTTACGCATGGTGCAGAGACGTGGACCTTAACTAAAAGAGACGTACAAAGGCTGCAGACAACTCAAAGCAGCATGGAGAGGTGCATGCTTGGTGTAACCAGGAGAGATAAGAAGAGGAACTCGTGGATCCGAAAAATGGCAAGACTGGAAGACGTCATGATCAGAGTTAATTCTCTGAAACGGCAATTTGCTGGACATACTGCCAGAAGGACAGACCATCGATGGACAGCCGAAATTTTAGATTGGATTCCAAGAGACAGGAAAAGACCCAGAAGAAGACCACATGGGAGATGGGTGGATGAAATTCGAAAGTATGCGGGAGTGACATGGAGGAGACTGGCACAAGACAGACTGTTGTGGAGGAAACTTGGGCAAACCTTCGTCCAGCAGTGGATTGATAATGGTTGACAATGATGATGATATATATATATATATATATATATTTAATGGAGCTTTTTTTGAAAATGTTTAGTCAAAGTTACAGAGCAACTCTTTCGACGGCTTATCTAATTAAATTTGAAAGTGCTTAAACGTTAACGGCCATATTAAGCTGAAAACACCGGTTCTCCACTGATGCTGCCACCTGGCCCCTTCTTATTCGAAAACTCAAGCAGACGGCAGGCTGGTGGGCTCAAGCCAAATTCTGCACCGCCTTCCACAGTCGCGCAGCCATTGCCAACCGCCTGTTCATGTCCCAGGTGTACTACTCCTGGACAAACACTCCCGTCCCCTCCCACATCCATCTCGACGTCTCCAGAGTCGTCACCAAATTCATTTGGTCCAAGCACCATTGGACCACTGCTGAAACCCTCACTAGGCCCATCTCCCATTTAGGACTCGCTCTCTTTGACGTCCCCATAAGGTACAAGGCATTTAGACTCGTCTCTTTCTTCTCTGCCCTGACCTCTTCCAACCCTGCTACCTCCACCATTCTCAACGTAATCTCTTCTCCACGGAACCCCTCTCTCACTGTCCACACTTTCCTCCTCATGGACCAATACCCCCGAGTTCCCACTCGCCTCTCTCCCACCTACCATGAGGCTATCACCCTCTTTCGCTCTCTTCCCACCACTCAGATCTCTCCAATTGTTACCCTCGAACTTCTCTCTGAATCTCTTTTCTTCTCCTCTATCCTTCACCCCCTCACCCTCGCTTTCTTTCACTTTCCCACATGGCTCCGGGCAGGGGTGGTCACTGTACGCCAACTCGTACACACCAACCTCGCCTGGAAACATGTCTCCAAGCTCTCTCCCACCCTCCCAGGCTCCACCTCAAACAATCATAAGTTCACCCTCATTAAAGAAGCTCTCCGTCTCCTCTTCCCCTCACTCACCTCCCCCAAAGGGATCCGCACTGTCCAGGCAGCGCCAATCGCCCTCCCCTTCACTCTCAACACCCCCTCTGCTGCTCTTCACATACACTCCATCAGTGCAAAACAACTTTACCACTTCCTCATTAACTCCACCCTCACACCTTACCCTACTCATTCGCTCTCCCCTCTCAATCCACCCCAGTCTGGTCCACACTCACCACACTCACCAACCACCCACACGAAATCAACATTCAGTGGCAATTGCTCCACTCGCGTCTGCCAGTCCCAAACACTCTACATCATATGAAGATTCTCTCTTCCCCCTCTGCTCCCTCTGCGCAGAGACTGGCTCCATACAACACACTTACATCCACTGCCCAGCCCTCCTCCCAATGTTCCATCTGATGTTCTCCCTAGCCTCCAAAGTCTGCCCTATCACACACAAGATGGAACACTACCAATTCCTCAACACTGCACCCACCACACCACACACTTCAAGCACATGCGCATACTTCTTCGTCCTGGGGAAGTATGTCATTTACCAACTCTACTTACAAAACACAAACAACACACCACTCACAGACCCACCAGCAAGCACCAGCCTGCTCCACCACTTCAGAAACAGGGTCGTCGCCCGCCTCCAGGCAGACTAAACAGAAGCATACAGGACGGCGACCCTCAGCGAGTTCTGGAAGCGGTGGAACCCACACATCAGCTGGTTCACCACCACCAGCGACGACCAGGTCCGTCTCGACTAAAAGCAGCTCAAGCAACTACAGTGAACCCCACGCTGTGCACCACCCCAAGGAGCCATCTACCAGCACCTACACCAAACAACTGGAAACAACACTGCAAACCAGGACTGGTACTATGCCTGCATTCAACCGACTGTAAAAAAAAGCATCTTTTCTTCTGTTATTAATATGCACCATCTCTTTCAGATCACACCCACCCTGAAAAGACTCTGGACTCATCAACCAATGCACCACTCCCAACTCCAACAATAGTGAAATCATCTTTTGTAAATAGAATATGTTCATCTGTGAAATTGCACCACAATGCAACCAAGCACCTCAACACATCTATTCTCATAATATATTTCTGTCAACGTACGCACATGCTGCTCAAATGAGCAAAACAACTGTAAATACTCACAGCATATGTAAATATTCACCTAACTCTTACCATCATCAATTTTCTGAGGAGTGAAAGCTCTCTCGCCTTGTCAGCCATAAATGTAACTCATCTCTAAGATTGTAAATAAAGTTTGTTTTGAAAAGTAAGCAGCTTCGGGCGCTGTTAGTACATGGTAGGGTGACCATCTAGGAACACCGCGTGTGGTTGGCAATTTTTCCCCCTCTGTGATGAAACATATTTCAACTCAATAAAGCGCTTTTGAAAACCCTTATATTCTTGGAAGATGTTTTAAATGTAATATCAATGCATGTGATTTTTGTCGCTTGGAAAGCTTTCAAATGTATGTACATATTTCCATTCCCGTTACAGGTTTCAACATAGCTTTATTAAGAAACGGGAACATTACATTGACAGTTGATCTGGGAGAACCTATGAAGAAATTTAATTGTTGATGCTATTTACAATGACAGAAGGAGAGCCCAACTCGCAATTAGCAGAGTGGACACCAGAGAGCAAGGAAGAGCATCTGGAGGGAGTACACTTGAGACCTCGGAATGTCATCGCCTAAGAAGGATAGTCCATTCGAGACATAGGAGGCAACTGGAAGATCAACAGTCCAAGAAATTCCCATTACAGGAGTGTCAGTGATATGTTGTGTAAGCATTTGTGATTAGCTGTGTGTATCATATACCTTCCAAAGTAACTCATTTATCCAATTCCTGAGCTGCTTCATGAACACAAATGTCAATTCTTAAAAAACCCAACTGTACATCAACTCAGCCTTGCTGGGCTGTGTCACAAAAGCCACGGAAATATGTAAATACTGATCCAAAATTGTATATGTGATTTTAAATGTTTACTATTAATGCAAAAATAAAGAAGTTAATACCTCTGTTCCTACAGTTCAGAAGAGTGTTTACTCAAGGCAAGAACATACATACATGACATCACAAAAATGCCAACAATAACACCGAATAATGAAAATGTACAGCAACTAGCTATTCCAGTGCAACAGAACGAATACTGATAAAACCGCCTTCGTAGGAGGGAGAGCATGGTGCAACAAAATAGGAACAACAATTTACGACAGTTTCGGGGCAGTTATAACTATAGTATACTGGCACACTGAAAATCGACAGTGCGAAACAATATTGTGTTTGGTTATACGAAGACAAGGAAAACAAATGCGCTTAATAAGATAGAGAATAAAGAGCGTACCATGGTACATATGAGAATACAAATATATACAAGGTGCAAACAATACAATGCACTCACTAATGAGAACATTAACAGAATACAAAGTGATGGACAAAGGCACCGAAAAATAGATACAGTAGAAAATAACAAAACATGGCACGTGATGAAGCATGTAACTTACATAATATTAACATTACACACTTAACAAGAAGTGTGTATGTTTGTGAAAAACTCTTCACACGTTATTCTTGAGTAGACAAGGAGACTTATGTACGTTGAAGCATACCACATCCAATGTATGAGAGCAATAATAATTGTGACCATTTGCAATAGGCTGACATAGTAGTATCTGCGATCATCTGCTACAGGCAAACGTTTTCCTTTTTTTTTTTTTTTCTTTTCCCTATATATATATAATGTAATCACTACGTAAATTCTAGCATATTAAATATTTATTTTCCATATCTTATATAACAATACTATTCTCTGACGTATATTTAACCAGACATTACGAATCACTTGGTGGTAATGCCATCAAATATGCAGTGCACTCAAATATGTTCAGCCCATATATATGATATTAAGATTCAGATGAAATTTAAATAGGGTAAATCACAAATACGAAACAGTCCTCTTTGCCGTCACTGATGACCAAGCTGTATGCATGCCACAACTCCAGGCAATTCATATTCTCTAGGACTCAACCATATGGTTCCACGTAATGAAAATGTCTTCTAATGAAAACTTTAAAATATTTATAAAAACTTACCTTATGACGATGATACACTTTACAAAATGACAAAGGAAAGAAACTGAGCCGCCCCGGTGGCGCAGTGGTCTAAGCGATGGCCTCTGATCATTCGTCCAAAAAGGGTCCGGGTTCGAATCCCGGTGAGGCATGGATGTTGTGTTTGTCTTACGGCACTGGCTCTCTCCCTTCCCTGGAACCAGTGACCCTAAATTAGGGACGGGCGACTGCTTATAGCCCATTGAGTTGCTCACGGTGGTCGTTAAACCTCCAATCGAAAAATAAAAAAAAAAAAAGAAAAGAAAAAGAAAGAAACTGAAAGGCTAAAACATCACGTTATAGTGTATAGCGTCCTCAAGTAGTAGTTGACGATCTTCACAGATTGCGATGCATGTCGGTGTATAAACACCATCTTCAGGCAAAAGTTGTCATCACTTCAAGGACACAAGAGCCTTGTGAGAGGCCCCTATATACCCATATGACCAATATAATGCGCGCCGCCTACGTTGATGAAACGGAATTATTCGATGTTAATCGATATGTTCCTGTAGTTTACTAAATGCACTTTTTTAATCAACTATAAAACACATTACTTACTACAACAATTCGATATCATTCCCTGAATTACAATTTTTTTTATATACTTTAAAGTAATTTTAGCACTTTCTCCTTCTCGACTAACATTCTCCATTATAAAGGAAATTATATTGGGTCATTTTTGTTACAGATGTTCTCTTTAGTTTGTTCAATAACAATCGTCTCAGCATAACGTATGGCACGTTCAGTTTTATGTCTACATACAATTGCTATATTATTAAAATCCTGCACTGCTTCTGTTTTACCGCAACATTACATTAAAGACGTGCACATTTTTTTGTTTTTCCAATTATTACTATATTGTACTAATCGTTTACTTAATCGGTTTTAGTACTTCCTATATAAACTTGCCATACGTTATGCTGAGACGATCGTTACTGAACAAACTAAAGAGAACAACTGTAACAAAAATGACCCAATAGAATTGCCTTTACCATGGAAAATGTTAGTCGAGGAGGAGAGAGTGCCGAAATTACTATAAAGTATATAAATAACAAAACAAAAAATTGTAATTCAGGGAATGATATCTAATTGTTGTAGAGTGTAATGTGTTTTATTGCTAAATAAAAATGTGCATTTAGTAAACTACAGGAACATATCGATTAACATCGAATAGTTCAGTTTCATCAACGTAAGCGGCTCGCATTATAGTGGTCATATAGATATATAGGGGCCTCTCACAAGGCTCTTGTATCCTTTGGGGCCGCGGAGGCCTAGTGGGCAACGTTCGAGACTGCCGCGGAAAGGACCTCAGGTTCGGTCCTAGCAGGTACGAACGCTCGATCCACTAAATATCCACCCTGCGTCGGATGGGCACGTTAAGTCGTCGGACCCCGGGTACTGGCCCTCCGGTAATAAATAAGGGCGTCTTCCTCTCCCCTTCTGTTTCGCTTCCGTGTCACTTTCCTATCGGGCACCCTAGCCCAAATCCCCTAGCTTCCGATTTCTAAGCGTTGTTTAAGACCTAGGGTCAGACACTACCTTCCTAAAATCCTCTACATATGATCATCTTGTGTCCTTTAAGTGATGACAACTTTTGCCTGAAGATGGTGTTTATACACCGAAATGCAGAGCAATCTGTAAAGATCGTCAACTACTACTTGAGGACGCTATGGACTATGACTTGAAGTTTTAGTCTTTCAGTTTCTTTCCTTGGTTATTTTTTCATGTGTATCATCGTCATAAGGTATGTTTTTATAAAATTTTAAAGTTTTCATTACAGGACATTTTCATTACCTGGAACCATATGGTTGAGTCCTAGATAATATGAATTGCCTTGAGTTGTGGCATGCATACAGCTTGGTCATCTGTGACGGCAAAGAGGATTAGTACGTATTTATGATTTAGCATATTTAAATTTCATCTGACTTTTGATATCATATATATGGACTGAACATATTTGAGTGCACTGGACCTTTGATGGCATTACCCCCGAGTGATTCGTTATGTCTGGTTAAATATACGTCAGAGAAGAGTATTGTTATATAAGATATGGAAAATAAATATTTAATGTGCTAGAATTTACGTAGTGATTACATTATGTATATATAGGGAAAGGAAAAGAAGAAAAAAAGGAGAAAGTCTGCCTGTAGCAGATGACTGCATATACTACTATGTCAGTAATAAGTCAGCCTATTGCAAATGGTCGCAGTTATTATTGCTCTGATATAATGGATGTGATATGCTTCAACTTACGTAAATGCCCTTGGCCACTAAAGAATAACGTGTGAAGAGTATTTCACAAACATACACACTTCTTGTTAAATGTGTAATGTCAATATTATATATTTCTATAACACGTTTTGATCAAATGATACTAATATCCTTAGTATCACATTTGATTTAACTTACAAATGCACAAAGGAGGAGATAAGCATACGTGAAACAAAGAAATACAAAACAGGTGTAGGAAGCATTACAGAAACTAGGTAAAGGGGTGCAACAGATAAAAGACATACAGTGCAAAAAGGTTCAAAAGCAATAGCACATTGTGGTAGATACAGAAAATGCAACGGCAAAAGAGCAGGTTTCTAATGCAAGAAAACTGAGGGATGCAGTAATGACACTAAAATGTACATACATGGCACAAAAAAAGGTACCGTATGCAGGATCCGTACTCTGAAACCGAGAACGGCGTGAGAAAGGATATGTATATACAAACCACCAAAAAACACTACAGGTTGGGTAAAAAACTACGATGCTATGACAATGATACAGTGAATGGTGCAACAAAAACTTACAATGCAGAGAGATACAGATGAACATGGTAAAAAGCTAACACATGAGCATAAAGGTACCATACAGAAAACAAAGCAGCACAATATGCAAAGGATGACACTACAAAGACAAATAGGTGCTGAAATGTACACACAAAGACACCGACCAGGCGTCAGCAATGGGATCATAAGAACAGCCATACATTCAACAGTTATGTACAATCGTCGTGGAAAATCCCATAAAACTGGTGTGGGCAAGGGCCCACACAGTGGTAAAGGTCAGTGAACCAGCATGGCGGGACCACAAAAAGCAGTCGGCTGAAGACTACCAAGAGGCCACGTAGAGCTGAGAGTTCTGAATGTAAAACCACCCAGCATAATGTGCCCAGGTGTAAAAAAATTTGCTCAAGGTGCCTGCAAAGTGAGCTCTAGGGTACACCAGGGTAAGGCGAGACGTGCAGTGCACTGCCGGCGGAGAATTCTACCAGCGTACATGATGGTTGAAGGTGTGTGCTTTCGCAGATGGTATACGAAGATGATATGTTACACAAGCACAAAAAAGTACTCACAAACAGGGATAAGCCGATCGGGAGGATGCTTGGTTTGCAGCAGCCATACATATGCCAAGAAAGGCATGGAGCGTGCGCAAATACGGTCCGGAAAGCAGAATGTAAGACAGGCGGAAGGAACGGGCAGCACTAATACTGGTGTAGGACGTCGCATTCCGAAGAAGAAAAGGGGCAAAGGAGGAAATGGCAGTCATACGATAGAGGACAGAGGGAGCAGGAAGGCGGAGATGAAGGAACTGCCATTGAACATTAAGTTCGAGAGGGGAAGAGGAGGCAGCCCGATTGGCATGGAGGAGCAAAAGAAAAGGGGTGATGGAGCGCAGGAGGAAACAGAAGAAACCAGTACAGAAGTAGAAGAAGCAGGGGTCAAAGGGACAACAGCGTCATGAATGAGAAGGAAGAACGGGAGAGAGGCAGAAGGAGGACGCGAAATGAGGAAACACAGAGAAGAGCGAAGAAGATCGTAATCAGCAACAAGCGAGGGGCAGGGAAAGAGAAGAAATGGGCTTCAAGGAAAGATCGGGGGTTAAGAGAGCAAACGGTGAGATAGCCAGGACGAAACCAGAAAGGGAGGTATAAGAAGGGGAGATGTGAAAAATGGATGAGGAAAGAAAAGAACAAGGGCTCATCCAAGAGACAAAGAGTAGAATAGGGAACACACGGCGAAGAGGCACGGAAAGGGCTTTACTAAGAACAGGTGGAAATTGGGATAGGGAAAGAGGGTGGAGTCCATCTTGAGAAAGGTGAAAGACGGATCACGGGGGGAAACGAGAAAGTTTAGAGTGGCAAAAACAGGAGGCACATTAGCAGTAACGAGGCGAACAAAGGAGATCAAGCGATACGTTTTGTAGAGTATTTGAGGGTCGGAAAGATGAAGGATGGTGGATTTAACCAAATGGATGCCGTTTTTTAGCGCGAGAGCGAGGAAGTTTCGGAGCACTTCTTTTCTCCGAGCGCGCTCGCTGTTCCTGGGGAGTAGCACCGCCATCACTAAGAACAGACTCACTTGCATCATGATAGGTCACATCAGTTGTGGTGCTAAGAGTATCCGCATCAGAAAGATGACTTAGGACTCCCGTAAAATCTGGCGGGGCTGGGAGAAGCTGGAGAGGAATGTTTGAAGGTAAAGGAGGAAATTACTCCATGGCCAGCACTGACATGGCTGTGGCATCACAGGCTGTGGAGGATTCCATGAAGCAGATGGTAGAGCAGACGCACGGCCTGCCGCCGAAGGCTGTTGTGCGGACGACATGGATGCAGGATGGCGGCGAGTGCACTCACCTTTTTTTATTGTCATAAGCCCTGCACGTTTGACAGTGAAAAGAAGTTAGCATGTCAATGCGGCTGACTTGATCGCCACACTTCACATAAAGTTAAGTTGAGAAATGTTTAATGTGGTCATCGGAGGAAAAGACTACCCTCGCAGTTCTTCAATCACTCTGAATTGTGCGATCATATAGCATACGTAGTAATTCGACCTACGACCAGCCCAGACGTCATCAAAGAAGCGTACAGCATGGCATCTGTAACTTCAGGAGGATCAGGGTACATTGAAACAGTTACCGGGCGCATGGCCACTAGGTACAGGCATAAGAAAGTAATCACCGATGGCAAAACCAGACTCTAAGATGGAAGTATCATCAGCAATTTCACAAAAATGAACAAAAACACTACGTCCACGCCGGGACATTTGTAGTATAGCCTTCTGAGAAAACTTTTTTGAGAGCAGTCAAATACAGCTTCAGCGGTGTGTTGGATAGCTCTTTAAAACAAACACCCTGTGACGTTACCGCGGAAAACGACTCGCCGGCAGGGGAATCCGCTGGAATTCCTAAAACGACTTTATTCCCTGTGCTTCGCACGTGCGGCTTGAAATATAAGGTTATGTTGTGCAATGAATTGGACAAGGGCATAGGCCGAGGTGAAGTCGCAGCCGATGAGTAGGATTTAGGATAAGTTGACAAGATATCGGAACACTGATTTGAGGACAAAAAAGCGTGGCGTCCCCAAATCGGCAGTTCATTTGGGAACATATACGTACTCCAAATGAATATGCAAATATTTTTGTCACAAAACTGCATTGCTTTAATAAGTGTGATATTAAACATGCAAATTTGTGTCTTAAAAGGACATATCTTGTCGAATGTTGGTAATTTGTATTGACAAAGTACACTGGCGAGCAAAAATTAAGGACGAGACGGTTTTTCGAATATAAAGTCGTGCAGAAGTGCTCCACATCGACTCAAATCATACCATAAGATCTCCAAGATGTAAGAATATGGGGCATGTGAGCAAAACCGTCCAAACAAGGAATCCAAAGGATACAAAGGCACTTTATTGAAAAGGTAGCTTCGAGAACAACTGGACAGAAGGCAGAAGTGTCCATGTGACAGGCGGCTGCCGAGAAAAATACAGTCTTTAGCAGGGCATATGATCACCCCAGACTGCGTTGCAGGATTTACAACGTCTGTCCATGCTGAGGACGAAGTTGTTAAGGACCTGTTGAGGCATCGCGGCCGATTCCTCTTGTAGCGCCATTCGCAGCTGCGGAATCGTTGCTGGAGGCTGGTGACGTGCTGCCAAGTATCTCCCCCGAGAAGGTCCCACACGTGTTCGATGGGATTTAGACCCGGGGACCTTGCGGGACAATCCATGCGTCGAATATCTTCACTCTCCAACAGCTCTGCGACCGCCACTGTACGATGAGGTGTAGCGTTGTTGTCCATGAAGAGGAACACAGGACCCACAACACCTCGAAACAGACGCACGTGAGGCAGGAGATCCTCGGCACAATACCAGATGCCAGTGACTGAACCTCCTTGGAAGATGAGCAGGTCAGTACGGCTACCAAGCATGATACCGCCCCAAACGAGAACTCCGCCACCTCCAAACCGGTCCCTTTCGATGATGTTGAAGGTGTGATTGTGTGTTCCCTTCTCTCTCCAGATGTGTATACGTCCAGTATCGCTCGTCAGACTAAATCGGCTCTCATCCGTAAAGAGAACTCGACCCCATTGCTGATGTGTCCAGTTCTTGTGTTCCTGGCGCCACAGAAACCGCCGTCTCCGATGAGCGGGCGTTAATGGACACACCGTACTGGTCGTCGTGCAAATAAGCCATGTTCGTGCAGCCTCCTGGCTTCTGTAAAACGCGATAACGGACGTCCACTCCTCTGTTGCATATGCCTTGCGATTTGTCCCGTTGTCTGCCGTCTGTATCTTCTCGCCAGTAGGACAATATACCGGTTGTCCGCCGCCGTGGTTGCTCGTGGACGACGACTATTAAACTCTCGGACAGCTGTTCCTGTTGTTTGAAATGCTCTCCAAGCTCGTTAAACGATGCTGTGAGTGATTCCGAACTCTTCGGCTACACTAGTCACACTTCGACCTTCTTCTAACTTCCCAATGACGCGACCTTGGTTAAAGTCATCCTGATGTCGTGTACTAGATTGCCTGTTGGACATATTACACGGTGGCAGCAACTCGACGTCGTTCAAACAGATGTACAGCGTGCAATAGCTTTCACCGAATTGCTGCGCGCCACGTATTTGTCATTTTCTTGTACGACTTCCGTTTACAGTAAGTAGAGTTTAGGTCCCAGCCACCTACAGCGAGTTCGCCTTTTGGGTAGGACACAGAAACGGATGTAATGAGAGCAAGTCTAGCGACTTTGACAGAACAGTTTGTAGTGAAATTAGAGTACAGTAGAGGGCGCCATCGTACAAGTACGATGCTGCACATAAAGGGGTGAGAGAATTTCAGGGGGGGGGGCATAGGAAAGGATACCCATTTAACCAGTGGGTACAGCCAGGGGGCCGTCTCTTAACGTGCTCGTCCGATATTCAGCGATTGTTAGCAAATCACCCCCTCTCTGAAAGATCAGCTCAGAATCGAACCTGAGGACCTTGCAGAATCGAACCTGAAGACCTTGCTCGCTAACCACTAAGCCATCCGCGGCTCAAATTGCTGAGCATGATCAAGGTTATGATCATGTTTAGAGGATTTTAGGAAGGGAGTGTCTGACCCCAGGTCTTAAAAAACCCTTAGAAATAGGAAGCCAGGAGATTTGGGCTAGAGTGCCCGATAGGAAAGTGACATGGAAGCGAAGTAGAAAGGGGGAGGAAGACGTCCTTTCTTATTACCGGAAGGCCAGTACCAGAGGTCCGATGGCTTAACGTGCCCATCCGACGCACAAAGGATATTTAATGGACCGAGCGTTCGTACCTGCTTGGGATCGAACCTGAGGTTCCTTCCGTGGCAGTCACGAACGTTGCCCCCTAGGCCACGCGCGGCCCGAATTGCTGAGCGTACACCGCCGTGTGCTTTATACCTGTCCGCCCCTCCTACGTCTTTCTGCATATATGCGCATGCCCTACTGTACCGGACCCTAGTCTATTTCCTGAGTGGTCTTTCGGTCCGTTCTGCGTGCTCGTTCAGCTGTTATGCTAATTTGTCCTCTACGTCTTTAATTTGTGCACACCAGTGTATAATTATGATGGCCAGAACATATTAGCAAAATTGAAATGCTTTACCTTGTATATGTGCCGAATTAAAATCAAGCTGCACACCAAAGTAATTGCATGGCGAATTTTTCATTTTGCCAAAGTTTTTGGAGCAAGTACAGCTGAAATTTGACTGCGCCAGTAGTTCAGTGTCCTAGTGCTGGCCACTGACCATTCGTAGAAGTGGGTACGGGTTCGAATCCTGACTGAGACATGGATGGTGTGTTTGTCTTACAGCACTTGCTCTCTCTCTCTTCCCTAGAACAAATGCCTTCAAATTAGAGACAGGATACTGCTTATAGTCCCCATATTTGCTCGCGGTGGTCGTTAAACTCGGAAAGAAGAAAAAAAAAAGCCAAAATTTCTTTTCACAACAAGCATGTCGGAAAATTAGTACAACGAAAACTACTTTTAAGAATATTTGTGATTAGAAATCTAACAAGCTAAAGAGGAAGTGCAAATTCGAGGACATTTGACGATTAACATCGAAATTTGAGGGCAATTTTTGTCCCCAAAGGCATCAGACGTTTTTGAGTATAGTTAAAACGTCTGATGCCCTTGGGGACGGAAATTGTCCGGTGACGAGGCCGTCAAAACCAGATCGTCAGCATACGCTATTCTTGCTACAAAAACAAGCAAATGTGGGAAAATATTTGATCAACTCTTTTAATTTCAGTAGATTCAAAAGCATACAAGTATCACGGATTCAGCTGCAAAGCACCAGTCCAGGTCAATTCCAAAAATTCATGGGATGTTCTATACATGATTTATACTATGGCTTGTACGGCATCCAGAAATGTCTACAGTAGTTCCTCCTCTAACTGTGGACTTCGGCAAATCAAACAAAGATGGTGGCATACACACCAGCCTTGATCACTTTGACATAATTCCCCATCTGGAGAGCAAACACAATAAGTAAATCAATATCTGCAGACTTTGGTGCAAGAAATAAGTTTATTCAGCACAAAACTACATGCAGTTGTAGACAATTTAATTCATAACTCAGCCAGATCACTAATTGCAAAAAGGTGTGCTTCCCTCGTTCATTCAAGAAACACTGCATCGACTCCCACATAGTCTAATCAAAAAAGGACATTTAAGAGCCTGCTGAAATGACAGGAAGATAAGAAAGACAAACACAATCCTCTGCTTAAGGTTAGGTAGGAATACCAAGCCTCAGGATTGCCAGGCACAAAAATATGACCAGATTTGGTTCATCACAAGTGTCAATAGGAGCTTACATCGTCAAGAAGGCAGTGAGACTGTATTACAGTTCAAGTCAGTTACTGAACATATGTATAGAATATACCTCAGAATATTGTTTAAGGGCAAAAATATCCCAAACAGGTAGGCATAAGATTAAAATTATGTTCACAAGGATACAATATGGCATATTTACATTCAGTTTCACTCAAGGTAAGGTAAAAATAGTCTAGAAAAAAAACTATGTTCCTGTGTTGCAAATTGTCCACAAAAGCATGCACTTCCTTGCAATATTCTATTTACAGGAAATTATTGAATTGAAACTGTAATGAATACCTCTCTGTTGGGGGTGGTGATGGTGGTGCAGGTTTTTCCGTTGTGCTGTAACTACCACCCATTGAAGTATTCATACGGCATTTGCCGTTCACAGCAAGCAAACTGATTGAAATGCTACCTGTTTTGTGACTTAACGGACTCCTTTCTTCAGTGTTGATCTGGATTTTTGTATCTTAAACCTTTCATCATCACTTTCAACTAATCGGACACCACTGCTGGATGAAAGTCTCCCCCAAGTTTCTTCCCCCCACGGTCTGTCATGGGTAAGTCTCATCAATGTCACTCCCGTGTGTTTTCAAACTTCATCCACCCATCTCCCGTGTGGTCTTCTTTTGGATCTTTTCCTGTCCTTTGGAATCCAGCCTAACATTTCGATTATCCATCGGTGGTCCGTTCTCCTGGCAGTTTGTCCAGCCCATTGCCATTTCAAGGATTTTACTCTAACCATGATGTCCTCCACTCTTGTCATTGCAATTATCCATGAGTCCCTCTTCTTATCTCTCCTGGTTACACCAAGCATGCATCTATGTGTGCTTTTCTCCATTGCAGTCTTTGTTTGTTTGTGATTGTTGTTATTAATGGACGCCTTCCCGGTGGCGCAGTGGTCTAAGCGATGACCTCTGATCATTTGTCCTAAAGAGGTTCGGATCCCGGTGAGGCATGGATGTTGTGTTTGTCTTACGGTACTGGCTCTCTCCGTTCCCTGGAACCAGTGACCCAAAATTAGGGACGGGCGACAGCTTGTAGCCCGTTCCTAATTTTTTTCACGGCGGTCTTTAAAACTCCAATGAAAAATAAATAAAAATATTAATGGACGTAAAATTCAGTAATAATTAAACTTTTCTAGAAATTGCGATTCATAAATTGCCACGAGCGAACGCTAACAGTTCTAAATCAATACTTGAAACACATGCATACGAGCGAATTCTAACAGTACTTAATCTATACTTGAAACTCATGCATGCTTCCAATGGTGTCAATCAGTTAAATAGAGGATACAAATTAGGCAACACAGAAATCGGGGGCTTTTTACGTTATTATTTTATAGCCTGATTTGTAGTCCGTCCCAGGACAGTTGTTTTTAAGTTTGTTTTTTTAAATATTAATTTATAAGGGGTCGTGCCCTTCTTAGGATGGGGTGACATTTTTAAACGAAGCTGAGTGAAAATAAAGCAAATGGACATCGGATTTCTGTAAGGAAATACAGTAAAAACAGATTCTTGGAAAAGTTAAAAATTTTAGGCTATTTATTTCCGTTTTCGAAAGTCCTTGTTTCCTTAGAGTGCAGTTGTTTTCGTGCTCCTTTGTGAATATATTGAACTGCACGCAGAGAAGTGCAAAGTGGGCATTGAACATTTTAGATATTTTTCAATCCCTGTATAATAAGAAACGTATCCCCTTTCAGTGTCTCACTTAACTAAGATACGCTGATCTCATGTAATATCTAATACAGGCCACATGGATGCAACTCCAACTAATATGAACAAATGATACCTACATATCACTAAGCTGCTTGTTCTCTGAGATTCAGAGCTCCTCAAAAAATGTGTATCTGCCATATTAATGTTTAAATTTTGAAACCAGATTTGACTTACTGTTGATCACTCATTTTCGACATTTATCATTCATATGAAGTTTTCGAGTAATTGACTTATTTCCGTGTAGTAGCACATGAAATTGGACTTGTCGACCACGGCAGATGTGGAGCAGTGAAAAACATAATGGAGTCTGTTGCTGCCGAAAGTCTTTGGTTGCTTGTGATTTTTTTTATTTTTTTCTCTAGCTTGTAGCCCAGCATGGGATTGCTACTGCGGTAATCCTACCTTCATAGTTTGTCAGAATCGACTTAAAAGAAGGTTCAAATATGCTTTTTTTTTCTCAGGAAGATTAAGTACACTTCAGGCTTTCCTAAGCTGATAAATCAAAATACTTCATATGTAAAAGTGTACAGTGCCGTAGGTATGCTATTATCAAGGGAAATCTGGAAAATGTGTAGGTACTTTTATAAATTAACTTTTAACTTATATTATGGACTAAAATATTGTATTATATTTCATATTATAGCAGTATATATGTTGAAAAATTGATGAGCACAGCAGAATATGTATGTGTATTCCGAGCAAACCTCCCAAATTGGTACCTCCTTTTTTGATGTCCTTAATGTCCCCAAAGTAGCAGCCGCCCCAGGGGCGCAGTGGTCAAACCAATGGCTTTTTATGACTCGGCCAACGGTGGGGTGTGGGTTCGAATCCCAGTGAGGAATGAATGTTGTGTTTGTCTTTCGGTGGCTCAGTGATCTAAGCGATAGCTTCTGATCATTCGCCCAATGGGGGGGGGGGGGGGTGTCTGGGTTTGAATCCTGGTAAGGCACGGTTGTTTATGTTTCCCTTTCGAGGGTTTATTCGCTGAGTTCTTTGTTCACCTATGTACATTGCTGACGTTGAAACACAACATGACTGTATTGCATAAATCTGTGAACCAAGTCTAATACATGTTCAGCATATATGTCAATGAATTTGTCAACCAAGTCCAATAAATATTTATATTGATTCTCCAATCAAAACAAAAATGTCACCAAAGTATAGGTACACTTGAGAGGTTTATATGCATGTTTATAATTGATTTAGTCGAAATTGGACTAAAGTATCCTTTATGTAATGCGAAACTACTGTACATTTGGTTGACGCTAGGAAATTTAAAAATAAAAAATGCCTGGATTTAATGATTTTAAGAACCCCCAAAGGAACATCATTTAAGGACAACTGAAGGAAAAGTATTGACATTTTTTGGTAAATGTGTACTTGAGCGTCCTAAATTATTTTGTCGAAAAAATTTAACTGTGTGGGAAAAGTGCGAAGTACAATTTTTTAATCATGCAAAATAATGGGGAATGGTGCAAAAATATAGTATCTGTAGAGAACAGCAAATAATTTTCCGAAGTATTTACCTGGGAGTACGATGGTTTGGAAGAGTACGTGCGGTAGGCCTAGGACTACATAGCCGCGACTGCGTCAAGGTGTAGTCAGGTGAGTTGGAAGCTTCGTTGAGAATGGCAAGTTACGTACGGAAGAATACAACAGTAAGCGGTTGAGCAGTACATAGACGTCGTAGGAATACGCTGAAGGAAAGGGGTCCGCTTTACGCACCATTTGAAGTGGTGTAACTAGTTTTTTTAACAGCTTTAGTGGCTCTTTCCAAAGTCGTGAGCAAAGCTTTGGTCGTTAGTCTCCATATTTCATTTCGGATTTCGTCAGGGCTTAAAATTTCTTTATCCGGCACAATACGACGAGAAACTCTTGGCCTCCTTGTCATACAACGATTTCTGAATTGAAGAAAATCCTTTATTTACAAAAATTCCCGTTTCAGGACAAAGAAAATGTGAGCTACGATGTAAGGAATAACAGCACCATTACAAATAAAGTGCTTGAAGAAATCAACTACCCCTATACATCTTGGAAACCATAACCAAAACTTGGCGTTCAACCGGAAACAAAACTTCTTACTCAACACTTCTGTCGTACATGAAAATCTTTACAATCTTTCCATTCGGAGACATTGTGAAATTAATAATAACGACAATTCGCACATTTCTTTCTCAAAAATTAATAAAACATCTATGAACTACTTCTACTTGGACACGATTAATCGTCGCATCCCACTGCTCCGTAAAACACCTCCCGTTTTGTTGTATTCTTCCGCGCATTCACTACTAACTCTCACTACCTTCCGACGCACGGAACCTTCTCGTTGTGGCCGTTAGCATCGTTCCACCCTCCCGCAACAACTGCTGCAAACCATCGGACTCGCAGGTAAATACTTCGGAAAAATTATTTCCTGTCCTCTACAAATACTATATTTTTGCACCTTTCCCCATTATTTTGCATACTTAAAAAATTGTATGTCGCACTTTTCCCACACAGTTAAATTTTTCCGACGAGATAATTTATAACACCAAAGTACATATTTACCTAATTTTTTATCTGAAAATAGTTAATTAACTACTAACTGAAAGCTGTATTAACCAGAAATTCTACAGAACGTAATTTATTCAATGGAGAAATATGTTTTCATGATGATAAAGGGGTCTGCAAATAGGATGTAAATTTAATAATGTTATGTTTTGCATTATGTTTCTGCTTTTGAATCACAGATTCTCCTTCGTTCATGCCATGACTATGTATATTTGTGGCATTTGCATGCAATGGTTTCTTATTATGTACTGTAATGCTGTTGGAAATATTTTACTTGCTTTTCAAGTTCTGGCACTTTCTATTCATGTTTTGTGATTTTAATATCGACATATTAACCCTTAACGTTTCTAGCAAATCTCTCCGAATGCAAAGCGCTTCAAAAATGAGTGCACATAGTAAATACAGGGAATGGACTGGCATACTGTGTATGATTTTAAAAGTTTTTAAATACAGAAATTGATCTGTCAATTGTTGTATCTTAAACAAACTTCTGTGTGGACATGTTTTTTAATCAGCTGATTTACAGGCTTTCTTCTCAACAAGATTAATATACAGTAGTGGCCAAAATTGTGGAAACCTTTTGGAAATAGTGTATTTTTGAAGTTTGATGGCTCATAACACCACTTTCTTTTTGAGTGTCTACCATTGCCTTAAAAAAGCCTCCCAGGAGAGTGCGAAAACTTAGCGAATATTTTTGCTGACTAGACCACGAAAATAAACGGATTTCATATGCTATATGCGTTTCATTATTATCCAACTCTGTTATATTTAAAAATAAAAAGGGTACTTTGTATGATTCAAGGTTAGAGTTCGACGTACGTCATTTGACAAATGACGAATGAAAGCCTCCGAATTTATTTATGTCGCGATATCTAGTAATGTGGATAAACAATATTTCACTTTGTAACATAGGTAACCCAAAATGGTGTGCTAAGTTTTTTCGTAATTAATAAGCAATCCTGAAAAAAGGAAGCCTATTAAGTCCTTTTTTGTTCAGTAAATATAATAAGTAGCAGCAATATCTACATGACTACTAGATTCAGTTTAATAAATGTCAGCTTCTAACTATTAAGGGAAGGTATTAAAAGTGGAAAATTCAACCTGTTCTAAAATCACTGGTTTTCTGACCTGCAAATATTTTATTTCGTGCTAAGATCAAGCCCAGCGGTTTGTTGAGTAAATATCGTTGCTCTATTGCGATATTCCTTGCGCTACAGAAAGGTAGCAGATTTTTTTCCATACACGGCATTGTTACTTTAAAATCTCCATTTTACATTTCGACCTCAAAATGAGGAGCATTTCTAAAAACTCTGATAGAAATTATGCTTGAATATTTCTTCGAAAGTCGCTAAAATTTCGGTTTTGCAACCATGGGCATCTGCAACAAGAATGTTGTTCATGAACGAAATAATGTTGTTAATGAACAACATTAGCAACAAGAATGTTGTTCATGAACATGGGTGATTCATGAACGAAATGTCATATAATTATAGCCTTCTGTGCTCACCCGATGAAAGCCCAGTGATTCCTATTTCAAATGCGTTCATAATCATCTTCAGTAAAATGTTTAAATCAAATTCTTACAAACACTGGCGGAAAGTGAAAAAAGAACACCAAGAAGGACCATCTGATACCAACGAAATTTATACAGCATAATAACGGAATACAGAGGATAACGTGATCAAAACATTTTGCAAAATACAGCTGTATTTGCTGGTAAACTGAAAATTAACATTTCCATGTAACATGGTTAGTACGAGGTTGAACCGCAATAAACTGCGTCACACTGTGCAATCCTGGCATGGAGTCTGTCGTACAGATGTTGGAGGTAAGTTTGGGGTATTGAGTTCCAAGCATCCTCAAACTGGACGCCTAAATCGGGGATGGTCGCGGATGGCCGTGGAGACCGGATAAGTCGTTGTCCCATAAAATCCCACACGTGCCCAATGGGGGACACATCCGGTGAACGTGCATGCCATGGAAGTTGTCTCACACCCTAAAGTGCATGTTGCGTTGCACATGCCGTGTGTGGGCGTATGTTTTCTTGCTGGAAAACACCACGATGGACCGACCTTACAAATGGCACAACAACGGGCTGAATGATGTGGATGCAGGAGGTGCTGTTTAACGTACCCGGTACAAACACTAGTTGTGTACGGCAGTGATAGCTGATCGCTCCCCACACCAGGAGACCAGGCGGATGCAAAAATGGTGATATCGCTCCCCTGTACGTCTGCGAACACGCATACGGCCATCGGAGGTTCCCAAGCAGAATCTGCTTTCATCGCTGAACACGACAGATCGCCATTGCGTTCTCCAGTGCAGATGTTGGCGACACCACTGCAGCCGTTCTTGACGCTGGGCTGGAGTCAGAGATACACACGCCAGAGGCACACGTGCAAGTAGTCCTGTATCCAGTAGACGTTTGCGGATTGTTCGCACAGTCACCTCAGATACAACGACAGCTCGGATTTGCGTCGCAGTGGATGTTCTGCTTGACAACGCCGCTCTTCTTATGCGTTTATCGGTCCGCTCATCAGTCCGTCTGTGACTCCCTGTTTCACGTCTTCTCATGTGGGAATTTTCCTCGGACCATCTACGCCACCATCGCCCCACCAACGATACTTCCCGTCCAATTCACTCCGCAATACGACGGTACGACCACACCGCATCGCGGAGTCCGACTAGACGACCTCGCTCAAAGTCCGATAACTGCTGAAATCCTACACCTATTCCATGTCCATGCATTGCAGCTTCTTTGGGGTGTTTGCACGTATCCGTTCGCCGACGCATGATTACATTCACTTCGCCGTACTCCTTTAATACCACCGACGATAATTTGCATATTACGCCGTGCTTTGGCGTAGGCTCTCACCGGTTGGTCCCGAAATTAATATCACACTTACGTAAACTCGGCTCCATTAACATATGTAAATTTCATGATCGTCCGCCAATTCCTTTTTGGTGTTCTTTTTTCACTTTCCGCCAGTGTATATGTACTGCTGGCCACCCAAAATGCAACACCAAGAAAGACACGAGATAGCAAAGCCAGATTTACTGGACACACAACAACAGATACAAAGATGAAACGATTGAGCTTACAGTCCCGTGCGACTTGTGGTACACGCAGACATCAATAGTTCGTGGGACTACCTGGCTGCCAATAACGGCCGCTACACGCCGCGGCATCGAACGAAAGAGGCTTTGGATGTGGGCTTGGGGTATGTCAGTCCAGGCTGCTTCCACTAGTTGCCCCATTTCATCAGGCGTAGCCGCTGATGTTGCTTGCCGGGCCACTTGGTTGCCGATCAGAGATCAGACGTGTCCTTTGGGCGACATATCGGGAGAACAGGCAGGTCACGGCAGTGGTGATACCTGGTGGGCCTTGAAAAAATGTTGCACGATGCGTGCCATGAGCGGGGGCGCATTGTCCTCTTGAAACTGGCAGCCGGCAGACCCTGCAGGTAAGGGAGGACTACAGTCTCCAAAACGTCGGAGATGTAGCGGTGGCAGTTGAGTGTACCGGCAATGCGTACCTGAGGGGAGCGGGTGTCATATCCAATTGCGCCCCAAACCATAACGCCAGGCGAAGAACCGGTATGGAGATCCATAATGCAGGCGTCATACAGCCTCTCGCCGCGGTGCCGCCACACTTGGATCCGACCATCGTGGTGTTGCAGGCAGAAGCGGGATTCGTCGGAGAAGACAATGTCGTGCCATTCCGTAGTCCGGGTGCTGCGTTCAACGTCAACTGCCGTCGCACTCGCCTGTGGTGTAACGTCAATGGCAATCGGAGCAATGGGTGCCGTGCGACAAGTCCCCGCTCCTGCAGACGACGTCGAACGGTACGTGCTGACACAGGTTGTTGCGCAACACACCATAATTCCTGCGCTAACGTTCGTGATGTGGCGGTGTGAGCCGTCAATGCCCGCCGCAAAACATGCCGGTCCTCTCGTTCGGTGGTGTGCCGCGGCCACGGCAATCGCTCACGTCGGTCTGTCCGTTACTCTTGCACCCACCGAATCCATACTTGCCTCACGGTGGTTGAATGTTGTCCCACACGGGCGCCGATGTCTCGGTACGATAAACAGCTGTCGCGATAAGCCACTATTCTGCCTCTGTCAAACTCCGAAACGTGCTGGAATGACTGTTGTATTCTGCGACGAGGCATCAGAAAGCTTCCCACGCACAGGTCCGGCAGCACAACACAATTATACTATTTACACTCCGTCTTCTGTGCACCCTTCTTATAGTGCTTCTCTGTGGCATGCTGGGCGCACATGATTTGCATGCCCTGCAATGCTAATCGTTTGCATGTCCTCTCGCGGGTGTCGCATGCTGCGAATTTCAGGCCAATCGGATGCTTCCTTCTTGGTGTTGCATTTGGGATGGCCAGCAGTCGTTTTTATTTGAATAGCCACGTTTTTTTAACAAGGAAACACACGGAAATCGGACGATTCATTTTTGTTACCACAATAGAATTCAGGACTAATAGTAACCACAAGTAAACAAACTGTCAAAACAAATGATCCACCTCCACGTCATGTGCGAGTCGGCTAAGATGCCTTCACTGCATCACATTGTAAAGGACCCTACCTCAGGCTGATTCGGAATTAAAACTTGACATGCAACACAGATTTTACAAATGAGCCTTGCTAAAGGCGTTTTCCTAACAACTGACTTATCCGTCATATTCGAAAAAAATTCATGTTTCCTTTCTAAAATATTTGTTTCTCCATAAATAACTGAAAATTCTAATTAGTGTCCATTATCAAGAGCTCCTAGATATAAAACCAAAGGTAACGTAATTCTAAAAAAGGACACGCAACTTTTGCGAATAAAAAAATGAGTACAATAAACAGAAATTGCAGTTATTCATTTGCACATAGCTTTATAATAATTTCCCCCTTAAACTGGGAACCATAATCTACTTATGAAGATATCAGTTTCGTTTAATTACTTTTTTCGCTAAGGCTTTGTTATGGCTTAACATAATTCACATAACATTTTTTTCTCTTAGTATCCATATGGGAAAAATTCTTCTAAAGGCTATTGTTACCCAGCGAAAAACACAAGTGCTGGGAAACTGCTGGCCACCAGCTGGCAGTGATGGGTCACTGCTGGCTGAAATCTGCAGTTCAGGAACCGGTAGCGGTCAGTTGGTGGCAGCGCTATCAGTTGGGAAGCCATTGAAGGCCCTGCAGCATCGCCGTGAATTGTGGGCCTCCAATTAAGAGCCACTAGTAGCCCATTGCTGGCAACCAATGCAACCCCAACAGCAGGTGGAAGCAACGGGACTGCGCATGCGCAAAAGTAACACATGGTACCAGTTAGTTGGAGACGACGCTATTGCCATCGTGTTATTTTAGTGGATGTTAAGAAAAAAATCCATATGTAGAATGGTGAATTAATTTCCTAATGAAATTCCACGTCGACGAAGATATCAGATTAAGCCATGAAATACTAGATTACAGCCATGAAATACAGCCACTCCATTCCCATGAATAACAATTCATGGACTGGAGTGGGTGAATAACAAGGAAAAATTTGAAACCACTTGAAACAACTGTGCTGGAAAACCATTAAAAATCGTTTGTTGAAAATAAAAAAGATATATACACGTACAAAATTTATTAATTATTTGAAAGAAAAAGAAAAGCAACGCTATGTGGATATAATGTACTCATCAATGGGTTGACTACACAAGACTGGGGGGAATTCGCTTCTAAAAATAACTAGAACTAAGATAAAATATATTTCCTCTTTAAAACAAATGTAGCTTCGGACAACGGAAAGGAAGGATACAAAGTTAAAAATGTAACACAATGTGACATGAACCCGTGTAAATATATATTAATCCAACAATCTCCTTTCAAGACAACAAGGACAGTACAAAACTTTGGAAAGCGACTCTAAGTATGTACACTCCTTCAGAATAAGTGAAGCTCCCTTAAGGTAAAAAAAAAACTATCGTTACGTTGAAAATATAAGTTTATGAATTATATGAAACTACCTTTTATGAAAAATACCTCGCAATATTTTAAAATGAAATAGGGAACCATTCGATTACACATTTCACACGAAACAGACAGCTTCAAGCACACGCTCCTGCGTGGCAAACTAGTCCGGTTGGTAGACCGCTTGGCTCCCACGCAAAGGGCCGTGGTTCGTATCTACCAAGATCCAGAGGGTGTTTTTTGGTCTGTTGAGAAAATTTCCCCCGCGCAGTGCTATAATTCCCAAGTTTCTTAAGGGTAGAAAAAAGAGTGTTGTAGCTTTGGAGAACTGTGGATATTCTTGAATTTTTTTTTTTATGGCTGCTACTGGGAAATTGGCGGATCAGATTTGGCAAGCCAACAGTTACGTCACGTGGTTGCTGGCTGCTACTACCGGCAAACTAGCGGGCTACATTAGGCCAGCCATCATTTCTGGCACGTACTTGTAGGTCCGCTTAAGGGCCACTTATGGCAGCTACTGCCTGTGATGGACAACTGATGGCTATGCTGTGGTATATGACACCTGATGGGGTGCCAATTGTTTGGCAGCTGTTGGTCCGAACTGCTGGCCCTTCTTCTGGCCACCCGGACATTTTATTGACGGTTCGGCAGCGGCAACATAGTGCTGGGCCAACAAGACTGTTTTTGCTGGGTACGTATTTTTTTTATAACAATTTCTAAATATGAGGAACGTAATTCTTCAGCAATCTTTTACGACAAAGATGGTTGTGAAAACACGTTTTTACGCCATTCTTAACGTTGATCATATATTGTGTGTAATACCAACCATTTTCGGAGATGTACTACATAACAAAGTCCCTCTTCATGCGCTAAAAAGATAATCTTTTTATTTGTTTACTTATTCACAAAGGTTTGGATACGCGATCAGTCGTTGAGAAAAGAGTGTCTTTAAGTTCAGGGGAAAGCGAAATTGCTTTGCAGGAAATTATATATGAAATATAAGCAGATGCTCTTTCTCTCCGTATGTTAATAAAATAAAATTTTCGAGTGAAAATCGGATGTCAGAGATGCAGACGAGAAACGCCAAATGAGCAAAACTGTGTTTAAATGTCTTGGCTGTTCTTCACACGCAATCGAAAGACAAATGAAAGTTAAAGATGACATTGGAACTCTGCACTCAGTTTTTGCAAAATCAGACATTTAATGAGGCGGATGAGCAAATCTATGATTGAAACTACCTTACAAAGAATTTTGCTTGATGGAGAGAAGATATGAAGATTTTAAAACTGTCTATCAACAGAACAAATTTTTGATAAAGTGTCGAAGTTTTTTCAAAGGCGTTAAAAAACCGTATAGCCGGATTTAAGAAATAATAATGTCACAGCTACAAAAAAATTCCAGAAACATTTTAAATAAACTTACCGAGATGAATTTGAGTTGATATGTATTCATGCAAAGACTGTTCATAAAAATTGTGAATATTTATTACCTAGAATTTTCTTAATAGAACCTTGGAGAAAAAACGGATCGTAGAAAATGCTATTCGGAAGTGATAATGACGCTTATTCATCGGTGAGCTGTTGAGCAACACAGCATGCACGAATACATTCCAAAATTATTATTTGTTAATTTTATTTTCACTTTTAACGATCATTTATTACTGTTAATAAAGTTGTTGTTACCTCACTCATATACTGTGAAGAAATTGACCGTATGCACCAGAAGTTGTGTTCCAAACAGTCGCCTTTGGTGAACAGAAAGGGTCCTATCCTTGTCTATGATAATGCCAGACCGCACGTGTCACAAATGATGAAACAGAAACTACACGAAATAAGGTTCGAAACCCTCCCACATCCTGCCTACTCGCCTGATTTGGCACCTACCAATTTTTTCGCCGGTAGAGGGCGTAAACACAGATGATGTCGAATTCAAAAATACGTTTAATTCCACATATTTGCTTCTAAACATCCGATTGAAAAAAAAATATCTTTCGATTCCATTTATGACGAAGAGTATTTTAGATATAGTTACTTTTTCAAATTACGCATAGATTTTCCTCTAGGTGGCGTAAAAGTAAATTACATTTTCCCACGATAACTCATCTTCTAAAACTCCGATTTGAATTTTTTTTCTTCAGCGGATACATCTCCTGATGGAAAATCTTTTGCATATAATTTCAAAATTTTGGTAAAAAATACTTTGGCCACACTGGGGTGTAAGTGTTGACTTTTGCTTCCGATGTAGTTGCCATAAAATTGGAGCTTCTAAAATATCGATTGAAAACATTATTTCGAGGACTGATGCCACTCACATCCAAAAATCTTTTTCGAAATACTTTCTTCGTAAAATATTCCACACTTACTCCGCCAGGGGGCGTAGATGTACATCTTATTTTTTTCAATATTTCTACTTCTAGGAGTCCGATTTGAAAAATTCCTTCTTTGTTGGATAGTGTTTTCCGTGTGACATGCTTTTCATATGATTTCAAAATTTTCAAGTATTTCGTAGATTTTTCCGCTAGGGGGCGTAGCGGTAAATTGCGTTTCCCCATATATCTCTGCTTCTAAATCTGCGATATGAAAAATTCTTTCTGCACCAGATACAGCTCCAGATGGGAATACATTTCCATTTTTGTAAAAAAATAGTTTGGCCACCATGGGGCGTAAATTTAATTTAGTGTCATCGTTCTTGTTTTATATATATGTTAATGTCTCATTAAATGGAAAGTTCCTATTTCGTCATCCGTTTTTCGGCTTCGGGTCAACAAAACCGCAAAAACTGAATTTTTCTTTTTTCTTTTTTTTTTTTCTACGGGGTTGAAGAACTATCAAATTCAAAGGGTAGAGCCATAACATCTGCCTGTTCGTAATTTAGTGGACCTGCTGCCTGCGATAATGTCGGGCCCGAGCACAGTTTTGTGTCATATGGCTCATATAGGCTGGAACTCGTACACATCTCGGAATAACCGTCAGGGAGAAACACATTTAACACTCAAGTAAGTCCCGTTATTCACTTGTAAATCTGGTGTTGCAAATAAAAATTAAATCTCCAAATCAACTACTCCGTCGAACGAAGCTTCAGATAATACATATTCTAAATATTATTTTACGAATAACGTATTTCAGTTTTACCATTTAAAATAATACTAATCTCGCAAAATCTAAAACTGGATGGCTGCATAAATTTACAAACAAATGTTTTAGATCAAACTGTTAGATAACAAAAACATAAATTTGCAAAGCGCTTACCGAGAGTTCCATGCAAGGTTAATTGGCCAAACCTTAGGTAGATTTTTGGAAACTGTTTTTAAATGATATGCTCTCTGACTTAGCGATAAATTCTACTAACACATTCATTGTACATATAAAATCGCACCGTAAGTGGGAATTCCCTTTTCATTGAGAGACTATAGTGAAAAGGTTATTAACCTTTCGAGCTTGGCAGGTGTCTTACAACGGGAAAATTAGAGGTTGAGAAATTCTTGGACACATCCTGTACAGAGAATGCAATGCCTCTCACAAGACTTCGCTTTTTGTGATTACGTTCGATAACATTCACACGTTATATGAGTTGAAACAGCGAAGCAAGCTGAAAGCTAATCGAAATTAGAAAATTTTGTGAAAATGTGCACGCATCTTTTCATATCAACAGAATTTATTAATATAAATGAAATGTTAGTAGAATTTCGTGGAAGATGAAGCTCTGCATATATATTTTTTCTATAGCTTGACATAAATATTTTATTGTAGCTGACAGCAACCCTTGCTTTGTACATTATGGTTGTATATGTGCGCAAATTAACAAGAGAATAATCTTTCACTAGCAAGGACGTAGAAGCCGTGATTTTTCCTGATTTTTAAGAACGAAAACGCGAGTGAAGCTGCAAACTTTAAAACAACAAATTGAGATATATTTACAGTAACATAAAGTAATGGTTATTCTAAAACTCTGTGTGATGATGTGCGAAGACAGCCCAGAAACAAATGAAGACAAGCAGATACAACTTTCTAAACTTAGAGCAAGTTATTAAATATTGCGTAATGATACTCTTTTTGTTTTCCCGAAATTTTTATACACCACATTTTGCTTTAAAACACATCAGCACTGAGTTTGATTTTGGGACTAAATGTAAATATTAATCCAATGTTAAATAATATAAGAAATTATAAGAAGAGAAATATATTTCATAAAGTTCTAATATGCTGCGATGTACTATCTAAACGCGATATTATAATCACATCCAACCCGACGGTTCTGTTTCACATTTTAAACCTGAGCAGCCTAAGACTGGGCTCATTCGTACAGTATATTAGCGTAAACTAAAATATTTATATTTTATTTTGTGTTTTCCTCAAATTATTTTAAAAGGTCCAGGAAAACGTTGAAGGATCAAAGTATCCTTTGACAACATAAAAACACTCTGTTTTGTAATGCGAATGTACAGCCATCGTTGTGACTGCCTAAAGTAGTACTGCTAAAGTTATATCATTTGGACTTCAGTTCATTCGGAAAAGCTAAGAAAAGGATGTAAAATCTGGCCTACATCCATGTGGATAGTTCGTGAATTCTTAAGTTACGATACTAAAATGTTATGTCTGGTATGAATCCCTTTATTTTTCACAGGGAGCCATTATTCGCTCATTGTGTGAAGTTGTAAAGCATATCCAACTTAATGGCCGAGAACGCCATTTTGACAGCAAAAGTTTTCGAACGCGTGCATCTTTAATACACTGGTATGCAAAAATTAAAGACGAAAAGGAGAAATTAGCATAACAGCGGAACGAACAGGCAGAACGGACCGAAAGACCACTCAGGAGATAGACTAGGGCCCGGTACCGGAGGGCATGTGCATATATGCAGCATGATAAAGGGGAGGGAGTGTGGGAAGGGTATAATACACACGGGAGGTGCACGCTCAGCAATTTTGGTGAAAGTTATTGCACGGTGTACATCGGTTTAAACGACGTCGAGTTGCTGCCACCGTGTGTTATGGCCAACAGGCAATCCAGTAGACGACATCTGGATGATTTTACCCGAGGTCGCGTCATTGGGAAGTTGGAAGAAAGTCGAAGTGTGACTAGTGAGGCCGAAGAGTTCGGGATCGCTCACAGCATCGTTTCACGAGATCGGAAGGCATTTCAAACGACAGGAACAGCTGTCCAAGTGTTTAGCAGTGGTCGTCCACGAGCAGCCACGGTGGCGGACGACCGGTATATTGTCCTAAAGGCGAGAAGAGTCAGACGGCAGACAGCGGGAGAAATCGTAAGGCACAAGCAACAGGCAACTGGACGTCCGTTATCGCGTTTTACCGTGGTCAGGAAGCTGCACAAAAGTGGTATTTTTGCACGACGAGAAGTACGGTGTGTGCCATTAACGCCTGCTCATCGGATACGGTGGTTTCTGTGGTGCCAGGAACACAAGAACTGGACACATCAGCAATGGGGTCGAGTTCTCTTTACGGATGAGAGCTGATTTAGTCTGACGAGCGATTCTGGACGTATGCACATCTTAAGGGAGCAGGGAACACACAATCTCACCTCCAAAATCATCGAAAGTAACCGGTTTGGAGGTGGCGGAGTTCTCGTTTGGGGAGGTATCATGCTTGGTAGCCGTACAGCCCTCCACAACTTCCAAGGAGGATCAGTCACTGGTGTCCGCTATTGTACCAAGGTTCTCCTGCCTCATGTGCGTCTGTTTATAGGTGCTGCGGTTCTGAGATCCTCTTCGTGGTCGACAACGCTACACATCATCGTAAAGTGGCTGTCGCAGAGCTGTTGGAGAGTAAAGATATTTAACGCATGGATTGGCCCACAAGGTCTCCGGACATAAATCCAATCGAACACGTGTGAACTTTCTCGGGAGACGCTTGGCAGCACATCACCAGCCGCCAGCAACGATTCCGCAGTTGCGATGGGCGCTACAAGAAGAAAGGGGCGCGATGCCTCAACAGGTCCTTAACAACCTCGTCCTCAGCATGGACAGACGTTGTAAATCCTGCAACGCAGACAGGGGTGATCATACCCCCTACTAAAGACGGAATTTTTCTTGGCAGCCGCCAGTCACATGGACGTTTCTTTCCAGTTGTCCTCGAAGCTACCTTTTCAATTAAGTGCCTTTGTATCTTTTGGATTCCTTGTTTGGACAGTTTTATTCACTTGTCCCATATTCTTACATCTTGGGGATATTATGGTATGATTTGGGTAGATGTGGATCACTTCTGCACGACGTTACATTCGAAAAACCGTCTCGTCCTTAATTTTTGTACGTCAGTGTAATATCAATTGGGTTTTCTGGACTTGAAATATGGGTCCTAATTTCACGGATTTCGGCCTGGGGAGAGCAGCAGATCTCTGATATACTTATGAAAGTTAGGATGTCATTTAGACGCACAGCATAGAATGTTGTTAGCTTACCAGTGGATTTGGCATCCGTTATGGCAATTAAAATGTTTTCCATGTACAAAACCGCTCTGGGGTTTGTGGCACTTCGACGCCGCTTTGAATTTTTTCATACATACTTAACCGGTAGGGTTTGAAACAACATGTTCTTAGACGATTTCTCCATCACTTCGATATAGAAATATGTACGAACACTTCTAAAATGATTGCGAGATGTAATTTGCACATTATTTAGGAACAAAGCATAAAGTTCGATAACACGCGAGTCATTCTCTCCCGCTATTTTATCTTTTGTATGTCGCCATTTCGGCTGGCCACAAGGCAGTTACAAGAAATATACATCCCAAATGAAGATTTATCTGATGGCTGTAATCTGATGGTAAATGAGCATATACCATAAGCACTGAAGTTTCGATCGTAGAAAGTTCCTGCAGTTCCTGAGTACGAAATGTTACTGAAGGAAAGGTATGCCAGTGAAAGGTTATGCCATATTTCATTGAGAGTTAAACAATGTCATGCGAGTTAACAAGAATTCTTCAATTAAAAATCTAGAACCTTCAGCTTTTACGGAGGATAAAAACTGTGTTCCGATTGGCGAGAAGTGCTTAACAACTTTGATGATTGCCTTACCGCTAGTCTGGGAAGCATGACAAGTCTTTAGCACGAAAAACTAGAAATGAGCGATGTTTCACGACCTGTGGTTTGATCACTGTTATTGAAAAATCACAGGTAGCGCCTGCTACTGAAAACCTTAAGTAACAGTGATTGTAACAACCAACAGCATATACGTTCCTAACTCTGTCACTGCCACCCAGCATGCTCTTCGTGAAGTGTCACAGCGCCGTGTTAACTGTTACTTGCTCCTGTTATTCGCTATCTGCTATTGTGATGTGTACTCCTGCTACCAGCTGTTCATGATTTTGTCACAGCGTTGCTTCTTAGCTAAATTTGTGAATTCGCTGGTATTTAATTCTTGGGCAAGTGCGCTTCGTGACAAATGATCCAAATGTCTCATCGTCAAGAAAAGAAAAAAGAAAATTGTTTCGAATCATCCGACGGTTAAAGTACAATTACCGGTAGATTCACTAAAAAAATATTGAGGGAATAAATTAAAATTTCTTAGATTCCTAGTGCACTATTGTATTTAAATTTAAATTTTTCTCGGGATTTTGCGGAAAGGGGCGGTAGTGGTGAGGGATGCCTTTCGAAACTGAATTATTTTTTTTTAATTTGTTTCAGAATTATACTGGAATCCTGTAAAATAAGCATATAACTGTATGCTGGATACCTAAATAAAAAATCTAAAAAAAAATTTTGAGTTTTTTTTTATTTTTATTTTATTTTGACGTTCAGAAAGCTGTAAAGCTCCTGGAATGTGATTTACATTGTTTTTTTTCAACTCGGCATTGAGGCGTGGTTCACAATACAAGCGTTAATTATTCACTGTCAATTTGGTCTTGTACCAATGTGGCAATGCATCTATATAATACAGTGCTGGACAATTGCTAAGGACGGATCATAAACGGCTATATAGCGCATAAAAAAGTAAGTGTGGTTGGATGCCAAGTGAAATAAAATAATGTCAGATTGCCAGGACATTACAAGAAAGACAATTTATTGTGCCCTGAAATCCAGAAGGCTTTGGAACGTGTTCAAGGGACAAACAGGCCATTTTGTGCAGAATACGTAAACGTGAAAAAAAATGCAATTGCCGTCCGCAGGCGTTCCGGCGTAAGATGTCAATACGGGATATGGCCACCATGGAGGGAGATGCAAGATTCCACACGTCGTGTCATGCTTTGCACAACATTATCAAGCAGCTGTTGGGGTAATTTACCACATTCCTCTGTTAGTGCGCGGATAAGGGTGTCCTTGCTTATTGGAGGGCATTGGCGACCAACAAGACTCTTCCCCAAAGCATCCCACACATTTTCAATGGGATTCAGATCTGGAGAACGTGCTGGCCATACGAGGCGTTGAATATCCTCGCTCTCAAGACACTCCCGGACAGCGACTGTTCGATGACATGTTGCGTTGTCGTCCATGGAAATGAATCTATCACCGACAGCACCACGGAACATGCGAACATGAGGTAGCAGAGCATCATTAATGTATCGTTGGCCAGTCATAGTCCCAGTTGGAAGCACATAGAGGGACGTACGACCATGATGCCAGCCCATACCATGACACTACATGTCGGATATCGGTCCATTTCCTGTATGTTTGCTGGACAATATGCAGTACCACTATCACGCCAGATCAGTTGTCGTGGTCAATCAGACGATAGACTGTATCTACTCTCATCTGAGAAGAGGACAGCAGACCAGTCGTTATCTGTCCAATTGCGATGTTGATGGCACCATTGCAAACGGGCGATACAGTGACGTCTGGATAATGGGATGCACACAACAGGACGGCGGGCGTATAGTCCTCCTTCATGCAAACGTCTGGCGACAGTTTTTCGGGAGATCCGCTTGCCAGTAGCAGCCATAAACTGATTTGCTACCTCACTAGCTGTGCTGCGCCGGTGTCTTTTTGTTGATAGCTCTATGTACCGATCTTCTGCAGGTGTCGTACTGCGAACACGATCTCCCCGTGACGTTTGCTACACTCTTCATTTGTTTGAAATGATTTCCAAAGCCTTGAAACAACACTGTGGCTGACGTCGAACTCCCTGGCAACATCTGTTATTTTTCGCCCTTCTTCAGTCTTGCCAATAATACGGCCACGCGTAAAATCATCTAGGTGATGTCGGGAAGACATACTGAAAATTGCAAGTTCGTCAATTGATTCTTTCCCTTTCAACTTTGCGTTTGAACAACAACGGCCAACACGCGTCAAATCCTTTATATCTCTTATCAGCGCTATGACGTCAAGAACAAGTTCGGCAATCCAAAATTTGCATACGCACAACACGTCTTACTGTATCCCGCACTTATGCCAATTTCCACATTTTCCTGCCTTCCATTTTATGGTTGCTATCGTTGCTATTGTCATCCGTCCTTAGCAATTGTCCGGCAGTGTATCTTCATCATCAACCATTATCAATCTACTGCTGGATGAAGGTCTCCCCCAATTTCTTCTACAATAGTCTGTCTTGGGCCTGTCTCCTTAATGTCTCTCCAGCATACTTTCGAATTTCATCCATCCATCTCCCAAGGGATCATTCTTCTGGAACTTTTCCTGTCCCTCGGAATCCAGTCTAAAATTTCGGTTGTCCTTCGGTAGTCCGTTCTTCCTGCAACATGTCCAGCCCATTGCCATTTCAGTGATTTCACTCTGGTCATGATGTCGTCCACTCCTGTCATTTTCCTTATCCACAAGTTCCTCTTCTTAGCTTTCCTGGTTGCACCAAGCATGCATCTCTCCAGGCTTCTTTGAGTTCTCTGCAGTCTTTGTATGTCCTATTTAGTTAAGGTCCATGTCTCTGCTCGATACGTAACCACTAGCAGGATGCATTGGTTAAAAACTTTTTTGAGACATAATGGCATACTGCTTTTAAAAATTGTAGTTTTTCCAAAAGATCTCCATCCAAGTTTTATACGCCGATTATTTTCTTCATCAATGTGACCCTTACTTGATATCTGCTGCTCAAGATAAAAGTAGGAATAGGTTGTCTCAAGCTTTTTCCCATCAATCGATAAATCTTCGTTTCTTGTAAAAGCATTGTACATCACTTTTGTCTTCTGAAAGTTCATTTTTAATCCCTATTATTTACTCTTGTCAGCAAGTTCTTGGATTATATTCCGCAGCTCTGAAGGGGTAGTTGCAAAGATGACTCCGTCGTCAAGAAAAAAAGGTGGGTTAAGTAACCTCCATTAATCTTTGGCCGTTTGTTTTCCTTATTCTATGCTTGAAAGTGCATTTTGCAATGTATCGTTAAAGAGCTTGGAAGATATGGTGTCACTTGTCTCACTCCCTTTCCAATTCTAATTTGTGCTGTATCCTCAAATATCCGAACCTTTGCACTTGCATTGTCATAGATGTTATTAATAAAGCTAATGTATGCATCTTCAATACCGCAGTATTTCAAAGCCATTGTTACTGCTGATGGTTTCACGGAATCGAAGGCCATTTCACAGTCAATAAAAGCCACGCATAATGGGCGTTCATATTCTCTTGTTATTTCAATTAGTTGTCTCAGTACATGGATATGATCTACAGTGATGTAGCCACTCCTGAATCCAGCTTGTTCCCGTGGTTAGGCCATGACTAGTGCTACATTCAAGCAATGTGAAAAAACCTTAGTGAAGATTATATAAACCACTGATAGGAGTCTGATATGCCTGTAGTTCCCGAGATCCTTAACGTCACCTATTTAATGGAGCAGGATCATTGAAGCAGTGTTCCAAACCTCAGAAATCTTTAATTGATTAAGACATCTGGTGAAAACTTGGGCGAGTGTAGTTTCAGTTTCTCCACTTGCTTCTCCCATAATATCCACAGTAATCCATCTTCTCCTGTAGCTCTTGCCCGTTTCATGTTCTTAATTGCATATGTAACTTCTGCAGGTGGGAATGGAGGGATTTTGGCATTGGTACCTGTCGTAATGTCTGGAATAAATGTATCATCCCTTTCATATAGTTTTGAATAGAAATATTTCACACTTGTCAAAATTTCGCTTATATTTCTTGTTACAGTGCCATCTTTTTTTCTCAGAGCCATTATCTGTTTTCTTCCCTTAATGAGATGCCCTTTTGCTCTCTTCAGGCTCTCGTTGTTTTCAATTGTTTTCCTCACTAGTTCACAATAAAATTTCCTTATGTCTAAAGTGATACCTTTTCGCACTGTTTTGCATAGCTTAATATATTCCACGTTGTAAGTTACGTTATTATTTAACCTCATCTCCATTCTCTTTTGCATCAACATTTTTGTTTTTCCTGAAATTTCCTTAATACGTAACTTGTTTTTAGTACCACCTATTTTTGTTGCTGTTTCAATAAGAGCCTTAGAGAGTTCTCTGTTAACTTCAGAAATGTTCACCTTTTCCGATGTTAGACCTTCTAAAGCAGAGAATCTGTTCCTCATTTCAAACTTGAAGGTATTATGGTGTTTTTTAAGTTCGGTTATTGTTTGCTTCATGATTTCGCCACGTTCGAGTTTATTGTTGAAGTGCATCTTACATCTCAAAAATCTATGATCACAACCTATGTTGAACTTGTTTAGCACACTGGAGTCTACGATGACGAATTTTTTGTTACACATAATAAAATCAATTTCATTTGTCGTCCCATTCGGATGTCTCTATGCCCATTTCCTGTGTGGCTTTTTCTTGAAAAAGGAGTTCATGATGAAAAACATTTCTGCTTCTGCAAATTCTATGAGAGTATTTCCACGTTGATTTATCTTCCCGTAACCGAATGTACCAACCGAAGTTTTTTTTTTTTTTTTTTTGGTTGGAGATTTAACGACCACCGTGAATAACTCAATGGGCTATAAGCAGTCGCCCGTCCCTAATTCAGGGTCACTGGCTCCAGGGAAGGGAGAGAGCCAGTGCCGTAAGACAAACACAACATCCATGCCTCACCGGGATTCGAACCCGAACCCCGTTCGGACGAATGATCAGATGCCATCGCTTAGACCACTGCGCCACCGGGGCGGCCCAAACGAAGTTTAATTCTGTTGCTGTTGCCCTACTTTTGCAATGAAATCACCCATAATGATCTTCAAGTGCTGTTTGCCTTTGTTATTTAGATTCCAAATTACCTTCTAAAATTCTTCAATATCTTCTTCAGGGTGACTTATGGTGGGTGCATAAGCTTGAATAATATGGGCCTGGTATCTTCTCGAGAGTTGGATAACGAGATGTGCAGCTCTGTCAGAGGAAGTTGCAACTTCTACCACTTTATCCTTCAATTTCTTGTTTATTTTAAATCCAACACCACTAGTTCTGCCAGTAGCTGTCCCACGATAATAGAAGAGATGTCCACATTTCAGTTCAATAAGATCTTCACGTTTTCTCCTTTTAGCCCGAAGATGTCACAATAGATACTTTGTAGCTCCTCTTCCAATTCAAAAAGCCTTGAATCGAAAAATAGAGAGCGTCCGTTGTAAGTAGCCAAGGTCAGCAACAAATGGCCGCCTAGTCCGTTCGTACGGTGATTCTTAGCACTCTCTGCTTTCATGTCGCACTGGCCGCTGCCTTGGCCAGGTACATTCCAGTTGCCGAAGACTGACGGCCAAGTTTGAAATTGTGCAGCATCTTTGAGGGGGTTTGGCCATAACTCACTACGCTGGCCAAGCAGGTTGGTGAGTGTGGGATTATATAATATATAATCTATATAATATACAAGCTGTTAAACCAACCTTCACGGAAATCCCGTCCATCAGGTCGTAATGAGTTGCTCAAACTAAAGTTTCCCTTTACTTACAAAATGTGTTACTTGATTTTCATTATTTCTCCGCCTATGGTTTTCCTTAATCGCTTCATCCCCATCACCTGCAAAAAATAATTCGGAAATAACCACTTTTCATAATATGATATACTGACTTATTACAAGTGGGTACCTATAAGGACCAACATTTCTGTCATACAACTTTATGTGTGATAAGTCCGTACCTTCTTCTGAATCAGAAAACCAACAAATACTTAATTTTGAAGTCTGTTCCAGCCAATAATACATGTACAGCCAAGACACACACATATGTATGCCCGATTACATGTATCACAGTACACTCACACTGCCGTTGTAAATTTAGCTAATTCTGCTATTACGTTCCTATGACAGAAATGAAAGAACCGGGACTCCAACAACGGTTAAAAAGCACTGTAACGTTTTGGTAGGAATTATAGTTTACGCTGTGATCACCAAGTAGCAGTTAAACTCATCTCTACGAAAAACACGAAAGTAGTTCTTCTCATGAGCTGCTGTCACAGGTTAATAAGCCCATAAAGTTTTATACTGAAACTTTTCAGTTTCTTCCATTCTTTAACATGCAGCCACTGTTCGGTAGCTAAGCAAATAGGTTTCCTATATATATAAATATTTTTCTAAAAGCATTACTCCAAACTTCCTAGCATTAAATATTTCAAAACAACACAGAAGTTTGAAATCATATTTTATTGAAATTTCCAGTGCGTATGCTTTCTTTCAAAGCTCCGCAACCTATTTACGAAAAAAAAAGTGAGTAAGGAAATTATTACTGCGTTTCTCGCCTAAATGGCATCCTTTTAAGAAGTTTGGTATTCGGAAATCATAAACATGTAGCTTATTGTAGAATAATAATAACAACGTTTCGTCCAATAAAATGTTTATTATACATCGACTGTAGTTTCGCAAAGCATTTGGCTTTGCATCCTCAGGACGAATGGACCGTAAACATTCAAATCATTGTGGCATCATCAGAATTCTGACGGTCACGTGTTTTGGAGAGTTGTTTCCATGCGCTTGAAAGCAATGGAGTCGACGTCATGTCGTTGACAAGCCGTAACAAGTCCCGGTATATGTGGAAAGCTTCTAATATATTAAGCTTGATAGTCAAGTCCGGTTTATCAATAAGCGTAGCGTTTCCAAACAAAAATTTATGGTTATTTTCGTGACAATGTTGAGCTATAGACGACTTCTTCAGTTCACAGTTCCGTACATAGGTCTTGTGCTCCTTCACACGGAAACTTAAAGCCCTGCGGGTCTGTCCTATATATGAAAGTCCACATTCACAAGGTATCTGATAAATTAACCAGCAGTTTCAATCTTTGACGTAGTCTTTTGATCCGTAAGAATTTCTCTTGTTTATGGGTTTAAAAATATCTTTGAAATTAAAACTTTTAAGGATTTTTGAAATTTCGAAGCAAATCTGAGGAACAAATGGGATAACTGCCCAATTCTTACGTATTGGGAGGTCTACAGGCATGAGCGTGCAGACAGGCTTTGGTTTCCTAAATTTTTTGACAGCTTTGTCTATAACGGAAGGGCTGTATCCTGTGTGTGCTACAATTCGTTTAAGAAAATCGAGCTCTTTCTGTCAGGAATCTTCATCTGAGCAGATATGTATTGCAATACACGTATGTAAAGAAGGCAGATACCTTTTGTTTCCATAGATGATATTATTTTGCATGAGGGGGTAAGGAAACAGCAAATAGTTATCGATATACTGTTGTACTAAAGGATCCTTGAGAGCGTGACACAAGGACATCAAGGAATCGTAAGCGCCATCATTTTCAGTCTCATATGTAAACTGTATATGAGGATCACTTTGAATTGATAAGTTCAACTAATTTAGGTATTTCCGGGAACATGCCATTCCAGAGAACAAAAGTATCATCTACATATCGACAACCACAGGTCAAATGTAACAAGCTGAAATAGTTGGTCTTCAATGTGGCGCACGTAGACTTCGTAAAACATAGGTGACAGCGGGCTACCCATTGCAAGGGCTTCTGTCTGTTGGAAAAATCTTCCATGAAAAAGCAAACTGTTTTGGCTTATACAAATTTCCACTAGTCTCAAAACTTCTTCTATTTCCGGTTTGTAACGTATACTCTAGATTCACTTTCCTTTTGATTTTTACTATCTCCGGTTATTTTATTTTACTATGTGAATTATCTTCTTACTGAACGAGATGTTATTTCACCCGCTGAATGAGATCTGGCAATGAGTGTAAGTCATAACGTGGTGGTAGCCAGTATAAATAGGCGCGTTCAACGATACGTAGGGAGAGCGTTTGTTTATAGGGAGAGCGTTTGTTTATGTGAAAGAGAGCGTTTGTTTATGTGGAGAGCTTTTTGTTGATGTGCGTACAGTGAGCTGTGGTTGTACGAAGTGAGCTGAGGTTTATGTGTCAGAAAGCTGTTGTTGTATAAAGAGATCTTCGTTTATGTAAGAGCGAGAAGTTCACCAAATAAAAGAGTTTTAAGTAAGTATGTCTTTCTCAGTTCATAGTACTGTCAGACCTCTGTCTGGCTGTTAGGTTTATTTCATTAGTTGTTAATAGTAACAACCAGCATAAGACTTTATTCATCTTAATTACTACTACAACATTACTACCAGTTATAAGCTTGTTCATTATTATTACTACATTACTAGCAGGAAAGTTTATTCATGATATAATTAACGAAACAACAACCATTAGAAGAAGCATTAGCTTAGTAGTAGAAGAAGCGATATATTCATTATAATTAGCTTAGTAAAAGCTTTAATCATTGTAATTGGCGCCCGAACTTTTCTCGAACACGAGATCTTGACAATTATTACCCATGTCTTCACTACCTGAGACAACTTCAATATTTCACCCTAAGACAAGTTTCGGTGGTGATGGGATTAATTTCGACCATCTGCAAGAAGCCTGTGGGGCTCACTTTGATATAAGTGATCTACATGAACCCAGGCATTCTTCACAATTTCGTAATTCACCAGCTTCCTATCACTCTGAGTCGCGGGTCGTACCTGAGGGAGTTCAATCCTCTCAGCGAAGCAGAATGCTTGCCCATTTCGTGCCGCATGCAGGAACAATTAATTTCAATGGTTTGGAGGGATCCTTAAAGTTCATCGAAGATTTGGAAGATCATTTTGATCTATACAATATTCCTGTAGACTGCAAAGTACAAATCGCAGGCACTTGCTTGAAGGATACGGCTAAGACCTGGTATCGGCAGTGGAGAGTGTCGAACCCGGATTCTCATTATGAGAATTTCCGAGCAGAATTTTTGGAGGTCTTTCCTTTCGGCCTCAATCGAGCTAGCCTTGTAAACAACTTTTTTCTCGTCAGCAAGGACACAACGATAGCCCTGTTGCATTTGCGTTGGAAACAACACGCTTATATAACTTATGGGATCCACATGCCAGTCATGTCGACATGTTGGATATCCTATTGCAGCAGCTCGACCCATTTCTACAAGATTTTCTTGAGGTTCGACACCCTGCTACAATTCATGAATGCCTTCGCCTCATACGAACGTATGAAGAGCGACATGGCAAACATGGTCCAACTCACCATGCTCGGGTACCCCGGGAGACTTATCACGAAAATCCTCAGCGGCATAATAGGCCTAATGACTTTCAACGCGAGCGTACACAGGTGCAAGTACAAGCATCATACGTCCCACCGCATAGAAGAGTGGTACACCAACCGCGAGTTTCTGAACAATCTTCGGGATATCGTACAAATGCACAATATGCTCGACCCAGTTCCAATCCGCAGCATCCGTAACGTTTTCATGCTCAGGGCAATAATGACTTTTCTGCCCGTGCTGAGGGAAGAAGTAATAGATATGAAAATATCAACAGACATGCGGAGTTCCCGCAGCACGTTTCACGCAGTTTTCCTCATCGTGAAAATTTTCCCGATACCCGGCAGGGTCGAGGTTTCAGACCGCATGATAATCCAACCAGGAATCCTTTAAACTCCCAAAGGAAGTAGACCAACGGTCGGTCCTGCTGCCTGATACCAAGCATTCTGACCCTCAAACAGTATTAGTGACTGTCCAAACTCCTCAGTTGCCTGATGTATTCTTGACAATCGGAGATATTATTGTCGAGACAAAGTTCGACACTGGTTCTGAAATATCAGCCCTAAATACGAAGTTTTGCACTGACAATTTTCCTGCAATACTCGTTCAGCCTGCGACGCAGTATTTGCGAGGTGCAAATAACGAAATCTTCAGTATCACAGGAACTGTCACATTATCTCTAGGGCTGGGAAAGGCTCGTTTTACGCATTCTTTCCTGCTTATAGACGAACTACCTATTCAATGTCTAATGGGAATGGATTTTATTCATACGTTTCAAATAACTGTGAATTTCGTACAACATGTGATTTTATTTCCGGAACCTATCGAAATGATTCCTACGGTTCCTATGGATATAACGAGTTTGTTATTGAGTAATTAATTGAATGAGAGGCAACGAAACCAGCTTTCTCTACTTTTGCAGGAAAGCCCTGGTGTATTTTCTGATCAACCTGGTTTCACACAGGTGGTTTATCATGTCATTGACACTGAGGGTTCGAAACCGTTAGCGACGAAACCTTACCCTTGTGCTCCCCATAAGGAACAGGAAATGCAACGTCAAATTGCTGAAATGATTAAACAGGTCATAATAAGGGAATCAACAAGGGCCTGGGCTGCTCCGGCCTTTTTGGTTCCAAAGAAACAACCCAATGAATTTCGTTTCGTGACAGATTTCCGCAAGCTCAACCAAGTCACAAAAACGATCAATTATCCACTACCTGTCATGTCGCATATTTTGCATGACCTGTCATCAATTAAATGGATGTCAACCTTGGATTTGGCGATTGGATAGCGGCAGGTGGCGGTGCAGCCGGACTCTGTTGATAAAACAGGCTTTGTGCCCCTTTTTGGGGATTATGAATACCTACGTATGCCCTTTGGATTAGCTTCTGCACCTGCTACTTTCCAAAAGCTTATGGATACGGTTCTCAGACCTGTTTTGGGTCCCCATGTGCATGTATATTTGGATGACATTATTATTCCATCCGAGACTTTTGACGAGCACCTTTGTCTGCTCAAACAGGTGTTCCAACTCATATACAATGCTGGCTTGACGTTAAAACCTAGTAAATGCCAGATAACGAGGGACGAGATTGTATATCTGGGGTTGAAAATCACTCCCCACGGCTTATTTACGGATAATGAAAAAATTAGGCCTATTGTTGATTTTCCTCGGCCTAAAACAGCAAAAGAACTATCACGCTTTCTGGGAATGACCGGATGGTATCAGCAGTTCGTCCCCGCTTATGCTACAATCTGTGAGCAATTATATGCTTTGAAACGTAAATACAAGAAGTTTGTTTGGACACCTGAGGCTAACGCTGCGTTTGAAACACTGAAGTCTGCGTTGACTCAGCCTCCTGTGTTAGCTTTCCCGGATCATACTAAGGAATTTGATATTTATACTGACGCATCCGGAGTTGGTCTTAGTTGCGTTTTGTCACAAGCTGGGCATCCAATAGCTTTTGCGTCTCATACTTTAGGCAAAGCTGAACGCAATTATTCAGCTACGGAACGTGAATGTCTTGCTGTTGTGTATGCTCTTAACAAATTTAAATGTTATCTTAACGAATTGACAGTTAACATAATTACGGATCATTCTGCCCTTCAGTATTTGAATTCTGCTAAGCATCTCTCTCAAAGACTTATGAAGTGGGCTCTTAAGTTACAAGAGAGCAATATCAAAATTTCGTATCAGCCAGGTCCTAAGAATCAATTACCGGACGCATTGTCTCGCGTTCCGATTAGTGGGGTCCCCACAGAAACTACTCCTGGATGTCAGCCTTTACTTCTAATAGCTGATATAACATCCAGAGAGCAGATAATGGCAGAATTAATAAATGATCCAGATTTTGGGGATATCTATAATTTTTTGCTTGCGGGTTCGCCCCTACAAGGTGATCCTTCTCTGGCTGGAATGTCACAACATTTTAAAGTCATACAGGGTCTTCTTTACTATACGCAATCTAGGAATACTAGGGCACAGTTTCGCCCATGTATTCCGCGAACCCTTAGAATGGCCCTTTTAAACTAATTTCATGACAAACCTCTTGCAGGCCATTTAGGTATTCGCAAGACCCGTTGTAAATTGCGGGATGTTGCCTATTGGCCTGGCATGTACTAAAGTGTGCTCGCATACGTTCAATCATGTCACTTGTGTCAGATTAATAATTACCGTAATGTAAGACCGGCCGGTCACTTGAAATCTAGTTCAAGTTCTCATGTTTTTGATATTATTTCAATCGACTTATTGGGACCTTATCCTTTATCTGTTAAAAACAAAGCTCGTTACGTGTTAGTATTAACTGATAATTTTTCTAAATGGGTTGAAGTTTTTTTCACCTAAGCCGCTACGGCAGAAGTTATTTGTAATGTATTAATTAATGAAGTATTCTCTAGATATGGTGCACCTAATAAAGTAGTTTCGGATAATGGTCCACAATTTATTTCTGACATTGTTGAAAGAATGTGTGCGAGACTACACATTAAGCATAAATTCATTTCCCCATATCATCCCCAGAGTAATCCTGCGGAACGAGTAAACCGCACGCTAGTGAAAATGATTGCTACATTTGTCATGGATCATCACGAGCGATGGGATGACCATCTTGAGACTTTTTCGTTCGCCCTCCGCTCGTCTGTTCACGAATCTACTAAAATTACTCATGCAGAACTTTTTCTGGGTCGCAAAATTAAAACCCCTTTTGAAAATTTAACGGTTATTATCGACGAACTAAACCAGCGACCAACTCCGCAATCAGTACGAATCATGGCAGAAAATGCTCGTGTTGCAATGCTAGGAGCACAAGCGGCTCAAGCAAGATATTATAATACTAGGCGTAGGGAACCAGATCTTGTCGTTGGAGATCTCACTCTCGTGCAAACGCACTTCCAGTCTTCTGTTTCTCATACTTTAGTGAAGAAATTTGCACCCAGCTACGAAGGTCCATATCGGGTGGCAAATGTGTTTGAAAAGTACATTGTTGTTGAAAAACCTGACAATAAATTTCAATACGTACACGTTGCTCAGTGCCGCAAGTATCATGAACGAAATATCGATTTTATAATCAACCATACTCAACCTTCTGTTCCACAGACTCAAGAGTCTATATCTCACGATCAACTTCCAGAAATTTTGGACGAACCAACAAACATTTCTTAAGAATCTCCAGTGATTTTTTCTTCACCCTCCCTCCTCAAGACGGGTTTCCAAACACGCAACCTGATTCTCCCATGAGACGAAGACTCGAATCAAGTTCTTCAAATATTAGTATCGTTCCTTTCCCTCCAACCATTGCCAAGACTATTGCTGCACCATTTCCTGATAACTCTGCAACACCACAAGCTTCTACTTCCTTGAATACCTCGTCAGAGAGTATTCCTATAGGCAGACATAAACATCGCCCTGCACGACCACTAAATTACAGCAGCGACTCAGAGGCTTCGGATATTTCTGATTTATCAGTTATGAACAATTATTTGACTATTCCTAAACGTCAAACACCAATTACAAACCGTCCAGCACCACCAAAAGCTGGTCAAAAACGTAACTTGTCTCCCCAATCTGCTTCGCCGCAACAGCGACGAAGGCAGAGATCCTTGCATCCGCCCGGGTTTCGCCCCTGGAACCTACGCTCAGGGCAAACGGGGCCGATGCCTGCTTCTACTCTCATGCCACGAAGGAGAAAACGAAAACAAACGATGTGGCCGGAGCCACGTCCGTCCAAAAGAATGCTGGAATGACACCACGGGCCCCAGCACAAAGGGACTACATATCAAAAGCCTGGGGGAGCCCGTTCCTGTCAGCCGCAGGGATTTCCGGACCGCCAGACTTCGGCCGTTCCGGACCGACGGACTTCAGCCGTTCCTGACCGTTCATGTCAGCCGCAGGGATTTCCGGACCGCCAGACTTCAGCCGTTCCTGACCGCCAGACTTCAGCCGTTCCTATTAGCCGCAGGGATTTCCGGACCGCCAGACTTCAGCCGTTCCTGACCGACGGATTTCAGCCGTTCCTGACCGTTCCTGTCAGCCGCCGGGATTTCTTGACCGACAGAATACAGATGTTCCAGATCCATTCAAATCCTTGAAACGCTTAACGCCACCTGAATTTACCAGTCCGATTAGGCCTGGAAAACGTTATCGTACTAGAGTTCTTTATGTGCCCTCGAGATAAGTAAGTTCTCGTGGACAGGTTCTTTTCTCCGTTTGTTGTTTTTCCTGCACGACCAGTTGGCGTGTCAGAATTTCTTTTTCTTGTGTGGGCCTATGCATTATTTTTTGTGTATATATGTGTTTTCTTTTTTATATTTCTTCTATGTCCATCTACTAATCCAAATTTTTTTTACATATCTATGTGCTTAGGGGTAAAATAATAAAAATTGTTACTGTTAGGCAGCTCCAGGCAATCTTCGCTGCTGATACAGTTGGTGTGTATTCAACGAAAAATAAGAACGTAATTTCAAATTAAAAAAGTGATTCCTGCTAGGTAGAATAAAAGGAAGGTATGCCGATGCAGGTTTGTTTTGTTCTAGTATACAAAGTGTTTCACAGACGAACACAGATTTCTTGATTTTGTCATGCCAAGTTTGAGATTGTACATACTGCTGCCACCAAAAAACAAAAACAAAAAAAGAGGTCGATAAACGTCAATCAACGAAGTGTAAAACTTACACTCCAAAATTGATAGGTTTTTCGAAAAAAAAAAAAAATTAAGGGCGAGATGATGTAACGTATACTCTAGATTCACTTTCCTTTTGATTTTTACTATCTCTGGTTATTTTATTTTACTATGTAAATTATCTTCTTACTGAACGAGATGTTATTTCACCCGCTGAATGAGATCTGGCAAAGAGTGTAAGTCATGACGTGGTGGTAGCCAGTATAAATAGGCGCGTTCAACGATACGTAGGGAGAGCGTTTGTTTATGTGAAAGAGAGCGTTTGTTTATGTGGAGAGCTTTTTGTTGATGTGCGTAGAGTGAGCTGTGGTTGTACGAAGTGAGCTGTGGTTTATGTATCAGAAAGCTGTTGTTGTATAAAGAGATCTTCGTTTATGTGAGAGCGAGAAGTTTACCAAATAAAAGAGTTTTAAGTAAGTACGTCTTTCTCAGTTCATAGTACTGTCAGACCTCTGTCTGGCTGTTAGGTTTATTTCATTAGTTGTTAATAGTAACAACTAGCATAAGACTTTATTCATCTTAATTACTACTACAACATTACTACCAGTTATAAGCTTGTTCATTATTATTACTACATTACTAGCAGGAAAGTTTATTCATGGTATAATTAACGAAACAACAACCATTAGAAGAAGCTGAATTCACTATAATTCAGTAGTAAAAGCTGAATACATTATAATTATATTAGTGAAAAGCATATTCATTATAGGTTGGCTGAAATAATGTTCTTTTCAGACTGGCTTTCAATGTTCCGAGAGCTGCTTTCACTGTGATACTTGCGAACATGGATTTCACATCGAAGGATAACATGAACTGATCGCTGAATGGATGTCGCTTTAGCCGATTGACAAAATCAATGGAATTTTTTATAGATGTTGTGTTTGAAGAAGTTGTTCAAGTAGTTCAAGTCGATGGTTTCGAAGATAGAAATTTGGCCAACTTATGTGTAGCTGATCCTATATTGCTGACTATGGGACGAAAGGGGACACCAATCTTGTGTATCTTCGGAAGTGCATTGAAAAGTGGACAACGGGAATATGAGGGCTTCAGATGATTTTTTGAGCTTTGGTCAAGAGTTACACAACTTGTTACCCCTTTTCGAACTTCCTTTAATTGTTTCTCCGATGGGTCATTTTTCGTTTCCTTGTTCGGTTCCTCGGAATTAAATTTTTCGACCTCTGCCTCGTAATGTTTCTTGTCCAGAATAACGACTTGTCCTCCTTTATCAGCTTTAGTGATGATAATATCACGATTTGACTGCAATTCTTTTAGAGCATTGCATTCTTCCTTGTTGAGATTCGGTTTAAATGGTGGAATGGACTTTGCGTTATTGTTTATCTAACGCAATGTCTAATCGTTTCAGTTTTATCTGTATTTAGATCGCTTTTTAGCACGGACTCTTCAACCGACGCAGTGATATTGGATATTGGTACGTTTTTTGAAATCGCAAAATTCGAATTGTAACTTAAAATCCGTTTTTGAATTTCGCTCGGGTTAAAACTAGAAAGGTTAGATATTACTTTATTATCCGGAAATATATCCTCAATTTGTGAAGTAAAATTTTCTTTATGTTTGCTGTTATTTGATAATTTTTCAAGTTTTCGTTCCAATATCATTTTATGAGTAAATGACATATTGGAACTCCCGGACCAAGTTTTGCACTCCAGGTCAGAAAAATCTGGTAATCCTTTAGCCAGTGTTTGCTGGTTATTTGATATTTTTTCAAGTTTTCGTTCCAATGTCATTTTATGAGTAAATGACATACTGGAAATCCTGGACCAAGTTTTGCACTCCAGGTCAAAAAATTTGATAATGCTTTAGCCAGTAAAAGCTGCAGGTTGAACACTTTGACCTCAACGTTTGCAATATTCTTTGTTGTATCTTTAATGATAGCTCTTAATGGTGCAAACGATGCATTAGATATGGCTTTGTTGATGTTATGGGAAAGTCCTAGGTTGCATTTTACACAGATAAAAGTTGGTAGTATTTGCACTGTCTCTTGCATCGTAGCAAGAAGTTTAAGTGGTTCGGCAATCTGAACTTCATCCTCAGCCTGGAAAAACGGTTGATTGTCGCAGACAGTGATTTCGTCATGATCGATATTAGGAACTGGATTCAAGTTCCTATAGAAAGTCAATATCGGTATTAGATAAGTCCACAAAAACGGAAGCGAAGGGATATGTTATATGATCGGCTCCCGGTGTAAGATATATCAATATACTTACGCTCCAAATTGTAGTCAAAGGTCCAGTTGACACCTAAATTATATATAGTTTATGACTACAAAGCTTGCGGTGTTAAGATAGAATAATAATAACAACGTTTCGCACAATAAAATGTTTATTATACATCGACTATAGCTTCGCAAAGCCTTCGGCTTTGCTTCCTCAGGAAGAATGAAGAGTAAACATTCAAATCATTGTGACATCATCAGAATTCTGACGGTCACGGGTTTTGGAGAGTTGTTTCCACGCGCTTGAAAGCAATGAAGTCGACGTCATGCCGTTGAGAAGCCGTGACGAGCTCCGGTATATGTGGAAAGCTTCTAATATATTAAGCTTGATAGTCGAGTCCGGTTTATCAATAAGCGTAGTGTTTCCAAACAAAAACGTATGGTTATTTTCGTGACAATGTTGAGCTATAGACGACTTCTACAGTTCACAGTTCCGTACATAGGCCTTGCGTTTGAAAACGGATTTTAAGTTACAATTCGAATTTTGCGATTTTAAAAAACGTACCAATATCCAATATTATTGCGTCGGTTGAAGAGTCCATGATAAAAAGCGATCTAAATACAGATAAAAAAGAAACGATTAGACATTGCGTTAGCCAGACAATAACGGCAAAGTCCATTCCACCATTTAAACCGAATCTCAACAAGAAAGAATAAAATGCTCTAAAAGAATTGCAGCCAAATCGCGATATTGTCATCACTAAAGCTGATAAAGGAGGACAAGTTGTTATTCTGGACAAGAAACATTACGAGGCAGAGGTCGAAAAACTTATTTCTGAGGGACCGTACAAGGAAATGAAAAATGACTCATCGGAGAAACCATTAAAGGAATATTGGAAAGTGGTAACAAGTTGTGTAACCCTTGACCAAAGCTAAAAAAATCATCTGAAGCCCTCATATTCCCGTTGTCGCCGTTTCTATGAACTTCTGAAGATACACAAGATTGGTGTCTCCTTTCGTCCCATAGTCAGCAATATAGGATCACCTACACATTGGTTTGCCAAATTTCTATCTTCGAAACTATAGACTTTAACGACTTCTACGAACACATCTGTAAAAATTATATTGATTTTGTCAATCGGCTAAAGCGACATCCATTTAACGATCAGTTCATGTTATCCTTCGATGTGAAATCCATGTTCGCAAGTATCCCAGTGAATTGAGCTCTCCAAGCATTGAAAGCAACAAGTCTCAAAGAACATCATTTCAGCCAACCGGATATAGAAGAAATTCTGAGACTAGTGGAAATTTGTATTGGACAAAACAGTTTCCTTTTTCATGGAAGATTTTCCAACAGACATAAGGCCTTGCAATGGGTAGCCCGCTGTCACCTATTTTATGCGAAGTCTACATGCGCCACTCTGAAGACCAACTATTTCAGCTTGTTACATTTGACCTGTGGAGTCGATATGTTCATGATACGTTTGTTCTCTGGAAAGGCATGTTCTCGGAAATACCTAAATTCGTTGAACTTATCAATTCAAGTGATCCACATATACAGTTCACATATGAGACTGAAAATTATGGCTGCATACCATTCCTTGATCTCCTTGTGTCACGCTCTCAAGGATCCTTTAGTACAACAGTTTATTGAAAACCATTTGCTGTTTCCTTACCCCTTCATGCAAAATCAAATCATCCATGGTAACAAAAGATATCTGCCTTCTTTACACACGTATACCGTGCAATACCTATCTGCTTAACTGAATATTCCTTACAGAAAGAGCTTGATTTTCTTAAACAAATTGCAGCACACAGAGGATACAGCCCTTCCGTTATAGACAAAGCTGTAAAAAAATTTAGGAAACCAAAGCCTGTCTGCACGCTCATGCCTGTAGACCTCCCAATACGATAGAATTAGGCAGTTATCCCATTTGTTCCTCAAATTGCTTCGAAATTTCAAAAATCCTTAAAAGTTTTAATTTCAAAGTTATTTTCAAACCCATAAACAAGAGAAATTCTTACGGATCAAAAGACTACGTCGAAGATTTGAACTGCTGTTTATTTTATCAGATGCATTGTGAATGTGGACTTTCATTAATAGGACAGACCCTCAGGGCTTTAAGTTTCCGTGTGAAGGAACACAAGACCAATGTACGGAACTGTGAACTGAAGAAGTCGTCTATAGCTCAACATTGTCACGAAAATTACCATAAATTTTTGTTTGGAAACGCTACGCTTATTGATAAACCGGACTTGACTATCAAGCTTAATATATTAGACGCTTTCCACATATACCATGACTCGTCACGGCTTGTCAACGACATGACGTCGACTCCATTGCTTTCAAGCGCATGGAAACAATTCTCCAAAACCCGTGACCGTCAGAATTCTGATGATGTCACAATGATTTGAATGTTTACGCTCCATTCGTCCTGAGGAAGCAAAGCCAAAAGCTTTGCAAACTATAGTCGATGTATAATAAACATTTTATTGTACGAAACGTTGTTATTACTATTCGATCTTAACACCGCAAGCTTTGTAGTCATAAATTATATGGAGTTTATTGTTCGTAATTTACAATCGGACGCAATTTTCACAGTGCTTCCGACATGAAGTTGTAAAACGTGTCACGAGTGCTCCAAAATCTTGTCAAGCAATAATGGTTAAGATGTGGGGTCTTCGTTGAAAGAAATTAATTTTGATATGTTCTCTCTCTTATTATATTTTCACTACTTCTTTTCAATCATTTTTATGAAGAATAAATTTTCTGGAAAAAAAGCCATGTGATCTGCTAATTGAAAGATGTTTTTCTAGTGCACCGAATTGATAATGTAATTTGAGAACAGAAAAAAAGAAAAGTATGGTATCGCATTGCTCCTCACGGACTGACGCCAGATGAAGTAAACCGCCAAATAGAAGTGTGCTCCCAACTCCTAGATACCCCGTGCGATGTACGTTTCATCAAGAGAATTGGTAGGTGCGATAAAAAAATGTTTTTTTTTCGTAATCCTAGCATACAACGGCAGTGGTTGATCCCGGTGCAGCTTCCAGAACCGGTTGCCAAACGTGGGCACTTCGAGAACAATGCACTGAGTTTTATGGAATTTTGAGGGAATAATCAATTACGAAATCGTTCCAAACAGTCGGACGATGAACGCCTACCTCCACTCTGAACGGCTGGAGCGGATATATGGCATTTTGGTGGAGAAGTATTCGGCACTCGCAAACAGAAAGCGCGTTCTCATACAACATAGAAACCCTCGGCATGATACCGCGCTAACGACCCAAATAAAACTCCAGGAAATCGAGGGCATAAAACTGATTCCACACCCAGCATATAGTCCGGTCCTTGCCCCGTCGGATAATTACCTGTTCCGGTCCATGACCCACTTCCTTCGCTGGTGTCACTTCAACCACCAGGAGGAAATGGCAGCTGTGTTGAAGGAGTTATTCGCCTCGAATGACAAGTACCGCCGCAGAATCAAACATCTGGCAGACAGATAGCTGAAGACGGTGCAAACCGATGGCCTATACTTTGAATGTTAGTCAGCTTTCGTTGTAAAAGTACGTATTAAGACGTAAAGCGATCCAACTATTGCAAAATATTTGACTCAACCTCTGTACACTAATTTACACATCGAAAGGTTAAATAAATTGAAATCATATTATTTGCTTCCACGATTTTATTTGATGCTTTCCGTTGTTCATATTTTTTCATAAATCCTGCAATGAAGTTTCTTTCGATATTCTTATGTTATACAACATATTCTACGCCCGAAAATGAGAAGACTCTGGTATTCAGAGAGATTTTATTCATTTCATTCCTCATAAAACACCAAAAAATACATGTTTTTAAAGAAATCAGAGAAAATGACACATCATCTGGAATACTTTTCGTCAGACATGCATCCGGTGTTTCACAGAAACCAATGAAACAAGATCATTTAGCTCGCGGGGAACACAGCAGTATCCAATTTATAGTTTAAGTATTATATTTGGAAACAATTTATGCATACTTACTGGCGTGACATGAAATTAGCTTAGATAAAATGATATTGTGATTTGCAATGCTTTCTTAATTTTTTTCTTCAAACCGTGAAGGACAAATACGTCATTCAGTTTTACAAGATAAGCTGATACACATGAACATCAAAAGAAATGCAGCAGATCTCTCTTATAACGATCCCTTATTTATCCAGATCTCGGATTTAGCGATCACAACAGACACTGTTGTGTGGTATGATGTTATTTGAAAGACAATTTGATAATTTTTATAGAAAACATATTGAGAAAATCTCAAATTTGACGAGGTAGTAAAGCTAAGATGATCATAAGTTCTATGCCTCGAAGGACAAGGACTGGCACCTTCGCGGAACCGAATAACTGGCAGACAAAATAAAGATGGTGCAACATGATGCCCTATACTTTAAATTTTAGTCAGCTTTCGTTGCAAGGGTACATATGAAGGCATGAAGTGATCAAAATGTTGCAAAGCGTTCGACTCACCCTTTGAAATTAGGTGAAAACAGAATAGTAAATTCAAATTCAAAATGAGTTCATTACAGTAAGAACAGGACAAACAAATAAATATACTGATACCCTGAAAACTAAATTGCAGTAAAATACCTGTTTCAGCACAGTTTAATTATAGCTTTCTTTATCACTTAGCATTGAGCCAAAGAAAATGCATATACTCTAACATCCTAATTTCAACAACTTCGAATTATCTTTCTTATGGAACACCCGTTACTTCCTGATTTCAAACTAAACTGGACCTACGGCGTCGCGTCTTTCCCGTCTTACAGAGCTGTGATCAGCGATCTTCCCACGGGTAAATATTGTTAGGGCAAGAAATCCAAAGTCACGTTTGAGTTATTGAGGATTCGCATCAAAATTTGAGCCTGCAGTTCTTGTGTAACTGATCTTAATGCAAAGACATATATGTTTTTAGCACGTCTTTTGTAAAAAAAGATCGTGCTTCTGTTATCGGTTTGTCCGTCCGTCCGTCCGTCTGTACCCACGGTATCTCTGCAACTATTAGCCGATTTGAAAAATTCTTTTCGCATTCAGAAGCTTGAAATATGCGAATGATGATCCTTCATTTCGTTTTTTTTACGATGTACAATTTTGCCGCTAGGGGACGTAAATGCAGATGATGTTGAATTCAAAATTACGTTTTAATCCACATATTTGCTTCTAAATATCCGATTGAAAAAATTCTTTTATATTTCAATTCCATTTATCTCGAAGAGTATTTTAGATATAGTTTCCTTTTCAAACTACGCATAGATTTTCCGATAGGGGGCGTAAAAGTAAACTACATTTTTTCCCGATAACTCTTCTCCTAAAACTCCGATTTGAAAAATCATTTTTTCAGCGGATAAATTTCCTAATGGAAAATCTTTTGCATATAATGTCAAATTTTTGGCAAAGAATACTTTGGCCACCAGGGGACGTAAGTGTTAATTTTTTATTCTGATGTATTTGCGATAAAATCTGAGCTTCTAAAATATCAATTGAAAAAATTCTTTTGTGGGCTGATACCCCTCACTTTGATAAACATTTTCGGAATATTTTCTTCCTAACATATCCCACAGTTTCTCCGCTAGTGGGCGTAGATGTATATCTTATTGCACAATTCTCACGCAAACGCTGTTGCTGACGCATAGCTGATAATAGACTTATGGCAATACCATGCTTTCTACACACGTGTTTCGACGGTGATTTAAAAAAAATCAGTCTCATTATTTAATTGCCATACTGGGTATTTACTACAAACACATTCCGAAATATTTTATATGCATGAAATAAAAATGAAAAATCTTAATGAAGTGCTTGTTTGCCAATATACATCCTTGTGAAACATCATAGATATTTATTGTCTGAAAATATTCATAATTTTTGCATTCTGAAAATTTTCGGTATAAAATGTTTTCCTAAGTTATCCACCGGTGTGATTTAATCGATATGAAGCTTGAAAATGTCTCTTCAGTTTCATTGCATTTGGTTAACAACAAAATTCATCTTTTCCGAGCATCTACAATTTACAATAGATAAATCGAAATGAATGCCTTCAAGCTATAATAAATTTAGATTGCTCCGCTGAAAAAATTACCAACGACTAGTCGTGTGAACATACAAATGCATCATTATGTTTTCAGCATGAATAAAATTTTTCGCAAAATGTAAGTCAGCTTAGAACTGGTTAGTAACGTTTCACTCGATAAACTAAGAGATTATAACGACATAATTCCTTTTAATTTGACTTACCAAAATATGATTCAAGATCTTATATGAAATGCAAAAATGTAGTTTTTTCGGAAACCTCCGTCTAGAGCATCAGAAGAAAGAAAGAATATTTCCATATATAGGTACTGGAATTTTACCGTTAAGTGACTTTATGTTTTTGTTTAACCCTCCGACAGGCTGATGAAAAAATTCATTTGTCCCAGTTTCCTTTCAAAAGGAAATGTAATTATTAAAACAGAAAACACTAGTCATAGATTCCCAAACTTCTGAGAATGTAAAGAGTTTTTACTTTATGTTGTATGGAAATATTCTGTATTGATAAATTTTGTACGGAACATATTTCTAAGAAAATGTAATTATGCAAAAATTATTGTTTAAACTTTCAGTTTAATATCTGTAAATAAAATTTTAATTTTATTATATTTAACTTCCCTATCTTCCCCTTTATGTTGCTGTTGTTAACTAGCAGCCTTTCACTAGGCTTCATTCGACGTGCCGTTAGAGTAAGGTGTTGTGGTTTAATGTACACGATTTTCAATAACAATTCATGGGAAACTAGAAGTTTTGGTTAAGCTGCTATTCTCCTCCAACCAACGTAGCAGCTTGCTAATTGGTTGCTTGAGATACCTCGTACAAACAGGTATATACCCAACTTTTGAAGGTGACAATCCGATTTTAGGCGTAAATGTGACAAGGATGGTTAGTCAGATAATATGCGAAAACTTGAAAAAGTTTCATCGTCCTGGAGCGGGACTCGAAGCCGCGTCTCCTCGAAAACGCCCGGGTATGCTAACTACTACACCACCTAGAACGACCAAGTTTCAAGTTTCCGATCAATTTGAATACAACCATCACAGAATTCGCTAGTCAAGCAACCGGCATTCATGTTTAGCAAATCTGGAGGTTAAGAATATTATCCCGTGTTTGCCCGGAGAAGCAGATACATCATAAAGGAAATACGGGATTACACCATATAATACAATTTTGAAGATGACAATCCGATTGTTGGCGTAAATGTGACAAAGATGGTACCAAGTCAGATAATTTCCGAAAACTTGAAAATATTTCATGGTCCTGGAGCGGGACTCGAATCCGCGTCTCCCAGAAAACGCCTGGGTATGCTAACCACTACACCACCCAGAATCGGAAACTTGAAACTTGGTCGTTCTGGGTGTTGTAGTGGTTAGCATACCTGGGCGTTTTCTTGGAGACGCGGGTTCGAGTCCCGCTCCAGGACGATGAACATTTTTCAAGTTTTCGGACATTATCTGACTTACCATCCTTGTCACATTTACGCCAAAAAACGGATTGTCATCTTCAAAATTTGTATTATATGGCGTAATCCCGTATTTCTTTCATGAGGTATATACCCATTTGCAGCTGAAGCATCGGGACATTTTTTTCTTCAGGTCTCTTTTAACGAAATTGTTAGCAGATACGCTTCTGAGGATTTACATTAGCGTTCGGATGAGGTATTCCTCAAAGAGGAAGTAACATTCTTCACACATACTTGAATAATATTTAGATGAAACTGTGAAACACTGAAAAAACGAATGACATCAATTTTAACTTAGAACTTTTATTTCCACGGAATTCTCGAAATTTCACTTTGAACTTACATTTCCTATATAGACAAAATAAAATCGGATGGAGATGCTTCGAAAGTTAATTTGAAATTATGATGACTATCTCTCAGCGCTGCCAATCACTAGTATGTCTGCTCGACTTGATATTTGTTTCCAGGAATATTGTTTTGGGAGAAGAGGGCTAGTTAGACCCACATATTTTTTTCCTCTTTTCATCCCTGTTGTTGCTCATTTGCTACACAATCACCTTTTCTTAATCTATGTAGTTTGTATGCGACAACTAAAAGGAAATGAATGAAATGAAAAACAAAATGAAAAAATAATGCATGCTGCACGTATGGGTCACTAAATTAGAAACTCTCACTCAATATTGTTTTGGATCTCCTTCACCCCGAGTTACAGAACGTATGTCATTTGGCATAGATTCCATAAGGTGTCGGAGTTGATTTCCGTATAGAGCATACCAGGCGTTCACCACGCAATTTTTTAACAGGCTCAGATTTGACGCAAGGGAAATTAGGTACCCGGCATTTTCCTCTAATGTCACATACAGTTTCAGTGGGGTTCATGTATGGGCTTTGTGAGTGACATTTAGGATGGTGGAAGTCGCTGTCATGCTCGTTGAACTACTCATGAACACATTTTCCCAAGGAGGTCAATAGCACTATCTTCCATTAAAGTGCCGTACACTGCTAGATACAAGGCAATAATACCCAATAGACTTGATCGGTAACAATTTTCAAATAATCTGTGTAGGATATTCGATCTTACATCAATAGTAACGGTTCCTTTACGCACCAACAGAACATTCGCGACACCACAACATCACCTCCAGAAATATGCATTGTGTTAAAAGGTATGCTGGGTCCATTTTTTCATGGGGCAGCAGCCAAACTCTCGGCCAATCGTTGATACAGTATAAGGGTTTCTGCGACTCACAGGACGACATAACGTTTCCCAGTCTTCCAATGTCAAGTCATGGTGTTCTCGACACCTGTGTATCTGAATTATCTGATTATTCGAAGAAATCAGTGGTTTCCGTACAGGCATGGGACTGACAGCACCGATGCTTTTCAGTCAACTTCAAATAGTTTATTGAGATATGGGTCGCGAATGTCACTCATTGAATGTTTTGGACAATTGTTTTACAAGGCAAATTCTGCCAAGCCATTTCAGACAACGGCGAACTCGTTCTTGACAAATTGTCTTTGCGTCGCAGTTACTTGCGCCTCTTAGACAATGTGGGTCACTTTTCACAGATACAAGACCGGCGATACCTCACGTTTTCAGAAATCAGTAAGTTCTGCTGTTTTCAAAGTCGTCACTCCAGTCAGACGGGCACTGCTGTCTACCAAAAAAAACTACTTTATGCATTAAAATTGTAATTCCTTCTACTGGTGAAAATTATAACAGTGGTAATTCAAATAATATCCGAAAACTTGATAATTTCATCGTCCTGGAGCGGGAATCGAACCCGCGATTCCAGGTTTCCTTCCGAGTATGCTAACCACTATTCCACATAGAACGACGAAATCCCAAGATTTCGAATCTTTTGAATTTTTCACATCAGAGTAATCGCCAGTCGAAGCAAAGGCATTGATATTTAAAACTGAAATTACTCGGAAACTAGAGATTTGGTCGTTCTGTGTGGTGCAGTGGCTACTATACGTGAGCGCAAACTCGGACTAGCGAGTTAGACTCCCCCTCCAGGATGATGAAGTTTCCAAGTTTTTGAATATTATTTGAATAGACTGAATCACACCAATAGAGTGAATCACAACTTCAAATTTGTATTATATACTGATGTAGACCTGTATTTCATGGTTCATTCTTCATACACTCTCTACCTACATATTATTTTCTAAATGTAAAGGGGAAGGATTTTTTACAAGCTTGTGCTAAACTAAAATCATTAATTTATTTTCCGTTACCGGACAATGCACATTTAAAAGCTTACAAAAATAATTTCCATACGGGAATATTTTACAGGCGGCTGCATTGATGAAACACGTATTTCATTTCTCTAAGGAATATCGAATCCAGTAGAAGCAGTCCCGAAAGGTCAACTCACTGTCCTCTATTTTCAGTGTTGGCATAAATAGTTTCAGATCTTGTTTTATTATCTTTCCCCCACTCCCCCGAAAAAATTTGAATGAAATCAAATTTTTCGGGCTTTATATTTATGTGAGCGATACTGACAAATTTTTTCAGATGGCGATAATATCATGTGCAATATTAGCAATTTCTACTCCCTTCTGTAAAATCTTTAAAGTTTCCAAATTTGTGTAGTACTGTCAGATAGTATTTAGACATTTTACATGCATTTTTTAATAAATCAAAACGAGATTCTTCAAAAAGTATTCCGAAACTTTTAGATTACTCATTTATTGATATAAATAGGTTGTGCGTCATTTTTTTATAAGATCTGCTGAAGTTTCCTGGTTAATATTCTTTTACTAGTGCCTATTTTGTTTTTTCCCACCGTTTTACAATACCGCTCATATTAATTAGCAATGCACTTTATAAATTTATAATCACTGGCGAAAAGAACCAAATCATGAGCCAAAGCTAAGATTTTACGTGACTTCCTCCAGGGCATCAGGGAGGGGAACACCTTGGTATGTCTCAAATTTTTGGACATTCGAATTAACACAGTCAGCTTTTGATGTTTAAACGACTGTGAAAAGAGGTGATCCCTGGATAATCAACAAATTATGGTGGAGTGAATGTAGTCCTTTCCACAAACATTAAAAGAATGCTTGTATCTGAGTAAAATTTTTGTTTGTAAAAAGCTACGGAAACCTTACCGTACAAAATCAAAGCTCAGAAACGGGAAAGGTGTGAAACATTATTATATCTAAATTAAGGAGCAAGTACTGAAATTGAAATTTGTGAAAAGGGAACATCACACAATCAGACACGCGCGAGCGCGCGCGAACGAAATGCAAATTTCAAACACTTGCTCAAACATTTTACGTAGATTCTCAACGATATGTACAGTTAGGATAGCAACTGAAAAATTGCCAACAATTACCATGAAAAACTGGGTAGTTTACACCATATTTATTATGAAATTGTAGCAAATACTAATTGTACTAGTGATCTAATTTATTGGCGTAGGCGCCGCGTGGGACTCCGAGATTTTATTGTTTACTTTGTGAGTGACCTATGACGCCCTAGGAGCTAAGAGAAATAAAGAGCCGCACCGCTGCACCAAACGGCTTTTCTTAGAGCCAGTAGCTCCAACAAGGTTTATATCTCGCATTGCACGTCCCCGGGCTCTGGTGACCTTGTCGTGGTCGGGGGCTCCTTTCCTTAGGGAAAGGTCTAACACCAGAGCCAGCCAAGAGCATTTGCTCAGAGCCTCTTACTCCATTCCGCAAGGATGGGGGACGTGGAACATTTGAACCAGAGTGCAGAAGAGGCGGATACATTTGAAGCATTCTTTTTCAAGTTAAATCAGATTCTTCATTACCCACAAACTAGAGTATTTCATAATGTTAGAGGCCAGCTCCGACCCTATCTTCATAGGCTGAATCTGGCACACCTGAATTTAATGCTTTAAAATGCAGCATTAGTGGATCGTCTAGATGAGCGTGAGAAAATCACGGAAGAAGCCACCACCCCGCACCGCGGAAATCTTACGCCCAAGTGGCAGCAGGGAGAACTAAAGAAGGAAGGAAAAGGACCACTAAGCACACACTCCTGGTCTTTCCCACGGAACAGGGAAAAACCTCAGCAGAGGTGAAGAAATAAGTGATGAAAGATGTGATCCCCGGTGAATTGGGGATGGGGGTAAGGAATGTAAAGAAGGTAACAGGTGGAGGAATCTTGATAGAGTGCACCATCGCAGAGGGGTAGAAAAAGCTTATAAGTGAGTTTAGGGAAAGAAAAGTCCTCACCAAACCATACACGGTGCAAAGGCCAGTTACTAAAACGCCTAGAATGATTATTTATCGTACAGAACCAAGGTATGAAAGAGAACAACTAGAGAGTGACTTTCCCCGACAAAATGACCTAAGAAAACCAGCAGAGTTTTCTGTCTTGTTCCCAATCAAAGGAAAGGAGAAACGGATCCACTGGGTGATAGAACTGGGCCGTGCAGATTTCCGTACCTAAGTGAAAAAAAGTAGAGTTAATCTCGCCTGGAGAATTCTTTCAACGAAGGAATTCCTCCGGGAAATCCGCTGCTTTAAATGCAAAGGGTTTGGGCACTATAGAGCAAGGTGCCATGAGGGCATAGAGACGCGCGCCCGTTGTCTCCAGGACGGGCACAAACACTGGAAATGCGCGAATAGCGCCTGCTGCCTCAACTGCACTAAGGCAAATGCCAAGTACAAACTCAAACTGGACACAAGACACTCCAGTCTGGACACTTCATGCTCATGCCTACAACGAGAGTTAGAAGTCCAACGAGGGAGAATTAACTACGGATGAAGAGCCGGCAGCCAACATGGGACTGTGTGCCCAAGGAAGACAGGGACCTTGTTCCCTTGTAACCTGGAACACAGATTTATTTCGATGTAAATATCTCGACTGTGAGATGTACTGCAAAAAGATGTTTATTCTTTACAGTGTGTGTACATGTCCACTGTTCTGTAACTGTGTAAATGGATTAAAGGCCATGTAAAAATGTTCGCGTGGCGAACCGATCTCCCACAGGTAGCTCAATAGAATACACGGTCCATCGCGTGCGACCTACCCAGTTTGCACCACCTGTCAGGGTGTCCGAAGCTGCGGTTTCTTCATCGGGATTGATACCGTAGCGTATACCGATGGTAAACGCAGAGAGAGAGTTCCGTCTAACCCTGTAGAGCCAGCATTTTGGTTTAACAGGATAGAGGAATCAACACTTATTTATTGGCGTAGGAATATGTACATAAGCTTTTCCAAGCTTTCGCACATCAACCAGATGTGTTTTTCAAGGATGTTAGACAGAAACTGCAAACTGAATAAAAGAACGCTTCAACAATTGGACTTCACAACAAAAAATTTAACGTTATATTCATTTAAAGATACTACGTATCACGTTGGTTGTGCACGCGGTATCTCGGTAGGGAGAAGGTGTTACTTCAAGAATTGGTTCAACATTCGTGGCAACTCGAGTGAGACGCTGTCATTGCAAGCATTATTGTTGATGATGATCTGCAAGGTTTTCCTAGTAGCTGTACATTTAGGGGCAGAGTAGGTAGATAATACCTTCATATCTTCCTACATCGGAGTATCGGACTTGAATTTGATGTCTCTGGATAGGGCCGCGGCTACTTTATCGTATTTCGTGTTCCTTTTATGCTCGATGACTCTGATCTCTACGCCAATAAATCGAATCACTAGTACACTTCCTATTTTCTATGTAATGGGTGTACTGTTCCTCGTTATCAAAGAAAATATACCATACTACAGGCAACAAGATTTTTCTCCTGCAATAATTCTGAGCAAAAACCATGATCCTCAGCTGCATTGCCCAGTAGGTCGGAAGAGATGGATGAACGAGCCTCTTTTTGGTCATCATTCAGAATGTGGGTACTAAGTTTTCCATTTTTCTAGAACTTTGCGTACAGTCGCATGACAGATAGACTTACAGATGTTCACAGACTCACCCAAAAATATCCGCCTTAAATCGGAGGCCTCCATTTAACTGATTTCCCACTTTTTCGATTATTTCGTCTGTCCTCACACTGGAGGAAGTCCAGAACTCGGATCATCATCAAAGAATTTCCTCCCATCAAGAAACAGTGAATACGATTCGAAACCTCTTCTGCCGGTTAATGCTGTGTCTCCATACGCGCCCTTTAACATTCTGTAAATCTCAGTCGCTAGTTTGCCAAATTTCTAAGAACAACGGTTGTATACGCTCTGCTCTACTATGAGTAAAAATATAGGGCAACAACGCTTGCTATGACTCTCTTCAAGCGCTGTTGCAGATTGTCGGCACCGGTATAAACGGGTTTCCATCTGCCCGATAATTGTCCAAGGTATATAATTTATGACTATAGGCTTGCGTTGTTAAGATAGAATAATAATAACAACGTTTCGCACAATAAATTGTTTAAATATTTTACTGTGCGAAACGTCGTTATTGTATTATTATTCTATCTAATTGTCGAACGATTGGTGTCTTCTGGCATTCACGTGAAAAAATGTGCAAGCAAGGAGACAGTTATGTCGTCGTTACTCGAACTTAATTGACGTAGGTTGTAAGGTCAATGGTTCCACATTAACTTTCAGTTTTAGAAGAATATATACCGGACAGAGAAACTAACGAAAACAATACCGTACAATTTTCCTCACTTCATGAGTGTATTTGAAATTGTAGTTACTTATTTAACGACATATTACACTGGCGGAAAGTGAAAAAGAACACCAAGAAGGAGACGTCTGATACCAACGAAATTTATACAGCATAATAACGGAATACAGAGGATAACGTGATCAAAACATTATGGCAAAGTACAGCTGTTTTTGCTGGTAAACTGAAAAATAACATTTCCAGGTAACATCATTAGTACGAGGTTGAACCGCCATGAACTGCGTCACACTGTGCAATTCTGGCATGCAGTCTGTCGTAAAGATGTTGGATGTAAGTGTGGGGTATTGAGTTCCAAGCATCCTCAACCTGCACGCGTAAATCGGGGATGGTCGTGGCTGGCCGTGGAGACCAGATAAGACGTTGTCCCATAAAATCCCACACGTGCTCAATGGGGGACAAATCCGGTTAACGTGCGGGCCATGGAAGTTGTCTCACACACTGAAGTGCATGTTGAGTTGCACGTGCCGTGTGTGGGCGTGCGTTATCTTGCTGAAAAACACCACGATGGACCGACCTTACAAATGGCACAACAACGTGCTGAATGATGTTGTTGATGTAGGAGGTGCTGTTTAACGTACCCGGTACAAACACTAGTTGTGTACGGGAGTGATAGTTGATTGTTCCCCACACCAGGAGACCAAGTGTAGGCCCTGTGTGCCGCTGGCGGATGCAAGAAGGGTGGAGACGCTCCCCTGTGCGTCTGCGAACACGCATACGGCCATCGGAGGCTCCCAAGCAGAATCTGCTTTCATCGCTGAACACGACAGATCGCCATTGCGTTATCCAGTGCATACGTTGGCGACACCATTGCAGCCGTTATTGACGGTGGGCTGGAGTCAGAGGTACACATGCCAGAGGCACACGTGCACGTAGTCCTGCATCCAGTAGACGGTTGCGGATTGTTCGCACAGTCACCTCAGGTGCAACGGCTGCACCGATTTGCGTCGCAGTGGATGTTCTGCTTGACAATGCCGCTCTTCTTATGCGTCGATTGGTCCGCTCATCAGTCCGTCAGTGACTCCCGGTTCCTCGTCTTCTCGTCCGGGAATGTTCCTCGGACCATCTACGCCACCATCGTACCACCACCGATACTTCCCGTCCAATTCGCTCCGCAATACGACGATAGGACCACCCTTCCTCGCGGAGTCCGACTAGACGACCTCACTCAAAGTCCGATAATTGATAAAATCGTACACGTCTTCCATGTCCAGGCATTGCAGTTTCTTCAGGGTCTTTGCACGTGTCCGTACGCCGACGACTGATTACATTCACTTCCCCGTACTCTTTAAATACCACCGATGATAATTTGCATATTATGCCGTACTGTTGCGTAAGCGCTCACCGGTTGGTCCCGAAATTAACATCTCATCTACGTAAACTCGACCCCATTAACATATGTAAATTTCATGATCGTCCGCCAATTCCTTCTTGGTGTTCTTTTTTCACTTTCCGCCAGTGTATATACATCTCAAATCGTATTCTAAAGCTTTTTGCTCGCTTAGCTGTCAAAGAATGAATCGGCTTGCCATAACTTTCTTCGTATAGCTGTGGTAAAAATTCAACACCGTCTCGTCGACGCATTGTTCTAAGCCAGTGGTTCGCAAAGGTTGCGCCGCGGAGACCTAGGGAACCGCGGCTTCCACACAGGGTGGGGCGAAATATTACAAAATTTTCATAATTTTATTTCCATTTTCAATTCAATGTGACAGGATGCGACATCGCAAAATCTAGCGGACCTGGTGTAAACCAGTAACTCACTTAGTAATAACTGTTTGCAGAAGCTTCTACAAATGGTTGTAACATGGCGCTCTACAATAGTGTTATAAGCATGAGCTTTTCCGCCTCACAACTGCCGCCCGACGGGCGCACGCGAGTGTTCCGCGAGACCGTTACCGGAAGTAACCTTAACTTTCGCACCAGCCTCCTGCTTCTGATAAACATTCCTACCTCATTCTTTGGGCTTCTAGAAATGATACTATCAGTCCAGATTTTTCGAGAAGGTCACCAGACCCTTTGCATAAGCTCATCCGTTGTCATGTGTGACTCATTTGGCGGTTAGCCGTCTGTTATGTTGATGCTCTGTCGCTGAGTTTGGCGTTTGTAAGCTTTCGGCTTTTCAACTGAACATTGTTGTGATTAAAGTGAAGTGAAGTTTTTCACGTTTTTCTTCGCGTATATATTTTTAAAAATGGATCGATTTTTACTAAACAGTAATAAGCGTTGTGAAACTGAAAATAAAGAGGGCACACCGTGAAATAGTGGCAAGAGTGTGATGAAGCGTAAATATCGAAAATATGATGACAGTTATTTATACTTTGATTTTACGCCCACAGAAGTAAATGGTGAAAAGCGCCGCAGTGTGTATTGTGTATGAAAGCTTTGGCGCCAGAGTGCATGCTACCAAGTAAGTTGAAACGCCATTCAGAAACCAATCCCACATTGCTTAGTAAATATAGTGATTGTTTTACGCGAAGGTTACAAGAGTTAAATCAACAAAAAGGTGTTTTTATAAGCAGGCATCAATACCAAGCAAAGCTTTGCCAGCATCTTACAAGGTGGCACTTGGAATCGCAAAATGTAAGAAGCCTCTTACCATCGCAGAAGAACTCATTCTAACGGCTGCTGTAGATATGTTGAACATGATGATCGGTGAGTCTGCTAGGAAGCCGATTTGAAATGTGCCTTTGCACAATAACACTATCAGTCTCAGAATACAGCATATAGCAGAGGACATCAATGATCAGTTAATTGAAAAAATAAAAGGTAAGGAATTTGGGTTGCAGCTGGATGAGGACACAGATAACAATAATGATGCTCACTTGATTTGCTATGTATGGTTTATAGATGGTGAAAACCTTGTAGAAGACCTTCCCTTTTTTAAAAGTATCACTGGTAATGCTAAGGCGCAAGGCTTGTTCGAGATCCTTGATACTTTTATATCCTAAAATAATTTGGAGTGGACTAAGTGCGTTGGTGCCTGTACTGATCGTGCTCGTTCTTATGTCCGGCTGTTGTGGAGGATTGCAAGCATTTATTCGAAACAAAGCCCATGATGCACTGTGGACTCATTGCGTTATTCACAGGGAAGCACTCTAGTCAAAATATCTGAGTCCTACAATGACCCAGGTCTTCGAATATGTAGTTAATGAAGTAAACTTTATAAAAACTCGGCTGTTGAAGGCAAGGTTTTTCAAAAAAACTATGTGAGGATATGGGATCCGAGCACACGTCTTTGTGGCTCTACAGCACTTTGCGATGGCTCTCTCGTGGTAATGTTTTGTCTCGTACGTTTGAATTGCGACAGGAAGTTTATATTTTTCTTAAAAAGGAAGACCACAAGTATACCGTAAATTTTGTGAAGGAAGATATTTTGGTAAAACTAGCATACTTATGTGATATTTTTGAAAAGATGAATGCTCTGAATCTCTCCTGCAGGAAAGCAACATGCACCTTTTAAAGTCGATTGAGCAAATTTCGGCTTTTATAAAAAAAAACTAAAACTATGGAAAACCAAAATGAATGAAGACGGAGGTAAATAATTTTCCACCTTGTTCCAACAGTTTTTGACCGTCAATGGAGCTGATTTCTCGCGAGGCATGAAATGCATTTTTGAAGAACGCTTATCACAGCTTATCACCTGGTTTCAGAAATATTTTCAAAATGATAATATCGAGAAATTTTTATGGATTCAGGATTCATTTCATACCACTGCTCCATCTGAATTTACTGCTGCAGTAGAAAATAATCTTATTGAGTTGTCTTGCGACAATATGTTGAAATCAAAATTTAGCAGCATGGAGTTACCTGAATTTTGGATATTGGTAAGAGATGAATATCCCCTTCTGAGTGGTAAATCTATTAGAATTTTAATCCATTTGCGACTTTCTTATTTTTGTGAAGCTGGGTTTTTGGCAGTCCCTGCGGTAAAAACTAAGTGTCGCGCGAAAATCAGTATGCAGAAGGAAATGAGGATGGCTGAGTCCAGTTTGATTCCAAGATTTATGAAAATGTGCAGTGATCAACAGACTCATCCATCCCGATAATTATAATAAGTCGAATTTTTTCAATTACATTTTTTGTGATCTTCAATACGTGTTTTTTTATTTTTACCTAAATGTACTTCTTTGAATTCGACATAGGCAAAGTGTACTTGTTAGAATTTGACATAGGCAAAGTGTACTTGTTAGAATTTGACATAGGCAAAGTGTACTTGTTAGAATTTGACATAGGGCGTTTTTGGAAAACCAGGATTCAGTATATTTACTGAATCTAGGTTTTATTCGGTTGTCGGAAAAGTCATGACGTATTTTAGCAATGTTTTGCAAATGTCATTTATTGAGAGAAAGAACAAAGATAAATCAATGATATAATGCCTGTTTTGTTCGATAACCTTTTGCCGTCTTTCAGTGAACTGCCGAATGCCTCGTTCATAGAAGGGCCTATCTTTCGTGGCGTAAAACTGTACAAGGTGCTGATTTACAGCCTGATCCGAATTGAACGTTATACCACGCAAGGACTGTTGAAGAGAGCGAAACAAGTGGAAGTCGGACGGCGCAAGGTCAGGGGAGCATGCTGGATGTGGCAACACATCCCACAAAAGCTGAAATAATTTTTGGCGGGTGATCAAACTTGTGTGTGGTCTCGCGTTGTCGTGATCGAACACAACATCTTTACGATGAACAAGCTGTGGACGTTTCTGGATGATGGATTTGTTCGAACTCTCCAACTGCCGACAGTACACATTCGAATCGATTGTTTGGTTTCGTGGTAGGAGCTCGAAAAACACAACACCTTTAATATCCTACCACACTGAGATCAGAACCTTCCGCTGATGAATGTCTGTTTTGGATGTCGTTTGAGGGGAAGCAGCACGTCGGGATCCATACCGTTTGCGCAGCACTTTGTTGTACACAATCCCCTTTTCGACACCAGTTATCAGTCGCTTCAAAAAAGGATCGTTTAACTCACGTTTAATGAGCATATTGCATATGTTTATACGCGCCGTCAATCGAGCTTCTTTGAGTTCATGAGGAACCCACATATCCAGCTTGCTTACGTATCCCAGCTCCTTCAGGAGGTTGTGAACGCTTGAATGATGGATATGCAATGTGTTTGCAGTCTCTCGTGTAGTATAACGTGTGTTTGACAGGATCAATGCCTTGATTTCGTCGTCATCAATCTCGGTTGGCTTCCCGGACCAAAGAGCATTGTTGAGGTCAAAATTAAAAGCACGAAATTTAGCGAACTACCGCTGGCACTGACGTTCTTGTAGAGCATCATCACCGTACACTGTACGCACCTTTTCACAAGCTTGACGTGTGCGTTCTACCTTTTACGGAAGTAAAAGAGTAAAATATGGCGAAAATGCACAGTTTGGTCTTCCATCTTCAACTTGATGTCAAATCTCCGGACATCAACCACATCAATCACTATTCCTTTTGGACTGCAGCTAGAACTAGCGCCTGTGGAATGCAATAGCGATAACAGAGCTGCGCAGGCTGTTAGTACTTCCAAAACCGACCAACCACCAATGGGTGCCAAAATACGTCATGACTTCTCCGACAACCCAATATATTTCTATATTTTGTTTTCAAAAAAATATCGAAAAGTGAGTTCAGAATCTTGTGAACAGAACTTTAGTGTGTTTTAAATTATTAAAAGCCCTTTGTGCAACATGCAAATTTTATCGTCCTGAAACGTTTCGAAAATTCGTTAAATGTTCACTGAGAGATAAGAAGGGATACATAATTTACTATTTTAAACTCATGAAGAACTTTATAAACCATAAATTAAATCACACACCTGAGAGTTGCAACTACCTATTTTGACAAAGAATTCACCAATGCACCATGGCCTTAATTCAGAGCCTGCTGATGGCCTCCTGTGATACTGCCCTCCATAATTCCTGTATCTCGTTTCTGCAGTTATTTTCATGTGTGGTTTTCCTTATGTTTTGTGACGCCGTTCAAGCGTATCTCATATATATTAATTTGGTGATAGATTCGGTAATCTTGCAGGTTTCTCCAGGAATTTCACCACGCTTAAACATTCTTTCCTTATCAAATTACTGGTATGCATAGATTTTGATGAAAAATGTCAATAAAGTTGTTGTTGCAAATACGTCAGAAGCACGAATAAACTCTTACCGCGCCGGGTGGCCAAACCGTTCCTTATCAAATTGGAAACAGTAAGCGAAACATTTCACATCAGGAGCTGTATCCCTATGCGGGTAACATTTTTTAAATCGGACTTTCAGTAGCAGGGATATCGGAGAAACGCAATTTATCAATACGACTTCTAGGGGGAAATATTTGCATAACGTGAAAAATAAAATGACTTCGTGATGCATAATGTCGAAAGGAATAAATATTTATTTCAATAGTATATTTAGAAGAAAATAAATGCAATGAAATGTATTTTGAATGCGGTATAAATTGCATTTACGCGCAATGCAAATCATGAGCATCGAAAAAATCGGAATGAAAGGATCATCTTTCTCATATTTCAAGCTTCACAATACCTATTGGAGCAACGAAGGTCCAATATTCACTGCCGGCAACTATGGCGGAAAAAGAAAGTTTCATGAAGGAAATCGGCTTATGACATAAAGTGTATCTGGATTACGATACTTCCTTAGCGCTCATTCCTTAGAGACAGAAGAGATGGATATTGGCACAAAGTCGTACATTGTCGAGCACAACGACATACATTGAAGAGCCACTGAAATGGAGATCACTGTCTAGTAACGTGTACCACCACCTTTCGCCTGATGACGGCGGCAGTTTGTCTCGGCATGGACTCGACAAGACACCGGAAGCGTTGGAGGGCCATACGGATCCGCGACCACTGAACAAGCTCACACAATTAAGGGAGATTTGATGGAGGGGGATCAGAGCCTCGAACATCACTCTCGATGGCATACCAGATGTGCATGATGGGACTGAGGTCAGGTGACCTAGCTGGTCAAGGAAGCGATGTCACGTCGGTGGAGTGTTCATCCAACCATTCCGATACAATTCGTGAGCGATAGCACGGTGCACTGTCTTGTTGCAGGATGAGGTACCCAATGGGATGTTGAAGACGCACAGACGGGAGCAAATGGTCTTCCAGGATATCCCAGTAACGTTGACCTATGAGGGACGATGTCACACGTACAAGGGGTCCCATTTCAGTCCACGTAAACAGACCCCAGACGAGAATGCCACCCTCACCAGCTTGAATAGTACCATGCTGGCAAGAAGGATCCATCACTTCATGTGGTTTGCACCGTACTCGCATCCTGCCATCCGCATGTACCAACGTGAATCTCGACTCAACAGTCCAGGCAACATTTTTCCACATGTCTAGAGTCCAGAGGCGATGTTCCCGCGCCCATGCTAATCTTTGCACATTGTGATGTGCGGTCAGCAGCGGTGCCCTCATGGGACGATGGCTTATGTACCTTATATCGAGGAGATGGTTCTGGATGGTGTGGCTGCTTTCACGTTTTTGTGCACCAGCGTTAAATTGCCGAGTGATTTCTTGCACTGTGTCCCGTCTATCCGCTGCTACAATACGAGCGAGCGGACGATGACCCCGCTCATCCACACGCTGTTTTCCACGGCAGTTGGCTCTTGCAAGGATGGTTTTACCCGATTCGATGTACTCACGGTGCACCCGTGACACAGTGGCTCATTAAACATTCAGTGCCTGCAGGACTTCCGAGATGGAGTGACCCACTGGGCCCCGACAATTTGCCCACGATCAAATGCGATTAGATTCTTCGTCTTACCCATACTGCGTCCGACTCTTACTGATTCCTTTCGCATCACTCCTTATATTGTCGGATCGCTACATACGTCATGTTGTTTCCGCTTACAGGACTGCCCACAGCTCCACATTTGCATATTGGCAGCTGTCTCTAATGCAATTGCTCTTCAGTGTACATACGTGGCGATAATATGAGTGATTAGTTTTTATCAAAACCATTGCAATATGGAAAGCATCCATTTGTCCGATCTTAAAAAATTTAAACAGGTTCGTGTATGATTCTCCCAAGTCTGATAGTTCATTTATTCAGTGGGGCAATGAGGTACATATAGACTTTTGCTCTCAGCATTCTTATTCCAGGTACGCTCCATCGTACACATCATTCCGAACGGGATGGTCGTCCGTTACTCCACTAAAGAACGTCGGTCACGCACACACACTAGCAGAATAGTGTCTTGCTGTAGCGTAAAGCAGATCCACGGTGCTCCAAATATATTCAAAAATCAATTAACCGTTATGTTTCTTTGAATGTTAAATATCGATTCGGACTTTAGAGAAGATTTACATCAAATATGTGCTTGCAATCCCAGTTTTCGTTTTTCACTGTGCTATACAAACATCTTAGCTAAAGCTACTCTTTTGTTTGTCAGAATTCAAACTTATCTGTTTCACTGAGTAGGGATCCTAAGAATAACCTGAATTGCTGAGCCGGCGTCATGGTGTCACCTTAGCCCGGGATAACATACACATCTGCCACGCAGTTACTGAAATTTTTTGTAACTTTATTTCAATAACGAATACATAACTGCATTTTATTGTACATAATCTTTTATTTCTTAAAAGGTGTTTGCCAATATTTTGGTATTTTTTCCTTACTCAAAATTGGCCCGTATTGCTCTTTTGCACTGGGTTGTATATTACTTTGCAGTATATTATTATGAAAATTGCTTATATTAAATTTAATGGCAAAGTTGTTTCGTTCCTATTAAGCGTTTTCAATACATTGGAAGAAACCTTCTTTTGGGAAGGTATGTGGAGTAATTTCATGCTATGCTGTCTAAGGAAATACTTTTAGCGTACAACGAAGTGTTGATCATTTATGTGATATCGCTAAAACCCTTATGCCCCTTTTTTTCTTGTAACATCATCCTCATTTTAGATTAGTGAAAAAGCGTATGTCGTTTAGGTACCGCAGCTTGAGGTAACTAATGCCATAAGTACTGTCGCTACATGTTTCAAATATCCTATCAATGCTTCTTTTTTCAGTTCGATAAAATAATTACTTTAATTTTTTATCATTGGCCTAAATGTATAACTTCAATTATCTATGATTAGCTGCAAGGAATAACAACATTTTTGAAACCTTTGAGATTTAAAATAGGCAATTACTGTAATATCTTCAGAAAGGTAACCCTGAAACAAAATTTGGGTGTGACATTTGGAAAAATAATATAGCAATGTCACAAATTTTAAACTTAGAGTCGTGCAAAGGTTTGGTGGGCCTCTTACATACAGACACCCTGATCTGTACGGAAATGATCCAAGACACACAAAACGTTTAGTTAGAGAAGAAAATAACATAAAATGTAATGGTGTTGTTATACATGGCATTACATCTGGAAGAATAGTCTTAACCTCAGGAAACGGTCATGTATTAAACTAACACTTTCCATTTGTTGAATAATTTGATGGCATCAGCATAACTTAGCAAGATGAGAGGTTGAAATGATAATTGTGTTTATTACTATTTCTTCTATATTTTATTATTTTACACTTAAATTATGCCTCGTTGTGTTACTCTACATTGAGCACGTTTTTTGTGGAAGTTAATGAAACTATTAATTTTCATTTAGGAAATACATCAGATAAGATTTTGTTTCGTTAAAAACTTGGTAATGATTTAAAACTGAGGTGTCTAAATCTTTTGCTTCCATGGGCCACATTGGAAGTAAAAGAACTGTCTTGGTTCACATACAAAATACCCTAACACTAACGATAGCGGATGAGCAAACAAGTTAGTAAAATCATGCAATGCATTGATTATGATACGCTTTCCAACATACTAGAAATCATTAATCAAGTTATGAGGAAAATGGCTGTGGAATATATCTCACTCCTGTGCCCTGACCTTTGATCCCATTTCGATTACATTCAAAACTTTACTTTTGGTCGCAATCGAAGCAATGTTAAGTAAGTTATGATGCATAAGGGCTATGGTATATATCCCGCTCCTGTGTCTAACATTTGTTCGCATTTTGCCCATTTTCAACAGGATCCGTCTCCAGGAGGGTCCCTACAACTTACTAACATTTCATCCAAATCGAAACTTTTTTACGAAAGGTATAACGCATAATTGCGATGGAAGGGATTCCACTCATATGTCCTGACCTTTGACCCCCATTTCGCCAATTTTCAATAGGGTTTGTCCCCAGGTGGTCCCCTACCACATGCTAAAATTTAATCGAAATCGAACCTTTTTACGTTAGTTATGCCGCACAAGGGCAGTGGAATGGATCCCGCTCCTATGTCCTGACATTTGACGCCATTTTGTTCACTTTCAATGGGGTTGCTTCCCAGGTGTTCCTCCACCACATACTAAACTTTCATCGAAATCGAACGATTTTTACGCGAGCAATCGTGCGGACGATCATACGCACATAGCGCGTGACGTAATGAGGCAGATGGAATGGCGATCATCTACTCGCAAGAGTGTGACCTCCTAAAACTTTAATAGGATCCACACGCGACGCGTGATGTAATGAGACAGATGGCGTGACAGCGCGCCGACATCTAATGGGACGACGTGATGACACTACACTAAAAACGTGGTAATTCGGGGTGGTTATTTAACCAACTAAACATATTTTCCTAAAGTTGTGATCATGGTAAATCGATTGCTAGTACCAGAAAACGGTAGGGTAACGACTTTCATCAAAATTCTTACAGCCGTTTTCAAAATAAAATTTACATACATACAAGAATTGCTCTTTTGAGTTGAACGTCAAGTAATTTTGCTTCCTGTACTTCGAATGGAAAAATTTCTATACGCATTTTCTTCCCAATTAATGCGTTCCCAAGGATGAAAATCTGAACTTCGATTAAAATATCTTCAATTTATAACTTGCAATAGTTAATATTTTTTAAAACATAACCATAATTATGCAATCCAACATTTGTTCATCTGCTGATGTCATCAAAGTGCAGGTCGCGCCATACTTTTTCTGGTTTCAACACCACCAAAAGAAAAGTTGTTGATTTTTAATATAATTATGGTTATGTTTTAGAAAATATTAAGTATTCCAAGTTATAATATAAAATTATTTTAATCGATGTTCAAATTTTCATCCTTGGGAACACATTAATTGTGAAGAAAATGTGTACAAAAGTTTTTCACGTCCACCTTAATAATATGGGATAAGGGCAATGGAGTGGATCGCAATCCTATGGCCTAACCTTTGACCCCATTTTGTCTATTTTCAATAGGGTTCGTCCCCAGTAGTCCCCTACTACATACTGAAATTTCATCGAAATCGAACCATTTTTACGCACGTTATGATGCATAAGGGCAATGGAATGCATGCCGCTCTTACGTCCTGACATTTGACCCGATTTCACCGATTTCAAACAGGGTTTATCCCCAGGCGGTCCCATACCACATAGTAAAATGTCATTGAAATCGAACCATATTTACGCAAGTTATGACGTATAAATGCAATGGAATGGATCCCGCTCCTCCGTGGTGACCTTTAACCCCATTTGTCCCATTTTCAACAGGTTTTGTACCCAGTTGGGCAACTACCACATACTAAAATTTCATCGAAATCGAACCACATAATCGAACCGATAACTGGCGTAAGCCAGTTATCGATGCGGACAGACGGATGGACAAAGCTGGAGCATATACGCTTCTTCAACCCACGGTTGGAAAGCGTAAAATATAAAAAAAGGTCCGTGCATAATTTCCGTGATATCTGCTAAAACAAATAAGCAAAAAAAAGTCCTCGGGAAATTATTCGAATTATGCAACAACCCGTTCGGAGGGTTTTTAAAATCTTCGAGAAGGTGACAAGTTTAGCGATCACTGGTATATAAAATATACACATCTAAAAAATGAAACTTTATAATATTTTTATTGACATTTTTTTTATAAAAGTAGAGAAAATGCGGCAACATAAAACTAGAGGGATATTTGACATTGGTTATGAGAAACTAATGCATCAGCATCTGGTTCGACGGAAGTAATTGCAATTCTCAGTACATTCTCAACGTGCTCATCAGGATTTCGATTTCAATTTTACGGTTCGTGTGCTGCATCCGTGAATATACATTGACGGAAAAAAATCCCAACACCAAGAAGAGGTTGTGTTAGATAAACAACAGTTGGTAGGCGGTGAGAGAACATCTGTAAGATGACGTCTATGCAAATTTCGCGCTCGGCGCATACGTGTGGCGCTAGGAGCGCTCCTCGGATCATGCGAAGCAGGTTTGCTGTAAATACGCGCTGTAGCATTTGTGAGCGTTAGTTATCGTTGAGATTCGACGTAGTGTGTTGATGTTAGTCAAGAATGCCTTTAAGAAGACGAAGAAGCCTTTATCAACAGCTCACGGAGTTTGAACGAGGTCGTGTAATAGGGCTACAAGAAGGTGGATCTTCTTTCCGCAATATTGCAGAACGACTTGGCAGGAATGTAGCCACTGTGCATGATTGTTGGCAGCGGTGGTCAAGGGGAGGTACTGCCTCAAGTATACCGGGTTCCGGCCGGTCACGTGGCACTACTGAGAGGGAAGATCGCCGTGTAGGGCGTATGGCAGTGGCACATCGTACCGCGTCTGCGGCAGCAATTCGAGCTGCAGTTACCACCACAGTGACACAACGAACTGTTACAAATCGGTTACTTGAAGCCAGACGCCCCGTAGCGTGCATTCCACTTACTTCTAACCACTGCCGTTTGCGACGTCAGTGGTGTCAAGTTAGAGCTCATTGGAGGACGGAGTGGAGATCTCTTGTGTTGTCTGATGAAAGCCGGTTCTGCCTGGGTGCCAGTGATATCCGTGTGTTTGTTAGAAGGAGGCCAGGTCAGCGCCTGCAACCAACCTCTCTGCGGCCGAGACACACTGGACCTACACCTGGAGTTATGGTCTGGGGATCAATTTCCTCTGACAGCAGGAGCACTCATGTGGTTATCCCACGCACCCTGACGGCACAGTTGTTCGTCGGTCTGGTGATTCAACCTGTTGTGCTGCCATTCATGAACAGCATTCCAGGGGATGTTTTCCAACAGGATAACGCTCGCCCGCATACCGTTGTTGTAACCCAACATGCTCTACAGAGTGTCGACATGTTGCCGTGGCCTGCTAGATTACCAGATCTTTCACCCATCGAGCACGTAAGGGACATCATTGGACGACAACTCCAGCGTCACCCACAACCCGCATTAACCGTCCCTGTATTGACCGACCAAGTGCAACAGGCATGGAACTCCATGCCACAAACTGACATCCAGCACCTGTACGACACAATGCATGAATGCTTGCATTCAACATTCTGGCGGTTACACCGGTTATTAATTTACCAGCATTTCACGTTTAAAATGGCTCTTCTCGGGCTTACATTAAGCTGTGATCTTGAAACCTTAATCGATTAAATATGTTACCTATACAAATGTATTGCCGCCATTTCAATCCTCGACAATTATTTTTTCGTGGTGTTGGGATTTTTTCCGCCAGTGTAGTTGCTCACAAATGGAGGTGCTGATACAGACTGATGACATGAATAAGGCATGATTGTGAAGTAAGGGATATTTGTCTCTAGAAAGATACGTCTTATAAAGGTGACACGATCAAATTTTTCTTTGAATTGAGTAGCTGATTGCAGCGCTATGCGTTCCATTTGAAAATTAGCAAGTAACATATTTATGTCGACTGAAAATGGAGTCACAAATATATCAAACTACTGATTATTTTCCCAGAAATATAGAAACCAGTTTTTAAATTCTTGTATCAAATCGGAAATCAAGGGTGCATATATTTCGCTATTTACAGGACCGTGTTTGGTTAAAGTGTCGAAATAAATGAAATTCACTGGCGGAAAGTGAAAAGAGAACACGAAGAAGGAATTGGACGACGATCATGAAATTCACATATGTTAATTGGGTCGAGTTTACGTAGGGGTGATGTTAATTTCAGGACCAACTGGTGAGCGCTTACGCTACAGCACGGCAAAATATGCTTATTATCGTCGGTGGTATTTATGGAGTGCGGCGAAGTTAATGTAATCAGTCGTCGGCGTACGGACACGTGCGAAAACCCTGAAGAAGGTGCAATGCCTGGACATGGAAGACGTGTACGATTTCAGCAGTTATCGGACTTTGAGCGAGATCGTCTAGTCGGACTCAGCGAGGCAGGGTGGTCGTATCATCGTATTGCGGAGCGAATTGGACGGGACGTATCGGAGGTGGTACGATGGTGGCGTATATGGTCAGAGGAACATTCCCACACGATAAGACGTGGAACCGGGAGTCACAGACGAACTGATGAGCGGACCGATCGACGCATAAGAAAAGCGGCGTTATCAAGCAGAACATCAACTGCGACGCAAATCCGAGCTGCGGTTGAACCTGAGGTAACTGTGCGAACAATCCGCAACCGTCTACTGGATAAAAGACTACGTGCACGTGTGCCTCTATCATGTGTACCTCTGACTCCAGCCCACCGTCAGGAACGGCTGCAGTGGTGTCGCCAACGTCTGCACTGGAGAACGCAATGGCGATCTGTCGTGTTCACGGATGAAAGCAGATTCTGCTTGGGAGCCTTCGATGGCCGTATGCTTGTTCGCAGACGCACAGGGGAGCGTTTCCACCCTTCTTGCGTCCGCCAGCGACACACAGGGCTTACACCTGGTCTTCTGATGTAGGGACCGATCAGCTATCACACCCGTACACAACTAGTGTTTCTACCAGGTACGTTAAACAGCACCTCCTACATCAACAACATCATTCAGCCCGCTGTTGTGCCATTTGTAAGGTCGGTCCATCGTGGCGTTTACCAGCAAGATAACGCGCGCTCACACAGGGCCCGTTCAACGCAACCTCCACTTCAGGGTGTGAGACAACTTTCATGGCCTGCGCGTTCACCGGATTTGTCCCCCATTGAGCACGTGTGGGATTTTATGGGACAACGACTTATCCCGTCTCCACGGCCAGCCACGACCATTCCCGATTTACGCGTTCAGGTTGAGGATGCTTGGAACTCAATACCCCAAACTTACATCCAGCATCTGTACGACAGACTCAATGCCAGAATTGCACAGTGTGACTCAGTTCATGGCGGTTCAACCTCGTACGAACTATGTTACATGGAAATATTATTTTTCAGTTTAATAGCAAATACAGCTGTATTTTGCCATAATGTTTTGATCACGTTATCCTCAGTATTCCCTTATTATGCTGTATAAATTTCGTTGGTATCAGACGTCTCCTTCTTGGTGTTCTTTTTTAACTTTCCGCCAGTGTTGTTTGCTTCAATTTGAGCTTGCCATGGGTTCAGTTTTCATTTGGAACTCTGTTATGGTTTGAAAAATTGTATTGATTAGTTGGTTTTGACCTTGAAGACGCATGTTTGAGGCATTTAAACGTGCCGTCAATTCCACTAAAAATGCTAAATCTGTATGCCAGTTTTCATCGTTAAATTCTGACACAAATTTTGTTTTTCATACCATAAACGACTCGATTTCATGTAGCAAGTCATAAAATATTTTGAACATTTTGCTTCGAGTTAATCATATTACTTCCGAAAAGTAAATGATGTTGCCATTGTCAGCATCCGTGCTTTTCAGGAATTCCTGGAACTAGCAATGATTTAATCCCTTGGCTGTTATGAAATTCAGTGTCTTTATTACAATTTGCTTGACGTTATCCATTTTTAAAGCTTTTGCGCTTAAATTTTCTTGCTGTTCTATGTAATGATACTTCATCAAACGTGGGGTAAAATCTTTTATCAATTCAAAAGTAACGTAGTTGTGTCAAAACGAAACATTATCATTTGCTGTGTGGACGAAGGAGGGTTTGGAAATAGAAGTATGCAGCTCCTCAGGTCGAGTCACAGCTTTAGGCCAGCGCAGGTACGTGAGAATAGAAACTCTGCGGCTAAAAACAGCTACACGGATTCACATTGCCTTGCAAGAAGTTTGCGAGGAAGAAACTCTTGAGCGAAGCAAATTTTCTTTTTGAGGAAAAAGTTGAGACCAAAGGTTCGCCCAAATCGCCCCAAATTGTTGGAAGTGGGAGCGATGTTGTAGCATAACAACGCATTGTGTCGTGGTGCACTGTCGGTGGTGGATTGTTTATCGAAATATGGCTATGAAAACTTTTTCCCACCTTCCATACTGCCCTGATCTCAGTCCATCCGAATTTGATTTTTTCCGAATGATAAAAACTCGGATCCGTGGCATCCGCCATGAATCGCTGGACGATGTCACTGGTCGTGACCCGAGTAATATGACACCTGGAAAAAAGGCATACTGCAGGTCTTTCGGGACCTACCTTCTCGCTAGGAAGCTGTCATTAGCAGCGGAGTGCAGTACACTGAACGACATAAGGTAAGTTTTCTCAGTTACTTCAAACTTTTCCCAAAAAAGGACAGTGTGCAGAACTTTTGCTATCACCTTCGAAGGAATCCTGATTTGTTTCAGAAATGTCACATTCTTTCTCCATAAGTAACGTTAAGTCATCCGCATAAGCAGAACTCTGTTCAGGAATGAGAAATCTTGATATGTTGCTTAGGAATTCTTCCAACATCAAGACAAATAATGCTGGAGATCAAGGGATTACTGTCTCACTCTTCTACACATTGCGATACTTTCTGTTAAGTGTCCTGCAACTAGGACTTTGGCTTTACAAATATTACGCAGCATATCAATCATCATCATCATCATCATCAATGTCAACTATTATCAATATACTGCTAGACGAAGGTCTCCCCAAGTTTCCTCCACAATGGTCTGTCTTGTATCAGTCTCCTCCATGTCACTCCCGCATACTTTCGAATTCCATCAACCCATCTCCCATGCGGTCTTCTTCTGGGTCTTTTCCTGTACCTTGGAATCCAATCTAAAATTTCCGCTGTCCATCGATGGTCTGTCTTTCTGGCAGTATGTCCAGCCCATTGACATTTCAGGGATTTAACTCTAATCATGATATCTTCCACTCTTGTCATTTTTCGGATCCACAATTTCCTCTTCTTATCTCTCCTGGTTACACCAAGCATGCGCCTCTCCATGCTGCTTTGAGTTGTATGCAGCCTTTGTATGTCTCTTTTAGTTAAGGTCCACGTCTCTGCACCATACGTAAGCACTGGAAGGATGCATTGATCAAACACTTTTCTTTTAAGACATATTACCATATTGCTTTTGAAAATTATGCTGTTTCTTCCAAAAGCTCTCCAGGCAAGTTTTGTACGCCAATTATTTTCTTCAGCAATGTGACCCTCACTTGATATCTGCTGTCAAAGATAAACGTACGTGTTTGTTATCTACAGCTTTTTTCCATTAATCGATAAATCTTCATTTCTTGTAAAAGCATTGAATATCACTTTTGTCTTCTGAAAATTCATTTTTAATCCCACTTCTTTACTCTTGTCAGCAAGTTCCTGGATCATACTCTGCAGCTCTAATAGGGTAGTTGCAAAAATGACTACGTCATCAGCAAAACGATAGTGGGTTATATAATCTCCATTAATCTTTATCCCTTTGATTTCCCAGTTCAGTGATTGAAAGACATTTTCCAATGTGGCATTAAAGAGCTTCGGAGATATGGTGTCACCTTGTCTCACTCCCTTTCCAATTTTTATGTGTGTTCTATTTTCAAACAGCCGAATCTTTGCACTTGCATTTTCATAGATGTTATTAATAATACAGTATTAATGTATGCATCTTCAATACCGCAGGATTTCAGAGCCATTGTAACTGCTGATTGTTTCACCGAATCAAAGACTTTTTCATAATCGATAAAAGCCATGCTCAATGGAAGTACATATTCTCTCCCTCTTTCAATTAGTTCTCTCAGTACGTGGATATGATATATTGTGCTGTAGCCACTACTGAATCCAGCTGGTTCTCTCGGTTGAGCCATGTCCAGTGATACCTTTAAGCTGTGTGAAAGAACTTTAGTAAAGATTTTATAAACCACTGATAGGAGGCTGATAGGTCTGTAGTTCCTGAGAACCTCAATGTCACCTTTTTTATGTAGCAGGATCATTGTAGCGTTGTTCCAATCCTCAGGAATCTTCCCTTCATTAAGGCATCGAGTGAACATTTGCGCGAGAACTGTTTCGATTTCTCCACTTGCTTCTTGTATGATATCTACAGTAATTCCATCTTCTCCTGGAGCTTTTCCACGCTTCATTTTCTTCATTGAATGTGCAACTTGTGCTGGGAGGACTGGAAGAACTACATGTATCATCCCTTTCATAAATTTGGAGTAGAAATATTTCACTTTTGTCAACATTTCACCTCTAATTCTTGTTATAGAACCATCTTCTTTTCTCAGTGCCATAATCTGTTTCTTCCCTTACTGGGATGTCACTTTGCTATCTTTAGGCTTTGGTTGTTTTCCACTGCTTTCCTCCCTAGTTCACAGTTAAATATCGTTTTGTCTTAAGTGATAATTTTTCGTACGGTCTTGCTAAGCTCTATATATTACACTTTGGAAGTCACATCTTCTTTAGTTGTCCTCATCTCTCTTCATTTTTGCATCAACATCTTGGTTTTTCCTGATAATTTGTTCACATGCAACATGTTCTTAGACCCAGCTAATTTTGTTGCTGTTTCCATAAGAGCTTTGGTTACCTTTCTGTTAAATTCAGAAATACCCACTTCTTCCGATGTTTGGCCTTCTAAAGCAGAGAATATGTTCTTCAATTTCAACTTGAAGGTATTTAGGTGTTTTTTGTAGTTGGTTATGTCAATACATTTTTTTGTCTCATAAGCTCGCCACGTTCAAGTTTAGTGTTGAGGTGCATCTTACATCTCACCAATCTATGGTCACTACCTGTGTTGAACTTGTTTAGCACACTGCAGTCTTCTATGACGAATTTTTTGTTACACATAATAAAATCAATTTGACTTGTCGTCCCATTTGGATGTCTCCATGTCCATTTCGTGTGGCTTTTTCTTGTAAAAGGAATTCAAGATGAAAACCCCTTCTGCCTCTGCAAACTCAACGAGAGTATTTCCACTCTGGTTTCTGTTGCCGTGACCGAATTTACCTACTGAAATTTATTTTGTTGGCGTTGCCCTACTTTTGCATTAAAATCTTCCATGATTATTTTCAAGCGCTGCTTACCTTTATTATTTAGATGACGAATTTCCTCATAAATTTCTTCAATTTCTTCTTCACGATGCCTTGTGGTGGGTGCATAAGTTTGAATTATCTGAGCCTTGTATCTTCTCCAGAGTTGGATAACGTCTCGTGCAGCTCTGTCAGAGGAACTTTCAACTTCTACAACTTTATCTTTCAGATTCTTGTTTATTATAAATCCAACACCACTAGTTCTGGCTGTATCAGTCCCACGATAGTAGAAGAGATGTCCACTTTTCAGTACAATGAGATCTTCTCTATTTCTCCTCACCTCACTTAGCCCGACGATGTCCGACTTTGTAGTTCCTCTTCCAATTCAAGAAACCTTGAATCAGGAGATAGGGAGTTTCCATTATACGTAGCCAAGGTCAGCATCAGATGGCAGCCTAGTCCTGTCCCCCAGGGATTCTGAGCACCCTCTGCCTTTATGTCGCACTGGCCGCTGCCTTGGCCAGGTACATTCCAACCTCCGGAGACTGACGGCCAAGATTTAAGTTGTGGAATCATTTTGGAGGGGTTTGGTCGTAACTCACCACGCTGGCCAAGCGGGTTGGTGAGTGTGGGATAGCATTTCTTCTAATCCCGATGGTATAGTTATTCCGCTATTAGCGGTCGTCAGAGCCCCTTTAGCGGGAACAGGATGCACCACGAGACAGCGGGGATGAAATTTGTCAAGGAGAGGCTGTGATGTTACGCCTCACCTGACCTTTCATAAAATATATTTACAAAATTCTTCCGAAATAAATGTACTTCAACAATTTTATTCAATGCACTTAATTCAATTTTGTCAAATGCCTGCTTCTCCTCAATAGAGAAAATTCCAAACTTGGTTTTTCTATCGTTTACCAATTAAAAAATATCTCTGGTTATAATTAGGCGATGATGTATACTTCTTCCCTTTACAGCGCATGTCAGCAAGTGGTTTGTCAGCTTTTTCAGAACTCTTGTCAGTCTTGTTTTCCAGACCTGAAAGAATTTTCTGGTGGCAATTCATGAGGGAAATAGTCCTAAGTTTATCGAAATATATTGCTTTGTCTTTTGGTTTTACCTAATTTTATGAAATACTCATTGAAATTCTCAGGGCCGCCCCGGTGGCGCAGTGGTATATTCGATGGCCTCTGATCATTCGTCCAAATGGGGTCCGGGTTCGAATCCCGGTCAGGCATGGATGTTGTGTTTGTCTTACGGCACTGGTTCTCTCCCTACCCTCAAACCAGTGACCCTACATTTTAGACGGGCTACTTACTGCTTATAGCCCATTGAGTTGCTCACGGTGGTCGTTAAACCTCCAATCAAAGAAAAAAAAAGAAAAGAAATTCTCAGGAATTTCATTCCTAATAACAAACTCAATAAATAATTTCCTTATGAATTTTAAAATATCATTTTAAAAATTTTGGTAGAGTTCCACTTATACACTGGGGGAAAGTGAAAAAAGAACACCAAGAAGGAGGCGTCTTATACAAACGAAACTGATACAGCATAATAACGGAATACAGAGGATAACGTGATCAAAACATTATGGCAAAATAGAGCTGTATTTGCTTGTAAACGAAAAAATAACATTTCCATGTAACATGGCTAGTACGAGGTTGAACCGCCATGAACTGCGTCGCACTGTGCAATTCTGGCATGGAGTCTGTCGTACAGGTGTTGGATGTAAGTGTGGGGTATTGAGTTCCAAGCATTCTCAACCTGAACGCGTAAATCGGGGATGGTCGTGGCTGGCCGTGGAGACCGGATAAGTCGTTGTCCCATAAAATCCCACACGTGCTCAATGGGGGACAAATCCGGTGAACGTGCAGTCCATAGAAACTGTCTCACACCCTGAAGTGCATGTTGCGTTGCACGTGCCATGTGTGGGCGCTTTATCTTGCTGGAAAACACCAAGATGGACCAATCTTACAAATGACACAACAACGGGCTGAATGATGTTGTTGGTGTATTAGGTGCTGTTTAACGTACCCAGTAGAAACACTAGTTGTGTACGGGAGTGATAGCTGATCGCTCCCCACACCAGGAGACCAGGTGTAGGCCCTGTGTGTCGCTGGCGGATGCAAGAAAGGTGGAGACGCTCCCCTGTGCGTCTGCGAACACGCATACGGCCATCGGAGGCTCCCAAGCAGAATTCGCTTTTATCGCTGAACACGACTGATCGTCATTGCGATCTCCCGTGCAGACGTTGGCGACACCACTGCAGCCGTTCCTGAAGGTGGGCTGGAAACAGAGGTAAACATGCCAGAAGCACACGTGCACGTAGTCCTGCAGTCCTGTGGATTGTTCGCACAGTCACCTCAGGTGCAACGGCAGCTCGGATTTGCGCCGCAGTGGATGTTCTGCTTGACAACGCCGCTCTTCTTATGCGTCTATCGGTCCGCTCATCAGTCCGTCTGAATGTTCCTAGGACCATCTACGCCACCATCGTACCACCGCCGATACTTCTCGTACAATTCGCTCCGCAATACGACGACACGACCACCCGACCTCGCGGAGTCCGACTCCTGAAGGTGGGCTGGAAACAGATGTAAACATGCCATAAGCACACGTGCACGTAGTCCTGCATCCAGTAGCCGGTTGTTTATTGTTCGCACAGTCACCTCAGGTGCAACGGCAGCTCGGATTTGCGCCGCAGTGGATGTTCTGCTTGAAAACGCCGCTCTTCTTATGCGTCTATCGGTCCGCTCATCAGTCCGTCTGAATGTTCCTAGGACCATCTACGCCACCATCGTACCACCGCCGATACTTCTCGTCCAATTCGCTCCGCAATACGACGACACGACCACCCGACCTCGCGGAGTCCGACTAGACGACCTCGCTCAAAGTCCGATAACTCGTGTTATCGTACACGTCTTCCATGTCCAGGCATTGCAGTTTCTTCAGGGTCTTCGCACGTGTCCGTACTTTGCCGTACTCCTTAAATACCACCAACGATAATTTGCATATTATGCCGTGCTGTGGCGTAAGCGCTTACCGGTTGGTCCCGAAATTAACATCACAACTACGTAAACTCGACCCCATTAACATATGTAAATTTCACGATTGTCTGCCACTTCCTTCTTGGTGTTCTTTTTTCACTTTCCGGCAGTGTATAACATCTGATCCTGGCTATCTTAAGTTCTTTAGTTTTTTAATAACAGCTGAAATTTCCGAAATTTCAAAATTAAGTTCTAGGTCATTCATTTCTTCCTCTTCTGGACTTGGGATGGCTCCCAATCATTCTCGAAAGTTTTCCAAGTCCGTTGAATAGGAATTCAACAAGTCCGAGGAATGCCAAATATGAGTCGTTTACCTTTTGCCTTTCTGTTTCACTTGATTATTTATATATGACAGAGAAATTTCCGCCGATTTATGATTCCTTCTTTGAAAAAATGTTTTGAGTTTTCCTCTATCAGAATATCTTCCATAATCATCCTCTCTTTAATCTGTCCAACAGCGTATACACAAATTTCTGCAGTTTCTTTTTGTCTTTATTTACCATTTCATAATGAAGGACCAGTCAACGTCGAATTTGTTCCAGTGACACCAACACAATAACAAAATATATCTTTAGAAAGAATGTTATATATCAATTAATTTGTTTATATAAAGCTGAAAGTAATTAAGTTTATGTGTATTTTCCTGTATTGTATAATCGCACATGTAAAAATGTCAGTAAACTATCATGGAATGACTACTCTATAGTAAGAATGCAACGGGAACGATGAACGGTATGACAAATGAAGTTTCAATAAACTGTATACACCAGAAGCTCTATTCAGGCTTCTGATGCGTACAGGTAATTGAAATATCTTAAAAACAAAGAAAATTCGAATAAAGCTTCGCGCAGAACGATAATAAAAATACCTGTTCCATTGTTATTTTATATTTCGTTTTGAATAAAAGATCACGCATTCTTTGTTTAAAATGTTTTGTCTTTCGGAAGTCTAAGTTAATTTAGTTTAACAATTGCTGCGCAACAAATATACTTAGACATACGTTATTGTCCCACAATGGCTTAAGTGTTCTGGGTTAGCTCAAACACTGTAGGTTGAGTGATACATGGAAGAAATGAGGTTATTTGAAGGAGACTACCTACTATAACGTGTCCCATTATGGCTTGGAGATTTCAATTTTTGTAATTTACAGCCATAAGTCGTGATTACCTGAGGAAAATCTTCAGCTTCCGTCTTTCAGTTTTTATGAAGGAGAAGTTTTCCAAAATAGATTTTTGTTAAAATACTGGGAAAGCTTTTTCAGATACTGTGCGTTTAATTTTTCATTAACTGTGCGAGCCGAAAGCACATGCGTTCGGCACGCGACAGGCCAACTTCCTCATAGGAGACGAATGCAAAATGGGCTTATTTCTTCAAACTTTTCTGGCAATTTCAGGGTGATATTTATTTCTTACATTCAGCTGTTAGGATCTCATTTGTGTAGTCCTATGTGGCGCCGGTATTTCCCTATGGTTCCACATCAGGCATTGAAAGGGAACGAATTGTCTAGCTGTTAATAAACGTGAGTATTACAGTTTAAATCTACTCTGAGTGAAAAATTCAGAAGTGCAAAATTAAGAAGAATGTCCAACTTAGAGCTTGAATCAAAGAGTGACTTGCCGAGCATAACTAAGATGAATATCCAGTGTCAGTAATTAATCAATTTTGCAACTATAAAACTGAAAGCATCTGACTCGTGGCACAGCACTTTTGTCTTTAAATAAAAGTGCATTACAGGCCGACCAATCTTCCTTTTTGACAATTAACAGAATGATCAACAGAGAACCATCTAGTTTATGAGATATGAACAAACTGTTTTTGGCTCAGTTCCATGATATGTAAGAAGGATTTCAACTGTTTTGTATGTTTGTACGATCTGCTGATGTTTTGGAATATTTTGTTTAAAGTTTCCTCTTATTTTACCAGATGTACGATACGATCTGTGGCCTTAGACCGTGCTAATGCCAATCTGTATGTACAACACAGAGGCAGGAGATTATATGTGAAGGATCTTGTTTCAGTAACACTTACACACCAGATTGTATACCAGACATATTGCTTGAACTGTCAGTGGAAATTCCAGAAAATTTTATTTTTTATCTAGTATAACAATGCACTTCACATATAGTATGCTATCATACACGAGATGACAAAATTATCTGGGCTTTCGTTTATCATTACTGAAAACTAAGAACTTGATTTAACCGAGTTTACGATATAAACTTGCTCTACTGCAACTATTGCTTTCTGTGTATCATGCACACTATTGGCACTCTCATCGTTTGCATGATTATGCGCATTTAACGAACGCTTAAGTTCAGAACCGAAATCAATGCACAGCTCCTTCAAACGCTGGAATTTTCTATTGGACAAACTTTCCTTTACTTAAGCATAAACGATGTCCACAGCAGAGGTCACTGTATTTTCTTGTTTTGAACAAGCCACGGAAACAGATTTCTTCGAGTACTCTTTCTAAACAGAATTTTCCTGTCCATGGAAATTGGGTATTGGGTTAAGGAACAAGCAATAATATCTTTACTTTCTAAAATGATAAAGGCTTCTTGTCAGAAAAATGTTTATTTGGGTTAAAAACCACTTTCATAGTATACTATAAATATCAAAATAAATAAATACTGAAAAGTAAATTATCCAAAGATTTTTTTGTTTGGTACAATCCATTATTACATTGTTTGTATGGCCTGTATAAAATTCTGAAATTTGATTGAGTATTATAAAAGCCTTGAAACTACTTCATTTTTACCTGATGTTCTTCAAAGCTAAATAATACGTACCAGAGGAAAAGTAAATAAACGTATGTGTAAGTACATAATCAAACTTTGATGTATATGTATCTACACATTGGAAATATGTAGAATGTGATTAAACTGATAGTAATGGTTTCCAGCGATGAAGAAATGAAAATGATTTATTTTTTGGCATTCCTCGATTCTACTTGTTTTTAAAAGGGGTAGCGTTTTTCGTATGTTTCGCTGATTGTCAAATTTCCTTTTTTCTTTTGCTTTGTTTTTTTTTGTAATCGCCTTTAATCATCGGAACTACTTTCGTTACGGCCGTTTGTTTAGCATTGATAATGGAAGAATACGCGTGCATGCATTTTGGGTAATACGGTATATTGGCCATAACATCTCGTAGCGGTGAAATTGGCGCCCCCTAGAACCGGAGATTTAGTTTCCGCCGTGAAGTAAAAAGAAGGCGTGATATTGTCCGTTGGATATGCCAAATCGATATTATAGCGATAGGAAACTCGAATTCAGGAAATACCTGAGGGTTCTATAATTTGACCAGTCCCAAACACGGCCCAACAGCACTCGAATCACTACATGATGTTTTGTCTGAATTTGTTTCAAATTTCATCTGAACATAGGAAATTTTTAAAGAAATTTATGCAGAAAAGAGAAATATAAAAATACTCAATATTACTATTTTTAATAGGATATATAGCAATATCGTATCACCTTCAGCAAAGGAAATTTTCTCCCCATCATTTTTGCACAATTTTTAAGTAAAGACGCAAACGTTCCCATGTTTTGCTACCTCTCAGAACTGACAACTTTTTTTCTTCTCTATTAAGGACAGAGAAATAATTTTTGGTGGATTCTTCATTACTGATCTTTTGATTTGTAGAAACCCGGTAATCACTGGCAGGCGATCTACCCGGCCACTTTTCCACAGTTTAGTACAGTTTGATGTATTGAAGAACACAAAGCCGGCGCAGTGGTCTAAGCGATGGCCTCTGATCATTCGTCCGAAAGGGGTCCGGGTTCGAATCCCGGTGAGACATGGATTTTGTGTTTGTCTTACGGCACTGGCTCTCTCCCTTCCCTGGAACCAGTGACCCTAAATTAGGTACGGGCGACTGCTTATAGCCCATTGAGTTGCTCACGGTGGTCGTTAAAACTCCAATCAAAAAAAAAAAAAAAGGACACAAAACCTTTTCTGAAACAAATGAAAATAAAGCAAACATATGTTCCCATTCCACGCGCAGGAGATAAAAACAGAAGTTACGCCAGTGTCCGTCAGTATGCTGCACGTCACTTGCAAATGGACCTAGAATGCATAGCAATTTTTGCACCTTCCATAGCAACGAGTAGTTAAGGCCCCTTTCCCGAGAACCAAAGGAGGTTGAAACATTCATCCCATCAGATCGCGTGACACACGCATGTTTTATTGGGATTCCTTTTTTTTATCTACCCCAGTCATAAACATCGAGTTTTCCGGCAAATTTACGTCATCACAATTTGGATGATTCTCCGACGAGCTCGTTAACAAAATTCAAATTTTTATCGCAAATTGCGACAAAAACTAGCGGCAGGTTAAATCCATGTGCGTAAATAGTAAATTCTAGAGAAAATCGAAGTTAAAAAGAAGCCTCTCTTTTAAAAATGATTCCTACCTTTTTTTATTAGTGAGGATCAAAGCCAGTATTATTTGAAAGAGTTCATTTGTGTTACATTTGAATTTTTTTTTGTTTAGGACAAGTTGCGAGCTAAAGCTCATGAAATTAAAAAGAAAAATCCATCACCCATCCAAGATTGTTTTAAAGTTAATGATAAAATTTAATAAGATTATGTTTCGAACTAATTACTGCATGACTTTTATTTTGCAATGTTTAATAATTTTTTGCTTTAAAATGGATAATATTTAACAATAAAAGATAGCAAGATGTATCATATTGGCAATAAACGAATTAATCAGTTATGTTACTTTCATTTAGTTTGATTTTTACAAAATGTTAACTTGAATTTGCAGGTACTCTTTAGAATTATATTGATTTAGGGCTTTTATACGTTAGTGAATAAAAAGAAAGTGACGTAACATCTGACTCATGTGAGTTTAAAGTCTCTTTTAATGGGGTAAATAAAAATACACGATAACTAAAGACCATTCGCGCCCAACTATAAAGCTTCATCTGGGCTAGATTATGAGGGACTTTGAACACTAACAGATAACGCTGAAGCAGTTGAAGACCTTTTGGACATATTGGAACAATAATTCCGTCCGTGTAGAAGTCAGTCAATGTTTGAACCATTCTCCCGTATTATAGATGGACATTATCTGTTGTTTTTCGGTGTTTGTTCAGGACGATATCCAAAGTGAAAATGTTTAAAATACGTGGTGTCAGTGAATAAATAAAGACATCGCTAGTAGGCTAAGGAGACAGACGTCAAAAGAGCTCGGCTAGATATCGAGAGATCTAGGATACGGGTCATCAGCGGTGACCAGATAACAATACTTCAATACGTGGATGGAGCGATGGCTTTGTTTATTGTTTGTTCAGGAGATTTCTCCAAGAATCTGGAAGTTCCAAGAAAAGGCTTTCGTTGCACGGTTGCGGATAAGATATGAGTTCAGCCTCCCAGTAGAAGGTAAAAGCTCGGTAATTAATGAGTGTTTTTATTTATGCCATTAAAGAAGATTTTAAACTCACAAGAGTCGTGTTATATTATAAAAATAGTGTAACGTATTCAGTAAAAATATAGTGTTCGTCGATCTGATTTTAATATCAATACGTTTTGACTATCGATCACTTAGATTTTACAACTGATTTATTCCTTGAGAAAATAAAATTGTCGTTTATTTTAAAAGTGAAACCTTTATACTCCAGGTTATTAACGTATATGTTTTGCAAAGGTGATAATAAACCTTTAGAACAAAATCGACGTGTCCAGATTAATTCAAATGCATTTCGAAGAGAAATACAGAATATAAATATTTGCGTCAGTACGAATCCCTAGCCTTCCTAGTTTATTCCTTTAATAAGGCCAAATGTTTGAAAAGCCTTAAAGGTCAAAATGTTCACCCATGCGTTTTCGAAATAACACCGACACATAACCTTCGAAAACTTATTCGAAATACTTTCCATAAAAATGAAAATTGATGACATAGATGGAAAGTACGTATCATTTGAATAACATGTTTAACAAATTATATTGAATTCTTCATTCTTCGTCTCTGAATTTAGAAAAACAATTATAACCTTTTTTTGTAGTTTGACAAAAACGACGATTAAAAAACTGTAAGATCCACTGACTTTTTTTTTGATAAATAATTCCTTTGAAATTACAAAAAACGATTATTTCTACATCTGCCACTGCAGCGTGTGTCAAATTTGGTCGAAGGGATTTCCTTAAGCATCCCGCGGAAAAGTTGGTAGAAGGTAAATATTTGAATCGCTGAAAAGTTTTTGCTCGCAAAACTAAAAAAAGACGTTGAATTCATCGAAATCTGTAAAAATTCATTTTCCCCCGGAAATGAGATATCATGAATTCTTAGAAAATAGTTTTGTTTTTGCTGTAATGCAATGCGTATTTGAATATGACTGTTATGTAATTATTTACCTACGGCAATGACTCATTTATATAATTGATTAAACGTTCCATATTTCCTGGGAGAAGAAATTTGGCTACACGATGGCGCAACGGTCTAACTGGTGTTTTGTGACACGTGCCAGATTGGTTGGAATCCTGATGAGGCAGGAACGTGTTTTTGTAACGGCACTAACTCCTTCCTTTTCCTGGAACCAGTGACACTAAATAGGCCATGCGAAAGCTTTATAATACACTGAGCTGCTTGCTGTGGAAGTACAAGCCCGAAACAAAAGCAAAAAGATATTTGCCCTGCCCACATTCAATCATATATCACAAAAGCTTCAAAAGTAAATGTTGAAGTAAATAATATTAATAACAATATTTAAAGATTATACGCATGTCATTTGCTCTAATTTATATTTCAGAAATGCCTCATTTGTTTCAAATTTCTATACTACAATCGAACACCAACACTGTTAGCTTTGTATGTTGCGACAGAGTCAGTTCAAACGAATAGGAATTATGCAATAATATAATACCTGTATTGGGTACTTAGGACCTTTTTTATTGTGTCCAAACGACGCCCCTCATGTATTCAGCATGGAACACGAAGAAAAATTGATTTCTTATGAAATGTGAATAACGCTTACATTTTTTAGACTTCCGTGACAACGGAATGGGCCGTCTCAGAAATTGGATTTCTGAAAAGAATTTGGAAAATTGATTGGTGTGTTAGCGCGATATTGTTTAATGAAAAGAAAAAAAAACACTAAATGGAACAAGTCATCTAATGTTGAACTTTTATGCAAGAAATTTAAGGATTTTGAATACTCTAACGGAGATCAGGAAAGTATCCTTAATAAAATAGCAAGTTTGTCAGCTATTTTATCAGTTGGGAAAAGATTCTTTGTTCACAAAGGAAATCTTCAATTACTTGCTAGAAATGCTTGATATTTACAAAGTTTTTCGAAAATTTTTAAAAGCCATTTCTGACTTTGCCTCAGTCAACTGTTGATAATGTCAAACCTTCATTACAACAAACCTGAGGAGCAAGCTTATCACAGTAAATTCGTTACACTTATTGAACATACACATCAATGGTACAGAGATTAAAAGTTTTGACTTTAATTCAGCATATAAAAAAGTGTATTGATTTTTCTCCACGATTGAAATAGGGTAAGCATTATTTTACGAATTTCTCTATAGTGTATTTTTCACCTTTATGTTGAGCACTTAACAGAAATGTTTATATAAAATTTTTAAAGTTCAACGTTTTCTTATTTCTAGACTCTACTGTTAGATATTACAATCAGCACTAACAAATGCAGTGAAAAATAAATAATTGAAATTAATGCGCATATACTATTGAATCACTTGCGATTATTCTAAAAATTTGGCGAATGGAATTTTTTTCGAATTTAATGGATTCTTCCTTTGTTTTAAAATTCGGCGAATGGAATTTTTTTCGAATTTAATGGATTTTTTCTTTGTTTTAAAATTTGGCGAATGGATTCTTTATTGGCGAATGGAATTATTGAGCTACAGCAACCACTGCAATGATTTGAATAATTACTCTCCGTTTGCCCTGATGAAGCCTAGACAAGAGCTCTGCAAAACTACAGTAGACGTGAAATAAATATTTAATTGTGAATAAACGTGGCCATTTTGTTCGATGCATGTAATTAGATATATTGTGCTTAGTATTTTATTCTTAAAATCAATTATATATTTATATAAATTTTAAGCGACTGTAATCCATGAATTCAAAGTTGTAATAGTATTAAACACCTTTCACCAATCTCAGGTGAAAGGTCGAGCTAAGATGTTTGGGAGACAGAACTTAATTTTTCGCTTGGTGTATTGTCTTTTAGTAAAGGCTTCACAGGTTTCGTAACTAGCGTCTCGTGACAAGCTTGGGATCACTTGAGTTCCCCACCTTACTGGTACTTGCTCAAGTAGCGCAGACGAATCAGATAAGAGGGTCATAACAAAAGTTCTGCACACGTTAATCTAAAACTGAAGCAGATGATGCAATCGGGAAAATAATTGCGTCATGTAAAGCTCAGGCTCTGAGCAACGCAGTGGTGTCACTACGACGCGCTATTATTTAATGTGTGGACGTGAGAGAGTTTGGAAACGACAGCTCCTCAAATCGTGTGACAGCGTTACACCAGAGCTCGTACTTGAAAATAGAAACCCTGTGGGGATAAATTCCAACACAGATCAACACTGCTTTGCAAAAAGTTTGTGGCGTAGAAACTCTTGATCGAAGCACAGTTTCTCGCTAGGCATCTCTCTTTTAGAGGGCTGAAGCAGCATCAAAGATGATCACAGCTCAAGCCTAACGCAAACGGCGACAGACAAATCATCTGTCACCATTGTTGCAACACTCCTCGAAGAGAATCGCCGTTTGTCAGCCGTGGAGACGGCTAATCAGGCAAATTGGCCCACCATGTCTGCTCACCGGATTTTGAGCGACTCACGGGGAAAACGAAACATCACCGATTGCTGTGTGCCCAATCAACTCACCGCCAAGCAGAACGCAGCCAGAGTGAGCATTACACAGGATCACTTTCGCAAGTTTAAAAGGGAGGGCCACATTTGCTGAACAGGATTGTCGGAATCGATGAGATTTGGCCCCGTGATTTTGAGTGGAAACTGAAGCTACAATCAAAGGATGGAGGAATCCATGTTCACGATGTCCCTCAAAGTGTAATTGGCAATAGTCCAAAGAGAATCAAATGATTATTTTTAGATACGATGCTCAGGGCGTTGTGGTCTCTGATCGAATGACAATAGTGCGAAATGTCAACGCACAATATTATCGTGACTTTCTGAGAACAAAATTGAGACCTAAAATTTGTTAACATCACCTCACATTTTTGGAACTGCGGGACATCTTGTTGCATAACAACGCATCATATCATGGTGCAGTGTCGGTACGGTGACGTTTGTCGAAATATGGCTGGGAAACGTTATCCCACCCACCATACATCCTTGTTCTCAGTTCACTCGTCTTTTAACTTTTACCAAAGTTAAAAAGAAGGTTCAATGGCATCCGCTACGAAACGGTGGACGAATTATCATAGGACGTGACCAGAGTAATACGACAACCGAACAGAGATCGCGTACTGCGTGGCATCCAGGACCTACCTCACCGCTGGTAAGCTGTCATTAGGAGCTGAGGGAGTACATTGAACGGCAATACGATACGTTTGCTCCGTTACTTACTTCACACATTTCTCAAAAATGGACAGTGTGCGGAACTTTTGTTAGGATTCGCGTAGGCGTCATCAATGCCTTGTTAGCTTTACAATTCGCAAGTAAAGATTTCCCACTTTTGAAAGAAAGAGGATTCTGTTCATTACCGATTATCCAAGTTGGGTTTCATTACCTCACACATTTGTAACTTAAAGGAAAGTCCTACTTGTTTGACCAGTTTTCAGATGTAGAATTTTTTCGCTTTAAGTGCTTTGTCCCACAGCATGTTACAGGGCAATGCGGTTCCATCAGCATTTAATATATCATTTGCGTCATATTTAAATAAGGGTTTCTTTATGTTCCTTAATGTTCCCCTCTTTCCAGCCGCTGACATTTCCGTAATAACAGAAGTATTTCCCAAAGCAGTTTCTGTTAGGTTCGTCAGTGTCGTTATAAATATCTGCAGCCATCCACTTAAAGCCTTGAAACTTTCATCAATATTCAATTTCACCTCCATGCTTTTGTTCTTTTTGGTGATCATTCCACCAGTCGGCGTATTAGAAGGTCGCATATTCTTTATCCACACCATCACTATTACTTCGGCATTGGATGAATACGAGTGAGAAAAACATGGAATCTTCGTACTTTGACTGCACGAATGGGAGTAGTAAAAAACATGGAATCTTCTTACTATGTTAATCTCTTCCGGTTTTCGATAACCCTGCGGAGAACACATCTCTTTGCGCTTCAAATAATTTAGTAATCTCTGTATTCTTACGACATTTCTCAATAAGATATCTAATCTCTATATTCTTACGACATTTCTCAATAAGATATCTCAGGACACAAATTCTGGTCCTCGTTGATAAGTCATACCGAAAATTCACAGTAACATAAATTATGCACTAATGGATTAAATACAATTAAGTACCTTCAATCTTTAGTCCACTTGCTGCACATTGTTGGTGTGTAATATTTCTTTGTTTATGGAATTATTGACACCTATCAATACATGTCGTGATATTCCAAACATAATTCCCTTGGAGATGAAATATTCGATTTTTAATCTTTTCTTTTATGTACAGTATGTTCAAACACTATTACACTCGGGTTTCAGCTGTTTAAATGCAAAAATCACTATCTACATGTTGATCCTTTGTCTTATTTCATCAATGTTCTCTGTACCTATATTACTAATAGTTCATTAGAAATTTTAAAATTTATCAATAAAAGTCATATTCTATATATGTTCACTGTACCTGTTGCACCAGCAGTTAAACTTAAAGTTTAAAATATTTGGCTGTTAACATCCAACAAAAGTTTAAAATCACGGCATGCGTGAGATCACTAACCTTTCCATCAAACACACGGTGAAGCTTTTCGACTATTTTTAAAGTCATCCTCGGAACATCCGTCCAAACGACGATGTTACAGACTGCCAATATGCATTAGATGGGGTCTCTCTACGTGTGCGAAAGGGCTACAAGGTCACGTGCTCCTCCATGCATTCTTAAGTTTCATGTTTTTCCTCCTTCTGGTACTGTGCTGCAATCTATGTCTTATTTGCAGTTTAATTCTCCTATGTTTGTTTCATTCCTTTTTTCCCTTCCTCCCCATCCCCTCCCCTTTGTTTCCTTTCCGTCTCTCCTTTCATTCTCCATTGATGTTATTTATATAATTTTTCTTTTTCTATCAATGCCTTCCATGGTTCTGCTATGATGATAGGTTCATTATTATTACAGGCTTTGTGTTTATTTTTTTCTATGGTGAGAGCCTATGAGTACCTCAACTCCCAATCACTCTTATATCCGCTTTTGATTTGAATATCTTCAAATTTTGGTTTCGCATTTTTTTCATTACAGTACGGTACAATTGCAGTAACATTCTCTCCCTTTTCCCAATTTTTGATATGTTGATTTCTTCTTTTTATAAGTCTATTATTGGTTGATCCGTAATAATACATACTATTTTTTTAATCCTTGGTTGTTCTCATGTTCTAAAAGTATTCTACAAACTCCTTCTTTTTGTAAGATGGAAACTTTTTGTTTTGTATTATTTATCATTGTTGACATTGTTGTTACAGATTGACCAAATTTTTCTTATATCTTGCTACTTCATGATTAATTCTTCCTGTTATTCCCTTAATATGTAGAAATTATCGTATGTACTGCTTTTGGTCTAGTTCTTGTTTCTCCTCTCTTTGCCTGGAGGTTTTATTCATATTGTTTATGGTAATTACACATTTTTTTATTAAGCCTTCTGTTATATGTTCAGCATATCCATATTTCCTTGCTACTGTTGTTATCCATATTAATTCTACTTTCTCAAATAACTCAAACCACCCGATGGCACAAAAAAGAAATGATCTTTATAATCTGATAAAGAGAGCAAATGCACATACAAGTAATAATGAATTGCAGAAAGAATAATCAATGTGGATAACAACAGTAGCAAGGAAATATGGATATTCTGAACATATAATAGAAGACTTAACAAAAAATGTGAAATTACAATAAATAATGTGAATAAAACCTCCAGACAAGGAGAGGAGAAAAATCAACAAGACCAAAAGCAGTACATAGGATCATTTACATATATTAATGGAATAACAGGGAGAATTACTCATGAAGTAGCAAGATATTTAAAATATTGGTCAATCTGTAGCAACAATGTCAACAATGATAAATAATGAAGGAGTATATAGAATATCTTTAGAACATGAGAACAACCAAGAATTAAAAAAAGTATATATTATTATGGATCAACCAAAAATTGACTAATAAAAAGAAGAAATCAACATATTAAACATTGGGAAACTGAGAGCATGTTGCACCAATGGTACAGTACTGTATTGAAAAAAAAATACGAAACCAAAATTTTAAGATATTCAAATCAAAAGCGGATATAAGAGTGATGTGAGTTGAGGTTCTTAGAGGCTCTTACCATAGAAAAAAATGAATACAGAGCCTGTAATAATAATGAACCTATCATCATAGCAGAACCATGGAAGGTATTGATAAAAAAATAAAAAGAATATAAAGAACATCAATGGAGAGAGAAGGGGGAGGAATGGGAAAAAAGGAATAAAATAAACAAAGGGGAAGTAGACTGCAAATGAAATATAGATGGCAGCACAGTACCATATATAGGAAAAACATGAAACTTAAGAATGCAGTGAAAGGCACGTGATCCTGTAACCCTTTCGCACACGTAGAAAAACCCCGTAGGGAACCATCTAGTGTACATTGGTAGTCTGCAACATCATAGTTTGGACGGATGTTTCGAGGATGACATAAAAATAGTCGAAAAGCTCCAAAGAGTGTTTGATGGAAAGGTTGGTGATCTCAAGCATGTAGTGATTTTAAACTTTTGTTGGATTTTAACAGTCAAATATTTTAAACTTTAAGTTTAAATACTGGTGCAACAGGTACAGTGAACATAGATGGAATATGACTCTTATTGATAATTTTTTTGACTTCAAATCAAATGTTAGTACTATAGGTACAGAGAACATTGATGAAATAAGACAAAAGATCAACATGTATATAGTGTTTTTGCATTAAAAGAGCTGGAACCGGAGTGTAATAGTGTTTGTACATGGTGTACGTAAAAGAAAATGATTTTAACAGTCAAATATTTTAAATTTCGAGTTTAACTACTCGTACAACAGGTACACTGAACACAGAGGGAATGTGACTTTCACTGATAAAAATGTTTAAACTTCAAATTGAACTTTTAGATTATAAGTACAGAGAACATGGATGAAATAAGACAGTGTATCAACATGTAGATAGTGATTTTTGCATTTAAACAGCTGAAACCTGAGTGTAATAGTGTTTGCATATAGTGTAAATAAAAGAAAACATTAAAAGTCAAATATTTAATCTCTCAGGGATTTTTTTTTTTTTTGAATATCACGACATGTATTGGGATGTGTCAATAATTCCATAAACAAAGAAAATATACACACCAACAATGTGCATCAAGTGGACTAAAAATTAAAGAAACGTAATTGTATTTAATATACTAGTGCGTAATTTATGTTACGAAAGTTCTAGTAAACTTCCTTCAAAATTAGAAATTTCTTGTCAATTTACGAAGTGCTACACTTGACAGGAGAGGTATTGTAAAACATGAAGCACGGCATAAATGCAAATCACGATCAGTTGGTAAAAATGCATTGTTCCTCAGAACCGATAAGCGGAAAATTTCGTAAATAAGCACAGTCAGTCGAGTGAACTCTGACCTTGACAGAAGCGCGTAATGTCTGTGTCCCCACACCCTGAGGTTTGGAGCACAGCACGGCGATACTTCTACCGTTGATCACTGAACGGAGGGACCCTTTACATATCCTTCATCTTTGAACATCAAGTGGGAAAACCCCACTCTTCTAAAACTTGCCTTTATCCGCATTATAAACTGAATTTCGATTAGTTTCTTTCGTTACGGTAACTTCTTTAGTTGGGTCGCTGTGACAAATGATTTAGACTTTTTATGGTCGCTATACTGGGAGTAAAACAGCATTGCCCCAATGGGTTTCAGTGTGTAAAGTCAATGAAATAGGTAGACATATTGAAACGTCACTATAAAGATGATCTTTCTTTCGAAAGTATCCTGTGTTTACTTAATAAGAGCTCCTCGTTTTCTCGAGTTTGTTTGAGTTAATCCGTGTCTCTATGTAAGATCCAACTTGTGTGCACTATATTGAGGCCTCCATGACCAAAATGCTTAACTCATCAGACACAATATAATTTCCCTCACAGAATAAGACGATAGACGATATCGAAACATTGAGTACACATCCATTTAAACACATCACAGAGTCCAACGGAACGTCTATATACTACGGTTTGCCTATCAAAGAATCAACTACGTGTCACAAGAAATATATATCCAGAGTTGAAATTTGAAAACCATTCTACTGAGAGTCTAAATATATATGTGGATCTTTCTAAATTTTCACAATGAAGAAATCATTTAGGGCAAGTGCAAAAGTATTCAAAAATTGCTTCGGAAATCTGTACTGTTAAAGCGAAGAAAAAGTTCATAAATTTTCTCTTTTTCTCACTCATCCGAAAAAACGCAAGTAGCATGCGGGACGCAGATTAGCCGAAAGAAAAGCATTTTCTGTGACTAACGGAAATAAATTGTTCAAATTTAAATTAGCGGGCATGGTGAGAGAAAAACAATGTGGAAATGAATTACAGTAGTAGGATCTAGGAAGAAAACCAAAAAGACAAATATGTGCCAGTTTCTATTAAACGCAAAATATTGCCTCTGAGCAGGTTCACGTTCTCTTGAACTCTCTCTTCAAAGCTCTTTGCAACTTTCCCTCTCGTAACTTGTTTGCTATCGGTCTCACGGCCGTATTTATTCTTAGGTAGAGTTTACCACCCAATTAGGGTTGCACTCCCAAGCAACCCGACTCCCAACAGGTCGCATCCGAGAGAGACCGAGCAGCTATCGGCCTCACACCCACTCTGAGAAACTGCCCTAGTCAGGGGGACTTGCTGCAAGGTCAGACTCCCGGTACGCTCCATACAGCCGAATAAGGTAAAAAGAGTAAGGATACTCAAAAAGTTTTAAAACGGTTTTCAGATTTGTAAATCAGTTAAATAAAAGCACACTGATATCGAGAGAGAGGCTACCACAAGTAAACGTTAGTTTTCGTTACGGATCTTAAACAAACTACACTGAAGAGCAATTGAATTAGAGATACCTGTCTGGTAACGAGTAGCACCACGTTTCAGCCTCATGACGGTGGCGATTCGTCTCGGCATGGACTCGACAAGACACCGGAAGCGATACGAAGCCATACGGATCGACGACCCCTGAAGAAGCTCCCACAGTTCACGAAGATTTAATGGAGATGAGTCAGGGCCTCGAACATCTCTCTCGATTGCATTCCAGACGCTCGATGGGATTAAGGTCAGGTGACCTAGCTGGCCAAGGAAGCGAGGTCACCTAGGTGGAGTGCTCATTCAACCATTCGGATACAATTCGCGAGTGATGATACGGTGCATTGTCTTGTTGCAGAATAAGGTCCCCAGTGGGATGTTGAAGACGCACAAACGGGAGCAATTGGTCGTCCAGGATATTCCAGTAACGTTGACATGTGAGGGACGATGTCACACGTACCAGGGGTCCCATTTTAGTCCACGTAAACAGTCCCCAGACGAGAATGCCACCCCCACTACCTTGAAGAGTACCCTGTTAACAAAAAGGATCCATCGATTTATGTGCTTTGCTTCCGTACTCGTGTCCTGCCTTTCCGCATTTTATAACGTGAATCTTGACTGATCAGTCCAGGCAACTTGTTTCCACATGTCTACGGTAAAGTGGCGATGTTCCAGTTCCCACGCTAATGATTGCGCCCTGTGATGTGCGGTCAGCAGCGGCACCCTCGTGGCGCGATGGCTTCTGTACCCTATAACGAGGAGATGGTAATGAATGGTGTGGCTGCTTACACGTTTTTGGGCACCAGCGTTAAATTGCCGAGTGATTTCTTGCACTGTGGCCTGTCTATCCTCTGTTACAATGCGAGCTAGCCAACGATGACCCCGCTCATTCACACACTGTTGCCCACGGCAGTTGGCCCTTGCAGGGATGGTTTTACCGGATACGATGTACTCACGGTGCACCCGTGACACAGTAGCTCGTGAAAATCCCAGTGCCTGCACGAGTCCCGAGATGCAGTGACCCGATAATTCGCCCATTATGAAATGCGCTTAGATCCTTCGTCTTACCCATACTGCGTCCGACTCTTACTGATTCCCGTCGCATCAATTTTTATATTGTCTGATCGCTGCATACGTCATGTCGCTTCCCTTTACAGGGCCGCCCACAGCACCACATTTGCATAACAGTAGCTCTGTCTAATTCAATTGCTTTTCAGTGTATGCACTGAGGATCAGCAGAAAAATTTTATAGTTTTTTTCTTAAACGAATACAGTAATAATGCACTCAAAAAATTAAGCTGAACGAGTATTGATAACCTCATAAGGAAACTTGTGTTCAGCATTTTAATTGACTTCCGTTTTAGTTTTTAGTTTTTACGAGTAGGGAAAGCATAACATTATCGATCAATAATGAAAGTTGCATCTTTCTCCTCCGCGGAAGGCCCCGGGTGTTCCGTACTTAAGCATAATGCTACTTTCTCCAAATTATGCACCAGATGTGTCTGTACATACGAATCAGGAATCGAAATTGCTTGCCAGCAGAAAATCATTGCAGTTTCTGAATGTTACTCTACGGTTCAAGGACGTCATGAGATTGCCTTTAGTGTTAACGCACAAGTTATTAACCAAATTATATTAAATATTGCTCAGGTCACAGTGAAAGACATATTTTTCCTTTCCTCTTTACTCTGAATTTTTTTTTGTAATAAAACAAAAGTAATAAACTGCTATGTTCTACGCAACATTTTGTCATTTGAAGAAATGCTCTCACATGCAAGTATGTCCCACAATACACCCACTCGCATTACAACAGTCAGTTTTACACAACAATGGCTGAACATTTGAGATTTTTGTATTCTTGTTGTTTTAAATGCAAAATATATTTTCGTTTTAATTCAAGCGCAAACGTTCCTACAAGCACAGTGAGATGCATATAAAATGCTTATCAACTTTTTAGTTTATGAGCAATAAATAGACAGATTACAGATTTATGTTGCGGTTACCTACCAGCGATAAAAAAATTGCAAGACTCGATGGACATATGAAATCAAACTGATTGCCACCACATGATATACACGGAATTGCCAAAAACCTGGGATACCTCTCCAACATCTAGTCGGTCCTCCTGATGATCAGGAAATGACAGAAGCGGGACAGGTAATGGTCTCTACGGTCTCTTCTCTTTGAAGAACTATGGAGACCGTGCACACAATGCTTCACAGAGAGCGTCCCTCGATTCCTCAATATTAGATATTTTGCAATTAAACATTTTCCTTTTTCGTGAAATTTTAACGTTTCTCGCGTGATGACATGGTCTATCTGTGGAATTTATGGTCACACAGACTTAAAATTAAGTTTAACCAACCGTCTTGGCAAAGATATTCTTTATGTATTCACAAAAACGTGCAGGTGCATCACAATATACCATAAAGTTTGAAAAAAGACAAACAAAAATCATTTGTGTTGAGTAAAATATGTATCACCACTTGTCAAATCTGAAACATTTATCCATTATAGTCAAATATGAGTATGTACTAATGATTTTTACTTTAAATTATCATATTTTTCGGCATAAAGCTGATACGTGATTCAGAACAACTGATAAGTATGGGATGCAAATTCAAATATGTCCTATTTAGCAAGAATTTGCGCTTATGTCTGTGGCGTTTGTGGACTTACTTAGGGCATTCTCCTTAAATGCCATTCTACTTAAATGCTCCAGGAGTAGTCGTCCATCATATTTTGTCACATCCCACTTTGATTGCACTCTTGCATCGTCATGAGGTCTTGATGGAAGCGCTCTCCCTGCTCATCATTAACAGCCCCAAAGTTGGCGGGTAATTGATCAAGGCAAGCATTCAGGAAATGGAGCTAGACACTCATGTTTCGAACGCAAGATCTTAAAAAGCCAATACCATTCTAGCAACGAGAACCTCAAATGTATCTACCTTTTTGTTACCAAGAAAGTTTTGTATAACTGCCACGAAAGACAGTCATTCTGTTTTCTCCTTTTCTTTCATCTTCCTGACAAATTCCTCTTTACATAGAAGGCACGAATTTGAGGTCCGTGGAACACACGTGATTTGATCTTCTGGAAAAGGAAAGCAGGAAAAGCAAAGACTATTGTATGTGTTGAAAACATTCACTATAGGTACTTAATGCCTTCACAAACTGTTTCATCGTGCTGAGATTGATACTCAGTGAGTGGAAGTAACCTTCTTTCGGCTGATGATTGGGTCCATCACCATGTTTGGCATGAATGCTTCAAGGTTTCCGCGAATGGGCTACCCCTCCTTGATCCACTGTTCCTATCGAGCTCTGCTGTCCCCCATACAGAGATAGCACAAAAATTCCTGAGTACTTTCGGTTGTCAAAGGCGGAAGTTGACCATTTTCAGGGCCAGACAAATGATCCAGTTGTGCTCTTGATATTTTAGTAAGTCAATGGGCGTTTTTACGTCATTATGTTTTTCTCGTAAATGCAGTGAGTGACCAACTGGAACCGCTCCGTAAACATTGCCGTTGTGCAAGAGAACAAAATTGAAGTAACGCTTTTAGCTGCCTAGAAATAATCGGCATTATATTGCACTATAAGGGGTAACACCTATTGCCTGAGAAGACCTGGGATATCATAGCTGTATAAAAAATATTTTTTTCTTCTGCAAAATGGTCCACATGAATGGGGACCGGCTGAAGAAAGAAATTTAACAAAGAGTCCTGTGGAGACCTTCATTCAGTGGTGAAATGATAATGGTTGATGATGAACAAGATGTTGTTACATAATGTTCTGAATTCTCAAAAGATTGTAATAATGTTGTTCTTTTGCTGTTCTCAGTTTTTTCTTAAGTTCTAATGCACTTTCAGCAATTGCTTCCCTTCTGCTGCTGCGATGGAAAAGGATAGCCTGCTTATGGTGGAGGGATATACTGTTGAGGGTTAGGTAATTGTGATCGGCGAGCTTATTGCATCTTCTTAACGGGTATTTCGTATATTTCTCTTGCTCTATAATTTGCTCACATTTCTTTACTTCCACATCAAGATACTCTGTTAGCACTCCCGAAATATATCTTTCCTATCACGAGAGGCTAATCAGTTTTCCTTATGGAAAGGCTAAACAATGTTAGTGACAACCAGTACGACCTTAAATTTTTCAGAATTGGATTTAAATATGATTTGTAGTAAAATATCATGAAATTGTTTGTTTAATCATTTTTTCCTTTGATGTATTACGTTTCCGGAGCTCATAATTGAAAAATGAAGTTAAAGGGCTTAAGAATGATGCATCAAATCGTAACCCATGTTAAGTAAGACATTTGTGTTTATTTTTTTAACAAATATATCCATTATTTCTTAAAAAAAATTTTACTTATTTATAAAAAATATATATGCCATATAACGAGAGCCTTCATCAGAATTCAGTTTTTTGAAAATTTACATATTTTTAATGTGCATTTTATAATTTTACCCTAAAAACGACACATTTTTATTTTTAATAATTGTTAAAATTTAAATATTTTTAATCCGTCTCAGCTGTTTGTACAAATTCATCGTATGTATATGTGATAAAAATATCAGACTTAAGCCTTTTAAGGATTCTGAGAAAAATCCATCTAAACATTTAAAAAATCTGTTTTAAGATAAACGCATTTAAAGTAAAAAATGACAGCTTTCATACCTATCAGCATTTATTTAATCATTTCTAGCAGAATATAACGATTCATCTGGAACTTCTTACAGAAAATCAATTTCTAACAATATTTTCCTTTTATTTCTTTTTGGAGAACGTTTTTTACCAATTTAATTCATTTTTAGTTATGCTACCTAGACGCGGAAAATGTCATGATTTTTTATAACCTGGGCACAGTTTGCTCCTCGTTCAATTCCGGCAGTCTACAAAACATATCATTTTGCAATGTTTCCTTTATTGAAGCTGGCAACAGCTTCATGTACACAAAATTTCAGTGGTTTGAGAAAAAGAAACACTGTTTTCGGTATTCAATACCAGAAAACGTTGTTTACTGGCTCATTGAATTTTGGCTTCTCCCATGTGCACACTTTTTAAAGAAATCTGGATTTTCCGAATTCCAAAGAATCAGCTGAATTTCAGCCATTATTAGAAGTGAAATGCGAAAGTGAGTACTATGGTTATAGCCCATTCCTTAAGGATAAGCTAGCCGCCCCGGTGGCGCAGTGGTCTAAGGCGCTGGCCTGTGATCATTCGTCCGAACGTGGTATGGGTTCGAATCCCGGTCAGGCATGGATGTTGTGTTTGTCTTACGGCACTGGCTCTCTCCCTTCCCTGGAACCAGTGACCCTAAATTAGGGACGGGCGACTGCTTATAGCCAGTTGAGTTGCTCACGGTGGACGATAAACCTCCAATCAAAAAAAAAAAAAAAGGTTCAGCTACACGGTACTTAAACCAACTTTCTATGCATTCTGGACGCAAATCGTGTCGAAAGTGTTTGAAAACAATATTGTTTGGAATTATTTTAAAAATAATTCCAGTGCTTGAATCTTTTTATGCAATACATCGCTGTAACGGTAAGATTCCAAACTTTCATAAACGCTTATAAAATCAAATGTGATTTTTCCTGAATTCTAGGGTACTGGTCCCCCTTAATTCACACTTTACTAACGGTATTAGATGCAAACTCAGATACCTAAATTCCTTTAATGGTTTTGTGACAAGGATCTGCATAAAACAAAAAACAGTACAGAAGAAATATATATTACAAAGTAAAAGAAATAAATATAAACACTTTGTTAGGAAACCTGCAGAATGAGCGTGACCCAGGTTTTCACAGAAAATGTTATCCACAAATGAAAAAGCAGGTGCAAACTTTCTTTTCTGGAATATTCTACCTTAAATTTGCCAACCTTATAGCATTGAAGTTTGGTAAAGATCAACAGGTATTATTTCTCATGTACCAGTTCACGTGGAAAAAATCATTTAATTGCACATTTGTCCCAAATCATTTATGTCCCTCCAAAACCGAAATGGTGTGACATAAATGAAATTCTTTTTTAATTCATTTACAATTCTAATGCTTTCTCAATTTCTAGCTAAGCAAATGTATGGAAGTTTTACATAATAATTTTTTCAGTAAATGGTTTAGAGAAGGCCTAAGGTGAGTCTGCTCTTTTAATGTTTAAATTCTCAGGAATGGAAACCTTTAAAACTACGTAACTCTGATTCCGGCAAATGTATATAGCTTTCCGTTTCGAAATTGTACTTTACCTTCAGGTTGAAGCGTACTTAGCCGTGATTAGTTCACCTCTGTTTACAAATACCAAAGAGACATCCTATGTTATGCACCCAGAATTACCTTTCTCATTCCTTCTCATTGTACTTTTGAAAATCACATATAAAATGTCTGTTGAGTGACTGAAGAAAAACGTACATCCTAAACATCCCCTGTACGTGTTTCATTGCCTGTTCTTTTTTTCTTTGTTTTCTTCCTGTATGTTTAAAATTTCCTCTGGCCTCGAATACCTAAGACTGAATATCGACTTGATAAATGGAAAGAACCGTAGATTACCATACCCCATAACTTCAGGAGAAGGGCGCATTGTGTTTGAGATTATCCTGATTCCAAAGAGGCAATGTTGCTTCAGAAAGGATTATTCGCTCGACAGATTGCATTACACTCACGGTTAGCTGCCCTTATGTTCCCGTAGCCATGACCATAGTTACATACACTACAACTATAGTCTTTTAGCTAACACTGCATTTAAATTAACAGGGTGTTTAAGAAAGAAAAAATGCTTTATGAAACTTGCTATAGTTACACGAATGACGTCGAGACGGAAGTTCATTTCCTCCCATACTTGCTCCAGTATGTCGCTGTAACAGACTTCACCGCAGTACCAATGTGTATCTTGAGCTTTTCCAATGTTGTAAGCTACGAGAGACATCCTATGTTATAGCGACATACTGGAGCTTAATAATCGTAATCGGCTTAAACAGTAGTGGCCCAGGTTAAACAGTAGTGGCCCAGGTTGTGGAAACATTTTCGAAAAAGTGTAGTTTTGGTGTTTGATGGCTCATAATACCACTACTGTTTTGAGTAATGCCATACATTATTGCTGGGTTCAAGATTAAAAAATAAAAACCTGCTGTCACCCGGAACCTCATTTTCGTGGTACAGGCACCGAGAGAGAGAGAATGCACCACATTTTTCTCCAAAGATGGAAATCTCGTTTTTTGTAGGGATGTTCAAGGGCTAATGAAGTGTTTTGAAATAGAATATGATTCATCTGAGTGGCGCCTATTCATTGATTCCTCAAAAACAAGCCTCAAAGCAGTCTTGCTGCATAATGGGAATAAATTTGCATCACTTCCTGTAGGACACTCGGTGCATTTGGAGGAAAACTATAACGATGTGGCAATGATTGTTAAGAAAATAAAATATCAAGAACATCGCTGGATGCTTTGTGGAGACTTCAAAATACTAACCGTGTTGTTGGGCCAGCAGGCAGGTTATACGAAATATCCCTGCTTCCTTTGCTTGTGGGACAGTCGAGCCAGAGATCTCCATTGGACAAAAACTGACTGGCCACTTCAAAACGCCTTAGTCCCCGGCAAAAATAACGTCATTAATACAACCTTGGTTCCTCCTGAAAAGGTTTTATTACCACCTCTTTATATTAAATTGGGGCTTATGAAGCAGTTTGTGAAATAACTGCCAAAAGATGGTTAATGTTTCAGATATCTGTTTTCCAAGTTTCCAAAACTGTCTGAAGCCAAGTTGAAAGAGGGAGTTTTTACTGACCCCGACATACGAAAACTGTTATCCGATCCCCTCTTTTCAGAAACAATGGGATAAAACGAAGCGTGGGACTATTTCAAAGACGTAGTGCACAAGTTTTTGGGTAATACTAAAGACCCTCACTACAAAACCATTGTACAACGCATGTTGGCTTCGTATGAAGCTCAAGGGTGCAAGATAAGCTTAAAAGTTAATTCCTTACACTCCCATGTAGACTATTTTCTCGAAAATGTGGGAGCCCTCAGTGAAGAGCAGGGTGAAATATTTCACCAGGATGTCCGTGATATCGAGAGACGCTACCAAGGACGATGGGACGTCAATATGCCAGCTGACTACCGTTGGATGCTCAAGCGGGAAACAGAAAGTGGAAAGCGGAAGCGTGTTCGGAAAAGTATCAAAGAGAAGAAGAAAAGGTTTCATAGGCAAAAAGAATGAACACGGAATGTTAAGTACATTTCATGAAGAAATTATTTGTTTATTATAAGAAATATTTTTAGTTCATTATAATGAAATGGTGGTTTTCTCAACATCGTTATGCTTTTTTTATGCAAACACCTTTTCTTTTGCAAAAAAACTGCACGAGATGGAGAGAAATGAAGGTCATTTTTGGATTCAGCACAGTCGAAAACAAAATATTTACCAAAAACATCCCATGCAGCTGAAAAAAAAATATTTTTTGCAGATCTGTGTTATTAAGAAATGAATCTCAGAAATAAAGGGGATCTTTATTATCCTCTATTTTAAGTAACGCCCTTATAGTGATTACAATATCATTAACACCCCTACACAAACGCCATGCATATCCGATAAGTTCATAAGTAACTTATGATCTTTAAAAAGAGTGATGAAGAAATATATTTCAATTAGTCTCGAATTTCCGCTAGATACAGTAATTCACATACGATATAGCAAAAAGTTGAAAAGACTTGGAGAATATCATGAAGAAAGTTAAAATCAGAAGGGCAAATTATGGTTTAAGGAAAAAATATTAGGTATACAAAGATCGTGTCAACTTGCAAACATATAGATTTTGTAATTAACGGGGAGGAATTGGAAGTCGTAGACAATTTATTATCTTGCACTCTAGAATACATAAAGAGGGGCAGTGTTCTCGAGATATAAACAGAAGATTATTTCTAAGTAGGAAGACAACAACAAATTTGAAGAAAACCACGAAGCACAAAGATATCTGAATCTAAACAAAAATTTGAATTGGTAAGGGAAAGATTTTCCCTGCGGTTCTGAAAAGATGGAATTCTGAAAGATGGAAGATGATTCTCAAAATGGAAGACGAGTGAGAAAAAAAGGTAGATGTTTTTAAATTCCATGGCCCGCAGGAAGAACTAATCAATCAGTACGCAACCATATCAAGCCCAACTGTTCCCTTGAGATAATAATTTATCAGGAAGTCTTATGTTTTTTGGATATGTGATGCATGCCAGCAGTGTGTTGGAAAAATTTATTATGATTAATAAGGTTCGAGGAAGCAGGAGAAAAGAAAGCTAGTGAACGTGATGGTTGGACGGAATGAAAGACGATTCTAGAATGAACATACAAGTTTTGCGAGATATTGCTGAAAACAAATCAAGTGACTACTTTAATTCATACAGACACCAAGAGTTCAACCGAACAGTGAGCTATGGTAAACTGTATATTAAAATCTGGTGTGTTTGCTCATTTGGAGAACAACACAGACGAGAAACGCATTTTCTTTTCGTTTTTCTTTAAACAATTAATGATATACTGCTTTCGAAGACGCAAGAAGATCGTGAATCCGTTTTTTAAAGATCCCAGATCCACGAAATGGAGATTATCATAGCGGAATGAAAGAACAGCTTCGAAATGTAGTTGTACATTTCCAAAATATCTGCTCAATGTACGAAGAGATGAAGCAAAGGCACAATCAGTTTTTGTTTGCGGTGCAGCAAAAGCAAAAAAAAATCAACAAAAAATTACGGAAGGTTGATTGCAAAGTACCTAATATATACATATTTTTAAATTTTAGGGGGATTCCTACAGAACAACAAGTGAAAAATCCATGATATTTTGTAGTAACAAAAATTTAGTGCGGATATATATCATTCAAACGCTTATGAGAACTTTTAGGCTGAGTTCTTAAGGTTTTAACGTAACACAATCATATACATTATTTCATTCAAAGGAAAGTGCTTTTACATTTTTGCAATAAAACGGAAATCCGAAAACGCAAAATCAGAACTATTTTTTCATTTCATTTATAAATCCTTATATTTGAGATATGGCAATGTGCATTTTGATTGATTTGCATTACTCGTATTTTTTCAGATTAATCTATTTTCAAGGTAGGTCGTCATTACTTGCGGTTGAAAATTTAAATAATGATGATATGAATTACATAAATTGCCGATGTTCCGAGAATTACCGCCAAAATAACCACAATTGCAACTCTAGAGTTAAGCAAATGAAACGAAGCACACTAGGAATACTATAATGTATTCAACTCAATTCGACGTCACAAATACTTCTAGGAAGCATGCAAATTTTGGCGAATAAAAAATCGCTTAATATAATGCTGTTCTTGTAGCTGAATTGTCACACCTTATCTGACGAGATTTTACAATTATCTAATTTTACAAATAAATTGCCGTCTTCTATTTCTGAAAGAGCATATTCTTTATTAACGTATACCAATATTGAAGTTCTAATGGAAGACACATAACTGAGCAGTATTTGAGCAGCTTTAAAGAAGCATTAGTACTTGCGCACTTTTCTAATGCGAAAATAATGAGATAGATGTAATACATTTCGGAGTTGTTAGAACAAACATGAGTCTTATTTGTATTATCTCCCATTTGTATGTATTAATCAGATTAACATTTTGTTAGGCTTCCCTCAATTCATGTTAAGAAATCTTATCAACGTAAATATTCATTTTCAGTTAGGAATACTTTCCTTTAAAAAAAGACATCATCTTCAGTCAGGAATTCTTGAATTAAAGACCATGAATATCAACCAATAAAATTCAGTTCATTGCAGAATCATTTTCATTCTTTGCCAAAAACTGCTTGTAGTTAATTTTGCAAGTTACGATTAAAATTTGGCCGAAATGTTACATATGCCAATGCTGAAAAAGCATTTGTTGCAGCATGTTGGATTGTTGGTTTTCTATGGGTGTGACGTTTATTACAAAATAATAAGATACTTCTAATTTTAATTAACAAAAAGCATTTAGGAAGAAAAAAGTTAACCCTTATCTTGCTGCATTGCAGACTCTATTTAAAGTTCTTATGGGGAAAATGACAATGAAGCAGAGCGGTGACACATCTCAAAGCAGCATTCATTAATGTGGAATTGATCTTTCAAACAATCGAGATTAAAATATGTAATTTTAAGTTCTACCATGATTTAAAAGGTATAATGTTATTCGTACAATAATCGAAAGTTCCAGTACCAAATCATAACATTTCGGAATTTAGTTATGTTTAAGAATGACTCAGATTTATTATAAGCTTTTTCGAGTTTGCGTTGCAACTGCTTTAGATTCGCTTTATAATTATGAAATTAAAAATGAATCTAAGATATTTGTAACTGTGGTGTCGATCTAGAAGAATTCGTCGTTAAATTTTCAGTTCCATTCGTAGAATTTCCTTTATTGTCAGTTCATGTCGTAAGGCGTTTTTAAGTAAATAAGGTGACTGTATTAATATCAAGGTTCTTCTTAGATATCTGACATGATATCCGAAGTTCAATTGCGTATTAAAGACTTAGGAAAATTTCTAAAGAAGAGACATTTAAATAAATTATTCTGCAGTGTTTCCTTTTCTTATTGCAACATTTCACTTTTCGTGGCAAAGTGCAGGAAAGATGCGGTGCGCTCTAACTAGATACTAAAAGGTCTCTATAAGAAGCACCCCACACTTCACCATTTGATTCTGCACGCGGTTTGATCGTATATTTTTGGCCACACATAGACTGTCACGTACGTTAAATATGGTAGCAAACACGAAAACCTACGGCATATCGGTATACAAGGTCTGAGATTGGACTCCAAAGAAGAAACTAATTTTGCAGCTGCATCTGCTAAGCATCCTTTTGGATCCAGAACTACTTAAGCATTATACAGAACTGGACAAAACGAACCAGCCTCGTGTGAACAAAGTGGCAAAGGTCTTAGGTTAGAAACATAAGGAAGGTTACCATAATCTTCTGAACAGAAGCTGCAAAATGCAAAGGAAATCCAGCTAAGACATACATAGATAAAAATTCAAAGCCGTCGACGCAGTGTATTTTTATCATGAAGCAGGCAAACCACACATACCATATTTTAAATATTCCTTCTAAAAACGTAGGATCCAAAAAAAACGTCTTTATTTACAATTTTAAAAATGTAGTTGATAAAAGCCCTGGAAAGCACTTTCGAGACCATTATGGCCGCAACATCCGGCCATCGACTGAAATCAGATTATAACGGATAAATGTTAAATAGTAACAGACAAGAGCAACAGTATTGCACATTATGTAAATGACCACATAAATCATTGCCATTCACGACAAACTATTGTTAAAAGTTCGTTTGTAATCAGATTCCTCCAGGTAGAGGAAATAAATACAGGCACGTCTTCATTACAGTACTTTGGTCTAGGTTTAATGATATATAGACTCTCAGTAAACCGCATAGAACGTTTATTAAAAGCAGTTATTATAGACTTTATTATAGACTCTCAGTAAACCTAATAGAACGTTTATTAAAAGCAGTCAACAGTAAGATCTCATTGCCGCAATCAGGTTTTAAGTCTTTTTCAGTAACAATTTTGGACTATGTCGAAGCAGCAGATTCTCTACGGATGGCATATCTGTGTTCAGCCCTGCGAGTACCCAGGTTTCGATACGTCGAACCAACATAGCAAAGATTTATATTAGGACAAAGTCATCTATAATACTGTTACACACGTAATATATGAGTTTTGAAAAGACAAGTTGACTTCAATGATAATGGAATATTTATAGTTGAACTTAAGAATATTTCTTTATATACGGTATGTATACATTTAAATGTTGAAACCTCACATAGGTTATATTTAGTGAGACATAAAAACAGCAGTGAAGCAAATGGAGCGACACACATTGCACTCACCTTACTCCGGTTTCAGTCATTCTGGCTTGCAATCGATCATGCTTCTACTCTAGTGTTGTACCGCATCATTAAAGGTATTCCACGTTCAAAGTTGAACACAAATACGAACATCAGCAGAATTCCACAAGAAGGGGGTGATATGTTAAAATAATTTTGAGACCATTGTCAAGACTAGGTTACTTTGACGCAGCCAGAATTTTATCAGTTGAAACATTTTGCTGTTCTATACCAAGCTATTATGAAGTATCAAAATTAAAAGATTTAAAGGAATTACATTTTTTTTAAAAAGTCAACAAGTCCCTTCTCACTCGTCCGGACATGTTTCTGGCAATACTATGCCCATCTTCATATCCGTGCGTAGGTTAATCATGTGATTTACAACTTTTGCTATTGTTGCACCATTTGGTGTTCTTTCCTTTTTTCAACAAATTTAGTTTTTATATAAAATTTATTTATATAAAAATTTAGTTTTTATATAAAAACTAAATTTGTTGAAATGTCTCATCCAACAACGATTAATAATGAAATTACAAGAAAGAACACCAGATGGTGCAGCGAAGTGTTTCGCACAGTTTATGTTCGTACTTATTTTCTACGTACATATGTTGCACAGCTAGATGCTGAAATATGAAATTCAAACAAATTTATTTAATATCATGCAGAGCTTCACCGTGACGAGATCCAATTTTTACACTTTTTGGAAAAATGGTCCAATTATTCAGTCATAGCACTCCATACATTTTTGTATTATGTTTTAATTTAATTTTCTAGTAAAATATAATTCCTGACAGTGTAAATCCAAACCGCGTAATTGCAGCATTTCAGGACCGCTTTTAATATGAGTAGGACTTAGCCTCAAATTGCATACTTCATTTTGTAAAAATACCAGCTAGAGTTTTAGTCAGTGGCAGGTTGAATATTTTTGTTAGAAGCTTTTTTTGCTCATCAAACTTGTATAATTTATCACTTTTAAAAGTTAAAGTGTTTTCAATATGTTGAATGTCTTATAAAGTGTATCCAAAAAGCGACAGTATGATATTGAAGAAAAAGTATAAATAAAGGGATGCGCTTTTTCTCTAAAATTCATGTCCGCATTCTCTTTCATGTTGCGCCTGTAATCGGCTTAAACAGTAGTGGCCCAGGTTGTGGAAACATTTTCGAAAAAGTGTAGTTTTGGTGTTTGATGGCTTATAATACCACTACTGTTTTGAGTAATGCCATACATTATATTTCAAGGGAAAGATAATTTCATCAAACACGCAATGCAACAAAGTTTGTGAAATTATCTGAATTCTATGAAAAGTTATAGCCAAATAACCAGAAAAAGGAAGCAACACTTGCTTAGGTTGATATGAAGTAGCTTTCCTCCATTTGAATGTGGCCAATGAGCATGAGTGTTTAGAGAGCCATTCAGGTGTCATCTTGTTTTGACAATGAGCCAAACAGGTCACAGTAGGATTCAGCTATTGATGTCATGTATTGGAGCTGAGAGGAGGACATTTGTCAGTGGGTTATGTGATTGCCATCAAGTTGATTGTTTTTTATGTTCTTTTATTTAGTGAGCTTGTAAAACGTAATAAAATTAAAGAAATGGCGCAAAGAGGTGACTGGTCATCCAGAACGCGATGTAAAATAATACAAATAAGTGCACAAGGCTTCGAAGAGGTATAAAGAGACATAGTCACTACAAAACCAGACTGGTAAAGGCAGGAAAAGGTGCACAACAGCATGGGGTGATAGAAGATTTAACAGACTGTTCTTAGGTGACAGAAGAAAATCATCTGGGTGTATGCAAGATGAAATGGCGCAATGCAATGTGAATTTCAGTTAAAGGACTGTTCGGCGCAGATTGTAGAAATTTGGTCTAAAAGCTAGAATTCCACGAAGAAAGACATTTTTATCTCACAAAAAAAGGTTGAAAAGATTAAAGTGGGATGAAACCCATGTTAACTGGACAGCGAAACAATGGGACATTGTTGTTTGTAGTGATGAGACCAAAATCTCCCTGTTTGGTAGTGATGGCATAAAATACGTAAGGAGAAGAATGGGAGAAGATGTGCATCCTGTTTGCCTTATGTGTACCGTGAAACACCCAGTTAGTGTTATGATCGGGGGTTGTAGGACATCAAAAGGTGTAAGCAGAATTGGCGTAATTAATGGGAATATAAATGACCAAAAATACATTAATGAAATACTTGAGGGCAAACTGAAGCTTTCCGCACGTGATCTTTCCCAAGATAATAAAGCATTTATATATCAACAGGATTCAGCTCTATGTCATGTTGCTGCTGTGTGCAAAACTTGATTTCAAGATAATCATATTCCACTGCTGGAATGTCCTGGCAGTAGCCCAGACCTTAACCCCACCGAAAATCTATGGAGCCGAATAAAGATACTTGTTAGTCAGAAGCAACCCAGCAATAAAACCCAATTAATAGAAGCAATAATTTAATCTTGGTCTCACATTATAACACCTGCAGAACTAAACAACTTGATTCACTAAATGCGAAGGCGTTGTAAGGCCGTAATTAACGCTAATGTTTATCCAACTAAACATTAACTGACGTGGTAAGAATTTTTGTATATCTCATTTTTTCCAGGTGTTTCGCTTTTCTTCTTTATAACTGCTGTTCTAATACAAAATCATTCATGAAAGTTATTCCATTACATTTTTGATGAAATTATCTTTCCATTAATGTATACTTTTATGGTATTTTTCCAAAAAAAAAGTGTTGTTATGAGCCACCAATCCTAAAAATACACTATTGACAAAAGGTTTCTACAATTTTGGCCACAACTGTATTTATTTTCCATTTTACTGTATTTCTTTACTGCATTTATTTCAAAGAGCAATTAAATAAATTAAAAAGAGTTCCAACTTTTTTTACGTTTTTTAATATCTCTTTGTAATAAACATCTGAAGACGTAGTGCGACGATGCTGACTTTTTCTCGTCATTTGTCTTCTGCCAGTAGAGCGGTTGTCAGATGTTTAAAACTACCTTTCATACTGCACCGACTGCTGAACATGTAATTAAGCAACATTTTGGGGACTCTCGCTTCGCTAACTCAACTATTCTTTACGAAAAGCTTGTACATTTGGTTGTGTGAAACATGAGCTTCCAATTTTCGGCTGCTATCATTGTAATTCTCTAGTACAAATCAATGCATAATGGTGTTTTAGGGACATACGAAAATTGAATTATCTGTTATAGAAACAAACTGTCAAATCACGTGGAAATATTACTTAAAAAACCATTTGACACAGGAGTTCTCTACATTTGAAATAATAATACTACAACTGAAACACATGCCATGCGGTTTATTCTGTACCTCAGACGTTAACATCAGCGGTGTGTTTAGTAATTTTATGTCGACTCTTGGGCAACGTATTAGGTTCAAATTCATTTATATTTTTTTCGGTTGGAAAATAGTGAAGTGCATTTAAACCGTTTTCATCAATTTTAAAATAAATTTTCGGTTTAATAAAATAAAAAAGTTAGCAGTTCAGTGTTTCTGATACTTCTCGTTAATATGGTATTAATTGCAGATGTATTAAAATCAGTCATATTTGCATGCCTACCATAAAACTGAATAATTTTCAGTGTTAATATATTGATATATTCTTCACATCACGTTACGGAATACTAACCAGCGGAAAATTAGCTGCAATGCATAAATATAATATCTCAAGAAACTGAGAAATAGGATATGCTTTTTCTTGCAGCAATGGAACCAGAGAGGACTTAGTGAGAGTAAGAACATGATATGGAGTCTCACCGAAATGAATTTGTTCTGAATATTTGATATTCGCGGCCCTGGTAGCGCAGTGGTCTAAGCGATGACATCTGTTCATTCGTCCGAAAAACGTCCGGGCTCGAATCCCGGTGAGGCATGGATGTTGTGCTTGTCTTACAACACTGGCTCTCTCCCTTCTCTGGAACCAGTGACCCTAAATTAGAGATGGGCGACTACTTATAGGCCATTAAGTTGCACATGGTGGTCGTTAAACTTCCAACCAAAAAATAATATTTGAGATGTCAGATACGAAATGTACCACTGAAATTTCCTAACTGAAAATTTAGGTGGAAAAGACAATGAAATGTATGCGGTTAAATACGGGATTAAACCAGTTTACAATACAAATTGGAAGTTGAGAGTACGTCTTTTGGTGCAAATTATAACAAGAGTGTAGGGCACTCTTCGGCTGCCAATTTCTGTAAAGTGTTAAATTCAAATAGCTCGGAAACTTGAGACTTGGTCGTTCTGGGTAGTATAGTGGTTAGCTTACTCAGGCGAAAACCGTGAGGCGCAGATTCGATTCCCGCTTCAGGAATATGGAATTTTCAAGTTTTCGGATATTATTTGGCTTACCACACTTGTCATAATTTACATCAATAGGGGGAATCAAAACTCAAATTTGTATTAACGTTTACGCGAATAATACGTGTCTTTGAATGCGATATTCAGCAGAAAATTCTACAAATTTGTGTTTTGAAATTGCAGATGCCAAAGCAGTGTTTTTTTCGAAGTCGGTTTGTTACATGAATTCGGAAACACCTAAATTAGCTGAACTTATCAATTTAATTGATTCGCTTGTACAACCCACTTCTGAGGCTGGAAACAATGGCTGCTTAGAATTTCTTGATGTCTTTGGGTCACGCATTGAAGGATCCTTTAGTAAAAGGTACAACAGTTTTTCGCAAACAATATTCTACCTCTTTATCCCCAACCCACATGCAGTGTCAAATCAGCCATGGAAACAAAAAAAATCTGTGCTTTCTACACATACGTATATTGTGCTATATATTATATGCTCAACTGAGGATTCCTTGAGGGAAGGGTTTGATTTTGTTAAAGGGATTGATAACACAGAAAATACATTCATCCGTTGTAGACAAAACTGTCCGAAAAGTTAGAATCTCAAATTTGTCTGCTCGCTCATGCCAATAATATTCCGAGTACGAGAGAATTCGGCTGTTATCTTATTTACTCTTCAGATGTGTTTCATAATTTTAAATATTCTCATAAGTTAAGTTTCACAGTTAGTTTCAAACCTATAAACAAGGTGAATTTTTACTGATCAAAAGACTATGTAGAATACATAAATTCCTGTGCAATTTATCAGACCCCTTAGAATGTGGATATTCGTACATATAACAGTTCCCATGTGAAGGAAAACAAGACTTACCTACGGAAGTGTGAACTGGGGAAATCGTCTTTAGCCTAACACTGTCACGAAAAGAACTATCTGTTTTATGTTTTGAAAACCTTACGCTTATTAAAAAACCTTATTCGACTATCAAGCATAATTTATTAGGAGCTTCCCACATACACTGCAACTTTTTCACGTTTTTTTTTCAACGATGACATCTACTCAAAAGTATAGTAGATGTTAAGATAAATACTTAACTCTGCATAAACTTTGCTATTTTATTCTGTTTCAACGTCGCAAGATTTGGGATCGTAAAATACATATAGGGGGACTTCTAAATTGTCAATCGCAATAAGAATTTAATAATATGGATGGTTTTCCAAATTGTTTGAGGCACTCTATCAATACGTAAAGCTAAACAACTTTATTTCCAGTAAAACTGAAAAACGAAACACAAAGCTGTCACTGTACTAGGTAATGAACTTCCACGCTTTGTTTTATATATAGGTGAAGTTCCATATTCCAATCAATTACGAACTAGTTTCGTTTATCAGACAGCTGGTTATTTTTTAAAATATAGACTAGTTTTGTTAATTTAGCATTCCTGTTTCGCACATCCATGCTTATTCTTTGCATTTTTATGCCCGAAAAGATTTATTTCAGAAATTCCAGAACAGAAGGAACAATAAATATTATATGTAATTTATTTTACCAATGTCTGACTGAAAACTTGCTAACTGTGGCATTAGTTAAAATCTGTCCCGCTGCCAATTGGCATTCTCTACAATGCATGAAAATAAGCCGTTTTGGTGGTGAAATAGAAGCTTTGGAGAAAATATTGGCGATTACCTCTTCTAAAAAAGTCAGAGTAAAACAATCTTTAATTTTTATTCCATTAAGTGACAATAGTTATGTCATTGTTGACGAAAAATCCTTCTCTGCTGTACTCCAGCCACTACAATCTCGCGTGGACCCAATTCTCTGGTCGACCCGCGTTTCTTCTTCACTTCCCTTGAACATTGGAAGAAGTTCTTTTCTTGTGCTGTCATCCATGATATTTCACGATTTCATCTCCCATTTTCCCCGGCAAAATGGAGTACGGAACACGAAGTAGCGTACAAAAAATGGGCGGGAGTCCCCTAGAATTTAGTGTTCTTATTAGTCTATGCCCCATTTATGTATTTTAAATCATTCTGAGTCTTAGTTCTCATGTGCCAATGTCAAACTTTGCTTCTGCAATGTAAAGCAGTTTTAGAAAATCAAGATATAATCTGTTGAATGCGATTATGTGTGTGGGTTTCTAATGTTTTGATGTGGACCAATAACTACTTTTGAACGACCTCTCTGAAAGTAGTTTTTAGGAGAAAGTTCTATAAATAATAAAGAGCAATTTCTGAACAACATCTGTACTTTTTTGCACTGGAGCTTTTAGAACCAAGCCACAGAATAAATGTATTCCCCAATTTTTCAATTAATTTGAAACGTATCCTGTTAATATTTCATTCTTTAGAAATTGTATAGATAGTAATAAATTCAAAATTGAAAATAAGTGTCAATATTCCTTTATAGTAGGATTCGGGATCTATAGTATAATATTTTAACTGTAAATATTCTATAGCCCGTTGTTTGTGTAATATTGCAACACTTTATGTTTTTTATATTTCCAGTTGACAATTAAATAAAAGTTGGCGAGTTCAGATTACATTTGGCGAAAGGGTTGGGGAAAACTTTGAATCATCCAGAGCAACTACTGAAAGTGGCCGTATATCCCAGATCTATCTGCAAAAGTTGCAAGTACGATTCACGACATGTATTAATAGTTCGGCGCAGTCTAAATGAGATCGAACCATCCACCAATGCAAGAGCATCCTACAGCTTAAACCACTAGGCAGCTGGAAGCGCTTATTAATAGCAAATATGCTACAAATGATATATTTTTCAAGACTTTTCGAAGAAATAAATATTCTCCGATAAGCATCTCAACATGTTTTAAAGCTTTACTTAAAAAATAGAAGTGGCTGATGGTGCTTCTTGTGTCAAAGCAGAAGAAATGTACTTCGAATAAAATGTATTCAAGTAAGTTTTCCTGCTTTCCCATTCTTTTAAATTCAGTCATAAAACTTAATTGCCGCAAAGTGTAAGTACTCCAATATATTCATATTCAGTATTCTACGAGAATTTTATTTCAACTTCTCTTTGGATCACAGCATAAAGTTGGACATTTTCTTTGAGATGCGTCATCCATTTTTTCTGTTTTTTTGCGAGCCACTTATCAAACTGGGTTTGATAAAAGAAATAAAGCTAAAGTCTGAGAGCACAGCTAAAATAATAAAAACGCGATGGGAAATAATAAAGTAAATTAAATTACAGTGAAATAATTAATAAATTTCAATATTGTCTATCGCCTTTTTAATTCTGAATTTACACGGTTTTATTTCATTTTCCGGAAATAACCCTTGGATAGTTTAAAGAAAAATATTTGAATTTAAGAGAGAAACGAAGATTTTCTTTTGAGGTATGAGATCAATTATATGATAACTAAATATGAAAAATTTACAGCCTGTTTAAAAGCAATTTTTTTCTTTATTAATATAACGATCCTACAGTTTTTCTATGAAATATGTTTACGACAGGAAAGAAGAAAGAATGATGTTTCTTTAGTTTTTTCTCATCACAAGTTACAATAATTTGTATCGTTACTGAAAATTCCAGAAAAATGTGACCGGACATTAGGGTTGAAGCTCACTGAATCATTTTGTCCACTATAATTCTGCACCAAGAAAAGATAGTAAAGATTTATTTAAAAAATGTATGAATCATCTTACCGCAAGATGTGTGTGGTAAATGGTCAATATGTTTTGATAAATCAAGAAAGGACAACACAAAATTTCACGTCATGCATCTGACGTATCTATTTACAGCATAAGGTATAAAATCAGTATGTTGCTAAATTTTGTATTCTTATTCCGAAGGTATATTTATTTCTGCTTAGAGCTGCAGAAAGGTGCTTTATTTAATTTGAAAATGAACTGTGAAAAAATAATTACTTATTGTCAACCGTTTTAAAAGATGAGTCGAAACATTCGATGTTTCACTATGTACTTCCTTTAGTTCATTTCAATGCGATATAAATAATAAGCAAATATGACAGAATTGGCTGGACCTCCAATTTCTTGAAAGGAAAACGTCATTGAATTTCCATTTCTTTTTCCTGTTCTTCAAAAGGGAAGCCTGGCGGTCGATACTTTGCTGACACTGAAGATCTATTCCCGTAAAAAGAAATATTTAGACCAGAGGTCCGCTAACCTGTACGGCATACCATTGGTGATACATGGGAGCGTTCCAGGTTGTCGTGTTGAGCAAATATGAAGAACAAGACATCATCTTCAGTTACTTCGAGTTTATGGTGGCAGCGGCATCAATAGGTTAAAGGGCGCCAGTATCAGAAAACCAAAGCATAACTACAAAGCATGTGGCAAAAAAAAAAAAAAAGAAACATTGTAAATAGCTGATAAAAAACAACAAACTACCTAGAACGAAAAACAACGAGACATTGTATAGGAAAGACGTAGAAGACGTATAACAATTGTTTTCTTGACAGCGAATCGGGGTTTCTCAATTAATTGGTAGATTTTGTGAAGGAAAAAAACCATAACGTTAATGAACGAAACGGCGCTACACACATAAAAGATGCACAAGGGCCAGAAGAGCATTGCACGTCTCGTATATAGGAACTGTGTCTTCACAATGCAGATGGCGGTGACAAGCTAACGCTAATACGGAAACGCTAACCAAATTCCATGCAACGGTTTCGTCATAAGTCTGCGGCTCCAATAACTGTCCTGAACAATGCGGTTTGATCGCAAATTTTTGGCCAAACATAGACTGTCACGTACGTTAAATATGGTAGCAAACAAGAAAACCTACTACATATCGTTATACAGGGTCGGAGATTGGACTCCAAAGAAGAAACTAATCTTGCAGCCGCGTCTGCTTAACATTTTTGGATCCAGAGCTACTTAAGCATTCTACATAACTGGACAAAACGAACCAGCCTCGTGTGAACAAAGTGGTAAAGGTCTTAGGTTAGAAACATAAAAAAGGTTACCATAATCTTCTGAACAGAAGCTGCAAAATGTAAACGAAATCCAGCTAGGATATACATCGATAAAAATTCAAAGCAGTCGACGCAGTGTATTTTTATCATGAAGCAGGCAAACCACACATACCATATTTTAAATATTCCTTCTAAAAACGTAGGATCCAAAAAAACGTCTTTATTTACAATTTTAAAATTGTAGTGGATAAAAGCCCTGGAATCCACTTTTGCGACCACTATGGCCGCAACATCCGGCCATTGACTGATATCAGATTAGAACGGAAAAATGTTATATAGTAACAGACAAGAGCAAAAGTATTGCACATTATGTAAATGATCACATAAATCATTGCCATTCACGACAAACTATTGTTAAAAGTTCGTTTGTAATCATTCGGTTTCTTTTTCCCGAGATTAATGCAAAATCACATTCCTCCAGGTAGAGGAAATGTGTACAGGCACGTCTTCATTACAGTATTTTGGTCCAAGTTTAATGATATATAGACTCCCAGTAAACCGCATAGAACGTTTTTAAAAGTAGTCGACAGTAAGTTCTCATTGTCGCAATCAGGTTTTAAATCGTTTTCAGTAACAATTTTGGACAATGTCGAAGCAGCAGATTCTTTACGGATGACATATCTGTGTTCAGCTCTGCGAGTACCCAGGTTTCGATACGTCGAACCAACATAGCAAATATTTATATTAGGACAAAGTCATCTATAATACTGTTACACACGTAATATATGAGTTTCGAAAAGACAAGTTGACTTCAATGATAATGGGATATTTATAGTTGAACTTAAGAATATTTCTTTATGTACGGTATATATACATTTAAACGTTGACACCTCACATAGGTTATATTTAATGAGACATAAAAACAGCAATGAAGGAAATGGAGCAACACATATTGCGCTAACATTACTCCGGTTTCAGTCATTCTGGCTTGCAAACGATCATGCTTCTTGTTTAGTGTTGTACCACATCATTAAAGATATTCCACGTTCAAAGTTCAACACAAATACGAACATGAGCACAATTCCACAAGAAGGAGGTGATGAGTTAAAATAATTTTGAGACCATTGTCCAGACTAGGTTACGTTGACGCAGCCAGAATTTTAGCAGTTGAAACATTTCGCTGTTCTATGCCAAGCTATTATGAAGTATCAAAATTAATAGAATTTAAAGAATTTAAAACATTTTAAAAAGTCAACAAGACCCTTTTCGTTCGTCCGGACATGTTTCTGACAATACTGTGCCCATCTTCAGCGGTCTGGTATAATAGACATCCATATGCTTTTATTGTACTGATTACCTCCCTGTCACCAGTCGACTCATCGCTCATTGGTCCTGTATCCGTGCGTAGGTTTATCCTGTGATTTACAACTTTTGCTATTGTTGCACCATCTGGGCTTCTTTCCTGTTTTCAACAAATTGAGTTTTTATATAAAATTTATTTTATATAAAAATTTAGTTTTTATATAAAAACTAAATATGTTGAAAATGTGTCATCCAACAACGATTAATAATGAAATTACAGGTAAGAACACCAGATGGTGCAACAATAGCAAAAGTTGCAAATAACATGATTAACCTACGCACGGACACAGGACCAATGAGCGATGAGTCGACTGGTGACAGGGAGGTAACCAGTACAATAAAAGCTTACGGATGTCTATTGCAACTGACCGCTGAAGATAGGCATAGTATTGCCAGAAACATGTCCGGACGAGCGAGAAAGGACTTGTTGACTTTTTAAAAAAATTTTATTTCTTTTACATCTTTTAATTTTGATACTTCATAATAGCTTGGCATAGAACAGCGAAATGTTTCAACTGCTAAAATTCTGGCTGCGTCAACGTAACCTAGTCTTGACAATAGTCTCAAAATTATTTTAACTCTTCAACCCTTCTTGTGGAATTGTGCTGATGTTTGTATTTGTGTTGAACTTTGAACGTGGAATACCTTTAATGATGTGGTACAACACTAGACTGGAAGCATGATCGATTGCAAGCCAGAATGACTGAAACCGGAGTAAGGTGAGCGCAATATGTATTGCTCCATTTGCTTCATTGCTGTTTTTATGTCTCACTAAATATAACCTATGTGAGGTTTCAACATTTAAATGTATATATAGCGTACATCCCCTTGTTTTCCCTAAGGGGATAAAGATTAATGGAGATTATCTAACCCACCTTCGTTTTGCTGATGACGTAGTCATATTTGCAACTACCATATCAGAGCTGCAGAGTATGATCCAGGAACTTGCTGACAAGAGCAAAAAAGTGGGATTAAAAATGAACTTTCAGAAGACTAAAGTGATGTTCAATGCTTTTACAAAAAATGAAGATTTATCGATTAATGGAGAAACACTGGAGATAACAGACATGTACGTTTATCTTGGACAGCAGATATCAAGTGAAGGTCACATTGTGGAAGAAATTAATCGGCGTACAAAACTTGCCTGGAGAGCTTTTGGAAGAAACAGTATAATTTTCAAGAGCAATATGCCATTATGTCTTAAAAGAAAAGTGTTTGATCAATGCATCCTTCCAGTGCTTACGTATGGTGCAGAGACGTGGACCTTAACTAAAAGAGACATACAAAGGCTGCAGACAACTCAAAGTAGCATGGAGAGGTGCATGCTTGGTGTAACCAGGAGAGATAAGAAGAGGAACTCGTGGATCCGAAAAATGACAAGAGTGGAAGACATCACGATCAGAGTTAAATCCCTGAAACAACAATGGTATTGGTACTGGTAACTGTGGGTACCATAGTGGTACCCAGTTGATTGCTATAACGAAGTACAGACTTCGGAGATTCATTAAAAGCTGCAGTACAGAAAACAACAGTGCGGAAAGTAAGTATAACAACGATGCAGCACAACGTTACAGAAAGGAAATTAATATACACACGAACAATGAATGACCTAACGGCATGTCAAACACTATAACACATGTGCACAAATGCATGAAATGTACTATGCTATCATAAACCAACCGAACGGAACTGAAATGTGGTTAGAGCGTAAAACAACATTGAGTACCTCAGCAACTTTATAAAAATAACAAAGGTTAGAAACGTGCCAGTATAATAATCCGCGATAGAGGAAAGCACTAACACAGCAAACACTCACAATTATAGGTAATTTAAAAACAGGCACAAATTCAGGAAACAACAGATAAGATAATGATGAGATAATGAGGAGATCACACAAGTAACGAGACCGATTAGTTGTGAAAACACAGCAAAAACACGCAATTATCGAAAATTTAAAATACATTACTTGTGAAACACAGCCAAACACACAAATAAAGCAAATTTACATAACATTACTTGTGAATCACAGTAAAAGCACACAATGAAAACATCAGAATCAACATGCACTAAGTCTACAAAACCAGGGAATCTGCGAACGGGTTGGCAAATCCCTAGCATTGAGAGAACAAAAAGTAATCGGTGTGAGGAAGAGAGCTAAAGGTCATCGGTAAAATGATAGAAGGTATCACATATATGCTTCTCAACGAGCTCCTTCAAGGAGGCGAGACGGCGCGTGTAACGTCTCAAAAAAGGCTGATACCGAGGATCGGTGGCATACACAGATATTTAACAAGTGACACATAAGCTTCTAATTGCGTTGCCGCTGCATACCAGGTCCAGATCAGGTGAGTGAAGGAATTCTTCAGAACCAACAATCGTACGTGCAGGTTGAAAAAGACGTAAAAGTTGCTGTCTGGACAGTGGTTCAGGAACTGGAGGAAACGTATCAACTGCCTGTAGAATCTCAGCATCAGAGAGAGGATTGACAGGACCTGAGCGGAGAAGCATACTGTTTGAAGAATCATCAGGTGGAGAAACACCGGAACCGGAAACCTCGGGATCACTAGATGAATCCTCAGAATGTGGCACAGAAAGTTGTTTTAACTTTTTCTGTTTTACAGCGCCTTTGGAAATTCCAATCCGCTTCGAAGAAGAAGCTGAGGCGGATGTATCCTATAGTGGATCAGGCTCACCTCCCAAGTCAGGAGACGAGGAAACGAACGTCGCCGAAGAAGCAGTACGTAGCTGAGCTGCCTTAGTGGAGACTGGTACAACAGCCGAGGCTTCAAGAAGATGTTGCAACAAGGGTATGGTAGACAAGGTTGTAAATGGAGATCCGATATCCGAGAGGCTAGGAGAAGAGCCAAACGGCCGATCTGCCAAATCACCACTCAACACACCCGGATCGGAACACTCCGCTGTAGACACATCTGTAGTCGAAGACAACTCTGTCAATCTTGAAGGTGGATGCACAATCGTACGGGTCGGGAGAGGAGGAAAGGCAGCATTGTCCGTGACGGAAATGTTCGTCTGACGGAGAAACGAAGAATTCGCGTCAGGCAAACTACCGGTAGTGGGGATAGTAGAAACACCAATGTGGTCAGCAGTGGGATGCGAACTTGATGTACGTCCACGTCGAACGCGGTTACAGGAGGCAGTGGTGAGATTCTGTGTTAAACAGTGTGTACAATAGTGAGCAGTGAAAAACTTGAAACTGTACGTTCGTGCGCCAATTTCAACAGTAGCTTCTGTAGGGCAATCCGCCAAGGCTTTCTCGGTGGGAAAGACGACCAATAACTGACGGCGAGGTCCTGTAGCATGTGCAAATCGAGTTCCGCGGGGAGCGTCAGAGAGGCGACGGACCTTGCCAACAATTTTACAAACATGACTGACAAGGAGAGGAAGTGCAGTATCCGGCACTTCCTGTGGAACAGGATAGAACGTGATGTTCAGCGGTCTCTTGGAAAGAGGCGACGGGATGAGATGGTTTGTCCCAATCGAAAGTCCGTTTGCAAGAAAAAAGTCAGAATCCTCCTTGTGATTGAACTGTACCGAAATACCCCGAAGAGTACGGGAAATTCCTGCAATGGACGCAGACGACACATGTCCAGAGAGGGCTTCCATGTAGCGAGGCAATGGAGTATTTGGTAAAGCATGAAAGAGCACACCTCTATCCAGGAGGTTATGGAACTCACGGCCAATCTGCGAATTGTCATCAATCGTTACTTTAACCTTGTATTTGGATACCTGAATAATAGGTGTTGCTTGCAAAAGACCATCTGGTTGAGAGGAATCGGACGTAGAAGTAGAGCCTCGTTGCACTTTAGAGGCAAATGACATTCTCGGAAGAGAAGTCTGTTCGGATCCGGCAGGCACAGACGGCTGTGAGGGAAGAGAAGCACAGGCCGAAGGCAAGGCAGTAGAATCAGTAGTATCCACGGAGGGCACAGAGACAGATGCAGGAGCTGAAGAAGAAGGCGCAGCCAAGTCCAGTGAAGGCACCGGTGCAGGAGTACTAGAAAGCTGGGAAGGCATCTGAGCAGACACATCTGAGGATGAGAGTATGTTAACTTCCATGGACGTGGGAAGTGTGACGTGACATACATCCGCCACGCCCATAGATGATAAGGAAATACCGGAAGCCGCCATTTTGGCAGCTTCCAAACGTAAACAAACGAGCAAACGATAAGAAAACGGATGAATATGAACTAATATGAGGATGAGAACGCTAGAAAAGTAGCTCAAAACGTACACAGTACCTTTAGACAGCCGGACCACGCAACAGGTGAGTGAGGGACGAGGTATTCCACACTAAAATGCATAAAATATTGGAGCCACCAACACTACGTCTCTCACGAACGAGCAATGGGCTGAACATACTGCCAGAAAGACAGACCATCGATGGACAGCTGAAATTTTAGATTGGATTCCAAGGGACAGGAAAAGACCCAGAAGAAGACCACATGGGTGATTGGTGGATGAAATTCGAAAGTATGCAGGAGTGACATAGATGAGACTGGCACAAGACAGACCGTTGTGGAGGAAACTTGGGGAGACCTTCGTCCAGCAGTGGATTGATAATGGTTGACGATGATGATGATGATGATGATACCGTACATAAAGAAATATTCTTAAGTTCAACTATAAATATCGCATTAGCACTGAAGTCAACTTGTCTTTTCGAAACTCATATACTACGTGTGTAACAGTATTATAGAGGACTTTGTCCTAATATACATTGCCTATTCCCACGTAATTTAGTATTCAAATATATGCATGTATAGATTGAACTTCTACTAAAATAGCAAATATTTGTTTGTCGATTGTCAATTCTTGTGCAGTAAAGGAATGTTATAATCTACAAAACGGAAAGTAGTTTGAACATCATCCCTATCGCATCTAATTCATGAAAATATGTTTTGGGTTTTAACCCAGAACCCTATAAGGTAGTTTTTACATACATATATCTTTTAATAAAGAAACCACAGATTTCTGGTAATAGATGATCCCCACTTACTTAATTCTGGGTACGTTTCTAGTCAGTGTTGTGAAAGTTTTCTGTCCATATTGTTGAACAAGTCTTTGAACACAACCAGTGGGATATCCATGAACATCAGAAAGCAAAGTTAAATAATTATGGGACAGGATTTGACGAAAAAAGAAAGAAGGCATCAAAGTATCTGAGATATAAATATAGTTGAACGGAATAAGATTTAAGGTAATTATTTTCCAGTTCCTGAAGCAAGATTTCAACAAGAACTGGGGAAAAAGGGAAACTCATCGGTGCCCTCATTTTGTTTAAAAATAGTCTGTTGTAATCGGAAGAAACACCGGTCTCCAATAAGTTGTAAAGCTTGTAGAATAACATCTATTTCAGCAGAAGTATAAGAATTTTGGGTTTACAAGATCATTTCAAAAAGAGTGTGAACACAGGAGCAAAATACATTGGGGAATAGATTCACAACATCTGACGAGGCAAGAATAAACTGAGTTTTCGGGAAATGAAATGACTTAATTTTTGAAATTGCTTCAGATGTACTACGATCAGAGTAATTTGAGTTAGGTATAAGATGTTTCAAAAAGGCTGCTAATGATTTTTTCAAGTTTCTACTTGGGTTAAACGTAACCTGAAATTAGGAGTAGAACTGGGTTACCGAGATTATGGATTTTGACTTTGCAAAATGCCTCCGGAACTCTAGATAATGGGAGGAGGACATATTACGGAAGATACAAATTGGTACAAAGCTAAAATTACGTGGTTTTGATAGTTTTGTAATCGTATATGCTGTTGGATCCATATCAATGAAGGAATGGGGAATATCTTGAATGATAGCGAACATTTCAGCAACATATTCAGGAAGATCTAGGATTGCAGCCTGTTTCTTTTTATCGGCAGTAAGGATTGCTATTTCGGGATATGTAGCAATAGAAAGCAGTTCGGACCTGGAGTATTTTAGGGCAGGATCAAAAGGTTTTCGCTTCTTTTGTAAAATAATACTAATTTTGTGCCTAGTGAATTCCTGAACACCATGGAGGAGGCACTTAATAATCTTTTCAGCTAGCGGAACTATTTTCAAAGATTTTGGGTTAAGGTTAGAAAAGCTGAATTTAGATTTCAAATTTAAGACTTCGGATTAGGAAATCGTGAAGACACTAGAGCTTAATTTCAAAAAGGACGACTGCCCTAGTTGCCGTTTAGCCTGGTCATTCAAGAAACTTTGGTTATTTAGTTTTTTTCGGAAACAAGTGATATCACCTTCTGGATATGCCCATTTTGTATAGCCTGAAGAGCCTTTTCGATAATGGAGTTCACTATGACCAAGAATAGTCAAAGTACAGAGAGTGAGTAAGATTTGCAGAATTTGAATATGTCAGGTACGTTTTACTGTTGAAGAGATCGATAAAACTAAGTTTACGCCTAATTTCAACACCGAGTCTCTCATTTTCAGTAAAAGCCAGAACCACAGCATCACGACGTGAAATTCAGGTTGTTTTGGTACGAAGAAACTTAGGAATAACCAGCAAAGTACGACAGTTAATTAAGAATGATAGGTGCTTACCTTCCATCATAAGCTTTCTCCTACTTAAGACGAAATCCTTTGCAGCTCCTTTCATTAAAGTCGATTGGATGACAATGATTACATTCAAGATTATAATTAATCCCATCGGCAGAAATGATATATCTAAGATTAAAGGTATTTCGTGCTGAGATGTAGATAAAAATAATCAAAAGCCGTCGAAGCACGGTAAATTTCTTATTAAGCTGCCAAAGCACACATACCACATTTTAAATATTTGTTCTACAAACGTAGATCTAAAAAACTTTTTTTACAATATGGTAGATAAAAGCTCTGGCGAGCACTTTCGTGACCACTATGGCCGCATCATCAGACCATTGAGCGAAACCCCGTTACAACGGCACAAGGTTAAATAGTAAAGGGCAAGAGCAGAAGAATACATATTATGTGAATGAACACATAAATCATTGCCATTCACTACAAATTATTTTTAAATTTTTATTTCTAATAGTTCGGATTCTTCTTCCCGAGAATACTGCAAAATCATATTCCTCCAGGTAGAGGGAATGAATACAGGCTCTCAGTAGAAGGCATAGAACGTTTATTAAAAGCAATCGACAGTAAACTCGCATTGTGCCAATCAGGTCTTAAGTAATTTCAGTAACAGGTTTTGACAATATCAAAACAGCAGATTTTCAACGGATGGCATACCTATGTTCAGCCCAGCGATTACCCAGGTTACGATAGGTCGAGCACACATGGCAAAGATTTGTCGACAGCCCATTCTTGTTCAATAAAGGAATGTTATAAACTGCAAAACAGGAAGTAGTTAAAAACAACGTCCGTATCACGTCTAATTAATGAAAATAAGTTTTGGGTTTTAACCCCGTAACCAAAAGAGTATTTTTAAATTAATGTTGTAATAAAGAGACCACAGATTTCTGGCAGTCCATGATCCCCACGTACTGAATTCTGGGTACATTTCTAGTCACTGTTCTGAACGTTTCCTGTTGATATTGTTCAACAAGCCTTTGAACACAACCGGCGGGATAACTATGAACATCAGAAATCTAAATAATGTTTCGAATTTCTCGGTTTCGGCTATTACAGGCTGATGAGTGAGTATAATCTCTATGTACAAGGAATCTAAGAGCTGAAAGTTTACAGGGGTAGAGATGAATGAATTGAAAGAAAAAATAACTGGCGCTGAAGTTGGTTTTCGATAAACTGAAAAGTCGACATGTGAGTGCCCATACGTGTGGGAAACCAAAATTTAAAGATAAGAAAGTGATCCAGATTCCTCAATCTCAACGACAAACCATATACCGGGGAAGATGGAGGATAACTTCGAAGCTATGTGAAATAATTATGGGACAGGATGCGACCAAACAAGAAAGACGTCAACATATCTATGATAGAAAACAGTTGAACGGAACAAGATTTAAGGTAATTCCAGATCCTGAAGCAAGATTTCAGTAAGAACTGGAGACAAAGAGGAACCTAACGATGCCCGTCATTAACACCTGATTGAGACAATACGAACTTACTATCGACTGCTTTTAATAAACGTTCTATGCTTTTCACTTAGAATCTATATATCATTAAACTTGGACCAAAATGCTGTTATGAAGAGGTGCCTGTATACATTCCCTCTACCTGGAGGAATCTGATTTTGCAGTACTCTTGGGAAGAAGAATCTGAAAGATTAGAAACAAACTTTTAACAATAATTTGTAGTGAATGGCAATGATTTGTGTGTTCATTCACTTAATGTGTGTTATTAAGCTCTTGTCTCTTACTATTTAAGCTTGTGCTGTTCTAATCTGGTTTCGCCTAATGGCCTGATGATGAGGCCAAAGTGGTCGCGAAAGTGCTTGCCAGATATGTTATCCACCATATTTTAAAATTGTAAATAAAGTTCCTGGTCCGCGTCAAATGTCTGTATTAATTAAAATAAAAACGTATTTCAGATCATACCTTTTTAGGAGGAATGTTGAAAATACGGTATATGTGCTTTCTCTGCTGCATGAGAAATTTACAGTACTTTGAGAGCTTTGAAATCTTATTATCTACATCTCAGCACAAAATACCTTTCTTCTTACAAATATAGTTGCTCCATATGGAATTAATTAGAATCTTGAATGTAATCATTGTCATCCAATCGACTTTAATGAAAGGAGCGGCAAAAGATTTATTCGTATGTAGGAGAAAGCTTATGACGGAAGGTCAGCATCCATCATTCTTAATACATTGTTGTTCATTGCAGGTTATTTCTAAGTTTCTTCGTATCAAAACAACCTCAGTTTCACGTCGTGATGCTGTGGTCCTGGCTTTGGCTGAGAAAAAGAGATTCGGTGATGAAATTAGGCATAAACGTAGTTTTATGGATACATATCTGGCATATTCAAATTTTACAAATCTTGTCCAGTCTCTGTACTTTGATTATTCTTGTATCATAGTGGAGTCCATTATTGATTAGGCTCTTCAGGCTAACAAAATGGGCATATTCAGAAACTGAGATCACTTGTTTCCGAAAAAAACCTTATAGTAACCCTAGTTCTTTGACCAACCAGCCTATACTACAACAAGTGCAGTTCTTTTTAGACTTAAGCTCTAGGGCTCACACGACTTCCTAATCCGATGCGGTAAATTTGGGATTTATATTCAGTTTTCCTAACCTTAACGCTTACCCTTTGAAAACAGTTCCGTAAGCTGAAGAGATTAAAGATATTTCCCATTCCATCATTGATACGATTACAACAGCATATACGTTTACAAAACTCTCAAAACAACGTAATTCTGGATTTGTAAAATTTTCTATCTTCGGAAAAATGCTTCAGCCTCTGGGATCTAGAGTTCCGGGGGCATTTGACAAAGTCAGAACCCGTAAACCCGGTAACCGAGTTCTACTCCAAATTTCACGTTACGCTAATCCAACTAGAAAGTGGAAAAATACTTAGCAGCCTTTTTTAATCGTTTTATAGCTTACTCAGTTTTACCTGTTGGTAGTACATCTGAAGCCATTTCAAAAATTAATTCATTTTAATTCCAGAAAACTAAGTCTATTGCTTCGTTAGATGATGTGAATCTACTCCCCAATGCATCTCGCTCCGTTGTTTACACTTATTGGAAGGGTCTTATATAGCCAAAATTATTCTTCTTCTGCTGAAATAGATGATATCCTAAGAGCTTTAAAACTTATTGGAGACCAGTATTTCTTCCGATTACAACAGACTATTTTTAAACAAAATGATGGGGGAACCGATGAGGTCCCCTTTGTCCCCAGTTCTTGCTGAAATCTTGCTTCAGGATCTAGAAAATAATTACCACAAATCTTATTCCGTTCAACTATCCTTATATCTTAGATACGTTAATGAATTCTTTCTTTTTTGGTACCATCCTGTCCCATAATTATTTAACTTAGCTTCAAATTTATCCTTCATCTTTCCCGGTATAACGTTTACCGCTTAGATTAAGGAATCTAGGTCACTTTCCTATCTTGACATTTTGATTTCCTACTCTTCTGAGCACTTACATTTCGACTTTTCAGTTTATCGACAACCAACTTCAGCCTCATTTATTATTCCTTTCAATTTATTCATCCTACCTCCTACAAATTTTCATCACTTAGATTCCTTATACATAAAGCTTTTACTCGCTCATAGACCTTTAATAACCAAACCGAGAGATACGAAGAATTACTGAGATTTCTGATGTTCATGGATTTTCGCATAGTCCGAAGAAGTGAAATCCTTGACTATCTGATACGTGAACACAAGAATTGTCTTCCCGATTTCCTAGCACATTTTTAAAGATAACCAGAAGCTCATGGATCAGGGAAGTGGCAAAAGCTAATGGCATAGCTATCAAAGTAAAAGCTCTAAAGTGCCAATGTGCTGGACAGATTAAGGAAGTAATGACAAGAGTTAGATAACAGAAATCTAATACTGGACACCAAGGAACAGTAAATCGCCCAGAAGATTACAATGTGGGGTTGGGTGGATAAAATTCGAAGGCATGCGCGAGTGACACATGGAAGATAATTCCTCAAGGCAGAGTTGTTTTAGAGACGTGGGCAGATATTCATTCAGGTATACTCAAGTCAGTATGGAAACGTATGTTTTTTTAGCGATTCCTTCTTTCAACACCGGCGCTTAACGTGATGCTTCGTTCCTAAAGCTGTAATTATAGCTAAACATGATTTTCTTTCCACATCTATTACCAGATGCAGGCAGAATCGGTGTACTCTCTGCGTCAAGTCGACTGGTACTGAAGCAAAGTAATGACGCTAAATAATGAATATGTATGGTGTGACAGTAACGACGAGGTAATGATGGAGTAATAATGGCGCCGCAATGAAGTGCAGAAATGGTAGTATTTTTGAAGGTGCAAGGTCCGCTTCACCAATAACTCGAAAATTCATTAGTTAACTATTGTACGTTTGTAACCATAAAGTTTATATTTACAGAAATCCTATAAAATCTCATACTGCTATTCCGAATCAATGTACGTGTACTATGCATTGCGTTCGTAGAAATTTCGGCAGAGGTTGATTGAAATACCAATACCTTTTATTTTTCTTTATAAAGACTAGGAGTTGTCTTTCTGAGTAAATCCTTCATTGAATGTACATTGTTTCCGTACGAAACTCCGAAACAAAAACAAAATGACAGTTTTCTTCAAAAATATAAAATTGCAATATTGCACAGATTTCTTATACATACAAAGCTGTTGTCAATTCGCTTTGAAATACAACATAAATTCGCCGGACCAATTTGAACTCCTGCCACGAATGATAAATAAAAATAAGTTACCTGCTGCTCTGATATTGTGAAGTGAGTGCGAAGGTGGTCAGTTTTAAGAATTTCATATTTCAGATATTATTTTAGTATATCGTCGTATAGCCTACGCAATTGTTCCAATGACAATGTTAATTTCCATCTCTACAATGACCAACTTAATCTGTGTGAGCTTGAGCTCTGGCATGCTCCTCTGTCTGCCACGAGTCATATTAATATTGTCTATCAAGATGTGTACATTTTGAATTTATGAATGTGCAAGACACTACTGCAAATTTTATGCAAACACGAAAAATTTAGGTATTAAACTTAATATTTGGAAATGTTATTTCAGTAAACATTAAAAGACGCAGACTTTTATATTAAATTTGGATTTTAGTATTCATTGGTGCCCCACGACACAGTGTTCTTACCTATAGCTTCTGACCATTCATTCAAAATGAGTGATGATTTGAATCCCGAGGTGAAATATATATTGTTTTTGTCTTTCGAGACTGTCTCTTCCCCTTCCTCGAAACCAGTGGTGAAAATTTAGGGGCGCGCTCCTGTTTATAGCACATTTAGTTCTTCACTCTCGTCCTTAAACACCTCAAAATGAACTTGGAGTGAATTAAAACGTATGACTGAAGCCCTTTTTCGAAAAATGACATTTCAAAAGTTTTAAATTGGTATTTTGATTGCAAAACCGCGAAGTGTTTCGCACATTTTATGTTCGTACTTATTTTCTATGTACATATGTTGCACAGCTAGATGCTGGAATATGGAATTCAAACAAACTTACTTAACATCATGTAGCGCTTCACCGTGACGAAATCCAATTTTTGTAATTTTTGGAAAAATGGTCCAATTATTCAGTCATAGCACTCCAAAGATTTTTGTATTATGTTTTGATTTAATTTTCTAGTAAAATATAATTCCTGACAGTGTAAATCCCAACTGCGTAATTGCAGCACTTTAGGACCGCTTTTAATATGAGTAGGACTTAGCCTCAAATTGCATACTTCATTTTGTAAAAATGCCAGCTAGAGTTTTAGTCAATGGCAGGTTGAATGTCTTTATTACAAGCTATTTTTTGTTCATCAAACTTGTATAATTTATCACTTTTAAAAGTTAAAGTGTTTTCAATGTGTTGAATGTCTAATAAAGTGTATCCAAAAAGCGACAGTTTAGTATTGAAGAAAGAGTATAAATAAATGGATGGACTTTTTTCAAACAGTTATGTCCGCATTCTCTTTCATGTTGCGCCTTTAATCCGCTTATACATTAGTGGCCAAGGTTATGGAAAACTTTTCGAAAAAGTGTAGTTTTGGTGTTTGATGGCTCATAACACCACTACTGTTTTGAATAATGCCATACATTACATTTCAATGGAAAGATAATTTCATCAAACACGCAATGTAACAAAGTTTGTTAAATTATCTGTATTCTATTAAAATTTATAGCCAAATAACCAGAAAAAGGAAGCAGCACTTGCTTAGGTTGATATGAAGTAGCTTTCCCCCATTTAATGCAGCTAATGAGCATGAGTGTTTAGAGAGCCAATCAGGTGTCATCTTGTTTTGGCAATGAGCCAAACAGGTCACAGTAGGATTCAGCTATTGATGGCATGTATTGGAGCTGAGAGGAGGACATTTGTCAGTGGGTTATGTGATTGCTATCAAGTTGGTTGTTTTTTTATGTTCTTTCATTTAGTGAGCTTGTAAAACGTAATAAAATTAAAGAAATGGCGCAAAGAGGTGACTGGTCACCCAGAAAGTGATGTAAAATAATACTATTAAGTGCACAAGGCTTCAGTAATGAAGACATTAGAAGACAAATTGGTAAAACCCTAACCGAAGATGGCGTTTCTAAATTTTCGAAGAGGTATAAAGAGACATAGTCACTACAAATCCAGACTGGTAAAGGCAGGAAAAGGTGCACAACAGCAAGGGATGATAGAAGAATTAAGAGACTGTTCTTAGGTAACAGAAGAAAATCATCTGGGTGTATACAAGATGAAATGGCGCAATGCAATGTGAAGTTGAGTTAAAGGACTGTTTGGCGCAGACTGTAGAAATTTGGTCTAAGAGCTAGAATTCCACGAAGAAAGACATTTGTATCTCACAAACAAAGGTTGAAAAGATTAAGTGGGCTGAAACCCATGTTAACTGGACAGCGAAACAATGGGACAGTGTTGTTTGTAGTGATGAGACCAAAATCTCCCTGTTTGGTAGAGATGGCATAAAATACGTAAGGAGAAGAATCGGAGAAGGTTTGCATCCTGTTTGCGTTAGGTGTAGCGTGAAACACCCAGTTAGTGTTATGATCTGGGGTTGTAGGACATCAAAAGGTGTGAGCAGAATTTGCGTGATTAATGGGAATATAAATGACCAAAAATGATTTAATGAAATACTTGAGCACAAACTGAAGCTTTCCGCACGTGATCTTTTCCAAGATAATGAAGCATTTATATATCAACAGGATTCAGCTCTATGTCATGTTACTGCTGTGTGCAAAACTTGATTTCAAGATAATCATATTCCACTGCTGGAATGTCCGGGCAGTAGCCCAGACCTTAACACCACCGAAAATCTATGGAGCCGACTAAAGATACTTGTTAGTCAGAAGCAACCCAGCAATAAAACCCAATTAATAGAAGCATTAATTCTATCTTGGTCTCACATTATAACACCTGCAGAACTAAACAACTTAATTCACTAAATGCGAAGGCGTTGTAAGGCCGTAATTAACGCTAAAGTTTATCGAACTAAACATTAACTGACGTGTAAGAATTTTTGTATATCTCATTTTTTCTATGTGTTTCGCTTTTCTTCTTTCTAACTGCTGTTCTAATACAAAATCATTCATGAAAGTTATTCCATTACATTCTTGATGAAATTATCTTTTCATTAATGTATACTTTTATGGTATTTCTCCAAATAAAAGTGTTGTTATTAGCCATCAAACCTAAAAACACACTATTTCCAAAAGGTTTCCACAATTTTGGCCACTACTGTATTTATTTTCCATTTTACTGTATTTCTTTACTGCATTTATTTCAAGGAGCAATTAAATAAATTAAAAAAAGTTCCAACTCTTTTTATGTTTTTTTAATTTCTCTTTGTAATAAACATCTGAAGATGTACTGCGACGTTGCTGACTTTTTCTCGTCATTTGTCTTCTGCCAGTAGAGCGGTTGTCAGATGTGTAAAACAACCTTTCATCCCGCACCGACAGCTGAACGTGTAGTTAAGCAACATTTCGGGGACCATCGCTTCTCTAACTCAACTATTCTTTACGAAAAGCTTGTACATTTGGTTGTGTGAAACATGAGCTTCCAATCTTCGGCTTTTATCATTGTAATGCTCTAGTACAAATCAATGCATAAAGGTGTTTTAGGGACATACGAAAATTGAATTATCTAATACAGAAACAAACTGTCGAATCACGTGAAAATATTTATTAAAAAACCATTTGACACAGGTGTTCTGTACATTTGAAATAATAATACTACAACTGAAAAACATGCCATGCGGTTTATTCTGTACCTCAGACGTTAACATCAGCGGTGTGTTTAGTAATTTTATGTCGACTCTTGGGCAACGTATTAGGTTCAGATTCATCTTTAATTTTTTTCGGTTGGAAAATAGTGAAATGCATTTAAACCGTTTTCATCAATTTTAAAATAAATTTTCGGTTCAATAAAGTAAAAAAGTTAGCAGTTTAGTGTTTCTGATACTTCTCGTTAATATGGTATTAATTGCAGATGTATTAAAGTCAGTCATATTTGCATGCCTACCATAAAACTGAATAATTTTCAGAGTTAATATATTGATATATTCTTCACATCACGTTACGGAATACTAACCAGCGGAAAATTAGTTCCAATGCGTAAATATAATATCTTAAGAAACTGAGAAATAGGATATGCTTTTTCTTTCAGCAATGGAACCAGAGAAGACTTAGTGAGAGTGAAAACGTAAACGATTTGAACTGTATTTGCCTTGGAATATCTAAATAAATTGATTCACATGACAAATACATTTCTTCCCTCAGATTTCCGAAAAACTTATATTGGACCTAATGTCTGAAATCCAAGGTGAACATAATGCTCTTCTGTTTCTATAAGGTAACGTCTGTTACATACATATCAGTATTTATATAAGGAGCAGAATTTTAATGCAATTAGATTGCTTGCTATTAAAAGTGCAACACAACCAAAAACAAGACATATCAAAACCATATTTATTGCACAGAATGCAGATGGTGTTAGGGTGAATCGATTACAAGTGGAGTACGGTGAGTGGAGGATTACCCATAACAACCAGTATTTTGTATAGCCACCATAGAATGCAATTAGATCTGCCACAGTGCCCGACACCGAAAGGAAAAGACTTTGGATGTGTGTTTGGGTAATGTCCGTCCACGCAGCTTCGATACGATGGCGCAGTTCCTCTGTTAGAGTCGCGGGCTTTCGGTGACGTGCCAGTTATCCGGCGGTCATTGACCACAAGTGTTCAATATTAAAAGAACGCTCAGAGAAGGGAAAACATGGCACATGCTGGTGATACAGGAATATTGGACGTTGCGTGCCACAAGCAGTCGTGCGTTATCCTGTTGGTAAATAGCACCAGTCAGTCCCTGAAGATACGGCCCCATAACTGGTTTCAACATATGAGTAATGTAACGATGACTGTTCAACGTATCATTACCGCAGACGCGGCGCGTGCTGGAGTTGAATCCCAATGCGCCTCGTAGCATAACGCCGGATACCGGGCCGATAGGATGTTACATAATGCAGGACTCACGCAGCCGATCACAACGGTACCGCCAGACATGGACTCGTTCATCTTGGTACAGCAAACGAATGGAGGATTCGTTGGAAAACACGATGCCTTTGCATTCGCTCCTAAACGCGGGACGCTCTTTGCACCATTGCAGCAGCAGACACCGGTGTTGTACAGTCAAATGGAGCAAAAGCAAAGGACCCTATGCCAAAATGCCTCGCTGCTGAATCCGACGTCGAACTCTCCGGTAGGAGATTCGGTGCTTTGCAACATACCTAACCTGTTCAGCTATAGTTGTAGATGTGGCTGTCCGATCCATAAAAACTATGTGCCCCACATGTCGTACTGTCGTTCTGTGATTTGATGCGGCCGTTGGGATCTCTCACGTCAGGGTGTACGCTCCTTCGCTAACACTGACGCCTTAATATCCGCATCCTGGCCACACACCGGCTGACACGAGCACCGATGAATAAGATTTATAATCTGCAATCCCGATATGCCAAAATTCTCCCGCTGTCGAAGTCGAAAACATCTGCTGAAGTCATCAATGAAAGTTATGAAGTATCTTTTCCCTCCAGGAGTCATAGATTTCATAGGACCATATATGTCCTTATGAATTATCTGTAGTGGCTTTCGCACTTTTCTTACTTTCAGCTATTTGTATAGGCCATGCTCTTTGAGATTTTTTCTGAAAAGTAAATGGGCCGAAAACTTATCTTAGAAGAGAGGAATTCAACTTACGAATAATGGAGCAAAGTAATAAATGAGTTCTTCTACGTATCTACCGTTATTCATTTACATAAAATGAACGAAGCAAGCTAAAAATTCTAGTAAAAAAAGTGTGGCTATGGTCTCGTAGTTATCGTGAAGTATTTTATAAAACTTACCTTAGAAAAAATGTGTATTAATTCACACATGTAAGCAAAATGTATTTGCTCAATTATTGATTCCAGTATGATTTTTACCCGTTCCTCCCTCAAAAGAAATCCGTGATACACTTTCTTTAGAGAAAAGGAGATGCGCTAAATGTTCTTTAAGTATCCATAGCGTTACTCGAAAATATTTTTTAGTTTTCTTCTCTTTCTGTTATAAAATTGGAAATTGAGAATTCTCAAAAAAGACAAGAAAAAAAAAACGAGATGTCCACTTAGAATATTATACAGGGACTTTATAATTATGTCCAGAAAGGCTCTTTACAGATTTGTACATTTTTTACGGACACCCTGTACTATGTAAGTTCATGGTATTTGTTGTATGATATACTGTAAATATTAAAAGTTTTAATTGACATTATTATTTTGTTATGGGTGCCTCACTGACGTAGCAGTTGCTGTTATTTGAAAATGTGGTCCCCACAAAAGAGAGCGTAGTGCGTCGCTTGGTTCATCGAAACAAAATCTGATACCCAAACGCAACAACATTTCCTGACTAAGTATGGGAAAAAACCTCCATCTCGTCCTAGTATCCGCCAATGCCACAAGAAATTTATGGAAACTGGGACCGTGTTGGATCAATATCGTAATGGTAGCCCACGATCATCGAATGAAGACATCGAACGTGTTCGTGATTCATTTTCATGAAGCCCGAAGAAGTCCATTCGTTCTGCGGTCAGAGAACTACAAATGGCCCGGTTCACGGAACCCAGGATGACACATAGACATCTACGCTTATATGCATACAAAGTGCAACTGTTACAAGCACTTGACGCGAACGATAGACCACGACGAAAAGTATTGGCGGTAACGATGCTGGACAGACTGAGTGAAATTCCCGAGTTTCTCACACATGTTTGTGTTACGGATGAGTCCATTTTTCATACCTCTGGGCTGTTAAACACGCACAATATCAGGATTTGGAAATCTAAGAATTATCATGCGTTTATCAATCTTGCGAGAGACAGTTCTAAAGTGAACGCTAGGTTACGGTTTATGCATAACAGAGTCGTTAGACCATTTTTCTTCAGCGAGGAAACAGTGACGGAAGATGTTTTTCTGGATGTTTTACGGGAGTGTGTTGCGCCAAATTTGTGGGACCTAGATTCCAACAGGACAGTGCACCACAACATCATGTACGCCACGTTCTAGACTTTTTAAGCACAACATTCCTGGGAGGTGGATTGGTTGCGATGTTCCGATTGCATGGACATCTCGTTCTCTCTGGACTTTTTGTATAGGGAAATGTGAAGGATATCGTGTATTGAACAAAGGTGCAGGATATCGATGACCGGAAATCGAGGATCAACAATGCCATTTCAACCATTACTGAGTACATGGTGCAGCGCACATGGTTGGAACTGGAGTTTCGGCAATATGTGGAAAGACCAAAAAATGGTGCGAATATTGAGTTTTTGTAATGAGGTAGAAAAGCCTTTTGTCTTTGCTATTATTTATGTGCTCAACCACATCTGTGATCCCATACATTGTATCCGTAATAAATGTGCAAAGTTGTAAAGAGACTTGCTGGTACCAAAGTACTTTTCTTTTCTGGGTTTCAAAACCACCTAGAGTAACTCGATAGATTGCTTCTGGTAGTCATGTGATCCATAAGGGCGTCACAACATCCATGCCGATCCAGGATTGGAAGCCAGGCAGATCTCTGACGAATGGTTGTACACCCCGACTTAGAAAACTGCTCGATCGGTGCTAGAGACAGGATATGTACGGAAAAAAAATATCATTTCTTTCAAATATTTGCTATCGGGAAAATTTTGTTGCAAGAAATGTAAGTTAAAACTGAGCCTCGATGCACATATAAAATGCATAAAAAATATGAACAATTATCTGGAGCCAAATGTTAAATAGATTTTAATTAATGGAACATCCAGAGAAAATGAATTATTTTGATATAGTATAGGAATTATGAAAAACAGCCTACTATTCTAAGATAGCAAAGCGCAGTAAATCAAGATCACAGATATATGACGTCATCTGATCCTTCTTCTGACTGAAAAATCCATCACATAGTGTCACTTTAATCAGGTAAACCAGTATCAATAAAAGTAAAATCCATTGTATAATGTCATTTCAATCAGTAAATTGATATCAATTATATATCATCGGTGTACATGATTGCATACGACTGCGTTTCAAATACACAGTAGAACTAAAACATTATGACTTATGCAAATCGAGGAAAATGCATGTAAATGAGGTCGTGTGTAATGGAAATTAAGAAATATAAATAGCACATCCACTTAACTCTGTTCATTGTGTAATTCTTGTTCTTCAGATGGGAAAAGCAGCGGTCATACGCTAGTTTGATTAAGCCGAAAGGAAATGAGTCAGGTCATTTCTGAGACAAAAAGTCTTCTTGGGTACTCCTGGAGTCAGCCGTGGTAAGTACCCTCAAAAAGTGGTCCGAGAAGGGTTAAATCACGAACAGCCCGCAAGCTGTGGTCCGTTCACGGATCATCGATTCTGGAGGTGAACGAAGGCTAATCCAGAACGGTATGACCCAACAGACGACAGAAGAGATACTGGGGCTTAACTCTGCTCTAATTTGAATGCTGGAGAAGGGAGCAATGCGCCACAATACAGAGTACATCGAACCCTGCTGGAAAGAGGGCAGTGTAGCCATATACCACTCCGAGTGCGCTCTTTAACAGCTGCGCATGGACGAAATCTCCTTCAATGAGCACACGAGCATTAAAAATTGGTCAACAAATGGAAAAACGTCGTTTATTCCAGTACATCTCCTTTTCTGTTGAACCGTGTGGAAGGCCATGTATGTGTGCGATATTTACCTAGAGAAGTGTTTGCACCGAGGCACATCGTGGGACGAAAGCAAGCGTGTGGTGGTAGTGTATAGTGTACTGCTTTCGGCAATGTTCTGCTGAGGAAGCCAGAATCCAGCATTTTATTTAGAAAACACTATGACATCTATCACATAAGTAACATCATTGTATAATAAGCATATCCTTTAACGGCAATGGATATACCTCTCTAGACCACATTCTTTCAGCAGCATAATGCGGTACGTCACATTTCCTGGATTGGTCAAAAATGGTTCACGCAACATAACAAATACTTCGGGGTATTGCTCTGCCCTCCAAATTTCCGAGAAAACAGTCCACTCTGGCATCCGTGAATTCTGCGGAGAAGGCAAATCCGACCTGCACCGCATGAACCACGTAATTCACAAGAGTTTTGAGAAATGCTATTTACGTTATACCAGAAACGACAATACAATTTCAGAAACTTGGGTGGCAAACGTCTCACAGGATAAAAGCTGTTTCACCTGCATGTGGAATGCTAACATTATGTTAGACAGGTGGTCACTGTGTTTTGAATTTTCAGTGAATTTCTTTGCACCTAGAGATCGCCATTGTTTGCATACACAACATCATCTACGAACAGAAAGAACGTTTTCAGGGTAATTTAATTTCTTTGGTGGGAATGAACTAAATATTATTTTATTCAGAAACATCTTCCAAGTCCAACTCAATACTCATATGGAAAAACTAATAGTGTTCCTATCATAACGCCGCTCCAAGATAAAATGGAAGTTGGATATATTCTTCAGAGTCTGGACCTAAACGAAAAGCATTTATCAAAAACTCTCTAACAAAATTTCGACTTAGCAAAAGCTTTGAAAATTTTTCTGCCTGTTTAGACAGTACACAAATTTGTAACTGTATTTTCGTATGGGTTCTATGCACCGATGAGGCGTTGCATCCTCACCTACCTAATAAGCTGTAGGACCCCGATTTGCGTGCAAAACAGCTGATCCGTGGGGAGGTATCGATTCGATGAGGTGGCGATAGCTATCCTGCGGAATCTGGTATTATAATGTCAAGAACAGATCCTCCTATTACCGTACATTTCTGGGTGGTTGTGACTAAGAGTGAACTCTCCTTTCCAACTGGAACTACAAATGTTCGACTGGCCTCATGCCAGGTGAATTTGAAGGCCATGTCATTAACATAAAGTTCCCAGCATGTTCCTCGAACCACACCTTGACGATCCTGGCAGTGTGGCATGGTGGATTTTCCTGTTCGTAAACCAGAAGGGAACACAGTTACCACGAATACGCGAACATAGTCCGCAACGATGTTCAGATGCCGGGCAGCTGTCAGGGTTTGCGGTATGGATGATGCAGCCTAACGTGTGCCAAGTGACCATCACCGAAAGCATAACACCGCCACCGCCGGCCTGTTTCCCTTCAACAGTGCATCCAGGTGCCATTGACTCCTTTGGTAATCAGAGTATCCACGCTCAGCCGTCTACGTGACGCACATGGAATCTTGATTCGTCACACCAGGTCATCCTCTTCCGATCATTCACGGACTAATTTTGATGATCTTGGGCCCACTCCATGCGTCGTAGGCGATGACGTGAAGTGAGCATGGGGATCCGACTGGAATTTCGGCTACGCAGGCTGATGCGTAGAAGGCTGCGATTAACTGCGTGTTGTGAAACATTACCCTGATCACCACTGTTGTAACTCCGGGCGATTTGTCTCACTGTGGGCATGCCGTCGCTGTGAACTATGCGCGACAGTCTCCGTTCCACTCTGGCATCAGAGAGTTGCGGACGACAAAATGTTGGACAACGGCTCGTCGTTCGGCCACCTGTGCACAACTTGTGATACGTACTCACTAGAGAGACACGTGGACAATCTACAAGGAGCGCTGTTTCCGCGGTTGTAGTTTCGGGCGCCGTGCCGTTACAATTTGTTCTTTTTCAAACTCTGATAAATCCTCAGTGTTTACCATTCTGATTCCGAACATTACACCGACAGAAAGCCGGTGCCCGGGTTCTATATATACTGCACTCTGACATGCGTCACAGTTCGGTCTTAAGGCGCCATCATTTCTCTTGCATGGGGATGGTCACAATGCGAAGGCTCATGGGTGTAACGTATTGGACATTAAAACCTAGAAGAAGGTTTTCAACAATTTGCTCTAGTTTTGTAACATTTTTGAACGGATTGTTTTGAACCCACCAGTTCCAAATTAAGAAGATAGTGAATATCGTACTTTGTATAGTGGCTTCAAAAATATAACTCTGTGGACAAAAGTCATTGGACATCCCTCGCATGTGCAAGAATATGCTCCTGCAGAGGATACGTGCGATGAGGTGTATAAATGCCAACGGGAGTACTCTCATATCAATTTCTGATAAAATTCCTAGTAGGAGAGAGCTCTCCGAGTATTTTGTTGTTGTTGATTGACGTTTAACGACCACAGTGAGAATAGTGCTACAGGAAGTCGCCCGTCCTTATCTTAAGACTACTGGTTTCAAGGAAAGAAGACAGCAGTGATGTGAGACAAAAAACATTCATGTTTCACTGCGATTCGAACCCGGACCCTTCACGGACGAATGCTCACAAGCCAGCGCTTAAATCACTGCGCCCCCTGGCAATGTATCCAAGTTTGAAAAGGGCACTATAATAGGCAGCTCAATTGGAGGTATGAGCATAAGAAACATTTATGGTTGCTAAATGGACTGTGGCCTTTTTCATCAACAAGTGGAAGAAGATGGGACATTGAAAGAATTCGCGTTTCCCTGGAAGACCCAAAAACCTGTAACAGAAGAACCAGGTGGTGCTACAGAGAGACATCCGGAAAACCAGGTCCTGGCCAGTGCTTGCAAAAGCGCATGAATTTCAAATGGCTGCATATGTTACGATCTCCATTAAGACACTTCGAAGATAGGCCCATGCATTAGGGTACCCTTGCCAAAAAGCCACCCATAAACCTCTCATCATAAATACCAATAAACCCAAGTGGTTACGATGGAGTCAACACCACAAAAATTGGATATTGGATCAATGGCGGCAGGTATTATACAGCGACGAATCCCGCTTTACGTTATTTCAATGGGATGTACGTCTCTCGGTTAGGCAGTTACCTGGAGAAGTCGTTTTCAGGAATGCACAGGGCCTACTGTGAAGCTTGGAGGCGTGAAGTTAAGTTATGTGACTGTTTCAGCTGGTACGGTGTGGGTTTACTGTTTGTTTTACATAACAATATGAACCCTGTGCCGTATAAAGGTATTCTCGATAACTTAATTCTCCCAAAGTTGTGGCAGTTTTACGGACATGACGATTATTTCTTCCAGTACGGCATTGCACTTCTCATGTTTCCAGGGTTACAATGGTGTGGTAAGAAGAAAATCAGGTCCCGCGGATGTATTGCCGTGCTCAGAGCCCGGACTTCTATATCACTCAACATCTGTGGGGTGAACGTGAACGATGGGTGAGATGTAGATTAACATGGAATTCTTCACCGACAGAGGTGATCGACATATTCAAAGCGGAATAGGGGAACAATACACTATCCGTACTACATGGACGAAGAGCGATACACTATCCGTACTACATACCTCGATGGGTGGCTACTGTAATCTCTGAAAATGGTGAACATACCAGATACTGATGTAAATACAATGCTGGTTTTCTATTAACTTACAGTGTCCAATCACTTTTGTCCACATAGTGTACGAAAAGATTCGTTATTTATGTACAGAAAATAAACTTTATTTCCTTATTTTGTAGTTGTGTTATGACTTGCCATAAAGTTTAATATTTTTCATTTCGTCAATACTTCAGTCAAAATAAACTAAATTTAAAATACTCTACATCGACTTTGGATGTATATCAGTCTGCAGATGAATAACCTCAGATGTGTGTTTGTGTGTTTCACTTTATGTTTTTCACTGCTAAAGTGGACATTAAAAATATCAATATTAAAAATTTAACGGATTGTTTCCTATTTAATTTGAAGTCAAAGTTTATAATTGTAAAAACTGTCGGATTAGTGTTTTTTTACTGAAAGGTGATATTTATTTCCTTTTTTTTTCAAGAAGGAACTGTTTCTTCAACAATTACGAAAATTTAAAAGCTCCACTACTTTATCATGAACAAAAATTTTAAATATTGCAGACTTCCGTAAACTTCTCGGTGAAGTCTAACCAGAACGTGTGATGAAAATTTTAAGTTCCGTTCTTCTACCTATACGGTTACATACATATTTAAATAAAAATCCGACAGAAAAAATTTTACAGAAAAGAGGAGGTGTTACAGCCGTATCTAAAAATATTGTAAATGATATTTTGAAAACGAAAACATTTTGCCCAAATAGGGTCAATCACTGTGAGATCCATTTCCTATAATTTTGTTGTGTCGAATGCACTACCTTGTTCTCATATGAGTGTTGGAGTGTAGGATAAATGCGACATTATTCAGTATATACATTTAAGCCTAATAAATGCGGCGATTTAAATGTGATTGATCATATTGGAAAATCATTGCAGTATCAATGTGATATAAAAGTATTTTTTACAAAGAAGAAACTGCAAAAAACAGAATAAGATATTCATTATTCCAAATAGTATATTTTCCAGTTACGTAATAATTAATATTAATTTTTAGGATACATCTGAGTGTAATAGATTTTTGCGTCACATAATATATACATTTTGTTTTTATATACCGATGTTTAAATCGTGGAACTATAGAGGCAGTTTTGTTACGTTTCGTACACTGCCATCCAAAAATTAAGGAAGAACAAGATCTGACCCAGACGAAATCGGGGTAAGCTATTTTTTAGCAATATGTGGTATATAATTTAATTCCAACATTAACAGGAAAAGTACGACATCAGCAGTTGTGACTAATATACGATAGATATCGGAAGAGAATAAAAGTTTGCGAAGGATTTACAAGCTTACCGGCCATCCAGTGACACGGGTCTATCAGCAATGCATGAACATAGTTCAAGGGGACATTCTCAGAAGAGAATGAGTACAACCGCACTAAAATGCATGTTTCGTCCGCTTGTTTCCTGCTGAGTATCAAGTGGGACCTGAGAATTTGGAGTAAATACTCTCAATCTGCTGGAGAATCAAGAGAAACTCTGGGATGGTTCTTGGGGAGAGTTTCTTTGTGCAGCCCGCTTTTCCACAGCTTACTAATCATGTTACAATGTACTGAGGTCAGGAAAGGACTCCGGATTCCCTGTTCGATGGATATCCCCACGAAGAATGATTGTGCACAGCACACTTCATCAAAAATGTGCAGAACATCATTAAACAGAAGGTCGGGGTGAATAACTGCACCATTACAGCATTGCTTCCTGGTGATTTCCTCTTGATCCATCACTTGCTTTTCGGTAGTCCATTGACTGTGCCCACTGCCTACACCACGAAATCAAGACTGCCATAGGTATTCTATGGAATAATGTTCCCTCATTTTACAAACGTCGACTTCCCCTTGACATCCGACGAAAGACTAAAGCGTCTGTCATGTGTGAACATTAGGTTGTCCCATTGATCTGAAAATCGGTGAACGAGAGGCATTCACAGCTGATTATTGGGCTATGCGTAGTGTTTTCAATAATGCTAAACAGCTTCGTATTATTGGGTGAATTGTCCTAATGGATGGCTTAACATCATTTGACACACATTTCTCACATCTGCACTTGATTGTCGAGGAATAGCTAACTGGCATGCAGACATTTCCGCAAAACATGTTGCCATAATCGTCAGGTAATGACGATTATGGTTTATTACATTGGCTCACACAGCCGGGACCACCTCTTGTAATCTACTTGTCAGAATGTCTGTCTCCTGAATGAAGACAAAATACTTGAAACTATGCTGCGTTCTGCTACATGTTATTTGTATACATCGTTCGCTCTCCGGTATTTGAATTTGTCGGTGATTCCAGCCGCGTGAAGTCATTTACAATATGTTGCTTGACATTGCTTGTTACTTCAGACATCAGATTTCCCTGTCCGTCGCTGATACATATGAAACATAAAATTAACTGAAATAAGACATTCAGAAATTTATGCACAGGATTTTAGGAAGAGGGTGTTTGTGACCCTAGTTGTTAAACCGCCATTAGAATTACCACCAGGCCTCTCTTCACACGTAGGCCAGGTAGAAGGGCCACGCCCTAAATTTTGTTTCCTCGATTACAGTAAATTGTGCCGAAATACCTGAGTGCTTTTTAACTAAAATGTTTATATAGCAGCTGGGTGTTTCAAAAAACTACGGAGGAACAATTTCTTTCTTTCTTCACATGTAAGAAATACCGACCATGAATTAAGCCTTTTAGAGGTGATAAGTGCTCTCTTCCACGCCTTTGTTTTTTTTTAAGGGGCATGATCGGGAGAATCTGGACTTCTGACACTAACATTATGCCACTAGGTAAAAACAAGTAACTGAAACATCTATCTCACTCGCACCGTTAGTTCTACGTGATTATTATATCCATTTTAGCAAATAATCAGTCAGAATTCTTTAGGGTTCAGAATCCCCAATAAAGATAAGGCAAAAGCAACACGTTTTGGTGATCAGGTTCATTTCTTCAGTGGCGTTGGCACGCTTCTGGGGCAACAGATACATTCGATAACGGATTTCAGCCGATTTTCCTAACCCCGACTTAATTCATTGCCGCCGGTTAAACGTATAATCCTATAACCTTCATAAGGCTCGTCTGATGATTATACCTGCAACGTCCAAATGAAGACTTCGCAGAGATTTGAGGAACTCTTTAAAGGTTAGGAAATGGACGGCGTTGCGCTAACAAGCACATCTGTCACCGAGAATCATTAGCTTTCAATTAGTGTATTATTTCTTTTATATAATTCTTTTGTTGAAACTGAACTGTAAACAAACCTTTTGCCATTTTTTTCAGGTTTGAGGACACTTTTCAGCAACTCGTTGTGCAATAAGCTGTCATTCGTTCCTAGTTTCAGCCACTATGTCCAAAGAAGAAAGAGGCCCCGTGCCGTAACTCGAAATGCTATCCATCATCAAAGGATCTTTTAACCGCACCCTCGAACGAATAGTACAAAAATAATTTGTAGTTCTCGCCCATGGAATCGGCAGTGCTCTATTGTATTTCTTAACTTATACGGTCGAAACATTGAACCCAACCTTAACATTTTTGCGTCATTCTGTGTTACAGATGTCAATGTGTGAATTAACAAAGTTAAATAAAGAAATAGTGAATATAACACTTATTATCGTTTTTTTTTTTTTGCTGATTTGACGAAGACTGTCTAAATTAACATTTTTAGAGTAATGTTACAAAGTAATGGATAATTCTTAAAATAATGCATGGTTTTTCCGCCAGTTGATGTAAAGGTATATCTTTCTTTTGTTGATATCACTGTTTCTATTTCTAGCCTTAGGTCTTCTACAAAGTAAATGGCATCCGGTGTTGAAATAATTTTTTAAACGCACATGCAAAGTCAATGGTATTAAGAAAAACAGAATAAGCATATGTGTCCCTAGCGCCGAAATTGTTCACTATTTTGGAAAGAAAATACACACGCAGTTTGCATAGTTAATGGTATCTGACCGAACTAAAATTTATTCCATCGGGCTTTTAATACACAAATATTGCTGTAAACAAAATCGTGACCTTATGCCCTCTGGTGTCAGACTTGTGAGCTACAAAATGTTGAAATTATATGAGAAACAGTTTCCAACGGAAACGCTCTACAACAAACAATACAATTTTCAAGATATGCCTGCACACTCCCTGGCGGAAAAACCATGCATTATTTTAAGAAGAAAGTATGCTCAAAAGATCTTTCGATATGAGCGGTATCGGTCAACGAAATAATTATTTCAATCGAGTTTTCAGGAGCTGACATTTTGCTACAAATACATCAAACCCAGAAATTAACCCATAGGCCCCCCTGGTGGCTAAACCATTCTTTATCAAATAATAAAAAATATAGACAACGCATTCCCTATCAGCAGCCGTGTCCGGTTCAGAAAGAAGTTTTCTAATCGGAATTTCAGAAGCAGGGATATCGTGGAATACACCATTTACTTAACGCCCACTAGCTGAAAGTCTATGTATTACTTGAAACTTTTGAAATTATATGAGAGCATTTTACACAGGAAACGCTATGTAACAATTAAAGGAATTTTTCAATTCTGACTCTCAGAAGCTGAGATATCGACAAAAATAGGGAATACTTTTACGCCCCTGGCGAAGAAACCACATATGATTTTAAGAATAAAAACATTCTTTGAAGAAATACCTACGAAGCAAAAATTAACTCTTACCCACCCCTGCCCTTCCCGGTGGCCAAACCACATTTTATAAAAAATTAGAAAATACAATCAAAACATTCCACACCGGGAGCTGTATCCGGTGCTGGAAGAATTTTTCAAATCGGAGTTTTAGAAACGGAGATATCTTGGAAAGCGCAGTTTACCTTTGCAAGAGGAAAGTCAGTGAATTACTTGTAAACTTTGAAATTACATGAAAAGCATGTCGCACTTGAAACTATCCAACAAAGACAATTTTTCACCATTCGAAGCAGATAAATTGATAAAAACTAAGATGTGCTTCTACGGGCCCTGTCGGAGAAACTATGCATTATTTTAAGAAAAATATTCGGAAAAAGTATTTGTCGACGAAAGTGGTATACGGAAGAATTTTTTCAGTCGAGCTTTTGGAAGTTTAGATTTTGTTGCGAAAACATTAGAAGCATAAATTAACCCTAATGTCCCCTGGTGGCCAAACCGTTTTATACTAAAAATTAGAAAATATATGCCAAGGACATATATTTTAATGTACTTTTACGCCCCCTAACGTAATGTGCTTTTACGCTCCCTAGCGGAAAATCTATGCGTAACTTGAAAAAGTGACTGTACCTAAAATAATCTTCGGCATAAGTAGAATCAGTGGACAAAATAATTTTTTGAATTGGATATTTAGAAGCACATGTTTGGAATCAAATGCTCTTTGAATTCGATATTAGCTGCTTTTGCGCCCTCTAGCAGCGAAACTGTTCATCGTAAAAAAACAAAATAAAGGGTTATCATTTGCACATTTCAAGCTTACTGATGTAAAAATAATTTTTCAAATCGGACTATTAGTTGTCGATATATTGGGTCTGCATTCGGACGGACGGACAAACCGATGACATAAGCTCGATCTTTTTTAACAAAGGACGTGCTGAAAAAAAGGAGTTATTTCTGCCCGCCACAGAATAGATAAAGACATATTGAAACGAGCTGGTCAAACGGCGAGTGAAACGTTGAGTAAATAAAAGAGAAGGGCAAACTCGAACCAATGATAAAAAAATAAATGTTTCAAAATGTTCAACATTGATTTTGGGTAAAATGTACCTGTCCACTAAACTCCCGGCCCAAAGTACCAAGACAAGGTTTAAAGCCATAGCATGTTATCAATTGGAACATATTCCTAAGTTCTTATGCAGCAGGTTACGAAACGTTGTGGAATGCAACAGAGGGATTACTTCTCCTTGAAATAACCCATCAAGTAGATGGGATATACTGCAAGAAATTATATCTAAGCGGAAGTTTTGATTTAACACCAAAGCACATAAATGCTGTACATAGGCTGAACCCGACGTACGTAAGTCGATCATTCCTAAAATCATTACGTAACTCGAATTTTACGCAAGTCGAGGAACCTCACTTAGAGTAATACAATTTACCTCAAAATTTAATAAATGTTACATAATATTGCATATTTATTTAAATAAATTTTTATGTTAGAATTGAATCGAGGTCATCAATATGTATCAGACTCTTTAGAAGCTTGTTGCGCAACAGCATCAAGTAAGGGAACAGCTGATTAATGACTGGTGGAAGGTGTTTCAACTTTATTAATAAATCTATCCAGAGTGATTTGCACAGCGTCTCTTTTCTTCATAAATGTCTTTATAAATAGCAACAGCATCTTCTACAGTTCTTCGAACTTTAAAAAAACAGAAGTACTTGTTCCCATTTGTTGAAAACGAGAGAAGGCCGAAATAATTTCCGTAAATGCTTATGTCAATTATTTTTCTTTATGAATCTTTTAGATCCCGCTTCCTCTTCTAAAGCTTCATCATTTTCTTCTCCTCCAACTTTTGTAGCTTCTAGCTCGTTAAGATCTGCATTGGATAGCTGCTAATAATGAAAAAAAATCAGCTCCTCACCATCGTCTCCATCCACTTGAAGATCTAGCTGATTTGCAAGCATCACAATTTTTTCAGTCGTTACTTCAAATCATTAATTAATGTCGGAGTCAGTGAAATCAGGAAATAATTGTTAACACACTATTTTCCAAACACCTCTCATTCACTCATTTGTTATTAAATCCTATAACTTTGAGATATTCTTCATTCCATGGTAAATGCTGCATGTCTTCCAAAAATCTCTTATCTCTGGTGATAAATTAGTATCCAGTTCGTTACTTGCTTCAGTGAATGTTCTCCTTAAATAATACGCCTTAAAATCAGGTCTCGATCCCTGATCCATCGGTTTCAGCAGCGAAAAAGTGTTCGGAGGAACGAAAACAACTTTAACATTTGGATTAAAATAATCCATGGAGCAATGATGGCATGAAGGAATGTATTCTAAAAGTATTATCTTAAAGTGAATATTATTGTCTTTACAATATTTTTCAACTTCTAGAATGCAATAGTTCACAATCTTGTCTTGTAATGTTGCTGCACTTAGTGAAATTTTTGTTACGTAAGTGCGGATTTACATCAGTCTAACTCACGTAACTGTACAGGCAGTGGCCTGTACAGTATTGGAGAATTCTGGAGGAACTCAATGGATATAGCCAATAGTATATACAGACAGCCGACATTTTAGATTGGATTCCAAGGGACAGGAAAAGACCCAGAAGAAGACCACATGGGAGATGGGTGGATGAAATTCGAAAGTATGCAGGGGTGACATGGAGGAGACTGGCACAAGACAGACCGTTGTGGAGGAAACTTGGGGAGACCTTCGTCCAGCAGTGGATTGATAATGGTTGACAATGATGATGATGATGATATAAATCAGGGAAATACATACTCAGAACAGCAATGTAAAGTCATATATGAACACCTACGTTGTTAGGAAAGCAACTTATTTTAGTTTGAAAAGTAGAGATACTTATTTGCAATAATGTTGAGATTTTATATTATCGAACAACAGATTTGATAATATCCAGGCTAGTGCAGTTCAACGTGAAATTCCTTATATCCCTAGAAACATTCTCAGAGTGTAGATCCATAGCCATATTCTAATAAGGAAAAAAGAGGTATGACTTCACAAAACAGAATGGAAAATAGAGATATTCTGCTGTTGAGATTTGTGATGATGCCCATGAAACCTCAGGATATCTGGACTAGCAAGGGACCAATAATTCTGGTCAAACATAGCAGCTGCATGAAAGATAGTCCAATTACGACATGAAATACATCTGAATTATCATATTCACTTAGAGACAGATTGGAGGATATGCGTTCCATGCTTAATTAAAGAAATATATGTCGATATTCAATGCACTTACTGTTTTCCGAAAGTTCACCTATTCGATTTTAAGGCCAAATAGAACTGCTTCATGCTTCATTGAGTCCTGTATATTATTACTAAATGATGAAGTGATAATTCTGAAGAAGCTAGCATTCAGTTATCCAGAGTCACATATGCTCTTGTGCCGACGAAATGACCGCCAGTTGCTGCATTGAAAAACGGTGATTCCACACAGCTCACAAATATCCAAGTCGCTTATTGCAACCACAAGCAGCTTGATGTAATGCAAAATATACTTTAAAACAACCGCTGTAAATCTTTGTTAACATTATGTCGTTTTAAAATTCCTAACTGTCCATCATTTTCGTCCGTGTCCTGTTTACTCTGTATCGTTTTAGATTTCGTATACGCCATTTATTTCCGCGTTTTCCCTCACAAAAATGTCCACCATGTTATACAAAACCGTTATAAATTCAACCGCTTCGTTGGGACAACTGAAACAAATACCTTTGTAGTACCGACAACGGAAGTGGCGTGGTATATGTTATCTCGGCCATCACAGCGTATTCTTCACCAAACAACTATATACAGACGTCCCACAGGCAAGGGAATGTCTCGTAAATTTTTTGTGAAGTGAATATATTGCCGCAATTGCTTATTTTACACAATTCTTTATACAAATTTGTATGCGTATATTTTAGTTTGCTATAACATTCCTTTTCTTAAATTCCACACCTGAGCTGCGGTTAAAGTGTTTAAATCATAAAATGCAGTACAATATCGTGAACATTACATTCATATAAAACAAGCAGTTTTTTTAAATTTCATCTTCGGTTAACGGGTAACATTTCCCGAACCTCTTTTTGCAAGGCACATTAGTTGAAAGAGTAAGTGCTGGACACAGCATTATTCGAAATTGTGACGTGACGTATCTAAGCTCTTCAGAGTCACTTATTTAGACTAGTGTCACTCGACAATGATATGATTAACTGAGGAACACGCATTCCGTTATCTCCTTGACAGCAGCAAAACGACACCCAACAATTGGAGACCGCAATTGTGTTGAGCTCGGGTATTTGGCGGAAAGTTGTGGGTTTTAGCAGGACAAAGGCTGCTGCGAAGAGATAATTTGTTTCACGTGTATGTCTTGCTTTTTGGAAAAAGCAGAAATCATCATTTTAGGCGGAAAGCAGCACTTTACACAATTCTTTGCATGAAGTGCTGCTATTTTAAACTACTCATTTAGTGACATATTCGAAACACACGTTCTTCTATTATGAAAATGCATGAATTTGAAATTTTGGGTTTACTACTTGAAAAATTGAAATACCTTTCAGAATGCTTGAAACATTTTCTGACCGTTAACAAAAAGATTCTTTTCAGAAAAATTGCCTGTAACAAAGCAGACGTGTTTATAAATTGCGTTTTTTCTCTTGCAAAGGCAACGTACCCTGGATTATGTTTTCAAAGGAGTACTTGGGCAGTTTGGATCGAGTTGAGGAACGTTTGGCCTCCCACAGTTATTTAAATATTGTTGCCGATCCAATCCATTCAGTTATTACGAAGGTTTATACCATTGGAGATGGATATTTCCAACAGAACAATGCTCCATGTCATTAGTATTCACATTGAAAAGGAATGGTTTGAGTTAGGGGTACTCTGTTCTGGTACATTTATCTCTCCAATAAACGTAGCCCAATGCGAAGAAGCATTTGTGGGATGAAGTCGAAAGGGGCATCAGACAGCTAGATTGGCTTCCATCAAATCTTGACATGTGACAGCTGATAGGCTGCAATCAAATCAAAAGAGCTAAAGGATGCAGTTGGCTAATATGTGTATATACACCAAGCCACTTACTAGTACTTAAATTAGTCCATATCTAGAATTCAAGCAGTATTAAAGGCCGAATGCGGCCCAACAGCGTACTAACCTGGTGCAATATGGCCACTCAATGTATTAATATTTCCAAAATCAGTTTTCGTTTGGCAGAAGGTGTATTAGTTGCCTGTCAATCTTGCTTAGATCGCATTACAATTAGATATGTCATTGTTGCTTTCGTAAAGGAAAACAACATTGCAAACATACCATTAATAGTGAAATAAAGTGAAAACACGTTTTTAATTATAAGGATTCTACTTTATACACATTGTACTCATCTAATTTTGGAAACGTTTTGTGATTTTTAATTTACAAAACATACTTACTTAGCTGTGTGCCAAGTTATGGTGAACCGTTTCGGAATAACTATAATTTGTCATCAATGGTAAGCAGCGGTATGCATTTAAATATTCTTCAAAATAATCACATGCCGTATATTACGTCAGTTCTGTACAATTAAAGAAACAGTTTTAGCAGTAGTTATAAAAAAATCTGGTCAAATTCTGAATAAGGAATATTATAGCCTCGTACACCATAAGTCCTTACAAAACATAAGGATTCTCCCGAAAAGTTTGGTCGTAATTCGATGTGGCAAACAGCATTTTGGTAACTGTTCCTTTATTTTAATTGTAACATTCCTTTAAAAGCCAATACGCGACCATTAATCTGAAAATCAGGTCAAGGGTAATAGGTAATATAGAAGTGCTTCTCATTTTGATCTTTCTACTGTGAGCAAAATGGAATGAACGTTCGCAACTTCTTTCCTCATCACATACTTATGATCGTGGAACGATTTTCCTCACCTTATTTGTATTTATATACTCGTTCCAGTTTTGTCCATCGATGTGAGTGTTCACGTGATGTTGTGAAATGTTATGTTTTATGATTTGATGAAAGAAACTCTTGCCCTTTGCTTCTGTACCTCACAGTACATCCATTCGTTTTTAATGCAATCACCTATTCAAATTTCCAATTAAACTACTTTCTGTCTCTCAAATTTTCACTATAACATCATTTCGTGCTATGCGTAACGTATAAAACATAGACCTAAGTCATTGCACGGTCCAATTTAATGTAAAAATATCCTTAAGTGATATACTGAACTATATTTATTTACATGAGGTTAAAAGCTATATACAATAGATTAAAAACACAAGTTCTTTCGCAGTAGCAGCTACCGCATCATCGGGTGACACATAGCATATGAAACCAGAGTTCTTAAATAGTTTTAATATGATGGTATTGAAGAAACTGTAAAGCGCTGCCTGACAGTACAGTAATGACATACATCACTGAAATACATTCGTAACGCCCTCTGCAAAAATAAACTCAGAATAGTAATTATAAAGGTAATGGTAGTCAATTTAACAAGTTTTTCCAGTCCCGAGGAATATGGTACGGCATATCATCATTGCAACATTTATCACCAAAATACAAGTTCTTCCAGGCCCGAGGAGTATGGTACGGCATATCATCATTGCAATTTTCAATGAAGTTTAGCAGTAATGGTGATTTCGGTAAACATCAAGTAACTGCGAATAGTACACAATGCTAGTTTTTTGAAAGAAACGGAAAGAGGAACATGATTCCCTAACAGAAGGGCGGCAGTACGTCCTTGTGAGTCAGTAGTTATAGTTCAAAATGACTTGATGCCGCAGCTGTGGGGCAGTTCTGTAAGCGCTGTCTTGTGTCCAAGGTGTGTTTGGTCCCAGTAAGTGAACGACGTTGAATTTGTTTTACAGCCCTGGCTTTCCCTTCCCTGCAGGAGGTGACCATAAATTAATGAAGGAAGACTTCTTTTAACCCACTGAGCAGCTCGCAGTGGTCAACAATCCGCGAATAAAAAAATACATCCCATCTCTTCCTGGGTTAATCATACAGATATTTTTAATGGAACGAGACGGCGATCTGCTGATGTAATAACTTCCCTTAGGATTTTTCTTTGCAAGTATTAAGAAAAATGAAAAAAACTTATCAAAGTAGGTTTTTAAAAATACCACTTATAACAGAAACTTGAAATATATTGCTTGACCATCAAGCAGAAAGATCTGCATGTCAGAAAGTGATATACATTTAAATATTTTTTAGGTTTTTTTTAAGATAGTTTTCCCTAAGAATGAACATTTAAGGTATAAATCCACACATCCACTTAACTTACTTATTCAGGAGCGAAAAATCAGAAAATCAGAAGATAAACTTTGGCATAGCTTTCAAAAGAGATTATTCCTGTTCACTTACACCTAGTTCTGTTTATCGCTTGGAGACCTCTTGCGTATTTTGAAGCTTCTCTGTGTTTAGCTCTTGAACGACATTCTTTTCTTGCAGTTTCTTTTACAACCAGTTCCAAAAGGAAATTATATGAAGGATCCTCGAGAAAGAGCAGTCTTGCTGCTGTCACACATCTCACGATAGCAGCAGTAGTAACAGTGGAAAGCCTATATTGCACAAAATCTCTCGCATAACAAGCCTAGATGACTGAACAGAAAAGCAACGCCCATGCAATTCGTAAGCGTGCCCTAAAAGCCGTTACTAGTGTATCACCAAACAAGAAGAATAAGGATAAGTGCATTAAAAAATTAAAAAACTACCAGAGGAAATCCGAGATCCACATTCCACACCTAGTGCCAGAAAAGGGCACGTTCGAAAAAATCCAGCAGTCACACGGAGTTCCAACCACAGCATGAGAAGCACAAGATGCAAAGCGGGTGCACTCAACACGTGCGTAGACTATGAGGAGAAATCATTTAAAAACGCAGCCGAATCCGTTCAGCGATATTAAGGGCCGCGGGTGGCCTAGTGGGTAACGTTCGGTACTGCCAGGGAAAGGGCCTCAGGTTCTATCCCAGGCAGGTACCAACGCTCAACCCACAAAATATCCGCCTTGCGTCGGATATGCACGTTAAGCCGTCGGACCCCGGAGTACTGGCTCCCCGGTAATAAACAAGGGCGTCTTCCTCCACCTTTCTACTTTGCTTCCGTGTCGCTTTCCTATCGGGCGCTCTAGCCCAAATCTCCTAGTTTCCTATTTCTAAGGGTTGTTTAAGACCTGGGATCAGACACTCCCTTCCTAAAAAAGCCTCTACATATTATATGATATGATTCAGCGATATTATCGTGCGAACATCATGAGCCACCGAGTTCCAATACTTCCTAAATGCGACATAATCCGGGTGGTTGATTGGATGCGGAGGACCTGTGGATTGACCTTCTCGCTCACGGGACCTTAATCCAGTGGACTTCTTCTTCTGGGCGCCAATGAAAGCATTGGTGTACGAAACACCTGTGGACTCCCTCGACGATCTCCTCGCGCGAATCGCTGTTGCTGCAGACAAGATCAACACCACATCGAGAGTCTACGAGAGGGTACGACAGTCCTTCATTCGCCAATGCCCTTAGACTCCAGTTTTAGCAGCTCCTTCGAGTCTTTCTCTGGTGCGATTGGAATTGTGCAACTCATAAATTATGTATGTCTCTTTGTTTTCACCGTTGAAGGCTCAACGTGGATATGTAACTTTACTCTTTTCTGGTACTAAAAGTGGAAAGGGCCCTATGTCACATTTCAAATATTGTTTGTCTTGATGTGATTATCACCCCTCTTGTTTTGTTGAAGGAGTTTACAGTCACCTTGTATGTCATGATAATTAACACAGCAGTCAAACATCTCTGAATGGACAGTGTTTACTCTTCTTCAGGTAATATCAATCACATCAAAAAACTTGAAAATTTAGTCCACTGGGAATATTCTTAACAATGCTATGTGATAGCACAGTTGCTTCGATTATGCATGCGGTCGGACTACTTTTTGTTGCTCTTAACACTCAGATACCTGTGACTTTCTTTTCCTGGGAGGTGCAACGGTAGCATACACGAACGATAATCGGGAAATACGGAGTTCGATTTCCTCTCCAGGGCGACTAAACTTTCAAGTGTTCTGATGTGATTTATATTACGTGAAGAACAATAAATACAGTCGATTCAAGAGTATCTGATTAATGCGTTAATAATTTTGAAATTAACTCATTCGTATTTGTTCAGAATGATTCTGAACTGGACATTATACCTTTCTTTAGTAATTGGTAACTGTGCGATGATGTGGAAATGTTTATTTTTCGCTTATATAAAATTTAAGTTCTCCTCTGTGCCTAGGTTACCTATGAACGCTGTGTTCTGCTTCCACTCCGATCCTCCACAATGACCTCAAATGAAAAAGCCAATAACAGCATAGATCGACAATGGACGTGAACTTTTCCAGTATTAAATGCATGCTTTAGAATACGTAAATGAGTATTTCTCTAAATTTTCTGCTGAATAAATTAGGACGATAAACCACACCTTTACCAAAATTAGTAATAATTCCTTGTAATACTTTAGAATGAGTACTCTGTTGACAAAAGCAACGATTTAAAGAAAGTTCACCGTAAAGTTTAAAGAACACAAAAGAAAATCCTTCTTTGGGATCATAGAAGAGAATATAATTTTTTTGTCTTCGAAAGAATGAGAAACAGCAAAATTAGAAAATTAGAACACTAGGCAAAGTAGTTACCATAACATTAGCTGCAATAATCACACCAGTATGCAAGATCAAAGACGCTCACCACATTATTATCGAATGCAAATGCAAGCTCCTTACAGTGTTAAATTTGTTTTCTAACCTAAATAATTCAATGTTGTCCAAATATAAATTATAATAGAATTTCTTTATTTCAAAGATACCCATGGGCAGGACATTTAAGTGGAACTGTGTTATACATAATAAATGCTTACAAATTTAAACATGTTTAAATCTAATTTTTTTGCACAAATGGACAGCTGTTTAAACGTCCCATCGTTCAAACTTGCAGTAAATTATAAAAAAATATAAAATTTATATATTTATCGCAAAATAAATTTCTACCATGTCTTCTTTCTTCATTTATTTTGTTGAAATGCAGCAGATCTCTTGTTTGACAACTGCTGAAGAGTTTGTAAGAGGACAGAGAGTTCGTTACAGTTGGAAATTATGCAGTGATCTGATCATTTGGGGTATTCTTTGGAATGTTCTCTTAGTTTAGAATTTACGAGTAGCTACCACGAAATCCTCTGAGCCGTCTTCTGCTTTTCACAAATCGGGATATTCATTCCAATTTTACTTCTTACTCGAAGAAAGGAATCCCGGCTGTAGATGAATGTAACAGAGGAATACCATATTTTTTTTACTACCGTAACCACGGTGGAAGTACAAGGTCTGTCCGAAAAGTAAAGAAACTCATTCAATAACAGTCGTTTAATTAAAGTTATACTTACATAACATTAAAATTCCTCGAAATAACATCGTTGAACATCAATACACCGCTACTAGCGGTTTTGCCTCGCCGCGTAGCTTGCCTAGCAGTCGCGAACAGGGTACGCTTTCAAAGCACTCTTCGCGGCAGTTTGCACGTTTGTAACAGTCCCAAAATAGTGCCCCTTCAGGCTGGATTTGAGCCGGAGAAATAAAAGGAAGTCAGCATCGGCCAAGTCCGGTTTGTAGGGAGGTTGGGGCAGCGTTGCCAAGTTGTGTTTCGTCAGAAATTCACTCACTCTCAGGACGCATGGCGCGGTGCATTATCGTTGTGAAGAACCTAAGTTTTGGTGATATCCGGGCGGACGCGCGCAACTCTGTTCTTTAGCTGTTGAAGCACTTCTACGTAAAATTCATCATTGACCGTTTGTCCTGGTGGTACGAACTCCTTATGGACAACAACTTTACAGTAAAAAAAAAACAATGAGCATCGATTTCCTCTTCGGTTTGCACATTCGAGCCATCTTTGGTCGAGGAGACTCTGCAGTTTGCCACTCTGAGCTCTGTCTTTTCGTCTCCTGATCGTTCTCAAAGACCGACATTTCATGAACCTGTTATCACTTTCTCCAAATAACCAGATTCACTCCTTACACGGTCCACAAGCTCACGAGAAATCGAAACATGGTTGTTCCTCTGTTCATTGGTCAAAACCTTAGGAAACAATTTGGCACAAACTTTCCGCATCTGCAGTTCTTGCTCCCAATCTAACACTCAGATGTCGGTCAGAGTTCAAAGCCGCTTTCACATTTCCACATTTTCCCAAGTGTGAGGCTTTGAAGGGTGGTTTGAGCGTGGCTCATCCTCGACGCTCTCTCTTCTTCGTGTGAACGTTTTATGCCACCGAAACACTTGTGCTTTAGATAAAGCATCCTTCCCGTATGCTTTCTAGCTCAGGGACTACTGACGAGACATCGATCGTTTAGCTAACATACCCCGTAACGCCCGGAGACTCTGCCCTCCGGCCCTACTGATTGGCCCAGAGAAGGTGGTCTCATTACTTTCCGGACAAACCTTGTATATTACTAAAAGCAATTCCGAGAGAAAATTTGTCTTGGAAACTTCCTTGGAAAATGTTATTTACGGTTTAGATCGTTTCTTGCGAATTCTGTTCACCTTCCGTTTCAGAATGGGATAATTGTGTAAGTTGCTGTCTATTTCATCATGCAATATGAGATTTCCACAGCTTGTTAAGTCGTAGTGACAGAGCAATTTATTGTTCTGACTTTCAGAATGCATAAGTGTTAGGAAATTTTAGATTGACACATTACCTAATTCATTTTAATTGATGGGAAGCAATGTACATATTGTAGACATATAGAATCGTACTAAAGATGATGTATTCTGAAAGGTACTTTTTTATTATATGTGATTTTCATAAAATTAGTTTAAAAACATTCGGAAATATGTATAACATATATGCTAAATGAAAAAAAACATTGGTTCATCAAACGGAAATCATCGCTATTTCCACGTTAAGAAGTGAGTCTCGGTAAAATCTCATCGGCCGCCACCGGGAATCGAACCGAGGGACTTCCATTTACGAGCTGGACATGCTACCACTGCACCACATCGGCCTCGAATTCTCCAGACTCGCATGTGATTCATTGCAAAACTACATGGCAGGTTGCTTCATGAAGCCCCGCACAACGCTGGGGATTCACCAAAGATGGAAAGCAGCAACTGAACAAATGGCTAGGAGGCGAAAGGATAATTAATTCAAACACTCGATATGGATCAGGAACACGAAACAGAAATCTTCGCTCTTTCCACGTTAATAAGTGAGTCTCGGAAGAATTCTTATCGGCCGTCACCGCTTGTCCCGCGCGTAAGTAGAAGTGTGGTGTGAATGAATCATGAACAATTTCAAGGACATTTTACAGCCGAATTCTCTATACCGTTCAATGCGTGTTTCACCTGTTTGTCGTATTGCTCACATCGGTTGTGCACGACAACGCTTTAAACCAGCGTTTTAAATGCTTCCCAAACATTTCTTTTCAACTCAGTCATTTTTTGTTTCAGTTCATCTCTAAGCAGCACCACACGAATCTGGGGCCCTGTGAAAATGCCACCTGCAATTTTGGGTTGTGACAAATCAGGAAACATTAATTGTATAAACAGTAGAACAGCTGACTCAGGATGTAATGCTTTTACAAGTTGTTTTACCAATCCCAGTTTAATATGTAGTGTGGGCAGGAGAATCCAGTTTAATATACAGTGTGGGCAAGATAATCTTGTGCGTAGTTACGAGAGTCGCGTTTGTTACATTACGTGCTCCTGGAATTAGCTCTCTTCTTTTGGCCGCACAGTCTTCGTGTAGTGTTGCTGCTGTATGCTGGGCTCTCCTAGAGGCAGATGGAGCACGAATATTTTGTGTACCCACTTTGTAAGTGTCGAGGAAATCCAAGCCTTTTGAAATCACCATAAATACCATACTTATGACTTTCACACGGAATGTCTTCAACATCAGCTTCGCACTTCGGTAATTCTCCTTCAGGTGGACGGAATATGTGACTGGAATCGACGGGTATCGGTTTCCGTTGTTTAACAGTACAGCCTTTAGGTTACGTTTAAAACTGTCCATGAAAAAGCGCCATTCTTTTGGTTCCTATGGAAATCTGATGGCATTAAACAGACCACTTACATCACAACAGTAACACAATGCATCTTCCAAAGCAAAAGATAGCATGCAGGCCGCTTGTATTTGTTTCTATACTTGGATATTTTACAGGAAGGAAGAAGAAAGTTCCACTCGTTCAGTCGTGAAGCTAATAGTTCAGACTTGCTTTGTGGTAATTGTAAATCTCTGATAAGGTCGTCTATCTCGTTTTGATTCAGTAAATGAGTTTGCTTTCTGTCCTTCTCAAACAACAGTCATCTGAACTATGTGTGCCATTTGATCCTTCATCAACATTCCATTTAAAAGGGTTAGATGGAACATAAAGAGCTTCGCTATGCGGGACAGGCGCAATGGATAACGGTATATTGGGGTAATTCAGTTGGTTTCTGTTCTTTCCTTTCTTGAAATTATTCAGATCAATCATACAAAAGTAACAGTCGTCGTGGTGGTTTCTAGGTTTCCTCCAAATTCTCGAAATTGGAGTTGGCATGCTTTTTCTGCTAACACACAGCCAATGTTCCAGTGTCGATAGGCAATTACCACAAGACACGTGTGGAGCCCATGACTTGGCAGGGTCTCCGACGGTCATCCCAAAGTAAGTCTTGCATGCTTCACAAAATTTAGTTCCAGGCACAATGGTGTGTTTCACTTGTTTTAGCCCAATGGCAATGCAACATTTGCAATGAACATTGATGGCAAGTAATAGAACATCACTTTCTATCGGTTATGCCGGCAATTTGCAATCACGGACAGTTGACATACTGCTGACATGACATACAATTCAGAAGGCACGACAACACAGGTAACGAACATATTAAATCGAATGAGCGTCATACTCAGCTATTTTAACTTAGAGGACCGTTGATATGCTGCTATTTGTACATAACAGAAGACACGACATCACAGATAACTAACCTAGTACGTTAAATGAACGTTGTATCCAGATATTTCAACCAATATATCCATTCTCTGGGGCCATCTATCGGAATTCATAGTAACGTCATTTAACAAAAAACTAGAACTAAAAAAAACAAACTCATGTCGTTATCTCAACAATATTGACACTACGATAAAATTAATGTTTGATTCGTGTTCAGCAGGTCGAAATCTAACAGTATTCATAAAAAGAATGATAAACAAAATCTTTTTTTTAGTGAAATTTTTAGTGAAATGATAAAGTAATATTAAGTAATTTATTAATAAAATTATTTATATACATGAATCAACATCTGTATTTTTAATTACACAGTACCTTATAGGCTGTTACGTGAGAGCCTTTAACTAGGCTGTATGTTGAATTGTGGAAACGTTAATCAGAATTTGGTTAATCATTATGCTTAATACATTGTTTAGCATTAGAGCTTTTAACAAGTTTGTAAGTAAACAAAGTGTTCCTAATCAAACCACTTTCAAGAAAGAAAAATACAATAAAACTACAATAATTAAGTCCTCGCGATAACTCATTGTTTGTTAATAAGCCTTACTTTTCTTGACACTGCCGTTAAAATTCATGATTCCTAAGGCTCTGAATAGCATTATTACGATTTACTTGACACGTCGTTTTTCGCATACTCTTCCTAATAAGGTTTTGCCATCGGCATTTTCAAAGATGCGTTTAACAAACAAAGTTAATATCGCTAGATTCAATCACAGAGAGGTGGCAATGAGTTTGTACACAAAAGGAGAGATATTTTCCGGGAGTCAAAAATATTTTCAGTCAATTACGTCTTTTCTTTGAAGCTTTCGTATTTGTCAACGGACTGCTTATACGCTTCAAAATTTATTTTAAACGCTCGATAGCAAACGCTTATTTCGGCTCTCAAAATGGATTTCACTTACTATTTATTACAATTATTGCCACTTACAAATTTCCGGACGCGTAATATTGCATCATTTACCACATGAGAAATGTGTTTGTTTCAAGTTGAGAAACATGATTGCTTTAGTTTTCATCTACACGTTTTTGTATAGTGAGATATGTATATCTCTGCTTTAGGCATACAAAAACTAAAAATATTTGACTTAATGTTTCTAGAAATGCAGCCAATATGGCGAAATTTACATACTGCTATTACTGTGACATTTCATGTCGACAAGTTATGGTTCACTGTGCGCATCTAACATTGTTGTTTTACCCATCGCATTTGCCATAAGTTGATCGAATCTGTGTTTGCAAAATTAAAAAAAATATCTCGGTGTTTTTATCTCCCTTACTGCTCAGTCTTAACAAACTCACAGATGTACATAATTTCAATTGATTTCGTTGATTATTCGTAGACTGAAGATTTAGGGTAATTAATTTCCGATAATCTGAGAGTTGTATCTTGAGAGAATTATGCCTAAACGATTCCTGCGATCCTTATAACTGATTGCATAAAATATGTTCTAATGCTTCAGACACTACTGATAAAATATCACAAACTTCTAATTATTTTAGTCATGCATATGCATAGTTAATTTCTTAGAACCTGTTTATTGAAAAATTTCATGCGTAACGCTGATGTGGCTGTTTGCCTAAAGATCGAGTCTTGTTTTAAAGAAAACAGTTCGGGATTTATTTTCAAGAGAAGCTTTCAAATAAGTTAAAATCTTATCGAAGCTTTAAGCATCGCAACATCGTCTGACACCATGTGTAAGAATTAGCCGTTGGTCTCCCGTTCCATTGCGTTTCCTTTTTGTAAATTAATAAAAGCGGTCTTTGGTATTTTGAGAATGCATTTTTGAGCAACTATTCATGAAACCTTATGTGAACGCCATAAATCCACGTTTTATTAATGGGAATTTATTTATGTTATGCTCAACAAAACTTTTTTTCTGAATGAATTTCCCAAAAACAAAACCCTCGCACATACCTAAGCCTCCGCCAATCTATATTAGGAATGAATGACGAGCAAAGGAACGGCCGTACAAAACATTTGATACCGCTCTTCATATAAGTCCTACAATATTTATGACCAAATATCTATGAAATGGGTCCCATTATTTAAATCTTAACATAATTTCGGAATGATTAATTTTTCTTTTCGTACAAATTGCATTGATTGCACGTCCGTTTAAATGCATAAAAGGTGACATCAAATCAATTTCAATCATCACCAGGAAAGTTAGTTTCTTCGGTGGATATTTGATTTCCGCTGGACGAAAGTGGCATAAGATATCGCGTCTCCACAGGCAACATTCGCAATGCCTTCACGATTGAGTGAAACAAATTTATATAAAGTACTAATTTGCCCCACTTTAATGATCTCTGTAAATTAATTAAACAGGGGGAAATACCGGTAAAAAAATTGATCGGGAACCGAAAGTTTAAAAGTTTGAAGCACACAGTTCAATATTTTCAAAAAACTGCTTCTGTTTGCTGGGTCCCTCAAAACATCTTGTTTCCAGCATTCTATTGCCTCGGAGCCCTGAGTGATGGGAAAAACATAACGGCATAGGTCAAACCGTCTTGAAAGGAGGAATGAGCGGTGTCCAGATGGGAAAGTTCTATAGTGACAGCAATGAAAAATTAGAGGTAGAGTATGTGCATTGCTTTTGGGGGGAAAATAAGAAGTAAGGAAATATAAGAGTTATACGCATACAAAATTTATCAATTATTTGAACAAAGAATGAAAAAAAAAGACGATGCTATGTGGATATAATGTACTCATCCATGGGTTGAACACACAAGACTGGAGGAATTAGCTTCTAAAATTAACGAAAAGTAAAAGAAAATATATTTACTCTTTAAAACAAATGTAGCTTCGGAAAACGTAAAAGAAAGAGGCAAGTTTAAAAATGTAACAAAATGTGACATGGACGGGTGAATATATTAATTCAACAATCGCCTTTCAAGGCGACAAGGACAACACTAAACTTTGGAAAGCGCCTTTAAGTTGGTACACTCCTCGAAAATGAGTGAAGTTCCCTTAAGGTAAAAAAAAACAAAACAAAAAAACATCGTTACGTTGCAAAAATGAATTTATTAATTATATGAAACTGAAATTTATGAAAAATACCTGGCAAAATTGTAAAATTAAAGACAGAAACATTCTATTACACATTCCGCAGGAATGTGTAATAGTGCATGGCAAATCAATCCCGCCGATAGAGAGCTCGCCTACCACGCTTCCAGCTCTGGTTCGTTTCCACTAAGATCGAACGGGCGTTTTTCCAGTCTGTTGAGATAATTTCCCCAGGGCAGTGCTGTAATTCAGATGTTTTGTAAAGGTGCGAAAAAAGTTGTAACTTTGGTAAACTGCGGCTATGCTCAACTTTTTTATGCTACAACTGGGAAATTGGCGGACAAGTTTCGGCAAGCCATCAGTTACGTCACGTGATTGCCGGCTGCCACTATCGGGAAACTAGCGGTCCACATTAGGCTAGCCTTCATTTATGGCACGTGCTTGCAGGGCCGCTGAAGGGCCACTTGTGACAGCTGCTGCCAGTGATGGATAACAGATGGCCCTATTGTGGCATATGACAACTGATAGGGTTGGCCGAACTGCTGGCCCTCCTGTTGGCTGCCCGGATATTTTATTCACGGTTCGGGCAGCGGCCACGTAGTGCTGGGCCAGTGATGGCTGCTAGCAATGGCCCAGTGCTTGTTCAGCAAGAGTGTTTTTGTTGGGTAGTATTGTATGTTTTTTTTTGTCCTTTTTGACTGCCTTGGGTAACATACGCTGCTTGATCTGTCCTTTGCAAAGCAAGCACACTTATAATTTGAATGTCATTGCTTTTGCCTTACGTAACTTATGTTTCTTGAGGTGTGCTTTGCAAAAGAGGTAAATCTTGTAATTTGACTTTCATTGCTGTTGCATTGTGTAGCTTACGTTTCTGAAGCTGCTCTTTGGAAAGCAAGTAAATCCTATAATTTGACTATCATTGCTGTTGTCTTGTGTAACTTACGCTTCAGTAGCTGCCATTTTTAAAGCAAGTCATTTTTTTAAATTTGACAGTAGCATTTGCCTATGTCACTTACACTTCTCGAGCTCCCCTTTGCACAGCCAGTAGGATGAAGATACCGGTATTTACTCACGATACTTAATATATATTAATTTCCAAATATTTAGTTGCACGATTATTAAATAAACCAATTTTAAGTTCATGTCTTTAGAATGTCAAACATAAATATGTTTAAATATATGGAGTACAAGACATTAATCCTATAACATTTCACTTCAGTCATATGCTCAGCTGCACATGCTGTTAAATACAATAAAATTTAATATTAATATTTTAACATCAAGCGTTTGTCCTTTTTCGGATTACGCCAACATTGCTTTGCCAGGCTAATTAGTATCCAAATAGTGTGTGTTTTCTCAAGTGTATACATAAATAAAGTAATGCCATTATTTTTGCCCCTCAAGGAACTAATTTTGTTATGGATATTAGTTTGACAATATAGCACATTTTTTGGAATAATATCGGATGCATAATTAATTAATCAATGCAATCATTATACCTTTGAACATTGTAAGGAAGCATGTTTATCCATAACAAAATGTAGATAAGTATGCGTGTCTAAACATGATACATCAGAAAACCATGATTTAACTTATTTACGACTTAGGTACTAGCTGAAGTTCGCGAAATTTAACTTATTTATACCATATTTTTTTAAAGAAACTCAGAAATGTTTTTATAAATAATTTTATCGACTTTCTCACTGCGCAGTGTTAGAGAATTCACACTGTTAAATTGTAGTAAACGAGAAATCAATTAAGACATTTATTAAAATTTACTTTAAACATCTTTATGCCATGAATATTATTTTTTCCTGCAATCGGTTAGATCATTTTATTAAATGATTGATTGCATATATGATTACAATAATCGGTCGCCTCTGTAGATAGGAGAGGTACCTATTTTAACAAAATTCTGATAATACTGATAACTAAATACAAAATGGGAGATGATGCATGGAACTACATATGAAAGGAATGTGAATTACGTTGTTGGATAGGAAGAAATGTCCAACGTTTTACTTGCTATTAAGAATATTAAAGGTCTGTAATGCTACAGAAAAAAGAGATTGGGATGTCACACGTAGATCGATAAATGGTTGCTTTAAGACGGTCATAAAAACAAAGTAGGTTAATCCACCGATTTTTTTCTTTCCATGGTGTATAACTTCACTACAAGAAGACATAAATGCACATGTTGTCGAATTAAAAAATATGTTATTCCACATAGTTGTTTTCCAACTTCACAGTGAAAAAATTGTTTTCTTGAATACCTTTTAAAATGAATAGCACTTGGCATTCATATTTTTCTTCTAATATTAATGCACAGTTTGTGATCTAAAAGGAGTAATTACATATTGCAGGATTTTCTACCTTTGTTCTTCTAAGTGTATGATAAGAAAAAGTCCTTGTGCTTTGGATGCCTTCCGACCCAAAATCGAAAAAAATACCACAAAGAGTCCTTTTTCGCGGTTTATGAATGTAAGTGATGAATTACCATCTTTACACGATTCTAAAAATGTTAAATGCCTAAATGAATGACCCGCAAAAAATTATTTATTCTGAAAAGCACATCACAGTTAAAAACAGGTCCATTTCACCAGCCCCCACCTCGCAAATTGTAAAATTTAAACAGCCTGATCGTTTGTGCTACGTTTGTGCTCGAATGAACCGTAAACATTTTCGTTTGTACCACAACCGTTTTTCCGTTATCCGCGAAACAAAGTGGGGGGGGGAACAGCAGCCCCCCCCCACCTCGGAAATTTAATAATTTGAACATACCATTCGTTTGTGCTACGTTTGTGCTCGAAGGAACCCCAAAATTTTTCGTTTGTACCACAACCGTTTTACCGTTATCCGCGAAACAAAATGGGGGGCTGGGGAAACGGCAGCCCCCCACCTCGGAAATTTCGTAATTTGAACATACCATTCGTTTGTGCTACGTTTGTGCTCGAATGAACCCCAAAAATTTTCGTTTTTACCACAACCGTTTTTCCGTTATCCGCGAAACAAAGTGGGGGAGACGCCCCCCCCTCGGAAATTTCATAATTTGAACGTACTATTCGTTTGTGCTAAGTTTGTGCTCAAATGAACTGCAAAAACTTTCGTTTGTACCACAACGGTTTTTCCGTTATCCGCGAAATAAAATGGGAGGGGGCTGGGCAAACGCTAGTTCCCCACCCCGGAAATTTTATGATTTTAACATGGCATTTGTTCGTGCTATGTTTGAACTTGAATGAACCGCAAAAATTTTCGTTTGTGCCACAACCATTTTCGCGTTATCCGCGAACTAAATCAATATGGACTGCAGAAACGGCAGTCTGAATCTCAGAAATTTCTTACTCTCCACATGTCATTCGTTTGTGAATATGCCTGTGCGAGAGAGAGAGAGAAACACATCTTTTGTGCGGAAGTTTTGGATTAATATTTTTTTTGCCTCATATCAAGGTACCGTGTTTATTCTTTCTTTCATTTTTTTATTGCTTATGGCATAAAAGAATAGACGCAGTATGGCACAAAGAAAACCTTAATTGTAGGATTTATTGAGACCGATTTAACTGAGGCAGGTGTCCTGTTCGTTTGGTTCGTTTGACTTGTTGAGTGATTAGTTTTTATGTACAACAAGAAGTATTAATAGTGTGATGTGAAAATTAGACAGTTACTGGTTGAAGCATAATAAAATGCCGAGAAAAGCTTTTTTGAAGAAAGCGTGATGTTAAATGCTACTTCGAATTTTAAGGACGATGTTTTGGATACGGAAAAAATAATACAACGTCCATCAAACCCTGTGTGGTCCAACATAAGTGAGAGCCTGAATTTTAAATATTCTAGCAAACACGTGTATACTTTATTTAAGTTGAACAGACTGAACATCTAGGAGAAATTAGGAATCGAACCAAACGAATCAAGTGGATGTTATGAAGTTGAAAGCGCAGATACAAGTGATACATGCAGAAACTCATCTGATGAATTTACGCCAGATGAACTGAACTTTGAAATCATTCTATCAGAAGAAGAATGGAATACCATTTGTCCAATGAGTGGTACGTACAAGTGCACTGACGCAAGAAATCCCAACCGAAGAAGCCGTTTGTACAAGATTTTGCCGCCGAATTCGTAGACTGAAATTGTAAATACACATTTCTGGCAAAACACATCACTCCCTTGCACATTATCATTTAAACGCGCCAAAGTACATGATGAATCAGATCATTTTATAGTACTTTGCGGACAGTGCGTAAATTGCAAATCAGAAGTATTGGCGCATGCTTATGATCAACCATCTGCAGGAGATCAGATCACTTCTTTTTGCAAATACAAAGGAGGTTTCGATAAATGTAAACCTGGACGTAATTGCAAGCTTGCTGGTGCCCTTAGAGAGAAATCTGTTGATGCACTATGCAAGAAAAATGTTTCTCCCAGTGTTTTTAGTAAGAAAGAAGCCAATGAAGCGATGGTTTTTGGAGACTGGGAGCCAAGCCATCTATCTACATCAAATACTTTGCGAATCTTAAAACACAGGCACGTAAAATTGAAACAGCTGGACGAAAATCCAATAGTTGCTGTACACATGATGATGTACAATAGCGATTATTCAAACAGCATTAAATCATTAGGATATGATCCTTTTTTCGTGCATTATTGGATACCATCTCATATTGTTACTTATAAAGCCTACTGCAAAAAAATCTGGACGCTCAAAAGTATGTATAAATGCAACAGGTGGCGTTTTAAGAAAGCTTAAGAGGCCAGGAATTAGTTATTCGGGAAATATTTTTCTATATGAAATAAGCGTCCATGACGATAAAAGCAAAATGCAATATTCTGCGAGCAACATGTTATCAGAGCGCCATGATGTGAATAGTATCTTTCATTGGCTAGTGGCATGGAAGCGTGATGGCGCTGCATCACCTAAGGAAGTTGTGTGCGATCAGTCCATCGCCCTTTTGTCTGCTGCTACTCGAGCCTTCACCTAATTTAATAGTCTAAGTGATTATTTGAAGAATTGCTGTATCCTTCTGTTTGAAGACACTAGGGTATCGTTGCCAAACGCATTCATTCGGTGTGACATAGCTCATACTATAAAACTAATAGCATCCCGGAAAATTCTGAAATCAAAAAACTACAGAACACGGAATTTGTACATTCGCAGCATGGCGCTAATTCTTATGTCTACAGATATCACGGACGTGAAGGAACTATTTGAATCAATATTTTTCGTGGCCTTAAGTGAAACTGAAGGCCGCAATATTAAGACCGGAAGAATTACAAAGTGTGAAACAGCAAAAGGTTACTTGAAGCGCCGTATTGCAACAGGATGTGAAGAGTTTTCTTTAAATTTAGATAGTGTAGAAAATGATGAAATTGATAAAGAAGAGGCCTATTGCCCAGAGGAAAAGGAAAATGTCCTTTCAGGATTTGATTCATGGCTTCAGAAACTTGCAGAAGAATGCAAAAATGAAATTAAATGTGAAGATGCTGATCACGATAATTTACAATTTCTGCCAGAAATAATCGGTTACTGCATTCGTTTGGGAAAACTTCTGCCTCTCTGGTCTGGTGTAATGAATCCTTTTTTGGGGTTTGGTACTCCAACAGCAAGCAGCGCAGCAGTAGAGAGCAGTTTTAACGATTTAATGACACAGGTTTAGGCTGACAAAAAAATTCCATTGCGAATTGATGCATTTTTAGATATTCATATAACATCTTTAGAAGGATCGATAAAATTGGCCGCTGCTGCATCGAAAACAACTTTTACTGACTCCGAAGCGCAGAGTAAACCTAAGAAACAAAAGGATTCAGAGAAACATTCTACTGATAAAACACCTTACCCGAATGGTAGCGATTCCCCCCAAAAAAAATGCTTTGCTTGTTCGAAAGGTGATGCTCCTACGGGGGTTCGTAGTTGTATATTTTGCAAGGCCCCAGTCCACATAATTTTTGAGTGTTCATTTCCTTTTCAAGATTCGCTTGAAGGTTGGGGAAAAAAGGTTTTGTTATCAATGTTTTAGAAAAAGAGAACTCGAAGGGCCAACCGAGGATGAACAAGTAGAGAACTGGAAAGGTCTGGCTCTACCGTTGAAAAAGCGTACTAGAAAATCCTATTTGGAACCACAAGCTGAGTTCGCAAAATTGAACTTTTCTTCTGAATCAAGAAGAAAAGTCATAGGAATTCTGAAAAATGGCAATCGCCATCTGAATTTAAAGCCGATTAAACTTAATGAAAAATCCTATATAATCAGTAACACATGTGCCTTAGATTCTCTAGTACAACTTTTGGCAAGCAGTTTTGTGGACAGTTGCCATTACGAAACTAAAGTAAGGTAGATTCAAGATGATCTCCTTTACAGTATTATAAGGGATGTAGCTGAAGCTAAGGTAACTGCAGAAACATATCAGCAGCGTGCAATTTTGTTACGGAAATTCTGCACTACTGAAGATTTACCTGCTGGAATTGTTCAGATAAATGCCGAAGCCACTGCAAAAAATATCGCTGAAAGTGTACTTTATGAACATCCGTCGGTAGAAGAAATCATAAAATGTACTGGAAAAAGTTGCTGCAATACTAGACGTATTTCCCGTGCTTTTTTATTGAAAGGGGTTAATAACATGGATAACTTAGAACAGGAAATTAATTATACTTTGTGTGATATTAAGACCTCCTGTAACTACACTAAATCAAATGGATCTGCTTGTAATTCAACTGTAAAGCGTACCTGTAGATTTTCAGACATGCATGTACTCATTGAGCTGGTGGACGAAGATTTTGCATCAGTACGAACAACAAACTTTGCAAAGGATGTTGTGATTTCTTTAGAAGCTGTACCTGCAACACTGACGATCCAGAACAGGCAGTTTCATTTAAGAGGCTTGGTTGCGTTCTACGGTAGCGGTTGTTCATTAAATTTGGTCGGTGATTACATTGCTGGCTGTCGAAGAAACAACGATATGTGCGAAATTTATGACGATACAAACGATAAGAAGTCCTTCTGCTACATATCAAAGAAATTTACTTGCCAGATGCTTGTTTACACTGTTTAAACATGCACACTTATACTGACATCGTTCACATGCTGTTGATTTTGAAATAATGTAAAATGTTTTGCACAAAATTGGATTTTGAAGCTTTCTTAGAGCCACTTCAGTAATTAAGATCCTTAGGAAGTATATTTTTATTTATTCTCTCCGTGATTTGTGCGCACCTTAATGGAAAACATAATTGTTCGTTTAAAGATGATTAATTTTGTAGCGATTTAACTGCTTCTCTTTTAAGACGCAAAGCATTTACTGATGAGATGTAACAAAAGTAAGAACAAAATGGCTGTATGAAGAAGAGGAAATAATTTCATAAGTTCAATTCGCTTAAAAAGAGCACAGGAATCATTTTTGTTATTACATTAAAACAAACCTTTTTTAAATATGCATTGCCGTAGATACTCTCAGAGTAATGTACTGAATTTATATCATTAAAACAGTTCGAATATTTCGAGGAAACACTACATACAGATTCTTCTTAAAACAATCTAACAGCGTCGTTCACTCGCTTACAATTAGAAAGGTTTCTCCTTTTTACATGAACGATGACGCAATGACTGTCTTGACAACCCAAAGTAAAGCATATACTTAGGTGATGTTCAACAGTTGCCGTTATCATCGCATCGCTTCAAACAGTAATACAGATCTTCGGATTCACAAGGTAATGACATTTGTATCTTTCAGAAATTATCATTTTTTAAACTGAGTTCATATGTTTCAATATTGCGAAGGGCAAAAATCCTTGTTTTAGAATGATGAATTCTGTCAACGTGATGTTGCATATTTGGTGTAGCTTGAGCCCAGAACATTATGTGTGGATCATTCTATTTTAACTTTCAAAGTTTATTTCACCTTTTCTAACCTTCGCGTTTCTTTTCCACGAGACTGTTTTTCTCCCTACGCGCTTCTATTGTACGTGACGGGTTTATGAGTTCAATTTGCTTAAAAAATTAACAGGAACTCTTTCTCTAACGACATTAAAACACACCTTGCGCTTTAGGATTTTTTACTTTTCTTTGTGCTTTAGGATTGAATACAGAGCATAATTTGTGGAAATAAATCAACTTAAAGTGACTGACATTCCAATTAGAAATCAGGGTTCGTTTATATCACCTTCACATTATCATTAAATACACAGTGAAAACAATGTTTTCATAGTGATACTTATAACAAAAATACTGATTTCAGAGAGACTAGATATAAAACAAGACTGATTGTCCGCTGCCGAAGTTTAGTAACAAGAAACGTTTCGAATGAGATCATAGTATTTCACGAACGAGGGAACCCGGTGCATTTTTACCACTGCAGTGAAACAATACTTTTCTCAACGAAATTTCCTGAATTTATTTATTTAATTTATTTCTTATCTAAATAACTGGAAAATACAAATTCTAAATAATCGTTTTAGATGAAACATTTTCTGAACCAGCGGCACAACTACGGGATTTTGCTCGCAAAAGGTGTTTCTCACTGTTAAAAATTTAGCATTTTTTCCTATAAATATATAAAATTAATGTGTAATTCATGCGGGCTAAAATCTACAGAGTTATGAGAACTGTGATACAGTTTGATTAGCATAGTCACAAACAAATTATTTGTTGACTGATTGCACATATATTAACACATTCATCAACTTAAGAAATATGAACTCACGGCTGATAATCTTTTGAACATCTCTTCTAAAATGTTTGAAAATCAAAAGCCAGCTGAATATAACTTATCAATTATCAATTTTCCTTCAGTTATTGGAACTGAAAAACCTGTAACTTCGGCTTAATAATTTATCCCAAAACGTAGAATTCGCACCAATATTTGTAATTGTGTAGTATTGTAAATATTGGTGTTAGTCTACTATGACAGAAGTTAATTTATTTCCTCTTCTGATACGCTATGTCTAACGAAATGTTGATATGCTTGTTCTGCGTTTCTGGAAGCGTATACCTGGTGGCCAGATATTCTGCTGAAGCAAAAGTGCTGCAACAAAATGCCAAGCTGTCATTGTTTTATAAACTTTCATCATCATCGTCAGTGGTAACGGAAGCTCTCGAAAACTGGTACGGCTATTTGCAGCAATATATTCCTCTACCCCGGAGGCCATGGTTGAATGAAGTATGCATCCCCTATGGTTTCGTTCATTTGCAACCATGTGAAATTTCAGCTTTCTCAACATAATCTTTACAGTATTAACACGTACTTACCTTTTAGAAACAAAACATTAAATAACAGAGGAAGAAAATACAGTTTGAAGTAAATGCGAAACGTGTGTATAAAAACAATATTGGATTATCATTTTCAAATATTTTAAAGAAACAAGGCAACTCTTGGCTCGTTTTTTGTTGGAAAACAAAATTAAAAATATTGCTTACCTAGAATATCGTATGATTGCGTTTATTTCAAGAAATAAGAAGTGCTGAAATTATGTACGCACATTGTTATTACTAATAAAAAATATTTCTATGACTGTTATTTATGGTAAATGTTCCCAAAGAGGTGTTTTCTATTTTCATAGCTATTTACAAATATTTCCATGCACTTTTGAATATCAATATCTTTACAGAAGTCTTTATGCTCATGCAAAATATACACATGATTCAGCCGATTGCTAGTCATTGTACTTCTGAGGTACGTTTTTAAAAGTCTAAGAGCGGAAAAATATCTTTTTGCTGTGGCAGTTGTTGCGGGTATACGTAACAGAAGTTTTACAAATGTAGAAACTTCTGAGAACAGATTTTTTTAAATGAACTACTTTGTTTAATTCTGCCACTACATCTTCAAGGCTTTTAGAGTCAGAGTCACACAAATTTTTAAAGCATTTGTAACTCATCTGTTAGAGCATGTTCTTCTAAATCGTTTTTGGGGTTCATTCGAGCACAAATGTAGCACAAACGAATGGTAAGTTCAAATCATGAAATTTCAGAGGTGGGGGGCTGCCGGTTCCACAGCCACGCCCACTTTGTTTCGCGGATAACGGAAAAACAGTTGTGGTACAAACGAAATTTTTTGGGGTTCATTCCAGCATAAACGTAGCCCAAACGAATGGTATGTTCAAATTATGAAATTTCCGAGGGGGGCTGCTGTTTTCACTGCCCCCACTGTATTTCGCAGATAATTGAAAAACGGTTGTGGTTCAAACAAACACTTTTGCGGTTCATTCGAGCACAAACCTAGCACAAATGAATGGTGTTTTGAAGTCATAAAATTTCCCAGTGGGGGCTGCCGTTTCCACACACACACACCCCACTTATTTCGCGGAAAACGGGAAAACGGTTGTGGTACGAACGAAAATTTTTGGGGTTCATTCGAGCACAAACGTAGCACAAACGAATGGTACGTTTAAAGTATGAAATTTCCGAGGTGGGGGGCTGCAGTTTCCACAGCCCTCCCCACTTTGTTTCGCGGATAACGGGAAAAGCGGTTGTGGTACAAACGGAAAGTTTTGGGGTTCATTCGAGCACAAACGTAGCACAAACGAATGGTATGTTCAAATTATGAAATTTCCGAGGTGGGGGCTGCCTTTTCCCCTGTCTCCCCACTTTGTTTCGCGGATAAAGGAAAAACGGTTGTGGTACAAACGAAAATTTTTACGATTCATTCGAGCACAAACGTAGCACAAACGATGAGGCTGTTTAAATTTTAAAATTTGCGAGGTGGGGGCTAGTGAAATGGACCTGTTAAAAACTGTGATTCCGGCTTACTGAGCCCATCTTCAGATATGATGACAATGAAACACATTTCTGGGTTACAAGGTAGTATATAAAGGGAACTCACATGACATCATTAAATACATTGCACATGATTTAGTTGTATGACAAAGACCATGGAGAGCCTAGTGGTAAACTTTTGTTTCTGCCACGGAGAAATCTGAGGTTCGATCACAAGTAGGTACGAGAGCTCGAACCAATAAATATCTGCCGTGGGTCGGATATGCACTTTAAGCTTTCGAACCACGGGTACTGGCCCCTCCTTAATAAAAAAAGGGCGTCTTCCTACCCCTTTTTACCTCGCTTTTGTGTCATTTTCGTATATGGCACCCTAGCCCAAGTCTCCTAGCTTCCTATTTCTAAGGGTTGTTTAAGATATTCCTTTCCATATGATCTGATCTGGTTGTATGACGAGAACTCATTTTGCCCATAATAATAATTAGTCTCAAAAATGTTATTATACACCATCACTGTAGCTGTAGAAACTGTTGTGTTAGGTTATGTGCAAAAAATAAATGTTGATCAATTGTCTGTGTTATTCGTCCCCACTGCCTACCTCGAAGAATGGGGAATATTATATGGCATTTCTTCGTTACAACATGAGCGGTAAACCCACAAAATAAATGTCGTAATGAATATATATGCATAAACCTTGCTAAATGATGAAAATATGCGACTGTTGTCAGTCAGGAAGCACATCCTGCAATGTTACTCAGTTTTCTTGTTTGTATGTCATCATTATGGATGTCAGGGGAACTACGCGTTTTGCAAGATTCATGCACGAATGGGTCGACGACCACGAAGATCATTCGCACCTAGAAGGCGTCGGATTGAAATGAGATTTTAGTAGTGAGATGGTACATACCAAGGACAGAAGAGAATAAGTATCACAGCAGCAGGATGATTTGCCCCGGACATATGGAACATGTTCCGGTCAGCGTTAGAACCGCGTCACACCGTCTCGTGCTCAGATACATGCGGTGATAAAGTCCAGCATGGAGTGAAAGAGACGCCGTATGTTATCCTGGGACAGATTGGCCCACACGTCCTGCAACTGACGCTCTAAATCACGAACACTGGGAACACGCAGGTTCGATGGGCAATTCTGGTAACACGCAGGTTCGATGGGCGAGAGATCAGACGATCTGGCAGGCCTCGAAAGCGTCAAAGCGTGACGTAGACAGTCCTGGGAAACCCGAGCCGTTAGCGGATGGGCGTTATCATTTTGAAAAATGGTTACGGGCCGCCCCGCCAGTAAAGGCAGGCCATCGATCCGCAGGATCTCCTGTACGTAGCGCTGGACAATCAACGTCCCTCGGATCACTGCGAGGGAAGTCCGGCTGTCATATGCGATGGCTCCCCAGACAATAATGCCTGCAGTTCGTGGCGTGTGCTGCTGTACAGTGAGGTTGGGATTGTAGAGCTCACCTGCGGTCCTCCGCACTCTGACCCGGTGGTCGTCAGTTCCCATGCAACAGCGAGATTCGTCGCCGAGCACCATATGTCGCCAGTCCGCAGCATTCCGCTGTTGTTCGTTGCTGACACCACTACAATCGACGCCGACGATGGTCAGGTGTTAATGGAAGAAAATATAAGAGCCCGTCGAGAGTGCAGATTTGCTTCTGCCAGGAGTCTGGAAATGGTTCTGTCGGACACAGGAGTCCCTTGAACAGCCGCCACATGTCTCTGGATATTGGAAAAGGATGTATTTGCATCTGTGTGTGCCTCTCTCATGATTCCACGGTCCTCCTTGCTGGTGGTGTGTCTGAGTCGTCCAGAGCCAGTCCGACTTGTCCGGGTTCCTTCCCGTGTCCATTTTCTTAACGCGATCGCACCGTACTGTCCGACCGGCCCAAATGGAGGCCTATTCAACGTACCGGCCAGCTGGCCATCCTCATCACAACGATATGGTATTGTTCAAACTCCGTCAGTTGCCCGAAATCACATCTTCGGCGGCTCTTCCGCATGTATATGGCTCAGGGTTCTCACCTGACCTTTACCGTGCACTTCGGCACGAATATGGAGTACCCTCACGGCGCCTTTTAAGCCCAACGGTTTGAGATTGTAGCGCCGGTCTTTGACGTTCTGGCATAAGGAATCGCACGAAACATTAATCATATGCATGTCTGCCCTCCCCGTAGCTATTCGCCGAGTTTCGCGTTAGTTGCACAGTTTCTTCATTGTTCGCGGGTTTTTATGACAATGAGCGTATAATACGATATGATATGTTATAGCTTTTTACGATATCGGAATGTTATAGCTTTTTCGGTGTGCATTTGCTTACAAACCGGAAGACATCATAGCATATAGCTTTAAAAATGGTACTGTTTCTTTCAAAAGTTCTCCATCCAAGTTTTACGTGCCGAATAATTTCTTCATTTATTTGACACTCGTTTAATATCTGCTGTTCAAAGTAAATTCAGGATTCGATTATGTACAGCTGTTCCGCATGAACCGATAAATCTTCATTTATTTTGAAAACTTTATGCGTCACTTTTGTCTTCTGAAAGTTCATTTTTAATCCCATTTCGTTAGGTGTTGTTAGATAGTTCCTGGATTATACTCTGCAGCTAAGTAGGTGTTGTTTAAAAGTGACTATGTCATCAACAAAATGAAGGGGAGTTAAATAATCTCCTTTATTTTTTTCCCGTGGTTTTCCCAAATCAATATTTGAAAGACATTTCACGATGTGTCATTAAAGAGTTTGGGAGATGTGGTGACATCTTGACTCACTCGCTTTCGACGTTTTATTGGTGATGTGTCATCAAGTAGCCGAATCTTTCCACTTGCATTTTCATAGATGTTTTTAATAATAACAATGTATGTATCTTAAATACAGCAAGACTTCAAAGCCATTCTAAAAGCTGCTGGTTTCACGTAATCAAAGGACTTTTAATAATCAATAAGAGCCATTCATAATGAGAGTTCATATTCCATCTCTCTTCAAAGTAGTTTGCCGCCCAGGTGGCGCAGTGGTCTAAGCGATGGCCTCTGATCATTCGTCCGAACGGGGTCCGGGTTCGAATCCTGGTGAGGCATGGATGTTGTGTTTGTCTTACGGCACTGGCTCTCTCCCTTCCCTGGAACCAGTGACCCTAAATTAGGGACGGGCGACTGCTTATAGCCCATTGAGTTGCTCACGGTGGTCGTTAAACCTCCAATCGAAAAAAAAAGTAGTTTTCTCGGAACATGGATATGATCTATAGCGATGTAGTCCTTCCAGAATTCATCTTGTTCTCTCGTTTTAGCAAGCCCAGTGTTACTTTTAAAAGATGAGAAAGAACATTAGAGGAGATTTTATAAACCGCAGATAAGAGTATGATGGGCCTGTAGTCTCTAAGATCCTCAATATCCCTTTTTGTGTGTAGAAGGATCATTGTAGCATTGTTCCAATTATTAGGAATCTTTTACAGTATAGCAATAAGGTCATTTTCGGTTTTAATAACTTGTCCAACCAGATATTTTGCGAGTCTATGCTTATCGAAATACGGGTCTGAAATAAGGTCACCTACCAGACTTTCTGAAAAGGAAATACGAATGAAGCCAACCTACATTTAGACAGTGGTGTCAATAATCGAGACGAAATAATGCATTCATTCGATTATGGAAATGTATCGAAACATTCGATTACGACAAAATTATTCGAATTAAAAAAACCTGTCGAGAGAACTTCCGATTGTTCCTACGCTTGCTCAATCCAATGAGTTATTTCAAAAAGCGAGAAAATATCAACCAGTCATCGGTCGAGTTCCTTTTTGCAGAATCTCTCATCTTATCTGGAAACTAATCAAGAGGTTCCTAGAAGTTGTAGAAAAAGTTTCGTGTGAACGAATGATCTCTCGCTTATAGGAACACTAGAAATATCTCTCGTTTGCAGGAAAACTTGAATGATCTCTCATCTACGAAATCGCTAGAATGATCTCTAGCCGAAGGAACTATTCCACTTGGGTTTGTTTTACCTAGGTTTACCTAATTCAAGAAAAAATTGGGGAGTTCCTTTGAACAATTAGAGTGATCATTTCGAATCAACAACTCGATTTGACAAAACCTGTAGACGGCTGTGAACATATCGAGCCGTCAACCGGGGAATCCTAAACTTAAAAATTATTCGAATGATTATTTTGAATGAATATCTCAATACAAGCTTTCGATTTTTGAATTATATCGATTATGCCCTACACTACTTTTAGATCATTATATGTTCAATATGTGCTGCTTTGTTATCGCTTTATCTTTTTCTGAACCAAACATTTTGATATGATTTTACTGTTATGAAGATATAGTTGGAGTTTTTAAATCACAAATGACTGCAACAGGAATAAGTTTGATCACTCGTAACAAATAATAAATAACAAAAAGTTTAACGTCGGGACCGTGATGAATACACTAAAAACAGTATTTTCTAACACCTCGAGAAAAATTCATTGAAATTCCATTCGAAGTTTATAGGGAGAAGATTTATGACGCTCGAGTGCTACAATTCCCAAATACTTAATTGATCAACTTTGTGAAAGTAATTCAGTAACTGGATATTATTCCTAAAAGGAGTGAAAAAACTCAATTTCCTAGCTATGCCGAGTGAATGAAAACGAATATACTCACATGTTGACTTCCAAGTATGGAAGACTAACTGAGCTCTATACTGACATTTATCTTAGTTTCGTCCTGGTAATACATTATACCTTTATTTTCTACATTGGTCACTCAACTGCTGCTTGCTAACCTTGTTCCTAGAAAAGCCACTCCCTAAAAAGATTTTTCTAACGGTGAACGGATGTCCGATTCTTGAAAGGCAGTTCCATAACGGTTAGAATCGCGTCCGACAGACATCTGCGGGCTGCATTCTATTTCTGTTATCCATTTCGGAAAGACCGGTGATTTTATTAAAGTCAGTATGTTTGTTTAGTTAAGGACTTTTACGACACGGCATAATGTAACCTCGATAACAAGAATTATAAAAAAAATTACTAATCACGAATATAAATACGGGATTACGCCATATATTTTCAAGTTTTCGGATATTATGTGACTTACTATCTTTGTCACATTTACGCCAAAAATCGGATTGTCATCTTCAAAATAAATTTACTCTTGATGCGTAAGGAAATCATGGAGGCATCATTAAGTTATGTGCACTGAACGAAGGTAATTTGTTTCACGTGTTGATCCTAAAATGTACATTCATTTCTTATTGACGCTCAGTTGCATTTTGGTTTGAAAAACTTATTGCAGAAAAGCGAAAAATCTGACTAATGCGTGCGTTTGTTGAAAAATCTGAGTAGTGCGTAATAGGTAATTTTAATGGTACAATGAAAAGTGAAATAGTATGTAAACTTAAAGTAAAAAAGAAAACAATAACATTATCCGCAGTAATAAATTCAAATAGATTATTATATAAAATTATAAAGCTATTTTGTTTTTAACATAGTTTTCAGGGTAAATTATCATGTTAGCTCACCTGAACTTCGGTGCGGTTCACATCGGTTTTTCTGTCATAGCCTAAGTAACGTATTGATATCTTGTATTGAGGCCCTGATTGTTGTCAGCTTTGAGTGCATCTGAAAAGATCGCTTTCTTTTCTATGAAAATCGGTGGTGTTTTCTGGTAACGTATTTGTATAGGCATCCGATCTTGTATCTGATTTTTAATTTTCTGATGAGTTATATCCGAATCTGTATCGACCACCGGTAGAGGACACAACTCAACGCATGTGTTAAGATCGGATATAGTGACTTTTACGATTTAAACCACTTTTTTTTGTCTTGAGATCCGAAATATCCTCAGCTGCGTCGTCCCAGGTAGGGGAGATACAGATTACAAATGGCAGCCGACAATATAATATATTTTTCCTTAAGTATATACACTCTATCGATAACTTCGTCGTATTCAATCCAACGAAAATTGCGTGCTTGTTCCGATACGCTCCGCAAATAACCCGTTAACTACGTGAAGATGGATACAGATGTAGACGTGTTTTACGTTGCACTTTTAACCTAGCTGTAAAGGGCTGGTACAAAATAGTATTTTTCCACAAGTTTTCTACGATTTCTACACCTCCAAGTTTCTCTATACGAACGTTTTACCGTCAGAAACACTCGCCCGAACCTGTTTATTTAATATTTAAAGATATCCAACGTAGTGCGAGATAGCTTTTAGTCCTGCATTCAAAAATCGCAGCAGCAGTGTTTTGGTGATTAGCATCGCTAGACAGACAAGATATCTCACATGTGAACTTCTTTTGGGTCTTTTTCTGTCACTGGGTTTCCAATCTAAAATTTCGGTTGTCCATCGATGGTCCGTCCCTTTGGCAACATGTCCAGCCCATTGCCACTTGAGGGATTTTATTATGATTGTGATGTATTTCACTCGTGTCAGTTTCTTATCCCCGAGTTCCTTTTCTTGTCTTTCCGGGTTACACCAAACATGCATCTCTCTAAGCTTTTTTGGTTGCCTGCAGTTGTCGCGTGTCTTCTTTAGTTAAATTCCATATTTCTCCGCCATATGTATGAACTGAAAAGATGCACTGATTAAACACTTTCTTTTAAGACGTGATGGCACATTTATCTTAAAAATTGTACTGTTTCTCACAAAACCTCTTCAGCTAAGTTTTATTCGTCGATTAATTTCTTTATTTATGTGTCTCTTACTTGATATCTGCTGCCCAAGGTTAATGTAGGTATAGGTTATGTAAAACTCTTCCCTATGAATTGAAAAACCTTAATTTCTTGTAAAACCGCAGGACATCAGTATCATCTTCTGAAAGTTCATTTTAAATTCTACTTCTTAACTCTTGTCAGCAATTTCCTGCATCACACTGCTCATCTCTGAAGGTGTAGTTGGAAAAAAATGCTACGTAATCAGTAATACGGATGTAAATTAATATGTACATAATACACGTTTGCGGGTGTGTGACTTCGTGGGGGACATAAGAAAATCTTAAAATAAATTTAAATGTTATTTAGTTTAAAATTGTATCCACTAGAAGATAAAATACCAGGAAATGAAAAGATAAGAGTAACAATTTACATTACATTCTGAAATGAGTGAACTTTTAAACTGGGGAAATAAAACTAGTTTTGCATTTTTATTCACAAATGCAGAGTTTTATTCTGCAGTATATTATTTGCAAACTGCTTTGCACAGAATTAACAGGAAAGGTGACACCGAATATTCGGGTGTAATAAGCATGTCTTTTGAATCTGTTCTAACGCAAATTTAATTTATCAAAACTATTCAAATTCAATGGAACCGGTATGGAAACCAATAGTATCTGACGAAAGAAAGGTTTTCAGTCGGATTTTTAATACCTCAGATATAGCTGTAAACGGAATCGTGAGCTTATGCACTCTGTTTGCAGACTTGTGCTTTAAGAAAAAACATGAATTTATATGAGAAACATTTCGCACCGGAAACGCTCTCCAACACAGAAATATTTTTTTTAAATCGGACTCTTCGAAACAGAGCTATGGACAAAATAAGATGTGAATTTACGTCCCCTGGTGGGGAAACCATGCATTATTTTAGGAAGAAAGTATTCTCAAAAGGTTTTTCCTTATGAGCGGTATCGGCACAAGAAAAAAAAATCAGGCGAGTTCTCAGAAGCCCAGATTTTGCTACAAAAACATCAGAACCAGAAATTAACCCTTATGCACACTGGTGGTCAAACTTTACCAAACATTAGAAATTATGTGAAAAATAGTTTCCATCAGGTCTTGTATGCGATACAGGAAGAAGTTTTCAATTCAGAGTTTTAGGAACAGAAATAACGCAGAAAATCCAATTTACCTTTGTGCCCCCTAACGGAAAGTCTGTGATTTACTTGAAAATCTTGAATTTAAAGGAAAAACATTTCTCATCAGAAACACTATCAAACAAAGAAGGTATTTTTCAAATCGGACTCCTAGAAGTAGAGATCTTGACAAAAATAAGATTTACATCTACGCCCCCTGGCCTAGAAACCATGCATTATTCCAAGAAGAAAATGTTCCTATAAGGTTTGTCGACATGAGTAGTACCGGTCTACAAACGACGTTTCTTCAATCGAGAATTTAGAAGCTCATATTTTACTGCAAATACATCAGAAGCGGAAATTAAGGTTTACAACCCCTGGTGGCCAAACCATATTTTTACATAAATGAGAAATTATGTGCAAACGATTTCCCATCCGGAGCTGTATACGGTGCAGAAAGATTTTTTTAAATCGGAGATTTAGAAGCAGAGATATAGGGGGTAAACCAATTTGCCTCTACGCGCCCTAGCAAAAGGTCTATGAATTACCTGAAAATTTTGAAATTATATGAAAAACATGTCACACTGAAAACGTTATCCAACAAAGAAGAAATTTTTGAAATAGGACTCCTAGAAGTACAGATATTCAAAAAATAAAGACATACCTCTACGCCTCCTGGCGGCGAAACTGTGCAATATTTTAAGAAGAAAATATTCCGAAAAGATTTACCGATATAAGTGGTATCAGTCCAAGAAATAATTTTTTCAATCAATATTTAGAAGCTCAGAACTTATGGCAAATACATCAGAAGCAAAAAGTTAACTCTTACGCCCCCTGGTGGCCAAAGTATTCTTTATCAAAAATTAAGAATTATATGCAAAATATTTTCCATCAGGAGGTGTATCCGCAGAAGAAAACATTTTTCAAATCAGAGTTTTAGAAGAGTCATGTGGAAAAATATTATTTACTCTTACGCCCTCTAGCGGAAAATCTATGCGTAATGTGAAAAGTTAACTATTTCTAAAATACTCTTCGTCATAAATAGAATCGAAAGATAAAAACAAATTGCAATCGGATGTTTATGAGCAAATATGTGGAATAAAACGTTTTTTTGAATTCGACATCATCTGCCTTTACGCCCTCTTACGGCAAATTGTACATCGTAAAAAAAAGAAATAAATAAATTCGCATATTTCAAGCTTCCCAATGCAAAAATATTTTTCTTAAATTGGACTAATAGTTGCAGAGATATCGTGGGTACAGACTGACGGACAGACAAACCGGTAACAGAAGCACGATCTTTTTTTACAAAAAAAGTGCTAAAAAACAATGAATTACTTGGTTTCTGCCTATCTTATTCTTAGTGCACACACGCAGGCTTCTCGTTTCAAACACAACAAGAAAAATGACACCGAATTTTTAGTTGTCATAAGCACGTCTTTTGAATCCGTTCTGACGGAAATTATATTTTTCAAAGCTATTCAAAGTCAATGGAACCGGCATGGAAAACAATAGTATCTGACGGAAGAAGGAAGGTTTTTAATCCCTTAGATATTGCCATAAATGGAATCGTGATCTTACGCCCTCTGGTTGCAGACTTGTGCGTTAAGAAAAACATGAATTTGTATGAGAAACATTTCGCACCGGAAACTCTCTCCAACACAGAAATAATTTTTCAAATCGGACTCTTAGAAACACAGATATCGACAAAAATAAAATGTGAATTTACGTCCCCTGGTGGGAAAACCATGCAATATTTTAGGAAGAAATTATTCTCAAACGGTTTTTCCATATGAGCGGTATGGGTCCAAGAAAAATAAATTTAGTCGAGTTTTCAGGAGCCCAGCTTTTGCTACAAATACATCAGAAGCAGAAATTAAAACTTATATCCCCTGGTGGCCAAATCACTCTTTTCCAAGCATTAGACATTATGTGAAAAATATTTTCCATCAGGTCTTGTATGCGAAACACGAGGAATTTTTCAAATCGGAGTTCTAGAAGCAGAAATAATGCAGAAAACGCAATTTACCTTGTGCCCCCAAGCGGAAAGTCTATGATTTACTTGAAAATTTTGAATTTATAGGGAAAACATTTCGCATCGGAAACGCTATCTAACGAAGAAGGAATATTTCAAATAGGACTCTTAGAAGTACAGATATTGACAAAAATAAATATGCATCTACGTCTCCTGGTGGAGAAACCAGGTATTATTTCAAGAAGAAAATGTTCCTTAAAGAATAAATTATCAACGTTTTTTCACAATTAAATGTTTTATTAACATCGACTATAGTTTCGCAGAGCGTCTGGCTCGGCATCATCAGGACGAATGGAGCGTAAACATTCAAATCATTGTGACATCATCAGAGTTCTGACGGTTACGGTTTTTGGTGAGTTGTTTCCACGCGCTTGAAAGAAATGGCGTAGACGTCATGTCATTGACAAGTCGTGAAGAATTCCGGTATATGTGGAAGGCTTCTAATACATTAAGCTTGTTAGTCGAATCAGGTTTGTCAATAAGAATAGCGTTTCCAAACAAAAATGTATGGTTATTTTCGTGACAATGTTGGGCTATTGATGACTTCTTCAGTTCATAGTTCCGTACGTAAGTTTTGTGCTCCTTCACACGGAAACTTAAAGCCCTGCGGGTCTGTCCTATATATGAAAGTCCACATTCACAAGGTATCTGATAAATTCCCCAGGAATTTATGTCTTGGACGTAGTCTTTTGATCCGTAAAAATTCATCTTGTTTATGGGTTTGAAAATCACTTTGAAATTAAAACTTTTGAGAATTTTTGAAATTCTGAAGCAAATCTGAGGAGCAAATGGGATAACCGCCCCATTCGTTCGTACTGGGAGGTCTACTGGCGTGAGCGAGCAGACGGGCTTCGGTTTCCTAAATTTTTGGACCGCTTTTTCTATCACGGAAGGGCTATATCCTCTGTGTACTGCAGTTCGTTTAAGAAAAGCAAGCTCCTTCTGGAAGGAATCCTCAGTTGAGCATATATGTACTGCACGATATACGTATGTGTAGAAAGCAGACATTTTTTGTTTCCATGGGTGATTTGATTTTGCATGTGAAGGTAAGGAAACAGCAAATGGCTTTCGATAAACTGTTGTACTAAAGGATCCTTCAGAGAGTGACACCAGGACATCTAGGAATGGTAAGCAGCCATTATTTTCAGTCTCACGTGTGAACTGTATATGAGGATCAATTGAATTGATAAGTTCAACTAATTTAGGTAGTTCGGAATTTCTGCCTTTCCAGAGGACAAATGTATCATCTACATATCGAATCCACAGGTCGAATGTAACGAGCTGAAACAGTTTGTCCTCGAAATGACGCATGTAGACTTCGCATAAAACAGGCGACAGTGGGCTACCCATTGCGAGGCCTTCCGTCTGTTGAAAAAATCTTCCACGAAATAAGAAACTGTTTTGTTTGATACAAATTTCCACTAATCTCAAAATTTCTTCAACTTCCGGTTGGCTGAAATGATGATCAATGAGACTTGCTTTCAAAGATTCGAGGGCTCCACTTAGTGGAATACTTGCGAACATGGATTTCACATCGAAGGATAACATGAACTGATCGTTGTATGGATGCTGTTTAAGCACATTTACAAATTCAGAGGAATTTTTTACAGCAGTTTTGTTTGAAGAAGTCGTTATGGTGGACAGTTTCGAAGATACAAATTTGGCCAACTTATGAGTAGCAGAGCCGATATTGCTGACGATGGGACGGAAAGGAACGCCAATCTTGTGTATCTTCGGAAGGGCATAGAAACGCGGACAACGGGCATACGAAGGTTATAGATAATTTTTTGAGCTTTGGTTAAGAGTAACGCAACTTGTTACTACTTTCCGAACTTCTTTTAAATATTTTTCCGATGGATCTTTTTAATTTCTTTATACGGTCCCTCGGAAATCAGTTTTTCGACCTCTGCCTCATAATGTTTTTTGTCCAGAATAACAACTTGTCCTCCTTTATCGGCTTTAGTAATGATGATATCAGGATTTGACTGTAATTCTTTTAAAGCTTTATATTCTTCCTTATTGAGATTGGGTTTGAATGATGGAAACGAATTCGACGTTATTACAAGGCTGACACAATGTCTAATTGAGCCAGACGCTCTGCGAAACTATAGTCGATGTTAATAAAACATTTAATTGTGAAAAAACGTTGATAATTTATTCTAAATGAACATCACAAGTGTGTAGTCTTGAATTATATATAATGTTCCTTAAATTTTTGTCGACAGGAGTAATATCGATCAACAAAGGATTATTTTTGCATTTGAGATTTTAGGAGATCATATTTTCCTGCAAATACATCAGAAACGGAAATTAAGGCTTGGCCACCTGGTGGCCAAACCATTTTATAAAAAAATTAGAAATTATGTGGGAAGGATTTCCCATCCGGAGCTGTATCCGGTGCAGAAAGAATTTTCCGATCGGAGACTTAGAAGCAGAGATATAGAGGGAAATCAATTTACCTATACGCCCACTAGCGGAAAGTATATGAATTACTCGAACAGTTTGAAATTATATGAAAAACATGTCACACTGAAAACGCTATTAAACAAAAATGAATTTTTTAAATCGGACTCCTAGAAGTAGAGGTATTGACAAAAAAGGGATATGCTTCTACGCCCGCTGGCGTAGTAAGCATGCATTATTTTAAGAAGAAAATATTTCTAAAAAAATTGTCGACATGAGGAGTATCGGTCTACAAACGACGTATTTTTAAATCGAGAATTTAGAAGCTCATATTTTGCTGCAAATACATCAGAAGCGGAAATTAAGGTTTACGCCGCCTGGTGGCCAAACCATTTTTTTACAAAAAATAGAAATTAGGTGCAAACGATTTCCCATCAGGAGTTGTATCCGGTGCAGAAAAAAAATTTTCAAATCGGAGATTTATGTTAGAAGCAGAGATATAGGGGGAATCACAATTCACTCCTACGCCCCCTAGCGGAAAATCTTTGAATTGCTTGAAAATTTTGAAATTATATGAAAAACATGTCACACTGAAAACACAATCCAACAAGGAAGGGATTTTTCAAATCGAACTCCTAGAAGTAGAGATATTGACAAAAATAAGATATACATCTACGCCCCCGGGCTTAGAAACTGTAGACTATTTAAGAAGAAAATATTACGAAAATGTTTACCGATGTGAGTGGCATCAGTGCACGAAAGAAATTTTTCAGTTGATATTTTAGAAGCTCAGATTTTATGGGAAATTTATGGCATCAGAAGCAAAAATTAACGCTTACGCCCCCTTGTGGCCAAAGTGTTCTTTACCAAAAATTTAAAATTATATTCAGAGTTGAAAAAAATATTCTTCTCATAATACGTGGTAAATACGTGATGATAATTAACTCAGCAATCGGACATCTCCGAATTGACTGTAATTACTGTTTCGCACGTGAGTTAAATCCCATGAGAAAACCTGGAAATTTCACCGACGTGGAGCGAGAAAAGATTCCCGCTCCACGTCGGGGAAATTTTTGGGTTTTCTCATGGGATTTAACTCACGTGCGAAACAGTAATTACAGTCAATTCGGCGATGTCCGATTGCTGTGTTAATTATCTTGGAAATATATGCAAAGTATTTTCCATCAGGAGGGGTATCTACTGAAGAAAAAAATTTCAAATCGGAGTTTTAGAACAAGAGTTATCGGAAAAAATGTAATTTACTTTTATGCCCTCTTGCGGAAAATCTATGAGTAATTTGAAAGAGCAACTGTTCCTACAATACTATTTGACATAAATGGAATCGAAAGGTAAAATTATTTTGTCAATCAGATGTTTAGAAGCCAATACGTGGAATAAAATGCATTTTTGAAATCGACATCATCTGCGTTTACGCCTTCTAGCGGCAAAATTGTACATCGTGAAAAAAAGCGAAATAAAGAATCATCATTCGCATATTTCAAGCTTCCCAATGCAAAACGAATTTTTTCAAATCTGACTAATAGTTGCAGAGATATCGTGGGTACAGACAGACGGTGGGATAGAACAAACTGGTAACATAAGCACGATCTTTTTTTTTCGAAAGACGTGCTAAAAACGGAAAGGAAAATATTATATGCCCTAATTTTTCGTTTGAATCCCTGACAAGAGAGCGAAGACTGAACTACGAAACCGTAAATCTAAAGGCGTAAGATTATCCCTGTTATAACAAGTGCTATGATATATAAGCCTAACCCATTATTAATGTTAAATCAAGTTGGTATCTTCCAGAATGCTTTAACATTATACGGTGATAAAGAAAAATTTGAGAACTACCTCTTCTGAAAGGTACATCGTTTCTTCATTTGGTAACGATATTTCTACTGTGTTAAGTGGAATATACCCATCCAACTTAAAAGAGGTGTCAGAGCTCCTATCGCAGTGTGAACGGACGGAGCGGCATCTATTGGAAGTTGAAGTAAGTTAAAAGTTAAATACTAATTCACAACGTACCAGAATAATAATCTACCAATATATATTATGCAAGACAAATGGCTTTTTACCAAATTATATTATGCAAAACGAAGGACTTATTAACTAGCCCATCCAATTGTAGCTGGCTGTTCACTTAGTGTTTGTGATTCACAAAAGAATTACGGCATAGGATAACATATCTCCACATTACTTGTGTCAAACCACGAAGAGGAAGTATCACCTTGGAATCCATTTTTGAATTCTATAATACATTGCATGAACTAATTACAAAATTAGACGTCAGGAATTGAATGCTCTACTTTAAGTCAGTGTTCAGCAGCAGAAGGAACACTTATTTCAACAGCTTCGAATCAAAATCTTACAGATTAAACCCTTTTAATATCTTAATATATTATATTCCATTTTTCTCATACATGGCCGGTGACTTCCAAGGTTTGATCTACAATCTCCACATGTATCACAATAAAGCAATTTTCTGATTTAAGGTAACATATTTTTGAATACAAACCTCGGATTTTACACTCTGTTACTCAATTTTCGTTAGACGACATGGTTATTCCGGAATTATGCATTTCTATGTTTTTTTTTGTGTTTTCTTTTTTGGAGTGGAGTTAATTTCGTCCCACAAATGTTGATATCTTATACTTTGGTGTATGTTTTTTTTTGTGCTTTCTTCTTCAAAGTGAAGTTTATTTGGCCCTGAAATGTTGATATTTTATATTTTTCTTTCTGTATGTGATACAGGAAGAATGTTTAAAGTCGGAGTTTTAGAAGCAGAGATATTTGTAAAAACGCAAATTATCATTACACCCATTAGCGGAAAGTCTATGAATTAAATGAAAATTTTGAAATTATATAAAAAATGTTTCACATCAGAAACTATATGCAACAAGAAAAGAAGTTTTCAATTCCGACTGAAGCAGAGATGTTAACAAAATTATGATGTTATCAACGCTTCCCGGCGAATAAACCATTAATAATTTCCAAAAAAAAAATTCCGAAAATATTTATCGGCGTGAGTGGTACCGGTTCACAAAAGAACTTTTTCAATCCAGATTTTAATAGCTCAGATTTTCCTGCAAATATATCAGACGCAGAAATTACCCCTTACGCCCCGTGGTGGCCAAACTGTTCTTTACTAAAAATTAGAAAAAAAAATATTTCCCATCAAGAGCTGTACTCACTGAAAAATTCTCAATCGGAATTTTAGAAGTACAGATATCAGGGAAAAGGCAATTTAATTTTACGTCCCGTAGCTTAAAACCTATGTGTAACTTAAAAAACTTACTATACCTGAAAAGCTTTTCGATATAAATGGAATCGAAAGGTAAGAAAAACTTTGAATCGGATGTTTAGAAGAACATATATATACGTAATAAAATGTGTTTTGATATCGATATCATCTGCCTTTACGCCCTGTAGCGGCGAAATTGCACATTGTAAAAAAAAACGAAATAAAGGATCATCATTTGCACATTTCATGCTTCCCAATACAAAATAAAAATTTAAAATGGGGCTAATAGTTGCAAAGATATGGTGCCCACAGATAGAAGTACGGATAAACCGATAACACAAATACGATCATTTTTTTTACTAAAGACGTTCTAAACAAGTTAGTAAAATCATGCACTGCATTGATTATGATAGGCTTTCCAACATACCAGAAATATTTTTTGATTTAGTTTTTAACTTCTACCGTGAGCAACTCAGTGGGCTATAAGGAGTCGCCCGTCCCTACTTTAGGGCCACTAATTCAAGGGAAGGGTGACAGCCAGCGCTGTAAGACAAACACAACCCCCATACTTCACGGGATTCGAATACAGACCCATCTTGGACGAATAGTCAGAAGCTATCACTTGCACCACTGCGCCACAGGGACGGCTGCATCCCTGGAATCCGTGGCTCCGTTGAAGGAGAGTGACTGTCCTAAGAAATAGGAATTACTCTGGATATTCTCTAAATCCCATTTTTTTCGGAATAAAACCTTTAGTTGTTACAATAATACTATTTAATATTAAAGAATTCTTCATTTATTATAACAATAATTCCTGCCTTACGCCTTGCCTGAGAATGCTTTGCTGTAATATTATGTTTTTTATGCTTCAAATTATGTATCAGTAAGATGTTATACATTTATTATGAGAAATATTGTGTTTAATACATGCTTTTACTTACAAATTTCTTCACCGTAATATTCAAAGATCCGCAGTGAGAATTATATTATTATGTTGATCTAAACTACATAGTTGAAAGAAAAATGCCGTTTAGTTAAGCAATATAATTTCAATAAAAAAAACTTCTTAACATCTCTCACTTTAAAAGATTCTTTTTACCAAATGGCTCAAAAAATATATGTTTGTCCAACAAAATAAAATCCTTTAAATAAAGAAGAATAAGAAAATGTCTTGTCTTATGATTTTTCTTAGTAACTTTTATAAGTAGAGTTCGAATGGTGAGAATCTCTCCTTCTGAGGGAAACCCCTGGTCTTCCAATCAAAAGTGCAATTAAATGCATGAAAGCAGCATTCAGATTATTGCAGTGCCAATGATCAACCAAATTTCAGTTGTCAGTATATTTCTTAGATCTCATAAAATAATATAAATCGTATTCTAAACATTTTCAGTTTCAGCTCCCTCGTTGTCAATATAGCATAGATATTGGCAACAATTTATTTCAATTGAAAAAAATGCTGACTATTCTTTCCCACGAGCGGTGATCATTTTTTGGATACTTTGCACGCAAGAATATAGAAAGTACCCCGGTTCCACATTTTCTACTTTGTAAAGTCTTATTTTGAGTCCTGCGTAATATCGATGAACGTATTAAATACAAAAAATCGGAATTGTTTAGTTTTGTAATGCTTTCTGAAACCATTGATTAAATTTAATTACAATCTCTAACTGGTAAACTAATTCCCTGCTCAGTTTGTGAAATGACTATCTTTTGTTTTATTGAAAAAAATACAAGTGTTGTATACCCTTAGAGTTCAAAATCAGTAGAATAAATATATTAACTTTAAAAAAAAATAGATTTTCCGCGGAGGAAGAACTATGTGCTACCGAAAGTAAAATTGGATAGAGGGTAACAAAATATCCAATGTGTTTAGAGTTAAAATTAGTGATGCAATTTGAAAACGTTGAAAACAAATTGTTTATTAAGATATTTAAATTGATATCCTGCGAAAGGTGTAGAAAAGTAACATGTAGATGGGAATGGGCAAGAAACCATCGGCGACACATTTATATTATGACATGCCTATTTATTACAATATCGAAACAACTGGTACAGAAGTGGGATTTCAAGAAGCAAATTGATGAACAACTCTATAGAAATACACTAAAACCCGGTAAGTTGCATTTTAGTGGAACTCGTTTACAAACTCGAAAAACGCAATTTCCGTTTAAGGATTATGCTGAAGTAGCGACTCTCGTAGCCAATTAAATGTGCAAATATTTTTACTTCAAGTTTGGAAAATTTAGTGCATATGTAACTGCAAAGTGAGAAATGTAAATTTTTTGAAACTTAACAACCATCTTGCTCGACTGTAAGGACTATAAGTATTTGTAGGTTCCTGAATTAGGGCCACTAGTTCCAGAAGAATTGAAATGAATAAAATGTATTTTAGTAACATAGTATCTGACCGTAGGTCTATAACATCCCTATATGAGTTAGGAGGTAAGAGATTTGAGAAAATGAACGCGAAAAAAATCCATTAAAGCAAATGAGGTGATAGGAGCAGAAGGAAAAACGAAAAGAATCCATATTTTGGAAACCACTGCACCCACGACAAAACATGACCAATCGCCACCATTAATTCTCAGGAGTGAGAGAAACACCTGAGAACCACACGCGGAGACAGAGACGCTTTTAGAAATCACCACAACCTGTAAGCAAACAGTTAATCAAGTCAAGATATTTCCCTAGTTAATATATCTAACCCAAGTTCCGGAAGAAATGAGAGTACTAGTTCTTTGAGACAAACATATCACCTATGCCTTATTGGAGACCCGAGACAACTCCGACCAATGGTCAAAAGCTCGCTCTATGCCCATTGCGCCATGGAGGTGAAAAATACCGATTCATGCTGAAATAAGCACAAATCTCAGAACTACAAAGATATCTAAAGAGAAATTCTTTCATACGTTGACACTTTGACAAATTAAAACAAAATCTCACTATCAATTTTTTAAACTTATCTATAATGCATATTAATGTATTTGAAACATGCATCATATTTTATTTGTTTTACGAAATAAACCTGTTTGAAGAGAAGCAAGGTCAAGTTAGAGATTCGGACAGATAATTTAAAGCACGTATCGCTGTTTCCAGGATCTATTGGCTTTAAGCACTAAATTCAACCCTTTCGTTTGAGATGGTCCTGCGTTTATTCCGTATGAGGCATAAGTGATGTTGAGGAAGGATTAGGTATTGTGCCTGTGTGCCTTTATTCTTTATTCCCCCTCAACCCTAATCCACCAAATCCTTTGCATTAGGTCGATTCTCGTAGGCATACATTTTTTTAATCAGTGCGTGATACTGCTGTTGGTGTCAGTGTGTCATGTTCGTTATACAAGTATGTAATCTTCAGAATTTACACATTTTGTTAAAAAAGGATGGACGAAACTTTTGCGTAAAAAAATAGATACCCAACTTTATATTCTATTTTATTCCGAAAAGTGCCAAAACTTAGAGACAGTTCCAAAATTAATGACTATGGATCAGAGATGTGGGTGGGGATCCTCTGCACAAATTCCTTTGCAGCGTGTAATATAAAACATTAAAACTTCTTTCTTTGAGTTGTTGGTAAAAGTAGTTACGGTCAATCTTACCCAGCAAAATTTATACTTGCCTACCAGGTACCCATCCTGATTTCGAAGTCTAGAGACGTCAATGGAAAACAAACACTGCCTCTTCCGTGCGTCACAAAGCATTTCAAATTTTCGATTAAAATATTATTCTAAATTTTTAAATCATAAATTGCGAGGCAGAACTGTACTGTTACTCCGTTCGCAGCACGTTCAAAAACACACTCTTCCAGGAAACCAACTTGATGCATTTTAAATCTCAAATCTGGTTAAAATCTTGCAAAATAAAGTTCGATCTCTTCTATTCAGAAGAGTTAATTTAGTAGAAAAATGTGTAGCTTGGGAATATGTTACCAATTTTTATTTATAGCCCAATCGAGGTATGTCATTCGCTGTTATCAACACTCTCTCATACACAGATTTCCAAATAGTATGCCAAACATAGTGACTTTCTCTGTTCCCAATTACTAATGAAACAAGACGGTATTTGAACAAAAAATCTCTTTCACTTCCCCTCTCATCTTTCTCTGAACCTTTAATTTTTTTTCCTGCTGAAGTTAGACTAGAATATTTTATCACCTAATTTACACCAAATTTTAGTTATGAAATTTTTATGACATTTGTATTTATTTCTACAATTTTACAAAAATAAATGCATGACTTATTTACATATTAGCCATTTATAAAGAAAACAACTGACCACTGGATCCGCTACTGTTAGAGATCGCTGAACGCATTGTAATTCAATGATGTATCACTGTTGGCCAATAACGTAATATTGCACTTCCACAAACTAACGAACACTTCTGTATCATACTTACTAGTCCCATGAGTTACGTACAATGGTAGCAATGGGGGTTTAATAAGATTCAAGTGTACTTATTTATTTATAGGGACTGTTGAATGTTTACGATATTTAGAAAACAAGGAGGAGTTAGAAAAGTCTTTCTAATATCTTAAACTTATACTCTTAATAAGTATTTTATTTTTTTAAACAGCATTTCATTTTGCAATTATACATTTGAATGATTTGAACACAATTTCTGTTATTATTATTTTTCCTTTTTGTTTTTGTATTTGAAAGCACAATTTTTATCATAATTTTTTGTATACATTTTTAACACATTCTTTTACATCTGTTCTAATTTTATTATAATCGTAGTTTCTCAAAATACTGTTTTCATAACACAGTATTTATGCACTCATAAAATACGCTTCTTATGTACTCCTACACTCAAATCGGCTCAGTAATGCAACAAACATTACACAAAGTCGTGCCGAGGAAGACAACGGCACCACAAGTGGTATCAATTGTCACACATTTTTAGTTTTATACGCACACATTTATGTAAAAATTTAAATGATAGTTATCATGACACACGTAACACATACAGAATGGGAGTGGGAGCATGTATAAGATGTTCCACCTATTTCTGTTATCAACTGGATGGATTCTGAAGGCCACTGCATGAATATAATACATTTAAAACACTATTTATTTCTTTAATATCTAGTATTAGTTTGTAGGGGTTGCTTGTAGAGCAAACCCCGATACCAAACATTAAGCACCCCAGCATCCGCAAACTGCGGATGTCACAGACGTTAGCCCTACGATGTGTAATGTAAGGCCTCTGTCTGGGGGAATCAGCTTAGTGATCCCAGATTCCCCTATGCCAGGTAAGTATGGTCTCTAAAGGCTGATTTCCTACTTTAAACCCATTTTTTTATTTTATACTAAATGATAACCTAAAACTATTTGGAGGTCATTAATACGATATTTAATTGCTTTATTTGAAGAGTAAAGGTACGCTATTGATAACATTTAGACATGTCAATATTTGCTTAGCGATATGCTATATTTTGTCAAAATAGCATGTCAATATTTGCTTAGATGACACTTTTAATGGTTTTATTTATTTTGCCAATTGCTTTTGTATAAAACGGACCACTTAAATCCTTCATTTTGTTTAATCCACTGAGAAAAACAGACTGGTTTACGTAGTACACGTAATATTGAGGTGCATGTTCCTCATAAATAGTGTACATTAATGCTGGTATGTCTGAAACCAAGTTATTCTTTGTTGGATAAACTTACAATTTCAATCATCGTGTATGTTCAAGGACATTGTGGTTATGAAATGGTGAGAATTCTGGAGCACATGAGCTTTGAGAATAACTGGTAAATTAAGAATTACAACCAACACACCCACAGATGTGTTTATTATTTACATTGTCTACAGATGCTTTTAACAGCTGTTTATTTCGTTGGATCACAAGCACAACGATAACAGCGTCATTGCCTAAATTTAATGTCTTTCTAATTTGTTAGATAGTCGCAAATATTACTCTTCCACACAGAAAACAAAGGCGATCGTTTTTCAAGAAATTGCCTTTTAGTACGCCTTTGAAGAAAAAAGACATGGTTATGTTATCGTTATGTTCGCCATGTGCCCTCCAATCCGTTCCCTCACTATACGGAATCGTCACGTGGGAAAACAAATCCAACCAATTGGCTTCGCCATCTAGAATATAAAGTTTTGATCAGGGGAATGGAACAGCACGAAGTTAAGGTGAATAACAAAAATCATGTTACTGCTTTCTCTGCATATATCTAAAAGAGAATAAAAAATTGTATTGACTTATACCAAAAATTAAAAGGAGTTCATTCTTAGAGCTTTTGGTGTTGTATTGTATTATACCAGAATTCCGAAAGGAAATTATCTATGATATTAATTTATATATCCTCTAAAATTTCTGGTTATTCTGATTTTTATTGCATCGAATGAACGTAAATGGAAACTCCTGTACTGTGGAAAATTGTGTTTAGAGCACAAAGCAGTTTTTCTTGACAACACATTACTTTTCAAAGATTTGCCAAGGATTTTTAAGGAACCGTTTATCAGGACATTTCTCAAACATTTATAGAAAACTATGATAAACCTCAGCTGCAATACATGAGCTTTATGAAAAATGCATGTAAATTAGTTTGCAGGAATAATGTATATTTGCCGTGTATTCAAAAGGAGATTACAGTTGTTCACAATGGAATCCGTCTATGAACTCTCACAATTTACACGTGTTAAACTCATTCTAAGTTGACCCAAAGCAGGGACGGATTGGAACAACCAAACCAGGCCAGGAATTTTAGCCTGGTGGTCCACTATAAAAACCAACGTACTAGCAACACCTTACAAATTATCCAGTTCTGTTATATCCTGGATAAAGAGAACTGATAAAATATGTATTGCAAATTATTTTCGTCGTAAACAAAAGTTAAAAGCAATTTAACACTTAAGGAATTTAATTAAAACCCTCTCATCATTAAATGTAACCTCAAACTACGTTCAAAACAGGGTGATGCACAAAATAGATTTTTCCTCTTAAATATTTCGTTTGGGAAAAAGAAATTACAATTCTCTTTCCAACTAATTCAGTTTAAAAATCATAGTGAAATTTGAATTGTGCGCATGTCACACTGAAATTTCTTTACAAAATTAACTTTTATATTTATTTTGCCACTGAGAACCTACTGCGCAATGATGTTAGCATTTCCTCATTTAGTACACGTTTTTTTAAGTCTACCCTTTATTTTGACCCCTGATCCGCCATCTTGACACATGAGTCAGTACCGGAAAGTAATTTTTTGAAAGATAAGTATGGTATGACACGGATTTCGGCATTTCTTTGCCCGATAATCGCTTTGGGCTATATACCAATCTTTCGATAGGGTTGTACGTGACCAGAGGGAGGAAGGCATTCATATTATCCAGAGCTTCAGGTAGGGGTCCAACCATCTACGTCTAACTTTAGGAAGCTTTTTCTGAAATAATTTATAACAGCGTATTAGGTCCGGCGGCCCTTTTCTTACATACGTAGTTTCAAATAATTCTGCTATGTAATTTCAGAGCAAACGCTCAGCATATACATAAAAGGAAATGCTCCTTTTTTAAGGAAATACCTTTTCAAACCAAAATAAATGTCAAATAAAATTAACGATTATTATTCATAGTACCAAAACGATTATTCGTTCTTTCTAAAAAATGCACACAATAAAAGGGATAAAAGATAGTGACCCACTTCTCAATTGGTACACCTGCAATTGTCCCCGTGTCCCGGTGAGCCATTGGCCTCATGACCCCTAGTTTGAAACTGTCCTTGAGAAATTGGAAGCTAGGTGATTTGAGTAAGCGAACTCAAAACAAAATAAAAACAGAAGATTCTACACAAAGGGGGAGAGAGCTGAACCTCCGAAGCTACTGGACCTCCAGTAGGAGAGGATGGAGGGAAAGAGCCCCGACGAGGGGTACCAACAGACCGTGCACCACAAAAACGAGCAACCGACAACGTCATTCCCGAAGAGAGGCCTGCAACTTACAGAAAATCACATGCGGGAGCATGAGGTGCATAGGAGCTTCTCGTTAAACAGTCTCTGTGAAGGGAGTGAAGTGGTAAATAGGAAGAGACAACATCAGGGAACGGCACCTTTGCTTTGCACACTGGAGACAGTAACGTCTAACCCTAGGGTGCAGTGAAGGCTCATTACCCCACATATCAAAGGCTATGTGGGCATTGGCCCCACGGATTTCACAAACAATAGGATCTAAGTACGGATCATCTTTCTATATGTGCTTCTTTTATTTCGTCTGTTTCCATTTCTTATTCTAGCACAAAATGCACCATCCACATGCTTTTTAAATAATATACCGTTATTAACAAACCGTAAGCTGGTTTTCGAATACATATCAGCCTGTTACAAAACCGTAGCGCTGTTTTCTACGAAGCCATATTCACCCTGGAACTAAATTGTAAAGTTGTTTTCTACGAAGACATATTCAACTTAGAACCTAAGACATATTTAGCCTAGAACTGAAGATATCAGGTGTACAAACAAGTTTTAAAGCATTGCAAGACAACGCAACATGTAATTTGAGAGTAAACTACAATTCATTTACTATTCAAAATATGCACCGTCATTATCTATCACCTTCCGCCATCGGTCGGGCAGCTGACCTCTTTCAACCATGCAGAATACTTCGTCGTGTGACACGATGAAGTCGTCGTCCCATTTTTGCTCTACGTTACATGTCCGGAACCGTGCAGAAGACATAGCATGATGCGTCGATCGGAACAAATGATATTCTAAAGGGGTTATGTCGGTACTATGCGCCGGGTCCACCAAAACTTCCCAGCCAATCGTCAGTATAACGTTTGCTTGACTGATGTCGCGACATGAGGCCTGTCGTTTTCCTGCAGCAATTTCATGGGACGCAATTCTTTGCTTGTGAATGGACATTTCCGACAGATTTCCTGGTTCAGTCGCAGGAATTGTTGCTTGTAGCAATCAGCAGTAAGAGTTTGACCATGTTCCATTAGTTCACAACAGAGCACACCCTTCATATCCCACCAGATGCAGAAGACAGTTTTCTTGTAGTGAATATTGCGTTTCGGTGTCGAAGTCGTTGCTTCACTGGGGTCTACTCAGTGCTTTTTGCGTCTGGGATTGTCTCACCATATCCACATTTCATTACCCGTAACAATGTTTCAAAATAACTATTTTCTGTGTTGTTTATTCTACAGATTCAAACACTTCATGACACGCTCATCTTTGTTCCTTTGGCTCAGGTCATGTGGCACCTTTTTTCATTCCCTCCGAACCTTTCCCATTGCGCTTAAACAAATGTAACTGCTTTTGGTGAGTTACCTCCAGTTCCTCATCAGTTTTTTTTTTTTTTTTTTTGCGTTTGACACGAATATTCATCTAGCATTGCTTGCAGTTTCCTCAGGTGCAAACGCTTTGCGTGGTGCCGCTACGTTTTCTATCGCTAACATCAAAATCACCTGCTTTAACCGTCTGAATTAAAACTCGCACATGATTTTCGATACAATATTCTATCCTAGAACGGAACAGACAGATGCACATGCTTCTACAGCACTTTTTCCCTGATGAAATTCGTAACGGATGCAGTATCGCTTGCCATCTTTTACTTACCGATATTCAAGTGCGTTTGACTGTTGGGCAAAGGTCTGTGCTACATTTTATACACTGGACCAGTTACAGTCACATGAAAACAACACGGGGTAACGATGGATATGTACATTAGCGGTATACGTTACACCAAAAACGTTTGAAACTTGTTTGTACACCTAATATATTTAGCCAACATATTCAGCCTAGAACTCGAGACATATTTAGCCTAGAATGTAAGATATACTCAGTCTGGGATGTAAGATATATTCATCTTAGGATTTAAAGTAAAGACCGTGTCTGTCCAAAGCGTCAGAAGATCGCTCCTATCTGCCTGATATCATCTGTAAATTTGTTAGGAATTTTAACGTAAAACAAATTTCCCAAAGGTCAGCGCGTTTTTAGAAAAAAATTAGATATGAAAAGTTACTCAATCAAGAACCTCGCATTTTTGCCTGCTTCTGTCCAGCTGAGAATAATCCAAAGAAGGAGAAATGGGGTGGAAGATCTCTCTCAACCTTCATAACATAGAGAGACAACAAATTGAAAATCGGAGAAACTCGAGATGAAGGTCGCTTAAACAGGCGTAGTGGAGGAAGTTCGGTCCACATCACAACCCCATTCACAATCCCCACTGTTTGCGTGATGTATTTGTGGGTGGGTCGTCAGTGCGATACTAATCACTTTACAGAAAGGAAACGGCAGAAGTCCACGGTAACACTATTCTTGCGTTAACCGTAGAGGACGTTATAAGGTTCCAACAGTACACTCTGATGGTGACTTGCCGACTTGCAGCATAGAGGGAAACGTTATTCACCTCCCTCCCCAGTCCGTCTCCTCATTATTTGTTCTTTAGATAGGGAAATGGTACGTCTTCTACAATGCGAACCTACTATGAAACTTATCAAGGGAATCCATCGCAACTGCCAGGCAATAGCAAACGGACTATTCATGAAATGAGTCGTGGGAAACCGATTAATCTTAGCATTGTCGTGATAAATATACGACATCCAAGAATTTGGCTTCCAATCTTGACATAAATGATTGTGAAAAATTGAAGAAAAAGAACAGATTTAAAACCAGATTTGCAAACACATTTATCCTTATATCTTTTTATTACGTTTCCCAAAACCTAAATAAAGAAAGAACAAGACCATTTAAATGGGTTGCTGTTTTGTGAGAGAAAGTTTATGAATACAGTTTGGTGAAGTTCATTGTATTATTCGAATTGCACTAAAACTATTGGAGTTAAAAAGAAATGCTGAAAACTATTGCGTCCAGCACTTGGTGCACTAAAAGTCTAAATCTTTCGAAGTACATTTTACAACTGTTTACGTGCATGAAAACAGCTACGTTCGTAGCCAATACTTCGCTGGCTGATATCATCGAATCGAAATAGCATGCTATTAATTACTTCTACGTGGTGGTATGACAGGGTAGACGCGGACGCTAACCCCACTACCAAAAATTACACGTCCCACCGCTCACACTTTGCGAACGTGGCAGGTTTCAGCCCCTCACAGTGCAATGAGAGGCCGTTTCCTGGAGGATCAGCCTTCTTGATCGAAGAATCCTGGACGCCAAGCAAATTTAAAAAATCAAATTTTAATTTCTAGTTACTGTCGTGTTTCTAACAAAAAAGCAGCCACAACGCATACTTAAGTACAATTCAAGTTTATAGAATTTTATCGCTTCGTAGATCTACAATTTTTCTTTACATTTGTCATTCCGTGAATTTATTAAAATCAACTTTTTTCCATGCGAAATAAATTAAGTGCAACAATGAAACTAACAACGTATTCGATGAATAATACAGTTGCTCTGATTTCCATTATTTTGACTTCAAAGAATGGGACCAAATTAAATTTCAATGTTTTCCCGAAATCATGGTTTTGAGCCTGGAGGGAGGCACTTCTGTGGCAGTATTAGTGTTAATGACTATTTTTTGTTATTGTTGTCTAATATTCCGCACTTGGCACACAAGTACAACCAGTTCTTTCGAAGTGCGGCGTGTGTCCTTCCGCCGTATTTCCCAAGTCGTTTGTTTTTGTTTGAGATTGTGGTTTTTGCAATTTAAACCATGGATTGTTAATTTTGAGAAGACTTATATCCTAAATACTATCGCCCTGTTGAGGATATAACGTGGGAGCCGTCAAAATAAATACTTGGTAAATAACATTATCCAATTCTCTTTCAACAAAATAAATTTGTGCCGGAAAACTACCCAATCCGATCCAACAAAAAGCCACCGAATAGAACGAAAACGCTATTGGCTAATGTTTTGTCTACCGCAAGTTACAGGAATAACGAATTCAATAAAGCACATCAAAAGAACAGACGACTTCAGTACCTTTGAATTTATTGGCCGTCGTTATAATGCTTAACATTAATTGTGTTTAACGAAAGCTTATTACTTTTCGGATGAAGTTTTCCAAGAATTCTCAAAGGCTTCCAGAATTAATTTTATTAAAGAACTGTCCTTTATTTTCTTTATTTTTTAACCAGTTCTTCAGATTTTGTTAAGATTCTCTCCTCAAGGGTACCATGTACATCCCTGCCTAGTTCGTCATGGGCAGGTGGTTTTTCAATCCTCTCTTCTTCCTTAAATACCCCAGGTGTACGGGTTTCTCCTTTGCAGAACTAAGAATTAAATGTTCCACAAAATCATTCTGAAGAGACTTCCATGTTTTATCAGCGACGACGAGTACCTCATATCTCTCAAGGCTCTCGGTGTCCCTTGCATTAAGGCTTTCAGGATACGTGTTCCAGTGAGGCGGAATCTGATTTTTTTTGTATTGTCCAGAAATTTCTAATGTCCTTGGTAATATCGTGGTCATTCAGAAATTTGTAAAAGCGATCTGGGAGGCCAATTCTTCTAGAGCACCCAGAAGAATTCCAACACCCAGGACGAAACCAAGTATCCTTAGGGCTTCCAAAAAAGAACTGTCTGAAAGACGATAATCGTCTTTATCGTCATCTGCAGAGGAGGATCAATTGGAGGCTGTTCTCCAAATATTAAGAAAGATATTAACAGAAGTAAGCTTATGCGTTAGACACCTTACATCATTCTCGTATGCGTACTTATCCTGTCTTTTTTTTCCTGCGGCTTTACTAAAAGTCCTTGGTGCTTTGTGGGAAGAGAGCCAATGCACACATTTTGGCATTTTTCTGATATACCCCTGCAAAATTCAAAATTGTGTAGAGAAAATTGCTAGGAATGTTAGGTTTCTAGTAATTTTTTGCCGTTTTTTTTTCTATGCATTGCCATTTATTTGAGACTTCCAAGCTCACACTCAATTTTTTTCTGATCTGCTGCAGGGAGCGTTTCACTAGGGCCAACCCTTGAGCCTGATAATTTAAATGTAATTAATTATTTTCCTTTTACTGGGAATTTCCGGGGTTTCATTTAAGGTGTGGATAAGTATTTTTTTCTCTAATTTAAATAACACTTGACATCACTTTCTCTATTGTAAAACTGGTTAAATCGAAAGTTGTCTTGGATTTCTCTTTTTGGGGAATCAGAATTGATCAACTATCCCTAGTATATTGGAAAAGCGATCCAATCGACATGTCATCTTCAGTGTGTACATACAAGACATTTCTTTTATAAAAAATGGTATTATCCTCTGACTTTGCCCTTGGTTACCTCTGACACTTAAGTCAATGATGGAGGGTTTTCACGATCGTGGTATTTTCTCCACTATCTGCTCGTTTAGAGCCTTCGTAAATTGTTTTATGTGTTTTTTATTTTATTTATATTTTGTAACATTCCACCAGGTTCGGTTTCACATAGTTCCGTGCTATGATCTACAGTCACTGATGGATCCTGCTCCCTCGTGGTTAGCTGGGGGGGGGGGCATGACACTTTTGGTATTTTATTTGTTTTATATATAGTTGGATATGCCAAAATTGTAAAGAACACAGATTTCCAGTAATTTTTTTTGTGTTTTTTTTACACTATACCAGTTTTATTGTTTTCGTACATTACTGCTCACAATACAATTCTTATGTGGTGCAGAGTGCGATTTCATTAGCGCAAAACTCTGGAACCTACATTTTTTTATTTATTTACTTAAAACATTTTTATAGGTTTTGCTAGGATTTTTTTCGAACCGGTAGGGAATCGCATAATTTATTTAAATTTTCTCCTCTTTTGTAAAAGACTTTCTCATTCATTTATTCACTTACGGCTTCCCTCTACAAAACACACCAACTGCACAACACACCGGTGCTAACAAGTATTGCACTAGATGAGAATAGAAACAAGGAGAATGACACCGAATTTTTGGGTGTAATAAGCACGTCTTTTGAATCCGTTCTGAAGCAAATTAAATTTCTCAAACCTATTCAAAGTCAATGGAACCGGTATGGAAAACAATAGTATCTGGCGGAAGAAAGAAGTTTTCAATCGGTCTTTAATCCATCAGATATTGCTGTAAACGGAATCGTGAACTTACGCCCTCTGGTTGCAGACTTGTGCGTTAAGAAAAACATGAATTTATATGAGAAACATTTCGCACCGGAAACGCTCTCCAACACAAAGGTATTTTTTTTAAATCGGACTCTTAGAAACAGAGATATCGACAAAAATAAGATCTGACTTTACGTCCCCTGGTAAATTAAACATGTATTATTTTAGGAAGAAAGTATTTTCAAAAGGTTTTTCCATATGAGCGGTATCGGTCCAATAAAAAAAATTAGTCGAGTTTCAAAGTTTTAAAGACCCCAGATTTTGCTGCAAATACATCAGAAGGAGAAATTAACTCTTATGCTCCTTGGTGGCCAAACCATTCTTTACCAAACATTAGAATTTATGTGACAAATATTTATTATTAGGTCTTGTACGCCAGTGGTTCCCAAAGTGTGCCCCGCGGTGCCCTGGGAAGCCGCGGCTTCCTAACAGGGGCACCGCGAAATATTACAAAATTTTCATAATTTTGTTTCCATTTTCAATTCAATGTGATAGGACGCAACATCGCGACATCTAGGGGACATGGTGCAAACCAGTAACTCACTTAGTAATAACAGTTTGCAGAAGCCTCTACAAATAGATACTAGATGGCGATCTACAAACGTTACTAGATGGCGCTCCTACAAAAGTGAGCTTTCCCCCGCACGATTGCCGCCCGACGAGTGCACGTGTGTGTTCCGCGCGGCCGCTACTGAAAGTAAGCTGAGCTTTCGCACCAGCTTCTGTGCTTCTGATAAACATTCCTCCCTCGTTCCCCAAGCATTTAAAATGAGACTCTCAGCCCAGATTTTTCGAGAAGGTCACCAGATCTTTTAAATATGTTCATCCTTTGTCATTTCTGCCTCATTTGGCGGTTGGCAGTCTGTTATGTTGATGCTGTGTCGCTGAGTTTCGGCGTTTGTAAGCTTTCGGCGTATTAACAGATTATTGTGGTGATTAAGTGAAGTTTTTGAAGTTTTTCTTCTCTTATGTATTTTTAAAAATGAATCAGTTTTACTAAAGAGTAAACACCGATCCATTTACTCAGTTTTTTTCACCTAGGTCACTGTGATAGAAACTAAGTATCGCGCGAAAATCAATGTAGAGAAGGGAATGAGGGTGGCTGTATCCAGTTTCATTCCAAGATTTGTGAAAATATTCGGTGATCAACAGGCTCATCCGTTGCACTAATTATAATTAGTTGAATTTTTTCAATTACATTTTTTTGTAATCTACAATATGTGTTTTATTTATTTTCACTTTAGTGTACTTGTTAGAATTTGACATAGGGTGCATTGGGAAAACCTGGATTCAGCAAAGCCGCCGAGAACCGAAAACATTTGGGAACCACTGTTGTATGCGATATAGGAACAATTTTTCAAATTGGAGTTTTAGAAACAGAAAAAACGCAGAAAATGCAATTTACCTGTTTGCACCCTAACGGAAAGTCTATGGTTTACTTGAAAATTTTGAATTTATAGGAAACGCATTTCGCATTAGGAACACTATCCAACAAAGAAGGAATTTTTCAAATCGGATTCCTAGAAGTAGTTATATTGACAAAAATAAGATATACTTCTACGCCCCCTGGTGTAGAAACCATGCATTTTTTCAGGAAGAAAATGTTCCTTAAAGGTTCGTCGACAAGAGTAGTATCGATAAACAAACGACTTTTTTTGCAATCGATATTTTAGAAGCTCATATTTTGCTGCAAAAACATCAGAAGCGGAAATTAAGTCTTACTCCACCTGGTGGCCAAACCATTTTTTATAAAATTAGAAATTACGTGCAAAGGATTTCCCATCAGGAGCTGTATCCGGTGCAGGATAAAAGTGTTTCTAATCGCAGATTTAGAAGCAGAGATATAGGGGTAAAGCTTTTTACTTTTACGCACTCTAGCGGAATGTCTATGATTTACTTAAAAATTTTGAAATTATATAAAAAAGGTGTCACACTGGAAACACTATCCAACAAAGAAGGAATTTTTCAAATCGGATTCCTAGAAGTAGTGATATTGACAAAAATAAGATATACTTCTACGCCCCTTGGCGTAGAAACCATGTATTATTTTAGGAAGAAAATGTTTCTAAAAAGCTTGTCGACATGGTAGTATCAGTCCACAAACGACGTTTTTTTTCAGTCGAGAATTTAGAAGCTCATATTTTGCTGCAAATACATCAGAGGCGGAAATTAAGGTTTACGTCCCCTGGCAGCCAAACCATTTTTCAAAAAATTAGAAATTAAGTGCAAACGATTTTCCATCAGGAGCTGTATCCGGTGCGAAAACAATTTTTCAAATCGGAGATTTAGAAGCAGAGATATAGAAGGAAACGGTTTTTACCACCACGCCCCTTAGCGGAAAGTCTATGAATTAGTTGAAAATTTTGAAATTATATGAAAAACATGTCACACTGAGAACACTATCCCACAAAGAAGAAATTTTTCAAAACGGACTCTTATAAGTAGAGATATTTACAAAAATATGATATATTTCTACGCCTTCTGACGGAGAAACGGGAATATTTTAAGAAGAAATTATTCCGAAAATGTTTATCGATGTGAGTGGCATCAATAAACGAAATAATTTTTTCAATCGATATTTTAGATGCTCAGATTTTATGGCAAATGCATCAGAAGCAAAAACTAACCCTTACGCCCCCTGGTGGCCGAACGTATTCTTTACCAAAAATTTGAAATTATATGCAAAAGATTTTCCATGAGGAGGTGTATCCGCTGAAGAAATCATCTTTCAAATCGGAGTTTTAGAAGAAGAGTTATCGCGAAAAATTTATTTTATTTTTACGGCTTCTAGCGTAAAATATATGCGTAATTTGAAAAAGTAACTATATCTAAAATACCCTTCGACATAAATGGAATCGAAAGATAAAATATTTTTTTCAATCGCATGTTTAGAAGCAAATATGTGGAATAAAACGTAATTTTGAATTCGACATCATCTTCTTTTACGCCCTCTGGGGGTGAAATTGTACATCGTTAAGAAAAACAAATAAAGTATCATCATTCGCATATTTCAAGCTTCCTAATGCAAATTAAATTTTTCAAATCGGACTGATAGTTGCAAAGATATCGTGGGTACAGTCGGACGAACGGACGGGCTAACCGGTAACATAAGCACGATCATTTTGTACAAAAGACGTGCCTAAAAGAACGAAATCAGGAAAGAGGAGTGAGTGTAGTGATGTTATTAATCATTCCTTCTTGGATTTCATTCATCACTGATGAAAAATAGTCATTCAAGAGTGATCATTCGAAATTACATTTCAATTTTCAATAATATTCGCTCTTTCCCTACAGTCACTGAGTAACAGGGATAACATCGTTATCCCTGTTACTCAGTGAGTGTAGATGTTGCAGGGATAACATCGTGATGTGCAGACGGAGGAATTCGGAGTTTGCCCAAAATTGCGCGAGCCTAACTGGCACCCACTCACTCTTCACGAATATATCACACTTCGTCTCGAACACACAATTTGAATTCTATCCAAGGTATGCTAGAAAATCTGCAAATCCTGAAAAGGACGGGAGCTTAGAAAGCTCTCACTATTTACGAATGCATCTCCACTCATCGAAACATCCTATAAAATGAATGGTATTCATATTTCATTTTCATTTTGAACATTTACCATGTTTGCCATTCAAGATTCTTCATCTGAAGAACAAAATCAATATAGTATATTGGAAATTAATAAAAAAAGTCATGAAAAATTAATGCACTAATGCCTATCGAAGAAATGAATGTACTAACTAAATCTTACATTGAAAGTAATTTTTCAGAAAATTTAAAGAATCTGAGTAGAAAAATAGGAAATGACCCATGAACAGTGGTCTGAACCAAAACAATGGAAGTACAGACAAACGGCATAGTGCGGGCTAAATATACTCACCAAGATCTGTAAGATCCCGGCCTAAATATAATGAAATTATGATTGAAGTTAATTTTTTCTACATTATCAAAATAACAGTGTCAGTTAATTTTTTGAGAAAAAAATTAAAATAAATAATTATATCTGCTTTTCTTCACTGACTGGTTTCTTACACCATCTTTAATACGCCTTTCACTAGTCATTGAAACATCCTATAACAACTACAAATCAATAAGTACTTCCAAATGTTCATCGTAGGATAGACAGAAGATCTATTATACAGCTTATTCGTCGAAAATTGAAGAATATGTTCGATTCGTTAGGTCACAGCACGCTGCATTATGGAAGAGACTCCTGATTTAAGCACTATTCAGAGACGCATAGTGGAAGGCCCCAGGCATGTAAGTCCAACTATATCAGGAACGACAAACATTCTCTGCCATAAAAAAACCAACTGCGCTTATAGTGTAAAATAACACGGTACATCAACAACACAACAAGAAGTCAGATAATTTTCTGTTCTGCAGAAAAGTGTGGTATATAAACGGGAACGACGGCGGCTGGTGAGAACTGTACGTAATAACAAAATCAGATCAGGTCAGATGATATGTAGATGATTTTAGGAAGGGAGTGTCTGACGCCAGGTTGTGAACAACCCTTAGAAATAGGAGGTAAGGAGATTTGGGCTGAAGTGCCCGATAGGAAAGTGACAGGGAAGCGAGTTAGAAAGACACCCTTATTTATTACCGGGCTACTAGCACCTATCCGACGCTCGGGAGATATTAAGTGGTTCGACCGTTCGTACCTTCCAGGGATCGACCCTGATATTCCTCCGTGACCGTAACGAACGTTGACCACAGTGGTTCCATTACCTCAGGTAACCAGGCAGTAAAACAGCTTAGCTAGAGGACAATTTTAGCATAAATATCCGCCTCTCCTGCGCATAAGTGAGTGGAGATCCATTCGTAAATAGGTAGAGCTTTCTAAGCTCCCGTCCTTTTGTGGATTTGCAGATTTTCTAGCAGGACTCGGATAGAATTCAAATTGTGTGTTCGAGACGAAATGTGATATATTCGTGTAGAGTGAATGGGTGCCAGTTAGGCTCGCGCTATTTTCGGCAAACTCCAATTCCTCCGTCTGCACACCACGATGTTATCCCTGTAAAAAAAGGTTTACTCAGTGGGTGTAGAGGGACAGCGAGGATTATTGAAAATTGAAATATAATTATCAGGAAGCTACACCTTCGTGTACAATTCGTCTTCGCAAAAAACCAAAATTTTGCTCATCTGTGTTAACGGATACACTAAAGCGTAACACTTGAGGACTGAAAAAATGAAAATAATCAAAGAACAGACTATACGAATAGCACTTTAATACCAAACACAAATTTGTGCAACTTGTTTTCTAAACATATAAGAGTTTCTCATGTTAAACTTTATACTCTGAAGTCTCGACGTTGGGAAATTTCTAGGCGATGCGATGTATTTTAATATTTTTTTCAGCTGCCACTTTCACAATATAATTTAATTAACGTGCTCCGGAAAAGCCCAGCATTTTTAATATCGTTTCAATTTAACTTGATACCCTCGTCCAGAAGAAGTATCACGATAAATGAACATTACTTGCTAATTGTTAGTGATAAATTTTAGTGAAACTGTAAGTACGAGGTATCACACTATTTTACGCTTTTACTCTTGTAACCACTTTCAATTTTTCTGGAGCTAAAGCTGTGGTAAAATGCTGAAAAACATTTTGCAGTCAATATTTTGGAAAAAGAGATTCTAAACTTAATCGTTTGAGGTAGTGTGATTACAAAAGAACTATAATAATTCCCGTTTAATTCCCCCTCTTTCCTAAACACTTAATGCAAATTCATAAATAGAATTTATACGAAAAGAAAAATTAATTACTCCGAAAAATAAGCAAAATTAAAGACATAAATCAAAACATAAAACTACGGTATTTTATAAATGTAATTGCGGGCTTTCGTTGAGTGATACATCCTCTTTATGGAAGAGGATGCATCATGTCTGCTGAAAGTGAATTCACTCAGATTTAATTTTACATTGAACTTTCTTTTGAAAAAATATAATGAAAAATGTTTCTTTTATCTGTTTTTGAAAGGAGCTTCCTTGAGCTGAAATCACAATTATTTTCCAAGTCATATATTATAAAATCAAGGTCATATTCTCCTACATCCTCACGGAAAAGAGCTAAAAGTCTAGTAGTCACGCAGTACTCGGTGTGATCATCTCCGATAAATGAAGAATAGTTTTCTAATACTATGGATTCAAGGACTCTAAAGAAATTAAAGTAAAAACGAACTTTCTTTGAGCTAATAATGTCCACAACCAATATTTAGACTGCTTGAAATGCATTATCTCCACGAGTACGATGTTTTATTCAAAATTCTAACATATCATACACAGAAGTTTATCACGAAACCCAGAGTCATTGAGTGATATTGAAATATATTCGATACATAATGTGAATGTCTGTTGCCATTGTAATTTTAAACAATTTGGAATCTCTGCGCGTTTTGAGCACAACAAAATTAATATGTAAAGGTGAACTTCGCAGAATAAAGTTAAACTTTGGGATTCCTGTTTTTCAGCTTAATTTCCATCTCCCACCGGTGTTGCCATGTTCAAGGAATAGCGTTCGCATGAAGTTTCGAATCTAGAGATTCAAAACTGTTCCCGACTTTCCATACCGCGTTCCTCCTCGTTTACATATTTCCTGCAGACACCCAGGTAAAGGGCTAGAAGAACTACATCGACATTTGTTTCATGTGAAGTATATTTATTAAAAAATAATGACTTCAATGCTCTTTTCCGGAAATAAATTGATCGAATAATGCTTTCATTGCCCACTTTCACAACTACTTAATTAACTGACATTCTGAAAACTTAATAAAATCGATACCAGAGAAAAACTACCCCTTATATGTTGCTCAGTAAAAATGTATGGTGAACGGGAGACACAGTATCATCCAATGTTGTTATCAATTTTGAATTGGCATGTATTAGCAGTTGTGGGATGCTGAAAGCTTCGGTACATTTCTCAAAATCAACATATTAATAAATACATAATAAAGAAAGGTTTACCCTTGTTTTACAAAAACTTTCCAAAGTTCACAAATGCATGAAAAGGATATCTTTTATCATCCTCATCATCCTCGTTGCCAAGAAGTATCCATCCACTGCTGGACAAATTTCTTCTACAACGATTTGTCTTCTGCCAGTCTCGTCCATGTTACTCTCGATTACTTTTGGATTTCAGCCACCCAACTCTCCCATGGCCTTCTTTTGGGTTTTTTCCTGTTCCTTAGAATCTATTCTAACGTTTCGGTTGTCCATTGATGGTCTTTCTTTCAGGCAATATATTTAGCCCATTGCCATTTTAGGGATTTTACTCTCATCATGATGTCTTCCACTCTGGTCATTTTCCTGATCCACAAGTTCCTCTTTTTATCTGTCTTAGTTACACCAAGCATGCAACTCTCCATGCCTCTTTTAGTTGTCCGCAGTCTTTGTATGTCTTTTTTAAGGTCCACGTCTTTGCACCCTAAGTAAGCACTGGGAGAAAGAACTGATCAAACTGTTTTCTTTTAACACACAATGACATATTGCTCTTAACAATTGTACTGTTTTTTCCAGAAGCTCTCCATCCAAGCTTCAAGAAGAAAAAAAAATAATCAATGTGATCCGCCCTTACTTGGTATCTGCAGTCCAAGGTAAATTTTGGTATTGGTTATATCCAGCTTTTTTCCCCGTCAATCGATAAATCTTCATTTCTTGCAAAAGCATTGTGCGTCACATTTCTTTTGTGAAAGTTCATTTTTAATCCCACTTGTGAGGAAATTTCTGGATCATACTCTGCAGCTCTGGAGGGATAGTTGCAAAAAAAGGACTACGTCATCTGCAAAACGATTGTGAGAGACATAACATCCATTAATCTTTATACCTTTGTTTTCACAGTTCAGTGATTCAAAAGCATTTTGCAATGCGGCACTAAAGAGTTCGGGAAATATGCTGTCACCTTGTCTCCCTTGCTTTCCAAGTTTTATTGGTGCTGTATTCTCAAATAGCCGAACCTTTGCAATTGGTTTTAATTGATGTTATTAATAACACTGACGTTTGCATCTCTAATACCGCAAGACTTCAAAGCCATTGTAACTGCTGCTTGTTTCGCGGAAGCATAGGCCCTTTCTTAATCGGTAAAATCCATGCATAATGGGAGCCCATATTCCTTTGCTCTTTCAATTAGTTCTCTCAATACATGGATATGATCTATAGTTCTGTAACCGATCCTGAATCCAGCTTGTTCTCTAGGCTGAGCCATGTCCAGTGTTACCTTCAAGCGGTGTGAAAGAACTTTCGTGAAGATTTTCTAAACCACTGATAGGAGGATGACGGGTCTGTATTTCCTGAGATCCACAATGTCACCTTTTGTTATGTAGCAGGTTCATTGTAGCATTGTTCCAATCCTCAGGAATCTTCCCTTCATAAAGGCGTCAAGTGGAGAATTTTTTTTCAGTTTCTCCACTTGCTTCATGTATGATGTAAACAGCAATTCTATCTTCTTTTGGAGCTTTTCCTCATTTCATGTTTTTGATTGCATGTCTTACTTCTGCTGGGAGAACTGGACGAATTCTGGTACCTTTCTTAATGTCTGAAATACATGTATCATTCATTTTGTATATCTTTGAGTAGAAATCTTTCACCCTTGTCCAAATTTTGCCTCTTTATCTTGTTACAGAACCATCTTCTAATCTCTGCGTGGTAATCTGTTTTCTTCCCTTACTGAAATGTTCCTTTGCTATCTTCAGACTTTGGTGGTTTTCAATTGATTTTCTCATTAGTTCACAATTGAATTTCCTTACGCCTTTAGTGATCCTTCTTCGTACTGTGTTGCATAGTTATATATATTCCTCTTTGGAAGTCACATCTCATTTATTTGTCTCATCTCTCTTCTTCTTTTTGCATCAAAATTTTAGTTTTTTCAGATGTATATATTTTTTAATATTCAACTTGTCCTTAGTGCCACCTATTTTTGTTTCTGTTTCAGTAAGAGCCTTGGTTAGCTTTCTGTTAACTTCAGAGATGTCCACTTCTTCCTACATTAGACCTTCTAGAGCAGATAATCTATTTCTCAGCTCCAATTTGAAGGTATTATTATGTTTTTTAAGGTTGGTCTTGTGAATACATTTTGTTTGTTTTATGTGCTGGCCACGATCGAGTTCAGCGTTGAGGTGCGTCTTACATCTCATCATTCTATGGTCACTACATATGTTGAACTTGTTCAACACAATTCAGTCTTCCATCACAAACTACTTGTTACCCATAACAAAATAAATTTCACTGTCAAACTATTGGGATCCCTTTTTTTCCTTTGTGGCTTTTTTTTGAAAAAGGAGTTCACGATGAAAGACCCTTATGCCTCTGCAAACTCACCGAGAGCATTTCCACGCTAGTTTCTGTTTCCATGACCGAATGTATCTACTGAAGTTTCATTCCGTTGCTGTTGTCATATTTTCGTATGGAAATCACCCATAATTATCATCAAGTGTCGCTTACATTTGTTGTTTAGAGGACGAATTTCTTCGAAAAATTCTTCGATTTCGTCCTCAGGATGACTTGTGGTGGGTGCGTAAGCTTTAATAATCTGAGTCTGGTATCTCTTTCAGAGTTGGATAACGAGTCGCGCTTCTGTTAGAGTAACTTTCAACTTATAGATCTTATCCTTTATACGGTATCACTATTGTTTTTGACATTATTCTGTATAAATACATACTGGATAAAATATATTCTGCTGGTAATTATTTTTAAATTTCCATTGTTGCTCTTGTAAATACTTGCCGGAATGATGTTTTCTACTTGAATATGTAATATCTTCCACTTACTTTCAAATCATTATTAATCTGGCTTGTTTCTAATACCACTAGTTGTGGTGAAGATATCTTTTTCCATATTTTCGAAATTACTCCTCGTTAATGTATAGGGTTTGTGACCTTCAACGAAAATATTTATGTCATTAACCTGTTTTAGGCAATGGAGAGGTTAAAGTGAACGATAATTCCTATTATTCTGGTTTCTACGTTTTTATTTTACTTGGAAAAAAACGTTTGTGTATGACAATGCATTATTTTGCCGGACTTTCCTAGGAGTTAACGAAAATTTTCAGTTAAGGAATGTGTTCGATAACGCTTCAGATCGTTAAATATTAAAATTGCCTCCCAAAGGTAAAGAGAGCTCTTTATGTGAGTGACTCGACTCCACTGGAACGTCATCATTTCAATTACGGGAACAAGCTTATATTTACTCCTATATGTTAAGTTTTCCATCTATCCCCGACGATATATACGGAAACTTGTAACTCAGGTTCGAAAAAAAATACAGAATGTAGGATACGCTACGACGTGAATTAACGTGTAACTATTTTGCAAATAGAAATCATTATATGGAATAAACTTTACACTGTGGTTATACATGGCAACTGATCGGTTTCAAGTTTCCTTCTCCGGTAGACCATGAACATTCTACTTTTTATACAATTACGTGCTTTAGAGTCACAAGCCACTAACGCAGTATTGCGCTCATATCATGAAGCCTAGTGAAAGGCTTTATCTCACAAGTTTCAAAGTTATCAAGCAACGAAATTAAAAAAAAATTACATTTAATATGAATGTTTTAAAAGTAATAAACTCAAAGGTGTCATAGGTAAAACAGGATCATTCACTTTAGCATGTTTTTATTTCCCTAGGGTTTGCTTCATCAAATTTTATCTCAGACTAGCTTTACAACAGTTATATCTTAAGCATCTTCCATTTTTGCAGGGTAAAAAAATTATACAGAATGTAGGATACGTCGCGACATGCATTGACGTGTAACAATTTATAATTAAAAGATATGTGCATTTTTATTTTATCTTACGGAAGAGGAAGCTATTTCCTAAAAAACAACAGTATGCCCATTGCGGTCGGGCATTTCAAAAGAACTAGAAACTGAAAAAAAGGTGAAACATTTTCCCACTTATATACCTATCTACAAAATCATAAGAAAGCGTCAGGTGTTTTAAGGGGAAGCACATCAAATGTATGACAAAATTTTGAAAATGTTACTACAATTGAGTTATCAGAAAACGACCCAAACGCACTAAAATGAAGATGTTGAAAAGTCACGTGCCAGAACGAATTTCCTTTGCATTACTTTTATCAATACATGATTATATCATTATTTAACTGTAATGGAAATCTGATGATTTGCATTCGTACCATCTGGATTTACAGAAATAAGCTGAACGCCAAAAATTTTCTGTTGCTATAATCTAAATAGTGTGTGTGTGTGGGGGGGGGGGATTTTTATTTACCAAAACAACTTCTAATGTGGAACATGTTCCTAGGAGGTATTTAATTAAACCTATCGGATTGCAAAATCCTTTACAGACAAAAAAACTCTGTCGTTACCTTATTCTTATTCGTGTCTTCAGTAAGATCACTTTCCTCTGGAAGCCTATAAAAATTGGTTTCACGTGATAGTTTGTTGCTCACTTTTATACTTTATTTAAACCTTGATATAAGGGTTGCCATATATTCAGTATCTTAAAGGTGATTCAAGAAATATGTTCTAAATTAAAAAGACATCTTGCATCAGAGTATGTGCTTTGAAAACCACGAGGATTTGTTTGGGGAAGACGCTCACACTTCGAAGTGCATGTTTCTTATACGGATATTTATATACTGTATCAAAACAGTGGGTTATACATATTATTTTGGATTACGAAAATTATATGCAGCGGAATCTTTTAAACCTGAACATAATTGAGAGCCTAGGTAAACGTAAATTCCTTCAAGACTTTAAATAGCCAATAAAAAGTAAATAAAACCTGGATGGGCAGTGAATATCTTGATGCTACTTTGCATACTCTCACACATTTTACTGACTGGCTATTCAAAGTTTATTCCGTCTACAAAATGTTGGCATCATAAAAAAAAGAAAAAAAGTACGAGGATATAGGGATGTAGTTCCGACATAAAGTGAAACCTCAGTCATGTATTTTTCTACAGGGTGGTCTTAAAAACATGCATACGAATTGTCAAACTGTTAATTAAGTTTCCAAAAATTATTCATTAAAAATATTCCTTAACAATTGAACAATTGTAATGTATTTATCACACTACAAAAATCATACATCCTGTGAAAATCAAACTTCTCTTTCGGTAGGACTGTCTCTCAATAAAAAGTGAAATCCTCAAACTAAGAATTCGTTATCAATTCCTCAGCATGGAAGTCATGATGTAACAACTTTTTCCCTTCTTTTTTTGCCGATCCTGGATACATTGATTTGAACCCGAATTTTTAATATTGATTACAACTTGATTATTCTAATCTACTAGTCCACCAAATGTGGGGCCACAAAGTTGTACCCCTGCAGATTTATGAATTATTAAACAGCGCATATATATGTATACGATTCATGAAACGCGAAACCGATTTTTCTTCCAAATCAAAAGTACAAATATTTTTGGTAATCTCAAGTACAAATTTTAACTCATAATCTCAAGTACAAATTTTAACTCATAATCTGAAGAAGCGTTTAAATGAATTAAAAAAAATGACCATATATATTAACCCTAAAATATCCGGATTGACATAGAATTATGTATAAAACTGAAAAACCGTAACTGAAGATCACATAATGAACGCTGCACTGTAGTTTGCATTAGTATTACATAAGAGGCATGTACATTACTGAGGAATAAAAAATACATCTCATATCATCTCAAAAATAGCTAAATGTACCTTAAAATTTTGATAGCTACTTTTGGTTTGTCAACAAATTCAGTCGGAGCAATTACCCTCTCTCTGACTATGATGCTTCAAAAATACCAACAGTTGTACCACGTTAATCGACTACTTGCCTTCGTGATCTACATCATAAGTAAATTATTTATGTCATGAACTAGCTAATCATTCGGTCACTGATGACTGAAAAATGTTATCATACCTCATATGTCTGAGAGAAGTACCTATAGTTTGTATTTAATATGTGTCTTCTACCTCTTTCGGTCGCCGTTTTGTTACTCCTCGATAAAGGGCACGAAAGTTAAACATGTGATTCAGCTAAAATTTTATTTTACTAATGTTTCAATAGCATTTAACATAAAGCTCGAAGTATTTTATAGTAACATCTTTGGAAACCGTGTTTGGCTGCAATTAGAAATCATAGACATTTAAGACTTGACAGACGTGAGTATTTCTATTTCAAATCCTATAATAATGTCTTACACATCCCTATGGCATCGAGTACATCAAAAATATACAATAAGGTATATAGAACCATGCCTAACAGTTTGTGGGAAAAGATTCCCACGAACACACCATATAATTAGCGTATAATTATGCCTTATAAGGACGACAAAGAATACAATACAAATCACTGTGCCTAGCACCTTCACCCAGGAACAACGTTAAATTTACTACATTACTGGATGAATTGTTCAAAATTAACTTTTGATCCAAAACACAAAATCGACAAGTATGATAAAATGTAATTTGGAAGTTCCCATCCAGAACGTGACTTTTAAACTTTCTACCTGTTCTTTCATGTTTAGTAGCCATGGAACAGAAAGTATTTGCTCCTAAAGAAATGGTAAAGTGTTTCTATTAATTTTCTGATTGGGAATCACTACAAATTTTAAATACGAGTAAAGCAAGTTTTTCAGCATATTACACTTAGATCGCCCCATTTAGTTTCAATATCATTCCTGAAACGTGTTTTTATCTATAGGATGATCAATATACTAAAGAAATATATTGTCGAGTAACATTACTGTGACCACCAGCTAATATCCAGAGTAACAGCAGCTAGACGGGCTGGGAGTGTTTCAAAAAGGTGCAGGAAAGTGTTCACAGGTATGAGGAGCCATGCTGACTGCAGTGCATCTGACAGCTGCTGGAGGGTGCGTGGTGGATAATACATACAACGAACAACACGATCGAGGTGGTCAGACAGATGCTCAATTGGGTTTACGTCTGGCGAATTAGGGGCCCAGGTAAGCACCGTGAAGTCTTCATCGTTCTCTTCCAACCACTCTCGGACATTTCCAGCTTTGTGACACGTCGCATTGTTGTGGTGGAAGATCCCATCCGCCCCAGGGAAGGCAATCAGCATGTATGGGTGTATGTAGTCTGCAAGGACGGATTCATTACGAATTCGGTCCATAGTGTCTTCCACAAGTGTGAATGAACCCAGCAAATGCCCCGAAAACATTTCCCAGACCATAAAGCTTCACCCAATAGCTTGTGTTCTTCCAGCAATGTTTGAAGTGTGTTTGTTCTCTGATGTTTTTCGCCTTATACGCCAATGCCAATTTCTTCGATGAAGCAGAAAACGTTATTCATCGGAGAAGGCAATCCTTTGTTAATCAGCGGAGGAAAAATTCCAATACTGCCGTGCAACTGTAAGCATTTTCTGCCGATTACATCTTTGTTATTATAGGTGCAGTGACCATACGTCTGCATCGGATGCCCATACGCAGCAGGGTTCCCTGAACTGGTATTTGACACACTTCCCGTAGCCCCCTGGTTCATTCATCCAGTGAGTTGCTCCACTGTAGAGTGTCGATCGGCCCTCACGCACCTTCGAACACGACGTTCACCTCTCACATCAAATGCACGTGGTGCTCCGCAGTGCACACGTCGCTTATTTGCAATGGTGGCATTTCTCCAATCACGATACACTTTACCACAGTAGCACGCGAACAGTTCACAAACTGCGTTGTTTCAGAAAAATATTGCCACTCTTGCCCCGAAAGCCGATAATCATATTTTTTGCAAATCTAATAAATCGCTCCTATTACCCATGAGAGCAACGAGTAACATGTTTTCAGAATGCTTGCACCACACCTAATATACCCTCCAAGTCAGCTCTCGACATGTGTCTTCTTTCATTGGCTACGCACTGTTGACGTAAAAAGCAGGAGGTAGTTACAATAATGTGACTCGGCTGTGTATAACTTTCTGCAAAAACTATAGAAATAACATTTTTCATTACTTGACTCCTGGGCTACACATCTAATAAAAGCGTGAAACGCCCATTGGCTTCAACATCTCAGAAAAATGCCTTCTTACTTCTTCGAATACAGGAATAAATTTAGTTTCAGTTTACCTTACAGAATTTCTAGAGAAAAATTATGTACACTTACGGTGTTGATGGCATAAATTGGAATACTACAGCTACTTTCCTATCCCGCACTTCTCTTTCTAAATTACTTTTTTTTTACACACTCATGTTGTGAGGTGTCGGAAAATTTTGCTTTAGTTGTTTTCATAATCTGCTCCGAATTTGTGGAGAATTGTGTAGAAACGTATTAGTGTTTGCTTAAAGTATAATTTAAATCATTCCTTATGATCTTTTTATTCAGCTATTTTGTTTTCGGACGATTTCGCACAGAACGGAAAAATTATGTTACTACGCTAAGCCATTGGATTTGGAATTTTCGAAGAAAACCTGAATAACAAATTAGTTATGTCAGATTGTGAAATCTATGGAAAGGTGTGAACGGTGCAAAATATAATATGTTTTAAATAAAAAGAAATATATTTTCTGAAATATTAACCTGCGAGTACGATGGGTTGCAGAATTTCGTGCGGGAGGGTGAAGCAGTGCTAACGCCCACCACGTTAAGGTTCCAGGCGTCAGAACGTAGAACGAGTTGGTTGTGAATGCGCGGAAGAACACACCAGGAGTGGGGTGTATTTTTCGGAAGAGTGTGATGCGTCGTGCAATCGTTTGCAAGTAAAAGTAATTTAAACCTGTGTTATTAATTTTTGAGAAAGATATGTGCGTAATGCCGTTATTATTAGTTTCACAATGTATCCAAATAGAAAGAAATTAAGGAATGCTAATTATGTACGACAGAAGTTTTGAGGAAGAAGTTTTGGTTCCGGCTGAACCCAAATCTTTCGTTAGGGTTTAGAAGATATACAGGGGTAGGCGATTTTTCAAGCAATTCATTTGTAGTTCTGATGTTATTCCGTACTTCGTAGCTCACATTTTTCCAACGTGAAAAGGATAGTTTTCAAAATAAACGATTTCTTTCAATTCACATGTCGTACTATAGTAGTGAGGCCTACAGCTTCTGGTATTGTAGTGGATTATGTAATTGTAAGCCCTAACAAAATACGAAATGAGGTGTGGAGACTGACGATTTTATATATACGCGTTCTCAAAATTACCCTTTAAAAAATAACTTACATTGCTGCGTAAAACCGACCTCTTTCATTCCGCGTATTCCTACAAGACGCTTCGATGACTACGTACTGCTCAACCGCTTCTTTATGTATTCTTCCGCCGGTTACTTGCCCTTCTGAACGAAACTTCCATTCACCAGACTCCACCTTCACGCCATCGCCGCTCCTTCCTTCTAGGCCTACCGCTCGTACTCTTCCAAACCATCGATCTCCCAGGTAAATACTTCGGAAAACATCTTTCCTTTTATCTAAAAATACTATATTTTTTCATTATTCCCCATTATTTTGCGTGCTTGCATAATTGTTCTTCAGCACTTTTCTCACACAGTTTAATTTTTCCGACGGAATAATTTAGGACGCTAAAGTACATATTTACTACCTAAACAGTCTCTATGCAGAATATGAATACTCTTATTACAACGGATGTGGTGACTCATTTTCCTCGAGCACCAAATCGACATGATATTCTCGGCGAAAAATTGTAACCCACGATTTTCAGCCCGCAGGAGTTACATCGGCGATTAACGGTCTATTCATTGTATCAACATTCTTTGCTCGAGTCCATGAAAGCCGGCTGCTCTTCTATCTTAAATTGCTACGTTAAAACTTTATGTAGGGGAAATGTTGCTTTCATCTCGTGTCTTGTTTAATCATCTACAGAGTCTTCAATTCTAGGAGCTATATAATTCATAAGTAGTTGTATACAGCTCCAGGAATAGCAAAGATAAAAACAGAGGAAGATATATTGTTTAGATTTCCTTAAATTATTAATGAAATTGTAATGCAGAAAGATTAGAATAATACAGCTGGATAAGGATGTGTGATGTACTGAACTATAAACAATTTGTGCATGTTACCTTACCCTAGAAATGCCCAACGCACCGTTGTGGTTTTTGGAAAGCCTACCACTTATCTAATCAAAATATGGCAGTCTTAGTAAAAATTAGTGGTGGAGAATGAAATATGACGTCATCAATATGGCCGCCATGTCATATTTACATCGGGGCATTACAACAGCTGTAACGTCTTACTGGGTAATCGTAGAGGGGGTATTTTTTTTTAAATGGAAGATAATTTAAAGCTAAAAAAAGTTTACTATGTCGAAGTTTTACGTAATGTATAAACTTTTGCCGTTATTTAATGTCGAACTTAAAAAATTGGAATTTTTAGATTTCACTCAAGCTTAAAATTTGTTTTTTTGCAAAAGAGCTTTTTGTTAACTGTCATGAACTTTTAAAATCAGGAAAGCCCACGTTTTGGTAACGCCTTCATTTGCTTTGGCTGATTTCATATTGAACTAGCGTTCTTTGGCGCTCTTGGTTATTTCATTGATGGATCAGGAATAGAAAATATTTGAACTGAAAGTGCAGTGGCTCATTCCAAGGGATTTTGAAGGGAAAGCATTACAACCTATGCAAACGCCTTCACATATTATCACTTGCTTTGCAACACAGTCACTTCAAGAAGTTTTTACATGTTCGTACATGTGATGAAGGCAGACCTCTGAATATAGAAAGAATCAAAAACCCAGTGATAACTTGTAGTAGTAAGTTGACAAAAACCTAGCCTTGAAGAACTGTTGAGTGTAACTGAAATAATGCAACTGTATGAAGAGTACACAACTTTCACAGATAAAACGAGGAAAGGCTTGCATGGTAAAACAGCTCAGTTATTCCAAAAGTACGTGGATTTCGTGGAAATTTACAAGTTTTCTGTCGAGCATACAGGACCTGCAATGTTGACATGTACACATAGGCCATAGAAAATATGTATCGCATTTTCTTTGTATGTAACAGACCCAATTATGCTCGTTGGATCACAGTATATCTCCTAAAGCTTCTTAACATCGAAGATATATGCCCAGGGGCAAAATGAGCTTTTTCTAAAGCAGGACTATCCATCAAACGCTCAAGTTGCTCTTTTGTCGTGTCTCTGTGGATATGGCGTTAGACCAAACCGTGAATAAAGATGCTGCGTCAAGGTTTGTTGGTATCACAGCCTTTGCTAAATCTGATTCCTGCAAAGCAAGATGGATGAAAACCAGGTCCATCAGAAGCAAAGTTGTGACTCATTTGTTGGAATTCAGTGGATTATCAAATGTTAAAGACATGACAGCCGAACTTCAAGGCTCTAGGATCAACACAGACAAAAAGGATGTTCTGGAAATGATGAATTTAATGGATAACGTTTTAAATCCTTTTCATAATATTGAGCGCAACACTCCTCTTATAAACCACTCCACTGGCCAGGTGATTATGACTGAAGTGGCAGATCAGCTTGTAAGAATTTATGAAAAAGGACAAGCTGCTATTGAAAAATTCAAAGGTATGTACGCTGCGGATCATTAAAGTGTTGAAAAGCCGATAACCAGATATTTCGTTAAAAACCGTGCTAGCATTTCAGCCCAAATACCCACTAAGAGTCAAACAAAGTTAGAGGCTGTGAAGTGCTCACGAGATCTCTTCGAGAGATTGTTGTATCTTGCAGCGGCTCAGAAATGGGACATTGAAAAGGTGATTGAATTTCCACTTACACTCATACCCATGTCTTTTGTCCAAATTGGAGGGTCCATGAATAAAACTTATAAGAGTAAACTGATATACGAATTAGAAGAGTACCAAACGTCAAGTAAAAAGAATCCACTGGAAGTTTATGATATCATATATGATGCAATTTTTATGATGCATTGCTTGAAGTTTCCCAAAACGTATGCAGGTGTTGCTTACAAACTACTGGGAAACATTTGCAGCACATCCGCCAAAGAAGTGCACCTAGTTTGCGAAGTGTATGAGACTCCAAGGATAAAGAATATTGAGCATTACCATCGATGTGGAACGTCATTATCGGGTGGCATAAAAGTGACATGGCCAGAACAGAAAACTGCAAACAAACCTCAGGAGTCCTTGAAGAACAGTTTATTTAAGTCCTCCCTCCTTGCTTTCATTTGCAATAAATGGAAAAAGGACAAATACGTATGTCTTCTGGGTGAAAGAATACTGTATGTTGGTACTGGAGATACATGCTATCAATATAGCACACAAAACAATGTTATGATCTCCATACAAATTGCTGAACGGAAGTGTCATCATCAAGAAGCAGAAACGCGGATAGTTTGGCATATCCAGTACATAACACACAGCTTGGAACGGAACATCGTTGTTCGAGCCAATGATACGGCCGTTCTTGTTTTGCTGGTGTATCATCAAAGGCACTTCCGGAACTGTAAGGTGTGGATGGATAGTGTGGCCTGGCCTCAAATAACACAAGACGGTTTATAGACGTTACAAATATTGCAGAAGAGCTTGGTGATGGTTTGTCTTCGGCTCTACCTGGCTTCCACGCATTTACTGGATCGGACTTTAAAGCAGCTTTCGCAAGACAAAGAAAGGTTAAACCTTTCCGGATAATGTCTAATAATGCAGCTCACGAGAAGTTTTTAGCCGGTTTGGGAGAGACAGTGGATCTAGAAAATCACTTGTTCACTGGCGCTAAGCAGTATATTTCTTCCCTGTACGGACAATCTTTTGGCACGTCAGTAACACACGCAAGATACAGTCTATTCAAATTAAAATGTGATCCTAAACAGGAGCAACGACCTTTACAGAATATACAAAGCATTGATCCTACTCTTCTTCCCCCTTCAAGAGCTGTTATTCGTGAAAAGTTAAAAAAGCAATGCTGTTGCCCTGATATGGAAGAAAGCTAATCAGCAAAACCCACATCAATGTATTGACCACTTAAAACACGGCTGGTGTTTATGCAATGGAAATTACAGAATTCAGTGGTTTGAAGGACCTATGTGCCTTAAATGCCTTGAAATGGAATATGATGAAGGCACAGAAAATGAAGAGGATGCATATATTGATGAAAGCGATGACTGAGAGAAGACAACCAGAAATGTGCTTTCGAACTCTATGCCAAACATCTGAAACTTCTTGTATAAAACTTAGAAAAAACATTGATTATAATGATTTACAATACTTGAAGGTCAAGTGATTCAGAAATACGTTCATTATATCCATTTGTTTTTGTGATGTGCTCGGTTTTAGTGCAATCCAGTATCCATGTTACGGTAAAAATTCCGATTTTTGAAGTTCGACATTGGCAAAAGTGTACACATTACGTAAAACTCTGACATAGTAAACTTTTTTATCATTAAATTATCTTCCGTTAAAAAAAATTACCTCTCTACGATTACTCAATAAGAAGTTACAGCCGTTGTAATGCCTCGATGTAAATATGACATGGCGGCCATATTGACGACGTCATGTTTCATTCCCCCACCACTGATTTTTACGGACTGCCATATTACATAAGTAGTAGGCTTCCCAAAAATCACAATGCTGCTTTTGGCAATCAAGGGTAAATAAAACCCGCCCTATCTCTCGGACTATAGTCTTCGGAAATTGTTCTACCAGCAGGGAACAATCACCAATATAGATAAAATGAAAAGCTATTCCAAGCAATATCTCAGAAAAGAAATTGTAAATCCTATAAATAAATATAATCCATATTTCAAATTAAACACTGCATGAAATTTGGAATTTCTTCCACACATCATAAACATTCAGAGCAGGATTTTAACAATTTCGATTTAAATTTGTTCTAGAGAAGAAAAGGCAAATAACCGTTAACAACTGAATTACTAAAACAATTTTTCGAGTTTATGTTAAAAGGTTTCGTGTTTGGATTTGAATCATACCTACTTCCGATTAGGTTATTTCGGGGACGCAGCGACATCTTTTGGATTTGAAGCAACATATTTCACTTGATTCGAATCAAACCATTGGAATAAATTAATATAATTCGAACAAAAATAACCGCTGGAGAAAACTCACGATTGGGTACTTCTTCCGATTACGTGCCGTTCGCGCCCACGAGTGGGGCGTCATCTGGTGGATGATTAAATATTCACCAGAAACACAATATGTTCATTTCAAATCTGACAGCTGTCGCTGTGTACCCGAATGGATTTTTCTCACTGATTATCTATGCTCATCTTTTACATAACGTCTTACATCAGATGGTCTAGCTGTTAATTTTGGTGTTATTAATTCGTGGTGTTTCACTTCGGACATTGTTTGCATGAGTTTGTGGTTCTCAGGCATTTCTGCCTCGTATTTGCTTGGACCTTATTATTTTTTTCTTTTCGGTTTTTTTTATTGTTACTTCCTAGCTTTATATTTTTTTTTGTATTTTGTCATAGTTTTATGGCCGAATACTCCTTTGGGGGCACACATATAACATTTTGCAGTTAACTGGGGATCACGCTTTCTGAGCGAGGCCGGGGAATGGGTCGCCTGGTTGACTTGATATTTTTTCCTTTTTTTCTTTTTTTTTCCTTTTCTTCAAAATATAGACACTTTGTATGGAATAGACATTGTTACTGCCCACCGCTGAGTTTGTGAAATGACATTGTGATTTGTTTCCCTCTTGGCCTATTTTTTTTTTTTTTTTATTGCTATGTAGTTGTTTGTCAGCAATGTAATTTATTTGTATAATACTTTTTCACTTATTCTTTGATCACCTGAACATACAATTGTCTTGCTAAATATAAGTGGTATTCTCTACATAAGTAATTTTGTGTGTTATATTCGGTGTATTGCACTACGATTGTGTAGCCAGTCACTCGCTAGTGTTTCCTGGTGCAGCATTTATTAAATGACATGAAATACCGCTTTTGGACTATTACAGTGGTTTTCATTTTTGGGGTTATTTTTTAGTGAATTCTCATTCTGGATATCGGTATTGTCCTCTCACGGCTTACTGGCTTATTTGTCGGGTGGATATTCGGACCATAACTGCTCGTCTGCAATACTGGGCTTAAATTTTAGGCTTCTGCGAACGTTGTGTGTAGTATTTGTTGGTAATCAGGCACACTTTCGTGGTTTCTTTTGATTATTCGAATACATAGCTTCATTACTTATAGTTGGCGGTACCTTATACGTTAGTATCTTTATTCGCTCATCTAGGTGTATTGAATCATGAAGATTTTTTTATTATAATGATATTTGGGTTCGGGTACGTCATTCTTTTGAGAATACGACCTAATGCTTTCTGTGGTTTTGGTGTACGTTAGAATTGTTTGGGTTTCTGCTTTGGATACTTCCTCTAACTACTAGTCTCACCCCCGCCGGGTTTCGCACGTTTTCTTGGTTTGTGCTTTGAGTTTTGGTGTTACGGCTCGTCTGCAATACTATTTCTTTGTTTTCACTTCGGACATTGGTTGCATGCGTTAGTCGTTCTCAGATATTTCTGCTTGGTATTTGCTTGAAACTTAATATATTTTTTATATGTATCAGGATTACCTTGTATATTTCCGAGCCTGCAGGGTTCAGCGTTTCTTCGATTGTTATTGCATTTCTTGGGGTTCTTTTATTATATCTACGGAGCTTTACACTTAGTGTATTTTGTCATGATATTTTGGACTGATACTCGTTTAGGGTATAAATTTGGCATTTTGCCGTTAACTGGGCGTCGCGTTCATGGTTGGGGCTGGGGAGTGACGGGCCTGGCTGACTTGATTATTTTTTCTTCTCCCTTCAAAATATAGACACTTTGTCTGTAAAAGACATTTTGCTACGCATCACTTGGGCTGTGAAATTATTTCTGGTTCGGGACCGATTTTTGTTCATTTCCTCAGTGCGTTGTGACGTGATTCAGATTCAAAAATGTTTGTTCACTCAAGGGATCCAAAAATGTTATTACTCAGAGTTCAGTATTAGCCATAAGGTTGTTCTATAACAAATTGTGGACTGGTGGATTACGATATTGAACGGAGTACATGATCTTCTTGCTGAAGAGGTCGGCCAGCCAAAAATTTATTGAAGCTTAACGGACATTTTGAATATCGCTGATGAAGGTATTTCATACATACACTGACGGAAAAAAATCCCAACACCAAGAAGGGGTTGTGTTAGATAAACGACAGTTGGCAGGCGGTGAGAGTACATCTGTAAGATGACGTCTATGCACATTTCGAGCTCGGCGCATACGTGTGGCGCTAGTAGCGCCCCTCGGAACATACAAAGCAGGTATGCTGTAAATACGCGCTGTAACGTTCGTGAGCGTTAGTTTTTTTGTTTTTTTTTTTTTATTGGAGGTTTAACGACCACCGTGAGAAACTCAATGGGCTATAAGCAGTCGCCCGTCCCTAATTTAAGGTCACTGGTTTCAGGGAAGGGAGAGAGCCAGTGCCGTAAGACAAACACAACATCCATGCCTCACCGGGATTCGAACCCGGACCCCTTACGGACGAATGATCAGAGGCCAGCGCCTTCGACCACTGCGCCACCGGGGCAGCTGAGGGTTAGTTATCGTTGAGATTCGACGTAGGGTGTTGATGTTAGTCAAGAATGCCTTTAAGAAGACGAAGAAGCCATTATCAACAGCTCACGGAGTTTGAACGAGGTCGTGTAATAGGGCTACGAGAAGGTGGATTTTCTTTCCGCAATATTGCAGAACGACTTGGCAGGAATGTAGCCACTGTGTATTATTTTTGTCAGCGGTAGTCAAGGGAATGTACTGCCTCAAGAATATCGGGTTCCGGCCCGCCACGTGGCACTATTGAGAGGGAAGACCACCGTGTACGGCGTATGGCCGTGGCGCATCGTACCGTGTCTGCGGTAGCAATTCGAGCTGCATTTGCCTCCACAGTGACACAACGAACTGTTACAAATCGGTTATTTGAAGGACAGCTCCGAGCCAGACGCCCTGTCGCATGCATTCCACTTACTCCACACCACTGCCGTTTGCGACGTCAGTGGTGTCAAGCTAGAGATCATTGGAAGACGGAGTGGAGATCTGTTGTGTTTTCTGATGAAAGCCGGTTCTGCCTGGGTGCCAGTGATGGCCGTGTGTTGGTTAGAAGGAGGCCAGGTGAGCGCGTGCAACCAACCTGCCTGCGGCCGAGACACACTGGACCTACACCTGTAGTTATGGTCTGAGGAGCAATTTCCTATGACAGCAGGAGCACTCTCGTGGTTATCCCACGCACCCTGACGGCACAGTTGTACGTCGGTCTGGTGATTCAACCTGTTGTGCTGCCATTCATGAACAGCATTCCAGGGGGTGTTTTTCAACAGGATAACGCTCGCCCGCATACCGCTGTTGTATCCCAACATGCTCTACAGAGTGTCGGCATGTTACCGTGGCCTGCTAGATCACCAGATCTTTCACCAATCGAGCACGTATGGGGCATCATTGGACGACAACTCCAGCGTCACCTCCAACCAGCATTAGCCGTCCCTGTATTGACCGACCAAGTGCAACAGGCATGAAACTCCATCCCACAAACGGACATCCAGCACCTGTACGACACAATGCATGAACGTTTGGCGGTTACACCGGTTATTATCATTCAACATTCTGGCGGTTACACCAGTTATTAATGTACCAGCATTTCACATTTAAAATGGCTCTTCTCGCGCTTACAATAAGCTGTGATCTTGAAACCTTAATCGATTAAATATGTTACCTATACAAATGTATTGCCGCCATTTCATTCCTATAGAACTATTTTTTGTGGTGTTGGGATTTTTTCCCGTCAGTGTAGTTAGCATATGAACAATTAACTTTAATTCTGTTTTATTTGCTGTTTCTATGGCTAATTTCCTTTTTTTTATGTGTGCGAATCAGTTGAAGGCAATGCAATTTTTGGTATAATTCTTCTTGATTTATTTTTAGGTTCTGCATTATACAGCTGCTTCATTAATGTAAGCTGTTTATCTTCATATTACTTACTTTGCGCGTAAAACTTGGGGTACTGCATTATCATTGCTTGGCCTATCATTCACTTTGCGTTCTAGTACAGCGTCATGCGCATGATCTGACCTGCTTTTTGAATCATATACAGAGTGTTTTATTTGTTAGGGTTACTTACTTATGTTTTTTTTTATTTTGAATATTGATGCATGTTTGTCGGGTAGTTATTTGAATTTCTGCTGCTTGTTTAATATATTAGGGTTACATTTTGTGGTTGTAAACTGTTTTGTGGCTTTTGTTTATTAATTCTACATATACAGCTCCATTGCTTTGGGTAGGTGATATTTTATAAATTGTAACTTCAAAGCTGAAATTGTGTCTATGTTGTCATGATTTTGTTGCCCGATATTCTATTGGGGTTTCTTCTTTCAGCATCTGGAAGATAACTAGACTTTGTACATTCTTGGGATTAGGTGTTTCTTTGTTTCAAATGTTGGGGTTACGAGGCTCTGTGAAGTTCTATCTCTCTACTGCGGTTTGTTGCGTCTTTCATACACATGTTTTACCTAATTTTATTGATTATGTCATACAGGACACGAGAGGTGGCATTGTTCTGGGTCTTCGTGGGTGGCGGCTATTGCATCGTTTGGTTACTACTCGTTCGGAGTGGTGCTGAAGTTTGATATTCGTGAATGACAGGCTATTAATTTTACCGTTTTTGTTTTATGCTGAAATTATAGATCTTTAATTGCATTATACTTTTCGTAGAGTTTTGAGGTTTTCATATTTTTAAGTTAAGGCGGTGCAGTGGTTGGCACTGATGGAGACCCAGCGGATTAGGATTAAGACTAAGGTTTTCATGTGAATTTTTTTTTTTACGGCTGGTAGTACATTGAGAACTGTTTCTGACATGGCGTAATGGTATGCCGTCATCTGATGATTACTGCTCTAGCAATACCTTAATGATCACAGCACATAGTTCCTAGATTAATATGTCATTGAATTAACTTCTGGAATATGTTGTTTTCTCCCTTTACTTCTGCTGTGACTTCATGTGCATTACACTATCCTTTGTTGCTATTGCTAGTACATTTTGCTGTTTAACTACCAAATAATTAACCTAGTTCATTCCAACTTTTTTATCTCACTGATGTGATATCCACGGTGTATATATTAATTTGTGATTCCTACTTATCCTTCATATTTGTATTGCTGATTTTTTTTTGTTACATTTTATATTTTTTTATTACTTTTTCTGTATCAGTAACTGAATGCAGTGTGAATATTATTCATTACAAACTTTCAATCACCTTTTAACAACTTATTCACTCAATAGCCTACAATTAATTCATAACAATGCTAGATCACTAATTAAGAAAAGTACCTTATTGGAAACATTAGTTCAACTAACAAATTTAAATCTTGATATAATTTGTGTCTCTGAGACTTGGTTTCTTTCACATTGTTACCCATTGCAAATTACTAAATACAAAATTTTCCACTTAAACAGAACTTACTCAACTGGTGGAGGGGTTACAATTTTTGTAAAAGATATTTATAATGATTTTTCAATTATTCCAAATTTCACAGTATCAAATCAAAGTGCCGAAATTTTAACTATTCATAATTAATTTTATATAATAATTGTTTGCTACCGGCTACCCAAAACAGACCTCACAGCAATCCTTTCATTACTTACTGAATTATTTAACTACTCTAACCTTTCAAAGAAAAAAACGTTTCGTATGAGGGCTCTGAATATCGACTTACTACAAAACGCCAATAACTCTTTTCAACTTTTACAATCACTTAATGCTTCTGGAGACAAAAACATGATTTCAGTCCCAACTCTTATAGCCACCACCTCACAGACATTGATTGATCTCTCTATCACAAATGTATTAATTGAGACTACTATTTCAGGGGTCTTGGAATATAATTTTAGTGATCACCTCCCCATATTTACAATTTACCCTCTCAAACAACAAACTTCTACACCAGAAGACTACTACATTTTCAAACAAATCAATAATACAAACATGGAAAATTTTAAGTACAATTAGAAAACATTAACTGGAGCACTATTTTGGTTCATTATCTGCAAACAAGAATTATGAGTCGTTCATCACAAGTATTAAACAAATGTATACTGAATATTTTCCAAAAATTCGAAAACAAAATAAACTGAAAAAAAATCGTAAGCCATAGATTACTAACGCTCTTTTAAAAATAATAATTAAAAAAAAACTCTTTTCGAAATTTATAAAAAGTAAACTACCACAGGACTTCCAAAATAAAAAAAATCGTAATAAATTAAACAGTGATATTCAGTATACTCAGCGCAATTACTATCTCGGCATTTTTTCACATAACTCTCCAAACTCCAAAATTAACATGAAAACATCTAAACTTGCTAATGGGTAAAGATACAGATCTAACGGTTCCTCAGTACTTAACATATTCTAATAACTTTAAGCTTACAGACAAACAAGATAATACAGATCCGTTAAATGAACATTTTACCTTATTTCCACAAACACAAAAAAATAATGTAATTGCCCCAAAAATTCCATTCACTAATTACTTAGGAAGCACACACAGGTATAATAATTTTAGTCTTACTGAAATTACAGAAACGGAACTATTGGAAGAACTTAACCACATATATCCCACGTCTGGCCCTGGATATGATGATATTTAACAATTTATCATAAGAAATGTCGCTAATTTTATTCTTGATATCCTATTGTTTATTTTTAATGATGTATTCCAGTCTGGTGAATTTTCTGATCTACTTAAAATCACAAAAATAATCCCAAATACAAATGTGGATCAATAAACGATGAAAACAACTACCGCCCTATAGCTAAGTTATCAACTTTTGCTAAAATTTTGGAGAGATTGATTTACAACAAATTGATCTCCTACACAATCCGGGAAGTCAACCGAAACAGCTTTATTTTACCTACAACAAACAGTCCAACATAATTTTGAATTTAACTTATATACCATCGCTTTGTTTTTAGACTTATCCAAAGATGTTGATACCATAAATCACATTATATTACTATACAAATTACAGAATATAGGAATAACAAACAATGAACGATTTCTTTTTAAAAGTTATTTATCAGGTAGAAAACAATATACACACATTAACAAACAACAATCCACACTTCAATTCATACCAACTGGTGTTCCACAGTGTTCAATTTTGGAAAATATACTTTTCAGTATATATCTTAACGACATCTTTATTTCAATAAGTGATATTGATTTACTCCTCTATGCAGACAACATAACCATCCTCACTTCGTTTAATTCAACGACTGACACTATTATGAATGTTAATACTCAACTTAACAACATTTCATATTGGCTAAATTCCAATGAATTAATAATAAATACACTGCTGGCCATCCAAAATGCAACACCAAGAAGAACATGATATATCAAAGCCAGATTTACTGGGCACATAACAACAGATACAAAGATAAAACAATTGAGCTTACAGGCCCATGCGACTTGCGGAACAGGCTGACATCCACAGTTTGTGTGGCCCCCATGGCTGGCAATAACTGCCGCTACACACCACGGCATCGAACGAAAGAGGCTTTGGATGTGGGCTTGGGGTACGTCGGTCCAGGCTGCTTCAGCACGTTGCAAGAGTTCATCAGGAGTAGCCACGAGTGGTGCTTGCCTGGCCACTCGGTTGCCGATCGGCGATCAGACCTGTTTGATGGGCGAAATATCGGGCGAAAAAGCGGGCCACGGCAGCAGTGACACCTGGTGGGCCGTAAAGAATTGTTGCACGATGCGTGGCACTTGCGGGCGCTCATTGTCCTGTCAAAACGTGGCCGCTGGCAGGTCCTGCAGGTAAAGGAGGACTACAGGCTCCAAACCGTCGGAGTTGTAACGGTGGCTGTTGAGTGTACCGGCGATGCTTACCAGAGGGGTGCGGGTGTCGTATCCAATTGCACCCCAAACCCTAACGCCAGGCGACGGACCGGTATGGCGATGCATTATGCAGGCGTCATACAGTCTCTCGCCGCGGTGCCGCCACACGCGGATCCGACCATCGTGGTGTTGCAGGCAGAAACGGGATTCGTCGGGGAAGACAATGTCGTGCCATTCCGTAGTCCAGGTGCGGCGTTCAACGGCCCACTGCCGCCGCACTCGCCGATGGTGTAGTATCAATGGTAATCGGAATAATGGGCAACGTGCGACAAGTCCCCGCTCCGGCACACGACGTCGAACGGTACGCGCTGGCAAAGGTTGTTGCGCAACACACCCTAATTCCTACACTAACGTTCGTTATGTGGTGGTGCGAGCCATTAATGCCCGCTGCACAACGTGCCGGTCCTCTCGTTCGGTGGTGTGTCGCGGCTGCGGCAATCACTCACGTCGGTCCGACCGTCCCTCCTGCATCCACCGAATCTATACTTGCCTCACAGTGGCTGGATGTCGTCCCACACGGGCTCCGATGTCTCGGTACGATAAACCGCTGTCGCGATAAGCCACTATTCGTCCTGTGTCGAACTCCGAAACGTGCTGGAATGAGTGCCGTATTCTGCAACGAGGCATAAGGAAGCTTCCCACGCACAGGTTCGGCAGCACAACACACTTCCACTACTTACACCCCGCCTTCTGTGCACCCTTCTTATAGTGTTTGTCAGTGACGAGCCGGGGGCACATGATTTGCATATGCCCTGCAATGCTAATCGTTTGCATGTCCTCTCGCGAGCGACGCATGCTGCGAATTTCAGGCCAATCGGGTGCTTCCTTGTTGTTGTTGTATTTTGGGTGGCCAGCAGTGTATTACGAAATCAAAATCTTTAATTTTCTTAAAACAAAATATTTCACAGCCTCCTTCTATCTCATTTTCAATCAATGATACAAATACAGAACAGGTTAACTCCTTACTTTATTTTGGGATTACCTTATATAGAGACCTTAAATGGAAACAACATGTGGACTCTCTTTTGCTGAAAATTTCCAAAAACATTGGAGTTATCAGCGCATTATTCACAAACCTTACCTATAAAACACTAATTCATTTATACTATACCATGTTTCAGACTCATATTAATTATGCTATATTATAGTGGAGCCAGAGGACTAAATATAATTTCAATAGACTTCAAATTCTTCAGACCAAATATATAAGATTGATAGATCAAAAATTTGATAGAAATACACAACTAACACTATACAATAACACAAGAGTTTTCACAAACAAATACAAAATTCTTACGATTAACCAATTATACTACTTCAATATCGGTAAAATTATGTTCGGACGCATTAAAAATAATTTATACGCCGACATCATACAAATTATGCCCCAGATAGACACACATGACACACGCACTAAATCACATATTCGACCTATTCATCCGAAAACTGAGACTAAGAACTAAAGCATAAATTACATTGGCCCACACTACTGGAACTCATTACCGACGGAACTAACTTGCTTGAATAGTTTTAACCTTTTTAAAAGCAAACTTAAACAGTTCATAATGAATTGCAGCTACTGAAATTAATGGTTACAGTGGATGGAGGCTATGACTTGTATCATCATCATCATAATCATCATCATTGTCAACCATTATCAATAAACTGCTGGACGAAGGTTTCCCCAAGTTTCTTCCACAAGGGCCTGTCTTGTGCCAGTCTCCTACATGTCACTCCCGCATACTTTCGAATTTCATCCACCCATCTCCCATGTGGTCTTCTTCTGGGTCTTTTCCTGTCCCTTGGAATCCAATCTAAAATTTCAGCTGTCCATCGATGGTCTGTCCTTCTGGCAGTATGTCCAGCCCATTGCCATTTTAGGGATTTAAATCTGATCATAATGTCATCCACTCTTGTCATTTTTAGGATCCACGAGTTCCTCTTCTTATCTCTGATGGTTGCACCAAACATGCACCTATAAATGCCTCTTTGAGTTGTCTGCGGCCCTTGCATGTCTCTTTTAGTTAAGGTCCACGTCTCTGCACCATACGTAAGCACTGAAAGGATGCATTGATCAAACACTTTTCTTTTAAGACGTAATGGCATATTGCTCTTGAAAATTATGCTGTTTCTTCTAAAAGCCCTCCAGGCAAGTTTTGTACGCCGATTAATTTCTTCATCAATGTGACCCTCACTTGATATCTGCTGTCTAAGATAAATGTAGGTATTAGTTATCTCCAGCCTTTCTCCATCAATCGATAGATCTTCATTTCTTGTGAAAGCATTGAACATCACTTTTGCCTTCTGAAAGTTCATTTTTAATCCCACATCTCTACACTTGTTAGCAAGTTCGTAGATCCTACTCTGCAGCTCTGATGGGGTAGTTGCAAAAATGACTACGTCATCAGCAAAACGAAGGTGGGTTAGATAATCTCCATTAACCTTTATCACTTTGTTTTCCAAGTTCAGTGATTGAAAGACATTTTCCAATGTGGCATTAAAGAGCTTCGGAGATATGGTGTCACCTTGTCTCACTCCCTTTCCTATTTTTTTTTGTGTGTTGTCTTTTCAAACAGCCGAATCTTTGCACTTATATTTTCATAGATGTTATTAATAATATTAATGTATGCATCTTCAATACCGCAGAATTTCAGAGCCATTGTAACTGCTCATTGTTTCACCGAACCAAAGGCTTTTTCATAATCGATCAAAGCCATGCACAATGGAAGTTCACATTCCCTCGCTCTTTCAATTAGTTCTTTCAGTACGTGGATATGATCTATTGTCCTGTAGCCACTCCAGCTTGTTCTCTCGGTTGAGCCACGTCCAGTGTTACCTTCAAACGGTGTGAAAGAAATTTAGTGAAGACTTTATAAACCACTGATAGGAGACTGATTGGTCTATAGTTCCTGAGATCTTCAATGTCACCTTTTTTATGTAGCAGGATCATTGTAGCGTAGTTCTAATCCTCAGGAATCTTCCCTTCATTAAGGCATCGAGTGAAAATTTGGGCGAGTACTGTTTTGATTTCTCCACTTGCTTCTTGTATGATGTCTACAGTAATTCCATCTTCTCCTGGAGCTTTTCCCAGCTTCATGTTCTTGATTGCATTTGCAACTTCTGCTGGGAGGACTGGAAGAACTCGGGTACTGGTACCTTTCATGATGTCTGGAGTACATGTATCATCCCTTTCATATAATTTGGAGTTGAAATCTTTCACTCATGTCAAAATTTCACCTCTATTTCTTGTTAGAGAACCATCTTTATTTATCAGTGCCATAATCTGTTTTCTTCCCTTACTGAGATATCATTTTGCTATCTTTAGGCTTTGGTTGTTTTCAATTGCTTTCCTCACTAGTTCACAGTTGAATTTCCTTACGTCTTCAGTGATACCTTTTCGTACTGTCTTGCATAGCTCTATATATTCCACTTTGGAAGTCACATCTTCTTTATTGTCCGCATCTCTCTTCTTTTTTGCATCAACATTTTGGTTTTTCCTGATAATTTGTTCACATGCAACTTGTTCTTAGACCCAGCTAATTTTGTTGCTGTTTCCATAAGAGCGTTGGTTACTTTTCTGTTAACTTTAGAAATATCCAATTCTTCCGATGTTAGGCTTTCTAATGCAGAGAATGTGTTCTTCAGTTCCAGCTTGAAGGAATTATTGTGTTTTTTCAGGTTGGTTATGTCAATACACTTCGTTTGTCTTATAAGCTTGCCACATTCGAGTTTAGTGTTGAGGTGCATCTTACATCTCACCAATCTATGGTCACTACCTGTGTTGAACTTGTTTAGCACACTGCAGACTTCTATCACGAAGTTTTTGTTACACAAAATAATATCAATTTCCCTTGTCGTCCCATGTGGATGTCTTCATGTCAATTTCCTGTGTGGCTTTTTCTTGAAAAAGAAGTTCAAGATAAAAAACCCTTCTGCCTGTGTGAACTCAACGAGAGTATTTCCACGCTGGTTTCTGTTGCCGTAACCGAATTTACCTACTGAAGTTTCTATATGCTGCCGTTGCCGTATTTTTGCATTGAAATCTCCCATAATTATCTTCAAGTGCTGCTTACCTTTATTATTTAAATGACGAATTTCCTCATACAATTCTTCAATTTATTTTTCAGGATGACTTGTGGTGGGTGCATAAGTTTGAATAATCTTCTCGAGAGATGGATAACGAGTCGTGCAGCTCTGTCAGAGAAACTTTCAACTTCTACAACTTTATCCTTCAGTTTCTTGTTTATTATAAATCCAACACCACTAGTTCTGCCCGTATCTGTCCCACGATAGTAGAAGAGATGTCAACTTTTCAGTTCAATCAGATCTTCTCCTTTTCTCCTAACCTCACTTAGCCCGACGATGTCCCACTTGATCCTTTGTAATTCCTATTCCAATTCAAGAAGCCTTGAATCAGAAGATAGGGAGCGTCCACTATACGTAGCCAAGGTCAGCATCAGATGGCAGCCTAGTCTGGTCCTCCGGGAATTCTTAGCACCCTCAGCCTTCGTGTCGCACTGGCCGCTGCCTTGACCAGGTACACTCCAGCTGCCGGAGACTGAGGGCCAAGATTTAAGTTGTGGATTTATTTTGGAAGAGTTTGGTCATACCTCTCCACGCTGGCCAAGCGGGTTGGTGTGTGTGGGATAGCATTTCCTCTAATCCCGATGGTATAGTTATACCGCTATTGGCGGTCGTCAGAGCCTCTTTAGTGGGAACAGGATGCACCACAAGAAGGCGGGGTTGACATTTGTCAAGGAGAGGCTGTGATGTTACGCATCACCTGACCTTACATCCCATGAATTGTATATCGTGGCGTAAATTGTTTTTTCAAAAGTATTATTTGTAATGTTAATGTTTGGTATCTTTGATAAATCATTACCCTTTTTTTTAATTGATAATACGAATATTTGGTTTTCAACTACAACTACCGATCTCAATGTATAACTTGCCTACGGATCATGGGACCTTGTCAGGCCAGGCTGGTCTTTTCCCCATGCTTCCTTGCGGTGCAGTGTTTTAATAGATATTTATGTAACACTAGTTCTTAGCTCAAGAAGGTAAATGAATTGAATTGAAAATACCCAAAGTCAAATTATACAAATATAACTTTTTTTCATCATCAAAACACGAACCATATATTCTGGGTAATGTCCTAATAAAGACAATTTTGAAATCCACCACGAGATGCAGCGATGTTTCGCGGAGCACACTGCGGTCAGACACGGCAGCCAACTTTGCTCACCACCGTCGACCCTTGGCGCTCTAAGGGACACGTCTGCAAAAATTTTTTTAACAGTAACCTAGAAGAAACAGCCAAGATTGGACCCATTTTTTCTCTTAAAATAGTATAAACTAGCAACCAGAATTCCTTGGTGTAGAATAGAAATCAAAGTCTACAAGCTTTCGCTCATCAACCAAATGTTTTTTTCATGGAAAGTAGAGAGCTAACGTTTCATAAAAAAACCATATGGTTCATGTGCAAAAGCTTGGTAACTTTTATTTTCAATCTACACCAAGAAATTCGAATTCTTAGTATTATTATATTGTTTTAAGAGTAGCTGGTGAACAATTCCTTGATATTAATTAATAATTTTCAAATTTTAAACATAGTACAAATATGTGTAATACAGTAACACCAAAAGCACCATGTACTATAATGTGCATGCATGTTGATTATGAAAACTTTAAGTGGAAATGTACGCACATTTTCTATAGTTGCTTCACTGTTCTACCTGCTGTCAATGTAATAATATAAGTATATTTCTTGATATTAGTTAAAAGTCCACTGAGACAAAATATTCCAGATTACATTTTCATTAACTTTTTAAACAAGTAGCATTACTTTTCTTTAACTCAGAGTGTTCTGCATGTAGCTCTGTGTTAGCAAATTTTCCTACACTGACCCTTTGACTTTCTGATTGGGCTCTTACTCGTTTTCCTGCGCAACTGGTTGGAACAAGTTCTGCCTTGAAATGCAAATTGCAGATTGAGGCAACCTGTTCCAAGCAGTTCTGAAGCAGGAAAACAAGTGAGAGTTGAAATGATGAAAAAACAAAAGCCAGTGTATGCAAATTATTTTATACCAATGACTATCTCTTGAACCAAGGGAGATACAGAAACGAAATACAACTTGTTTTAAACTTAGGAGATGCCCTATATTGAATAAATTATCAGAACGGACCAAACACCAAAACAGTTATAAAATGTCATTACCCTGCCAGCAGGTAAAACCGTCTGATAACTGGTGAAAATAAAGCTACTGCTGAAATGAAAAGTAATATCGGCACTTGAAAGCTTAGGACAAGTAACACATAGACAAGTAGTAGTTCAAGCACCACTGAGCATTTTACTAATAGCATAATATCAAATCTTCTGAATTTCATAAATAAATGGATATGTACGTTTTGGGCTTACCAACGAAATTAGTCGACGGGAGTTCTTAAGTCGACGGTCGTCAGAGAATGAAGCAGCCAGCGCTGCCACCTATCTGTGCTGCGAGACCGGTGCATTTCCCGGTGGATTTCAGAGTTGAAAGCTTAGGAAAATGAACACATAGACAAGTAGTAGTTCAAGCACCAGTAAGCATTTTAGTAATTGCATAATACCAAATTTTCTGATTTCCATAAATAAATGGATATGTACGCTGTGAGCTTACCAACGAAATTCGTAGACGGGCAGCTTAGGAGTTCCTTAGTTGACGGTCGTCAGAGAATGAAGCAGCCAGCGCTGCCACCTATCAGTGCCGCGAGCTCGCTGCATCTCCCGGTGTATTTCAGAGTTGTCTGTAATAAGTTATTATTCTTTATCGAATAAAATGTGTAACAGATATCATACTTCAAAAATAGTAATTTGTTCTCACACGCATCGAAATGCAGCCCCCGTTTGTTACTACGATAAACCTAAGACAAGGAGTGAACTATGGAAGGCAGTTGAAGAGAAGTGTAATAAAATATGACTACCAATTTGAAAAATTGACCTGTTTTCTTGGAAATCTAGATGTAGCTTTATAGTCCAGAAAAAAGGGATATCCGTTAGAACACCTCAAATAGAAATAATTTTATTTAAAACATTAATTATATTCTGGAATGTGGTTATAAAATTGTGTGATCATCCTCTGCATATGGTGATTCACTGAAATATTGTTTATATTCAACTACAGATACTTTTTCCCATCCATTGCCAAAACTTGTACGCTGTGTGAAAAACAATATATATATTTTTTAAACTTCTGGGTTTCTGATTCTTTTACAGCGGAATATTAGCGATAGAATTTTCTCTTTTCAAACCGGGCGCTAATGATAGAAAATCGAAAAAAGAACTGCATCAGACATAAGAACCGGTGAACAAAAAGTTTTCGAAACCCGGTTTGAAAAAAACTCGATGATTTGGTAACATGAGGAAAACGCTGTCTTGTATGAAAAGCTGATTCTTCGAAAGACGAATTTGAAGGGATTCGTATTATGGCACGAAATGCAGCAATTCATTAATATCCATTTGGCTCTTTATATTGTAATAGATTCTTATGTGTCTTTTTTACCATTACTCCTTCCTGTACATGTTTGCATGTCGCCAACTAATAACCTAGTCACCAATCAAAATTTAAATACATACATTTAAGACCAAATTGGTGACTAATTCTTATAATTTGTTCTGCAAATTAAACCTGTGATTGCTTCAAAATACGATAGCAGACATCCCAAGGTGTGAACAGATCTATAAAACTTAGTTTAGGGGAATCAGCATGATACGTTAGTTTTAAATATTTTCCTGATAAACGGAATTGAGTTTAGCACATTTAAGAATGTCGTTGGACACAGGCGGTTTTAACCAAGGAAGTTTACTCACATGCAGCCATAGTTTTTAGTTATTCATTTTTCATCTCAGTGTAACTGATTAAGACTTAAGCTTATTTTTCCTGAAGCTAAAACAGTTTTTGGCAAGGGCTTAAATTCAGTTGGAGTGCTTGGAAATTCAATTAATTGAAAATGGAAGTGAAATTACATGAATAATGTATTAAAAAAATCAGTAAGCGTCATAAGGAACAACCCACCAATGTAGTAAATATCACGGAAAAGTATATCAAAAAGCTGAAAGGTAAATACATCTTATGATACGTTTCTAAGCTATTCGAAATGCAATTGTCGTATTCAGAATTGCAGACATCTGCAAGCTCAGTTCCGTAACAGTGGCCAATTAACAATGAAGCGCGTTTTTCATGTTTTTAAAAGCCCACTTTCTATTCCTTGTGTGGATGTTGTAATCCGAAATTTCCCAAATTTAAACAAACTGATGGTACTGATTTTCAGTGGTCGTAATATATCCTGAAAGAATGTCCAGTATTTCCAGAAAAAAGCGTGTCCACAATAATACCGATACCGCAAATAGTTCCTTCCTTACCAAAAACAGGTCAGTGTCTTTATTGACAAAATTTGAAACTCTCTTTTCAAAAAATTTGGAAAAGTCAATATATTAAAATATTCGTTTTATTTAAATGTAAGAAAAGGAGAACAGCCATTTATATCTGCAAAATTGGCACTAATTAATTTAATTTTTTTTAGTAATATGAGCAATTTTTTCACTCCTCCTGGATTTGATGGAACTATTATCATAGATTAAAGGAATTGAAAAGCTCAACAGAGTCCTCCAAAGACGTGGATGCAACGAATATATCACTGTCAATTCGTTCCTTCAATTCCATCACCAAAATCCTAAGTGCTGTTTTTCAAAGTGAAAAGCAGTTTCGTTCTACTTTATTGAGGTCTGGATAAGAAAGTTTCGTCTGACTGGAAAATAACATGAATTTGTTGTCGGAAACAGCGTACTTGAGCATTTGGGTTGTTGAGGGGAGCTGCTGGGAGATATATGGGTGAGTCCACTACTTTGCCAATGGTAAAGAGCGCTTAAATCAAAATTACATGTGGGATTTCAGGAAAGGCTACGAATAGAGTCACTGTGAGAGCTTTTGGGGCTACCGGAGTTGGGAAAAGATTAGTTTGGTTAACATTAATTCCTGACGCTAAGATTTTATCAACACTATCAATAGTGGGAAAATAGAACACAATACCACGTTTAAATCTTGACATATCAGTAACAGTAATTAAAATTATTACCTTCCGCAGGCAAGTTTCATTTTGTTCTCTAACTAGCTGCCAAGAGTGGAATTTTCATGTTATCTTTGATTTGCACATGTACAGTGTCTAAAGAACGTACATGTTTGAGAAAATTTTAAAAGCCAGTAAATTTTACTTACCGCTGATGGAGTTGTGGAATCGGAATTCTTGGAATGAGAAAAGAAGTAACGTTCCACAAAATTTTCGATGGTACTTTTTATTTATCGTGTTATCAATTTCTACCTTTGATACGTTTTTCATTGATTCTATAAACAGGCTTCAAAAGAATTGTTTCAACATGGTGATTTTTTCAATTCAACTTTTTCCTCCGACAGGGATGAAGAAGAGAAGGAGTTTGCCAGTGCTCTAGCCTGTCTCATTTTCGTTTCATTTCATTGTCAGGGACGTTTTGTAACTAATTTTGATTCATAACGACTTGGGATTTCTTGTTTTTAACGCCTAGGGTTTATAGGGAAATATTCGGTTTTTACTGATGACATCTCCGTTTCCTAAATTTTGAGAACCAGGTTTAATCCGCTTCAGAGAGTGTTTCATTTCCGTTTGTTCAGCAGCGCAAAATTCAGGAACTGCCAAGTCCTCCTTCAGGAATATTTCCTAAATTTTGAGAACCGATTTTAATCAGCTTCAAAAGCTGTTACATTTCAGTTGGTTCAGCAGCGTAAAATTCAGGATATGCCATGTCCTACTTCAGGAATATGGGTCTTTTCTTTCAGTGTACGGAGATCTCAAAACTTTTCTCATAACCTTGGACGCTTTTTGAATAATTTAGGTTTTCATGAACGCAATGGAGAGTATGAGCACGAAGTCATGAAACAGGCTGCAGAACAATATAGCTCATTCCAAAGTAAATCGAAATTAGCACATACCATGTTAATGTTAAAATGTTCCTTTCCTGACCTGCTGGCTACACTATCATGAAGTACTCTCATTCTCTTTGTCCGAGGGATGCTCTGCTTCATGTGGTAAAACGTTTCCCAGAATGATATCGCTAGAAATATTCTGTGCCGTCCGGATGCATCAGAGATGAACCTTTCTATGAGTTACACTACACGGAATGCAACTTTTTGCACAAACATACCTATCGCAAAACCTCCAATTTAACTGTAACAACATTTTTCGTAGCTTACAAAATTAACACCGAATTCAATTGTTGGACTTTCATTACTTACAAAGAAAAGCAACAGGACATTTGCATGCGAAAATAGGTAGCAAAACTATTTCCTAAGCGCAGCATAAAATTAAATGCTGTTAAAGGAAGAATAGAAGATTTACATATCCTGACACAGAGAGAGAGAGAGAGATAGAGAGATGAGAGAGATATATAAAGAATCGAGAAGAGAGAGATATATAAAGAATCGAGAAGAGAGAGATATATAAAGAATCCAGTACGTGGTGCATTTCTACATGTAGTAATTTTAAATTTATTAAACATACTGCTGCAGTGCAATGTAGTAATATTTCAAGTGGAAGTACCAGAGTGAATCCTACAGATACGTGGCGTCAGTGAATAACCAAGGACATCACTCTTTCCACGTTTTAGCAACCCTCAGCAACCGAAAAATGTTATTCGATCACCGCTGGAGAATCTAATCCCAGATCTCTGGATATCAAGCCAAGAGTGTTAGCCTTACACTACGGTGGCCAACAATCCACAGCGCTGTGTGCGTTTTTCTGTCATCTTTCGACATCATAAATCCGCAAGATGGCTTCATCTACTGAGACTTCTCCATCTGGTGGGTATTAATGTCACTGTTATAGTTAATATATAGCCAGTGATACTGCTATAAATAATATATAGCCAGTGATACTGCTATAAATAATATATAGCCAGTGCCCTTAATGCCCACCAGATGCAAATGTCTCAGTAACTGAGCCCATCTTACGGATTTATGATGTCGGAAGCTAACAGAAATGCACACATAGCGCCGTGTATTGTTGATCACCGTGGTGTAAGGCTAACGCTCTCGGCTACATATCGGGAGATCTGGGAAATAACAATACATTGTTGTCAGGGTCTTCAAGTTAAGGATCACAATCAGGATAAACCTACCAGTCATACTTCCACATCTACAATTGTATTTCTTGAAAAAAGGAAAAAAGACACGGATATTAAGTTTATATATACATTTTACTCATATTCCTTCAAAGTCCCCTGGTGTGTCGTCAATGGATTATTGTGCCCTCGGACTGCTAAAAAGAGCGTTTTCCAAACGCAGACCTAAAACAGTGATTGGACTAGGGAGGCAGCAAAAGAGAAGTGGTATTATATACGACTATCAATTTTTAGAAATGCCCTATTATCTTCGAAATGTAGACGTAGACTTATAGTCTAGACAACACTATTCTCAAAAAAATCGTTACAATCTTTGAAAATATATTGGCCCCGTACAATCTATTTATCCCTCAGAATTTGTAACTTTGCTATATCAACCCTTTAACAGGCTGGAACGAATTAACTCAGGGTTACCTAAATAGGCTGAAATCAGTTCATATATTCGCCAAGAAGTTGGCTGAACGGGTCCAGATCGAGTGAACCTGAGCATCAGAAAGCGTTACTTGCCTCTTTGCTTTTTTATTCAAACTGGTCATGACTAACGCTAATATTTCCTAATGGATTACCTGCTAAAAGGGCTATAACAATAGCGACAAACCTAAGAAAGCAGAGGGATGTTTGAGTCAATTGATTTTACCCATTGGCATGGTGTTAATGCCAAAGGGCCTACCCATTTTCTGTCATGCTTAAGGTCTTCCAGCACCAAATAAAGGAATAGTAGGGAGGGCTTATTAAAGAGACAGGTTTATAGTTCGTACTGCTGAGATAAGAGAGAGAGAGAGAGAGAGAGAGAGAGAGAGAGAGAGAGAGAGAGAGGAATTGTTTTGCCGCAGCTTTCGCAAATCCCGAATGCTACGTGAACACTCCTGTTTGGAGCGCGCAAAAAAGTTTTAGCACCATATAATTCAGGTATGTTGGCCGCTTAAAGGGTTAAATAGTAGGCTAAAAGCAAGAATATCACAGCAAATATGCAATATTATAATTAACGAACCAATTCCTAATAAATTGTAATGAACGATCCACTTCCGAATAAGATAAGAATTTAGACCTAGTTAACATAAAAAAAGTTGATTCTAAATGGTGGAATATAATTCCAGGTATTTTTTTAATTTATTTGCGTGGCCGAAAGACACGCAGAGACGACTGGAACCTAAACATTATTACGCTGCAATACGTTATCAAAAACAGAAAAAAACCCATCAATTCTGGCAAAGAGGTATGAAAAGGTAAAATAGATTCTGAAAGTCAGAAATTTTTAAATAGTCAAAGCTCTGTAAATAGTCAAACAGGCCGAAAAATATCTGAGCAGATAGGCTTTAGAAATCCGCACTGAGAGAAATTCCTCAAAATCCTACCACCATGACGTTTGCTAACAAATTATAAGCCCAAGCGGAATGCTGCTGCACATTCCTGGTTTAGTAAGGTACACTGACGTACGATAGGATAATGCCGAAGAACATTCGTCATTCAAGAACTTTGGAAAATAAATATGAAGGTCTTCGTTGTCGAAGTGCCAGGCAGCTATGGCGTTCCAGTGCTTCCTGTGTGACACTCTGTGGAAATTCCTGAATAAAAGCCGAAATACATATTTCACGAATGTGGAATAAAGTTAAGCAAAAAATGCATTAACTACTTACAACAATGACGTCATTTTCAAGCTTCGCAGGAAGATCAACGAATTTATTAAAATTTCTGTTGATTATGAGGTTACTAAACACTTAAATTTGAGGTACCTTCATAAGTCTATTTTTCATATTCGATTGTGCAAATGTTTTGACATTCTAATACAGTAATATTAAATGAATTTGTACGGAAATTTAAGGATTTATCTGCAAAACCACGAAGCAACTAGAAAAAGGTACCTTCTAAATAAAACTACATATTGAGCCTACTGACTAAGTATGTGAAATTGATGGTTTACCAATGTTTGCTATGCCACTCAATTCCTCTTGTCCTCCAAACGGGATGTGCTCTGGAAGATTTCTTTCTCTGCGCCTTTCCGTAATCTCTCTTTGCTTTTCTTTTCTGTCTTGTTTGCTTTCTCAATTTCTTTTATATTCTAAAATGTTTTGTTAATCAAAAATAATAAAACTCCGAAGTAACGCAACTTTGTCCAAATGCGTTCTAAACCGCAAATTTCATTTAATCACAATGAAAAAATTATTCTTTTTCAGTGATGGACATTTCAAATCAAATCCCAAGCACGGCAACAGAACCCATTTCCAGTTTAAAAATACACGTGAAGGTGTAGCATAAGAAAATACATTGGTATGAGAAAAATCATTCAAATTCTCTGAAATTGTTATTCTATTGCCTAAAACTAGCCTGAGCGAAAATTTGGTGATTCATACATCATGTTTTACGCAGTAAATAAACGGGTTCATTTGAAGGTCTAAACGGTTTGATTCAGCCACAAGAATGAAGCGTATAAATGTGAAGTTACGATTATGTAGAACTTTTATTAAAATAAGAACCAGAAAATCCGCTTGTCCTCCAAAATCTAAATTCCTGCCTTTCTTTATTGGCCGGCTAGATATACATCTATTTTATCATCAATTCCAGAAATGTTTGTACTTTCAAGTAATCATGAGGTACATTTTGTCCATTGTCGAAATCATTTGGTAAGTAAGTGGCTTTCTGCTTTTTTAAAATCATAACACAACATTTTTCAACGAGACATATTCAGGGAAAACACCAAAGTGCACAAACACAAACACACACGCACACACACACACACACACACACGCGCGCGCGCACACACACAAACGCACACATACACACACGCACATTTTTGGCACTACATCCACTTAGGTAATGATACATGCAAAACATTTTCGGGACCATTGATCTGCTGCACCTCAGCTCAAAACTAAATAAATTATTTTCGACTGTAACAAAGAAAATGGAGCTAAATATTTCATGTATTACCTATTTTGTACTGGGCAAAATGCCTAACAGCAAAGTGCTAGAAATGCAGTTCGTGTAATTTAATTTTGTTTTGTGTAGGTCTTGGCATTTTATTCCTCCTTTAAGGTCGGTTACCGTTTTGCTATGCACGGTGGCAAATGAAATGGAAAGTTCTTTAAAAGGTCTGCTTTTATAAAACATAAGACGTAAAGGCTTTAGGTTTTGTTTTCGAATGGCTATAGAAAATAAAATAAATGATAGGGCAATAATGATTTTCTATTTAAATTGCTGTTATATTCCATAAAGCAAACACAAATTTTTACCGAAGTTCATGCGGAATCGATTCGTAATTAGGACGCAAGGTTCGAAATTTTTCTCAGAAGGTAGGCATTTGACAAAAAACTTTTTTCGTCTCACTACTCCATGTCGTAGGAACGAAATTTCGGAAAGTAACAAAATATGGCCTACTTTCAGTGCGATAAATGAACATAAAACCTACATTAAAAAAATCGTTTATTTTGAAGGACAGAATAATGATATGCTTTCAGAGAAATTGTACTACAATTAGGCGGAAGCTATGTTTACGTTTGTACCACTAATCTAATATCCATTTATTTGATAGTTAATTCACATCTCCGCCTGTATAAGGAGATAGAAACTAGATTCACAATAACTAAGGAAGATCAAAAGTTGAGTAGAATTCTCAATATATATAATTTTATTTTTTCAAGAAACAAGGGGCAGCTGTTGATTCATTAAATTTTGGAATATGAAAGGAGAAGGAATTCATTTCTATCTATATATACGTATAGATATATATATATAGGGATGTAAGGTCAGGTGATGCGTAACTTCACAGCCTCTCCTTGACAAATGTAAACCCCGCCTTCTCGTGGTGCATCCTGTTCCCACTAAAGAGGCTCTGACGACCGCCAATAGCGGTATAACTATACCATCGGGATTAGAGGAAATTCTATCCCACACTCACCAACCCGCTTGGCCAGCGTGGTGAGTTATGGCCAAACCCCTCCAAAATGACTCCACAACTTAAATCTTGGCCCTCAGTCTCCGGCAGCTGGAATGTACCTGGCCAAGGCAGCGGCCAGTGCGACATGAAGGCAGAGGGTGCTAAGAATCCCCGGAGGACCGGACTAGGCTGCCATCTGATGCTGACCTTGGCAACATACAATGGACGCTCCCTATCTTCTGATTCAAGGCTTCTTGAGTTGGAAGAGGAACTACAAAGGATCAAGTGGGACATCGTGGGGCTAAGTGAGGTAAGGAGAAAAGGAGAAGATCTCATCGAACTGAAAAGTGGACATCTCTTCTACTATCGTGGGACAGATACTGGCAGAACTAGTGGTGTTGGATTTATAATAAACAAGAAACTGAAGGATAAAGTTGTAGAAGTTAAAAGTTCCTCTGACAGAGCTGCACGGCTTGTTATCCAACTCTCGAAAAGATACCAGGCTCAGATTATTCAAACTTATGCACCCACCACAAGTCATCCTGAAGAAGAAATTGAAGAATTTTATGAGGAAATTTGACATCTAAATAATAAAGGTAAGCAGCACTTGAAAATAATTTTGGGAGATTTCAATGCAAAAATAGGGCAACGGCAACAGAATGAAACTTCAGTAGGTAAATTCGGTCATGGCAACAGAAACCAGCGTGGAAATACTCTCGTTGAGTTTGCAGAGGCAGAAGGGTTTTTCATCTTGAACTCCTTCTTCAAGAAAATGTCACACAGGAAATGGACATGGAGACATCCAAATGGGACGACAAGTGAAATTGATTTTATTATGTGTAACAAAAAATTCGTCATAGCAGACTGGAGTGTGCTAAACAAGTTCAACACAGGTAGTGACCATAGATTGGTGAGATGTAAGATGCACCTCAACACTAAACTTGAACGTGGCAAGCTCATAAGACAAACAAAATCTATTGACATAACCAACCTTAAAAAACACCATAATACCTTCAAGTTGGAACTGAAGAACAGGTTCTCTGCTTTAGAAGGCCTAACATCGGAAGAAGTGGACATCTCTGAAGTTAACAGAAAAGTAACCAAAGCTCTTATGGAAACAGCAACAAAATTAGCTGGGTCTAAGAACAAGTTGCATGTAAATAAATTATCAGGAAAAACGAAAATTTTGATGCAAAAAAGAAGAGAGATGAGGACAACTAAAGAAGATGTGACTTCCAAAGTGGAATATATAGAGCTATGCAAGACAGTACGAAAAAGTATCACTGAAGACGTAAGAAAATTCAACTGTGAACTAGTGAGGAAAGCAATTGAAAACAACCAAAGCCTAAAGATAGCAAAGGGACATCTCAGTAAGGGAAGAAAACAGATTATGGCACTGAGAAAAGAAGATGGTTCTGTAACAAGAAATAGAGGCGAAATTTTGACAAGAGTGAAAGATTTCTACTCCAAATTATATGAAAGGGATGATACATGTACTCCAGACATCATGAAAGGTACCAGAGTTCTTCCAGTCTTCCCAGCAGAAGCTGCTCATGCAATCAAGAACATGAAGCGGGGAAAGCTCCAGGTGAAGATGGAATTACTATAGACATCATACAAGAAGCAAGTGGAGAAATTGAAACAGTACTCGCCCAAATTTTCACTCGATGCCTTAATGAAGGGAAGATTCCTGAGGATTGGAACAATGCTACAATGATCCTGCTGCATAAAAAAGGTGACATTGAGGATCTCAGGAACTACAGAACTATCTGCCTCCTGTCAGTGGTTTATAAAATCTTCACTAAAGTTCTTTCACACCGCTTGAAGGTAACACTGGACATGGCTCAACCGAGAGAACAAGCTGGATTCAGGAGTGGCTACAGCACAATAGATCATATCCACGTACTGAGAGAACTAATTGAAAGAGCGAGGGAATATGAACTTCCATTGTGCATGGCTTTTATCGATTATGAAAAAGCCTTTGATTCGGTGAAACCATCAGCAGTTACAATGGCTCTGAAATCCTGCGGTGTTGAAGATGCATACATTAATATTATTAATAACATCTATGAAAATGCAAGTGCAAAGATTCGGCTGTTTGAAAATACAACACACATAAAAATTGGAAAGGGAGTGAGACAAGGTGACACCATATCTCCGAAGCTCTTTAATGCCACATTGGAGGGTGTTTTTCAGTCACTGAGCTGGGAAAACAAGGGGATAAAGATTAATGGAGATTATCTAACCCACCTTCGTTTTGCTGATGACGTAGTCATTTTTGCAACTAGCCCATCAGAGCTGCAGAGTATGATCCAGGAACTTGCTGACAAGAGTAAGGAAGTGGGATTAAAAATGAACTTTCAGAAGACAAAAGTGATGTTCAATGCTTTTACAAGAAATGAAGATTTATCGATTGATGGGGAAAAGCTGGAGATGACAGACACGTACGTTTATCTTGGACAGCAGATATCAAGTGAGGGTCACATTGATGAAGAAATTAATCGGCGTACAAAACTTGCCTGGAGAGCTTTTGGAAGAAACAGCATTATTTTCAAGAGCAATATGCCATTATGTCTTAAAAGAAAAGTGTTTGATCAATGCATCCTTCCAGTGCTTACGTATGCTGCAGAGACGTGGACCTTAACTAAAAGAGACATACAAAGGCTGCAGACAACTCAAAGAAGCATGGAGAGGTGCATACTTGGTGTAACCAGGAGAGATAAGAAGAGGAACTCGTGGATCCGAAAAATGACAAGAGTGGAAGACATCATGATCAGAGTTAAATCCCTGAAATGGCAATGGGCTGGACATACTGCCAGAAGGACAGATCATCGAAGGACAGCCGAAATTTTAGATGGGATTCCAAGAGACAGGAAAAGACCCAGAAGAAGACCACATGGGAGATGGGTGGATGAAATTCGAAAGTATGCAGGGGTGACATGGAGGAGACTGGCACAAGACAGACCGTTGTGGAGGAAACTTGGGGAAACCTTCGTCCAGCAGTGGATTGATAATGGTTGACAATGATGATGATGATGATGATATCTATATACAATATATATACAATATATATACATATACGTATATATAGATAGTGGATGTAAGGTCAGGTGATGTGCAATATATTACAGCCTCTCCTTGACAAATGTCAACCCTGGCTTCTCGTGGTGCATCCTGTTCCCACTAAAAGGGCTGTGACGACCGCCAATAGCGCTATAACTACACCATCAGGCGTAGAGGAAATGCTATCCCACTCCCACCAACCCACTTGTTCAGCGTGGGGAGTTATGGCCAAACCCCTCCAAAATGAATCAACAACTTAAGTTTTGGCCCTCAGACTCCAGCAGCTGGAATGTACCTGGCCAAGGCAGCGACCAGTGCGACATGAGGGAAGAGGGAGCTACGAATCACCGGAGGACAGGACTAGGCTGTCATCTGATGCTGACCTTGGCTACGTATAACGGACGACCCCTATCTTCTGATTCAAGGATCCTTGAATTAGAAGAACTACAAAGGATTAAGTGGGACATCGTCGGACTAAGTGAGGTAAGAAGAAAAGGAGATTTCATTGAACTGAAAAGTGAGCATCGCTTCTGTTATCGTGAGACAGATTCTGGCAGAACTAGTGGTGTTGGATTTGTAATAAACAAGAAACTGAAGGATAAAGTTGTGGAATTTGAAAGTTATTGAAACAGAGCTGCACGACATGTTATCCAACTCTCAAGAAGATACCAGGCTCAGATTGTTCAAGCTTATTCACTCAACACAAGTAATCCTGAAGAAAAGAGTAAATAATTTTATGAGGAAATTCGTCATCTAAATAATAAAGGCAAGCAGCAATTGAAGATCATTCTGGGAGATTTCAATGCGAAAACAGGGCAACGGCAACAGAATGAAATTTCAGTAGGTAAATTTGGTCACGGCAACTGAAAAACAAGGTGGAAATGCTCTCGTAGAACTTGAAGAGACATAAGGGTTTTTCATCATGAACTCCTTTTTCAAGAAAAAGCTGCAAAGGAAATAGACATTTAGGCATCCCAATGGATTGACAAGTGAAATTAATTTTATTATGTGTAACAAAAAATTTGTCATGGAATCCTGCAGTGCGCTAAACAAGTTCAACACAAGTAGTGACCACAGAATGATATGATTTAAGATGCACCTCAATGCTAAACTCGAGGTTGGCAAGTTCATAAAACAAACAAAGTGTATTGACACGACTAACCATAAGAAATATAAAAATATCTTCAAATTGGAACTGAGGAAGAGATTCTCTGCTCTACTAGGTCTAACGTCAGAAGAAGTGGACATCTCTGAAGTTAACAAAAAAATAACCAAGGCTCTTATGGAAACAGCTACAAAAATAGCTGGTACTAAGAACAAGTTGCATACGAACAAATTATCAGGAAAAACCAAAATTATGATGCAAAAAAGAAGGGAGATGAGGACAACTAAAGAAGAGGTGACTTCCAAAATAGAATATACAGAGCTATGCAAGACAGCGCAAAAAGGTATCACTGAAGATGTCAGGAAATTCAGCTGTGAGCTATTAAGGAAAGCAATTGAAAACAACCAAAGCCTTAAGATAGCAAAGGGACATCTCAGTAAGGGAAGACAGCAGTTTATGGCTCTGAGAAAAGAAGATGGTTCTGTAACAATAAACAGACGTGAAATTTTGACAAGAGTGAAAGATTTGTACTCCAAACTGTATGAAAGGGATGATACATGTACTCCAGACATTACAAAATGTACCAGGGTGCTTTCAGTTCTTCCACCAGAAGTTGCACATGCAATCAAGAACATGAAACGGGGAAAGCTCCAGGGGAAAACGGAATTACTGTAGACATCATGTAAAAAGCAAGTGGAGAAATTGAAACAGTACTCACCCTAGTTACGCTCGATGCCTTAATGAAGGAAAAACTCCTGAGGATTGGAGCAGTGCTACAATGATCCTGCTACATAAAAAAGGTGACATTGAGGCTCAGGAACTACAGAATTATCAGCCTCCTATCAGTGGTTTATAAAATCCGGGTTAAAACTCTGTCACACCGCTTGAAGGTGACAATGGACATGCTCCACCAAGAGATCAAGCTGGATTCAGGAGTGGCTACAGCACTATAGACCATATCCACGTACCGAGAAAACTAATTGGAAGAGCGAGGAAATATGAACTTCCATTATGCATGGTTTTTATCGATTGTGAGGAGGTCTTTGATTCCATGAAACAATCAGCAATTACAATGGCTTTGAAATCCTGCGTTATTGAAGATGCATACATTAATACTATTCATAATATCTATGAAAATACAAGTGCAAAGATTCGGCTGTTGGATAATACAGCACCCATAAAAATTGGAAAGGGAGTGATACAAGGTGACACTGTATCTCCCAAACTCTTCAATGCCACATTAGAAAATGTCTTTCAATCACTGGATAGGGATAACAAAGGGGTAAAGATTAATGGAGATTATCTAATTCACCTTCGTTTTGCTGATGACGTAGTCATTTTTGCATCTACCCCATCAGAGCTGCAGAATATGATCCAGGTACGTGCTGACAAGAGTAAAGAAGTGGGATTAAAAATGAACTTGCAGAAGACAAAAGTGATGTACAATGCTTTTACAAGGAACAAAGATTTATCGATTGATAGGGAAAAGCTGCAGAGAACCAATACCTACATTTATCTTGGACAGCAGATATCAAGTGAGGGTCACATTGATGAAGAAATTAATCGGCGTATAAAACTTGACTGGAGAGCGTTTGGAAGAAACAGTATAATTTTCAAGAGCAATATGCCATTACGTCTTAAAAGAAAAGTGTTTGATCAATGCATCCTTCCAGATTTACATATGGTGCAGAAGGTGATCAAAGAGATGTTAAGCAACAAAAGCAGCGAATAATCCCCTTCGAAGGCCTTTTTGTGATCCATCCGTGCCATATTAAAAATTTTTTTCGTCCTTTGGAATTTCTTTGTACCGTTTTGGCAGTTAGCAGTTGGTCGTTTGAGCCTTTTGACCCTTTTGAAGTTTCCTTTGTTTTCTATTGAAACTACAGTAGATGGTAAAATATTCATTGTATTCCGAATATACTTCGCTATTTTATTCCGTCTTAATGTCACATGCATTTTTGTCATTAGGTATATTTCCTCCTGTTAGGGAATTTGTTACATTATTCCATTATGTGAGTTTTAAAAGAAAGTAAATTTCATTAGTTTATTTGAACATGACAATGATATTTATATTTTCAAGAATGAAATGTTTCAATTTTACAAATTCTAAGTGAAATTTGATTCTGTTAAGCAATTCCTGTTTTTAGTATTTTCTGCGAAACCAAAATTAATATACTAATTACCCTCTCTTGTATCAAATACCAACCAACAAAAAACATAATGTTTATCACTTCCTCCTTCTGGGGTATAAAGTGTGAAATTATGAGCAGCCCTTTGAGTATGTTTTATAAACCAAAAAGAAAGGCAGTGGAAGTACACTGCGTATCAGAATAAACGACCACCTACATAATAATGTTAATAACAACCCCCGGCCCGGATGACATGGACGCAAAGAGGCCGTGGATCGTTGTCCGAAGCACAAGTGCCCATTCGGGTTGTAGCAGAGGAGGAACTTCCCGGAGAAGACGTTCCTCTGGGTCGGCAATTCGTAATTGGTGTTTGGAATAGTCCCGCAAATGCTCTATGGGATTGATGTCTAGCAATTTCGCTGGCCAAGTGAGAACGGGAACATCTCTCTCCTGTTCCTGGAACCAGTCATATACCGCCTTAGTGACGTGACAGAAAGCATTTTCCTGTTGGTAGACATCATTACGAGCAGTAAACCTCCAACTTGAAGAGATGCACGTGGTCAGCGGGGATGGACTGTTAGCCATTTGCGTTCAGGAACTCATCTAGAAATTCCCGCGGTCGCAGTTCATATCAGAAAAGCTTCTCCCAGACATGAACACAGCCACCGCCGGACTGTACTTGACCGACAAGTGTGTCCCGGTGTTGGTCCTCGTGTGTCTGACCCCGTATCCGCCACCGTTCGTCACTTTTGTATAGTAGAATGCTCGATTCTTCCGAAAAAACAACGTTTTCGCACTCCTCCACTGTCCAGTAACGATTGACCCATATGAACTACGGGCGGGTTAACATGGACGTTTGGACGCAGCGTGGAATCCGGAGACCCATGCGTAACGGGATTTGCTCTACTGTTATAGGGGGCACGCACCTGTGTACCCCAGCTTTATTGTGCGTGGTCAAATGCTTCACAGTTTTGCGTCGATTGCCCTTTAGCAGTCAGAGGAGGCGATCATCTCCTCTGGAGACGATAGCATTCGTGGCTCATAAGTTATGACGTAAGGAATTACGCTGTTTGCGAGATGTCCATTCTTGGTGCACCCTTACAGAATCACCTCGAGAGCAACAAAGACAATTTCCTGTTTCTGAGCCGATTCACTCTTGGTGCGGTAGCCAGTTTTAATTCCCTTTTGAATGTTCGTGAAATCACTAACTTTGGTCATTGTGCTCACGTGGTGCAATATGGCGCATCTGTTCTGACAGGAGGCTTATACAATGTTCGTCAAAAAATGGTTGCACCCAGAAGGAAGCAACAGACAGAAATGAAACTTGGTCGGTAGGTTTGTCATAGTGAGACATGAAAATGATTCAGGTATTTCGCTCGGTAGCGCAGTAACACAAGCAAGGAGTTTCCGTCGCACTGTGCCTGTCCGGCTATATGAGGTCGTCCATTTGCGCCTGCTTGCCATGCTGACTGGTGCTGCTGTGTTTGTTTCATTATTTGTAAGGGAGGTGTGGCTCAGAGAAAAGTTCGTAAGTAGTTCGAGCAGTTGTAGGAGTTCAAGAGGGGCCGCAGCATCGTTTTCCGGGAAGCGGTATGGTCTTATCGCCGTAATCAGGTCCATAATAGTCGTGCGGATATCACCATTGCACGCTGTGGGCGCCAGTGAATAGAACTCGGCACGAAGCGGCGACCGTAAGTGTCTGGGAACATGGGGAGAGAGAGAGAGAGAGGACGGTCGGGTTGTTCGACTTCCGTGGAGTAACCCAACAGCCACGATTGTGGATATTCGGCTAGCAGTGATGCCCTTCATGCATCGTTCGATTAGTGACACCACCATTGACGAATGGCTGCACGGCGTAGGACTACACGCACGCAGACCGTTACGACCACTGCTTTTAACACCATTGCATCGTCGCAGAAGATTGCAGTTGTATCGTTCCAGACTGTCAACGAGTCACTCAGAGTGGCAGTGGGTGACCATCAGTAACGAGTCCCGTTTTTGTCTTGGTGGAGACGACCAATGAATCCGTATGTGGAGGCATCGTGGTCAATGCCAAGATAAACAGTTTGTTGTCGATCGTCACACGTCCAAAAGGCCTGGTGTCATGGTGTGGGGTACATTTGCCTACGATGACTGATTACATTTGGTCTTCATTACACACATTTCGACAGACCAACGCTAAGTTAATGAGGTCCTGCAGCCACTGGCCATACCTTTTTGAACGCTCAGTCCCTGGGTGATTTTCCAGTAGGACAGCGCTCGTCCGCATAATGCTGATGTCTCCAAAGCTTGCCTTCAAGGCATGGACACTTTTCCATGGCCAGTCACATTACCAGACCTGTCGCTGATTGAAAATGTTAGAGATGCGACATGATATTTGACGCGCTATCCACACTCCACTCTTACCACACAAACTGCAGGAACTGCGTGAAAAGATTCAGGTTGCATGGGATGGCTTATCACAAGACACCATTAGGAACCTGTACAACTCCATGGCGAGATGTCTGGTATGCTGTGTGAGCAAACATGGCGGCCTGACGCCATACTGAGACACACTCCTTATTGGCGTGTAGCTCAATGGATAATGTTTACATCAGTCTCAATGTTTAATCATTTATTTTTCCAGGTAACCGTTACCATCCTCCCGAATAGCATTGCAATCCGACACGTCCTTCTGGGTGCAACTATTTTTTTGACGATGAGCGAAAATCATTGTGCTCAACTTTGTCACGTGCTCTATGTGACGTGCCTGGGTGTGTATACCGTGATTCTGATGATGGTATTAATATTTTGGTACGACGGCGTAATGTATTAATTCAGGATAATTATTTGAAATAAATATGTCAATAAAGTAGTGTTCTATCTTCCAGGACTCTTTTTACTGCATTGCATTTACCAGTAGTTTGCAATTGCCTAGAGATTTCCCTCAGTTTTGCTCCACCCCATAGCAATATAGCGAGTAGTGTATTTTTCGCTCCTTCAACACTTTAAATTCTTTATTCTAACATTTGCATTGAATTGTTATCTTAAATCGCTAATCTCCAAACAATGAGTAGATTGTAAAAACAAATTTTTACATGTAACTGCCATTTCACAATTCGGTCTTTTTAATAACGGATTTCAATTAAAAAGTACTGCGTAGCTTGCAATTCACTATGCAATTGTTCAAAATTTAAGAATGTTGATCTGCTCGCAAATGTCTGAAGACATATTATAAATGTTACTGAAGTTTCTGAGGATTTGCTATATTTCGAGAGAGTATATCCAGAAAGTGGATTTGCCACCTCTTTCTGAGAGCTGCACATTGCTTTTGTATGGAGGTATCAGTATCCAGCAGTTGTAAGAGTTGAAACTAGTAGGAAATGTAACCAAAAATTATATTAAATTAATTTCGTTTGTACATGCTTGTGTCCTACATCAAACACTAGTCAAATAAACAGTTGGTTTGCAGCTCTGAGAAAATTAAACCAAATTCAACCTGTCTCCATTAGCAACATCTGTTCCCAAACTAGTGCTCACAATCCAACTAAGCAACAGCCACACAAAAATATAAAACTCTTTGACTCACTCTAGGTGCAGTTTTAAAAAATAAATTCGTTTGCTAAGAAGTCAGTCGAACGCGTCTGGAATGATGGTATCTGGGCATCAAGAAGCCTTGCTTTTTTTTTCAATGTGTGTCAGTTTGGACGATGATTTACAATAATCATTTTTGATTGATTAGCTCCTAAAAGTCATAACAATAGTGACGATCATAAGAAAGAAGAGAGAGGGTAATTGGGTCACTTGTTTCTTTTCAGTGGCATCCGAGGTAGGAGGGCAAAAGATATTATTTAACCGTAACTATCGCATAAACCTGTTGCTATGTGAACATATCTCTTTCGGAGAGAGTGCGAAAAGATTAGGCACCATTTGAATCAGGTGCACCGACCACTTAAAATGTTCAGAATTCTTAGCTGGCTTTTCAAATATTTTTCCCATGATCTCTGCACAAGAATCACTTACAATCGAATAAGAATAAAACGTGCACTGCAAGAAAGCAAGCATAATAAGCAGTTGTGTTTTAAACCTTTGTTTAAATTCAATTAAAGATATACTGATATGTTTTGCAACCACAATCAAATTTGGAGCAAAATCTTTGCCATATTTTCCAGCAAAATTGTGGATATCCTTTCAGAAATCCCGTAATTTAATTATATATACCTAGTGGAAGCAACATGCGTGCCAACGTGCTTAGCGCAAGCCAGGAAAATAACCAACTTGCTGTGAGGGCCAATCTGTAATAACAATGAATTACAATGGTTCGCGGAGAGCGGGTTGCATTTGGAAATATAGCCTCCTTTTAAAACTGAAGATTCTGCGCTGTAAATGATAAGGGAAAACGATGTCTTTTGCAACAGGTACAACAACATCTACATAGATCATTGTTTTGAAGGTTTATTTTGATTACCAAGAAGCAAAAATCTCAGTCACCACTTATTCAATTTCAAAGTAGTGTGCAATTAGTTTTCCGGAATCTGTGTACGAGGTGCATGATGTAAGATAACCTCTTCTCACATCAGAAGTAGTTTCATACAGGATATGTCCCATATATCTTTTTTTTAGAAAAAAGACGTTTTTCGCCTAATGTAAAAACAAAATTGAAAAAAAGGTAAAAGAAAAATCGGGGAATAAAATTTGTAGCATTTTCTGCAGACTGATAAGTGACTACCATATGCAACAATAAACAAAGGATTTTCCAAACGAGTTCAGTCTTTTCAAGTGAAAGAAAATATGTCGTTTTGTAAAGTCACTTTTCTACTGAGTTAGATATCAGTAATGAAACCTTTAAATGAATGATACAGAAGGTAACACAACAGATCGACAATTATTTCAACTTCAAAGTCACATTTTCAATTTGGTCAACTTTTTCGTACAAGTTCAAATTTCGGTGTTAGGGCGCGGTGCTTCTAATGCTTCTTTTCTTTTATTGGGAGATTTACGTATATGACGTGTTATTCAGTAGGGTGCTAAACGACAACATTTGTTTTACCTGTATTTTTTCATGAATAACATTGATAAAAGTACATCTTCCTTTAGGATGCATAAGTTTTGCACCACAGCAAGTCGTTTAGTAACGTTTCAAGTTTCCGTAAGGGCTGCCATGCCTTTTTAATTTTTTTTTGTTGCTATGCAGAGGAGTTCTTGCAATATTCTTTTATCAAAACTGTAGGAAAAGTACATATTGCAATATTTAATTTAGCAAATATTGGCCATAAAAAATTTATCAGATGTCTATGATCTAAAAATACGATGTCCTTCACAGGGATCTTTACCGAGATTAAAATTTTACGCAAAGCACAACGGGTACTCTGTACACCGAAACGCCTTACGTATGGTCCTTTAATATCCTAAGACAAGTAACTTCGAGAGCCACTGGTGGATGCAGGAAGTCTATCAGCGTAGAATCGAGCTGAGTTGACACCTTTCTTTGGTGTCGACTGTCAACGGTGTGTTCCCAAAAGGGGCTCGTTCACAAATTTCGTTTGTTTACAGTAACTAGGAAACACCACCAGAATTCTCAAGGGGCGGCGTTCAAACTGAATTCTGACCTACGAAGCTGTCAAACTGCATAGTCCTACACCTTTGAAAAAAATTCCCAACTGTCATGGAATAGTCTTTTTGAAAATCATAATTCACAGTCGTTATCACAATATGACGAAGTCAAACTTCACTGTTAGAAGCTCAAAAAGAAAATAAACATGGTACTAAGATAACTAAAAATATTTCTAAGCGCAACAATGTTTAGAAAGAGTATTCTTGAATTTTAGTAGAAAATTTTCAAACCTAAGTTAGGCTCATGCGACCATAACGGCACGTCACTAGTGATTTAGTAACATCCATGGATGCGTCACTGTTTGGCACATTAAGCATAATAAGTACAAGAACTGAAAGCGCAGCCAGATTGTCTGATACGCGAACATATGCTCTGATCTGCCCTTCCTTCCAATTTACGCAGCAAGAAGCATTAGCCATTTAAGTTGTTATAGATTTCAGCCTTTCTAAACATTTTAGGAACATATTACTTATTTTAAGAAGAAATAACTGAAAACAAATGTACCGTGTACTTTGAGAAGTGTAAACCTAAAAGGAACTTCTGGAAAACCAGACAAACATCTCGACAAATAAAACACATCAATCTTAACACATCTCAACAAATAAAACACATAAAACTTAACACATCTCTACAAATCATTTAAACAATGTTATCACAGCTCAACAAATTTTGTTATTCATCATATAACTTGAAAACGTTTTGAAAGATTTACAGCATACAAATATAATGTCCATTAAATTTTTATTAGTTTACCTTTGACTAACAATGATAAATGTCACACTTCAACTGCCTGTTTCGAAGTGCTTGTGGCTACACTATCAAGACGGAATTTATTTCTTCACAAAGAAACCATGTATCCAATAACTGCTTTCAAACCGTCTTGGTTTTACATCCTTTGCTTTGCCGGAGAGAAGAAGAAGCTAATTTTTCCTCTTCAAATTTGGTAAGTGTAGTGCCCTTAGATTATATTCTGTTTCAATGTTAAATTAGAGTAATGCACGCTCCGAACTTGGTAGCCAAACATATCACTCAGTTTCAGGTCATAGGAGACGATTTTGACAAACGGCAAATATTATATTTTCATCCACTACGTGGCACTTCTACAGAAATCATGCAAGCTCCATTGGAATGTTTGGAAGGTATTCACGAACACAAAGGAAACACAAAAATTCATTAGAATGACGAGCAAATTATTCTACACCGAGACATCAATATAAGAAATGAAAGATATTTGGACCAGTTATAGTGATAAAATTGGTTATGCACAACGCAATAATACCACATATGACAATTCTCGGATCATCGCATTTTTTAAGTAGAACTACAGTGCCTAAGATCTCGATTCAATCAACAAGCATAACTAGCACAAAATGATGTGTTGAAAGAAAACAGCAATTTGATAATTTCGGCTCCTTTCAGGTTTGCAAAGTGTAATGCATTGGAAAAACATGTAAAACAATATAAACGCAGTTCTATATCACAGAGAATGAAATTAAATAAGTAAAATAGAACAATTAGAAATAACCATCCAATTCCATTTTTGTTGATACGTGATCAGAAATGCCGCAGTTCAGACACGAAACGGACTTCTTACGGTGACGAGACATATATTTTCATGAATGAGAAGCAAATTATTTGCAAACAAAAATGCATCCGGGTTCGAATCCCGGTGCGGCTTGGATATTGTTTTTTTCTTACAGCACTGGCTCTCTCCCTTTCCCAGAACCAGTGACCCTGAATTCGGGACGGACGACTGCTTATAGCCCAGTGAGTTGCTCCCATTGGTCGTTAAACCCCAATCAAAATTTAAAAAAAATTAACATACGAAGGACTAAAAGTCACAGCGTTTTCAAAAATGTCATTAAGGTCTAGTGAACAGTCGTTTCCTTCAAGAATGTTATGATTTTTTAAACGTTTTCATGGTAATTGATATTATATTCAAATTCGCGGTGTTCTGTTCATTTTCGTAGATAAGACAGCATCTAAAGCAATATATTGTACCAATTTGAGGTAGTACGTGAAAAAAACTGTGCGTGACCCACACGAACACGCGTTGCTGATTATTTTACACAAATGATAGGTTTTCTGCCATTATAAACAAATTTAAACTGATACTTCCTGTAACACGAAAGGGAAAAGACCAGTAAAATTTATCTAATAAATAATTTGCGCAGAACTTTCACATTTTCTCATTATAAATACAGTTAAGAATTCATAATGGTTTTAGCATTGTCTCCTCAGTTCAATGGACTATATTGCGGTCTCTTTGCACGACGTGAGTTCTCAAAACGGACGCTTTAAGAATGCATAAGGAATTCCAAAGGTGGTTCGATAGACAATAGCTGCCAGACTGTTTGAGAAATAAAAAAAAAATGAGGGTGCTACACCTCAAACTTGGAAAAGAGAAAAGTCCTTCTGGTTACCGATATGTTCGAGAGGCTAGTTCAAATCTTTTGTCGGAGATGGTTCCCCGTTTGAGTTCATTGTGAGGTGAATGAAGGTAGTGTGTTTTTTATAGTACTAGTTCACTCTATTCTCCGTGAGCAGTTGTTCCAAATGACGAGGGACGCCTACATGTATCCCATTGAGTTCCTCGTCGTTGTGGATCTACGTTCAAAACAAACAGATTAAGATAAATTAATAAAATGTTTAAAACCGAAATTTGTCAAAATGTAGTCATATTCTTAAAGAAAGAATATTTTGCAATCGTGTAATAGCTCAAAAGTCAAAGGAGAATCTTACAGATTAAAAAACGAAGGACGGAATTTCGGGGCATGGAATGATGATATGAATAGAGTTCATGAAAAATAATGGAAAAATTAAGATCCACGGTATCGTGGAATTTGTTCATTAAGAACCCTCAGTTTGAAACATTATATAAATAAAAAAAATATCAACAAAATATTTTTATACGTACCACACGCTGTAAACTAACAAATATTAGAGATTAATGCTACTCAGTCTCAAGTACGATTATGAGAATAAAACATCTCAAGTCTGTCATATCTTGCTGCACTGGAAGATTGTCCATCATTTACCTGATAATTAGCATTATTTTTCAATTCAACGTAACTTACGCATTTTTTCCTACGCATTCTGAATTCTATCCATCTGGAGTGACACTCTTGTATATAATAAAGACTTTTGTTCACAAAATTGCGCAATTTAAATAAAATCAATTTGTTATTCTTTCAGCAGCACACGATAAAGTAATTGGAAAGGGAGTATATCACGGTTTAAGTTTATTACAGGTAGGGAATATTATTAATCCTATTTCTCCGACGGTGGGAAGCGATACGTATCCTAGTTTTAAGATAAGTTTTAATATCTTAGCAAATCCATTAGTGATCATCTTTATTATACTCGTTTTTTTCTGGTTTTTTTAAACTTAGAGTAGGGTACAGAAACATTTTCATGATTTACAAAAAGCAAACTGCATTTGAACATAATTGACAAAATGACTAAATATCGCTTTTGTCCAAAAGATGTCCATTTGAATTGGTAACACTGACATGTAACGTTCATACACAGTTGAGAAAACCTCTCTTGCTACAATACAAGTTCTGTAAATTGTATTTATACGTTTGGAATTCAAACACGTTTATTTAAAAATAATGTTTGAGAAAAAGAAAAGGAAAATATCAAGATTCATATTGATAATTGCTGCTGTTTATGGGAAGTAATAAATGTGCACTAATGTTTTAACGATTCAATTTTGCATTGCGTCATACAAAAGTAATTTATGTAGATAATTTCTTTAGTGTTTCGTATGAGAATTACTAATTCTAGGAATGGAAATTACGGAAAAGAAAAATTAATCCAGATCGTTGCGCAGTTCCCTATCACGGAATATTTTGAAACTAGGATTTTATTATTGGAGGGCAAACCTTTAATGGTGCCTTGGAGATTAAAGCTTGGTACTTGAAGGATTTAGTTCCTAAACCAAATGCTCAATAAATTGTCGAATGCATAGGAGATTAATCCTTGGACCTTGCTCCATGTATTATAAAAAATGTTCGGCATGGTGGATTTCTGAACTTCGTGTGCTCTAAAAATTTCACTTATGTGTGTGTCTGATCTCCAGTATGCTTAAACTATGATCCATGTATTGAAGTGACGGTTCGGCATGGTGTCTTTCAGAACTTCGTGTGCTATAAAAATTTGACTTATGTGTGCATCTGATCTCCAGTATGCTTGGACTCTGCCCCCATGTATTGTAATAACGGTTCGGCATGATGGATTTTCGAACTTCGTGTGCTCTGAAAATTTGACTTATGTGCGTATCTGATCTCCAGTATGCTTGGAATTTGTTCCATGCATTGTAATGGCGTTTCGGTATGGTGGATTTCTGAACGTCGTGTGCTATAAAAATTTGACTTATGTGTGTATCCGATCTGCAGAGTAAACGTTTTAGTGGTATGATTTGTAAAGTTTCCTCCAAAATTATTCGCTCTCTGGGGAGATGATTCTTTATCACATCATCCCTTGTCATCCTTTCACTTTTTAAAGTCAAGTGTAAAAACATTTACATCGGCGTTTTCTTTCTTATTCTTCTCATGTATTATTCCTAAAGCTGTTTTTCCTTCATTTCCTTTTTTCATGCCAAGATCACGACACACTTTAAACAGTTATTTTAATTAAAATTATATCGTTCCCTGCCAATTAGTTAAGGGTCTCATCCACCCCTGATTTGTAAAGCCGGAATCGTAGAAAGGTTAAGATGCGAGTTGGAGTTTCTTTTTCCGAAGAATGAAAATAAAAACAACAACACAAGAGTATGATTCGTGAAGTATGTTGTGTTATTAATTCGCCTTGACCACATCTCAAAACGGAGTGTAGCTGAAAAGGCTGCCTTCTAAGAATAAGTGGGATAGAAAATTTAGCTTCAAACTAATCGGACGACTAAGATGTACGTTCGAATCCCGCGTGTTTGTTTAATGGTATTGTGTCGCTCCTTTCCTATACATAAGTGGACGTGCAACTGCGTATGGTGAATTAAGTTGCACACGTTGGTCTTTAAAACCCCAAATGGAAAAAGTGGCCTACGACAGCAAGAAGGTAAGAAATGAAATGCTGTAATTGTAGTTAACACTGCTAGAGACAGCATCTCAAGATGTACCGAGGGAGTGGGGGTAATTCTGTCAATGTCTGGTAATGATGATCCTCGTAACATCTATGGCAATACCAGTAGGTCACTCCATTAATGACTATGGCGCGAATCAGTAATTCTGGCTACAGAATTTCAGGAAAATGGGAAAGTCATTTTGTTTGAATTTTTAGGACAGAAAAGCTACAAGAAATTTGAATACCATAGAAATAATGTTTTTCATTACAGCAGACATTGTTTTGTATCATCTCTTTACATTAAGGTAAGATGTCACTGATATATTGATTCATTTGCAGTTTGTCGCTAGCATTATGTTTGTATACAGAGGTATTCATAAACGGCTCTTTTCTAGTCTTATAAAAGAAAAAGTCGGCCTTATGAAATTCCATGAGAAAGTGCCGTCCCCTGTTTATTTTGCATGTATCCCAAAATTACTGGCAATTCTCTCAGATAACTGAAAATATATACGTTCTGAATACAAGGTTTTTCCTAAGGAACTATATTTAAAGTCATTTTTGTGTGTCAATCAGCTATTTTAAAATGAATAAGACGTCTAAATTTGTATTTTACTGAATATACATATGATCTCTTTTACGTCAGAAAATATGTGTGCACTAAATTATTGAAAACAGTTATTGATATCATAAATAGAATTTTCAAATTAATATTGGTAAGCTGTATACATCAAAGTCAAAGCGAAGAAATTACTACCTGAAGAGTAAACATGGGTATACTTTCCTTTGAGGTACAGATATGCCATGCAGATTGCTTCGTCAGTTCGCGTCACTGTTCAACTCATTTAGTGCGATGGGCTCATGCACTATTCTCCACCATGTTTTCGAAATGTTCTTTGGAATATATGCCCTCAAATATTAAAAGTTATTGCAAAGAAAGCTGCGATTACACTACTTCCCCATTGATGTTACCGCCAATGAGAATGTCATGCACGAATAAGAAATACCAAAAAAAAAATAAAAAAATAACGCACTCTCTTTGATAATATGCCCTAAAATAAGCCAAAAATATTTTTTTAGATTTTACTGAAGAGTAGTTACTTGCATTCTCTCAAATGAAACGTTAAAATGATTATTTCGTACATTCTATTGAAAACAATACGGATTAACATAAAAATTTCCGTCTCTGAACTGAACAAATAAGGAAATGGTAACATATTAAAGTGCCGGGTGCAGAGGTTTGCCAACGTTGCTCCGAGAGGAATAAGCTTTTATGCTTTTAAACGTTTCACTAGACTCAGCAGTTTTTCAGACGACAAACAGGTCCACATCTTGTTTTTCAGACGACAAACAGGTACAAATCTTGTTTTTCAGACGACGTTTGACCAAATCTTGTATTTCCTGATGTGTAATATTATTTTATGGCGCTATAATTCATCGAAGAAATCGATACATATTATTCCATATCATTTCTGTACTAGACGCAGTAAATATTTGCATAAATTGCAGCAGAAATGTTATGCTGTAGAACCTGTTTTAATAAACGATGCGCTCAATCTAAATACACTTATAATTACGTCTCTGCTACAATTCTGCTGTTGGAAAAAAATTACTTGCAAAAAATATTATAATAGCGGATTCTATCGGATTTTGTCTTACGAAATTTAATCATTCATAATCATTGAGATAACATTTTTTCTAAAAAGGAAGAGGCAAAAAACTTGCTGGAGCCATCGGGTGATACCCATTTTTGAAAATCAGGTGAATTAAATTTAGCTGAATGTATTTATCAAAAGAATTAAGCATTCGTTCGTCCAAAGATATGAAAACCAGGCATTGTGTTTGGGAAATTATTTCATCTCTTTTCTATGCTAGACGTCATAAATATTTGCACAAATTGCAGCCGAAATGTTATCCTGTAGAACCTGTTTTAAAAAAACATGCGCCCAATCTGATTACACTTATAGTTACGTCTCTGCTACAATGCTGCTATTGGAACAAAATTTGACCTGCAAAAAAAAATTATAATAGTGGATTCTGTCGCATTTTGTCTTGTGAAATTTAGTCATTGAATATCATTGAGATAACATTTTTTCTCAAAAGGAAGGGGCAAAAAACTTGATGGAGCCATCAGGTGATTTCCGTTTTTGAAATTCAGGTGAATTAAAATTAGCTGAATGTATTTATCAAAACCGTGAAACATTCATTGATCCAAAAACATGAAAACCAGGCATTGAGTTTGAAAGACCAGCATTTTTAAGCTTCATTTCTATAGAAGTCGAAGTACTTTGAGAAAAATAATCTTGGTCATTGTTAAGAATTTTTTTATTCAAACTTCTTAGACATGTCTCCAATCTCACACACTTTATTAATTAATCTATAAACATCAAAGGTTTTTGAAAACAGCGAGGATTCATGGATTTCCAAATGACAACTAGTCTTCCTCTTTTTTCTGGCCATATTTGTGCAGAAAAGTGTTGTAACTTGATGTTTGGAAACATTCCCCACTCTGCGTTTTCCTCACTTTAGATCTGCAATATTTTTTCTCAAATCTCACTGACGTGCTTGATTTCATCAGGTGGCTGTTCTGTCCGACAAATCCATACTGTGCTGTCGACTGTCTTTCCTTAAGTTTGTCCGTCACTGGGTTCCAGAAACTTTGCGTCCGTGAAGCACAAATTTCTCTTTCACAGTGACGTCATAGTTACATCACTGTGCTCGAGTTTTTTAAAGATGAGCTAGTCGAATTTATCAGGCAATACGGTCTTTCAGTGCAGTGTTGAAAGGCTAAATCATTTCAGAGAACGGAATGAAGTCATCGCAAAAACGGTCCGTCGTAAAGTATGTGCTATTCCGGCAAAAATCATGAATGAATTGTGAAGAACAACAGTGGTCGCTCCTAGAAAATTATTCGATTCAGATTATGTTTTTAATGTTGATAAGGCCAGGATATTTCCCCATTTGCTGTTGCAGAAAACATTAACGTATAAAAGGGACAAATTCACTGAATGATAAATTCAAAGCAGTGCTTAAGTACACGCGTCTGCTTCAATATTTCAGGAATTCTAAACATGAGAACGATGGTTGGCTGTTCTCTCAATACCCGCTTTATGAAAAAGTTCGTTCACTGTCAAGCGAGTATAAATCATGAAGCAAAGCTTGGATGTAAACTGAAAAGTTAAATGAATGGTTTATCAAATTCAATGCAGAAACGAAACGGAGAAACCATTTTTTTTTCATTTATAATATAAGCCTATAAACTTCTCGCACAACCATAGACTCAATCGGTGTATTGTATTTTCAGCTTAGCGTCACAGCTGGTCTACACCCGTCAAAAAATTGCAAGAGGTTTTAATGATAAACGAGCGGTTAAAATAGAAAAAGAAACAAAAAATTAAAAAGCTATGTATACTCTTTCCCATCATGGAGGGACGTCAAACACATCACAGTTGCTAATCGCTATAAACACGCTGCCTTAACCGAATTCGACAAAATAAGATGCAGTTCCAACTGCTGGTAGAAATGTGCAGAGTTGGAAGCACTGTAAAGTTAGTTGCTCTTTCGACGATAAACTGAAAGAACATGTTGTTTGAAGATGGCGACGCATCTACTTCTCACGAAGTGATTGATGCAACATGACTAGTAATCCAATGAATCCGAGCACATAGAAAATATAACAAAAATAAAAAATAAAAAACGTTGTTTGCGTTTCAGACTCCGTACCAGACGTTTACATTTTTTCGCTCCCAATAAGGGAAATGCAGTCTTTTCTAGATCTCAGACACCTGCAATTATTTTCAAAAACAAATCCACTTTCTAGTACATGTAATATACGTTGACAACATTTCATTGGAACTTTTCAATAATTGAGCTATGCTGACTTGTACAAGTTGTAAAACTGAAGCTGCGATATAAAAATAAAATCTAAGAAATTTATGTATTTATTTTTTATGATTTTTTACTGAAATTAATAACATAGTACTTAAATATCATTGCAAGTAAGATTTCCATGTGAAAAAAAATTCGAAGCACAATTTTCTAATTTTTTTCATATTAACAGAATTTTTGAACACTAGCCAACTGATGCTTCAATTGAGCGTTTCGTCTCAAAATGAAGTTTGTTAAAGTAGCGTGTCTGCCGACTGGAGGACGTAGGATCGTCATTTGCATATTTCCTTATCAGCTAGAACTATATTTCTAGAATTCATCTAGCGCATTCCTTCGAAAAAATCTTTAAAAACATTCTTCTCGTTTTGGATATTTTCACGAATTTATACTTGTCACGTTAATTTTGCACACCAATTTATTTCTGTCCACAAACTTTTCGTTACAAACAGTATGGAAGATCTTTACTAAAAACAATAATGACGATAGTATTAATCTGTATTTTAATGTTTCAAATCACTTTCACTTCTCTCAAATTAGTACCTTTTTTTAAAAAATTCCTTCTAAAATAAATTAAAATTCTACAGAAGTATCTTTAAATATAATAACCACAAACACGTTTTGATTGAAATTACAATATGTATATATGTAAATATGTATACATGTTGCGAGCAGTCACGTGAGAGGATGGTTCTATCAGCGCTAGGGTTGATTATCAGTTCAATTAGAGAAAGTGCGCTGCACGTTCATATTTGGAACTCGCCATTGCTTAAGAGAAACATGGAATCTTTTTACGTTTACCAGCAGCCAAAATAATGCTTTAAAAAGTTATTGTTAATTTTTTTAAGGATATACATTTATATTGTTCGGATGTAAGGTCAGGTGATGCGTAGCATCACAGCCTCTCCTTGACAAATGTCAACCCCGCCTTCTCGTGGTACATCCTGTTTCCACTAAAGGGGCTCTGACGACCGCCAATAGCGGTATAACTTAACCATCGGGATTAGAGGAAATGCTATCCCACATTCACCAACCCGCTTGGCCAGCGTGGGGAGTTATGGCCAAAACCCTCCAAAATGACTCCACAACTTAAATCCTGGCCCTCAGTCTCCGCCAGTTGGAATGTACCTGGTCAAGGCAGCGGACAGTGTGACATGAAGGCAGAGGGGGCTAAGAATCCCCGGAGGACTGGACAAGGCTGCCATTTGATGCTGACCTTGGCTACGTTTAATTGAACGCTCCCTATCTTCTGATTCAAGGCTTCTTGAATTGGAAGAGGAACCGCAAAGGATCAAGTGGGACATCGTCGGGCTAAGTGAGCTAAGGAGAAAAGGAGAAGATCTCATTGAACTGAAAAGTGGACATCTCTTCTACTATCGTGGGACTGATACTGGCAGAAATAGTGGTGTTGGGTTTATAATAAACAAGGAACTGAAGGATAAAGTTGTAGAAGTTGAAATTTCCTCTGACAGAGCTGCACGACTCGTTATCCAACTCTCGGGATGATACCAGGCTCAAATTATTTAAACTTATGCATCCACCACCAGTCATGCTGAAGAAGAAATTGAAGAATTTTATGAGGAAATTCGTCATCTAAATAATAAAGGTAAGCAGCACTTAAAGATAATTATGGGAGATTTCAATGCAAAAACAGGGCATCGGCAACAGAATGAAACTTCAGTAGGTAAATTCGGTCACGGCAACAGAAACCAGCATAGAAATACTCTCGTAGAATTTGCAGAGGCAGAAGGGTTTTTCATTTTGAACTCCTTTTTCAAGAAAAAGCCACACAGGAAATGGACATGCAGACATCCAAATCGGATGACAAGTGAAATTGATTTCATTATGTGTAACAAAAAAATCGTCATAGAAGACTGCACTGTGCTAAACAAGTTCAACACAGGTAGTGACTATAGATTGGTGAGATGTAAGATGCACCTCAACACTAAACTCGAAAGTAGCAAGCCCATAAGACAAACAAAATGTATTGACATAATCAACTTTAAAAAAACACCATAATACCTTCAAGTTGGAACTCAAGAACAGATTCTCTGCTTTAGAAAGCCTAATATCGGAAGAACTGGATATTTCTGAAGTTAACAGAAAAGTAACCAAAGCTCTTATGGAAACAGCAACAAAATTAGCTGGGTCTAAGAACAAGTTGCATGTGAATAAATTATCAGGAAAAACCAAAATGTTGATGCACAAAAGAAGAGACATGAGGACAACTAAAGAAGATCTTACTTCCAAAGTGGAATATATAGAGCTATGCAAGGCAGTACGAAAATGTATCACTGAAGACGTAAGGAAATTCAACTGTGAACTTGTAAGGAAAGCAATTGAAAACAACCAAAGCCTTAGGATAGCAAAGGAACATCTCAGTATGGGAATAAAACAGATTATCGCACAGAGAAAAGAAGATGGTTCTGTAACAAGAAATAGAGGCGAAGTTTTGACAAGAGTGAAAGATCTCTACTCCAAATTATATGAAAGGGATGATACATGTACTCCAGACATTATGAAAGTTACCAGTACCAGAGTTCCCCCAGTCCTCCCAGCAGAATTAGCACATGCAATCAAGAACATGCAGCGGGGAAAAGCTCCAGGAGAAGATGGAATTACTGTAGACATCATACAAGAAGCAAGTGGAAAATTGAAAAAGTACTCACCCAAATTTTCACTCGATGCCTTAATGAAGGGAAGATTCCTGATGATTGGAACAACGCTACAATGATCTTGCTACATAAAAAAGGTGACATTGAGGATCTCAGGTACTAGAGACCTATCAGCCTACTATCAGTGGTTTATAAAATCTTCACTAAAGTTCTTTCACACCACTTGAAGGTGACACTGGACATGGCTCAACCGAGAGAACAAGCTGGATTCAGGAGTGGCTACAGCACAATAGATCATATCCACGTCTTGAGAGAACTAAATAAAAAAACGCGGAAATATGAACTTTCATTGTGCATGGCTTTTATCGATTATGAAAAAGCCTTTGATTCGGTAAAACCATCAGCAGTTACAATGGCTCTGAAATCCTACGGTATTGAAGATGCGTACATTAATATTATTAATAACATCCATGAAAATGAAAGTGAAAAGATTCGACTGTTTGAAAATACAACACACATAAAAATTGGAAAAGGAGTGTGACAAGGTGACACCATATCTCCGAAGCTCTTTAATACCAAATTGGAAAATGTCTTTCAATCACTGAACTGGGAAAACAAAAGGGTAAAGTTTAATGGAGATTATCTAACCCACCCTCGTTTTGCTGATGACATAGTCATTTTTGCAACTACCCCATCAAAGCTGCAGAGTATGATCTAGGAACTTGCTGACAAGAGTAAAGAAGTGGGATTAAAAATGAACTTTCCGAAAACAAAAGTCATGTTCAATGCTTTTACAAGAAATGAAGATTTATCAATTGATGGAGAAAAGCTGGAGATAACAGTCACGTACGTTTATCTTGAACAGCAGATATCAAGTGAGGCTCCCATTGATGAAGAAATTAATCCGCGTACAAAACTTGCCTGGAGAACATTTGATAGAAACAGCATGGTTTTCAAGAGCAATATGCCATTATATCTTAAAAGAAAATTGTTTGATCAATGCATCCTTCCAGTGCTTACGTATGGTGCAGAGACGTGGACCTTAACTAAAAGAGACATACAAAGGCCGCAGACAACACAAAGTATCATGGAGAGGTGCATGCTTGGTGTAACCAGGAGAGATAGGAAGAGAAACTCGTGGATCCGAAAAATGACAAGAGTGGAAGACATCATGATCAGAGTTAAATCCCTGAAATGGCAATGGGCTGGACAAACTGCCAGAAGGACAGACCATCGATGGACAGCCGAAGTTTTAGATTGGATTCCAAGGGACATTAAAAGACCCAGAAGAAGACCACATGGAAGATGGGTGGATTAAATTCGAAAGTATGCGGGAGTGACATGGAGGAGACTTGCACAAAGCAGACCGTTGTGGAGGAAACGTGGGGAGACCTTCGTCCAGTAGTGGATTGATAATGGTTGACAATGATGTTGATGATGATATATGTAAATAACACTTCTCTACAGGAAAAATTGTTCCGGAATCGAGAATAGGTTGATATCGCATTCCATTATTTCGTCGCATTCACAGCTCCACATTTTTGGCTCGACGCTATAGATCGTTCGCGTGGACTTCGCAATCGGTCTGCTCACTGCCAACGATGGCATAACCTTTAATCACGGCTCCGCTGTTCAAACTGCGTAATGATGGAGTAATGGCGCGCGCGCGCTTGGTTGTGTCCTTTCTTAAGAACCAGTGGTAATACATTAAGAGACGCGCGAATGCTTATAACCCACTGAGGTCCTTCAGGTGGTCGTGAAACTTTAAATAAAAAACGCAATTTATGAGAGCGGGCCGGAAGAAAACATTGTAATAGTAGTTACGATTTATAGAAATTCATGTTGCCGTCTACTAGCTGGCATGCAATTCAAACTGGTTGAAAAACAATCGGGACACACTCGTTGGTAAAGATTTCATAATTTTTATGCTACAAGGCTTGTGCCGAAAATAATGAAAAAATAGCCATAACTTTTCTATTAACTCAGAGAGGTCGTTCAAATTGTACATGTCGGTTCAGTAAGGCTTTATCTATACAAGACTGCAATTCAACGTAGTCTCCAACACAAGCGATGAATTTGCGCCATCGTTATACGCAACTCTCGAATCCGCTTTGAAAACATTCAGGTGTGGAGTGTGTACCAACTTCTACACAGCCACTTTCATCTCTTCTCTGTCATCAAATCGTACCTCCCGGAGACTGTTCTTCATCGGACCGAACAGGTGGATGTCGGAGGACACCAGATCTAGGCTGGACGGTGGATGAGGAACACCGACAAGCTTAATTTGCTGATAGCATGATGTGTTCCCTAATATGTGAGTGGTCTCGAAATTTTCTTGATGAATGTGGGTTCTTTGCAGATTCTTTTTCGGTCTCTTTCTTTTTATGGCTTCTCTAAGCTACTTAAGTGTCTCAATATATATCTCGCTGGTCACGTTATGGCCACATTCCAGAAAATCAAGAAGAATGACATCTCTGTCATCCCCAAAATCCAACACCATTACTTTCTGTGCTGACAGCTGGCTGCTGAATTCCTTAGGCCTTGGTGAAGAGGTACGACGCCATTTCAGCTATCAATGCTTCGCTTGCGGATAGTAAAGATAAGTCCATGTTTTACAACATGTCCCCAGATCGAAATAAACGTGTATTCATTGGCTTCCAAGGTTTCCAGCAGATCAGAGCAGACTTCCACCTGTCTCTTTCAAATCGGGTGTCAACTGATGAGTCACTTGCTGAGTCAACTGCCATGTCATTTTGCACATACTTTCCAATACCCTCCTAAGTCTTCCACCATCTCCTGTATGGCATTGTGACCACAGTCCATTTGGGTAAAAACTCACGGATTGTCTGTCGTGCCTCTTCGAGAATCAATTTTTACACTCGCTGACGATTTGTGTCAATGGTCGCAGTGATGGTCTCCCACTGCCTGGTTTTTATCCTATGCTCGTTTTCCCTTCTTCAATCTTCTTCACACATTTGTGCATATTGCTCTTGTCAATGGTATTATATCCGTAAACATTCTGTTGCCTTCTGTGGATGTTCATTCGTCAAGAACTCTATGACGGCACGTTGCTTCTGCTTGGGATGCATTATTTACCTGCAATAAAGAAAAAGGGTTGGTATAGAGGAAGAGTTACTCTACCAACATGTGTAATTTGAACGACCTCTGTCAGTTAATATAAAAAGTGACTAAAAGCTATGCCCACGTTTGCATTATTTTCTGTACAACCCTTGTATATTTCAAGATTCGCCTAACACTAATTGAAATCACCACAGTCATAAGCAGTTCATGCACTTTTTATTTTATTTTCCGAGGGCACAGTCCAAATAGCGTTCTGGAAAGAAAAGTGGATCTCAGAAGAAGTTATAAACGTAGGAGCACCAACTGAACATAAAATTGACCTTTCACCTGACATTAACGACGTAACTCCAGGTTATCAAAATAGCCTGAAATGAGCTCGAGCGAATACATTCCCTATTAAAGAAATAACCCAGCAAAACAAGTGTTGGGATATTGCTGGCCACCAGCTTTCAGTGATGGGTTACTCCCGGGTGAAATCTGGTGCTCACGGCCCGGCATCTGCCCGTTGGTTGCAGCGCCGTCAGTTGGCAGCCACTGATGGCCCTGCAGCATTGCCGTGAATTGCAAGCCGCCGAGCAAGTGCCACTAGTGTCCCGTAGCTGGCACGTGAGGTAACCCCGACACCAGGAGGAAGCAATAGGACTGCGGATACGCAGAAGCAACAAATGCTGTGTCTCTCGTGGTACCAGTTAGCTGAAGACGACGCTATCACCATCGTGTTACATTAGTGGATGTTAAGAAAAAAAAAGCTATATGTATAGAGGTAAATGAATTTCCTAATGAAATACCACGTCGACGAAGATAACAGATTTAGCCATGAAATACTATTGGGTTGTCGGAAAAGTCATGACGTATTTTGGCACCGGATGGCGGTTGGGCGGTTTTGGAAGTACTAAAGACATGCACATCCCTGTTTTCGTTATGACATTCGACAAGGATCAATTCTAGCTGCAGTCTAATCGGAATACTGAGGGATTTGGTTGATTTGCGGAGATTTGACATCAAGTTGAAGATGGAAGACCAAACTTTGCATTTTCAGCATATTTTACTTTTTTACTTCCGTAAAGGGAAAACCGCGCGTCAATCTTGTGAAAAGTTGCGTAAAGTGTACGGTGATAATGCTCTACAAGAACGTCAGTGCCAGCGGTGGTTAGCAGAATTCCGTGCTGGTGATTTTGACCTCAACGGTGCTCCTCGGTCCTGGAGGCCCACCGAGATTAATGGCGACCAAATCAAGGCATTGATCGAGTCAAACGAGCGTTACACGATACCAGAGATTACAGACACATTGCACACCCATCATTCAAGCGTTCACGACCACCTGAAGTATCTGGGATACGTAAGCAAGCTCGATGTGTGGGTTCCTCATGAACTCAAAGAAGCTCAATTGCCGGCGCGTATAAACATCTGCGATATGCTCATTGCACATCTGCGATATGCTCATGCGTAAATATGGTTCGATTTCGATGAAATTTTAGTATGTGGTAGGGAATCACTAGGCACGAACCCTATTGAAAATGGGCGAATGGGGTCAAAGGTAAGGCAGCGCATAAAAGCGGTATTTATTCCATTGCCCTTATGTGTCATAACATGCATAAATATGGTTCGATTTCGATGAAATTTTAGTATGTGGTAGGGAACCACCTGGGCACGAACCCTATTGAAAATGGGTGAAATGGGGTCAAAGGTCAGGTAGGTCATAAGAGCGGGATTTGTTCCATTGCCCTTATGCGTCATAACTTGCGTAAAAATGGTTCGATTTCGATGAAATTTTAGTTGGTCGTAGGGAGCCACTGGGGACGAACTCTATTGAAAATGGGCGAAATGGTGTCAAAGGTCAGGACACTGGAGTGGGATCCATTCCATTGCCCTTGTGCATCATAACTTACCAAAAAATGTTTCGATTGCGACAAAACGTTATCATGTTGTTCCGGAGGTATGGTGAACCGGTTCTGTTGAATATCAAAGAAATGGGGTCAAAGGTTATTGCACAAAAGCAAGATTTATTCCACAGCCATTATTCTCATAACTTGCGTAAAACTGCTTCTATTGCGATAAAACTTTAGTATGTTATTCTTGAGGTGTATTAAATCGGTTCTGTTAAATATCATCGAAATGGGGTCAAAGGTCAGGACACAAGAGCGAGATTTATTCCACAGCCATTATCCTCATAACTTGAGTAATAATTTCTGGTATGTTGGAAAGCGTATCATAATCAATGCATTGCATGATTTTACTAACTTATTCTTTCTATCAATAAATGACCTTTGCAAAACATGGCTAAAATACATCATGAAATGTCCGACAACCCAATAGTTTACAGCCATGAATAACATCCACTCTATTCCCATGAATCACAAGAAATAATTTATGTGTAATGTTTCTTTGTAACATACACTAAACCGCTTGAAATAACAGTCCTGGAAAAACATTTAAAAACGTTTGTTGGGAAAAAAATAATAATACGCGTGCAAAATTTATCAAATATTTAAAAAGAAAAAAAAAACGCTATGTGGATATAATGTACCCATCCATGGGTTGAATACACAAGCCTGGTGGAATTCGCTTCTGAAAATAACGAGACGTAAAATAAAATATGTTGCCTCTCTAAAACAAATGTAGCTACGGACAGCGGAAAGGAAAGATACAACGTTAAAAATGTAATACAATGCTACATAATCGGGTAAATACATTAATTCGACAATCGCCTTTCAAGACGACAAGGACAGCATAAAACTTTGGAAAGCGCCTTTAAGTTGGTACACTCCTTGAAAATGAGTGAAGTTCCCTTAAGCCAAAAAAAAAAAAAAAAGAAAAAAAACTATGGTTACGTTGAAAAAATAAATTTATGAATTATATGAAACTGGCATTTATGAGAAATACCTCGTAATATTGTAACATTAAAGAGAGAGCCATTCGATTACACATTGCGCAGGAAAGGGACTCAGCTTCGGGCTAAAGCTGGGGCGTCTGAAATCAGTCCAGTTGGTACTGCGCGCGCTTCCCACGCAGACAGTGTATGGTTCGTTTCCAACTAGATCCAAACGTGCGTTCTTCCGGACCTATTGAGAAATATTCCCCAGCGGAGTGCTATAATTCAGAAGATTCGTAAGGAGAAAAAAGTAGTTATAGCTTTGGGAAGCTGCGGTTGTCCTTTAAGCAGACGCACCTGCCAGAACCATCTCCTCGCTATGGGGTACAGAAGCCATCGTCCCAGGAGGATAGCTCTGCTGACCGCACATCACGGGGTGAAAAGATTAGCATGGATGCGAGAATATCGCCACTGGACACTAGACATGTGGGAAAATGATGCCTGGACTGATGAGTCGAGATTCACGTTTGTATATGCGGATGGCAGGATACGAGTACAGCGCAAACACATGAAGCGATGGATTCTTCCTGCCAGCAGGGTACTCTTAAAGCTGGTGCGGGTGGCATTATCGTCTGGGGACTATTTACGTGGACTGAAATCGGAACCCTGGTACGTGTGATATCGTCCCTCACAGGTCAACGTTACCGGGATATCCCGAACGACCATTTGCTCCCGTTTGTGCGTCTTCAACATCCCACTATGGACCTCATCTTGCAACAAGACAATGCACCGTGCCATCGCTCCTGAATTGTGTCCGAATGGTTGGTTGAACACTCCACCAACGTGACCTTGCTTTCTAGGCCACCTAGGTCACCTGACCTGAATCCCATCGAACACATCTGGGATGTCATCGAAAGAGATGTTCGAGGCTCTTACCCCACTCCATGAAATCTTTGTGAAATGTGGGAACTTGTTCAGGGGTCGTGGATTTGTATGGCTTCCCAACGCATCCGTTGTCTTGTCGAGTCCATTCCGAGGGGAATCGCCGCCGTCATCAGAGCGAAAGGTGGTGCTACACGTTACTAGACAGGTATCTCTAATTCAATTGCTCTTCAGTGTATAAGGAATTACTTCTTTTATTTCTCGTCATTACTTTTCTTATGAGGAGTCCGTTTCCAAACTACTTTCGGCTGAAAGAATTTAACCGAATGAGTTTTCTAGGGTGTCACAGTAATGGTGGAGTGAATGATTATTCATAACAAGGAGATCAAACCGTACCGAAGATTCGTTAATTGTGATCAAATCGGGACCGAATAAGACTGCACAATGTATGAAACTGAACTGAAAAGAAAATAATAGATCAGAATGCCCATGAAGAACGCTGCCAACACTAAGAAAAAAATTCATTGAACAGCAGCTACACCGTTAGATGTTTTTGTAGTAAATTGCTAAATTTTCGTGGAAGACATGAAAGACGCAAATGAATAGTGTCATAGGTGCATTTTGAGTCATAGCGCCATTTGGTCTGAAATACAGGCCAAGAAGACACCCCTTCAATCATGACAGAACGTTTTGCGATCGATTCTGACGACTATGGGTTGCACTGTAATATAGACAGAGACGCTAAAAGTGAGAATTGAAATATTGGAAACCATAAGTGTAGTGTCTTTGCTTGATGGCACAAAGCAATAAATGGAATTATTAAGCAATGAAAAAAGCGTTGGATTATGTAAAGGATTAAGCGAAGAATTTGAAGTGGATCTTTAACTTCAGAAAAATATCACCACATGTAGCTGTCCGGTGGTACTTCTCGAATCTCTGAAAAACGAAATGCCTCTTCCATAAGCAATTTCATATTTTTATTTATTGCTTGTGTCAAGAAATTTATCCCCGCACGGGGATAACTGGTTTTCCAGTTATTTGGGGAGCGGCGCCCCCACGGCCCGAGCTGACCTTGTGACTGGTCAACATCTGATGTCATGCCACCGCTTGTTTTTTATTTTGGTGCTGATGGTGTTTGCAGGGACGGCTGTTCATCCAGCTGTTGGGGAGTCGCGGCCCCACGATCCCGAGCTGGTCTTGTGTCTCGTTTTTTCGTTTTTATTTATTTTCTCCACTGGCTAGTTGCCCGTGTTGTATACTTTACCTAATCGCTACCACGTTATGTACTAACACCCCGGTCTTGTGGTTTTGTTACCCTCCACCACTAACTGTTTTATATTAACCGCTCAGTTCGTAGGTTGCTGAGATTCCGTTCAGGTTCCCTTCCAGGATTTGTCTTCTTTGGATTTCTTTTCTCCTTTTAACTGGTTTGGGTGCTAGACCTACCTGCATGTTTGCCGCGTGCGGAGACCCGTGAGGCGGAAATGGGATGTCTGGCGGCTGAGGTCGCAGGAGACCGGATAAGTGCCTCCTGTGTGCCAACACTCCTCTTCGACCCCGGCTTCGCTGTAAACGGGAGGCTAGAGACTAACCCACCTCTAGTCAGAAGTCTTGTACCAAGTTGTGTGCAGGGCTTTAGCGGCTTTTTTGTCGTATAGCACGGCAGGGTGAGCCCGGGGGCTGTGGGATTATGCCAAAGGCGTTGGCATGACGGTACCCGGAGGCCGAACTGTCCGCCGAGTGCGTGTGATCACAGCCAACGGACTATATCTGCAACGTATAAGCTCCAGAACTGTGTCCAGCGTCATTTTCTTGGCTTGCAGACCTCCAGTTCTCCCTTGTAGGGCTCGGTGGTGGGTGGAGTAGTCTGCAGACGAATCCTTCTCCTTTTTTCCATGGGTAAACCCAAAAACAAACGCTCCAAATTCAAGTCACCTGAGCAAATGATCGTTGACAACGACTCTCCTTCGTCTTCTCAACCTACCAAGTCTCATACCCTTAAACGATCTTTAGACCATGACCTGGACCAAGAATGTGGAACCTCTTCTTCGGCAGCTGTACCAGTCGCTCCGAAGCGTCGTCTCCCCTCGATTGCTGTGAATACGCATGCTACACACTTAGTTGTAGAATCCATCGATCCGAATGAGAGACTGTCCACCAGATCTCCATTTTTCATTTCTAAAGCTTTGGACGCTGCGGTTGGCCCCTCGAAGTCTGTGAGGAAGCTTCGCTCTGGGGACCTGCTTGTCCAAACTTGCAGTGTTTCTCAGAGTAACATTTTTCTGCACCTCACTAGTCTTCAAGGCATTCCTGTCAAAGTGACACCTCACCCGTTTCTTAACACCTCTCGGGGTGTTATTTCGGAGTTTGATCTCTTGCCATGCAGTGAAGACGAATTGGTGACTGAACTTGCAGATCAAGGTGTTATTGCTGCTCGTCGTATGATGTTCCGGCGCGATGGTTCCTTGATTAAGTCTAAAAATGTAATCTTGACTTTTAACTCCCCGAAAGTTCCGACCGAAATCAAGGCTGGCTACTTGGTCTGTGGAGTTCGCCCGTACATTCCCAGTCATCTGCGCTGTTTCCGGTGCCAGAGGTACGGGCATTCCCAACGTTTCTGTAAGAGTTCCGCTCGTTGCGCAAATTGTGGCTCCAGTGAACATGACGGGGATGGTTGCACTTCTGCGGCCTGCTGTGTTAACTGCGGTGAGGCCCATGCAGCTTACTCCCGCAACTGTATGAAATGGAAGGACGAGATGGCAATCCAGCGCCTCAAGACCCTGGAGGGCCTCTCGTACCCTGCTGCCAAGGCCAAGTTGGGTATACCCACCAACCGACAGCGTACTTTTGCCGCAGTGGTTCAGTCTCTGCCGCAACCCGTGCAGCCCTTTGTTCCGCGCCCTGTAGCTCTCGCCGCACTTGCCAAGCGATCTACAGTTGAACAAGCGACACAGGTGGATTTCACCGAGCTCCAGCTTATTCGACCAGCTGAGTCTGCGCCTTCTCTTTTGAAGACGACCGACTCTTCCGGTTCCCAGCAGACAGCCTGTACGTGCGGAAGACCCGGCCCTCAATCCGCAAAGGTGTGCCGTGTCCATCCAACTGTCGCGGTCCACCTGACCAACATTGCAACTGTCTCGGACTCAGCGAGGTCCCCACCCTCACCCAACATTATAGAGGAACATCGGGGGCAGGAGAGTGACAGTTCGTCCCCAGCCTCAACTAACATTGCAGAGGAACATGAGGGGGAGGATAGTGATTCGTCCTCGCCCTCGGCCAGCATTATATTGGAGTGTGTGGGGGAGGAGAGTGACTCATCCTATGTGTAGTTGTGTTCGATTTCGTAATGTGTTTTATTATTCTCATTCCTCAGTTTTACTTAATCGGCTTGTTTCTCACCATTGTACCATGTTTTTCATACTGTTTGTTTCATTGTCTTTTTTGGCCCTTTCTTTGTACTCATGGTTCGGTTTTACTTTGTCAGCCAGATTTTGCGATTTATGCCCCGTTTTTTAATTTTGTCTGTTTGTCTTGTATCTGGCGCTCTTTGGCCAACGATGGCCCTTGCGCCAATAAAATCTAATAACCAACCAACCAACCAACCAAGAAATTTATTGCGATCTTTCTAAATACACATGACCAAGTGATTTTCTGTTTCCTCCTCCGAGTTGTTTCGAAGTGTTTATCCACTAAACAAACACTCAGTAAGCTACGTAGAGCAGATTTCTGTTATTTATGTCAATTAGTTCTTCGTTTTGAAAATTAAACTCCCCACCCCACAGTATAAAGTGCCATTACATGTTAAATATTTCCCTCTAAGGAAAAACGGCTTAAAAGGCATCACGAAATGTTCGTCATTTAGTACCGCCGTTCACAAACTTATCATCTTACTTTGAATTTGAATTTTATTTTGCCATGTTACACTATCAGCATACAATCAAATCGCACACGCAATATCTGTACCAGAAAAAGATTAATCAAATACTAATCGCACCATATGCAAACATAAAAGAAATGCAATACATATATATGTAAGAAATATATTAATGTAACACATAAATGCAAAAATATGATTAATGATACAACTAACACAAACTCATGAACCATCAAAAATGCAAATACAAATATTGTACAATAATAATTTACATATAATGCAAAGTACAAATGAAGTTATAGTATAACCAAAACACGTATGACAATACGAATAGTACTAGGTATATTACAAGCACTTATTCAATCAACTCTAGCGCAATGCAGTAGCAGCACAGTATATATGAACGACTGAAGAAACGCACTCTTCTTAAACCCACATTTGGCGCTCCTTTGCTTATCTGTACTTTAAGTGTTGTCTTCCGGTATATTTTTAGTTCTATTTCTGCTTCCGAATTGATATTACTGAACACACTGATTAAACATCCAAATACAATGCTGGACAATTGCTAAGGACGGATCATAAACGGCTATATAGCGCATAAAAAAAGTAAGTGTGGTTGGATGCCAAGTGAAGTAAAATAATTTCAGAATGCCAGAACATTACAAGAAAGACAATTTATTGTGCTCTGAAATCCAGAAGGCTTTGGAACGTGTTCAAGGGACAAACAGGCCATTTTGTGCAGAATACGTAAACGTGAAAAAATGCAATTACCGTCCGCAGGCGTTCCGGCGTAAGATGTCAATACAGGATATGGCCACCATGGATGGCCATGCAAGATTCCACACGTCGTGTCATGCTTTGCACAACATTATCAAGCAGCTGTTGGGGTAATTTATCCCATTCCTCTGTCAGTGCACGGATTAGGGCGTCCTTGTTTATTGGAGAGCATTGGCGACCAGCAAGACTCCTCCCCAAAGCATCCCACACATTTTCAATGGGATTCAGATCTGGAGAACGTGCTGGCCATACGAGGCGTTAAATATCCTTGCTCTCAAGACACTCCTGGACAGCGACTGTTCGATGACATGTTTCGTTGTCGTCCATGAAAATGAATCTATCACCGACAGCATCACGGTACATGCGAACATGAGGTAGCAGAACATCATTAATGTATCGTTGGCCAGTCATAGTCCCAGTTGGAAGCACACAGAGGGACGTATAGCCATTGATCATGATGCCAGCCCATACCATGACACTACATCGGATATCGGTCCCTTTCCTGTATGTTTGCTGGACAATATGCAGTACCACTATCACGCCAGATCAGTTTTCGTCGACAATCAGACGATAGACTGTATCTACTCTCATCTGAGAAGAGGACAGCAGACCAGTCGTTATCAGTCCAATTGCGATGTTGATGGCACCATTGCAAACGGGCGGTACGGTGACGTCTGGACAATGGGATGCACACAACAGGACGGCAGGCGTATAGTCCTCCTTCATGCAAACGTCTAGCGACAGTTTTTCGGGAGATCCGCTTGCCAGTAGCAGCCATAAACTGATTTGCTACCTCACTAGCTGTGCTGTGCCGGTGTCTTTTTCTTGATAGCATTATGTACCGATCTTCTGCAGGTGTCGTACTGCGAACACGACCTCCCCCGTGACGTTTGCTACACTCTCCATTTGTTTGAAATGATTTCCAAAGCCTTGAAACAACACTGTGGCTGACGTCGAACTCCCTGGCAACATCTGTTATTTTTCGCCCTTCTTCAAACTTGCCATTAATACGGCCACGCGTAAAATCATCTAGGTGATGTCGGGAAGACATACTGAAAATTGCAAGTTCGTCAATTGATTCTTTCCCTTTCAACTTTGCGTTTGAACAACAACGGTCAATACGCGTCAAATCCTTTATATCTCTTATCAGCGCTGTGACGTCACGAACAAGTTCGGCAATCCAAAATTTGCATACGCACAACACGTCTTACTGTATCCCGCACTTATGCTAATTTCCACATTTTCCTGCCTTCCATTTTATGGTTGCTATCGTTGCTATTGTCATCCGTCCTTAGCAATTGTCCGGCAGTGTATATGCAGGATAAAGTCTTTTATAATCCGAAGAGAATGACAGCTTAAATTCTGTCAGCTTCGATTGCAGGGTGTGACGTTGTCAGGTTGCGAGGCGGAAACGTCCACCACTGGGTGAAACAAATCAATTAATTGTGAGACCCTGACTTTACAACAAAACTTAATACACTCATGTTCATTGAAAAAGAGCACCAGAAAAGAATTAGGCTACGCCTGTGAGATTTACAGGGTATGTTCGTTAGGCAATACAGAACACATTATTAGAATTTCGGTTTCATACGTACTTACTGCTTCGATGTACCTAAATATCGGTGTGGCCACCTCTGGTTTGTATCCTCAGCTGTGCGGGCTGAGGCACCGAATCTAGTAATGCATGAATGGTGTCGTGTAGAATAACCATCCAAACTGTATTGACACGTGTCCAAAGTTCATCAAGAGTTAATAGCGAACGTTCGTACCGCTGCATCTGTCCTTTGAGCATGTGACAAAGATTTCTTATGGGTGACACATCGACGTTCTAATTGGTCACGGCCGAAGTGGACGTTGTTTTCCCTAAGGAAGGTACGCGTTGTCGTTGCAACACGCAGTTTGGCATTTCTTGCAGAAATATAGCTGCTCCTGGAACTTCCTTTATGTACGCAGTCGCGACAGGCAGTAGAATGTGGTAGAAGTAACTCGCACTCATTATGGTGGTACGCACTCTCACGAGAGGTGTTCTGCTTTCTTACCACATAGCACCTCAGGCCATATTGCCTCTTGTTAGTGCAATATGCCTGTTGCGTATACATATATTCCACGCCTCTCCCTACCATCGGAGGGTACGGACTCGGCTATCAATCTTTTTATTTGCAGTTCAGAAATTTCCAATAGCATGAAATATTCTATTTCCAACGTCACGCTAAGTTCACCAACTAATTTATTTCAATTAACGGTATGTACACCACATGGGCTAAGAGAATTACTAACGTTTCACGGCAAGGAGATCATAAAAGCTCTTCCGATGTCGCCGTGTTCCACGCGCAGGCTTCTGAACTTTCGTCCGATATGATTCCTGTTCGAATCCCAATTAGGCATGAATGTTAGATATACCTATCATCACTGGCTTTCTCCATTAAGTGGAATCAATGGCCCGAAATTAAGCACGGAGGACTGTTTTCCGCCTTTTCAATTGCTTTCTTTGATCGTAAAACGCTCGAACAGAATTCAAGAGAAAGTAACTACAGCGGTGATATTGCACAAGTGGAAATGACATCGTCATTTGAAAGCGGCGATTTTAAGATTCGTTCAAAAATTGCATCTTCTGGTATTTCCTAGCACAATTGTTAGGACAAGGTTCTTAAAATTAATATGTTTATTTCATTTTACTGGAAATACCCAGTACAGATAAAAACGCTTATCAAGGTCGCGTGCTTTTCTGTTTGACGACGTATGGTCGTCATTCGCAAATAAAAATACCAACCTGCAAAATTCTGTTTGGGTACGTAGATGTACCGTTTCCATATATGTTTCTGATAAATCTTTGAAATGGGTCTTGTCTTTTTGGACATACTCTGGAATTTGTATCTATAACATCGGTTTTACTCGTATTTACTTAGCAGTAGTTTTTTGTAGAAAATTATTTAATATATATTAATGAATTTTATTGAACTACTGCAAAATTGAACAATTTCTTTTTTCCTTAAGATGAGAATGAAAATTCGCATTCCGTGAATTTATGGATAGATTGTAGTTCCTTAAGTATAATTCGATGAGCAAAAATTTACATATCTACCTGCATCTACGAAGTTTTATCTGTTAATGAAATTTGGTGAATCATAAAATAAAACACGTCAGCCTATTGTATAGTTTTGCACTGTCCTTTCAGTTGTTCACTGTGTGCTTTTTATCAAAGAATTGTGTTGAATTATCGTGTCATATGTCTACATATAATTGCTCATAACGTAACAATTTATTTTGATAAAAAATATATTTTTTTTTATTAAATTCGTAAAATTGTTTTTCCTGAAAATTATCCAAATTCTCACCTTTTTATTTCATTTGTCAAATTGATAGATGCACCTACTCATATTATGTACGATATGTACGATTTTATTTTGATGGAATGCTATTTTGTGTAATGTTTGGGTTGTCAGGACTATTCAGAAAGATCTGCGCTATTTTGACCGTTTACGTCTGGCTCGTGTTGGCATAAGTCATTACATATTGGGAGTACATTCATCATTCACGCAATACATTCGTTCGAAAATGACGATATTTTAAAGTTTTTTACTATGCTTATTCTGCAAATCGTTTTCTGCGGCTATCCATCCTTCACAACCGTACTCTTTCAAAACTACAGTAATTTCTGTTGAACTACCCAAGTTAGAGCTCCTCTTCGTGATTCGCATTCACGATAACTGATTTGCCAGGAACCAGATAATCGCAGCTGATTTGGACAAACCATTCAAATGCATGACGTACAGGTAACATGACTAATCTTAAGTTTCACCATCATTTCCTAGCTGATTTCATTTGGTCACTTACATAACGATTGACACTTACTAATTTTCAACATTACCATTCTCATCAGATTTTCCTCTCTGTACCCATAGCGGTGGGAATAAAATTCAAAGTTCTGCTATTTCAATGTTTATGGCAGAAATGGCAAATTAAATGAAAACTCACATCGCTGAAAATGATCTGTTCCCGGTGAAAATTCATTCGTTATGAACAAGTCATTCACGAATGCTCCATCACTTCACCAGAACTGGTGTGAAAATCAATGTCGGTAAAAATTTCCACATTACAGTTTGGATAGGAATGGTGATTCTGACTTCCGATTATAAAGAAAATTGTTTATTTTTCAATTCATATTTTCAAGAAATTTCCGCAAACACTATAGCGCCCTCTTAGGAGAAAAGCGATTACGCTTGAAAACACACATTGCAGGTTTAAGTTACGGCATTACACTAAAATGAGCAATTCGATTTATCCTTATGCAGGCTATAATGTTTTTATTAGAGTAATACTTATCATGCTTTGATGGAACTAAAAGAAGCTACATTTTCCCAGTGAGATCACTTCTTGTCTTTTACAGCACACAGTACAAGGAAGCGAGATCAAGTGCGAATTTGGGATGCATATGGTTTTAAAAAATAATGTTCGGTTAAATTACATTCATTCGTTTTCGGCTCTTGCGCATTGTTCTTGCGAAAAATATTGTGGATTATATTTTGTGGCAGAACTCGCATATTGTTGCATACACAGAAAAACGTTTAGCCATCGTCTGATTTGTAATCTCTGATATATACAGAATTGTATGTGCTGCTGTCAAATTTGAGTGCGAGTGTCATTAAATTGCTTTATAATTAGATTAAAACGCATCCACTCCTGAATATGCACCATCAAAAAGTGATGTAGAAAGTGTGGGTTGCTTCTTATAGAGACCGTTGAGTGTCTAGTTAAAGCGCACCGATTTTTCTCCGCACTTTGCCGCCAAAGCGAAATGTTTCATTTCATTTCATTTATTGATCTTGCTGTTACATATTAAAATTAATATGTCTGAACAGTTAAGTATAAGCATATAAATCAGAGCGGGGAAGATCAAGGAAAAGGCCTCGAGGAGACCTGACCAGCCTTGATATCCGTAGGTTTAAGTAAAGACAAGAAAATTCATATAACAGCAATAAATCAAGAAAGAAATCAGATCAGATATCAAATTAAATATCTAAGCAATGATATTGAATTGACAGCATATCAAGGGAACAATAATGTTAAAGTAATGATTAAACTGAGCAATGTGGATTGGGTAACATTATCTATTCAATGAGGATTGGGTATCCCCCCTACCCAATCCTCATTGTATAGATCCCCCGTCCTTTGGTCACCGAATCCTTACCTGACAAGCCCCTCACCTTCTCGCCTCAGTCGAATAATCCCTGCATCAATGAACCTCTCATCTTGCATTAATGAATGAATATCAATTATTAAGTAGATAGTGTTTTAATTTATTTTCAAACAAGTTGAAATTATGAACAGATATCAATTCTGTAGACAAGGATTGATATCTATTAATAATTGATATCCACACTGAAGAGGAATTTTATTAGAGACAGCTGGCGTTATGCAAATGTGGCGCTGTGGTCGGCCCTGTAAACGAAAACGACATGCCGTATGCAGCGATCCGACAACATAAGGAATGATGCGACGGGAACCCGAAAGAGTCGGACGCAGTCTGGGTAAGACGAAGGATCTAAGCGCATTTGATCATGGGCAAATTGTCGGGGCCCGACGAGTGGGTCACTCCATCTCGGAAGTCGTGCAGGCACTGGGATTTTCACGAGCCACTGTGTCACGGGTGCACGGTGAGTACATCGAATCCGCTAAAACCCTCCCTGCAAGAGCCAACTGCCGTGGACAACAGCGTGTGGATAAGCTCGGTCTTCGTCGGCTAGCTCGCATTGTAACAGTGGATAGACGGGCCTCAGTGCAAGAAATCACTCGGCAATTTAACGCTAGTGCACAAAAACGCGTAAGCAGCCACACCATCCAGAACCATCTCCTCGCCATGGAGTACAGAAGCCATCGTCCCACGAAGGTACCGCTGCTGACCGCACATCACAAGGTGCAAAGATTAGCATGGGCGCGGGAACATCGGCACTGGACCCTAGACATGTGGGGAAATGTTGCCTGGACTGATGAGTCGAGATTCACGTTGGTTCATGTGGATAGCAGGATACGAGTACGGCGCAAACCACATGAAGCGATGGATCCTTCTTGCCAGCAGGGTACTCTTCAAGCTAGTGCGGGTGGCATTCTCGTCTGGGGAGTATTTACGTGGAGTGAAATTGGACCCCAGGTACGTGTGACATTGTCCCACACAGGTCAACCTTACCGAGATATACTGGACGACCATTTGCTTACGTTTGTGCGTCTTCAACATCCCACCGTGGACCTCCTTCGGCAATAAAACAATGCACCGTACCATCGCTTCTGAATTGTATCCGAATGGTTGGTTGAACACTCCACCAACGTGACCTCGCTTCCTTGGCCAGCTAGGTCATGTGATCTCAATCCTATCCAGCACATCTGGGATGCCATCGAGAGAGATGTTTGAGGCTCTGACCCCTCCATCAAATCTTCGTGAACTGTGGGAGCTTGTTCAGGGGTCGTGGATCCGTATGGCTTCCTAACGCTTCCGGTGCCTTGTCGAGTCCATGCCGAGACGATTCGTCGCCGTCATCAGGGCGAAAGGTGGTACTACACGTTAATAGACATGTATCTCTAATTCAATTACTCTTCAGGGTATTGGTTGCAGTTAGATAAGAAAAGACTGCACATTATTTATGCAAATGTTTCTTCTTTAGAAATGTTCCTAAGTCTTTTATACGCAAGTGAACTTAAGATATTATGTGAGATATCTAACAAGAGGCTTGGTTATAATACAATCCCCTTATCTACTTAAAAACACCTTACTGACATGAGCTGACAATGAAGGAAATTCTACGAATGTAACTGAAAATTTAACGTTGAATTCTTTTAGATACACACGACAACTACAAATATCTTAGTTATTTTTTAATTTCAAAATTGTGAAACGAATCTAAAGCAGTTTCAATGCAAACTCGAAGAAGATTATACGAAATCTGAGTCATTCGTAAACATAACCGAATTCCTAAATGTTATGATTTGAAACTGAACCTTTTCGATTGTTGGGTGGATAACATTACACCTTTGAAATCAATCATGGTACAACGTAAAATTACATATTTTAATCTCGATTCTTTAGAGGTAAATACCAGATTAATGAATTTCGCGATGAGATGGGTCCCCACTCTGTTTCATTGTTATTTTACCTCTTATGAACTTTAAACAGAATCTGCAATGCAGCAAAAAAAGGGTTCGCTTCTTTCTTTCCTAAATGTTTCTTGGTAATTAAAATTGGAAGTATTGTATTATTTTGTACTAAACATTTAACTCAAAGAAAGCCAACAATCTGATATGCTGCAACAAATGTTTTTCAGCATTGATATATGTAAAATAACGGCCAAATTTTAATCATAATGTGTAACAATAATTACAGACGGCTTCTGGCAAAGAATGAAAATTATTCTGCTATGAACTCAATTTTACTGGTTGATATTCATGGTCTTTAACTCAAGAATTCCTGACTGAATATGAGCTGTTTTTTTTAAAGGAAAGTACTCCTAAGTGAAAATGAATATTTACGTTAATAAGATTTTTTAACATGAAGTGAGGTATGACTAACGAAAAAGTTAATATGTTTCTTACATACAGAATGGAGATAATGCAAACAAGAACTCATGTTTTGTCAAACAACTCCGAAATATATTACATCTAGATAATTATTTTTGCGGAAAAATATGCGCAAGAACTAATGCTGCTTTGAGAATGCTCAATTTCTGCTCAGACACGTTTCTTTCATCAGAACTTTGAAGTTGGTGTACGTTAATAAAAAAATATGTTCTTTCAGAAATAGATGACGACAATTTGTTTAAATAATTAGATTATTATAATATTTCGTCAAAGCATTTTCGGTTGGTTGGTTGTTGGATTTTATTGGCGCAAGGGCCAGGTTTGGCCAAAGAGCGCCAGACAAAGAACGATCAGCCACAGATTTTTAAAAACGTGGAAAATGATGAAGATCAGACAGGCTTGGTAAAAGTTGAAAAAGAGTATGAAGAAAGCAGGGAAGAAAAGGTAGTTAATGATGTTTATTAAAAGTAACATATTTACTAATGGAAAAGGACGAACCGTCACTCTCCTCCCCCCCACACTCCTCTGCAATGCTGGCAGAGGGCGGGGACGAACTGTCACTCTCCTCCCCCCATGTTCCTCTGCAATGCTGGTAGAGGCTGGGGACGAACTGTCACTCTCCTCCCCCCGTGTTCTTCTATAATGTTGGGTGAGGGTGGGGACCTCGCTGAGGCCGAGACAGTGGGATGGACACCGCACACCTTTGCGGATTGAGGGCCGGGTCTTCCGCACGTGCAGGCTGTCTGCTGGGAACCGGAAGAGGCGGGCGTCTTCAAAAGAGAAGGCGAAGACGCAGCTGGTCGAATAAGCTGGAGCTCGGTGAAATCCACCTGTGTCGCTTGTTCAGCTGTAGATCGCTTGGCAAGTGCGGCGAGAGCTACAGGGCGCGGAACAAAAGGCTGCACGGGTTGTGGCTGAGACTTAACAACTGCGGCAAAAGTACGCTGTCGGGTGGTGGGTATACCCAACTTGGCCTTGGCAGCAGGGTACGAGAGGCCCTCCAGGGTCTTGAGGCGCTGGATAGCCATCTCGTCCTTCCATTTCATACAGTTGCGGGAGTAAGCTGCATGGGCCTCACCACAGTTAACACAGCAGGCCGCAGAAGTGCAACCGTCCCCGTCATGTTCACTGGAGCCACAATTAGCGCAACGAGCGGAACTCTTACAGAAACGTTGTGAATGCCCGTACCTCTGGCATCTGAAACAGCGCAGAGGACTGGGAATGTACGGGCGAACTCCACAGACCAAGTAGCCAGCCTTGATTTCGGTTGGAACTTTCGGGGAGTTAAAAGTCAAGATCACATTTTTAGACTTAATCAAAGAACCATCGCGCCGAAACATCATACGGCGTGCAGCAATAACACCTTGATCTGCAAGTTCAGTCACCAATTCTTCTTCACTGCATGGCAAGAGATCAAACTCCGAAATAACACCCCGAGAGGTGTTAAGAAACGGGTGAGGTGTCACTTTGACAGGAATGCCTTGAAGACTAGTGAGGTGCAGAAAAGTGTTACTCTGAGAAACACTGCAAGTTTGGACAAGCAGGTCCCCAGAGCGAAGCTTCCTCACAGACTTCAAAGGGCCAACTGCAGCGTCCAAAGCTTTAGAAATGAAGAATGGAGATCTGGTGGACAGTCTCTCATTCGGATCGATGGATTCGACAACTAAGTATGTAGCATGCGTATTCACAACAATCGAGGGGAGACGACGCTTCGGAGCGACTGGTACAGCTGCCGAAGAAGAGGTTCCACATTCTTGGTCCAGATCATGATCTAAAGATCTTTTAAGGGTATGAGACTTGGTAGGTTGAGAAGACGAAGGAGAGTCGTTGTCAACGATCATTTGCTCAGGTGACTTGAATTTGGAGCGTTTGTTTTTGGGTTTACCCATGAAAAAAAGGAGAAGAATTCGTCTGCAGACTACTCCACCCACCACCGAGCCCTACAAGGGAGAACTGGAGGTCTGCAAGCCAAGAAAATGACGCTGGACACAGTTCTGGAGCTTATACGTTGCAGATATAGTCCGTTGGCTGTGATCACACGCACTCGGCGGACACTTCGGCCTCCGGGTACCGTCATGCCAACGCCTTTGGCATGATCCCACAGCCCCCGGGCTCACCCTGCCGTGCTATACGACAAAAAAGCCGCTAAAGCCCTGCACACAACTTGGTACAAGACTTCTGACTAGAGGTGGGTTAGTCTCTAGCCTCCCGTTTACAGCGAAGCCGGGGTCGAAGAGGAGTGTTGGTACACAGGAGGCACTTATCCGGTCTCCTGCGACCTCAGCCGCCAGACATCCCATTTCCGCCTCACGGGTCTCCGCACGCGGCAAACATGCAGGTAGGTCTAGCACCCAAACCAGCTAAAAGGAAAAAAGAAATCTAAAGAAGACAAATCCTGGAAGGGAACCTAAACGGAATCTCAGCAACCTACGAACTGAGCGGTTAATATAAAACAGTTAGTGGTGGAGGGTAACAAAACCACAAGACCGGGGTGTTAGTACATAACGTGGTAGCGATTAGGTAGAGAATACAACACGGGCAACTAGCCAGTGGAGAAAATAAATAAAAAACGAAAAAGCGAGACACAAGACCAGCTCGGGATCGTGGGGCCGCGACTCCCCAACAGCTGGATGAACAGCCGTCCCTGCAAACACCAACAGCAAAGCGGTGGCATGACATCGGATGTTGACCAGTCACAAGGTCAGCTCGGGCCGTGGGGGCGCCGCTCCCCAAATAACTGGAAAACCAGTTATCCCCGTGCGGGGAAAGCATTTTCGGAGTTCTTATCGTCATGAAAGCATTACATGAAGCGATTTTTTATTCGCCGGAATTAGCATGATTCCACGAAGTGGATGGATGTGCCGTCGAATGGAGTTAAATACATTATAGTGTTGCTAGTATGTCCCGTTTCATTTGTTGAATTACAGAGCTGCAATTCTGGTTATTTTTGCTGTAAATCATAGAACGCATTTCTAACAGGAAGCCGATAGATTGGCAAACAGGTTATGTGATGTAATGTCTCCTTAAATCATTGATTTCAAGAAAATGTGAAATTTATGAAAAAAAGTTCAAACCTAAACAAGATTACATCGCACTGGAGCGTATTTACCACAGTGGTCTGATCCACTTAAGAGATAAACAAAAGTTTAGTTGCGATTGAATAAGAATGACACATGTGCAAACGTCTTTGCTTTAGATCTCCATTTTAGATAAAAGGAAATGACACCTCTCTATATGTCATGAACGAGCTCTAAAGGACTTGTCCTTTTTTTTTTATATATTCAGTATATAAACATTATTGCAAAGGGATATGATCTGATGTATATTATCACCCGAAAATAGAATAGTAGTATCACCAGCATTCACTGCTAGATATATCTTTATTCCTAAAATATTCTTCTGGAGTTCTCGTGTGATTTTCAAGGAACACCCGAGTGCACATTTCCCCTACTTCCTCTGGTTTTTATTTTGTTCTAATAATATGGTCAACTATGGTTTTCTTTAAGATGTGAGACGCAAAGGAATTAGACGGTGCTTTTCTCTCTACAAATTTCTTACTGAAAATAAAAGTCAATAAAAACGGTTTTCAAATGTTCAACGCGAGGATCAGATACTTCGAACAAAGGTATGCATTAAGAACCCTAAGCTCGATGAAATCAAACTTCTTCCACATCCTGCCTATAGCCCAGACCTTGCCCAAAGTGACTACCATCTGTTTCGGTCGATAGCACATTTCTTCCGTGGCAGAACCTTCCAAAACTGCCATGAGGTGGAAGCCGGGGTCCAGCAGTTTTTCACTTCAAAACCAAAGGAATGATACATAGCGAGAACTCACAATTTGGCAAAAATATTATTTCAGATCATAGAACATAATGACTTGTATTTTGAAGATTGAATTACATTTGTTTGTACTTTACACATGTCCGAAGTTTTCTTATCCAATGGCTCATTACATTTGACTCACCCTCTGTATATACAACACCTGAGGGAATGCAAATGGTTAAAATATCAGTGAAAACGCTCAGGCAGTTTTGTAGCAGATCAACCTGAACTTTCCGGTCTTGGGTGTAAAGTGCTGGCTGAAACTATATGTTACAATCAGTGAAGACGTTATATTGAGCGGAAAGAGTGTTTCTTTTGTTTCACTAAACCCTTTGCTGAAATACACTGGCGGAAAGTAAAAAAAGAACACCAAGAAGGAGACGTCTGATACGAACGAAATGTATACAGCATAATAAAGGAATACAGAGAATAACGTGATCAAAACCTTATGGCAAAATACAGCTGTATTTGCTGGTAAACTGAAAAATAGCATTTCCATGTAACATGGTTAGTACGAGGTTGAACCGCCATGAACTGCGTCACACTGTGCAATTCTGGCATGGAGTCTGTCGTACAGATGTTGCATGTAAGTTTGGGGTATTAAGTTACAAGCATCCTCCTCAAACTGGACGCGTAAATCGGGGATGGTCGTGGCTGGCCGTGGAGACCTGATAAGTAGTTGTCCCAAAAAAATCCCACATGTGTTTAATGGGGGACAAATCCGGTGAACGTGCAGGCCATGGAAGATGTCTCACACCCTGAAGTGCATGTTACGTTGCACGTGCCGTGTGTGGGCGGGCGTTATCTTGCTGGAAAACACCATGATGGACCGACCTTACAAATGGCACAACAACGGGCTGAATGATGTTGTTGATGTAGGAGGTGCTGTTTAACGTAATGGGTACAAACGCTAGTTGTGTACGGGAGTAATAGCTGATCGCTCCCCAGACCAGGAGACCAGGTGCAGGCCCTGTGTGTCGCTGGCGGATGCAAGAGGGGTGGAGACGCTCCCCTGTGCATCTGCGAACACGCATACCGACATCGGAGGCTCCCAAGCAGAATCTGCTTTCATCGCTCAACACGACAGATCGCCATTGTGTTCTCCAGTGCAGACGTTGGCGACACCACTGCAGCCGTTCCTGACGGTGGGCTGGAGTCAGAGGTAAACATGCCAGAGGCACACGTGCACGTAGTCCTGCATCCAGTAGACGGTTGCGGATTGTTCGCACAGTCACCTCAGGTGCAACGGCAGCTCGTATTTGCGTCTAAGTGGATGTTCTGCTTGACAACGCCGCTCTTCTTATGCGTCGATCGGTCCGCGCATCAGTCCGTCTGCGATTCACGGTTCCACGTCTTCTCGTGTGGGAATATTCCTCGGACCATCTACGCCACCATCGTACCACCACCGATACTTCCCGTACAATTCGCTCCGTAATACGACGATACGACCACCCGGCCTCGCGGAGTCCGACTAGACGACCTCGCGCAAAGTCCGATAACTACTGAAATCGTACACGTCTTCCATGTCCAGGAAATGTAGATTCTTCAGAGTCTTCGCACATGTCCGTACGCCGACGACTGATTATTTTCACTTCGCCGTACTCCTTAAATATCACCGACAATAATTTGCATATTATGCCGTGCTGTGGCGTAAGAGCTCACCGGTTGGTCCCGAAATTAACATCACACCTACGTAAACGTGTCCCCATTAACATATGTAAATTCATGATCATCCACCAATTCTTTCTTGGTGTTTTTTTCACTTTCCGCCAGCGTAGTTCGCATTATGAACACATGACGGACTTTGAAAGAGGAAGGATTATTGGGATATAAAATCCCGAAATATCCCTCCCTATAATTGCCACTCGCACGTGGAGAAATGTCTGCTCAGTAGCGTCAGAGGACAGATGAGGTTCGCACGCATATATATCTGGAATATGCACCTAAAAATCACGCTACTGTACGGAATGACGGAAATCAATACTACATGGCAGTGACAGATCGCACAGCGACATCCACGGTATTAACGCCACAGTGGAGTTCTGTCACTTGACTAGCTTTGTTCTGCACCACAGTTTGACTTCGTCCGCATAATAGAGTAATTATATCTAGCAGCCCATTGTTGCGCATGCCCTAGACCCTGAACCACAAGCACCTCAGGCCGCAATGGGGCCTCAAGCACGGACACTGGCACGCAGATTGCCAACTGGTAGTGTTTTCTGACGAGCCACGATTCAACCTGATAGACCATGATGGTCGCATGTGTTCGAAGATATCTTAATGAAAGGCAGTTTGCAGCGTCAAAACGGCTCAACACCAAGCGACTTCTTTTGGGACAATATTAGGTCCAATTCGCGATCTCTCCTGATAACACTTGAGGGAACTTTTAACAGCCAGCAATACGTCAGTAACATTTTTGAAAAAGAGATGATACCCGTCCATCAGAGATGTCCAGCGGTTGTATTCCAGCAGGACAATGATCCGCCACATGTGCCAGAAATATACAACTCCTGTTCCATGTAGGGCATATAATGCTTCTTCCCAGCCTGCACGTTCGCCCGATGTATTTCCCAACGAACGTGGCTGGGGCATTGTAGAAAAGCGACTGGCCCGGTAAGTGTCTCTGCCTGTCCACACAAATGAACTCTGGTCTCACATAGAAACAGGCTGGAACCTATTTACCAGGACGACATCGAACACCTCTTCCATTTAATACCACGCGGTGTAGAGGTTGCTATTTTCGCTCGAGTTGGCTTCACACGACACTGAGTTCTGAAGCGAAAGGACCTGGTATAGCACTGCAATTTATTAGTTATCCCATGTAACATGACGAATCCGTACGAGAGCTTTTGTTTTAATAGCGTGGTTATTTCTTGTTTTTTCTATTTTTACAAACATTAGTTTATACATTCTAAAATGATGGCGATCCTGTTTACTCTTAATTTCGTGCCCGATCCCGATGTTTTTGTTGAACCTTAAAATTTTTGCACCTAGATGAGGTATGCAATTTATCGTGTCACTCGGAATTTTTCTTCACAAGAATTATTAGCAGAACTACTGGTACAAGTCTCTAAAAGCATTACAATAAATAAGCGATTTCTTCACATGGTGACTCTACGTTAAATGGGAAAGTGAACATTTTCTTTATTATATTTCTTTGTTTTTCAAATATAATCTGAAGCAATACAAAAGCAAAATGGTTTATAATTAGCTTATCAAATAGTCTTGTAATGAATATTTTTAAGCGTCTGATGAGTATAAAATTATAATAATTGCGAAACAATGTCTTAAGCGAGATTACAGATGAGATAGATATTTTTAAACAGCAACATTTCACAGAAGTGTTTTCGAAACATCATCATACGATTCTCAGGTATTCTGAAAAAAAAATTACGCTGATTTTTAAATACATGACACATTCGGATTGTGGAATTTCATATTTCTAATCGTTTTCGTTTCTGAACCATTTTACAGAACCGTATAAAAGACCATTACGAAAATAGATATGTGATATTCTAATGTAACATATAGTCACATACGGTAAGGAAACCAGATTTTTTAGTTCCAAGAACTAAAAATTTAGTTTCACAGGAAAAGAAACTCAAGGAATATTTAGTTTCACAGGAAAAGAAACTCATTTTGAAGGAAATGAAGTACAAAGTGTGATTTAAAGTTGCCACAAGCACAGAAATTTGTATTTTGCTTTTACCAAAGAGTTTGAAGTTATTTCTGAAACACCGTTTTGAAAAAAGCAGATTTCGTTAATTAAAGCAATTTGACGTATATTCAGAATTATATTTACCCAAATATCTCCAGGTACACAAAATTGACTCTATGTATATTTATCTGCTGGCAGATGTCAATATCGCCCAACGAATAGTAAAAACATTGTTTGTGTAATAAATAAATACGGAAAATTCAAAATTATCGCTGCCCTGGGGGTGCAGTGGTCTAAGCGATGGCCTCTGATCATTCGTACGAAAGGGGTCCGGCTTAGAATCCCGGTGAGGCATGGATGTTGCGTTTGTCTTACGGCACTGGCTCTCTCCCTTCCCTGGAACCAGTGACTCTAAATTAAAAACAGGCGTCTGCTTATAGCCCATTGAGTTGCTCACGGGGGTCGTTAAACCTACAATAAAAAAATACTGTATATATCACGTGTTGTGTATATGCAGGGTGTACCAAAGAGACCAAGGGATTGTTATCGCTATTTTTATGGATTACTTGTTAGTGGTAGTAGCACTAATAGTAATAGGATATTATCTACATAAATTATTATATTTAGCTAACTACGGTGTGTCTTTATTTTGATTTGCGATACCAGACGATACCAGATTCGCTACAGCCCTTCTGTTACTAATTAGTCCGACAACGTGTTCTGTTACTATTTCCCGTCAAATTTCGACTGCATTCTGCCATTGTTCTTCTGTTGACTTCTTCGATAAGGTATGCTTCCATTGGCACACGAAGAAATATTGGAGTGTTGAACCGGTTTTGCATTTACCAAATTTTTCCTTTTAAGGTTACACGGAATGTAGGGCCGTAAAAACAACAATAATTTCTTTAGATTAGATATTTTCTAAATTTCTCAAATTGATCCTTATAAAAACATGGTGGAATATACTTTGTCATTTGCAATATTAAATTATATCTAACAATGACTAGGGCAAACAACTAATTTCATTGGGTACCATCATCAAAGTAACTTAATAGGCAAGACCTGCTGCACATCAGATGGAAGAGCCAGTCATATTTGCTTCTCCTCTATTATCATCCGTTACGTATAACAAACTGGATCTATCTCTATATTGTTATCAGCAAATCTCTCTAATAATTTGGAACTTTTAGAGCGCCTTTGTGACCAGTTGTCCAAATCACATTTATTCTAATAATAAAGATAAGACGCACAAAAATTTCTGCCGAAATGCATTATGATTTATTCCCACAAAACGTAATATTTGTAAAAGTTGTCTGACATTTGAGACAAATAATGCGCTAATGAATTTTTTGAAAATGACACACTACAGTAGCTCTTCAAATAATTCGTGAACACGTGATATGTCTGAAATGTCAAAGATAACCTTCAGGTGGAGTTGTGTGCGTGCTTTTTTACATAGTACGAAAACATTTTTCATTGGAAATAGCGGAAGCTATTAGAAAATTACTAATTTTGATACCAACAATACTAGTATCATTTAATTGAAACGTGCTGTGGACATACATAATAATATCATACAACTTAATAAAAATTGCGTGTGATTGTATGAAAACTGTTTACACATTGCTCTTGAGTAGCTAAGGACACTTATGAACATTGAAGTATATTAAGTCTAATGGTTGACAACTAATATATATGTTACAGACAGTTATTTTATAAAACTTTTACCTACTTAAAATGTATGAGTTATCCGTTGATATTGTTGTTGCAAAAATTATCCATACGAATGATTTAGAGACATATGTTGAAATAAGAAATTCTGTGGCAAGTCCAATGTGCAAATATCACAAAAATACATGAAACAGTTCTCTATGATACAACAGAAAGTTACTAATAAATTCTGTAAAAAATGTTATCTGGGAACTACGAGTACTAATGTTTGATCTTACAATGTAGGTTAACCTCATGTGTGCTGTAAATAGTGTGTGCACAAACGTTTGACCCAATCGTGTCACAGTAACATAACTTGCATAAACTCAACCGTATGAGCATTACGGAGACGCCGTGGCCTATAAGAAATAAATCTGCCACCAAAAAAATTTGACGGACGGAACGACGATTGTGTTTAGATGCTGAAAATTATCTCTGAGTCAGATTAAATCCGTGTTTCCAAATATGGAATACACTCGGGCGAAGGCGGAGCGGTAGGTTCTGGCTTCAAGCAATAGACTTGTGCTTATATTTTCTGACATGCTATGCCCAGAAAAAGAATATCCAAGCACTGGAGAAATATTGATGTATCATAGCAGCCGCAGTTCTGTCAATAAGGAAATCCTCTGTTGTGATATGCTTCTTCCGGAATACCTGTGCTATTCTATGAGCGCGAATGTTAGAAAAATAATTTGTCTGTTAGATTGCATATTTGCGTAAAGGAAAATAAGTTTCTGGAGTGAGCAAAATCCACAGTAGTGAGAGTATTGCAATCTGCTTTCATAAGGAAATGAGTCACGTTTCCAGTTTAGGGAAAGCTGCCTTCGCCATTCACATTGAAGGTGGCAATTAGAAACATTATAAATGCGATGGTTTCAAGAAACGGTCCTAGAGTGGCAAAATAAACTCAATTGGATATTATCCACATCCCTCAGGAACCACGTAAAATACCTATAGACCCTAACAAGTTTACACAATCTGCTTCCAGGCAAGGTGATGGAATGTAAGTGATGCTGCTTTTAGCACCTAAAGGTTGCCCACAAGTGTCTTACCAGCAGATCTCTCGAATCATCTACGGCGGTAACAGCACGCACTCAGGGAAGTGAGAAATATTTTGATGCTCAAAGAGCTCGGGTGAAAGGAAGGAATCCGTTAATATGTGTATGACTTCTAAAAATAGAACGGAAGCCACAACCAGGGTTTTTTATTTCTTATTTAGGGAGCCGGTAGTATAAGGGCCAATCATTCATTATTTTTTTTCTGCGCTACTTGTCTGCTTGTTGCACAATTATGTGCAACAACGGAAAAAATTTAGTCCTGTTTTGTTTATTTATTATTATTATTTATATTTTGTCAGAACTAATGCGTAAGAAGAAAAAAAATTAATTTAAAAGACAAGACCAACAACACCTTGTTTGGCTAGGGGCAGAATATTCAGTACAAAAAAGATGTCTTTTATGCAACATTTTGCTCGGCTCTTAAAAGAGCCGTTTTTTTTTTGTTTTTTTTTTAAATCAGGAAAAAACAACAACAAATTTTAATATAAAAGACAAGACGAACACCTTGTTTGGTTAGGAGCAGAATATTCAGTACAAAAAAGGTAAGTTTTTTATGCAACATTGTTTTTTTTTAGAAAAAAAATAGGTCGGATAACCTGCGGGAACTGACTATTTTAGTTTGTCGGGTGGAGATACCGACGGATTCCCCAATGGGGATGGGTTTTATTTAGAAAAAAGAATAGATCAGATAATCCTGCGGGACCTGACTATTTTAGATTGTCGGGTGGAGATACCGACGGATTCCCCACTGGGGATGGTTTTGCTGAAAAAATAGATCAGATAATCCTGCGGGACCTGACTATTTGAAAAGACCTGACAGTGCTGCGGCATCAGGCTATTCCTGTGAGATTTTTCGTAAAAAGAATGTGAATCTGCGTCAGCTTACGGAAAAAAACGGCCCTTTTTGGAGCCGACTGAAATTTTTTTCAAAAAGGAATTGGCCATTTGTACACTACAGAAGAAGGAAGCGCAGTTAGAAAATACTGGAACACAAATTCACACGGGTAAAGCTCAGCTTTACGACAAAAAAATTGAAACACAAAAAAGTGTCAATAAAAGTGAGGAAAAATGTCAAAAAAAAAAAAAAGAAATGTTCGTAAGGAACAACCTCACGCACTGCAAGAAAGCAGTGACAGCTTCAAAATACAGGAAGCAAAAAAAGACACAGAATTATTAAAAACAGACTCAAACAAATATCTCCGTAATATTTATTTATTACACAGAGAGAAAAAAATGTTGCAATTAAATGCAACTTACCGAATTCTGTGTTAGAGCAAAGGATACAAAAACATCTCTCGAATTATCAAAACACCAATTTCCTTGATAAAATGAATGCAGATGTGGAAAAATATTTAGGTAAAAAAAACTGCAAGAGAGAGAAAACTAATAAAACTATAGAGAAAAGGAAAGTAAATTACTCCACTGGAAGACTTAGCAAAGAATTAAAGAAAGCGGAAAAAAAAGTTTCTCCGAGTTACACGTACAACATTGCAGTTAAAAAAGTTGTAAATAACAACGATGAAGAAATGCTTCGGTTAAATGATGTTACTAATGCCCAAGATAGTATTACTGTTAGCAGCATAGCTGTAGAGAAAGACAGCTTAAATAAAAAAAGCAAAGGTTCGGTTTGAGGAACCTTTCCCATTTTCTCTGCGGAAGAAAAACACCCTCTTAGTGGAACCTTTCCCTTTTTCTCTGCGGAAGAAAAACACCCTCTTAGTGGAACCTTTCCGTTTTTCTCTGAGGAACAAAACAAAACCAGCCCTTTTAAAGGCATTTCTGTTTCTGAGAATGAAAATAACTGCAAAAGAGAGGAAACCAATAAAACTATAAAGAAAAGAAATATAAATTACTTCACTGGAAGACTTAGCAAAGAATTAAAGGAAGCGGAAAAAAGTCTCTCCGAGTTACACGTACAACACTGCAGGTAAAAAGTTGTAAGTAACAACAAGGAAGAAATGCTTCGATTAAATGCTGTTACTAATGCCCAAGATAGTATTATTGTTAGCAGCATAGCAGTAGAGAAAGACGTCTTAAAAACAGATAAGGAAGAGAACAGGGGAATGATGCCTTTTGAGTGCATCACCTCCTTACCCTTGACCATTTTCTCTGAGGAAGGGGAAAAAAACGGCCCGTTTAGGAGCCTTTTTTTCTGAGGATGAAGGTTTAAAAACGGAAACAAATGGCCTTAACATTCTAATTTCGAATGCGCAGGGTATCAACAGACAACACAGATAATTTTTAGCCTACTTAAAGTATAAAAAAATTGACGTTGCATTAATTAATGAATCATAGCTAATCGATAAAATTAAATTCAAAATACCCAATTACAAGGTTTATAGGAAAGACAAAACCACCAAAAGCGGCGGAATTTTGATTGCGGTTATTGATAGATTAGAGCAAAGTGAAACACCTTGAAACACTGAAGATGGTCAAGAAGCGCACTCAGTTATGATTAAAACCAAAAATAACCCGATCAAGTTTACGGCCTTTTATAATCATCCATCACATACGGTTACCAGTGAAGCTCTGGACAAGCTTTTTGAAGAAGACATCCCCACCATAGTAGCGGGGGATTTTAATAGCAAACACCGCTATTGGTACTGTCCTAGAGCTAATAAAAGTGGGAACAATATTTTCAGATATCTCTTAAATAAAAATATTGATCTGGGGGCACCTTTCGAGCCCACCAGAACAGCGTTAAGAGGAACTAGTAACGTGCTAGATTTTGCGCTATTCAAAAATAATAGATATTATTATGAAATCTATACTGCAGCAGCCCTCTCATCTGATCAAGACACTGTTCATCTGCAGCTTTTTACTGACAAAACTGTAATGGTAACACCCAAAATGGCCACGAACCTAAAGCAATTCAAAGAAAAAAATGAATTAGTATCACCTCCAGAAAACGGAGATTGCAATAACAAAGAAGAAATTGACAATGCTATTGAAACCTTTAACCTTGCCATTAAAAAGGTTATGGATTCCTGCCAAACTCCTGCCAAAGAAAAAAGAAACCCGTATTTTTTACCCAAAGAAATATTGGATCTTATTAAGGAGCAAAATAGGTACCGCAGTAAATGGCAAAGAACCAGAAATAAAATATTTTATGACCTTTATTGCACCCTTAACAGGCAAATCAAAAGAGATATCAGAAAGTTTGAAAACGGTTCATGGGGTCAATTATTAGAGGAAGCACATATTGACTACTCTGAAAATTAGAATAAAAAAATAAAATGACCCTGTGGAACCTTACTTCAAGTTTGCAAAATAAAAATATTAGATTACTCCCACCTCTCCAGAAAGCGGATGGGACGGTAGTTAGAACCGATGAAGAAAAAGCGGAAATCTTTGCAAACTCACTCGAAAAGCAATTTAAAATAAATGATATCCCTGACACTGATGTAGCCATTAAAATGCAAAAGGCCCTGGATACTTATTTTAAACATGCGGAGGATGTAGAAAATTCTAGAGTCATCACCCAAAGTGCACAACTCTATGAAGAATTAACTAGTAAAAAAAACCTGTATTAACATCCCCAATTGAAAGTAAACAGAAAGGCTCCTTTAAAAAAAATAGAAGCACAAGGCATAGAAAACAGCAGCCAAAAGTTGTAAATGCTACGGCCTCTCTTACGTCCGATAGACAAGTTAAAGGGCTGCGACCTCTCACGGGTCCGGAACGCCAGAAACTGGAATGATAAGAAATAAAAAAAGACCTTTTAAGGGCCTAAAAAAATTTTGTTCCTCCTGACTTTGAAAAACCACTACCCATCAGTGAAAGAGAAGTTAGGTTTCACATTAACAATCTTAAAAATAAAAAGGCACCGGGCAAAGATGGCATAAATAATAAAATGCTGAAAACATTCCCGGAAGAGTATGTGCAAAATCTTACTAAAATATACAATTGTGCCATTACATTAAATTATTTCCCGGATGATTGGAAGACAGCAGAGGTAATATTATTACCCAAGCCAGGTAAAAACCTGGCAATTCCTGAAAATCACAGACCGATTTCGTTGCTCCCAACCATGGGAAAAATCTTCGAAAAAATTATACTTGTAAGGATGCAACAGTTCTGTGAAGAATACCCATTTATTCCATTTATTCAAAGAGGTTTTCGTGACAAACACTCCACGGTGCACCAGCTCTCGAGAGTTACTGAAAAATGTGCAGAAGGAATAATGAATAAAAAGCACACAGCGGCTATTTTCCTGGATGTAGCTAAGGCTTTTGACAAATGTCCACACGAGGCAATTATCTACAAACTAATAGCACATGACTTCCCACCGTGGATTATTCATATAATCAAATCTTATCTTGAAAACAGAACATTTTGTGCAAAAATTAATGGGAAGAAATCTTCAAAAGAAAATAATTGAAGCCGGGGTTCCACAAGACAGTGTACTTGCTCCTACGCTATACTCTATTTTTACTTCAGATTTTCCAAATTTTAACAACAGGAATCTGACTACAGCACTTTATGCTGACGACAGTGCACTGGCCTATACTTCCATGAATAAAAATCAAGCAACATTTATGTTGCAATACTATGTGGGAAAACTGGAGAATTACTTCCTAGACTGGAAAATTAAAATTATTACTGACAAGACAGAAGCAATTCTGTTCTCCCGTAAAACATACAATTACAATCCTGACTTTGAAATTGATTTGTATGGTAAAAAAATACCTTGGGTAAAGGATGTCCAATATTTAGGCCTCATTCATCATCATCATCATTGTCAACCATTATCAATCCACTGCTGGACGAAGGTCTCCCCAAGTTTCCTCCACAACGGTCTGTCTTGTGCCAGTCTCCTCCATGTCACCCCTGCATACTTTCGAATTTCATCCACCCATCTCCCATGTGGTCTTCTTCTGGGTCTTTTCCTAAGGATTCATTATGGATCATAATTTTAATTAAAACAAGCATATTAAGGAAACCCTGGCTAAAGCTCTTAAATTAAGAGGATGTCTCCAACCCATAATTAAAAATAAAAGGCTTAGCAAAAAAAATAAAACCTTGTTATGGAAAGCATGTTTCAGCCCGGTGATTACCTATGGCTGTCCTACCTGGGGTAACTGCAGAAAGCAGCAAAAAAATAATATTACCTTGTTTCAAAATAAAACTCTTCGTATAATGGTAGGACTAGATGGAAAAACATCCAATAATGCTATCCGTAGTATGCTAAATATCAACTCTATACATTATACTATGTATGATCTAGCGCAAAGGTATTACGAGAAAGCCAAGAAACATCCCAATCCTCTTGTCAGGGAGGCCCTTAATTATGTTGTCAATGTAATACTGACAAATTTAAAAGACCGAAGGCTATTTTAAATAAAATTCCTGAAAAGAATCCAGTTAACAGTTATACTTCCACAAAAATAAAAAATAACTGAGACTAAATTGATGTTATTCCTCACACGTGGGAGGAAAGCAAAAAATTGAATATCAGTTTTGGGGAAAAAAAAAAAAAAGGGCCCTTTTAGGAGCCGAGCAAAATTTTGCATAAAAGGTTTTTCTTTCTTGTACTGAATATTCTGCCCCTAAGCAAACAAGGTGTTGTTGGTCTTGTCTTTTATATTAAAATTTGTTGTTCTCTTTTCCTGATTAAAAAACAAAACAAAAAAAAACGGCTCTTTTAAGAGCCGAGAATACACCCCACTCCTATTGTATTCTTCCGCGCATTCACTACGAACTCCTCCATTTCGACGCATGGAAGATTCATGTCGGCGACTTTAGCATAGCGTAACCCTCCCGCACTACATACTGAGCACCATCTTACTCTCAGGTAAAAATTTCGGTAAAATTATTTCACGTTCTCTTAAATTACTATTTTTCTTCACCTTTTATTATTATTTTGCTTACTGAGAAAATCGTACTTCGCACATTCCCCACACAATGATATTTTTCCGAGGAAATAATTTAGGGCACTAAAATACACATTTGTCTGAATATCTATTTTACTGCTAGAAATAAACTTTTGATTCCACCAATTGCCAGAAACCTCCATGAAACTTCTCTGTACGTGGAAATATATCCTAAATCAATCAAATTCTTTCTTTAACAAAGACCAAAATTTGCTGTTAGGTACTGAAAAGTACCTTTGTTCCATCTTGTGCCACCACCCACGTGCGCATTAATTTAAATAATATCAAAGAAACTTTTCCGCATTAATTCAGCCGGATGTAGAGTGCCAAGAAGGACGAATTTCGGAAAATATGTACTTTAACGTCCTAAATTATTTAGTCGGAAAAAGTTCACTGTGTGGGGAAAGTGCGACGTACAATTTTTTAAGCATGCGAAATCATGGGGAAATTTGCAGAAATATGTAGTAATTTAAAAGAATGTGAAATAATTTTACCGAAGTATGTACCTGTGAGTAGGACGGTGTGCAGCATTTGGTGCGAGATGCTTAAGCGATGTTAACGGCAACGGCTTGATGTTTCCGTGCCTCGAAAGGGAGCAGGAGTTCGTGGTTAATGTGCTGAAGAATAAAATAAGAGCGAGGTGTATTCTTCAGAAGAGTGTGATGTGTGCTTTAGTGCGGCGCAAGTGGAAGTAATTCAAAACTGTTTTCTTAATTTTTGAGAAAGAAATGCGTGGAATGTCATTATTAGTTTCACAATGTCTCCGAATTGAATGAAATGAAGGTGTGTAAATGTTGTCATGTACGACAAAAGTGTTGAATAAGAACTTTTGGTTCCGGTTGAACTCCAAGTTTAAGTTGTGGTTTCGAAGATGTACAGTGGTAGTTGATTTCTTCAAGCACTTAAGTGTAATTGTGCTCTTATTCCGAACAGCGTAGCTAATAATTTTTGCACCCTGAAACAGATATTTTTGAAAATAAAGGTGTTTCTTCAATTTAAAAATTGTAGTATGTCAGGCAGGCCAAGAACTTCTTATTGTATCATGCCGGATAATGAAATTTTAAGCCCTAACGAAATCTGAAATCCAGTATGGAGACTTACGACTTTCTAAGAAGCCACTCACACTGTTAGAAAAGCTATTAACACCACTTACAATGCTGCGTAGAGCGGACCTCTTTCGTTCAGCGTATTCCTACAAGACGCTTATATGACTGCGTACTGCGAAACCGCTTCCTTTTCTATTCTCCCGCCCGTTACTTGACCTTCTGAAAGAAGCTTTCATTCACCGGACTCTACCTTCACCCAGTCGTCCTACGCCTACCACACGTATACTCCCAAATCATCGTACTCGCAGGTAAATACTTCCGAAATTATTTCCTTTTATCTGAAAATACTATATTTTTGCACCTTTCCCCATTATTCTGCATGCATTAACAAAAGGAAGTCGCACTTTTCCCTCACAGTTACATTTTCCCGACGAAATAATATAGGACGCTCTACCACTTGCATTACCAGCACAGTTTTATTCTTCTAAATGAAATTTACGAAACATAAAAAAATGTCCACTGACAAATTAAAAGGCAGAATGTGAATTTTTCCCGAGCGAAAGGTGGAATTCAGCGCATGAAACAAGTGAGGTTTCTAAACGAATGTTTCTCTTACATGCGAATGCCTTATTTTCTTGTTTACATTAATATAAAAATATATCCCCAATTCATATTTCTACGTATTTCATTTTGGCAGTTGAAAATATGCAGAGTGTTCCCAAATTCGTGCGAAAACCAAAGAGGGGTGATGCTACACATAAAGACGAATAACGTTTGCAATGAAACGTATGGTGGCATCCCCTCGCGGACCTAGTACCCGTAAAAAGGCGAGTTCCATATACAAGTTCATCCTCCAAAATTGGGAAAAACACAACTTACCTAAATTATACACCTGCGTTAGTGAATGAAGAGGTAGAGACGACTCAAAGGAGTGGCTCGGAGTAGCGCACGAGTAGGTTGTTATCAGCTCGCACCGACGGATTAAGGGCTGTCGCACTCTCTCGTAGACTCCCGGTGTGATGTTGATCAGGTCCGCAGCGACAACGAATTTCGCGACAAGATCTGCCGGTGAATCCACAGACGTCTCTTTCATCAGTGTGAAGAAGAATTCCAGTGAATTCAGTTCCGGAGACCGTGGAGGCCAAACTACCGGCCCTCCCTGTCCAATCCACTTGCTAGAATCCGTCGTATTCAGGAATTCCAGGACCGCTGTGGAAAAATGCGCAGGGCCCCATCATGCATGAACCACATGTTTCTCCGAGAAGAACTTACACCAAGAACACAAGGTGCATGGCGCCGGTTGTGGGAAGATGAACGGTCCCACAAGCCGATTACTAAGGATATATGCCCAGATATTGATGGCAAACCTCTGCTGGTGGTAATGGCGTGCAGATTATTATTAGCCCAAATATTCTGCTTGAGACTGTTGAAAATGCCATCCCGCTTAATCATCGCCTCATCACTGAATAACACTAAGGCGGGAAAGTATGAATTAGCAGTGTTCATCAGGAGCGGCCACCTGACAAACTGTACCCGCCGGGGATAGTCGCAACGCAAGTGTCTAATCCATAATATAGGTAAATTTTGTTTTCTTCCACTGTTGAAGGACATGGAACTTAACGTTTTCGGGCTTAACGTGGACAAGGAACTTAACGTTTTTCGGGTAGTAGGAACGAAGTGCCACATTGCGATCCATTGCAAAAGTTATTCTTCTTTATGTGTACTATCAACCCTCTTTTTTGTCGCATGAAGCTGGGAACACCCAGTATAACTGATTTCACACAGTTCCTTTGAATAGGCGATTGTGCTAAGGACCTCAGTCAACTGTGAATTACATACCATGTTTGAGACTGTACTATCTCATCTTCTGGGATGCATTGAGCCCCGGAATTTTCTGTTATAACATCAGGTGAACAGAACTTCCAAAGAGCAAGTATTTCTGTCTAAATTCAATTCATTTGTAAGAGAAAATAGAGAAACCCATGACAAAAACAGGATATTTATAACAATAAAAACTGATGTGAAGTAACTTCTGTAGTTTTTTAAAATGTAACTTACACTGTATAAAGAACCAAAGTATTAAGGAATCTGTATTATTTCAATTCTGAGAATAAGAAATTACTTATCATTCTGAGTTAATACCGTGTTTTTTCCCAAACTAAATTAAAGAGTGGTGACTTTTATCATAGCCGTAAAATATTGCCAAGAAAATCACCCTCAAGTTACGGTTATAATGAGTACGGCTTGTAAATACTTTCGATATGAATAAAATACTTTAAGGCTCATTCATATTCAATTAAATTTCTTTCAAAACCTAAGACAAAAATCAATCGCTTTTCTACAGTCGAAAAAAGGATCTAGAAACAGAACAAGCTACTTTCTCTCAATAAAGCAGGTAATGCATATAGTTTAAACAGAAGATATTGCATTGATGTCATTTCGCAATTACCATTCAACAACATTCCAAACAAAATATGCAAAAAATGAAAGTAGAACGTAAAACGGATTCTCTTGCCAAAATATAGATGTAACAATTCAAATCTGGGCATCACTGATTGATCAGAAGGAAAAGAAAATTCGCACACTTTCTCTTCCCGAGAAAAAGAGATTGTGAAAATTTCCTGCCGTTCTGCTGATAGATAATCAGGTACTTCTCTTTCTAAAGTTTTACGTAAACTTTTTTTCAGTTTTTACTTAATCATCAGTTTGACTTGTGATTAATTGCAGAAGTATGGTGATAATAAAATACAAATTTAAAGTTTGCAGAAACTTATTGAGAAAATATTTTTCATCTAAGATCATCATCATCATCATTGTAAACGCTTATCAATCCACCGCTGGACGAAGGCCTCCTCAAGTTTCCTCCACAACGGTCTGTCTTGTGCCAGTCTCCTCCATATCACTCCTGCATTGTTCCGAATTTCATCCACCCATCTCCATGTGGTATTATTCTGGGTCTTTTCCTGTCCCTTTTAATCCAATCTAAAATTTCGGCTGACCATCGATTGTCTGTCCTTCTGGCAGTATGTCCAGCCCATTGTCATTTCAGGGATTTAACTCTGAGCATGATGTATTCCACTCTTGTCACTTTTCGGATCCACAAGTTCTTCTTCTTATCTCTACTGGTTCCACCAAGTAAACACCTCTCCATGCTTCTTTGAGTTGTCTGCAGCCTTTGTATGTCTCTTTTAGGTAAGGTCCACGTCTCTGCACCATATGTAAGCACTGGAAGGATGTATTGACCAAACACTTTTCTTTTAAGACATAATGGCATATTGCTCTTGAAAATTTTGCTGTTTCTTCCAAAAGCTCTCCAGGCAAGTTTTGTTGCCGATTAATTTCTTCATCAATGTGACCCTCACTTGATATCTGCTGTCCAAGAAAAACGTACGTCTCTGGTATCTCCAGCTTTTATCCATCAATCTATTAATCTACATTTCTTGAAAAAGCATTGAACATCACTTTTGTCTTCTGAAAGTTCATTTTTAATCCCACTTCTTTACTCTAGTCAGCAAGTTCCCTGATCATACTCTGCAGCTCTGATGGGGTAGTTGCAAAAATGACTACGTCATCAGCAAAACGAAGGTGAGTTAGATAATCTCCATTAATCTTTATCCCCTTGTTTTCCCAGCTCAGCGGCTGAAAGACACCCTCCAATGCAGCATTAAAGAGCTTCGGTGATATGGTGTCACTTTGACTCACTCCCTTTCCAACTTTTATGTGTGCTGTATCCTCAAACAGCCGAATCTTTGCACTTGCATTTTCATAGATGTTATTAATATTATTAATGTATGCATCTTCAATACCGCAGGATTTCAGAGCCATTGTAACTGCTGATGGTTTCACCAAATCAAAGGCTTTTTCATAATCGATAAAAGCCATGCACAATGTAAGTTCATATTCCCTCGCTCATTTCAATTAGTTCTCTCAGTACGTGGAATGATCTATTGTGGTGTAGCCACTCCTCAATCCAGCTTGTTCTCTCGGTTGATCCATGTCTAGTGTCACCTTCAAGCTGTGTGAAAGAACTTTAGTCAAGGTTTTATAAACCACTGATAGGAGGCTGATAGGTCTGTAGTTCCTGAGATCCTCAATGTCACCTTTTTTATGTAGCAAGATCCTTGTAGCGTTGTTCCAATCCTCAGGAATCTTCCCTTCGTTAAGGCATCGAGTGAAAATTTGGGCGAGTACTGTTTCGATTTTCCACGTTCTTCTTGTATGATGTCTACAGTAATTCCATCTTCTCCTGGAGCTTTTCCCCGCTTCATGTTCTTGATTGCATGTGCAACTTCTGCTGGGAGGACTGGAAGAACTCTGGTACTGGTACCCTTCAAGATGCCAGGAGTACATGTACCATCCCTTTCATATAATTAGGAGTAGAAATATTTCACTCTTGTCAAACTTTTGCCTCTATTTCTGGTTACAGAACCATCTTCTTTTCTCAGTGTCATAATCTGTTTTTTTCCCTTACTGAGATGTCCCTTTGCTATCTTTAGGCTTTGGTTTTTTTAAATTGCTTTCCTCACTAGTTCACAGTTGAATTTCCTTACGTCTTCAGTGATACTTTTTCGTACTGTCTTGCATAGCTCTATATATTCCAATTTGGAAGTCGCATCTTCTTTAGTTTGCCTCATCTCTCTTCTTTTGTGCATCAACATTTTGGTTTTTCCTGATAATTTATTCACATGCAACTTGTTCTTAGACGCAGCTAATTTTGTTGCTGTTTCCATAAGAGCTTTGGTTACTTTTCTGTTAACTTCAGACATATCCACTTCATCCAATGTTAGGCCATCTGAAGCAGAGAATCTGTTCTTCGGTTCCAACTTGAAGGTATTATGGTGTTTTTTAAGGTTGGTTATGTCAATACATTTTGTTTGTCTTATGAGCTTGCTACGTTCGAGTTTAGTGTTGAGGTGCATCTTACATCTCACCAATCTATGGCCACTACCTGTGTTGAACTTGTTTAGCACACTGCAGTCTTCTATGACAAATTTTTTGTTACCCATAATAAAATCAATTTCACTAGTCGTTGCATTTGAATGTCTCCATGGTCATTTCCTGTGTGGCTTTTTCTTTAAAAAAGAGTTCAAGATGAAAAACCCTTCTGCCTCTGCAAACTCAACGAGAGTATTTCCACGCTGGTTTCTGTTGCCGTGACCGAATGTACCAACTGAAGTTTCATTCTGTTGCCGTTGCCCTATTTTTGCATTGAAATTTCCCATAATTATCTTCAAATGTTGCCTACCATTATTATTTAGATGACGAATTTCCTCATAAAATTCTTTAATGTTTTCTTCAGGATGACTTGTGGTGGGTGCATAAGTTTGAATTATCTGAGCCTGGTATTTTCTCGAGAGTTGGATAACGAGTCGTGCAACTCTGTTAGAGGAAATTTCAACTTCTACAACTTTATTCTTGAGTTTCTTCTTTATTATAAATCCAACACCACTAGTTCTGCCAGTATCTGTCCCACGATAGTAGAAGAGATGTCCACTTTTCAGTTCAATGACATCTTCTCCTTTTCTCCTAACCTCACTTAGCTCGATGATGTCCCACTTGATCCTTTGTAGTTGCCCTTCCAATTCAAGAAGCCTTGAATCAGAAGAAAGGGAGCGTCCATTATACGTATCCAATGTCAGCATCAGATGGCAGCCTAGTCCGGTTCTCGGGGATTCTTAGCAACCTCTGCCTTCATGTCGCACTGGCCGCTGTCTTGGCCAGGTACATTCCAGCTGCCGGAGACTGAGGGCCAAGAATTAAGTTGTGGAGTCATTTTGGAGGATTTTGAACATAACTCACCACGCTGGCCAAGCGGGTTGGTGAGTGTAGGATAGCATTTCCTCTAATCCCGATGTTATAGTTATACCACTATTAGCGGTCGTCAGAACCCCTTTAGTGGGAACAGGATGCACCACGAGAAGGCGGGGTTGACATTTCCAAGGAGAGGCTGTGATGTTAGACATCACCTGACCTTACATCCCCATCTAAGATATATCTACCAAATTCTAGCAAAGCTATTTAGGTTTCAATTTAAAATGCTGTCTTTACTCACAGGGAATGCGAAAACCTCAGCTGTGGGGTACTAGTACTTTCCGATAATATTTCTGTACCCCTATAGAATTGTTTGTCAGGTTGTAATATCAATAACAGTGTGCCAAATAAAAAAATTACAACACATAAAGTACTAACGCTGTCACTTTTTCCAGTAGCTGTGGTAGCTTATAGTTGGAGTGTGTGATGGTGGTATAATTTACATAAACAAAGAATGCAACCAATTTGGAGAAAGTATTTCTGGCAAATATTCGTTATGTTGTTCTAAAGAGACAAAATGGAAATTTAAGGATTTTAAAAATGTCATGAAAATGATACATTTCTTGAACACATTATCTGAATATTCACAGTGTCATTTCCAGCGATTTTTAATTTTACAAATCACCATCTGCTTTAGCATTCATGCTAGACCTCAAATTGCGATTTAAGGTTTTAACAAATATTTTCAAATTTAACTAGTTTTGACCAAAGGTAAATCAGAATTTTTTTTTATAATTACTTGACAATGTTGATAAATTGTACGTTAATGTGGTTCAACAAAATCCTCCGCAAATCTACCAATCAGAATTTGCATTCACGGCAGAAAATCATAAACTAGGGTAAATGTAGAGCACTAACTGTGAACATTTTAAAGTTCAACGATTTTTGAATAATTTGGTGAACATACACATATACACTGGCGGAAACTGAAAAAATAACACCAAGAAGGAATTGGCGGACTATCATGAAATTTACATATGTTCATGGAGTCGAGTTTACGCAAGTGTGATGTTAATTTCGGGACCGACCGAGGAGCGCTTACGCCACAGCACGGCATAATATGCAAATTATCGTCGGTGGTATTTAAGGAGTACGCCGAAGTGAATGTGATCAGTCGTCGGCGTACGGACACGTACGAAGACTCTGAAGAAGCTGCAATGCCTGGACATGGAAGACGTGTACGATTTCAGCAGTTATCGGACTTTAAGCGAGGTCGTCCGGTCGGTCTCCGCGAGGCCGGGTGGTTCTATCGTCCTATTGCGGAGCGAATCGGATGGGAAGTATCGGTGGTGGTACGATGGTAGCGTAGATGGTCCGAGGAACATTCCCACACGAGAATTCGTGGAACCGGGAGTTACAGATGCACTGATGAGCGGACCGACCGACGCATAAGAAGAGCGGCGTTGTCAAGCAGAATATCCACTGCGACGCAAATCCGAGCTGCCGTTGCACCTGAGGTGACTGTGCGAACAATCCGCAACCGTCTATTGGATGCAGGACTACGTGCACGTGTGCCTCTGGCATGTGTACCTCGGACTCCAGCGCACCGTCAGGAACGGCTGCAGTGGTGTCGCCATCGTCTGCACTGGAGAACGCAATGGCGATCTGTCGTGTTCAGCGATGAAGCAGATTCTGCTTGGGAGCCTCCGATGGCCATATGCGTGTTCGCAGACGCACCAAGGAGCGTATCCACCCTTCTTGCATCCGCCAGCGACACACAGGGTCTACAGCAGTCTACTGCTGTCGGGAGCGATCATTATCACTCACGTACACAACTAGTGTTTGTACCGGGTACGTTAAACAGCACCTCCTACATCAACAACATAATTTAGCCCGTTGTTGTGCCATTTGTAAGATCGGTCCATCGTGGTGTTTTCCAGCAAGATAACGCACGCCCACACATGGCACGTGGAACGCAACATGCACTTCAGGGTGTGAGACAACTTCCATGGCCTTCACGTTCACCGGATTTGTCCCCCATTGAGCATGCGTGGGATTTTATGGGACAACGACTTGTCCGGTCTCCACGGCCAGCCACGATCATCCCCGATTTACGCGTACAGGTTGAGGATGCTTTGAACTCAATACCCCAAACTTACATCTAACGTCTGTACGACAGACTCCATGCCAGAATTGCAGAGTGTGAAGCTGTTCATGGCGGTTCAACCTCGTATTAACCATGTTACATGGAAATGTTTTTTTAGTTTACCAGCAAATACAGCTGTATTTTGCCATAATGTTTTGATCACGTTATCCTCTGTATTCCGTGATTGTGCTGTATAAATTTTGTTGGTATCAGACGTCTCCTTCTTGGTGTTCTTTTTTTGCTTTCCGCCAGTGTATTACATACACTGTTTGCCCACAATAATATAAAATTTAGGACATGGGGCTGCTTAATAAAACTTTCAGCAAAATTGAAAGATTTGCGCATATAAATTTTCAATGAACAACAACTTCTGTTTATGTAAAACCGATCTATTGTAGCTTTGAAATGTATACACTAATTTACTATTTGTTTATAACATGCGCAGACTGGGACTGGAGCACACGCGATGCGTCGTATGAAAATCACATATGACGACGTCACCAACAATATGACTTTATAAGAGGAGTAATTTGATCTCGGTTTTCACTTAGCTGGGACATGATCGCAGGTAGAACAGATGTTGTATTCTAATTGTCGACAATATCAGATCTTAGTGACCCCCAAAAAATCATGATGTTTGGTATGCAATTTGCCAGAACTTCATCAACTAGAACGGCAGAATTAGCAGTTGTCATGCAATTTGCCAGAACTTCATCAACTAGAACGGCAGAATTAGCAGTTGTCACGTGAAGAACTGGATGTAAAATTATGACTACCTGGGGAAAAGGACACGAAGTTCTCTCCAAATGTGCAAATTGTAGAAGTCATAGGAAGATATGTGGTAAAGATATGCGAACTTTGGCGCAGACTGTAAAACGATAGCACAAGATCATACCACCACAGACAGCAAGCAGCGGAGTTGAACACCAGTCGGAATGATTCCATTTCCGACTTGGCCGTTCGTGAGGAACTCCATCATACCGGTGCTTATGGTGGTGCTGCAGACCATAAAACTCTGATTATTATCAACAAAACGAGTAAGGTAATGCAAAACACAAACAAATTTCAATGCTAAAGACTGGCAACGTTTCATCTCGTCTAATCAATCCTTCTTCACATTGTTTCCCACCACTGGTAGAAGATACGAATTACAAAAACTTGCATAAGCTTACCGCTCCCATGCCCACCAACACACCGACTGCTTGGTACCGGTTCTTAAGCATCGAGGTGATCCTGTGCTGGGTCATATCATAGCATTAATTAAGGCCATTGTATATCCTTCAGATTCGCGTCACGCCTGCAACGTACGAATCCATTCTTGGCTACCACCTGCATTCAATGTAGCAAGAAATTTTCGCTAATGATCCTCCCCCGTTTCAAGCAGTTAATGCACCCTGGCATTGTGCGACACCTGTCACGTTGTGATTTGTAATGTACCACATAAGGTACAAAAGTTACTCTGGCAACCTCACTCTGCAGAACTGAATATTATTGAACATCTGCTGGAGTATCTGCATCGAAAAGTCAGATCACACACTGACACCAACAGCGTAGACATATTAGAATTTGTTTCACCTGAACAATGATCACAAATTCCATTACCGTATGCGCATGACGAACATAAGTTTATTTGACTATGAACTGCTTCTATTAACGAAGCTCCAGATCGTCCTAAAATTTATTAAAAAGAAGTTCTACACAAACCGTAAGCTTTTCCATTATTTTAATATACCCTTGTATATCAACATTTCTGTACCAGTTGGAATTAACAGAAAGAAAGACTCGGGATGTATTCTGAAAAACCTTTAGGTTGAAGCTGGAAACGTCATACTGCAGTTAGATTATAAGATATGGAATCATGCTGCAGATTAAAACTCAAAGATCCACTGCCATGTGTTATACCTGACCAACTCACACCATGAATTTCATTAGTTTTTATTTTTACACCATTTTCTGAGAACTATGATGAAGATTATTTACATACCCTTTTTGTTTCAAATTAATGCATTTTAGTGCTAACTTTAAAGGTGAAAAGCAACATATTATTAAAACAAAACTCGCCAGATACTGATGTATTACAAAAAAAAGAAGACATACCTTCCTAAAGTTTCCCATAGCCACCAAACTAATATTAAAAACTAAATTCATTCTCTATATTTTAAAGATGTCATGTAGCACAAGAATACTATACTGAACGTCCATTTTTACTGATATGGAATTGCGGCATAAATGCGATATTTCTAAAAATGATATAGTAATGGAAGTAAAGATCTTCAAACTTTCGACAGCTGGGCAAATGACTCCAGATTTACATTTCTGCTGCTACTAGTTCCTTGTCTAAGTTTCCTGTTTACAAACTACATAAAAGAAAATATTTCCTGGTACAATCAGTTATATTAATGTACTTATGTTTTTTCGAAGTTAGTATAAAAAACTAAATTGTGTAATCTTATTGAAACTTTAAGTTTATGAATAAACTACAGTTTAAACTAGGGGTTGGAAGCATTTCAGAGAAGAGCCTTTTTTTTACCTTCCTATTATTTTACACGCAAAGTCCAGGGTTAGCTTTTTTTTTTTTTTTTTTAGGTGCGCTATACTTTGAAAATTTACATTGAACGCGCTTAGTCTTTATTTTCCTCTCTCTGTTTTAAAGTTACGTTCGTTGATAATTTCCAGAGTATAGTTAATATTTTTAGGCTCACAATCAACTAAATATTTTCAGTAATATCTAATTTACTTATTTGATTTTCACCATTTAGTAAAATACAGTAGAAAGATATAATAATACAAATTGTCTCATCACGGTTTGTGTCTATATAATAGTTACAATTCATTCACAGACCTCCAACATTGCTTCTACTTCTCATTGATGGCTCAATTTTAGCGATTAAATAATCGCTCATTACAAACATTGCACTGCAGGTCAAGGCCGTACAATTTAGTCTAAGTTAAAGATATACCAAATCATTTTTTATAAACAATTTAGTGCAATAATTGTAAAAGATACGATTTCGATTAATTCATATTTTTTTACAAAATACTGGAAATAACATCTGCAGAGAACATTCAATAACCCTGGAAGAACATTTTGCATCATGTAACTTCATCTTTCTCTTAAACGGAAATCAAAATAAACAATTAATTTCCAATTTATTAGTCCAAAACTATTTTTATTTGCAAATAAATTGCTGCTTTTACTTTCTAGAAAATAAAATATTGTTTCTCGCTCGAGCTATGAAAGCACAGGAGGGATCTTAAGAGAAGAAGTGTGTAAAGCTCTAAAATCTCTTCAGAATGGTAAGGCTCCAAGAGTTGATGGCATAACTGCAGAGATGTTGAAGTATGGTGGTGACTCTATAATTGACTGGTTAACTTAAATTTCCCTGTTGTGCTGGAAGTTAGGAATGGTCCCTCGGGATTGGAAGGATGCTATCATTGTTCCCTTGTATAAGGGAAAAGGTGATCAGACTGAATGCAAGAACTATCGTGGTATAAGATTACTGAGTGTGCCAGGGAAATTGTTTGGTAAGGTTGTTATTGAAAAGTACGGGGTCTCACATCAGAGAACGTGTGGGATGTTCAGAGTGGTTTTATGCCTGGTAAAGGCTGCACTACCCAGATTTTTCCATTACGCATGATGATTGAAAAGTACCTGGCTGTTGGGAAGAAAGTGTTTACTGCCTTCATAGATTTAGAGAAAGCTTACGACCGAGTCAATAGGACACTTTTGTGGAAGGTATTGAATGAATATGGCGTTACTGGGAATCTACTTAATAGTGTAAAAGCCATGCATGACAGTAGTAGAGCTTGTGTACGAGTGAATGATGTTTTATCAAAATGGGTTTCCATTGTTGCAGGAGTTAGACAAGGTTGTGTAATATCACCATGGCTGTTTAATATACTGTATTTATGGAGGCATGCATGCGTGAGGCCAAAATAGATAATAGCGGCTTATGTCTTGGTGATATCCGTGTGTGCAGATTGCTGTATGCTGATGAATCTGTCCTGTTGGCAGAGAGCAAAAGTGAGTTGCAGAGTATGTTGACTCGGATGCACGAAGTTTGCATGAAATTCAAACTGAGTGTAAATAAGGGAAAAACCAAAGTTATGGTCTTTGATAGAGGAACGGGTAGCACTGAATGTAATGTAAGTATAAATGGCACTGTGATTGACCAGGTGAGTGAGTTTGCGCATTTAGGAAGCATGTTTGACAGAGAGAACAAGTTGGATCGTGAAATCAGTAGGCGAGTGAATTCTTCTTTGAAAGTTATAGCTGCTCTGGCAGGTTTTCACAGGAATGATGGGTTCTCTAGAGAGTCCCGCATGGCAGTGTATGAAATAGTAATTGTTCCTGCTCTGATGTATGGCAGTGAAACCTGGGTACTGCAGAAGAAACATAGGAGTCGTTTGTGCGCTGGAGAAATGCGTTACTTACGTGGGGTTTGTGGCAAGACACGATCTGATTGTATGAGGAATGAAGATGTATTGCAGTTGTGTGATGTGAAGCAAAATGTTGTTAGTAAGGTGGAGACCAATATGCTTCGGTGGTTTGGCCATGTTGAAAGAATGAGTGAGGAAATGCTTACTAAGAAGATATTTTCAGCCCAAGTGGCAGGAAGGAAAGGCAGAGGAAGGCCAAGGAAAACATGGATGGATCAGATTCAGGAGTGTCTGCATGAGAAAAAGATTATGAGTACGAAGTATAAAAGATCTTGCGTACGGCGTGTAATGGATATCAGTGAAGCACGAGTTGTATGTCAAGATCGCTGTAAATGGCGAAGTTTGATACGATAATAATAAGTAAAAATATCTGGAAGTTTGTATTTCTTTTTGGAGGTAACCTCTGAATCTCAGAGAACAGCTTAGTGATATGTATGTATGCTCGTATATGGTCTATAACTGGAAATCTTACATTCCGAACAGCATTATCATTGAAGCTTTAATAATATTTGGTAACACCATCAGTCAGGAATTCTTAAAATGAGGACGATGAATATCAAGAAATATATTCCATAACTTTTTGAATGATTGCTTTCATAACATTCAAGAAAATTCCTATGGTAATTTTGTCAAATACTTATTACGGAGGGTGCGGTGATTAATCTGAAATGTTAAAAATAGTGTTGCAGAATACCATCTTTTATTGAATATCCAATCAGTTTTTAACAATTTCTGGGATATATCATCATGATAATGATCACCATCATGAACTATTATCAGTTCATTGTTGGATGAATGCCTCGACAAGCATGTTCTCCTAAACCCTGAGTCGTCCGAGTCACTGAGGCATGCTATCGGATTTCATCCACGCATCTGCCACGCGTTTCATCCTTCTATTCTCCTGTCCCCATGAATCAAGTCTAGTAATGGAGTTTGCGAACGGTTTTCAGCTTCTCAGGCCAATACTATTTCCATTTATTTACCATTATCATGATGCTATCAAACTTTGTATAGTTCTGATTATCAGTTCGTCTTCCTGTCTTTAATGGATGTATGAAGTAGGCATCCCTTCATTATTATTTTAGTCGTTTGCAACCTATGGACCCATTCTTCTATTAAGGTCCATGTCTCTTATGCATGTGTAAGGTCACGTTGGATACATAGATCAAACAGTTGTCGTTTTAGACGTAATAGAAAATTCATTTTGAAAACCGTACAGCTTCATTCTAATGCTCTTCAACCAATATTTATTATCCTATTAATTTCTTCTTCGACATAGATCTTGCTTGGTACTGTCCCACGCAAATGTAATAATTAGTTACTTCTGCAATGGTTTTAACAAGTGTAACAACTAAGTAAAATAATGCATTGCATTGATTATGATACGCCTTCCAACATACCAGAAATCATTACTCAAGTTATGCGGATAATGGTTGTGGAATTAATCTCACTCTTATGCCCTGACCTTTGACCCAATTTCGATGATATTATACATCATTGGTTCAGCATACCCTTGGAACAACATGCTAAAGTTTTGTGTCAATTGATGCATTTTATTCAAGTTATGAGGATAATGCCTGTGGAATAAATCTCGCACCTTTGACCCTATTTCGATCATATTCAACAAAACCGGTTCAGTACACTTCCAGAACAACATGCTAAAGTTTTGTCACAATCGAAGCATTTTTACGTGAGTTATAACGCATAAGGGCGATGGATTAGATCCCGTTCCAATGTCCTGATCTTTGACCCCACTTCGTCCGTTTTCAATAGGGTTGGTCTCCAGATTCTTCTCTAGAACATACTATAATTTCATCGAAATAGAACCATTTTTATGCGAGTTATCGTGCAGACAGGCAGATAGACAGGGAGACAGACAGAAGGACAAAAATGGAGCATATACGTTTCTTCAACCTACGGTTCGAAAGCGTAAAAAACATCGTTCTTGTAAAAAAAAAAAAAACTTACACAAGTTCTGTTTTGTGTAAATAAATTTGTAATCCCACTTCTTTATCCTTTTCAACAGGTTGCAGAATCGATCATATTCCGCAGATCTGTGGGAATACTGGCAAAAGGATATTTAATCAGCTGAGCAATCGTAAATTAAATAAGATCCATTAATTTTTATTCCGTCATCTTCCTAAGTACGTGATTGGAATGTGTTATGCAGTGCTTGGAAAATATGAAACCTCTCTGTCTCATTTCCTTTCCAAATTTTATGCCTGCTGTTCTGTGTAATATCTGATGATTTGGTGTTGCATTTTTTTATTGATTGTTTAAAAATCAGCTCGAGTAACTCAATGGGCTATAAGCAGTCGCCCGTGCCTAGTTTACAGCCACTTGTTCCAGGGAAGGAAGATAATCAGTGCCTTTAGACAAGTACAAAATCCATGCGTCACCGAGATTCGAACCCGGTGCCTTCACGGACGAATGGTCAGAAGCCCGCACTTAGACAACTGCGCCATCTGAGCGACAGTCTCATTTTCATAGTTGTAGTTGGTAACATAATATTAATATCTGCATAACCCATACCTCAGAGTTTCCATGACATTGTATCCGCTGATGGTTACGAGGAATTTAAATATTTCTCATACACTATAAATGCATTGTAGGTATTCAAATTTATACTCATTCGCTCTTTCGAATTTCTACCTCAGTACATGTATATGATCTATGGTTCTGTTGTTATTATTCAGCTAGAGCAAATATTACGAAATAATAAAAAATAACTCAACTCGTATTTAAAGGTAAGGTCTTCTGTGAAAATTCTGAGATACCATTTGTTCTGAATTTCCTAACAATTCCTTGGTGACATTCATGGAATGGAAGTGTTTTGTATTGCTTTGGTTGAAGAAAGCTCATACATTAAGCAAAATTATAAACATTTTATATTAACAATTAATGAGAATTCACTTCCACAAGTCAGTAAAAAAGGAGACCTTAGTCAATAAAAAAGGAGACCTTAGTCTATAAAAATAATTTATTTTCTAGATTTTCAACATTTGTCTTGGTTTAAGGAAGGTCTCAGAGCTGGCAAAACAGTCATACGAAATGTAGATCAAACACCAAAACTCAGGTATTAGGCGTCATCTGAAAAGTTGCTGAAAACTGTACAGTCAAAACAGTGATTTAGCCATTTAGCCGCGTTTCTCCTGAAAAAATATACGGACATTAAATGAAAGTTACCGGATTGTACTAAATTTTATGATATTATCCCGTCAAAGGTAAGACACACCTGTAACACAGACTTTATAATTTTTTTGCGTTTTAAACATAAAGGAAAATTCCTTTTTTTTTTCTTATTAATTTCTCTGCGGTCACTTTTTTTTCTAGAATGTCTAATACTCGTATATTCCCAAATCAAATTTCTCGATTTTTTCACCAAATTGATGATCATGTGTTCGAAGCAACACGGGAACATCAGTATAAACAATGTGACAAAAAAAGCAAGGTGTTGTGCTTGTAGTGTAACCGTAAACCTTATAGAGGACATGAAAAACCAGTTAATTTTATTGACTTTCTCATAAAATTACGAAGTGAGGTAATGAAAATATCTGTTGCTGCAAAGTGTCTGAAAAAATAATGTTGGGGTTCAGCGTCAGTTTATATGATAATAAATATCACGCAATATGGTCTGATGTATTTTATTGCATTTGATAGCTGACATAGATTCTGAATAGCATTCCAATGTTTATGAGCGTCCGACAGTATCAGCACGCACGCATCCAAATGATATTCAACCTTGGTTGATACTCGAGCAAGAATGGCCGGAGTAATGCTTATAATAGCTGCGGTGTTTCTTTCTTTCAGATGGACAAGTTTCAAAGTCTTTTCATTGCAAACTCGTGTTTTCACAACACCCCAAAGCAAGAAATCCAGTGGGACCTGGTTCGAGCTTCCTGGTGACCAAGGAATGGTTCCATTTCGTCAAGTCCTCCGTCCTGTAAAACGAACATTTAACACACCTGCATAATCATTGCAAGGTGTGGTGGTGCTTCATCCTGTTGATAGATGATGCGAACAGCTTTGTCCATGTCCTCGGTTTAAGGAAACAAAACAGCTCAAACATGTCTAGTACACGCTGCCATTGGCAGTATGTGCTGGAGGGAAAACTTTCCCAAACCCCTATCGTCTGTTAAACAGCACCAAATGTTGACCTTCGGAGAGTCTTTAATATACTCACGTATCGCGGTAAGTATTTCCCTTTCCATGTCCAGCAGCGGTGAAGAATCACACAACCGCTGACATGGAATTCGGTTCGTTCGAGAAGAGGATACGATTTTACAATGCTGAATGATGGCCGTAATTCTTCAGCATGTTGACAGCGAATACGAGTCGTCTCTGCTTGTCTTTGGGCTAGATTGAATGAAGAAGTTGAATTTTGTCAGGGAACAGGTTTAACCTTTTCCTCTCGACGTTGTGCAAGGTTGATTTCGGGAGGTCCAATTGACGACTATGCCGAATAATGAACTTTTGGGAATTCAAACGCAGGACCGCAGTATCGTTTCCACATGATCATTCATTGCCCCTGGTCTTCCTGATTTTTTTACCTTTCTCCACTCTGCCTGTCTCCTGAAACTGCTTCAAAAATCGGCAGACACTGTTCGTCTTGTGATTACCACTTCTGAAGATCTGTTGAACATATATTACGGATTGGCTTTCCGCCAACCACCAAATTCACGAAGTCATCATTATTGAACTACCTGCATCTCTCTGCCTGCATGATGAACAGCTTTAATAAAAGGCGCCGCGTTGAGTGAGGTGCTGACTGCGTACGTATTCAACGAGAAACCTGCTACAAACGCTTTGCCCAAAGGATTTCGGTCGAAAAAACATTCAAGCTTTGGTACTTCTCGTGTGCGGTAAAACAAGAGCTAAAAGCCCACCATTATTTTTCTGACACCCGTACATATTTTATTAGCAAACTCCTTAAGTGCATATATTCCGAAAAGGAAAATTAAAAGTGAAGAGATGATTTTTAATTAAATTAAAGCAATGGCAATAAAACATTAAATTACCTCCATTAAACATAAGTATTGAAACTTATCCAGTACACTATCAGAAACGTAAAACCAAAAGCTTGTAAACATGATTTTTGTAGCTTACGAAAAATGTTTTGTAGGTTGGGACATTTGTTGCTTTGCTTTTCATGTTTTCAGTATTTTTGCTATAAAATAAATTATTTAAATAAAATTTAGCTTACAAGTTTGAAAGAACGTTTGTACAAGATTTTTTAGAAATTTTTCCTATTAAATGAAATGGTAGGAAGAGAAATTTCAGACGATATAAGTGGTATATTCATTTCTTTGCAGAACAAGCGAGAACTCACAGTTTCGCTGGTTTTAATTGTCTACACTTAATGAGCAATTTGTTGATGTATTCTCTTAATTCAGGAAAATGTTTCCTTTTAACAACAGGTTAATGAGATCATCACTCATTTTGCCTGGTGTGTTTTCTTCTTTCCGCTTCGGAGCTGTCTTTTCTTTTCTTTTAAGTTTCGAGAGATGGAGGCGTCTTGTCTGGAATATTCATGGCGTGTGAAAGATTATGAAAGAGAGTAAAAGTGCAAAAATATTTATTATTTTGTGCTTTTACGGAGATAGCTATGCTGCCTGATTTTCGCAAGGTGCAACCTACCCTTCTTATTTTAGTGAATGGTGTGTGTCTTTGTAATGCGTTGTGCGCGACCATTCCTACTGTTGAATGGTTGAAAAAGTTTTAGTATTTTTATTTTGTGATGAGTTCTCCGTAGTAATCTGTGTATCCACCTCATTTTTTTTGAGGGAGGGATACATGCACTTTTGAGACCCCGACCGAGATGCAATTTGTAGTGTAGTGCATAAGGGTGCCTTGCATTCAGAAGACGAGGAAGTGAGGTTTCAAAAATATGTTTTGATTAACAATGGCATAAGTAATGAGAGTAAATCGTTTTAGAAAAAAATTAAACACATTTTTCTGGTGAAATGATGGAAAAAGCAAATGTGGCGACAAACAATGATCCTAATAGTTGTTGGCTACGAAAGTAATTAAACAAGTTAGTAAAATCATGCAATGCATTGATTATAATACGCTTTCCAACATTTCAGAAATTATTACTCAAGTTATCACTCATGTTATAAGAATAATGTCTGTGGAATAAATCTCTGTCCTGTGCCATGACCTTTGATCCCATTTCGATGTTATTCAACAGAACCGGCTTGGTATACCTCCGAAGTAACATGATAAAGTTTTGTCGTAATCGAAGCATTTTTACGTAAGTTATGAAGCATAAGGGCTATGGAATAGATCCCGCTCCTGTGTCCTAACCTTTGACCCCATTTCGCCCATTTTCAATAAGGTTTGTTGCCAGGTGGTCCCCTACCACATACTAAAATTTCATCGAAATCGAACCTTTTTTACGTTAGTTATGGCGCATAAGAGTGGTGGAATGGATCCCTCTCCTATGAACTGACCTTTGACCCCATTTCGTTCTCTTTAAATAGGGTTCCTTCCCAGGTGATCCCCTACCAGATACTAAAATTTCATCGAAATCCAACGGTTGTTACGCGAGTTATCGTGCTGACGGTCATACGCACACAACGCGTCACGTAATGAGGCAGATGGGAATCGCGACTATCTGCTAGCAAGGTGTGACGTCCTAAATCTTTAATAGGAATCTACAAACAACGCGTGACGTAATGAGAGAGATGGCCTGACCGTGCGCTAACGTTCTCAAACGCGAGTTGTGAGGTCATAAGATTTCTAAGCATTGGTAACATTAATGGAACAACGCCATCACTAAAAACGTTATAATTCGGGGTGGTTATTTAACCCACTAAACGAATTCTTCTAATGTCGAGATCAAGCTAAATCGATTTCTAGTACCAGAAAACAGTAGGTTTACAACTTTCATCAAAATTCTTAGAGCCGTTTTCAAAATAAAATGTACATACATACATACAAGAATTGCTACTTTAAGGTGGACGTCAAGTAACTTTGCTTCCTATACTTCCAATGGAAAAACTTCTGTACACATTTTCTTCACTATTAATGCTTTACCAAACGATGAAAATTTGAACATCGATTAAAATATCTTCATTTTATAACTTGCAATACTTAATATTTTCTGAAACATAACCATAATTATGCAGTTCAACATTTGTTTGTCTACTGACGTCATGAAAATACAGGTCGCGCCATCTTTTTTCTTGACAATTAATGCGCTCACAAGGATGAAAATTTGCACATCGATTAAGTTTGCTTCATTTCATAACTTGGAATACCTAATATTTTCTAAACCATAACCGTAATTATGCAATCCAATATTTTTTGTCCACTGACGTCATCAAAGTACAGGTCGCGCCATCTTTTCTCTGGTTTCAACACCACCAAAGAAAATGTTATTGATTTTTAATATAATTATGGTTATGTTTTAGAAAATATTACGTTTTCCAAGTTATAATATGAAGTTATTTTAATCGATGTTCAAATTCTCATCCTTGGGAACACATTAATTGTGAAGGAAATGTGTACAAAAATTTTTCCATTGGAAGTATAGGAAGCAAAATTACTTGACGTCCACCTAAATAATATGGGATAAGGACAATGGAATGCATCGCAATCCTATGTCCATACCTTTGACCACATTTCGTCCATTTTCAATAGGGTTCGTCCCCATTGGTCCCCTACTACATACTGAAATTTCATCGAAATCGAACCATTTTTACGCACGTTATGACGCATAAGGGCAATGGAATTCATCCCGATTTTATGTCCTGACCTTTGACCGCACTTCACCCATTTTGAATAGGGTTCGTCCCCAGGCGGTCTCCTACCACATAGCAAACTTTAATTGAAATCGAACCATATTTACGCATGTTATGACGCATAAGGGTAATGGAATGATTCCGCTCCTAGGTCGTGACCTTTGACCGCATGTGTCCCATTTTCAATAGGGTTCGTCCCTAGGTTGTCTTCTTCCACATAGTAAACTTTCATTGAAACCGAACCATATTTACGCAAGTTATGGCTCATAAGGATTATGGAATGATCCCGCTCTTACGCCGTGACCTTTGACCCCATTTGTCCCATTTTCAATAGGGTTCGTCCCCGGGTGGTCCCCTACCACATACTAAAATTTCATCGAAATCGACCCATTTTTACGCCAGTTATCATGCGGACAGACGGACGGACGGACGGACAAAGCGGGGGCATATACGCTTCTTCAACCCACGGTTGGAAAGCGTAAAAAACAACAGATACAATGCGAAATATTTTCAAATACTGTTTATTTAAAATTGGAACGCATCCCCGCAATTACATTTTCCTCATGCCATCGATAAATAATTAAATGTATAAGTAACAATATAAAAGAACAGCGTGTATATGGAGAAATATATGTTTATTTGATAAAGAAATATTTTGCCGGATTTAGTTTCTAGGAAATCTTGTTTGCGGAATTACAAACGAGCACAAAGTTTTAAGAACGAGAATGCAGCGGTTTCAGAGTTATTAGAAGAACCCGATTTATTTATGTCTGGTGTAATATGAGGTAATGTCGTAATACAAGCAAGTTTTAACGATTCCGATACATTCAGCTGAGGCTCCAGTCATAGAACGCAAGACACGACGAAATATATCTATCAGTGTTTTACCCAGGACCTATCTAAAACGCGCCGCCAGTTTGATTTTACTAACTGCCCGGCTAAAATTTAAGCGATTCGCGAGGAACAGTACGGTGTTTCCCACTAAAAACGATCGATATTAAATCGAACAAACGATGCTATCTAGGTCAGTGCGACAGGAATGTACGGCAAATACAGCTCTTATTTTGATTGGACATCAAAAGTACAGTAGATCTCAGCTTGTCCGGTACTTAATCTACTTATGCATATCTAAGTAGGTACGGTAAAAAAAAAACTTGATGTTTTTGAACATCGATGTTTGCGCTTGATATTACAAGAGCTGATGCATAAGAAAAAACATCGAAGTCTCATGACCGATGTTTGAAATTACGAAAGATCCTTCTCTTGGTGAAGTAAATGAATTTCTTTCTTGCATTCTTATAAAGAAGCAGCGTTCGGGTCCGAGTGAATTTTCAAAATGGACGTTAGATGGCAGCACAGCTGTACTCCCACCTCTGCTCCGGGTTTGCTATCTCCCCCTCCCGAGCGCGCAGTTTTGTTGTGTTGCGTAGTGTATGTCTTTTCTGCAGTGTAACCGTAAGTTATTTCTAAATGTATTTTGAACTACTATGTTCTTTCCGCGTGTTGACTTCTAGGGTAGAATCACTTGATGATGGGAATGAAGACCTCACACAAGTGTTCAAAAGAAACACGACAATTTCATTACCTAAAATGAACCTGCGTCTCCGTCGGAAAAATCATTCCAGGCGTATGGTTAATCAAAGATTGTTTTTGTTCATGGCTTGTTAATTACCGTTATTAAGTGTACTATATGCAATAATATTCATTGCAACAAAATAACCTGAAAACTTATAATGAGTAAGAAGTCAAATCAGAAAACGACACTCTTAAGTTTATTTAAGAAAAATGAAAGCACGAAAACAACAGAGCCAGCGAATTCCGACAAGGACGTTATAGATAATGGTCCATCTCAACAAACACAGTTTCCTTTAATAAAACATGTGCTCCTAAATATGGATTATCTGTTGTAAACAATGGTTTGTTTCAAATATTTAATTGGTCAGTGGTAAAAGATAATAGAATGAAGTGTTCTACAAGTATAAAATATGGAAAGATACGACCCACATCAAGCAAAAGTGACTTGGGTTACTACAGTGGCGTGCATAAACTAGGGACGAGACGGTTTTTCGAATGTAACGTCTTGCAGAAGTGCTCCACATCGACTCAAATCATACCATAAGATCCCTAAGATGTAAGAATATATGACAAGTGAGTAAAACCATCTAAACAAGGAATCCAAAGGATACAAAGGCACTTTATTGAAAAGGTAGCTACGAGCACAACTGGACAGAAGACAGAAACGTCCATGTCACAGGCGGCTGCCAAGGAAAATCCAGTCTTTAGTAGAGGATATGATCACCCCTGACTGCGTTGCAGGATTTACAACGTCTGTCCATGCTGAGGACGAGGTTTTCAAGGAGCTGTTGAGGCATGACGGCCCAGTCTTCTTGTAGCGCCAATAGCAACTGCGGAATCGTTGCTGGCGACGTGCTGCCTAGAGTCTCCCGAGAAGATCCTACACCTGTTCGATTGGATTTAGGTCCGGGAACCTTGCGGGCCAATCCATGCGTTGTATAGCTTCACTCTCCAACAGCTCTGCGACAGATACTGCACGATGAGGTGTAGCGTTGTAGACCATGAAGAGGAACTCAGGACCCACAGCACCTCTAAACAGATGCACGTGAGGCAGGAGAACCTCGGTACAATACCGTACACCAGTGACTGAACCTCCTTGGAAGATGTGGAGGTCAGTACGGCTACCAAACATAATACCGCCCCAAACGATAACTCGGCCACCTCCAAACCGGTCCCTTTCGATGGCGTTGGAGGTGCGATTGCGTGTTCCCTGCTCTCTCCAGATGTGTATACGTCCAGAATCGTTCGTCAGACTAAATCCGCTCTCATCCGTAAAGCGAACTCGACCCCATTGCTAATGTGTCCAGTTCTTGTGTTCCTGGCACCACAGAAACCACCGTCTCCGATTAGCAGGCGTTAATGGCACACACCGTACTGGTCGTCGTGCAAATAGACCACCTTTGTGCAGCCTCCTGGCCACGGTAAAAGGCGATAACGGACGTCCAGTTGTCTGTTGAATGTGCCTTGCGATTTCTCCTGCTGTCTGCCGTCTGTCTCTTCTCGCCTGCTGGACAATATACCGGTCGCCCACCGCCGTGGTTGCTCGTGGACGACCACTACTAAACTCTCGGACAGCTGTTCCTGTCGTTTGAAATGCTCTCCAATCTCGTGAAACTATGCTGCGATAGATCCCGAACTCCTCGGTCACACTAGTCACACTTCGACCTTCTTCCAACTTCCCAATGACGCTACCTCGGGTAAAGTCATTCAGATATCGTCTAGTGGATTGCCTGTTGGCCATATCACATGGTGGCAGCAACTCGACGTCGTTCAAATCGATGTACACCGTGCAATAGCATTCACCGAAATGGGTAGCGTACACCGCCCGTGTTCTTTTTACCCTTCCAAGACCCCACTCCCGTCATGCTGCATATATGCACATGCCGTACCGTACCGGACTCTAGTGTATCTTATGAGTGGTCTTTCGGTCCGTTCTGCCTGCTCGTTCCGCTGTTACGCTAATTTCTCCTCTTGGACCGTAAGTTTTGCACACCACTGTATTTCGTGCAAAAAGCTTCGAAAGAAAGTTCAATTGACCATGAACATAGCAAGTTACACGCTGATCCCTGTTCAGATAGTATTCAAAAACTTATACGTGACGAAACTGGATTAGGACAAATTCAACGATCAATATCACTTTTGAGCAACTTGCAAAAGTACTCTTTTTTGGGAGCTTTAAAAAATATGTCTTTATCCGCAAAAAACTTACTACCACACTGCACTGTACAAAAAATTGCTTCAACATTGTAAGGCTATGGGTTGTACATGTTTAAACCATCTTGGTATTGGAAAACAAAAACATTATATTTCGGAAAGCATAATGTATGAATTACTCGGTATTTTAGCTTCAAAAATTAAATGTGAAATATTAAAGAATGTGCATTCAGCAGATTATTCCAGCGTTCTATGTTGTAAAACAACAGATATCTCAGTTTTGAAGCAGCGTATGATATACACTGAAAAGCAATTGAATTAGAGACAGCTGACGTTATGCAAATGTTGCGTTGTGGGCGGCCCTGTAAACGGGAAGGACGTGACGTGTGCAGCGATCCGGCAATATAAGGAGTGATGCGATGGGAATCAGTAAGAATCGGACGTAGTATGGGTAAGACGAATGATCTAAGTACATTTGATCGTGGGCAAACTGTCGGAGCCCAACGAATGGGTCACTCCATCTCGGAAGTCGTGCAGGCACTGGGATTTTCACGAGCCACTGTTTCACGGGTGCACTGTGATAACATAGAATACGGCAAAACCATCCCTGCAAGGGCGAACTGCCGTGGATAACAGCGTGTGGATAAACGGGGTCATCGTCGGCTAGCTCACATTCTAACAGCGCATAGATGGGCCACAGTGCAAGAAATCACGCAGCATTTTAACGCTGGTAACTAAAAACGTGTAAGCATCTACACCATCAAGAACCATCTCCTTGCTATGGGGTTTAGAAGCCATCGTACCACGAGGATACCGCTGCTGACCGCACATCACAAGGTACAAAGATTAGCATGGGCGCAGGAACATCGCCCCTGAACCCTAGATATGTGGAAAAATGTTGCCTGTACTGATAAGGTGACATTCGCGTTGTTACATGCGGATGGCAGGATACGAGTACGGCGCAAAACACATGAAACGATGGATCATTCTTGCCAGCAGGATACTCTTCAAGCTTATGGATGTGGTATTCTCGTCTATGCATTGTTTACGTGGACTGAAATGGGACCCCTGATACGTGTGACATCGCCCCTCACAGGTCAACGTTACCGGTATGTCATGGACGACCATTTGCTCCCGTTTGTACGTCTTTAACACCCCACTGGGGACTTAATCCTGCAACAAACAATGCACCGTGCCAACACTCCCGAATTCCATCCGAATGGTTGGATGAACACTCCACCAACGTGACCTCGCTTCCTTGGCTAGTTAGGTCACCTGACCTCAATTCCATCGAGCTCATCTGGGATGCTATCGAGAAAGATGTTCAAGGCTCTGACCCCTATCCATCAAATCTTCGTGAACTGTAGGAGCAGGTTCTAAGGTCGTAGATCCGCATGGCTTCCCAACGCTTCTGGAGTCTTGTAGAGTCCGTGCCGAGACGAATCGCCGCCGGCATCAGGGCGAAATTTGGTGCTACACGTTACTAGACAGGTATTCCTAATTCAATTGCTCTTCAGTGTATATTAAATATGTTGGCCATCTGAAGAAAGAGATTAGCGTTAGTTTTATAACAACTTTTAATATCATTGATGACAAATCGGAAACTATAACTAACAAAATTTTGATACACTTGGAAATATAGGGGCTAAAACATCTAACTCGGTGGGTCTAGGATCTGATGGAACAGTTGTCATGATCGGAATCATAATGGAGTAGCAGAAATAATCAAACATGAAACAGATGGACTCCTAGTCAACTGTCGTTGTATAAACCACCGCCTGGCCCTAGTTAGCGCTCAAGTAGGCCCTAAGGTGCCTTATTTAGTCACATTTAATGATACCTTAAGACAACTTTTGTTCTTCTTCCAAAATTCCTCTGGTATGAGCGCTGGTTTAACTGAAATCCATAATACCCTGAACAGCCCTGAAATTAAACTTAAAATGGCTAGTGACACTAGGTGGCTGTCTGTTAACTTTGATGCTCAATCCTTAAGAGAATCCTTGTTAAGTGTCATTGCTGCACTCGAAAGAGTGGCCACTGAAAGAAATGACATCACAGTTGAATATTTAAGCAAATATATGAGAACACCCAATTTCATAACTTATGATGTTTTCAGATGCGTTACTTCTTTTGTCTAAACTGTCTAAACTTTGGAAAAGGCAAAACGTTAATTAATTTAACAGAAATAGATCCGATTCTACAAGCCACAAACTGTGCATTATGGAATTGAAAGATACCCCTGCTCATCATTTTAAAAATCTCCATCTACATCTTGCAAGTGAATGATTAGACATTCGTATTGATTGTTCAGATGTTAATGATATAAATTTTAAACCTGCAATCTATGAAAAATATACAGACACACTTATAAAGCACATAGAAGCAAGATTTCCAGATATTCCAATCATTTTCTGCTTTTCAAGAGTTTTCAACCCCAAGAGGCATGATGAAAAGGAGGCTTCCGAGATTCATTTTTAACATTATCCAAAAAATAGAAGTTCCGTAATCTTAAACTATTAAAATAGTAAACTAGAATGGGCAATTGCATCAAAATTGTTTAAAGGACAGACATACACAAATTTATATTCTAAATCAGTAATATTTTAATTTCCAACAAAACCAGAGCTCAAAAAATATTTTTCAAATTTAGCAAAACTAGCTGCCTATTGGACTGGCTATAACTGAAAACACAGGTGAATGTAAAATGGAATTTTCTACTCTGAAACGAATTAAAACCTGTTTAAGGAATTGCATGAAGCAGAGCACACTCAATAAACTGATGCAGATTTCAGTAGAGGAACCAGATCCAACAGACTTTGATTATGGAAAAAGGTGCCGACAACTGGGACTGTAGGAAAATTTTATATCTAAAATGTTTATCTTGAGTTAAAATCACTACACATGAGGATTTCAACGATTTTCATAGCTAATTTTTTTAATAATTTCTACTAACTTTTTTTCAACGTTATTAAAACATTCTATTTTGTACCTTAATTGTTACATTTAGTATATTCATGTATATGTGTTGGAATTTTCACTTAAACAATATAAAATATCCAGTATTAAAATTTTTAAATGTTTCCTTCCACAAATTATCATTAAAGTAGTATATGTTAAATTATGCAATTAAGTTTTGTTCTAGATCGCTTAAGTGACACTTACAAGTAACAGAAAATTTTTTAATTCATGTGAAAAAAATTACACGGCCCCCACCAGGGTGCTTTACAATGACACACGGCTGGAAATATTTTCTGGAGAGAACACTGTCCGAGATGTGTCCGTTGATCCTGGGAGCTCAAAGGGCTCCTCCTGCAAATTGTATTTGTAATAGTAACCTAGGAAACCAACAAGGAGCGAAATGCCAAATGAGAGCTGGGTTACTATGTTGACATAAAATTATCTGCAGTGTATTGTAATCTAATTGCACGTGTACATGCACTTGTAATTACTTCTTACATATGAACATTTTGCCCGCATTACCACAGATAGTTCATACACTCTTACATGCACTTCATTTTTCTCATATTAACTCTATGCCCTCATGCAAAACATGTTATTTCACTTTGAATTCGATGGCTCACCTTTAGTCCTCTCTTTGCTTTTTCTATTCGGTATTGTTTTGGGCTGATTCATTGCTGCTGTGCCTTACATTATACACAGTACAACAGCTTATGCTTTATATACACTTGCATTTCTTTGTCTGTCGCCCATTTCACTGGAGTTCTAAGAGCATCCAGTATTTTTGCCTCTAAGTGTTCCGATCCATTTATTTAAGCAAATAAAAAATATCACTCTTATTTAATTTATTAAAATGGTTCGTGGTGCTTCGACTTGGCTGTGTGCTACGTGCACTTAGCATGCTTCCAAGTGATGTTATCACATTGTAAAATCTTAAGTTCAGAAGTAACTTATATTTACTAGTTGCCTCTCTGTTTTACCTGCTGTCAGGATAATTACATTTAATAACTTTTTTTCGTACTGTTTCAGTGTCCAATCGCAAGTTACTTCAGATATCGGTTGTTCTAAGCTTTAAAACGAGTGATATTAGATTTTCGCATGTCCCTCAGGTCGGAGAGAGACCTTAGTGTTGACTCATTTTAATTCACTGATTAATTGTTTTACTAATTTGGGATCTGACTAGTTTTCCTGCAGCATTACAATTTAAAATGATTTGCTACAATTAACAGAATGTATTTGATTTTAGAAGCTACATTTGTTATTTCCCATGTGTGCTATATTCTATGAGAAAAATGGGCACCAGGATGTGCAATTATCATGTCTAAGCTTACCTTTGCTGAGCCACTATTACAGAACCTGATACGCTTGTCAATTTTATTAATTTAATTGTAGGGCTCACTATGATGTTCGATTTACTGTTCTTCGAGCTGTATGGGGTTCAACAGGTCCCACTTTTTAACCTATTATCCCAGAACAGATTTTTCATCATTAGTCCATACTTCTCTCACTCTTACCTGCGAAACATGTATTTGCTTGGTTCTGTATGTACCTTACTTAAAGAGATTAACTGTCGCAGTGCTTATATGCATATTCAGACTTTTCACTTTTCACAAAAATGAGATCTCAGCGGTTTTATGGCTAGCGGTATTAATGCAGCTCGTTGGGTGTTTACAGTAAATCTCATGAGTGCGTTTTAGAAGGTTCTTTTCCTTTTTTTTTAATGTAAATTTTCTATTGTTCTTTGGCACGGGGAGCAGCTTGGGATGTTGAAAGAAGCACATGAAAACAAAACAGCGCTAACACGGTTGCGCATTGGTCTAAGTGATGGGTTCAGACCATTCGTACGAGGGTTTCTTGTTCGAATCCTCGTAAAGATTAATTAATGAAGGAAGAAATACTCCTCATGATACGTGTGAAATCTATAGAATATTTAAATGAAACAGAATATAAATTCTGAATTTGCTTGTAACACTTACTGGTCATCCGTGTAACATGGGTGGCGTAACGGTTAGCATACTCGAACGGAAATCGGAGTTCCGGTTTCGATTCCCTCTGCAGGGCGATGAAATTTTTAAGTTTTCTGAGAGGTGTACATGAATGACCAGTAAGTTGTACATGCAAATTTAGAATTTATATTCTGTTTTTCTTTTAATATTCTATAGATTTCACACGTATTATAAGGAATATTTCTTCCTTCATAGATTTATATGTGGCACTAGTGATTTCCGGCCTACATGCGTTTCTGAATGGGTATTGGTCAGAACGCTATGAGGAAGCAAGGATGCTTTGACTGCGAAAATCTGTTATGTTCAGATTCCCAAGCTAAGTTTGCTTAGTATTAGTTGCATGGAACTTCACTGTCATGGTTGGTCAAAGGTTAGCATAGTTAAACGGCAATCGGAGATGTGGCTTTGATTTCCATGCCAGGACGATGAAATTTTCAAGTTTCTGAGAGATGTTACAGTACGTTTTACAAGGAAATTAAAAATTTAAATTCGGTTCGCTTTAAATATTCTGGTGAAGATTAAATGTTGTGTTTGTCTTAAAGCATTCTGACTCTCTCCCTTCCCTAAATTAAAGACTGACGACGGTTTACTGTCCATCGAGTTGCACACGGAGGTCCTACACGCTTAACAAACAACATAAAAACGACACTGGACAAAAATGGAATGGTTCCAGGTATGAGTTAAATCTTTTTAAGTGTTGAATATCAATCGCTAGAAGAACAGTGCTGCATATATGACACTAAACCCTATATATAAAGCTTATACAACTGACAAGCCAACGAGATTGAAAGTATTATGGTTCGGAAGAGGTGAGGCCTATAAATGATACATTTCTTGGCTAAGCACCATTTTCTTTCTTAAATATAGCACAGAAATTTATAATACGCTAATATAAAACACGGTATGCAGCATCAAATGCATGCTGCATGTGAAGCAGATCGTTTGAAATCGTAGCAAGGGTGGATCTCCAGAACTAATACGCCGCCCCGGTGGCGCAGTGGTCTAAGCGATGGCCTCTGATCATTCGTCCGAACGGGGTCCGGGTTAGAATCCCGGTGAGGCATGGATGTTGTGTTTGTCTTACGGCACTGGCTCTCTCCCTTCCCTGGAACCAGTGACCGTAAATTAGGGACGGGCAACTGCTTATAGCCCATTGAGTTGCTCACGGTGGTCGTTAAACCTCCATTCAAAAAAAAAAAAAAACTAATACAAATTCAGGATGTACTATAAAATGGATGCTGCAGAGTAAAGCAACTTGTTCTGAGAAATGGGGCAGCAGGAATACGAGGGAGAGCCCAAATAAGAGAAAATGAGGGTCAATGTATGCAGATGAACTGACACCTCTATAATTAGAGCACTTAGAAAGAAGATCAGAACACGTAGGATACAGGCAAGGGTTATGGAAACATGTCACTAGGGCTCCAGTGAAAGGGTGATAGACAGAGAAAAGTAAGTGCATGTAAGACATCATATCTTTTATGAAATGAAATGTTACCGTGCAACATCCCCCAACAATGTCAGGGAAAAAAGCAGGGAAAAGTGTAGATGTGATCCACACAATTCTTTGTAAAATCAGAATGCGTTGAAGTGAGGGCAAAGTGTTCATATTAGGGACGAGAAAGGCATGTACCAAACGCGAATGTAATGGACTAATCACGTCACCGCATTATAGAGTGCAGATGCTTTTGTCAATGCAGTAAATGTAATTTTAGAATGCTATCCGCCACTTGGCAATCCTGGCTGTTTCCTAGGTTAGTTTTACAGACGCAATTTGCAGACTGACCCTTAAGGACTCCCAGCATCGACGAATGGTATTGGATATGATGTCTGCTGTCTTGGCGTGTGTTCATCTACATTTCAAAACCTACCTGCACCTCTCGGTGAATTTTAAAGCTGCTTGTATTAAAACATTACCCCATATTATACAAAATTTCAAACAAATGGTTTCTTATACTTTGAAACCACTGTACTCACATTCTTAGAAGTTTTATTTGTGTTGAAATTCCGTAAAAATTATGTCTTTAAAAGTCCTGAACCAATTTCTTTATCAAATAAATGTAGGATTCTCTGTTTACAAATTGCTCTTTTATTTTGTTAATCATAAAATTTATCATTTTCGATGGCATGAGGAAAACGTGGTGGCTGGACAATGTTCTGATTTTTCAAGTTTTAAATTAAGAGTATTTGGAAATATTTCGCATTGTATCCGTTTCATTTTTACTTCCGTAGAAAACAACTATGATGATCGTTTGTTGTGACACCCTTAGTCAGTATATTCCTCACGTCATTTCACGAGTCAACATTTGCTACCATTTTGCTAAAACAAACTGACAGTACTATCAACACCATTAATATCCAGAATTTAGCTCAGAAACTCACTTCCCGCATATCATTTGCAGGAAGCGTTTTAAAATTTAAAGTAAACTTCCAGATCTTGTGGCAACATTTGTCAATTATTTAAAATAATTATTTTACGAGGAAAATACTGGTTTGTAAACAATCGAATACACAAGGGTGAATATATTCCAAATAGGTGGAGATAAAGTAAATATACGATGTTATCGCTCTATCCACGTTATTTTATAAAAAAAGAATATCAACTGAAAAATTGTTCATCCGGTGTCGGATGAGCAATTTTTCAGTTGCTATTCGTTGTTTATAAAACAACATGGACAGAGCGAAGACATCGTATATTTACACAAGGGTACTGAAACTGGAAATGTATTTTCCATAAACAAGAATAATCATATTTTAATTTCTTTTGGTGTTCTGTTTTCGATATTACACACAGTTATTTTTAAAATTTGCATGGCATGAAATTCGTGATTTTTTCAATTATTTAATTTAGCTAAGGATCGTTTCATCACAATTAATTTCCCTTTCCGAATATGTGCGACGGAGATTGTTATTACAATGATGTATTAAACGAAAGCATTGAAAATGGGCAAGTAATTTGGCACTTTTTACAGAAATGGAATGACAAAATTCATATTATGGCATCTATCGGAAATGCACCTTAATATATCAGAACTGGAATTTTATAATTTCAAACATATAAAGTGAACTCAAGAAAAATCTATTTTACCTGCAATGGTAAAATTTTGCTGCTCTCTAAAAGCTAAGTTTTCAAGAACTAAACGCCAAAAGTGCCTGAACATATTATTGGATTTAAGACCCATTATCGCCTAACCGATACTTTGTGTATGTTTCTAATTGTGTTGGTGTGTTTTCAAAATTTGCATTATTGTAAGGAGTATCACATTCCTCGGTAGTAAAACGATAACTTCTGTCTGGAAATAACTTCTGTCGATAACTTCTGTCTGGTGCAAGGATGTCCCACTAATAAGAACGGAATGAGACGAAACATTAAAGAGTCTAACAGACACCAATCAGTCCAATATAAATGCCAGTTGCAAACCCTTACCCAGTGTTTAAAAACCTAAAGTTTTACATATTTTCTTTAAATTTTCGTGCGCATTATCATACGAACTTTGGTTGGAAGCGCCGAGTGTTTACTTTATGCAAGACGGCATAATTAAGATAAAATTCGGAAAATATTAAAGTGCTCTGCATATTTCGACCGAACTGCAATGATCTATCTCTCTATCAGGAACAACTCTAGCAATACGTTCACTTAGTAAAAAATCCGTAAATAACCGTATGGTTTGTTAAACTTTATCCTAATTAAAACATTAGTTGTTCATTTCAAGCATGTAGCGGTATTTGTTATTTTGTGTTTTTCTCAGCTCATTAATGCCTTTTGCCCGTAAAATAAAACCGTAGTTTCCGACGAACGCCTTTGTAAGTGATTTTTCCTGAATTTCCTCAAATGTTTTAAATGCATGAAATCTTTTCTTATGCACAAAAGCTTAATAGAGAGACTCAATTTTTAATAGAAGTTGATTAATAATTCATGGAATATGTACATTTAATGACTATTTAAAAATCCGGATACGAAAGTTATCATGGTACTTTGTAATTTATATGCAAATATTGTTCGTTGGTTTTCCCCAATTAGGTTAGAATGAAATAAAATGTCGACGTCAACAAATCCTACTTTTATACACTGCTGGACAATTGCTAAGGACGGATCATAAACGGCTATATAGCGCATAAAAAGTAAGTGTGGTTAGATGCCAAGTGAAATAAAATAAAGTCAGAATGCCAGGACATTACAAGAAAGACCATTTATTGTGCTCTGAAATCCAGAAGGCTTTGGAACGTGTTCAAGGGACAAACAGGCCATTTTGTGCAGAATACGTAAACGTGAAAATATGAAATTACCGTCCGCAGGCGTTCCGGCGTAAGACGTCAATACGGGATATGGCCACCATGGAGGGCGATGCAAGATTCCACACGTCGTGTCATGCTTTGCACAACATTATCAAGCAGCTGTTCGGGTAATTTCTCATTCCTCTGTCAGTGCACGGATAAGGGTGTCTTTGTTTATTGGAGGGCATTAGCGACCAGCAAGACTCCTCCCCAAAGCATCCCACACATTTTCGATGGGATTCAGATCTGGAGAGCGTGCTGGCCATACGAGGCGTTGAATATCCTCGCTCTCAAGACACTCCTGGACAGCGACTGTTCGATGACATGTTGCGTTTTCGTCCATTAAAAGTAATCTATCCCCGACAGCACCACGGAAAATGCGAACATGAGGTAGCAGAAAATCATTAATGTATCGTTGGCCAGTCATAGTCCCAGTTGGAAGCACATAGAGGGACGTACGGCCATTGATCATGATGCCAGACCATACCATGACACTACATGTCGGATATCCGTCCCTTTCCTGTATGTTTACTGGACAATATGCAGTACCACTATCACACCAGATCAGTTGTCGTCGACAATCAGACGATAGACTATATCTACTCTCATCTGAGAAGAGGACAGCAGACCAGTCGTTATCAGTCCAATTGCGATGTTGATGGCACCATTGCAAACGGGCGGTACGGTGACGTCTGGACAATGGGATGCACACAACAGGACGGCGGGCGTATAGTCCTCCTTCATCCAAACGTCTGGCGACAGTTTTTCGGGAGATCCGCTTGCCAGTAGCAGCCATAAACTGATTTGCTATCTCACTAGCTGTGCTGCGCCGGTATATTTTTGTTGATAGCACTATGTACCGATCTTCTGCAGGTGTCGTACTGCGAACACGACCTCCCCGCGACGTTTGCTACACTCTCAATTTGTTTGAAATGATTTCCAAAGCCTTGAAACAACACTGTGGCTGACGTCGAACTCCCTGGCAACATCTGTTATTTTTCGTCCTTCTTCAATCTTGCCAATAATACGGCTACGCGTAAAATCATCTAGGTGATGTCGGGAAGACATACTGAAACTTGCAAGTTCGTCAATTGATTTTTTCCCTTTCAACTTTGTGTTTGAACAACAACGGTCAATACGCGTCAAATCCTTTTTATCTCTTATCAGCGCTATGACGTCACGAACATGTTCGGCAATCCAAATTTTGCATACGCACAACACGTCTTACTGTATCCCGCACTTATGCTAATTTCCACATTTTTCTGCCTTCCAATTTTATGGTTGCTATCGTTGCTATTGTCATCCGTCCTTAGCAATTGTCCGGCAGTGTATTGCATTAAGTTACAATTCGCCTATTCCTGAGATATGATGCGATACCCTATACATCCTCCTAAATGTCCAAATTGTGGAGTGGGGTGAATAGAAGAAACAATCATCTACGCTAAATGACCTCAGGAAACTGTCTTTGAAACTTTAAGTTTTACATGGTGTTTTCAATCAAAATCTTTCTCAGTAGCATTAAACCGCATTTCTGAAATCGTATAGGCAGCGATGTTCCAAAATATTATGACCAGCGAATCTTTTGCAAATCGTAGCACCATGAGGTAAAAAAACTGCGCCAGGGATGGTTTATCATAAAACGGTGTAAATAACATCTGACATTAAGTTCTCTTATTCACTGTGTATTCTTCTTCTTCGGAACAGAAAGGCCACAGACCTAAGGGAGTCTGATAGGGAAACAGTTGTATGGACAGACGACAGGATCAGAGCTTTACCGAGGCTACCGATAATGTTAATATTGGTGAAGCGAGTATTTTACCTTAATGATTGGACGAATGTCCTCAGCTCTGATGAATCCCGTTTCGTGATACACCATGTGGACGGTAGGTTACATGCGCGTTGTTTACTGTGGGAAGTTTCGCACAATGAATAAACCGTGGGATTAAAACAAGCCTTTCGGAATTGTTCTGCTGAGAAACTTTGTGTTCAGTCTTTCATACGCAGAAAATTAGGACTTTTACTAATTACCTAAACTCTATTGTAGACCAGATCTTGCATGTCAAATATACTCCTGTCTAGTACAGCCTTCTTTTAGCAAGACAATGCACCAATTCAGAATTTCCGACTTGTTCGAGATTGGTTCGCGGAGCTTGGAGAAGGCTTCCAAGCGCTGCATTAGCTACCAAATTCTCCAAAGATCAATTTAATCGATCATTGGCCGTTTGTTTTGGTACAGCAATTTCTATCTGCGGAGACTCAACCATATAACTTACAAAACTTAAATAATATGATCGCAACGTTTTGGTACCAGTTATCAAAGACACCTTTAAGAAACTTGTACAGATATATAAGCGGCACCTGGTAAACCAAGATCATATTAGGCAGGCAGTCAGACGTTTTTGGCTCTTCGTTACGCACAGTGTACGATAATTATATCGGCAACTTTGCTTGAACATAACAGTATCCTTGAAGGACTCTTCCTTATAATTTAGGTATTATTTGAAATAGAAAATATAAATGACAATTTTTCCTGATAATCATATACAATTAAGACGCTAACAGTATGACACACGTACAGTGTCAAAACGATATTAAAGCAGTTTCCAATCAGGATGGAGATTGCTCGTATCTGTTTCTATTATAGCAAAAATAACTCTTTGTTTCGTAACATAATGTCAGTCATAGTAGTTCTCTAAAAATGGTCTCTAACCTAACCCTGGAGAAGCAAAAACAATGAGGATGTTGGCACAAAAATTGCGCCCATACTTTCATCAGATACAAGTAAACGGCCTTCACTAGCGCTCAATAAATTGAAATGAAGTTGTAACATTAAAATATTTCTTAAAAAATGGCTTGTTTCTCAACTCTGAAATCTGCAGAATATGAGTTTTGTAGATATAAGTTCTTTGTGATCCTGGATTTTCAACCTCTTCTTTTCGTTGCTTCATTTGGTTTTCTTTTAGAACGAAACGAAAGTAGAATGGTCGCAAAGCTACGTGTTGGATCTGAATCCAGAAAAGAATGCAAAGCATTGAGGATTTTAAGAATTTCCACATTTTTAACTAGATACAAAATAACCGATCGCTTGCACTGATGCAGAGTTTTCGTAACCAAAAAGATTAAAATTGTGGTTTTTATACATGATCCCTAAAAATTCCTAAATGTGTTGTGGAATTATTTTTAATCACGAATCAAGTGAAAAACAAGAACAAAAAACAATAAGAATAATTGTATTGCAAGAAAACAACAAGTAGTACAATGTAAAAGAATTTCAAATGAAATTTCATGTTTTACCGAGTTCACGGTTGTTCTCAGACGAATCCTTATTCTGGTGAAACTATTCTTTAAGTATTTTCCTTAGGGACACAGATTGACAAGGCTATTGGAAACAAAGATAGGTAAATTATTTATGTGAAATTTACTTAAGTAAATTTGACCGAAATTCAATGTTCTGATCGATATAATATTCTGTAACTGAAAGAGAAAAAGTGAAGTCCAATTACCAAGAAAATTATAACTAACCGTCTGTTGTTTTACAAAGCAGCAAATACTAATCGCTTTCAGTTTTCACCGTGGTCTTGCTTATAGAATTAAAACATGTAAGATCGCTTTTCGTTATGGTAAACAATAAGAGATATTCAAATTTTCTCCAAAATTTTTCATAATGACTATTAAACTAAAAATGAAGAAAATTAACTTTACTACAACTTCAAGTAAACTGAAATTTATTTCTTAATTGTTTTATTCCATAATATTATTTTAAATAAGCTGATGACATCAGTAAGCTTTCTTGGTTCTTTTACAGTCTGGACCATTGAAAAAATAGCTCTTTCATTTGCCTGGGAATTATTTGTTCTAGATTTTGTACTTATTGTCACATCATGTTCATCCATTTTCAAGCATCTTTCCTATTTATCTGGCACGGATATTTTTCGTGAAAATAGAAAACATTTGGTTGAATAATACAGTATTGGAGGTTTAAATTAACATTTGCTGAACCTTTGAAAGAGATGCTTTAGTGAAAGAAATTGCCTTTCGCTTGTTCTCATCCTTTCTACGAAGCATAGCCAAATTTGGTTAGTTCTTTTCCTTGACATTAAAGCCATTCTTACATTTTAAAATTTTAAGAATGTATGCTGCAAAAAATGTAATCTCGTATATAAGGCAAAACTCGAAAAATATAGGAAACAACATATCAAACCATGGCACCAAACATATATAAAATAACAAATTAGCTCCAAATTTGGTTAGTAAGAAGTAGAAACACGAATCACAAAGATATCTGCAGTCTGATCGCTGAAGAGCGATGCCTGTAAGTGACTTCTTAGCATGAGTAACAGACATAGCTCCTGCAACACGAGGAAAAGTTTTGGCGAGCTGCCAAAAGATCAGGAGATTAGCAGCCATTCATCGTCCTCAATAAAACGTTGTTCATTATGAACAATTGATGCAAAGCATTTTAGTCAATAGCATTCAAGTTTCATTCCCATTTCTTAAATGTCACCGTAACGCCTAGCTATATTCTAGTTTCATTCCCATTTCTTAAATGTCACCGTAACGCCTAGCTAAAAGCTCATTGCTCACTACATAACTGGTAAGATTTTTAATTCCCGACATTACATTTCTTATTGGGAATTCGTTTCCCAACTAATGGCGGCGGAACAAATTTAACGAGATACGATTTCTGTCGGTGCCGTAGCAATGGCTGATTGATTGGTCATGCACAGCGAGGGGATTGAACTGTTCACTATTAACGGTGAAGATCCATTTGTTGTTAAAGAATCGTTCCCGAATATCCCTGCGCAATGTGCACAAACTGAACCGGAAATAAAGTAATACGTACTTAAAAATGAGTTATATGTTCGGAAAGAAGTAATCCCTAGGCAATGGGAAATAAAGTAATCCATCAGAATGGTAATGAAAAACTCTCGCAACACTTAAGAAAAGAATGGATCAAAGAGCAGTTACACTGTAAGAAGCGACTGTCTTTTGCAGTAAATTGTAAAAATTTCGTGGAGGACCTAAAACACGCAAATTAATAGTGTTATATGTCAAATTTAGTCACAAAACAATTGGTTAAAAATCTAAACTGAAAGGGACACGCTTCTCTTAAGACAGAACGTTGTGGGAACGATTGCTTGCTTTGTGGATCAGAATTGTAATATTGTAAGAGACACTAAGAGTGATAACTGAAATATTTTAAGCCATAAAAGTGTAGGTAGTGTCGATTTCTGCAACATAACTTATTAATAGATTTAATAGATTGTGAATAAGTGTTTGGAGTATGTAATTTATAAAACGGAGAAGTCGATGTAAATCCTTATTTTGCCAAAGATGTTGGCATATGAATCATTCACGCGGACCCTCTCGAGTTTCTAGAAAACGAAATATGTCTTCCAAAAGCAGTTACAAGACGTTTTTATTTATTGTTAGGCTCAAGGTATTTATTGTGATCTCTTTAATTGCACACGATGGTATGACTTTCTCTTTCTTTCTCCAGCGTTTGTAAGCGTTGATACAGTAAAACATTATGTAAGCTACGTACAGAACATTCATGTGATTTATTGTAATTAGTTCTTCTTTTTAAAAATTAAACTCTACCCCTCAACATACATGACGCTGCATGGTAAACATTTCCCTTTTTAGAAACACGGCGTGAAAGCCATGAAATACGTGCTGCCCTTCACAAACTTATCATCTCATATTCGCAGAACTATAGACAATGTTTGGGTCACTAACGCAAAACATTCACATAAAATGCACCGTTTCGTGTTCCCTTGTGTATCTTTATTTCATTGTTTCTTTCCGATGTATTTATTTTTCGTTTCTTCTGGGTTCGAATTCATATTACTCTACTCATTGATTACACACCAAAATATTTGCAGGACACAATGTTTTCTAATCTGAAAAGAAAGACGCATATTGCTGTGTCAGCTTTGTATATTTGATGCGATATTGGAAACTCTAGGTTTTTGAAATTTTCGTCGCTGAGTGCAACCATTCCATTAATTGTGAGGCGCCAACCTCCACACAGAAATTTAGATGTGCACTTTTTTCACCAAAATCATATTTTAGGTTTAAAAAACCCATGTTTTGTGACTAAGCAGCATTTTAGTTTTTTTATCTATGTTACAACAATCAGACAATTTTCCACACACAATTAACACTTCAGCTTTTAAATCCTGCATTTCACCAAACCTATTTAATGCTGTTTTGAATTACCGAGCAATTAAGCTTCATACTAACTGTTGTTGAGCACTCTTAGACTTCTTGCGGAAAAAAGCTAATTTAATAATACTTTCTTTTTTAAAATAAATACCGAAAACATATTTAAACTACATTGCTGACCACCCAAAATGCAACACCAAGAAGGAAGCATTCGATTGGCTTGAAATTCGCAGCCTGCGTCGACCGCGAGAGGACATGCAAACGATTAGCATTGCAGGGCATATGCAAAACATGTGCGCCCGGCACGCCACCGAGAAGCACTAGAAGAAGGGTGCACAGAAGGCGGGGTGTAAGTAGTGGAACTGTGTTGTGCCGCCGGACCTGTGCGAGGGAAGATTCCTGATGACTCGTCGCAGAATACGGCAGTCATTCCAGCACGTTCCGGAGTTCAACAGAGGACACATAGTGGCTTATCGTGACAGCGGTTTATCGTACCGAGGCATCGGCGCCCGTGTGGAACGACATCCAGCCACAGTGAGTCGTGTATGGATTCAGTGTTTGCGGGAGGGACGGACGAACCGACGTAAGCGATTGCCGAAGCCGCGGCACACCACCGTATGAGAGAACCGGCATGTTGTGCGACGGGCATTGAAAGCTCACACCGCCACATCACGAAAAGAATTAGGGTGTGTTGCGTAACAACCTGTGTCAGTACGTAACGTTCGACGTCGTCTGCAGGAGCGGGTACTTGTCGCGCGGCGCCATTGCTCCGATTACCATTGACGTTACACCACCAGCGAGTGCGGCGTCAGTGGGCCGTTGAACGCCGCACCTGGGCTACGCTATGGCACGCCATTGTCATCTCCGACGAATTCCGCTTCTGCCTGCAACACCACGATGGTCGGATCCGCGTGCGGCGTCACCGCGGCGAGAGACTGTATGACGCCTGCATTATGCATCGCCATACCGGTCCGTCGCCTGGCGCTATGATTTGGGGCGCAGTTGGATATGACACCCGCATTCTTCTGGCATGCATCGGCGGTACACTCAACAGCCACCGCTACATCTCGGACGTTTTGGAGCCTGTAGAAATGAAATATTAAATCACTGACAAGGAAAAAGTTGGACAGTACTAAAAATAAATTTAGTAAAACGTATTTAATTTCTATAAAACTTAAACATGACCATGGCTAAAAACCACGGAATTATTTTTAAACATGAAACCTATGATATGTATTTTGAACCGTGTCATTATTCAAGATACATAACTTTCCAACTATTATATCAAAGATCTGAGGTCTGATTCTTGAGATGAGCACAAAAAAGGTTTTAATAAAGAAACCGCACACTTTGTAATAGAATGGAACTTATATTGAATAATAAAAACAAATTTAAATTAATTTATATGTGATCATTGTTTTTTCTTCAAACTTCAAATTAGGGCGTCAAAGAAAATCTGCCCAGAATTGTTGTGTCGTAGGTGTGATTATTATAGACGAGATATGAATCACAAGAAACAATATTAACGGTCTGTTAAGATGAATGAAACTACTACTGCAAGAAAAAATTGATCAGTTGTGAATAAAATATAGTAAATTTTGGTGGTGCGGTCCGCGCAGTGTTATAAATTATTGGAAAGTGAATCACCAGAAAAATTCAAGGTTACAACACTAGGGCAATTCCCTCAATTTGAAAATTTAGCATGTACAGTAAGCAAAAGTAACCACTTTCAGATGAAATATCAGAAATGATGTTATACGAAAGGAGGAACACAAAACGCCATTAATGTCCCCTCATAAGTAGAAATATATTGGAAAAGAAAATTTTTTTTGCTTATGGAAAACATAAATGAATATAAAAGATCTTTGACCAACTGAAATGGTATAATCGATAATTGTATAAAGTAAAAATTGCCGAACCGGTGGCACAGTGGTCTAAGCGATGGCTACTGTTCTCTCGTCCGAGATGGGTCCGGGTTCTAATCCCGGTGTGGAACGCATGTTGTGTTTGTCTTAAGGCACTGCCTCTGTCCCTTCCCTGTTGTAATTGACCCTATATTAGGGACGAATGACTGCTCATTGCCCATTGAGTTGCTCGCGGTGGTCAATAAATCCTCAATAAAAAAAAACAAATGATATTAAATTGATTCTAGTTGTGCAAACTAAAATCAGTAGCCGTACACGAGGATGATTTCAGAGGAATATTATTATTACTACTATATACATGGAGTGATCACTCAATTATATCCACCTACTTAATTCTTCGTCGATCCTTCTTATGCCCCAGTACATCAGCTATCCAACATAGCATCGATTCAATAAGTTGGCTGAAGATGCTGGTAGGTATGGGCAACCAAGTAGTCTGTAATGCGTACTTCAAAGCACCTATAAAGGTGATTGATGTATCAAGACGCAAGATATGGCGTTCCATAGTGCCCCGCAAGTGCTCTATGGGATAGATATCGAGGGTGTTCGAAGGGCAAGCAATATGTCGAAAGTCTGCACTGTGTTCCTCAAATTGTTCCTGCACAACACTGGACCCTTGGCCCGGCGCATTGTCATTTTGGACGACACCGGGCGTCGCTAATCGGAAAAACGTACAACACTGCTGGGTGTAGCAAATCAGCAAATAATTAATGACAGTGGGTACCACTTATATCTTGTTCCACATGCACCAGGAGTGGAAGGTCGTGTCAGATAAACGCACCATACAAACGTCTTCACAGACTTGGACTCTGGAAACCATGACGGGCGGATCGAGAGTCTAAAGTTGTTTTCGCCAAATACACTGCCGGAAAGAAAAAAATAACACCAAGAAGGAGACGTCTGATACCAACGAAATGTATACAGTATAATAACGGAATACAGAGGATAACGTGATCAAAACATTATGGCAAAATATAGCTGTATTTGCAGGTAAACTGAAAAATAGCATTTCCATGTAACATGGTTAGTACGAGGTTGAACCGCCATGAACTGCGTCACACTGTGCAATTCTGGCATGGAGTCTGCCGTACAGATGTTGGATGTAACTTTGAGGTATTGAGTTCCAACCATCCTCATACTGGACGCGTAAATCGGGGATGGTCGTGGCTGGCCGTGGAGACCGAATAAGTCGTTGTCCGATAAAATCCCACACGTGTTCAATAGGAGACCAATCGGGTGAACGTGCAGGCCATGGAAGTTGTCTCACACCCTGAAGTGCATGTTGCGTTGCACGTGCCGTGTGTGGGCGTGCGTTATCTTGCGGGAAAGCGCCACGATGGACCGGCTTTACAAATGGCACAACAACGGGCTGAATGATGTTGTTGATGTAGCAGGTGCTGTTTAATGTACCCGGTTCAAACACTAGTTGTGTACGGGAGTTATAGCTGATCGCTCTCCAAAGCTAGAGACCAGGTGTAGGCCCTGTGTGTCGCTGGTGGATGCAAGAAGGGTGGAGACGCTTTTCTGTGCGTCTGCGAACACGCATCCGGCCATCGGAGGCTCCCAAGCAGAATCTGCTTTTATCGCTGAACACGACAGATCGCCATTGTGTTCTCGAGTGCAGACCTTGGTGACACCCCTGCAGCCGTTCCTGACGGTGGGCTGGAGTCAGAGGTACACATACCAGAGGCACACGTGCACCTAGCCCTGCAAATAGTAGACGGATGCGGATTTTTCGCACAGTCACCTCAGTGGCAACGGTAGCTCGGATTTGCGTCACAGTGGATGTTCTTCTTGTCAACGCCGCTCTTATAATGCGTCGATCGGTCAGCTCATCAGTCCGTCTGTGACAACCGGTTTCACGTCATCTCATGTGGGATTGTTCCTCGGACCAGCTACAACACCATCGTACCACCACCGATACTTCCCGTGCAATTCGCTCCGCAATACGACGATACGACCAACCGGCCTCGCGGAGTCCGACTAGACGACCTTTCTCAAAGTCCGATAACTGCTGAAATCTTACACGTCTTCCATGTCCAGGCATTGCAGCTTCTTCAGGGTCTCCGCACGTGTCCGTACGCCGACGACTGATTACATTCACTTCGCTGTACTCCTTAAATACCCCCGACGATAATTTGCATATTATGCCGTGCTGTGCCGTAAGCGCTCACCGGTTGGTCCCGAAATTAACATCACACCTCCGTAAACTCGACCCCATTATCATATGTAAATTTCATGATCGTCCTCCAATTTCGTCTTGGTGTACTTTTTTCACTTTCCGCCAGTCTATGTACACGACCATACACTGAGTGGAGTAAAAACAAGACTCGTCACAGTACCACACTTTTTGTCCAGTCATCCGACAAACCCAAAAATGATTAATTTCTAAGTCAATTATATTTCTGTAATTGCTGATTATATTTGCTATAAAGCTGTTTTACAATTACACGTAACTTTATTGTCCTTAAGCAAAGCTTAACTGACAAACTGTTATAGCCACCTACCTGACGACATATTGCTCAACTTTTTGCCGCACAACAGAATTCAGACCTCTTCTTTGTAAGGTGTCAGTGAGGTGTTGTAAACACGGAGTTGGTGTTTTTACCCATGAACCAGGGGTTGCGTCTCCTCAAAAATCAAGAATTGACAGAATAGGCTATCGGGCTTGAAAATCACATTGTAATTACACCCACAAATTCTCAATGTGGTTAACATAAGGCGTTCAGAAGTGGTGGAGCTGCTCTCGACGGTGAGCCAAGTCGGCGACACTCGAAACGGATGCGGTGCGGCAATGTGCTGTTTAAATATGGCATCATGGTGCTGAGAGTAAACCATTTAGAACGTATGTAAATGGTCGGAAAGAATGTTCAGGTAGCTTGTGGGAGCTATGTACATCTTGACAGATTCGACGGACCCCAAAGAAGACCATGCAAACAAATCTAAAGCGGTTACACAACTTCTACTTACTGGTATGTTCCTAACTTGTTAAGATAGTTGAATCGTTTTTGTGGTTTGAGCAACAAATCTGCACTTCAATCAGAGAGATAACGGTTAACTCCTGATTCGTCAGATCAGATGAGGTTTCCCGTCCTTCAAGTTCCAGCTTCAATTGCTGTTAAAAATTGCCCCCTAATCTCTCGATGCCTTGAGCCAACAAGGGGACACGACGTGGGCACTGACGGCCGTAGCATATTCGTTTCTTGGTAAAACGCATAGTCTTAAATGCAATCCAGGAATTACTTTTAGGAACAATGCAGTCATCCCATGCAAAAAATTCTGGATACTGAACCCGGCATTTGTAGAAATCAACAAACACTTGAAACGAATGAGGCGACAGTTATGTAACAACAACGCGACATAAAGCATATGTATTTTGCAGTAGATCTTTCTTACAGATATTAGAATTTTAAAAGTATTATTCATTTATCGCCTTTTAAATTACACCAAAAGAAACATTTGATTCGCGTGCAAAATTTCTGTTTTACTCCTATAACGATAGCTCCATACTCCAAGTGACATGATATTCTTTTTCATTAAAATGTGAAGGTTCCCCCTTTACAGTGAAATTCGATACCGCTTAGCCTAGAATTCAAACCATTTTTGCGAAAATTATGCAGTTTTGTATGCTTTGGACTTGACAGGAATTATTTGAACACCGCTGGTAAGGGGAATTGCAGAATTTACGTTGCATATTTCATAATCTGATTTAAAACTGCTAGTCATAATTTCATTTTATTCTTTCAGTAATTATTATGAAAGATTAAATATACATATAAGTAACGCACTTAAAACTTGATCTTGAAATGTAGGTCAAAATGTGTAAGGCTTAACAGTTGCATCAGGTGAAGGCAGGGAAAATAGGCCTTTTTTGGTTAAACACTGATTTATTAAACATTAAAGGTGAGTATGAGTCAACTACGTGGAGATAATGTAAATGGATGATATCATTTATTTTATTAAACATTAAAATTGGTTCATAAATCACAGTCTATATGAGTTATGTTTTGGTTAATGTGATTTACTACACAACAATATTGATTCACAATTCACATAGTTTATAATAGCTTATACTGATATTTTGAAGTAGACTCTGATATTTAAATACCGTTGAGTTTAGAATTTAACACCCTCCTTCATCATATAAAAAGAAATATTGCATTTTTTCGTGACCTTGCGATAGTGTTGTGTGGACTGTTACTCAAATATATTACTCCTGAAATTCATAAAAATCACGTATGTGTATTTCAATAAAATAATAAGAGTTTCCTTAAAGCTTGGTGTTACATTTTTATAATAATGAATTTCTTGAAAGCTTGGTGCTACATTTTTAACGCTAACAATCATGTGCAAAGAAGAAGCAAATTAGTGTTAACACCCAAAAGCAATAAAACACATGATATTTCTCTCTTAATTATGTAACTGTAACCTTGACGTGTCCTTGTAGACAGATCATTTCTAAGTTTGCACATGTTCAGGAAAAACACATAGTCTTAATATTGAAAATAATTGTGATTTAGACGACTTTGAAAGATGCTTGATAGTAGTCGCCAGGCTGACATCTGCAAGAACCTTGTAAAGGGAAACTCTCTGGGATATGTAAGAACCAAGTGTATCGAGGTTTGCAATGAATGATGCTAAAAAGAAAAAAAAACGAGCACTCCGTTTTCTTGTTTGAAGAACCGGATGGACGTTGTTAAAAGGCAACGGCTGCTAAAAAGAAATTTACGAGGAAAAAACGTGGCTGCTTTGCGTCACGTAACCACATTATTATAATATCGGTACTTACAAGAGAATTTGATCACACTGGGCCAGTAGATGGGCCTATATAATCAGATGTTCTTTTCGTGTACGTCTCGTCTTAGGTAAAAACCAAAATATTGATGTGCAGTGAACACGGAAGCACCATAGTGAACCGCTTGTAGATTGGAAAAAAGTGTTTTGGTTGATTAATTATATTTTCTGTTGAAAAACGCCCATGGACAGATGACAGTGTGTCAACAGCACAAATCAATGGATCTCAGATTCCTTGCATTAAGAGTACGACCTCGTGAAGACACTGAGAATATCTGGTGTCTGTATGTATGACTGCGCTGTGATCCTTATTTCCTCAAAGATAGCGTTTGAATTCATCGAGGTAATTCTTCATTATTATGGACCAAGAACCACATAATATGTATATGGAGTTTCCTGAAGAAAGGACTATTTCGTACAAAAAAATAAAAAATTATGCAAGTCAAAAATATTGACTTGCATAATTTTTCTCACATTTCTGTGCTTCTTAATAACAAAAACCTCTTGCTTAGAGTATCTCTCTACAGGATGACTTTTCACATAATATCAAGCCAGCTTCAGTAAATTGCAATTTATACACGTACAAATGTTTCACGGATTGTACGAATAGATTGAAATAAAATTGTCTACTTTTAAATTCATAAACATGGCATACAAAAAAAATGACAAGTTTTTGGTAAATTTATTCTTTCCTAATTTTCTAGTTTTCCGAAATCTGTTTGAGAAAAGTTATATTTATTTTGTGGCGAAATCAAAAACATGTTCATTTCTCCCTAGAATTCGATGTAATCTCTTTCGTGTTATCCATCTTGTGCACTGCCAACAATCCAGCAATCATCACATTATGTTAAAGTATTCCTTGCAGAAACTGAAGGACAGTTTCATTTTCGTTTGAAAAGTATTACATGACAAAAATTTTCTTTCGAAATTTCTTCTTAGCTGCTTAACACTAGGAACCAAAGAAAACCCCTTTTTTCACAAATCCCGCACAATCAGATGTAAAGTCAACAGGTGAAACTATGTAGTTGAGTAGTAGCATAAGGAACGATATAATGAGAAATATCGTAGTAAATATCCGCCCATTCTATTTGCTGTAGGTAGCGTTTATATGGACACTTTAGCTTCCAGCAATTGCTTACACATTCCAACAGTCCAAACTCATGTCTTTAACTGCGGTGAAGCACCAAAAAAGGAAAACTCACTAAATGTGTTGTTTGAAAAATGCAAAGAAGGTTAAGGTCAATATATTCCAGTTGCTAACTGTGAAATTTCATATAATCTATGGTTCATATATTTGGAAATTTCGGGAACTTCATGAAATTTCTTTTAAACTTGAGAGATAAGACGGAAAATTGGTGAATATTAGATCCTTCAGCTTTAGGGTTTAGCACTTTTTCGTTTTTGATCACCGACGTGGAATACTTCCAGAAGTAAAGATAGCTTTCAAAATGATGGAACGCTAAATTTTTTTACTGTGCTTACAAATAGACTGGAGTTTTAATGTTGAAACGCAGTGTTCAGTAAAAACCACGAAAGATAAATAATATAAATATTGTTTAGTGATAAATGGTTCTAACTTTGTAGGGCATTTTTTTTTTGTTGCAGTAAATGAGTTCAACTCACATGTTAAATAAAAAGCCATACAAAAGCTTAGTAATACAGGAAAGCCTGTGTCTTTACAATACAGTGTTTTTTGTTTCTTATGCGGCGCAAATGTCTGCATATACACTATATTGAGAAATGTCACCGGACACCCGTTTAAAAGCAAATGAAAGGACCCGCTGCGTTGTTAAGATTCGCGGTACAGTTCCAAAAAGGTACAAAAACAAGCCAGCAGCTGACCAGGATCATATCGCACTGTGAGATTGAGTGAAAATGTCGCGGCGGGAGAGAACGGAGTTTGAGAAACGAAAGATTGTTGGGTGTTATATTAGTGGGTTGTCCATAAGGGAAACCGAGAAGCGTTTAAACATACCCAAGTCAACTGTTTTGGATCTACTAAATAAGTGGAAGACACATGGCGTATCTGAATTAGCAAAACGTACCAGCAGACCAAAGCAAATTTGTTATAGAGGACGTCGAAACCTCTGGTGAGTCGTTACAGCTAATCGACGAAGTGCTGCACAAGACTTCACAGTACAGGCGAGAAAAAATGCTGGAACGTCGGTATGTACACGCACCATTCGCAGATAACTTCATTCCATGCGTTACCGTGGTCGTGTGGCTGCTCATAAGCATTTCATCTCCACTCGAATGCTACTCGTCGTTGAGCATGGTGTAAAGAACATTTATCGTGGACCGCAGATTAATGGAAACGGGTCCTATGGACTGATGAATCCAGATACACGATCCATCAGTCTCATGGCCGTGTGTGGGTATGCCGGAAGTAGGGAAAACGCTATTTACCACAGTGTACTGTTCCTACGGTCAAGTATGGAGCTGGTAGTGTACCCGCGTGGGGGTGTTTTTTGTGGTACAGTCCCCGACCATTGGTTATCGTGGACAAACAAGTTAACCAGCACGTCTACCTCGATATTCTGGACAATTATGGCCTACCAATTATGTGGCAATACTATGGAACCGAGGCTTGTTGGTACCAGCAGGATAAAGAACCGAGCCGCAAAGCAAGCACTGTTACAGTGTGGTTGGATGATAATTCCATGTCGAGTGTGGGCTGGCCAGCACAGATCCCTGATCGTAATCCTATAGAGCGCCTATGGGATGATATAGAGCGCCTCATAAGAAGTTTTGAACTAAGACCTACTACTAAGCAACAGTTACTGGCAGCATTATGTACTGAATGGAGGTGTGTACCTAATGCTGTGTTCCAGAACCTTGTCCAAAGCATGTTTCAAAGAAACAGTGCATGCATTAAGGCCAAAGATGGACCAACACCGTACAATTCATCCCATAGATTTTCTGTGGGATTAAGATCAATGATCTGTATTGGCCAGTCCACACACGATACGGAATTGTCGTCAAACCACGCCGTAACAGTCTTTGCTTTATGTCTCCTCTTCCGTGCATTATCCTGCTTAAAAGTCTCAGAACGAAAGCTAACATCTCTAATTTTCTTCTTGGGTGCTCAGAAACAGTCCCTTTACATTTCCCAGAAAGCCTCGGATCGTTAAGCGCTTTGTCTTCTGGACTGGTAATTGAGTTAACTCATTGGCGCACAAATAAAATGGCGACACAGAAGCCAAGGGAGCAATTGCCGTTGTGTATAATTTGGGGCAAATAGCAGAAATTTCAGGGTGACACGCAATCGGATACTTAAAGAGTCAGGTAGCATGAATGCAACATTTAATACTAATGTGTCTTGAAATGCGAAAACATATCGCCATCACGTCACTGGCACGCGAAATTCTTCTAGGAAGCTTGATACAATTGCTTGAATGTTTAGTTCTGCGAAATTCAAACAAAATACGATAATCAAATTATGTGTAAATTTAAATAAACTTACAAATTGTTTACCACTTTTTCAAGGACAGAACAGAAGTTTTGTTATTTCTTATGTATTTTTGAAATTTTACAACGCAGTACTATCGTTTGCGGAAACATTTTTAACAACTGGTACTTTTTAGAATTGATTTCTCGAAACATAGTATTGAAAATCAATAAATTATATCCAAAAAATTTGAATTGAATGAAATGAAGCTTAACAGGAAAAATATAGCGTTTCGTACAAGAGTAAGACAAAGTATTCAACTAAAATTTAAATTTCTGAAGATTGCAGTATTATTTTCAATAATATTGTTACATAAAAAAAATTAAGAATTGAAATTTATTCATTTTCATGTAAATTTAACTTTTCGCATTTCGGAGCTTAAAACTTCATAATTCAACTAGAGCAAGACAACACTGACGGAACTGTATCACTTCGCCGTACTGTTTGTTGGTTCGGTGGATCAATCGAAAACAGATTATACCTGCTTGTTGAATGCACAATTAACGGACAATTGTGATATGAATTTGAACAGTGGGTTGGACTTTGTACCACCTCATCACCACAATCTATACTACTCGATCCAAGTCTAGAAAAGAAAAATATAGTGTTTAAAATAATAATAGTTGAAACAACGTATCACGAAAACGCAACATAGTGATCCATTTCGAAACTATAAAAGGGATCACAGGGTGACCTTGTACACTATCAAACGTAACATCAGATGCATAATACTGCTTTAACGGACGCATTTGAGAAAGGAAAAATTCGCCAAGAGATGGATGCAATGGCGATTGATACGTGCCGCAAGTGAAGAACCGTCTTATAGATGGTTTTGAAAATTTACAATATATGGACATATCCTTTTTAGTTTCCCTTTGCGGAAGAGTTTTCTTTTTATTTGCAGTCTGGGAGATAAGATGATGACTAGTTTTCCCTAGCGTATTTAATTTCTTTTTTTCTCACTTCCACTTTGGAGCTGAATCTTTAACAGGTATCAGCATAAGCCTTCGCTTTCCTGCTGAAGTGACGGCGTGTGAATGTGAGAAATAGTGGAAAACCTTTATTTATTTAGTTATCCTTTATTTTGTACAGGATCAGCTAGATGCATGAGCAATCATGAAACGTAGCCTGATATCCTTATTATTTTGAATCATAGGATTTATTTTGTAGTGACTGACAATCGAGACCATTCTTAATTCATTGTATTGTTGAGAAACTTCGTTACAGTTTCACAGTAGTACCCTCTGTGTTTCCATCGCCTTCGGGGAAGAAGGATACAGAGACTTTTGAGACCCCGGTTAAGGTACACTTTCCAGTGTGTCCCACTGGGAAGACACTCTGACTCTGATGTAAAACTACACGTCATCATTAATATAAAGTACCTTTAAAATTAGAAAACGGAGTACGCAGAAGAGTAAGCTCGACTGATGACAAAACCTGCACCGTGTAAAGGCAGACTTCGCAGGGATACGCGGAGCTCTCTCGCAAGGTTAGAAAAATGACGGCGCTGCGCGAGCAAGAATCGTCAGTAACTGGAAAGCACAATCTTTCACTCGGACAGAATCGGTCTTGGGACCTGTGGGATATTCTGTCCCCCTAGGGACCGGTACTTTACACCCTTCGACCATAGCCCGTGTATGAGACGTGCTAATGCGCGCTGGCTAAAAAATTTATTTTCACAAATCTGGCTGAAAGATATAGTTGCCATCGCGAGTTTTTTGGGACATACGTTCTTCAATGGTATCTAATAAGAATGAAATACATGCACATTAAATTGAGGGTCTCATGCAATCCCTCTATTAAAGTTCAGCTATATTAGAACACAACACACAGAAATATTTACATCTTCCGCATGACTAGGGCCCGTGCTGCGGTGATAACTCTGGGCCAAAATCATCAGAAACTCATCGATCATAGATCAAAAACGCTGCATTCAAGAGCGACACGCCCCTGAATAGTTCCTTTGGCGATCAACCATAGTTGATGCGAGTTTTATCCTGCTCAAGTTTACGTTGCAGACTGGGACATGTCTTACTGAAGCCGGAGAGGCGACGTCCAGCTTCAAACGGAACTTGGCATTAGCAACCGAGCAATTGCTGCACTTTGGTGTGGCTGCACACATATGGTGCTGGTGCCCACGACCATCGTATTTGCCACACCAGTCTTCAGACTTCGTGCAATTGCTCCGGAAATGACCGAAGCCATTGCAGCGGACGAACCTGTCTTCACGCAGAACCCATTTAAGGCGGAGGACTGACCAGCCCAGGTCCAGTCTTCTCCGCTTCATTAAGAGCTTGAAGGCCCGAAGCTCCACGTCTACCACACAGTGGACCCGGCCTCTCTTAGCGTTAATGGGAAAACAACCAGGTTTCGAGGTCGGGGTTCTGCTCACGAACCCCTTCCTTGACCTCCTTTTGCTATACATACTCGTCGATGCCATAGACAATCAAACGGGGAAATTTCTTCTGTGGAGTTTTGGCGAGTCTGCAATTTCTGGTCAGGGATTGCTTCTCAAATCGGTTCAGTTCTTCTAGGGGGAACACTTCACCGCCACCCCCTTCCGAATGTTACAAGAACTTTTGAACTCAAGCTGCAGCTTTGCAGAGTCTTTTTCACGTCATCATAGGACGTGGTCCCGACTGTGGGTTAGACCAGAGAACGTGTGTCCTGTCCCCCATGTTGTGCCTACACGGGGCAGGTTAAGGCCCTTTCGCCTTACTAGTACCCCTCCTAGCCGTTTCGCCATAAGAGGTCACCCCGGCGCCGGTACAACGGCGCGGCGCCTTTGCTTCGTCAACTCTACCAACTAAGACTGCTGAAGCATGTGCTTGCTCGTTACAAGTCCTGTGGATTCCACCCCACTCTGGGTCGCCTTAATTTTATCTCTGATGAGGTGACCCGGGAGTTCTTAATGATGGACTCCACCTCCCGAGATAAAAATTAATTTGACTGATAAAGGCTACGACGTCAGATGCCGGTGCCGCATCGGGGTGCTGATTAAACTCCAGAATGGACTCAGGAAGGCCGGCGAGCGACCTCTCAACTTCACTTGATGGCTCGGGGTGGGGCGATGTTTTCCCTTTGTTCGCCAAGGATGGGGATGGCAAAAACGTGTCTACACCACGATTTGACCGGGTTGACCCGGTGGTGTTGGGGGAAGGCCCCTTGGCGGATGTAGTGGCCAGTGGTGACTTCTCGCAATTGAGAGCCTTCGAAGTGGTCTTCGAGAGCTTTGTGCACATCACTTTTTTCCGATTTTATTCGGAAGAGGAGGGAGGGCACCGGTACGGGACTACCGACAGGGCTGGGTAGTTTACTGGCCACTACTATCAGTGTCTGAGTTGGCCCAGATGGGTTAGTGGTTGACCCCTTATGAGCTACGGAACCCTTGTGGGCAGCTGATATCTCTTATACAGAGGAACTTAAGAAAACTGCTGAGCGCTGAGTTGGCACCCTTGGGTTTTCCATCTCTAGCCAACACTCAGAAAATCGAGGGCGCCCGGGCTTTGGCCTAATCCTGGACCGAAGAGTCCAGGGAGCAGGGGGACAAGCAGGACGGCGACATACCCGCAATTTGACACAAAAATCTCTAGTCCAGAGACTGCACCCAAACACTTTTTTCAAAATAAAAACCAAGCCAGGGAAGTAAGAACATTCACCAGCGCTCGCTACCGGCAATAGCCCTTGTGCAGTCTGATTTCACTCAAGGTAATCGCATAAAAACTTTCTTCCCGACAGTTGCCACATCAGCCGGTCTCCGAAAAGGTTGTGCAACCGTTGCACGACATCATAAACGCAGCGTTGCCCTGCCAAAGTGACTGTAATGAAAACTATAGGTGATCTGGCATCGTAGGCAATCGCGCTCCACACCATGACACCAGGCCTTCTCTACGTGTGACGCTCGACAGCAAACCGTTCATCTTGGCGCTGCCCAGGGTTTTTCCACGCCCGGAATATTTTGTCGTTTCCTCCAAGCCAAGTGCGTGGCTCGTCACTGAAAATTACCCGCTGCCATTCCGAGTTGCTCCTTGAGAGTCTGGCATGACACCATTTCCAGCTTTGCCGACGATGGAACGGTGATAAGTTCTGTCATCGTAATTGTATGCGTGCTTGTAGTCCTACGTCGGGTTGCCGTCTGGAAATATAGCTGGCACTAATCGGACGATGCATGGAAGGCACCACTGCTGTATGATTATCCTTAGTCGTGGCTGTTTTGTCACTCCACGCGTGTCGGACAACCCGTCGGTCCTATCTCTCTGTTGCTCGTCTAGTTCTCATAAACACTTCTTGTTGCTGCTGCATGCCTGGTTCTATCCACTGCCGCCAATAGCGTCCTACGGAGATATCCCCACGAGCGGCATGACGTGTAATACGGCGATAAGACCATCCCGCTTCCCGGAGCCCGACCAGGCTGACCCTCTACAACTGCTGGAATTGCTTTCGAACATTTCCCCGAGACATACTTCTCGTGCAAAGGAAGCAGCCAACACAACAACACGAGTTAGAATGGCAAGCACGCGCAACCGGCCGACCTTATATAACCGGTCAGGCACAAAGCCACGACACATCCTTGCTGGCGTCACATGCGTGACCGAGCGTGATACTTGAATAATTTGAATGTCCCACGATGTCGATTCCGCCCACCAAGTTTCTGTTCTGTGGATTGCTTCCTTCCTGTATTAAATTATTTCTTCTATCCTCTGATGTAGCAAGATTCCCTGTATAATTTTTAAATATAAGCAAAGTTTTCTTCATTTTCATAATTTACAAACTCTTCCAAAATAAATTTGATACAGGTCACTCCCGTTGTAAGGAACTCTGATATAAGAAATTCACGGATATAAGAAAAAATTGTAACTTCGGTTAGCCCAGTGTTAAAGTATCGGAACATTTCATGTTTATAAGAAAGCAAAAAAGTAAAATTTCGGTTATAAGAAAGTTCCAAAACATTTATTCACAAAATAATTTTTTTTTCGACCTATTTTGCAATGATTCTGCCTTTTATCTGCGATGGAATTTGAAGGCCATTTTCTGAACGACTTCCACCAGATCATGCACGTCAGTTTTGTTTTGTTTTTTTCCCCTTCGCTCCGCCTTACAATGCATGATAAACGGTTTCTTGGAAGGGGTAAATCACGTTCTTACTTACGCTTTCCAAGAGTTTTAGGTCGGCACCTGCCTGTTTGTAGATAAAGATCGGCCCATTGTTACATACCGTATGGGTATATTCGCTTTTCTGATCTTTTCATTTTGCAATGTTTGTGAGTTCTATTTCTTTCTATTTACATTAGCGAGCCAACTAGGGATTTGACTGTTTAATATGAAAGGACGCGCCTAAAATTGCACGCCTAAGATTGGAAGAACCGAAAATTTATGTGAAAATTACCAATGATTTTGTATACACCTCTTGGAATTCAGTTGACTCTGCTGTAATTAAGAACTGTTTTTGGAAATCTGAATTTTCAAATGAAGAAAATTCTGAACTGGAACAATACCTGAAGATGAAGTTCCACTTAATGAGGGAATTCAACTGGATGTGGAAGGTGTTTCCTTTGAGGATTGTGTCACCGCAGATAACGATGAGCAAACATCGCATGAGCTGACAGAAGCCAAAATTTTTGACTCAGCGAATCTTGTTGAAAAAATTGGAAGCATCAGTGAAGAACAGCATGACAACTTTTCTGAGCCGCAATTACCGACGCTTGTGGAAGTCATACATATGGTTCAGAACAAAATGTGAAGAACTATATGAGTAGGATTCCAAGTGTCAAGAAGCAGAGAAAGAGCAATGTATTGTTGGATTAAAAATGTGAGACGATTGTAATGGTAAATGAAAAAAAGCAGACTTCTATAATAGATTGTTTTAACAAAACGTATGTATTGATGTACACTTGTTTATTCATAAAAGACATGTGCTATGCGGTATGTATCTGCTTTAATTTCGAAGTTTTAAACATTTTAATCGAAATTTTGTCATTAGAAATTTCGGTTATAAGAAACTGATTTTCAATTCCCTTTAACGAGTGCTGACTGTATACTTATTTCCGTGATGATTCTAAAACCAACTCTGTATTATAATTTTTAACAACGGGAATCTGAGTACTAGCAACAAAACGGTGAAAATAAGGATAATTTAAAATAGTTCTGAATGAGAAAAGGAACTCATTTGAGTCTGGCGTCTTTGTATAGCACGTACTTCAAGCTTTAAAGTGTAAATGTGATGTAATTTGCAGTCACTGATAAAATAATGAAACAAAGAGCCTTATATACTTATGTCTCCATTGAGATCAGTTTTACTTTCATTATTTAAATGATAAAATAAAATATTTGAAATAACTATTCACTTTATTATTTTTTTGGAGGACATCTGGTAAAAAGAAATTGCGAGCTTAGTTGCTATTTTGTGTAAAGTTAATTCATAACGATCACTACGAAATTTAACAAAGAATAGCATATTATCGATTTAATATGTTCCAAACGTCAGTTGTTCATAATAGAGGTTCGTACATAAGTGCCCTGGGAGTATAAGTAAAGTGCTAGCTAAAAGACTATAGTTGTAGGACAGGTGTGTATGGAAATATCTCCGGGAACACGAACGGTAGCTATCCGAGGTTTGATGAAATCTCTCTCGATTCATCCTTTCTTTTTGACTCTTCGAAATCAGGATAATCTCCCATGCAGGGCGTATATTTCTTGAGGTTACGGGATATCGTTTTATATGGTTCCTCCTATGTATTTTGTCAATATTCAGTCTTATGACTTCAAAGCCAGAACAGATTAAGTTTAAAGCTAACAGGAACAAAACGAAGAAATTAAAGAGAGGCAATGAAACACATACAAGGGATGTTTAGCGTGAATCATTTTCTTCAGCGGCTCAACATAATTTTTATGTGTGACGTTGGAGAGTACAATGAAAAGGAATGAGAAGGGTTGTTCTGGGTGCATAATATAGTCAGTCTTCTCGGGTTTGGTAAACAGGGATACACTAATAACCCAAAGGTGCATTACGGCGTGAAGGCAAAGTACAATTTTAAAAGGAAAAGCTATATAAAATAAATAGCCAGAATTAGAGTTACCTAGCTTGAAAGCTTGCAGATTCCCAATGAAAAATGAGCTTTTAAAGTTCTGCTGGAAAATATCAACTGTATACTTGAGAATTTAAACATGAAAAAAACTGGAATCAACATATGCCTATTGGAAACATTATTACGCAAAACTTCGATATATTTCATTGGCGGGAAATTGGGAGAGCTATAGAAAGGTAAATTAATTTATAAAGAACATCATTTACGTACCACCATTTCAGTTTTGGTGGCACGTAAATGAATTGTGACAGATCTGCATTTAAGTCTTTACCCACGTGAAGTCGTATATAAGAAATCATCCCTCTGATCTTTTAAAAAACTTTCATGCTAAAAGAAAGGCAAACTTAAAGTACGATATTTCAGGAAGGAAAGTATGCACCGCATTTCATTTGTGGATTGTGTTTCCTGTGAAAACCTGGGTCAACCTCATTCGGTCGGTCTCTTTTCAAAGTGCTTTTATTCATTTATTTAATTGTTTAATATTTAGTTTTTTGGATACTGCTTTTTGGTTTATGCAAATTCTTGTCACAAAACGGTTAAATGGAGTTAGGTATCTGAACTTGCATCTAATATCTTTAGTAAAATGTGAATTAAAATTCACATTTCAATTTTGGGCTCCTGATGGTCAAGTGTTAAAGGACAGAACCATTTTACATAAAAAATCTATTCCGCGACATTTTGGGGCGAATTATATTTATATCCGATATTGGGAAATTTAGGGTCGTATCGGTTACCACTAATCTAATTTATAGCTTTTCCTTAAAGCAAACTAGTGAGACTCTCGTGATAGAAAAAATATAATCTGGGAGTGGAAACAGAGTGCCCTGATGTGGGAGTAAAAACAAATGTTCACAAATTATAGAATTATTGAAATATACGAAATCCCGATTAAGGAGAAGCTGTAACCGTCAATGGTACATCACGTCATAATTACCAGACTCTCCCTTTCCACCGCAGCAGATGAAAGAAAGCAAATCGTAAAAGCGCCAAGGAACTTAAGAGAAAACTGAGAACACCAAACAACAACATTACTACAAACTTTTGAGAAATTCGTAATAATATGTATCATCTTTTTCCTCATCATCAACCATTATAATTTCACTACTGAATAAAGGTATCCACACGACTGTTCAACAAATGTCACTCTTGTGCCAGTCGCCATCTATGCCGCTAAATCATGCGTTGGAATTTTACCCGCCTATCTTCCACATGATCTTTTTCTCGGTCTCTTCTTCTTCACATTTATTTATGAAATATACGAAATCTTGGAATACACCAATGCATTTCACTTGTTTGTGCCTGGTCAATTCTTATAGCAATATGAACATCCCTCTACCAGTTCAAGGAATTTTTCTTGATCATGATGTCATTTTCTCCTGTCATTCTCGCGATTCGTGATTTTCTTTTCATATCATTCTACTTCGTACGAAACATGTCCTTTGCTTTGTTTTGCATGCCTGTTTGGAAACTGCTGCTAGGCTGTCCCGATGAAAAAAGGACAACTGCGTGCGTCTTCCAGAAGGTATGGATATATGTATATATATACATGTGTGTGTGTGTGTGTGTGTGTGTGTGTGTGTGTGTGTGTGACAAAAAATAGTCATCGGAAACTGCTGTGGAAATTTCTTGGACTGCTTATTTCCTAAAAAGGTTTTCCTAGTTGGTTTGCTCGGAATTTTGTATGTTTGGCCCAAGTGGCGTGCTAAGGACGATGAAAGGATTGGAGTTCAACTCAGATAATTTAAGTCCTCCCGCTCGGTTAGGCTAGCACCCTTTCCCAAAGTGTATGAACTAGCTGACCAAGGTAATCTAAAGTTATGAAATGACAAACGTTGTTTGACATGTAAAGCAGCGGATCTTAACCTGTATTCTTCTATTGCGGATAATTGCTCCAACAAGTTTTGCAAAGCCTACAATACCATTTATAAGCTCACCTGTACTATCTGCAGCCTTAGCTATATTGGCCAAAGCAAAAATCCTTTTCATCTTAGGATAAATGGTCACAGGCCTCTAGTTAACAAGTTCTCTACTTCTGGTGTGAACCCCTCCACTAATGCTAACCAGTATTCTACCTTTGAATTAGAGCATTTCCATAATCATGGTTTTGACAAATTGAAAATAGAAGTACTGCATATTATCCCTGACCTCTATGCTTGGCTAGAAACTGAATCCCTTGAGATTTTGCAGTATTAGTCTCTTTATCCCTATGGTCTTAATTCCACTCTTTCTGACAATAAGCATAATCCGCATAAATTTTCTGTACGTGAACTCCTCTTTCTTGTTAACAACAAGAGCTGCACTAGAGATAATAGAGGACAGAGGTTATTTCGCACTTCTAGCAAGGTTGATATATATATATATAAATGGAAATGGACGATATCATCACTCTTTCCACGTTATTTTTTTAAACAACGCATAGCGACTGAAAAATTGTATTCCAGCGCTGCTGGGATCGAACCCCAGAACTCTCGATAACTAGTCGAGTGCGTTCGAATTTACGCTACAGCGCCAACAATTCTCAGCGCAATGCGTGGTTTATCAGTCAGCATCTGACTACACGAATGCGTATTGATGGTCTCAGCAACTGAGATGTCGTCATCTGGTGGCATTTAACGCAACAGCTATTTTAATCGTAGCTGATAAATTCAAAGGGCGATAGAAATGGTTAATATATATCAAATACGTGGAGATAATGTAAATGGACGATATCATCACTATTTCCACGTTATTTTTTTAAACAACGCATAGCGACTGAAAAATTGTATTCCAGCGCTGCTGGGATCGAACCCCAGAACTCTCGATAACTAGTCGAGTGCGTTCGAATTTACGCTACAGCGCCAACAATTCTCAGCGCAATGCGTGGTTTATCAGTCAGCATCTGACTACACGAATGCGTATTGATGGTCTCAGCAACTGAGATGTCGTCATCTGGTGGCATTTAACGCAACAGCTATTTTAATCGTAGCTGATAAATTCAAAGGGCGATAGAAATGGTTAATATATATCAAATACGTGGAGATAATGTAAATGGACGATATCATCACTCTTTCCACGTTATTTTTTTAAACAACGCATAGCGACTGAAAAATTGTATTCCAGCGCTGCTGGGATCGAACCCCAGAACTCTCGATAACTAGTCGAGTGCGTTCGAATTTACGCTACAGCGCCAACAATTCTCAGCGCAATGCGTGGTTTATCAGTCAGCATCTGACTACACGAATGCGTATTGATGGTCTCAGCAACTGAGATGTCGTCATCTGGTGGCATTTAACGCAACAGCTATTTTAATCGTAGCTGATAAATTCAAAGGGCGATAGAAATGGTTAATATATATCAAATACGTGGAGATAATGTAAATGGACGATATCATCACTCTTTCCACGTTATTTTTTAAACAACGCATAGCGACTGAAAAATTGTATTCCAGCGCTGCTGGGATCGAACCCCAGAACTCTCGATAACTAGTCGAGTGCGTTCGAATTTACGCTACAGCGCCAACAATTCTCAGCGCAATGCGTGGTTTATCAGTCAGCATCTGACTACACGAATGCGTATTGATGGTCTCAGCAACTGAGATGTCGTCATCTGGTGGCATTTAACGCAACAGCTATTTTAATCGTAGCTGATAAATTCAAAGGGCGATAGAAATGGTTAATATATATCAAATACGTGGAGATAATGTAAATGGACGATATCATCACTCTTTCCACGTTATTTTTTTAAACAACGCATAGCGACTGAAAAATTGTATTCCAGCGCTGCTGGGATCGAACCCCAGAACTCTCGATAACTAGTCGAGTGCGTTCGAATTTACGCTACAGCGCCAACAATTCTCAGCGCAATGCGTGGTTTATCAGTCAGCATCTGACTACACGAATGCGTATTGATGGTCTCAGCAACTGAGATGTCGTCATCTGGTGGCATTTAACGCAACAGCTATTTTAATCGTAGCTGATAAATTCAAAGGGCGATAGAAATGGTTAATATATATCAAATACGTGGAGATAATGTAAATGGACGATATCATCACTCTTTCCACGTTATTTTTTTTAAACAACGCATAGCGACTGAAAAATTGTATTCCAGCGCTGCTGGGATCGAACCCCAGAACTCTCGATAACTAGTCGAGTGCGTTCGAATTTACGCTACAGCGCCAACAATTCTCAGCGCAATGCGTGGTTTATCAGTCAGCATCTGACTACACGAATGCGTATTGATGGTCTCAGCAACTGAGATGTCGTCATCTGGTGGCATTTAACGCAACAGCTATTTTAATCGTAGCTGATAAATTCAAAGGGCGATAGAAATGGTTAATATATATCAAATACGTGGAGATAATGTAAATGGACGATATCATCACTCTTTCCACGTTATTTTTTTAAACAACGCATAGCGACTGAAAAATTGTATTCCAGCGCTGCTGGGATCGAACCCCAGAACTCTCGATAACTAGTCGAGTGCGTTCGAATTTACGCTACAGCGCCAACAATTCTCAGCGCAATGCGTGGTTTATCAGTCAGCATCTGACTACACGAATGCGTATTGATGGTCTCAGCAACTGAGATGTCGTCATCTGGTGGCATTTAACGCAACAGCTATTTTAATCGTAGCTGATAAATTCAAAGGGCGATAGAAATGGTTAATATATATCAAATACGTGGAGATAATGTAAATGGACGATATCATCACTCTTTCCACGTTATTTTTTTAAACAACGCATAGCGACTGAAAAATTGTATTCCAGCGCTGCTGGGATCGAACCCCAGAACTCTCGATAACTAGTCGAGTGCGTTCGAATTTACGCTACAGCGCCAACAATTCTCAGCGCAATGCGTGGTTTATCAGTCAGCATCTGACTACACGAATGCGTATTGATGGTCTCAGCAACTGAGATGTCGTCATCTGGTGGCATTTAACGCAACAGCTATTTTAATCGTAGCTGATAAATTCAAAGGGCGATAGAAATGGTTAATATATATCAAATACGTGGAGATAATGTAAATGGACGATATCATCACTCTTTCCACGTTATTTTTTTAAACAACGCATAGCGACTGAAAAATTGTATTCCAGCGCTGCTGGGATCGAACCCCAGAACTCTCGATAACTAGTCGAGTGCGTTCGAATTTACGCTACAGCGCCAACAATTCTCAGCGCAATGCGTGGTTTATCAGTCAGCATCTGACTACACGAATGCGTATTGATGGTCTCAGCAACTGAGATGTCGTCATCTGGTGGCATTTAACGCAACAGCTATTTTAATCGTAGCTGATAAATTCAAAGGGCGATAGAAATGGTTAATATATATCAAATACGTGGAGATAATGTAAATGGACGATATCATCACTCTTTCCACGTTATTTTTTTAAACAACGCATAGCGACTGAAAAATTGTATTCCAGCGCTGCTGGGATCGAACCCCAGAACTCTCGATAACTAGTCGAGTGCGTTCGAATTTACGCTACAGCGCCAACAATTCTCAGCGCAATGCGTGGTTTATCAGTCAGCATCTGACTACACGAATGCGTATTGATGGTCTCAGCAACTGAGATGTCGTCATCTGGTGGCATTTAACGCAACAGCTATTTTAATCGTAGCTGATAAATTCAAAGGGCGATAGAAATGGTTAATATATATCAAATACGTGGAGATAATGTAAATGGACGATATCATCACTCTTTCCACGTTATTTTTAAACAACGCATAGCGACTGAAAAATTGTATTCCAGCGCTGCTGGGATCGAACCCCAGAACTCTCGATAACTAGTCGAGTGCGTTCGAATTTACGCTACAGCGCCAACAATTCTCAGCGCAATGCGTGGTTTATCAGTCAGCATCTGACTACACGAATGCGTATTGATGGTCTCAGCAACTGAGATGTCGTCATCTGGTGGCATTTAACGCAACAGCTATTTTAATCGTAGCTGATAAATTCAAAGGGCGATAGAAATGGTTAATATATATCAAATACGTGGAGATAATGTAAATGGACGATATCATCACTCTTTCCACGTTATTTTTTTAAACAACGCATAGCGACTGAAAAATTGTATTCCAGCGCTGCTGGGATCGAACCCCAGAACTCTCGATAACTAGTCGAGTGCGTTCGAATTTACGCTACAGCGCCAACAATTCTCAGCGCAATGCGTGGTTTATCAGTCAGCATCTGACTACACGAATGCGTATTGATGGTCTCAGCAACTGAGATGTCGTCATCTGGTGGCATTTAACGCAACAGCTATTTTAATCGTAGCTGATAAATTCAAAGGGCGATAGAAATGGTTAATATATATCAAATACGTGGAGATAATGTAAATGGACGATATCATCACTCTTTCCACGTTATTTTTTTAAACAACGCATAGCGACTGAAAAATTGTATTCCAGCGCTGCTGGGATCGAACCCCAGAACTCTCGATAACTAGTCGAGTGCGTTCGAATTTACGCTACAGCGCCAACAATTCTCAGCGCAATGCGTGGTTTATCAGTCAGCATCTGACTACACGAATGCGTATTGATGGTCTCAGCAACTGAGATGTCGTCATCTGGTGGCATTTAACGCAACAGCTATTTTAATCGTAGCTGATAAATTCAAAGGGCGATAGAAATGGTTAATATATATCAAATACGTGGAGATAATGTAAATGGACGATATCATCACTCTTTCCACGTTATTTTTTAAACAACGCATAGCGACTGAAAAATTGTATTCCAGCGCTGCTGGGATCGAACCCCAGAACTCTCGATAACTAGTCGAGTGCGTTCGAATTTACGCTACAGCGCCAACAATTCTCAGCGCAATGCGTGGTTTATCAGTCAGCATCTGACTACACGAATGCGTATTGAATGCGACTACACGAATGCATATAGGTTGATTTTGCTAACTTGCAAATAACTTTGGAAGGTATTAAAAACGGTACTAGTTTAGTTAAAAATACTTACAAAATACTTAAGTCTTTCAAGCACTCTGTCCTAAAAGGTTTTTTCAAATTCTGGAAAGCAACTGCTAACCATGTTGATAAACATGTTTTTGCTTTGATTCTGCACATTCTTAAGCATATTCTTAAAGATAAAATTTCTCTTAAAGAAATTTCCAGTAATTATGTGCCCATCAGGTTTCAAAATAAAACCTATGATAATCTCAATGTTAGGAAGCTGTTCTACAATAATGCAAATTTTTCCCATCCACAGGCACCAGTCTATTGTAAGTTTTAAATATGTTAAAACCTTAGGGTCAATAGTTAAAAACTACAAACTTAATTCTTCGAGTTCCATACCTGTAGTCACCACATGTTCTTGTGATGAATATAAAGAAACAGTTCACTATGATAAGAATTACAAACATATTATCACTGGAAACTTGAGTTTTGTTGAAAATGACAAGCTTAGGAGTTTATTAGAGTATGGTTCTAAATTTAGACCTTCCTTCAAAATCTCCAAAGAGAGGATTCTTGAGAGCTTCACTCAAGATGTTAATAGGTATATTATAAAAACCAGTTTAACCTACAATCAGCCTATTGAGGCCTTCGCAGAATGGAAATATATTATAATCAATAACTTCACTAATGAGTTGGCAGGTCTTGACTTCTGTTTTGATAGAAATCTATTTTTCTCTGGAGATGCCAAAAGGTCACTCTCCAAACTACAAGACCTATTTATTTTTACCACTACGGATAAAGCTAGCAATAATTTTGCAATTATCTGTAAGAAGTTCTATTTTGAACTGTTAACTATGGAACTTAATAATAGAGTAACCTACGAGCCCGTAAGTTATTCTACCAAGCAGTTAGAAAATGGTTTTAGGGTATTCTTCAGGAAACTTAAAATTCCACAAATAAGGAGATATGAGCCTGAATTTCCATTTCTTTTTGCAACTGTTAAGTTTCATAAAGATCCAGTGAAGTTCAGATTCATAGCTAGTGGAGTCAGGAGCCATAAAAAGAAAATTGATCTGGCTTTTGAAGCAATCTTGAAGATGGTTTTGAAACACATTAGTAACTGTACAAATTTGAAGTACAAGGATTTTTGGATAATTAATAATAATGCAGAAGTAATTTCCACTATACTCGAAGTAAATCCCTTAGATATTAATAGTTATGATTTTGAGAACCTATACACCAATCTGCCTCTATCAGACATAATCACTACCTTTAAAGAGCTGTATGCAGAATTTAAACTTAACCAATTTGTTAATGTAGGAGACTGGAATTCTTATCTCAATTGCTGCATAAAAAATAATCATATCCTATTTAATAATATTCTCTATAAGCAAGTAAACGGAATCCCTATAGGAACGTCAACATCCACGAGTATTGCAAATCTATTCCTGTTCTTTAAGGAATATAAATTCATTAAAAATCACTCCACTTGCTCCGATAACTACCTTTACACATTGAGATATATTGATGATCTGCTGTGTATAAATAATTCAGAAGTTATAGAGAGTGACTTTGATAATATCTATCCTAGCTCTCTTAATTTATGTAAAACCAACCACAGTAATCAGGAACTAGAGTTCCTAGACTTAAGCACTAAACTTAACAGAGGTAACCCATCTATTAGCCTCTTTGATAAAAGCGTTAATTTTCCTTTCAAAGTAATTAAATATCTACACTGGAATAATAACATATCCACCAAAGTAATTGAGAATGTACTGATTTCTCATTGGCTTAGAATTTCAAGAATTTGCAGCAACAATTTAAACTTCAATTACCACATCAATATACTTTTAGACAGTTTTCTAGAGAACAAAATTCCTACTTCTTTCATTAAAAGAACTTTAAGAAAAATTATTCTGAATAATAGAGTAAGGTTGACAGATCTGCTTTAATTTTCTACACAGTTAATAATATGATTCTGATTAATGAAAGCCTCTTGGAAGTTGGCTAGAGGATGGTATTAACTACTAAAAGGAACCTTAGTGCTATGGATAAGAAGGCCCTATTTAAAATAAAAAAATAAATAATATAGATAAAATCACAAAAAAACTTAAAAATCTGTTTATATAAGAAAATAAAAATAAATATAAAAGAAAACTGAGCCGCGGATGGTTAGTTGTTAGTGTTTCAGACTATCGATGCTGGGTCCCCAGTTTCAAGCCTGGGCTGATCTTTCAGAGATGGTGTGATTTACTAACAATCGCTGAATATCCGCCGTGCATCGGACGAGCACGTAAAGTGACGGCCCCCAGGCTGGAACCACTGGTCAAATGGGTATCCTTTCCTATGTCCTCCCTGAAATTCCCTCACCCATCTATGTGCAATATCGTACTTGTACGGTGGCGCCATCTACTGTACTCTAATCTCACTACAAACTGTTCTGTCAAAAGTAGCTAGACTTGCTCTCATTCCTTCCGTTTCTGTGTCCTGCCCAAAAGGTGATCTCGCTGTAGGTGGCTGGGACCTAAACTCTACTACCTGTGGACGGAAGTCCTACATGAAAATGCCAAATTCTCTTCCGGCGTTATATATAAAAGATAACTAGTTATTCACTCACCAGAATAGCTATACTAAAAATAGTAAAACTAACATTAAAATTAATAGGATTCTGAATAGTCTATCACTAAGGTGAAGGGTATTAAATACACTACTTGTGTGTTTCACGATATTTCTCATGTATTCTGGAGAGTTTATTCTACTCTTTCTGATCATACAGGTCCACAATCTTAATTATATATATTTTTCTCCGGTTGAAATTCACCGCGAGTAGGATTTTTCTGAGTGTGGAGTCCTTCAGACCCAGCCACACTGCCCCCAGTGAATTAGGAGGGACAGGGGTGTTTGAAAGTTTGGGAAGAAAAGTCGGTCATGTTTCCTCTAGTGTGAAAGAAGCAAAGTTGCATAAGAGGTAGGCTCTCTTCTTTGTCTTTTGGTTTTTAGGTATTCCGGGTTCAATATCTGAACTTCTTGAACATTATTTCTTTTCTTGCTTTAAGTTTTTAGGCACTAGCAAGTCTATCAACTTTTTTGCGTATTTTAACTCTTACTTTTCTTGGTATTTTTGCGCGTTTTTTAGGGTACTTAGGCTAAGCAGCGGCCCGATGCGTAGTACTTGTAGTCTGCGCTGTATTTTCAATGCAGTTAAGGACTTATTAACTACTTAATTATGCACTTAAAGCACTTCTGAAATACTTTGTACATATTGCAACTAATTGTTTATGTAACATAACCTTCACAAAGCATTTCTTTAGTTTATCATTGTCTTTATTTTATTCTCGTTTTTGTGTAGTCAGAAGTAGTGGAGTAGTGGGTTTTTATAATCCAGTTTTCTTTCAAGAATCTGGGCTTTAAAAACTTGTAATACTTCTGTATTGATATTCAGGTTTGAATTCTCTCTCAGGCGAACTTGACTATTTGTTAATTACTGAACATTATTTCTAGTTCATTATGTCACTCTTACAATTTGAGTTTTCTATAATCATCTTCTTTCTGTTTAATAGTAACAGATGAAGAGCATGGGTCGGGCCAGGAAAGTCATGGATGCAATCTAAATTGTTAACTAAAGCTATGTCATACAACTCTGCGGAGGACATGACATATATATTTATATTTTTAGGTGGGTTAATTACTTGCATCCATGACTTTGCAGAAACCCATTTCCAAATAGGTCTTTGTGGAAGTGAGAAAATGCAGAGTTTTGCTGGTCCTTGATAAAGCCAAGGCTCAGTATTCTCGACACTTTCTGCATTCAGTTGTTCTTTTTTTATTCTTTTTACTCACACCGGTCAATACATAACCTTTACTATGTTGTACTTGGTATGAGTTAAAAAAAATTTTTACCTTCAATTTCTTCTTTTCTTCTTAATAGAATATATATATATACATCACAAAACTTAAAAAAGCTTCAACTTGCAAACAAATGCAAAATTATTTCTGCAAAACCGCGCCCTGCTGCATGTTTCAAATATAATCAGCATAGTAATAAAGTCAACCACAGATAAATTATAAAATTATAATCCTGACGGAGAACCCGAAATAACACCCCTAAATTCATGATAAGAGAAATTTTTCCAAAGACAAAAAAAAAATTAATTAAAAGTAAACAAGCATTTTTAGCTTAATGCACCCCGGAACACAGACCACTCATCAGGGAAACACATCCTCTAACCTGGGGTGGGAGTTCAGGTTTCATGAGAGTGCCAAATTTTGCAACCAATAGACTTAATAAATTTGTAAGAGATATATATCTCCCTTTGGTACTCTGTCTTCCCTACCCGAACCTTTTTATAGAGCTTAAAGAACATAAAACAAATAGGACACACTTGTAACTCTTACGTGAACAAAGTATAACCTGAAATAGAATAGTGAAATAGGTAAACCAAAAAAACTGAAACTCAAACTCCCCAAGACTGTAAAGTAAATACACCTGACGGTTAAGGTCGGTAATCGCTTTTTACCGTGAACTTTATTTCGATCGAGGTACTTTCCGGAAATAATGCAAAGATGTTATTACGTCATGGATGAAAGTTCGGGCTGTTAGAGCTCTCTGGGGCGACTCGGAGGAAACGAAGTTTTTGTGTGGCCCTAAAAACAGCTTAATAATAGAGTAATTAAGATGGTACAATGGTACAAAACCTAACTGAAAAAAATTATTAGAATTAAAAGATGACAATAAATTTTGAAAGTGAACTCGCAGAAATTAGGAGGATAGTTATTTTTTCATAAATTTGAATATCATAACTTAAGAGCTTTTATGGTACTACTTTTATTATTGCAAATATTTGAAATTCTTAAGAACTGTGAAATAATAATATTCCGGTTAATTGTTTTGGGGATTTCTTAGTTCCAAATACTTAAAAGTAGAGGAACAAAATCAAATTATGTTCTTTTATCGAAAGGTCTCGTGAGAACACCTTTACTAGTCCGAACTAAATCCAAATCCAAAAACGTAGTTCTGAAACTGAAAAAAAAACATATATATATATATATTCATACATACCGTTGGTACCTGCTGTGAAGGAAGCCCTAAACGCATTCATTGTATAAAGAAATTGAGGAAGTACGTGAAGCTTTCCAGTGTATTTTCGTTGGTGAAAATGATTGTGTCACTAGATAATTTTGCCGGAAAGCACCGCGATGCTCTTGCACAGCCTTGGAGCGCCAGGGCACAACAGAAAACACTTCGAGAACCTCTGATATAGAGTCGTGTTGTTAAACCTTTGTAAAGTTATGTACGGATGTCAGATAAATTTCGCATTAACTGATATGCGATACTGGAAAATGTTTGCTCTCGATATTTTATGTTGTCTGGAAGTTCGAAACTTTTAGTGTTTTAATATAAGATATTTTACTACGACGTAAAAACAAACACATTCCCAAGTTTGTACTTATGAAATGTTAATAAGGACGTCAGCAATTTTACATGATTGAAATCACATTAACTGTTACTTTCATAACAAAACAATAGTTTTGCATCTAAAGTTCACATGAACTATTAATAACACATTTTTTGTCATATTTTTCACAAGTGCCCTTTTAAACTAAACTCACCGATGTCGCGACTATCTGGCTCTCAAGAGAGGTACTCTAAAACAATTCTCACTGAATTTAAATACTTCGAGGTAGCAACATTCTTCACACACATTTTCAAATTGTGATTAAGAATTTTAATTGCTGGAATGTTCACTTTTTTAACTTATTCAGCACCGTACGGCGTTGTAAACTTTAGGGGTTAAATTTTCAACCGCGTCAATAATGCAGCTTTGTCGGTTCAACTTTTCTAAAGTTCCAGATATTCTGATTTTATATTGTGGTAAGGAGAAGAAATCTGAAATAGAAAAGAAAGGGGTCATTAGATCCAAAATGAAAAAACAATAAGATGGCTTCAATATACGTTGTTTTACTACTTATCTCAGCAGAAGTAGATGTCTAGAATTGATTTTATTAACAAATTAAACAATGCTGTGTGCTGAAAACATTGGCTCTTCTAGCGGTACAGAAAAATTCAAGCACAAAATGTTTCAAAGCGCTGTTTTTTTTTGTTTTCTTTCTTTGGATTTCGTGCATTTGCAGTCATCCGGAGTTTAAGACCTACCAAGATTCCAACTTTTTGATCTATAGGTTATTTAGAACTGGTCTAACAATTCGCGAATAGCTCAAACAGACAAAGCCACCATTTTGTCAAACAAATATCTTCGCTCTTTCCACGTTTATAAGTGGGTCACGGAAAAATTCTCATTGGCCGCCAACGGGAATCGAACCCAGGGTCTTTCAGTTACGCGTCCGAACTAAATCCAGATTTTTTCATTTTTCCATGACTCACTTATAAACGTGGAAAGAGCAAAGATATTTGTTTGATGTTCCTGGTCCACATTAAATGTCTGTATGAATCATTCATTCGCCTTCTAATTACTTTTTCAGTTGCTGCTTACCATCTTTGGTGAATTCCCAGCATTGTGCGAGGCTCCAAGAAGCAACCTGCCAAATTGGCTTGGCAGTTAGCGTGTGTGAGTCTGGATGAGTTCGAGGCCGCTGTGGTGTAGCGGAAGCATATCCGGCGCGTAACTGGAAGAGCCTAGGTTCGACTCCCGGTGGCGGCCAATGAGAATTTTCCCGTGACTCTCTCATAAGCGTGGAAAGAGCGAAGATATTTGTTTGATGTCCCTGGTCCACGTTAAATGTCTGTATGAATTAGCCACCATTTTGGTTTTTTGGTTTTCGGACTTTAGAACCTTAATGCTGGCCAATGTTCAGACCTCTAGTTCATTTAGAAATGGACGAACAATTCGCGGACGTACACACTCGCATTTTCCCTGTGCTTTTTATTTACCAAGCGAAAGCCAATATTTGCATAGGTATTCACGCATGGAGGCGGAAAATGCCGAACATTAATAAATACGGCGCTACGTCATTAAGCATTACGTCATTACCAGTTTGATACTGTACCTTTCACCCAGTCAGAAAATAGTGCTAAAAATTGCTTTGTCACCATGGCAGCAGGTCAGGTGACCAGAACGTTCCTCTATGGTTATCGTGAAGATAGACAAGCTGTTCGTTTCTTTCCTTTGCGTCCTTAAAAGATGCTTAAAAATCAGAAAATTTATTTCTCTTATTTTTTTTTTTTGTAAAAAAGGATGATAGTTTTAAGTTTATGCTGTAAAAATTGCAATATACTTATGATTTATAGTTGCCATATATCCGATTTTTTTTAAATGGATCCCATCGAGAAATAGAAAATTTTTCAAATTTAAAAATTTTATTTCGGGTAAACTAATTCGTAATTCAAACAAAGAGCAACGAGGTGCAACATTTCGGTCATGGCACTTCTTGCCTACAAGGTTTCGTGGTTCTGTTGCTAAAAGCATGTCCGGAACGTGACCTGATAGCACTTTTGTGCTTACCTTGACTTTGAAATACAATAGCTCTTGAAGTTAAGATAGAATCAACAAGAAAGATCACACCGAATTTTCGGGTGTAATAAGCACGTCTTTTGAATCCGTTCTGACGCAAATTAAATTGATCAAAGCTATTTAAAGTCAATGGAACCGGTATCGTAAACAATAGTATCTGACGGAAGAAAGAAGTTTTTCAATCGGGTTTTTAATCCCTCAGATATTGCTGTGAACGGAATCGTGAGCTTACGAACTCTTACAAACAGAGTTATCGACAAAAACAAGATGTGACTTTACGCCCCTTATTGGGGAAAACCATGCATTATTTTGGGAAGAAAGTATACACAAAAGGTTTATCCATATGAGCGGTATCGGTCCAGAATAAGAATTTTAGTCGAGTTTTCAGGAGCCCAGATTTTGCTACAAATACATCAGTAGTAGAAATTAACACTTATGAACCCCTGGTGGCTAAGACATTCTTTACCAAACATTAGACATTACGTGAAAAATATTTTCCGTCTAGTCTTGTAAGCGATACAGGAAGAATTTTTCAAATCGGAGTTTTAGGAGCTGAAAACGCAATTTACCACTGTGCGCCCTAGCGGAAAGTCTATGATTTACTTGAAAATTTTGAATTTATAGGAAAAACATTTCGCATGGCAAACACTATCCAACAAAGAAGGAATTTTTCAAATCGGACTCTTAGAAGTAGAGATATTGAGAAAAATAAGATATACATCTACGCCCCTGGCGTAGAAACCATGCATTATTTCAAGAAGAAAATGTTCCTAAAATGTTTGCCGACATGAGTAGTATCGGTCCACAAAAGACTTTTTTCAATAGAGATTTTAGAAGCTCATACTTAGCTGCAAATTCACCAGAAGCGGATATTAAGGTTTACGCTCCCTGGTGGCCAAACCATTTTTTACAAAAATTAGAAATTATGTGCAAACGATTTCCTATCAGAAGCTGTATCTTGTGCAGAAAGAATTTTTCAGATCGTTGATTTAGAAGCAGAGATATAAGGGAAAACGCAATTTACTTTTACGACCCCTAGCTGAAAGTCTATGGACTACGTGAAAATTTTGAAACTATATGAAAATCATGCGACTCGGAAAACACTATCCAACAAAGAAGGAATTTTTCATATCGGACTCCTACAAGTCGAGATATTGACAAAAATAAGATATACATCTACGCCACCTGGCGTAGGAACCGTGCACTATTATAAGAAGAAAATGTTTCTAAAAAGTTTGTCGGAATGAGTAGTATCGGTCTACAAACGATGTTATTTTCAATCAAAAATTTAGAAGCTCATATTTTGATGCAAATGCATTAAAAGCGGAAATTAAAGTTTACGCCCCTTGGTGGCCAAACCATTTTTTTACAAAAATTAGAAATTATGTGCAAACGATTTCCCATTAGGAGCTGTATCCGATGCAGAAAGCATTTTTCAGATCGGATATTTAAAAGCAGAAATTTAGGGGAAAACGCAATTTACCTTTACGCCCCCTAGCGTAAAATTTATGAATTACTTGAAAATTTTGAAACTATATGAAAAACATGTCACACGGAAAACACTATTTAACAAAGAAGGAATTTTTTTTAATCGGACTCCTAGAAGTCGAGATATTGACAAAAATAAGATATACATCTAAGCCCCTGGCGGAGAAACTGTGCAATATTTTAGGAAGAAAATATTCCAAAAAGGTTTATCGATCTGAATGGCATCAGTCCACGAAAGAATTTTTTCCCTCGATATTTTAGAAGCTCAGATTTTATGACGAATACATCAGAAGCAAAAATTAGCGCTTACGCTTCCTGGTGGCCAAAGTATTCTTTACCAAAAATTGAAATTATATGCAAATGATTGTGCATCAGGAGATGTATCCGTTGAAAAAATGTATTTTAAATTGGAGTTTTAGAAGAAGAGTTATCGGAAAAAAATGAAATTTACTTTTACGCCCCCTAGCGGAAAATCTATGCGTAATTCGACAAAGAAACTATATCCAAAATACTCTTCGACATAAATGGAATCGAAAGATAAAAGATTTTTTTCAATCGGATGTTTAGAAGCAAATATGTGGAATAAAACGTATTTTTGATTTCGACATCATCTGCATTTATGCCCTCTAGTGGCGGAATTGTACATCTTAAAGAAAAACAAAATAAAGGATCATCATTCGCATATTTCACGCTTTCGAATGCAAAAATAATTTTTCAAATCGGACTAATAGTTGCAGCGATAACGTGGGTACAGGCGGACGGACGGACCAACCGATAACATAAGCACGATCTTTGTTTACAAAACACGTGCTAAAAAACGGGTAATTTCGGCGTGTTTTCCAAACAATACTCTACAAACGATATAAATTTCATGTTATTTGTGTTCAATACGTTTTGCGCTCCGAGCTAGGAAAGCAAGAGAGTCGCGAAATTTCTGAAACAGCGGTAGCAGGGGCGGCAGTTACTTTTTTTAGAATAGAGAGAAAAAATTAACAACTGATGGTTGTTTTACGACGGTCAGATGCCCCGGGTTCTGTTACGCTGGGAAATGAAGCTAATGGCACAAAGAGTCGTTTGTCATGTGACTAGTTGCTAGGCGACAAATCCTGTGGGAGGCACTTGCTCAGCGACATTATTTATTGAACATGCCTCGCACCATCGGAGAGAACATTTGAGATAGCATGCTCATGGGGTATCATTTTCTCAAAGGTATTTAGTTATTATTGCACGGAATAAGACAGTGCACGTACGTGATAATAATTTTCTAAGTTTTTATATACTCATACATTTGCATGCGTTTCCTAACCAATGTATTCCAGTAGCTCTTTTGGATTTACGTGAGACGGATGCGTATGAACTGAATAATCAATATAACGATCAATATTTTTAGGGAGGTACATACATGACATGGATATACAAACCAACGGAAGCAAAGAACTTTATCACACTCTTACCATTTGCAACCAGGCTGAAAATCTAGGTGCCCATCACTTATGAGAGCTCAATAGCTCTCGGACTTATGGGAGGATTTCTACATGTCAGTTTCATACACCCAATTAACCAAGGTCTTTAGATATATCTCATGGTATAAGGTTGGGCTCGCTACAATGTCAGCCTCTCTTTGGCTGCTGAAATGACGTTGGCGTGGACGCTCGGGGCTCGGCAGCCAACATGGCAGGGTTAAGCGTCTTGTGGCGTTGGGTTACTACATACGAAACGATCGTAATAATCACACTTACTATGATAATAACGAAATAAAAGTGCAAAAAACTGCTCATACATAAATCAAAATAATAAAATCAAACCATTTACCTTCCGTGAAGCGCAACATTTCCAAATTTATTAATACAGACATTTAACGTGGACGAGGAACATCAAACAAAGATCTTCGCTCTTTCCACGTTTATAAGTGGGTCACGGAAAAATTATCATAGGCCGCCACCCGGAGTCGAACCCAGGGTCTTCCAGTTACGCGCCGGATATGCTTCCGCTACACCACAGCGGCCTCGAATTCCTCCGGACTCACACACACTAACTGCCAAGCCAATTTGGCAGGTTGCTTCTTGGAGCCCCGCACAATGCTGGTGATTCACCAAAGATGGTAAGCAGCAACTGAAGAAATAATTAGAAGGCGAATGCGTTACTGGAAGACCCTGGGTTCGACTCCCCGTGGCTGCCAATGAGAATTTTTCCGTGACTCACTTATAAACGTGGAAAGAGCGAAGATCTTTGTTTGATGTTCCTGGTCCACGTTAAATGTCTGTATTAATTATTCATTCGCCTTCTAATTATTTCTTCAGTTGCTGCTTACCATCTTTCGTGAATGCCCAGCATTGTGCTGGGCTTCAAGAAGCAAATGGGCTTGGCAGTTAGTGTGTGTGAGTCCGGAGGAATTCGAGGCCGCTGTTGTGTCGCGGAAGCATATCCGGCGCGTAACTGGAAGACCCTGGGTTCGACTCCCGTTGGCGGCCAATGACAATTTTTCCGTGACTCACTTATAAACGTGGAAAGAGCGAAGATCTTTGTTTGATTCCCAAATTTATTTGCGTATATGTGAACTCACATTTTAATACTTACCGCCCAGCCACTACAAAATAAACAACTACAAGAATTATGTATAAACTATTATTAGATTTAAATACTGTACCATATTTAAATCTGTCTGCTGTGAATTGTAAGAATTTCATTTTTTCTCAAATGTTTTTTAACTACTATCAATTAAATTCAAATTTTCCTTTCAATGTACAGTTTATTCTTTACTTCATCTCATTTTTGGTGTGCACGTAGCCCTCAGAGTTCATAGTCATACCTTTGACGATGTAGGACCTACTCTTGCTGAATCATTCCACGTTCGCCCCAAATCACAGTGAGCGTGCATTTGCGGCCAAAATTTGAGTTCTAAATTTTTTCGCTCAAGGAGAAGATCAGTTTCGATATTCCAGCGATTGATTTTTAATTTCTGGATGATAATGTTGAATCCATTTGAATCATGACAGTCATTATTTAACATTTTTTGTTAAATAATGACTATCATGATTCAAATCTTGATTTTTTCACTTTATGTCTACATTGCTTTGAGGAAGCCTTCCAGTGGAATGTAAAAGCTTGGCGAATCTCTATACAATTTTACACCACGAAAATAAACGGATTTACTAGGCTGTAAGCGTTCCTTGCGTAATCACAATCAGGTGTATTTAAAAATAAAACTTTGGATCACTTTATGACTTCATACGTACCTTTACGATGAAAGCTGACAAGCATTTTAAGTATAGGAAATCGCTTAGCACCGTCTTTAGCTACCTATCTGCCAGTTGCTCGATTTCACGGTGGTATAAGTTGTTGTCCTTGGAGGAGAAGACCTCCTTCACCCCATATGCTATCTCCTCCTCGTTGTTGAAGTGCCGCCCGCAAAGGAAGTGCGCCGTAGACCGGAACAAGCTATAATCCGGCGGGGCAAGATACTGACTATATGCTGCATGTGGCATCAGTTCGATGTTCTCAAACTAGTGGAGTTTAGCACCGGTAAGAGGTCGAGCATTATCCTGCTGTTGGAGAGCGCGCTTTCTGTTCACCAGTGCCAGGTACGTTTCCTCCAAAACGTCATAGATCCGCTCTATCTGTTCAAAGTAGAGGTCGGAATTGATGGTTTGACAGTCTACAACAAATTCGTAATGGATTATCTTCTCAAAATTCCACCAGACGCAGAGGGTCACTTTGTGCGCCAAACGTCCACTTTCCGTAACAGGTTCAGGAAGTTTTCCCGCGCTCAACCACTGTCATTACATGTTAGGATTTGGGACGTAAACCCAATTTCCATCCTACGTAACAATTCTCTTGAAGAAACTACATTGCACGAGTTTTCTAGGAGTTTTGTGCACACTTCCACTCTGCGGTGCGTTTCAGCAGGGGTCAGTTCGTGAGGGACAATGCGGCAGCTCTTGTAGACCTTGCCGAAGTCATGATTGTGACGAAATACGGTAGTCTGTGATATTCCCAGCTCGCCTGTGAGTGCTGGTTGTCCGATTTGCCTCTACTGCCTGGTGCAGTGCCACCGAATTCACGGTTCGCGGCCTTCCTCACCTTGGCTGCTCACGGAACATTTCCCTTTCGCACGACAAATGTTTCGTGTTCTTTGAGCTCCGTTATTAGAATAATTATTCTCCATTTGTCTTGATGAAGCCCATATAAACGTTCTACAAAACTACAGTAGACGTCAAATAAATATTTAATTGTGAATAAACGTGACTATTTTATTCTATGCATATAATTGGACATATTGTTTTGAGTAATTTACACTAAAAAAAATATTTTTTAATACATTTTAAGACAGTTGTATGTATATAGTGATAAGAGGGTGGATGTAGACTACCTTTCAAAAATCTGAGGTGAAAGCTTGAGCTAAGCAGTAACGAAAGTTATTTTATTTCAAACTTATAATTATCTTGCCACAGGCGTTCACCCTGTTAGATATATGTCTTGAATTATAATGTATTAATAACTGGCATAACTCGGAAGCACAGTATTGTTATATTTATGTTAAGAACTGCCTTAGCATTACCCTTAACATTACACTTATTGCAGTTCAATCATTAATTTATTTCAATTTTCGCATTACACTTGTTGACATTAATGATAAAATGTCGACAGTTTAAACACTAACTATTAACTCTTATTTCAAGCTTGCTTTACATTTGAGAACACTTGGGACAAATATTAATAGTTTTAAATTAGTTGAGCTTTTCGAGGAAATTATCATGATTTACATTTGTAGTTATCGTGTCTGATGTAAAGTAGTTATCAAGATTGATATTTTGCACTTGTCTAAAATTAAGGTCTGAACTGTTTGAATTTCATATATTAAACTATAGCTTATCTGGCTTTGCATTAAGTGGTATATCACTTATATTTTCTTTTAACTTAAGAATTGGATTACTTTATCTCAACGACTACAGTCTTGTGACGATTATATATAGATTAAGATAATACAACGTAGTTGTCACATATGTTTTTTTTTTTTTTATTTCATAAACCGACCATGGTTTCACTGGGTATTGGCCTAGCTTCATGAGGACGAATAGTACGTAAATATTCAAATTGTATATGACATCATAAATTATGTTTATAGTCACGTATTTTGGTTAGATGCTTCCACGAGTTTGATAGAAATGGCGTGGATGCCATGTCATTAACAAGTTGCGAATACTTCTGATATATATGGAAAGCTTCCAAACTATCACGTTTGGAGGTTGAATCTGGTTTGTCAATACGTTTTGCTTCTCCAAAGAGAAATCTGTGGTCCTTTTCGTAACAGTGTTTAGCCATCGATGACTTATTTAGGTCACAAATCCGAATGAAGGTCTTGTGCTCATTCAATCGAAAACGCAAGGCTCTACGGGGTTGTCCTATATACGAAGCGCCACATTCACATGGAATTTGATAAATTCCCCACGAGTTTTGGCCTTCAACACAGTCCTTTGATCCTAAAAATCTCATTTTGTTTATGGGTTTAAATATCACCTTAAAATTAAAGGTTTAGAGATATTTTGTAATTTTGAAGGCAGTGTCACGGGAAAATGGAATAATGGCAAAATTCTGTCGCAATGGGCGCATCATATGAGAGTATGTGGAGATGGACTTCGGTTTCTGGAATTTTGTCAGAGCTTTGTCTATAATGGAAGGGTTGTATCCTCACTGTACTGTAACACGTTTAAGGAAATAAAGTTATTTTTTCAAACTGCCCTTATCAGGACATATATGTATCGCGCGATATACGCAACTGTAAAAGGCGCTGAGCTTTTGTTGATAAAGGTGATTAGACTTGGTATGTGGATGTGATAAAATAGCGAAAGGCTTCCGATAAATTGTGGTTGCGAGAGAACGATTTAAACGAGTTACCAGGACGTCAAGAAATGGTAGGCATTGGTTATTTTCAATTTCGTAGCTGAATTGAATGTGAGGATCAATGGGATTTATGTTTGACTAATTCCGGAATTTCATAATGCTTTCCCTTCCATAGAACGAAAGTATCGTCTACGTTGCGTATTCATATGTCAAATTTCACAAGTTTGAAAAGTTTTTCTTCAAATCGACGCATATAGACTTCACATAATATAGGTGATAGTGGGCAGCCCATGGCTAGACCTTCCGTCTGTTCATAAAACGTTCCACGGAAAGTAAATCTGTTCTGTTTTATGCAAATGTTCACTAGACTTGTTATTTCCTCAGCTTCAGGTTGGCTGTAATGATGCTCCACAAGACTTGATTTTCGAAATTCCAGAGCTCCTTTTACTCGAACATTGGTGAACATAGATACCACGTCAAAGGATAGCATTAGTTGATCTACGTAGGGATGTAGTTTGAGTCGATTGGTAAAATCAATGGAATTTTTCACAGATGTTTCGTTTGGAGTGGCCTAGTTAGATAATTTTGAAGATAAGAACTTTGATAATTTATATGCTGCTGTGCCGATATTACTTACTATAGGTCGGAAAGGAATTCCTGATTTATGTATTTTACGGAGAGCATAGATCTCGCATAATGGGCGTATGACGATTTAAGTTTGTTTTTTATGTTTTAGCTCAGAGTTTCTGAGTTTTTGAACAATTTCTGTATTTATTTCTATTGTTTACCTGAAGGATCATTCTTTATTTCTTTGTAAGGTCCATCCGAAATAAGATTTTTGACTCTGTTATCGTAATGATTTTTGTCTAACACAACCACCTGACCTCCTTTGTCAGCTCTAGTAATGATTAAATTTGAATTTGAGCGCAATTCTTTAAGCGCGTTAATTTCTTTAGTCGTTAAATTTGGTTTAGGAAATGTAGCTTGATTTACGGTTATCACTTGGCTGATACAATGTCTAACTATTTCTTTTTCTTCAAAGTTGAGACTGCTTTGTATTAGAGATTCCTCAACTTAAGCAACTATGTCTGATACCGGTATCTTTCTTGAGATAGCAAAATTAGAATTATATCGTAAAGTCCTCTTCTCTCTTTCAGTGAGACTATGACCTGACAACGATGCAAAATACATCACATCTTACCGAACTTTATATCCTCGAAATGTAACCTAATACCTACTCAGAACGTAACAAGTGCAGCTAGCGATTCTTTTGCGATTCTTGGAGCTGTTATTGGGGACACTCGGAAGGACATTGCAAAGGTGGAACATGAATTTTATGATCTACATCTTTGGCTAGCTAACAAATTAGCAGCTTTTGATACTTTAAACAAAAACACTTTAGTTCGTAGTGTCAACATATCATCGAATTACAGAATTTCCCTTGAAAGAAATTCCAAAATTTGATAGCAGGTAATAAGAATAAACAGGCTTATACTAATAGTAATAGTAACGGAATAGTGTATCCAGATAATGAAGTGTTTGTCGACTTGCCCGGTCATGGTCTCATTGAAACTGAGAAGAGAACTTTACGATATATACTGACGGAAAGTGAAAAAAGAACACTGTGAAGGAATTAGCGGCCGATCATGAAATTTACCTATGTTAATGGGGTCGAGTTTACGTAGGTGTAATGTTAATTTCGGGACCAACCGGTGAGCGCTTACACCACAGAACGGCATAATATGCAAATTATCGTCGGTGGTATTTAAGGAGTACGGCGAAGTAAATGTAATCAGTCGTCGGCGTACGGACACGTGCGAAGACCCTGAAGAAGCTGCAATGCCTGGACATGGAAGACGTGTACGATTTCAGCAGTTATCGGACTTTGAGCGAGGTCGTCTAATCGGTCTCCGCGAGGAAGGGTGGTCGTATCGTCGTATTGCGGAGTGAATTGGACGGGAAGTATCGGTGGTGGTACGATGGTGGCGTAAATAGTCCGAGGAACATTCCCACACGAAAAGACGCGGAACCGGGAGTCACAGACGGACTGATGAGCGGACCGATCGACGCATAAGAAGAGCGGCGTGTCAAGCAGAACATCCACTGCGACACAAATCCAAGCAACCTTTCCACCTGAGGTGACTGTGCGAACAATCCGCAACCGTCCACTGGATGAAGGACAACGTGCACGTGTGCCTTTGGCATGTATACCTCTGACTCCAGCCCACCGTCAGGAACGGCTGCGGTGGTGTCACCAACGTCTGCACTGAAGAACATAATGTCGATCTGTCGTGTTCAGCGATGAAAGCAGGTTTTTCTTGGGAGCCTCCGATGGCCATATGCGTGTTTGCAGACGCACAGGGGAGCGTCTCTACCCTTCTAGCATCCGCCAGCAACACACAGGGACTACACCTGGTCTCCTTGTGTGGGTGAGCGATCAGTTATTACTCCCGTACACAACTAGTATTTGTACCGGGTACGTTAAACGGCACCTCCTACATCAACAACATCATTCAGCCCGTTGTTGTGCCATTTGTAAGATCGGTCCCTCGTGGTGTTTTCCAGCAAGATAACGCACGCCCACACACGGCACGTACAACGCAACATGCAATTCAGGGTGTGAGACAACTTCCATGGCCTGCACGATCACCGGATTTGTCCCCCATTGAGCAAATGTTGGATTTTTTAGGACAACGACTTTTCCAATCTCCACGGCCAGCCACGACCATTCCCGATGTACGCCTCCAGGTTGAGGATGCTTGGAACTCAATACCCCAAACTTACATCCAACATCTGTACGACAGACTCTCTGCCAGAATTATACAGTGTGACGCATTTCATGGCGGTTCAACCTCGTACTAACCATATTACATGGAAATGTTATTTTTCAGTTTACCAGCAGATACAGCTGTATTTTGCCATAATGTTTTGATCACGTTATCCTCTGTATTCCATTATTATGCTGTATAAATGTCGTTGGTATCAGACGTCTCCTTCTTGGTGTTCTTTTTTCACTTTCCGCCAGTGTATGAAGTTATTTTAATCGATGCTCAAATTTTCATCCTACAGAACGCATTAGTTTTGAAGAAAATGTGTAGAGAAGTTTTTCCATTGGAAGTATAGGAAGCAAAATTACTTGACGTCCACCTTCATGGTAAATAATATCAATCCTAAGGAAGAAGTTGTATTATACTTTTATATGGTAATAAGTGCTGTCTGAAAATAAAAAAAAATCCGTTTCAGGTTCTCTTCAGAAAACGTACTCAGATATGTCAGTTAATTGTGCACAATTTGGATCGTCCCATAAATAGCTCACTCAAACAGCTTTGTCAGCAAGTCATTGCAGTGTGGTATATATATGAGGGAGACATCTCGTTACGCACGAGTTGTTCAAGTGATGTTGGGAATGGGGTACAAGAGCGATTTTAACGGTTTTTAAAATGGCATGATAATTTCCTCCCGGCGAGTCGGTTCGATTATCACCGAAAGGGAAATTGTTTTGGGGTCTTGAACCACAATGGTAATAAGGGTTGACGCGAATTATAAGATAAGCGAAAAACGTCAAGTTATCAGAGGTATTGTGGATAAAACTCCTTCATTTTTAAAGAGGAATATGTATATATGTTGACAAAAATATTCTGAAGTATTATGCACATGACATTTTCAATGCTTTCTGTTTATCATATTCGATAACCTGTGATTCGTTTCAGGAGCATAAAATATTTACGAACCTGGTTTTAATGGTAAAACTTTAACTTTGACTGGAAGTATTTACTTTCAGTACATTATTGCAATCCTTTATTTTAAATGTGAAATTTCAAACACTTAGTTGCTATGTTATGCTTAACACAAAAAACGTTTTTACAACCTTTGAAAAGGCAAAATTTAAAAAAAATGCAAAGTTCTGGAGCAAATCACATGCGCATCTACAAAGCTAATTTTAGCTTGTGCACAAATTCCATACGCATCTTGAAAGTTGGTGATCCCATTGGCTAAAATCGCAATGGGCTGGATATATTGCTAGATAAACGGACCACCGATGGACAACTGAAATACTGGAATGATTACCAAACAACAGGAAACACCCTGAAGGTCACGTGCCAGATAGATGGTTGAAATTCGAAAGCATAACGGAATGATGAGAAGACTGGCTCAGGACAGACTCTTGTGGGAGAAGCTTGGGAAGACCATCCATCAGTGGACTGACAGTGGTTAACATGATATCCCTATACTTAAAATAAGGACACTCATACATCAATTGTATGAACAGTTGAATTCTGGGGATCTTCAGTTGAAACACGAAATATAAACATTCACATATTGCGGTGTAAGACAAAATATAAACATTCAGTAATGGTTGTGTAACACGAAATATAAACATTAAGTTAGGGACCAAAATAAATATTTTCTACATTCCATCGTCATACCAAAATCTGCCACACGAAAAATTGAAAACCAAAGGATTTTTCATTTGTTTAGAATTTGAAATATTGGATCGCATCCATCGTCTCTTCAACTGTCACAATTTATCAAAACAAACCAGATGCATCTCTGGTACGAGTTATGTATACAAGGCCCGGCAAAGAAAAAAATATGATTAAATTTAATAGCAGCAGTAATAATTAATTATTGATATCAATTATCTCACACTTAAAGAAAATCTACTGTGTAGTGACAAAGATTTGTGCCTTCACGTTTTTTTTTAACAATTTTTCCTAGGGAAATTAAAGAGCAGATCAATCCTTCAGCTTTTATTTTCACTAATTTCTTGTGGAAACGATCCTCGTAGTTTTTTAGTTTTTGCCTGCACCCATAGATAATACACTCCTTTGCAGAATTTTTGTTTTCGAGTTTTTTCATACCATTCATTTACCTTTCTCATGCGTGCACACGAAATTGAATTTTTTTTAAGTTAATGATCTAATATCTACTGGAACTGTAAATTAATCAGATATACACATGAAGATCATTCTTTCCTTGTTTCCTGAGAATATTTTGTCATGCACTTGTTATACAGGTCAAGGTCGGGGGAAAATTGAGATACAATAAAATCTCGTTAGAACGATTGTCGATAGGACCACTTTTTCAAATTAAGGAATTTGGGGAAAATCCCCAAAGAAATAATCTATTACTTTCATGTTACAAAAATTCAATTTAACGAACTTTGGATTAATGAACTTTTCAAAATAACGAACATAAAAGTATGTTAAAATAATGCATAACCCCGGATCTACGAAGAAATTTTTCTTTTGGTCTAACCGGAAATACGTATTCTTATCTTTCAAAAGTGTTACTGATTAACAAGTTTTTCCTCTAGAATGCTAACAAGGTTTTTTCTCCTGGACGAGCAGGAATGAACAACATGTAACAACCTGCGGTTCTTCCTGCGCTTTCGGATCAGACCGAAACAGCTGGCTAGGTAGCCACGTTGTCAGTGGACCCGCCTCTTTAACATTCCTTACGTCCAAATGAAATTAATACGTCCTGCGTGATTGACAAATCAGCGGGTCCTTTCTCCTGCGCAGGAGAGGTGCGGAGAGACTAAGAGCAGGTTTTTCGTTAACTTCTTTAGTAAGAAGGAACTGGTGAGAAAGAACAGGTTTTTCATTCTCAATATGGCTGAAAAAAGAAAACGGAAGCAGTTTTCGCTTAAGCAAAGATTTCAGATTATAGAGACTATAGAATGTGGAAGAAAACAGTTTGCGGTTGGAAAGGAATGTGGTATAGCCCCGTCTACTGTAGCCACCATTTTAAAAAACAAAGAGGAAATAAAGAACTTGCTGAACAATCAACCCTTTGCCGGGAAGGAAAACTTCTGCGTTGTGGAAATTTTTCAGTCAATTGATGAAGCTGTGTACACGTATTTAAAGATGTTACATCAAAAGATGTTCCAGTGTCTGGTCCTTTGTTTCAAGCTAAGAATAAAGAGTTTGCAGATATTCTGAAAATCGAAAGGTTTGAAGCGAGCACTGAGAGGTTATTTCGTTTTTGAGAACGGTATGGAATATGTCGGAAGCAGGTGTGTGGAGATGAAAAAGCTGCCGATGTTTCAGCTGCTCATACTTGGAAAGAAAATAAGTTGCAGGATATTTTACAGAAATATGAACTTCATGACATTTACAACGCAGATCAGACTGCCTTTTTCTACGAAGTTCATCCTATTCGCACGATTGCTATGAAAAGTGAGCAGCGTAAAGGCGGGCAAAAATCAAAATTTTGCATTTCTGTTATGTTTTGCTGCAATGCAACTGGAACTAAAAAACTAAAACCTTTAGTTATAAGAAAGGCTGACAAGCCTGGATGCTTTAAGAACGTTACGTCACCTCCATGCCTGTACGAAAACAACAGCCGATCATGGATGGCTCAAACTATCGTTTCAAAATGGGTAAAGGAACTGAATAACGAAATGAAGAAAATGAAAAGAAAATATTTTTTATTGGTTGATAACTGTTTCAGCACATCGAGTTGAAGCAAGATAGCCGCCCCGGTGGCGCAGTGGTCTAAGGCGTTGGCCTCTGATCATTCGTCCGAAAGGGGTCCGGGTTCGAATCCCGGTGAGGCATGGATGTTGTGTTTGTCTTACGGCACTGGCTCTCTCCCTTCCCTGGAACCAGTGACCCTAAATTAGGGACGGGGGACTGCTTATAGCCCATTGAGTTGCTCACGGTGGTCGTTAAACCTCCAATCAAAAATAGAAGCAAGATACAGTCATGTAACAGTAGAATTTTTGCCACCTAACTGTACATCCATACTTCAGGCACTTGACCAATGCATTGCAAAAATGTGTAGTTTCATTTCATTCGTCGTCTTGTTGTAAAAACCCTTGTAAATTTGAAATTGGGATGGCTGAAAATAAAAACATCGATCCCAGACAAGCCATAGAGATGATTTCTGCAGCTTGGAATAATGTATCATCTACTACAATACAGAATTGCAGGCGTAAATCTGTCATTTTTCCTTCTACAATAAAGCAGTCAGTAGATACCGAAGACAGCGGTGATATTTTCCTCCAGATTTATGGGCAACGGCATCTCGGGAATTTAATTTTGATGTGTCTTTAGTATCTATTTCCGACTGCGTTGAATGTTACAGTGAAGTTATAACATGTGCTGAATTAACTAGGATAAGCAATAGCAAAAAGTGTAATGTCGTCTACCTCTTTGAAAATAAGGAAAGTGGAGCTGACGATGAGCCTTGCAAAGAGGATCCCCTTGATTCAAGGGAAGCTCTGACAAGCATTGAAAATTTGCGCAAATATTTATCGCAACAGAAAACAGTGCCCGAAAAATTGCACTCTATGAAAACTGAAGTAGAGGACTTTGTAACAAAAACTACTTTACCGTTATCTGGTCAGTCTAAATTTTCAGACTATTTCTATTAACGAATAATTACTTCCACTGAAGTACATTTTTTTAATGTGGTGCGTATTCAAGTAATGTTTTCCTTTATTTTCATTCATAGATGAGGTTAAGGTGATAGGTGCAATTTAATTTAATCTTTTTTCGTTATTAAATATACTGTATTACTTGCCATATTAATATTGTACCCATCATATATTTCATTATTAATTAGAGCTTATATTTAATAATTGTACATAATTTAATGTCAGTTTAAATTTTGATTATGCACCGCCATCTTAGAATTTTAGTTTAGCGAATATTCCAAGATAAAGAATAAAATCTGCGGCCCCTTGAAATTCGATATAACGAGATTTCGCTGTATTATCTATGCAGTGAACTAAAAGATAACTGATGTTCCTAAACCCTGCTAAGATACACGCATTCCTACATGCATTAGTGTACATTTTCGACAAATTTCTTCGCTATGTTAAAAGTAAATAGCTATAACCTAACTTTTTTTTTTTTTTTTTTTTTATTGGAGGTTTAACGACCACCGTGAGCAACTCAATGGGCTATAAGCAGTCGCCCGTCCCTAATTTAGGGTCACTGGTTCCAGGGAAGGGAGAGAGCCAGTGCCGTAAGACAAACACAACATCCATGCCTCACCGGGATTCGAACCCGGACCCCGTTTGTACGAATGATCAGAGGCCATCGCTTAGACCACTGCGCCACCGGGGCGGCAACCTAACTTTGAACTAAAGAACAGCAAAACTTTCTGATCATTGCATGAACAACATTATATGAATAATGTACATCAAGTTTCATCAATTTAAAAAAAATCTGAAGTTATCAGGATCTCCGTAAAGAACTCGGGACAAAAATATCATCCTGTAAAACACGTGATTAAAGTTTAAAAGACACAGTTTTGATGGGATAAAAAGTATGTGTGGCACCCTCGCAAACATAAATTGCATCACATAATTTTACCCACAGTATTGCTAGATCCGTAAAACCTTGTAAAAAATTTTCTACTACAATTTTATGCACAAGTAGTAAGACTAACCTAATTATTTCCTTACTTCCAGCGTTTCAAGTATCACTTCCTGTTCGTTTGACACCTGAGTTTAGATATTCCAATTGTTATAACTATGTATCTATTCATCGTAGACAAGAAACAAATAAAGTTTTGGAATCCTAAAGAACGGAGCTTTAAAATGAACATATTTTTACAAAATGTGAAATTTGGCCCAAAACGACCTCTTCGTAATTATTAAACTGTGCCTTAAGTTGTATCACGTTTTTTGCAGATGTTTTCTGATAGCATTTTCTCTCTCATTTATCTTGCAAATATGTAGCGTTTGAACTTTACTTCCTCAATTGATCAAACTTGTAATTCAGCGATTTTTTTCTCTTTTCATACATCCGACTTTCGGTGGAGAAATGCCTTATATCATGAAATGTGTAGATGATTCGAAACATCACAGCATTATTTGCAGTTTCAGTGCGCAAGGTTCTTTACATAGGTAATACCCATAGGGTACTCACATACGCTTGTTCTGTGCGGGGCAGACTATAGATAGTTTTTCTGGTAGGTTTTTTTTTTTTTTTTTTTTTTTTTTTTTAACTTAAGGTTTAGGTCCAATTCACATTAAGTTGTATGGAGCGAAGAAGAAGTAGATAGATTTGGAGTAGGGTCCCCTGATTGGAAAGGTTGAAAGAAGAATAGGAAAATAGAGTTGTAGATTTATACTGCGAAAAGTGAGCGCTAGAGAATTGCACTTTTAACAGTTAAGGTGTGCTGTAAATCGCCTATATTCTTTTTTTTTTGCATTTGTACTGTTCTTTTTAGAACTTCCTGAACAATAAATTAACATTTTCCTTAAAAATAGTTTTATAAAATTGATTTTCTTGATACATTTTTCAACAGTATGTGTACTATAAAATCTTCTCTCTACCCAATCTAGATTTCGCGTAATTATTAAACAGCAATTCAGCTGAAAACCTGTAAGATGTCGTAGGTAAAATAATGTGTTGGAAAGAAAGTAGTGTCTGATAACGAGATACCCGAAGTCGAAACCCCGTCCATGGCACAACTGAGATTGTTTAGCACAACTGCTTGACATCAGCAGCAGTGTGGGCTTTTCAGGCGAAGTAGGTGAAGTGCCTCTTCACCTATTTTATTTGAAATAAGGTTTCATTTAATAATTTCGTATAATATATTCATTTTTTGCCTTTATTGCGTGCTAAATTACACAAAATTTTGATTAGATATCAATTCACAATGCGCGTCCAATACGGAAAACAAGTATTCAGCGAAACGTCCAATACGGAAAACACCACTCAGCGAAACGATCGCTTCGCTGAGTGGTGAAAAAACAATATACTCACATCAACAACCGCGAGGTGCATGCCAACCATAACGGAAACTAGATGGTCCTCCACTTCGAAGTTGTATGCGTAATAGTTGAAGATTGGGATAAATTGAAGGAAGTATTCGAATTTCTCACAAATAGTGACCAATCAGAAAAAAAAATCAATTCAACTTGCCCAAGGGTTTTTAAATGATATGAACACTTTTGAATTTACATTTTTGGGAATAGTATTTAATTAAATATTTGACTTCACCGATCTATTATTCGAAATTTTGCTGAAAAAATCAATAGACATAAACTACTACTGTGTTACTCAAATTAAAAACAACTTATGAAATTTTGAGCCATAAAAGGAACGATGAGGTATTTGGAACACTGTTTGGAAAAGCTAGCAAAATCACAGAAATAAGCAGATCTAAACGAGAATATGCTGCTCTTACACCAGAAACAATTTTTCAAAATTATAAACAACTGTATTTTGAAATTTTGTACCACATTCTTATGGAAATGGATATAAGATTTCAAGACTGTGAGAAACTTAAACTTCAATTTGCCTGGCTTGCTGACACAACCAAATTTGACCAATTTAATTCAGGCTTTCCCTCTCACGCTTTTGAAAATCTACAACATTTTTACGGAAAAAGTTTTACTAAACCCCAGCGCCTTAAAGATCAACTGAGTCTTGTATATGCTGATGAAAAATTAAGGAATATATCGACTCTTGAACTTCTTCGAGTGCTTCATGGAGATAAAGGCTTTTTTACAGAAGCTAATAAATTGGTCTCCCTGATTTTAACAATTGTATCTGCAAGTGTTTCAGTGGAAAGAAGTTTTTCTTGCCTTAAAAGAATACAAACTTACTCTAGAAACACTATTTCTCCAGATAAACTTGCTTCTTTGGCCAATAATTCTATTCAGAAAGACATTTTCTTGATGTCACGAAGAAACACCCATTTTCTGACGACATAATCGACAAATTTCCAGCTTTAAAAGGAAGAAGAATTAATCATATATATATAAAAATAGGTAAGTTCTCATTAACTGATTTTCATTTAAGACAGTAGATATCTTTTCATATTGCTCTTGTAGCTCTTCACCTACTTTTCCTACCACGAGCCGCCACTGAGCAGCAGGTAGTTAATTTAAGTCAGTAGCAGTTAGCCGTCAGAATGTGAATAGCATAAGTACTGGAAAGCATATTAAGGATAGCATTTTGACATTTTATAATGACAATAACCATTCCTTAGACATCACTACTGTGGGATGTGATGGAACTGTCACTGACACTGTTGCTACTATTGGTGTCATCTTTTTATGAGAAAGAAAAATAGGAAAGTAGCTCCAATGTATGATTAGTATATTTCATGCAAATGAACTGCCCTTACGTCATATCTTCTGTTTTCCGGATGGAAAGACAAAAGTAAAAAGGATCAAATGGGTTTGGTGGACAAATAATTAACAAACTTGAGAACTGTCAGTAACTACTAATTACTGAATTCGCTCCAACTGAAAACAACCTGCCTCCCTTGGAAATTAGGGATGACATAAGCATGAGCACAGACCAATAATATTTATTGGAAATGTGCCATGCAGTCTCTAGTCGTGTACAATTATGATCTATATATGAGGAAACCAGGATCACTTGCACATTCAAAGTGGCTGACAATGACTTCGTTTGTATGTGGTCACAGAAAATCCATAAGAAAATATCTGCACAATGGCAGAATGCATTCTCAAAGTATATGCACCTGTTTGGTTCCACATAAACTTAAAACCGCCACGTATTCATGGCTCAAAGCTCATATGGATACAAAGTATTATTTTTACCTTCCAGAGCATCTTCGAAACATAATTGATCCAGTCATTCAAAGAAATGGGTAATTTGCATCAACCAAAAACCTTCTACTGTGCTTGGTAACTGACCAACGCACACATATGTGAGAGCTAGGCCTACGTCGGCTACTAAAAGCGAGAATGGTACACAAGGGAAGAATAAGAACATTTCTTACTCCAGATATTAACTTCAAAGCCTAAGACTATACTGATATGATCACTTGGAATGCCATTAAATGAACAGAGCCACCAGTGACCAAGCATGATAGTGACGAAGAACTAAAACTATTGATAACAAATATAGCACAATCCAACGAAGGCCTTCCATCAACAGACTTTCCCTGCTATTCATGTAACGCACAAGTCGTTGAAAGAATGGTAAAGTTAGTTACTGAATCGTCGTTAGCTGCATGTGGGACCTCTGCAAGAGATGTTTTTTTAAAAGCGAAATTACCATCTCGGAAATTGATGCCAAAATTTGAAATTAAGAAATATTGCAATATAAAAGTAAAGTGACAATTTTGAAAGTGAAATTCTTAAACAAAGTGCGTTATTGCGTTATTAAATTGTTATCCATATTCTGTTGACTGTTTGTAATATCTATCTCAATATATTGATAAAGTTAATCGTGTAATGAATGTCTATTGTCTGTTGCTTTTATAACACATACATCTGCTAATATAGTATTTATATCAGTTTTGGATAGAGTACTTGTATCCCCTGAATTTCCATTAAAATAACTAAAATGTGTATATATTAACAAATTCATTGTACACAAATAAGCTCCTTCTTGGGACTCTTATAAAAATTCAAATTAAAAATATACTTTTATATTTGTCAAAAATATTATTTAAAGGAGATTAAATTAAAAAATATAGTTTATAAAAATTCATAAAAATTTCAGATTTTCTGCTTCAAATCTCAGTTTTTAATGTCCCTGCGGCACCTAAAAAACTTTCACTGACCTTTAAAATTTTTACAGTCTTCATACTGGTCCCAAAAGGCAACTTTTGCACCCTGTTAGAGAACTGAATTTAAAAACAAGTATTTTAAGAGCCATTTTCGTTCCACTCATTTAATGTTCAGCTATCGTCGAAAATACTAAAAATGAAGGAAATTTGAAGAAAGACAAAGTAAAATACGTAGACGAAAAGCATTCTTTCTTTAAATTATTGTATTATATTTTTTGTAAAATTGTGTCGAAATCTAATGTAACTTACGCATAACTTAGATATATTCACAGCATATAAAGAATCGTTGATATCAAATTCCTAAACATATCCATAAAGCAAATGGTCCTTTCTCTTCTGACGGATACTAGATAAAAGTACAATTATCCACTGAGGGCGGTCGAAATAATACCCATCCGATGTCACAGTATCATGCCACGAGAAGATGATTTAGACTTTGCCTCTGTCGTCATTATTCAGTTTCTACGGATATGTCCACAGCAGAAATTGAATTTATGACACGAGATTTTCTCCCAATTTTTGCAGGGAGAATATGTTTTTTCAATATTAGAAAAATGAACAAAGATGTTGAACGCGGTGTTTAACTCAGACAGCGCGGAAAAACAATTTGAAACGAACTCAAACGGTGTTCATTTCTTTTTTCGCGCAGCAACTATGTATTTTGATTATAATTCGCAGTGGGTTTAAATGATAGAGATATTTTCAGCTGGGTTTTTTCTTAACATTCTTTTGAGATCGTATATATTATTCCACGCTTTTCATTTGGTCGTTCATTAGAGAGATGTTCTTATTCTATTTTCTCATCGCAATCGCTCAAGACGATAGAAGTCGAAAGCTGATGTCGAATTTGTTTTGTAGATACTCAGAAGTTATATAGTTATAAATGTGATGTGGCACTCTGGTGGCGCCATGGTCTAATCACTGTCCTCCGATGATTTGTCCGAGGGCTGCCGGGTTCGAATTCCCGTATGGCATTGACTCCGTACTCTGGCAGTCAGCGAATTAACTGCTGGTGTTAATAAACATGTGGTCGTCAGCTTTTTCAAAACTTTCTACTCATTCTGTGGGCAGGAGTTCTTTCTTGCCTTAGGAGGAACAGCTTCGACTCATGACCCGACATTTGTGTATTTTGATTGCTCATCATCACTGCATTATATCTATGAAACATTCTAGTGTGTGTTGTGGCATATCCCAACGGTGCAATTGAAATATATTTTTGGATCATAATGTTACGATTTCTCCAAGTTCAAATTGTGTTACGTTAACAGAAACATCGCATTTTTTTATATCTTCCTGTATTTTCAGTGGGCCGGTCTTCAATACCACCGTAACCTTCTGAGGCTGAGTGATACCGTATGAGGGCAGTCAACATACGATACCTAGATCGGTTTTAAGAAAGTAGTGACATTTCTTCTGGATTGCTAACAGTACTGTGTACGCCTCGGAGTTGCCAAGAAGCAGTGAACAGCAGTTGATATTAAAGGCACTGGCTTACCAATGGAACCTCTTGTGCATATCGTTTATTCCTAGTCAATAAGGATGGACTTCTTATTTCTGAATGCAGTATCACACAGCATGTTTCTTCTGACGGAGTTGAACTGGATAATCGGCATGGCATTTATGCCATAAGACTGAATGTTCCGCTGGAAGAAGGGAAGAGCATGTTGTATGTGGGTTCGACCTCTCTTTCCCTGAAATAAAGAGTTCCGGAACAAAAGTACAACATTAAAACCTCATCAACATCTACAGCTCTCTCCAGAATCTACATAGCGGGTACGTATACCCCTATTTATGAGGCAGCAATTATATTGAACACCCTTAGATTTCGTTCAAATATTCTTTCCACAGAAAGTTAACTGATTTATAAATATAGTCATCTTTGCTGTAATGAAGATCCCACTTGTACTATCCCCCTTTCTTGAAAAAAATTAATGGACCGGGAAAAACAACCCCAGTCTCCAGAAATTGAGATAGATCAATTATTTCTTCATATGCGTTAACTTCATTTTGTGGACATACGTAACTTGTGACACGACTATCAAGGTATACATGACAAACACCTCGTCGCTTGTGTTTGTGCATTGTTTTCTATCTGAGAAGGAGTTTATTGTAAACTCGAAAGGTGTAAGGTATATATATAAATAAATATATTTAAGTTGCATATATCTTTTTAATATTAAATTTTTAAAGCGACCGTAAGATGACATTGTTTCTTAACTTAGACTCCTCATTGCAATAAAAACTCTCGTTGACAAATATCTACATCTATTAAAATAGGACTTCTTTTTTACAAACCCAATAATGAAAAATAATTACAACACGGACATTCTGTTTTTAAAGCTTTATTACGGCAGGGGCTGAATGCTTAAATTCCGGTGCATGAAAATATGGGCTGTAGAGATGATGAAAATCATACTCGTTCAAGTAACTTATAAGAATATCAGGATAACTTGATAACATCGCTTAGTATAACCTTACAAAATCCTGTACAGGTTACGTCAACTTCTTTTAATATTTGTCACGGTTCAGAATTCAAAAATAAGTAAACCTATATACACTGCTGGCCATCCAAAATGCAACACAAAGAAGGAAGCACCCGATTGGCCTAAAATTCGCAGCATGCGTCGCCCGCGAGACGGCATGCAAGCGATTAGCATTGCAGGGCATATGCAAATCATGTGCGCCCGGCACGCCACCGAGAAGCACTATAAGATGGTTGCACAGAAGGCGGGGTGTAAGTAGTGAAAGTGTGTTGTGCTGCCGGATCTGTGCGTGGGAAGCTTCCTGATGCCTCGTCGCAAAATACGGCAGTCATTCCAGCACGTTTCGGAGTTCGACAGAGGACGAATAGTGGCTTATCGCGACAGCGGTTTACTGTACCGAGAGATCGGCCCCCGTGTGGGATGACATTCAGCAACAGTGAGGCGGGTATGGATTCGGTATGTGCAGGAGGGACGGACGGACCAACGCGAGCTTTTTCCGCTGCCGCGGCACACCACCGAACGAGAGGACCGGAATAATGTGCGGCGGGCATTGACGGCTCGCACCGCCACATCTTAAACGGTAGCGCAGGAATTAGGGTGTGTTGCGCAACAACCTGTGTCAGCACGTACAGTTCGACGTCGTCTGCAGGAGCGGGGACTTGTAGCACGGCGCCCATTGCTCCGATTACCTTTGACGTTACACCACCGGCGAGTGCGGCGGCAATGGGCCCTTGAACGCCGCACCTGGACTACGGAATGGCAAGACATTTTCTTGTCCGACGAATCCCGCTTCTGCCTGCAAAACCACGATGGTCGGATCCGCGTGTGGCGGCTCCGCGGCGAGAGACTGTATGACGCCTGCATTATGCATCGAAATACTGGTGCGTTGCCTAGCGTTATGGTTTAGGGCGCAATTGGATATGACACCCGCACCCCTCTGGTACGCATCGTCGGTACACTCAATAGCCAGCGCTACATCTCCAACGTTTTGGAGCCTGTAGTCCTCCCTTACCTGTAGGACCTGCCAGCGGCCACGTTTCAACAGGGCAATGCGCGTCCGCACGTGGCACGCATCGTGCAACAGATCTTAGCGGCCCACCAGGTGTCAGTGCTACCGTATATGTCGCCCATCGAACACGTCTGGTCGCTCATCGGTAACCGAGTGGCCCGGCAAGCACCAACCGCGGCCACCCTGTTGAACTGTGGCTTCGTGTGGAAGCAGCCTGGACCGACATACCCCACGCCCACATCCAAAGCCTCTTTCGTTCGACGCCGCGGCGTGTAGCGGCCGTTATTGCCCTCTAGAAAATTGAAACGCGTAAAAAAATTGTATTTTGGAAAATGAGACGGGCATTTTAAGAAGTATAACATGTTACTAAATACGATGTTACACGCCGTACCGCTCCGTGTTTCCGTCGTCTATAACGCATGCTTTAATTGAAAAAAAATCGGTTAAAAGGGAGTATGTGATTTTTTTCAAAACATATAGTTAATATTTGCATGTTATGTTACCTAAAGAAAAACTAATGCAATCATAATTTTCTGAGCATATTTTTAACGCATTTGCAGTAGCTTGTCCTCTTATCATAAACACTGCAGTGTATTTCCACAATATTAAAAATGAATAGTGTACAAGCCATATAAACGACTTACTTGGTCTATTAATCGAAATCGGTTACACTACAATTCTAGAATATAATTCTGTCTTTGAGGAAAACAATGGAATCCCAATAAAATGGAATTTAAAAAGATATTTCAAATAACAACTAGGTATCTCAAAATTTGTCTTCTTTCTCACTCTTTACGATCCCGCGGTTGCTTCTCAGAAGCGATGTATGAAGATCACATATTACATTTTCGATTGTGAATAAATGGTGAGCCAGAAATCAGAAAAAAAATTGTCAACTCACTTTGTGCAATGAAAAAGCTAAGAGTTTATTTAAGTTGCCTAATTTGAGAACTTATTACTGCTTAATAAATAGTTTTTGACAGTTGTTTTATGTAAATATTTCTCCAACAGTGCATTATTCGTAACGTTATCAAACATTTGCCATTAAAAGTTATGGATATTTAGCTGAAACACTTATCGTTTTTACGTATCAGAAAGAGTATAGGGTGAAATATATTTTGCCACTTTTTTCACTTTTTTAAGCGGAGGAGGGGATATTTGAATTAAATAACTGCCTTTCTTTGAGTCGGTACCTTTTTAAATGCGACGGTAATGTACTCTAATGCTTAAAACATTTTTAAAAATTTGAATTTATTCTCATCTTTAACGGTAATCCCTTATAACATTTTTGAGTGCACGATCCTATGCAGTATAAAACTCTAATTGCTTAGTGTAGTATGTCCAGAGATAAAGTATACCGAATGTTATGTCAAGCAATAATGCAAGGAATCAAAAGAATATGTGTTTAATTTCTGAATAATACATAACAAAGATCTTACTTTACGTGTACAAAATTCATGTGAGATATGTACAAGTTTGAGATGAATGTGGACAAGATCAAGTTATCGTAACAAGGACCTTTCCGTACTCGTAAAAAATTCAGATGACATACTACAGGTGTAAACCATTTAACTTTAGACATTTTACTTACTGATACTGCAGGTTAACAAACATGCGACAATTGTGTTCTGTGAAATTTAATGCAACACACGTCTCATATTGGTTTTGAGAGGCGCAATATTACAAGGCTCTAGATAGCATTAGACGCGTTCTTTCAGTATGCTCCACAAATAAACATCCGATGATGTGAGATCGGGAGAATTCGAAGGATGCGGATTGTCTGTTCTCCTTAAGTTGATGCGGTTTTGCAATGCGTCTCGAGCGGTGTTTGCTGTCATACCATCTTGCTAAAACCAGTGTTATCTGAAACGCAGATTTCTAGCGCGATAAATATTTCCCAAATCTGCCACAAGGGATGAGACAATCAGTTATCTGTATCTTTTTTGACTGACAGCAACACCTCTACCATTCACATCTTCCAAAAAATAGGGACGAATGATGCCATGGATGATGCAATATTCTTATTCTATTGCTCTATTGCTGATCGTGGTTCAGGCTTTCTGAATGTGCAGCAAGTTTCATGTTATGATGATTGTGTATTCAGATATTTTTGTTTTTTAAAACAAATCTGTGATTATGCTCCATCTGAGATCTCTGAAAATAATAATAGTAATAATGATTATAACACTCCAGGTTGTATTAAACCACAAAAGTCATGAAAGTTAAAACATTTTAAGTATTCCAAGACAAAGAAAGAGCTGAAACAAAATTTCAAAAATAGTCTCACATGCCGGAGTTCCGGCTGGTGCGGCAAAGATTTATCGGAGAAGGGATAGGTAAAAAATATCTTTTTTTGAGCATCGATGATTTTGCAAGTAATAATCGATGTTCGGAACTGCAAAAGGATATTTTCTACATTATATGCAGAAAATGAATTTTACTTTGATGCATTCTTTTAAAGAGGAAGGGAATATAATCTTCTTATATCATGAATTAGTGATTTTTTCGCCGTTTTATTCAATGTTTCGTCGTCGGAAATCGAGTTTTTTCCTCGATGTTAGAGGAACCAATTAATCCCCCCCCCAAAAGAAAATCGAGGTTTCATGACATGTTTGAAACCGAAAAGCGTAATCAACTCGAAATGTTTTGCGGTGAATGAATGAATTTATCTTTTTTTGCACTTATATAAAGTGAAAGGGAACATCATCTTTCTGTGTCACGAATTAACGATTTGTTCGCCGTTTTTCGATGTTTCTTTCGTCGCTGAAAATCGTGTTCTTATCCTCGATGTTACAGGAACCGATACATCAAGGTTTACGATACATCAAGCACATCAACAATTATTATCATTACTCGATGTTGAATTGGTGTATTATCAACGGTATATTGAACGGCATTTTATTCATAGATGTGCGCATAACTGATGCAGATGGAAAAAATGCTAGTTCTTCGGCTCTTTACAAAACATCGAGGTTTTCGCTGATACTTTGAAATTTTCCACCGATACGTGAATGTTTCGAGAATCAGTATCCATCAATGTGCTCATAACGTCAGGAAACTAAGCCCATCGCTACTTCTAAATCAGCTTTTGAAAATGCATGCTGGGAAAAAATGATCCCATAATGATTAGGGGAGCATTTTTCCCTGCATGCCTCAGCTGCAGCTAGTGATGACGTAGCGATTAATACGTATCCGACAGAGCCCGTTTTACTAAGAACAATTCATAACAAAGAAAGAAAGAATTGTACAAAATGTATGGGCGTCGCTGGCATGAAGGCGTAGGGATATATTTCCTATAATATTTCTTATCTTCCATTTTTCTGAGTGCAGCTGTTTTTGTGTTCTGCATTTTTTCACGCTTGAGTCACCCCAAATTCCTATTTGCCAGTGACGCGCATGAAGAAAGAAACACATTAAATACCACAATATTCAAGACGTCTGTCACACAAAAATATTTTTCTTAAAATAAATTTAATTGAAATGGAAAACACCATCACAGTTCAAAATATTTTTGTGAAGATGACGCCTAACAGTATCAAATGCCGTCTGGATCGACCACTGAGAAGTTTATGACATATGAAAGTAATGAATCAAAGTGGTACTTTGCAGAAGCAGGTAATATTTGACAAAGTTCTTGTTACTGGACAGTTTTTTTCTTCATAAAATTATTGATAATAATGCATGAATTACTTTTCATTCCTAATTCTTCAAATATAATCTGAATTGTTCAGCTTTTGAATAGGCCTGAATTTCGAATGTAACTCTCCTCGTTTACATTTCTGGGTTTCTGGACATGTTTTTCAAATACTTCATTGACAATTTATGGCACGATATAGGCAGTACGCATAGCTTAGAGGAGCATAAGGCATGTGAATTTAATATAATGTAAATGCACCATATTTATAACCACCAATACTACTCAGAATTTCGAAAGAGGCCGGCTCTCTATTTCTGTTCTTTGTTTAAAATGAATACACTCGCTAGTACGGTATACTCGTTCAGGTAATCATATTAGAAACACGCTATTTTTCAAAGAAGATTGCATGCCCGTTTGATATATTACACACTATTAATATTTATTTGTAGAAAATAAAATTATTGTGTTGACTAATGAACAGGCCTCACCATATATACGACAGAAGTATTTTTAACAACTGCCCATTATCTACGCTTTCTTCGATATTCAGTTTCGCGAATTGCTGTTGTACATTTCAATCGAGTTAACCAAGAAGAACATCTGATTTTGTTCACAGCAAACGTATTTGAAACAAATAAGACCCAAAACTTCACATAACGCATGTTTGTATCTTTATTCATACATCAGAAATCCATTCAGCTGGAGATATCATTGATAGTAGTATCAATATTTTTTTCTAGAAAGGAATATAGATAATGAATCGATATTTTTCTAAGCCTATCTATAGTTTTCCGGTTTTCTTTTTCTTTTGGGGTTTCAAGAAGACCGTGTGCAACTCGATGTGCTATAAACACTCTCCCCACCCTGATTTTGGGCCACTGTTGCAAGAAAGAAAGAGACCCAATGCTATAAGACAAACACAATTTCTATGAGTCACCGAAATTAGAACACGGAACCAACTCGGACGAATGTTCAAAAGCTAGCGCTAAGATTACTGCGTCGGCGGAACATTATTCCTGCTTTCAGTGCGGTAAATGCAAACAATTCAACTTGCACCGCTGACAATGGAGATTTGAACGCCCGCCAGTAACTCATTTTTTGGTGTCAAAGAATGGAACACATCATTGAGATTTTTCATTTTTCTTTCAATATAAGAAAACTAATTTATTTTGAACGTATGCTTTAGTAGTACCGTTGCATTTTAACTTTGCAAATCGTTTCCCTAATTTTTTATCTCTAAATGTTTCTATCGTGATGTTAAATGTAAAAAAAAAACTGTGGCTTAACGTATTTCGATTCCATTCCACTACGATTCCCAAGTGGGATCAGTGAGTTCTATTTTCTTCTTCGTTTTGGCTGCATATTTTTCAAGTTGGAAATACATTGTGCCCCCAAAGATTCCAAATTCTGTAATTACAGGATTTTTATATTTATTTTGAATACCGATTTTTGTTGAACCCGAGGTATGCATCCCTCTTCAAATTTGACACTTACTGTTTCACTTTTTTCTCAGTATCCTTCTCTAAGATTTTAACAAATTATTTCTTGAAGGACAAAGTACTATTCCGTCGGATTGCTCAGCTAACTAACACATTCAATATAGTCCCCACGTTCTTCCGATCCGTTGATTCTATTCCATTACGGGGGTATTATGCTGTTGGATTCGTCACCCAACTAACATATTCACTATTCTCCCGTCGTACCTCCGAACCGTTTATTCCAGTACCCTACGAGGTACTATTTGGTCGGATTCGTGAGCCAACTAACACATTCTCTCGTCCCCTTTCGTACGTGCGGTCCGTCGATTTGATCCTACTGCAAGGTACTATGCTGTAGGATTCTTCAGCCAACTTATATATTCATTCTCCTTCCATTGTACCACCTATCCATCGATTCTATTCTCCATGTTAATTCAAAATAGTTGGGCTTACGAAAGAATTTGCAAGAAAATAAAGTAACTGAGGACCAATCGTGCTGAAAACTTATTTATTTATTTTTTCATATTCTCACGAATTATTTCCGCGATTTGTCCAGTTTCTTTCCTCTTTGAACAATTCCTTTGCTTAGTACATCTACGGAATTACCTTCTTCAGCAATTGTGGGCAGAAAACTGAAGATTATTTCATACATTATTCGATATCATACATTCCCGCTTCCAAAATTCATCATTTTGGAAGCTAGAAGAGTTGCTTCTACTGCTGTTCCTGTCGTTTGAGTACGTGCCAGAGATTTTCAATGGGGATGAATTCGGGCATCTAGCCGGTGACGGCAGAAGTGGAACGTTGTTATCCCGGAAGAAGACGCGTGTTGTCTCTGCAAAATGTGGTGTGACATAATTCTGCAGAAATATTACCACGGGGACGTCCTGCAGTTACGGAAGGGCAACCTGCGGTAGGATGTCATTGACTTAATGGGTACTCGTTATGGTGAAACGAACTCTTACGAGAGGTGGTTTGCTTTTATATCCGATAGCAACGCTCGCCATAATGCCAGGTGTTGGTGCGGTTATTCTGGTGCGAATAAACTCTTCCGCTGTCGTCGGCGGACACAGATACGTCCATCGTTTTCACCTAAATAGAAGTGCGTTTCGTCCAGGAATATGATATTGTGCCATACATAAAGCCACCTCCTTAGTTCGATGCCCCATTGCAATCTGCTCGTCCGTTGCACTGGCGACAAAGTTAACAAAAAGAGGGGCCGACGATCCAGCAGTCAGAACTTTAACAACCGGAAACGTAATGCCACCGTTGATATGGTAGAATGCGTCACAGTTCAGCATTGCTACGGCAACGCCGTTGATGACGCAGAACGGTCAGTCAAAGACAACCTCATGAGATGACGGTTGTCCCTCTGCATTGTCTGTGTACTACGTCCATGTCGTTTTCCTCGTGTCCCACGACCTTCATTCAACAATTCTCTGCTAACCTTTGCTACGACTAACGCACTGTGACCCACACGACCGGCAATCTCCTGAAGGTACGCATTTCAGTCTTGTATGCTGCTAATGTGACCTCTGCTGAACTCGCTGTGTGCTGATAATGTGACTTCTGTTGAACACTTCGTCGTTGCCTTACACAACGACGAAGCATCCCTCCCCACTGCTGAACACACGGTGACATGTGGTCCAATCCACGAGTCGTTTATTAGAGGAAAACTAGCGGTGTCCGTTCCGTGACGTTGCGTGACCTGATTCGCATAGACGCAGTACTCATGCACCTACGACGCCGAAATGATAATATTTCTGCGATATTTCCTGATTAGCATATCCTGTAAGTATGGAATCCGAAGCTCGACAGGAGTCGAGCTACGACTTTGGAAGAACAGGATATGTAGGAGTAATACAGATGCAACTAAGCGTAGAGTACGACAATGGTGCATACCAGTTTAGTATTCAGAATCTAAGTGATTGCTCAATTAGTTGTTAAATGTGTTACAAAACACTAAGCACTTGCACATCTAAAAGTTTTGAAGAAACGTCCTAGGTATACCCTACCACACATCAGGAAACAACAAGTTATCTCATTAATCCCTTTAGGTCCATTGGTTTTGGCAGATGGCATTCCAAGTTCTAAGACCTAATCAAAGGTGTTCAAGTATTTTCGAACTTAAGATCTATCATCTCAAGATTTAATTAATTAAATTTTTGTATAATTTATTTTGCAGATATTTTACTTAAAACATGTATAAGGAGGACGTAATGATTAATCAGCGAACCTGGCTTACAAAGAAATCGACCTGTGATGTCGGGTAGTAACTGCTCTGAAAGAATTTCTAAGTAATCAAAATTGAAACCTGTTAAATAGTAAAATATATTTACTATTCTTATTGAAAATAACAAAAAACATCTCGAAAGAAAGCCGAAACAAAGTTCATTGCAAATTGACATAGATGTATACTTTGTAGTGATTTTAAAGCATTTCTGTGCTGCATACCTACAACGTTTCGATGAGAGAACGTGTTTAATCACTCCACAATTTTGCATGCGAAAAATTGACATTTGAAGTCTATTTTATTCCTCACGAGATGATTTGATCCAGTTGTGTTATTTACGTAGCGTTTAATCTACGCGCTATAAAGTATACTGCAGATACCCATGCCATTTTTCAGATGACAGGTGCAAGACTTCTTCCTACATACTGAACATAAACTTTAAACTGTTCTTTTCACTAAAACACCCACGTAGTGCCTCTTCGCATAAAGCTTACTAGATACGGTTCTCCTAGAACTTTACCAGTGAAAGGGATTGAATAGCACCTCCTCAGCAGAAGGCTAGGAAATGAGAAACTAGAAAATAAATTACAATACATCTGAAGTGTTGTGATATACATATATATAAATGACATATTGCGTGTATATATCTGTGTCATGCACATACCTTGTGAAAGGGAAAATGACTTAAGTTTTTTTTACATCGCATTTCTTCAACAGCCATGTGTGCAAGGGCAAATGTTCATATGGTAATCAAATTCTTGCCATATCCTCTTTACCATGGTGGTAAATTCTTCTGTTCTCTGATTTAGATCTTGGACTTCACGTGACAAGGTGGTATGTAAGCAAGATTCATTTCGTAGCCGCAGAAAAAGAAATCACACGGAAGTAAATCTGGTGAACTTGGCGGCCATTTCTAGAAACATATTTTCTTTTCTCCACCACGTTTTATCCAAAATACGTTCAGTCGTTGTTAAGGTAGTCCCGAACGTCCGTATAGAAGTTGTCGGCGCCAATCCTCTTTAGTCTCCAATATGGGTCGTAAGGCAGACGTCACTGATTGGCAAAAAGGAGCTATCGTCTTTGCACACAGACACAGGAAGTCGCCCAATTTGTTGGTGTGTCGAAGCGTACTGTCCAGCGGATCTACAAACAGTAGTGTAGTCTACAGTTAACGACGAAGCGGCGACGTAACTGTGACCGGAAAACGATTCTCACCAACATGGACCGCCGCCATGTTTCACTCCTAGTAACTGCAAATCGGTTTCAAACCAGGCAACAATTGCTCCAAAAAATCAAAGAACATCCACCCCAGCCAATTTCCGAAAGGTCATAGCGACGAGAAACATTACCTTACGCCCTCTAGTGGCACATTTATGCGCTAAGAAAAATATTAAATATGTGAGAAACATTTCGCTGTGTAAATGTTCTCTAACAGAAAAGAACAGTCAGAAATACTTTTTCAAATTGGTCTTTCAGAAGCAGAGAAATCAACAAAAATATTACACACATATACACCCCTGGCAGAGAAACTGTCATCATTTTAATTAGAAAGTGTTCTAAAAGGTTTTCTGCGAGGCGAACGTTATCAACTCACGAAATATTTTTTTCACTCGAGTTTCCAGAGGCTTAGATTTTGCTGCAAATAATCAGAAGGAGAAACAACCGCCTTTGCCCCCTGGTTGCCAAACCATTGTTTATCAAAACTCAGAAAATATAATCAAATCATTTATTTTGAGAAACTGTAGTGGCTGCAGGAATAGTTTTTCAAATCTGAGTTTTAAAAGCAAAGAAATCAGGGAAAACTCAATTTGCCTTTACGACCCCAAGCAAAAAACTATGCATTACTTGAAAATTTTGAAACTGTATGTGAATTATTTCGCACATGAAACGTTCTCCAACAAAGAAAAATGTTCATATCGGACTATTAGAACCATTGTTATTGATAAAAATATGATATATGTCTTTGCCACCGACGGCAAAACTATCCGCTATTTTAGAATCAGGAGGTATTGTCAAAAGGTTTTTCGTAATCACCTGTATCACCATGTGGAAGACTTTTCGGAACTGAATTTTCAGAATTTTCAGAAGCTTGGATTTTGATGCAGATATGCAAAAAGAAGAAATAAAGTCTTATGCCTTCTGGTGGCTAATTTGTTGTGTATCAAAAAATAGAAATTATATGCAAAACATTTTTCACGAGGAAATATTTCCGATGCAAGAAGAATTTTTTAATTCGGATATTTGGTAAAAGAGATGATGGGGGAAATGCAATTTACCTTTATGCCCCTAGCGGAAAATCTATGCATTACGTAAGTAGAACTGTAACTGTGCCCAAATTAGCCTCCGTTAGAAATGGTATCGAATGGAAGAAATAATTTTTTCAATAGGATATTTATAAGCAAATGAATGTAATAAAATTCATTTTGAATTACATGTCATCAGCCTTTATGCTCCCTAGAGGCAAAATTTTGCATCGGGAAAACAAACGATCATCATTCGCACGTTTCAAGCTTTCAAATTCCAAAAGAATTTTTTTAAATGGGACCGCTAGTTGCAGATATATGGTGTCCAGAGTCGGAAGAAAAAACCCAAAACCTAAACACAATCTTTTTTACCCAAAAAAGACGAGCTAAAAATTCAACTAAACAGTAAAGATGCCACCGAATTTTCTGTTGTAATGAACATATCTTTTATAAACCGTTCTGACGCGAATTAAATTTATCAAAGCTATTCAAAATCAATGGATCTGATTAAGAAAACAATCAAACGGTTTATCCAATCGATAAAACATTGAGAAATAGAAACAGCTACAACAGCAGCTAAACAATATGTTACGAAAATTAATAAATGAGGCGGACAAAGTTTCACATAGCACAAGAAAGCTATCAGTGACAAAACGATTTTCAAATCAAACAATTACAAGAAGAAATACAGTAGGAAACATGATATGAGTACACCTTCTGGCGAAATAATTTTGAATAACTGAAAAGTTGGAAATACGCGAAAAAAATTATTCATGGAAAAAGACATACTACGGTAAAATAAATTTTCCAACATGTCTCCCGGAAACAGAGTTATCGAAAAATAAGAGGTTTCGGCCTCTCTCCCCCTAAGAGGAGCGTTTTGCATTATTCAAAGAGGATAATTCTGCACATCTCTATTGTAGCGAATGGCAAACAGCAAAGAAGAAATTTCTCAATAGCCTTTCAGAAGCGGATATACAGCTGCAAAGAGTAGTACACAAACACCATCTAGTGACAGAACTGTGACTACAAAATTATTCAGATACTTACCTAAAATGTTCTAAAGGTAAATGGCATCTTTTGTCGTAAGAAATTTTTCAATGACACGTATTAGAAGCAGAGATATTGAGAAAAACAGACTAAACATTGACAGCCCTTTGAGGTGAAATCGTGCGCTAGAAGTAACGTGTTGATTTCCGGCCTGACGACTCCTCTGGTGTTGTCACCTCACTGGTGACAATTCCACGCATCACCTTTGAAGGAGGATCCTCTTCCTACTTATACGTAGCAAGAACGTCAGCCTGAGTCAACGTAAACACAATTCAACCATTAATTAGTACCTTATAATGCTTCATTATTAGGAACTTCAAATTCTTTTTACAATAAGCAACCATCCTGCGGAAAGTAAGGAGTGCTCTACCTGACTTGGTTCCAAGAACGTCCATTCTAAAAGATAATAAGATGTATTGCATTATAAATTACTATTTATTGAGTTCAACAGAACGTGCACAGTCGAAAAACTGTGAAATTCTATATCGTGGAGACTTGTTGATATTTCTTCTAATCAGGGGTCGTCTTCAGGAAAGTAAAGGATGTTATTTGGAAGTAGGTGATGCGAACATTCTTTTGGGAAATAAATGCGACCTGTAATTTTCCCAAGGGTAGTCACGGAGTATATGACATGTGTTCTCCCGAAATACTGTGTAATGCTCTATTATTAGGACCTTTACATCCTTCTTTCAATTAGCGGTCTTCGGGCAGAAACTGAGAAATACTACACTGAAATTGTTCGTAGGGACGTGCTTCTGGGAAGATACAGCGATGTATTATATTTTAAATATTACTTATGGAGTTCCATAATTTTGAAGTACATACATTTGGTTAATACTTTAAAATGCCAGTGGGAGGAGGGGATGGGGATTAAATAGGTTAACATCAGTGTGAAAATAAGGTACGTGTGTCACGGCAGACAGAAACAGAAAATGATTTATGTGCGCACGAATTGTGTGAGAAATAATCAGCAAATAGTTACAGAGAATGGGACAATGTTTAAAAAGAAAGGAAAAATCCCTGAGATTTTACAAAAAAAAAACGCGCAGACAAACTGATGCTAGAACTTATGAAAAAGATGGTCACTGATTGTCAGTTAACAAAATCCATTTTGGCATACAACGACATCTTGTGGATTTGAAACACATATGGTGAAATGCGTCGCTGGTGAGCTGGCCATTAGAGTACAAGATGGCGCCACATTCCCGGGAGCCAACGATTTTAATGAGAAGAACCCTTTTAAAGGGCATTTTTATTTCCCAAAATCAGGATCTTTAATATGAAAAGTGTCTCCTACAGAGATATACACTATCTACCAATACGTAATTGGACACCACTGCAATCGACGATATCTGCGGTCCTGATACACGTCACGGCCACCGCCGTTAAATATCATGTGGGAAACAACAACGCAACCGGTCGCATGCAAGATGCCACGCAGTTCGGAGCTCTCTGATTTCGAGAAAGGTGTAATCGTCGGGTATCACAGAAATGGCCGATCCATACGTGATATATTCAGCGAGTTGAAATGCCCAAAATCGACAGTGGCCTTCGTGATTGGCAAGTGAACGATGAGAGGTGACTGTCGGAATGTACCCCGACCTGGCAGACCCACAAAACTGGGAGTTAGAAACCGACGGGTGCGGACCAGAAAAATTCGGAAGAACCGCACCAAATCGATGGGCCACATCCGCGAGGAGTTTCAACAGGCATCCGGGAGTGATCTTTCGATGAATACCATCCGTTAGGAAGCCCATCTGCTCGGTTATTATGGACGTGCTGCCGCCCACAAGTCTTTGATCACCAAGTCCAATAGCGCTGCTCGGCTAACGTGGTGCAAAGAACGTCCACAGTGGACCTTTCAACAGTGAAAAAAGGTTCTCTGGAGCGACGAATCAAGGTTCATCCTCTACCGTTCGGATGGCAGGGTCAGGGTTTGGCGTCTGCCTGGAGAACGCCTCCTGCCGGAATGTATTGCGCCAACTGTGAAGTTCGGCGGCGGTGGAATTATGCTAGCTATGGGGGTGTTTCTCCTGGTATGGCACGGAACCCTTGGTCGCAATTCCTGGTAGACTCAACGCCAAGACCTACTGCACCATTTTGGATGACCATGCACTTCCTACGTTGTGGCAGTTTTACGGGGTGGACTCATGTTTCTTTCAGAATGACAATGCCACCTGTCATGTTGCGAGGTCCACATAGGCTTGGTATGGTGACAATGGGGTTAATCAAATAGACTGGCCTGCGCAGAGCCCGGACCTCAACCCTATTGAGCACCTCTGGAACGAGTTGGAGCATCGACTTGAAGAGTGCCCCCACCGTCCGAAATCTGTGAAGGAACTGACCTGTCTTCTCCAAGCTGAGTGGAAGAAAATACCGCTAGACGTCGTACAACGCCTGGTTGAGAGTATGCCCCGGAGGGTCGCAGCTGTAATCCCCGCTCGTGGAACCTCCACCAACATCTGAAGGTGAATAAACTTTATTTTCCTTCGCTATCACAGGTGTCCAATTACTTCTTGGTAGATAGTGTATTTATTCTGATGTTAACGTTCTTTCCTTCATGAGGGTGAAGTTATCTTGCTAGCAGAAAGAAATCAACTAAATTGATAAACTTCCAGGGAAGAACTGTTTGATGTCGCGAAGCAAACTATGGAAGCAGTGTTCTATGGAAATACGGCAGTTCCGTTGAAATAAATATTTCAGACTTATCTGCCATGTAGCGTCTTATTAAGTAGTTAGTGGTCTGTGATCATAGGTTTTTTTATTTAGGAAATTCCTCATATTCTTGTCTCTGTAAATTTCATCAGAAATGCTTTCAATTCTGCATCTTATCTTAACCTTTTTCTCCGAAAATTAAAAGAAAAATATAGTTAAACATCTTACGGACTTTCACTTCAAAACACGCGTTAGTAATCTGGGGTGTGAAACCTAAGTGAGCGTTGAAGTGTTGATATCTCTTGAACATTCGAGAACTAGTTCGAGTGGGAGTAATTCGGAAGATAAGTTACAAAATACATAAGGTATGGCCTCCTAATGTGGAAACTCAAACGTTCCGCTACCAATACGTAAAGTTCTATCTCTATATACTTCTTCTGTGTCATTCCAACTGTACGGGTAGAAGAACTAAAAATAACCATTGTCGCAAAGAAAACCCCAAGCATTAAAGTGGCTTATTTGAGTACAGCACTGCATAATTGCATACATGTCATCGTCACGTGAATCTCTTATTATCCCAGCTTATGTACAATCTCAGACATAGCTCTAAACCAATCTCGTGTCTGATATGGCCTTGATCCTAAATGGGTATATACACTTATGAAATACGGCGCGCGGGGCAGACGCTCCGCGTGTCCCGTCCTAGTTACGTTTCTCAAAAGATATGCATAGATTGTCAATGAACAAAATCCATTCTGGCACACAGCGACACTGATTTGATTTAATGCGAACATACGGTAAAATGTGTCGCTGGTAAGCTTCTCATTCGTCTACTAGATGACGTAACATTGGAGGGAGCGAATACCCCTTAATCGGAAGAAGTACCAAAATAATAATGGTTAATGCCCTGAAAGAACCAATACACACTTATTTCACATGTGGATGCAAAATACTGACTCTCAAGAAATAAAGTTACAATGAAAATCATTTTACATGAAATTTGTTGGAATGAGTTTTAGCATTTAATTCAAAACTGAGATACATACATTAAAAATTGTGAATTTATTCCAGTTTATTAGATATGTGCTTTAACTTTAATAAAAACACTGATGTTCCTGACGGAATGTGCGAGTACTTTTAAGTATATTGTTGCCAATAATTTTTTCCGAATTTCGACGTTTGTAGTATAACGAGATACAGGTCATGTGGGTGTCGATGGTTTTCTCTCTCTCTCGTCAGTAGACTAAAAATATTATTTCTGTTTCTTGAAAAAAGGAACACATTTTTAAACGTTTGGTCAATAGTGTGGAATTTTTCCCCAATGTCCGTTTTGTATTTCAACCACTTCGGAGATGATTTCATTACAGGTTCCAGCAACCTCACACGATGCCAGATTTCTTGACGGAGTATAAAAGTGCGAGAAAGGGAGATAATGATTTGGTTTTCTTTAGTTTACTAAGTGTTTATAGTTGAACGGTTAAGACAGTTGGAGAATGTTTTACCTGTGTTTACTCTAGCAATTTCTGTGTCCTCCTGGCCTTCAAGGGACAGGGATAAAGGGACTTCTGAGCAGTGAAGACTGGTGTCTCCAGTCAGGTTTCGCACCCTCTATTCGTTATGTCAGTGGACGGACCCTCTATTCGTTTTTTCGCACCCTCTATTCGTTATGTCAGTGGACGGACCCTCTATTCGTTTTTTCGCACCCTCTATTCGTTATGTCAGTGAGTTAATAACGAAATGGCATATTCCTTTAAAGTGATTGTCGAACGTGTGATGTACTGTAACTTCAATATTAAACACATCTCAGCCATAGTGGACATAAAATATGAAAAAGGACACAACGCTTTTCTGCTTCTGTCGTTTGTTCAGAATATAGGACATCGTCTAAGCATTCTTCAAAGAAAGCTCCAAAGCTGGCATCCAAACCGCTAGAAATGCCACTTTACTGCGCATCTGAGGGCCGTAGCGGAGTTGTTAAAGACTTTCGGTTTTTGTTTTCTCTGTTTCTAGAAATTACTTTTGTAGTCAAAGTGCTGTATCTTAGTGGTGCATTGAGTTTCTCTTTAAAGTAAACCAGATGAAGCAGCATTTGCATTTTCATAAAAAATGTTGCTAAGATATATCTTAGTCTGAAGCAGTAGAAATATTTCCGTTAGTAATTGTGTTCGAATAAAAATATATGGCGTGGTAGTTGAAGCCGGTTTTTGGTGACAAAGTTGTGTTACAATGCCAGGAGTATTTACTAATAATCGAGGATTACTGAGTGTTTTGAGAAAATATGAATGTATACAAAGTGCGTCAAAGAATTTTTAAGACTGGGTCTGTAAAATGAAATAGAAACAAGAAATTATAACTTGTTTGGATTTGTTATTAAAAATAAGTTCCTCCGGCTTCAATGCATTTGTTACAGCGATTTAATAACGATTCGAATGCCTGTTCCAGTTCACTTTGCGGAATTGCCTCCAAAGCAAGCGGCGAAGCTGTTTGTAGGTTGAAATATCATCAAAATAATACTCTTTTAACGACATTTCAAGTTTTGGGGACAAAAAAAAGTCGAAGGGTGCTAAATCAGGCGAATACGGTGGATTATTCAACACACAGACGTTAATTTTTTGCCAAAAATCTACGAACAAGAAGCGAGGTGTGACTGGGTGCATTATCGTGCGACAAACACCAACTGTTTTCATCTCGATATTCTGGACGAATGCTACGAATTCTGCTAATCAAACGACTCAAAACAGTTAAACAAAACTCACCAGTAATTGTTTGTCCACTTGGAACAAATTCTTTGTGTATAATACCCTTACTATCGAAGAATGTAATGAGCATTGTTTTGATTTTCGATGGGACTTTTCTTGTTTTTTTGGCTTGTGGCAAGTTTTTTGACTTCCATTCCGCACTTTGTCGCTTTGTTTTAGGATCATATTGAAAACACCATGTTTCATCACCAGTGACAATCGATTTTAAGAGGTTTGAATCATTTTCAGCGGCTGAAATGATGTCTCTGCCATGTGCACTTCTCCTTGATTTTTGTCCATTGGTTAACGTGTGTGGAGCTAATTTAGCACAGACTTTTGTTTTGCCCAAATCTTCATACAGGATGGTTCGAATCGTTTCTTGGTTGATGTTTAAAGACTCTTTCAACATTTTTAGTGACGCAAATCGATTGTTTGCCACGAAATCACGCACTTTTTCAATAACCTCAGGTGTACTAGATGAACTTGGTCTTTTGGTACGCATATCATCTTCTAGCGTCTCTCTTCCGTACAAAAAACATTTGTGCCACAGGAAAACATTTGATCTACTTAAACAAAACTCTCCGTAAACTTGTTTCATGATTTGGTTACGTTTCCGAGGCACTTTTACCAAGTTTTGCGTTAAATTTAATAACAACCCTTTGTTCCATCTTAATAATTAAACAAGAAAAAAATTTTACTTCGCTAATGAACGGCCGTTTCGTTTGAGTTACTTTAACGACTGCGCAGTACTTTTGGCAGAAAGCAAGCAAATTGTCACGATTTATAACGGATTCGCGATTACACTGGTAGCGCCACCGTAGGCTGAAATCTAGCGCCAGTCTTAAAAATTCTTTGACGCACTATGTATACCTCTTTTTACAGTTAAATAATAATATAAAAATTCATGTAAAGAGAGGGTTGCATAAATGTACAAATACTCGTTTTAATGTTGGCCCATAAATGATTCAACTTTACTGATACACCTGCTTCTCACCCTCGTGGTTGTAAAGCGTTTTGAAATACCATAATTGAATTCCTGTGTGAACCTCATCTTGTATAAAACTTCTTTCGTACTAAATAGCGCACGCAGCTTTCCAGGTATGATATTAAGTTCATGATCTTTAAAAATTAATATAATAAAAGTTTAGGTAATTTATCACATTCTACCACGATACAAACGATAATTACGGAGTGAATTTACACGAATATTTATATGCGAAAATAGTGTTTCTTATTTACATCTAATGTACGTTTCACGCTATCTGCTTCCATGGAGACTTCAATGTATCTTAATATTCCATTGCACAGCCAGTGGTGTACCGGAAAATCAAGGGCCCCCCCCCCAGAAATTTCTTCGAAGCCCTTTTGCGAAAAAATATATCAGCAGGAATTTGTTATAATTTTAATTCAATATTATTAACTAAGTTTTATAGGCTTTTAAATAATGAAAATTCTTTGGAACTTACAGGTATTTTTCACAAAATCAATAATATTGCATTTTACTGGGAGCACAAATTTGCACATTGTAATTGAAATAATTTTCCTAGTTTTATACTAATAGAAAATGCTGCAAAAACGTTACGCAAAAGTTGAAAAAAGCACGCAATTTTTGTACATTTAGAGAACTAAGGACAGCCACTTTGAAATGCATCATGATTGCACACACAAAACACAAGCCGTGTGGAAGTGTCTAATGAACTTTGCGTATTTATTTAAGAAAGTATAGAACATAAGTAAGGAAATCAATAACAATTAAAATTGTTGCACAAAAAACAACAACAACAATTACTTAAATTATTTACTCTTTAATGTGAAATACACACATAACCTAATTCCACAATATTTCGCACATAGAACACAATTTTCTCTTGACTGTGTTATGAAAAAGGACACGGTCTATATTCCTTCATCACCGAGAAGAAAACCTTTCAGTTCATTGCATTCCGAAGCAGGCGTAGATACGTGCAGACTACTGTAATACATGTCACCGTATTAAAACTAGTTCCACTCCGGGGAAAAGATCTCGAGCGTCTCGGTTTTCATGTTGAAAAATAGCGAATAAATGTAGTTCACCTGTGCATACGTTCTGTTGCGCCAATCAAATAAACTCTTGCCAAAAATAATTGGGTGCATTACTTTACGATCCACCAATGTTGTATCAAGTAGCAGCAGTTATTTTTCCTGTGTCTCTGCACGTTTTAGGTATTGATATTTAAAAGCAATTTATTCGATAACTTTCTCCTAAGAATCCATCACTCACCTTTATTCCAACGAATTCATTTCAAAAGATGTGTTCTTCAATTTCAAGAGAAACAGGTGCAAATTTTTTGTGTCTTCATTGGTAATCACAGAAAATATCAGTAGCGTCTGCAGACGGAAGCATCTCAGGAGCACCCACTCAGCTATCACAGAAAATTGAATCCACTACTTGGCGAGATTTGAAATGTATGTGTGACGTGTGATGTTGAAACACAGCAGAGCATTAGCAGATCAACATTGGCAGTTGTTAGGTTTATGTGAATGTTTTCTCATATCTTCTCACTTATCTCTACACTGCAGTACAAAATTTAACACAAAATCGAAGCCATAGCCAGTTTCTTGCTTTGGAGCTTAGGGGATCTTGTAATATCAAGTTGACAGCCTATTTTGAAACTGAACTTGAAAAATAACTTTTTTATACACTGCTGGCCACCCAAAATGCAACACCAAGAATGACACGAGATAGCAAAGCCTGATATACTTGATACATAACAACACATACAAAGATGAAACGATTAAGCTTACAAGCCCGTACGACTTGCGGAACACGCAGACATCAATAGTTCATATGGCCCCCATGGCTGGCAATACGGCTTCTACACGCAGCGGCATCGAACGAAAAAGGCTTTGGATGTGGGCTTGGGGTATGTCGGTTCAGGCTGCTTCCACACGTTGCCATATTTCATCAGGCGTAGCCGCGGGTGCTGCTTGCCGGGTCGCTCGGTTGCCGATCGGCGACCAGACGTGTTCGATGGCCGACATATCGGGGAAACAGGCGAGCCACGGCAGCAGTGACACCTGGCGGGCCATTAAGAATTGTTGCACGATGCGTGCCACGTGCGGGCGCGCATTGTCCTGTTGAAACGTGGCCGCTGGCAGGTCCTGCAGTTAAGGGAGGACTACAGGCTTCAAAACGTCGGAGATGCAGCGGTGGCTATTGAGTGTACCGGCAATGCGTACCAGAAGGGTGCAGGTGTCATATCCAATTGCGTCCGAAACCATAACGCCAGGTGTCGGACCGGTGTGGTGATGCATAATGCAGGCGTCATACAGTCTCTCACCGCGGTGCCGCCACACGCAGACCCGACCATCCTGGTGTTGCAGACAGAAGCGGGATTCGTCGTAGAAGACAATATCGTGCCATTCCGTAGTCCAGGTGCGGTGTTCAACGGCCCACTGCCGCTGCACTCGCCGGTGGTGTAACGTCAATGGTAATCTGAACAATCGGCGCTGTGCGACAAGTATCCGCTCATGCAGACGACGTCGACCGGTACGTGCTGACACAGGTTGTTGCGCAACACACCCTAATTCCTGCGCTAACGTTCGTGACATGGCGGTGAGAGCCGTCAATGCCCACCACACAACATGGCGATCCTTTCGTTCGGTCGTGTACCGCGTCTGCGTCAATCGCTCGCGTCGGTCCGCCCGTCCTTCCAGCACCCACGGAATCCATACTCGCCTCACTGTGACTGGATGTCGTTCCATACGTGCACCGATGTCTTGGTACGATAAACAGCTGTCGCGAAAAGCCACTTATCGTCCTCTGTCGAACTCCGAAACCTGCTGGAACGACTGCCATATTTTGCGACGAGACATGAGGAAGCTTCCCACGCACAGGTCCGGCAACACAACACAGTTCCACTATTTACACCGCGCCTTCTGTGCACCCTTCTTATAGTGTTTCTCGGTAGAGTGCCGGGCGCACATGATTTGCATATCCCCTGCAATGCTAATCGTTTGCATGTCCTCTCGCGGGCGACGCACGCTGCGAATTTCAGGCCAGTCGGATGCTTCCTACTTGGTGTTGCATTTTTGGTGGCCAGCAGTGTACATTTCGTTATGAAGACGCAGACTGGCATGGTTATTATGAATTCTGTCTAATAATATTATAACTGATAGATAAGTACGTTCTAGCTTTACAGATGCCTTATCGTTTTATCTGTATGTGAGAAACATCAAAACCTCGATTCGATATAAAAATAATAAAGAAATATTTGTCTGGAAAAAAAACAGAAGAAGAAAATCTGCGTATTTCTGTTAAATTTCTTTATTGCTGATATATCGAAGAAAACTGTTTCTCTAATGAAGAAACTTCTCAGAATACGCCACGTGGTTATCATTTGTATTCCAAATATCTAGTCATAACTTTGATTTAAAGTTCACAAAATACACTGACGGAAAAAAATCCCAACACCACGAAAAAATAGTTGTAGAGGAATGAAATGGCGGCAATAAATTTGTATAGGTAACATATTTAACCGATTAAGGTTTCAAGATCACAGCTTAATGTAAGCGCGAGAAGAGCCATTTTAAATGTGAAATGCTGGAACATTAATAACCGGTGTAACTGGAAGAATGTTGAATGCAAGCATGCAAACGTTCATCCATTGTGTCGTACAGGTGCTGGATGTCAGTTTGTGGGATAGAGTTCCATGCCTGTTGCGCTTGGTCGGTCAATACAGGGACGGTTAATGCTGGTTGGGGGGACGCTGGAGTTGTCGTCCAATAATGTCCCATACGTGCTCGATCGGAGAAAGATCTGGTGATCTAGCAGGCCACGGCAACATGTCGACACTCTGTAGAGCATGTTGGGTTACAACAGCGGTACGCGGGCGAGCGTTATCCTGTTGGAAAACATCACCTAGAATGCTGTTCATGAGTGGCAGCACAACAGGTTGAATCACCAAACCAACGTACAACTGTGCCGTCAGGGTGCGTGGGACAACCACGAGAGTGCTTCTGCTGTCATAGGAAATTGCTCCCCAGACCATAACTCCAGGTGTAGGTCCAGTGCGTCTCGGCCGCAGACAGGTTGGTTGCAGGCGCTCACCTAGCCTCCTTCTAACCAACACACGGCCATCAATGGCACCCAGGCAGAACCGGCTTTCATCAGAAAACACAACAGAGCTCCACTCCGTCCTCCAATGAGCTCTAGCTGGCCACCACTGACGTCGCAAACAGCAGTGGTTTGGAGTAAGTGGAATCCACGCTACAGGGCGTCTGGCTCGGAACTGTCCTTCAAGTAACCGATTTGTAACAGTTCGTTGTGTCACTGTGGTGGCAACTGCAGATCGAATTGCTGCCGCAGACGCAGTACGATGCGCCACGGCCATACGCCGTACACGGCGGTCTTCCCTCTCAGTAGTGCCACGTGTCAGGCCGGAACCCGGTCTTCTTGAGGCAGTACATTCCCTTGATCACCGCTGACAACAATCATGCACAGTGGCTACATTCCTGCCAAGTCGTTCTGCAATATTGCGGAAATAAAATCCACCTTCTTGTAGCCCTATTACACGACCTCGTTCAAAATCCTTGAGCTGTTGATAATGGCTTCTTCGTCTTCTTAAAGGCATTCTTGACTAACATTAACACACTACGTCGATTCTCAACGATAACTACCGCTAACGAACTTTACAGCGCGTATTTACAGCAAACTTGCTTTGCATGTCCGGAGGGGCGCTACTAACGCCACACGTATGTGCCGAACGCGAAATTTGCATAGACGTGATCTTACAGATGTACTCTCACCGCCTACCAACTGTCGTTTATCTAACACAACCCATTTTTGGTGTTGGGATTTTTTTCCCGTCAGTGTACATTGTTTTTATACGTACCATTCCCACACCCACCCCCAACAGTCATATTTGTTTTCTTTTGTTCTGAATGTAATAATAAAACAATTAAATTTCTAAATTAATGGCAATGCAGTTAAGATTACTAGATATTCTATATAAACTTTGATGTTCTATATCTTTCGAAGCAATGGGAAAGTGCAAAGTACCAACAAATTATTTATATTGGTGTCGGGCACAACTGTCACTCCATCTATAGTAGTCTGGGTAGTATATGCTCATTTGAGATACTTCGAGAACCCATTACTGCAGAATACTAAAGCAGCGGTATTTTATGGGAAGCGTCAATGATGTTCCCTGATGATTCGGGATGTGTCATCGTAATAGGGATGGTCGAAAAAGAACAAAAATGATCTTATCAAAACGCCTAAGTGCTAAAAAGTTGTGAGAGAGCGCCACTACCAATTTGTGTGAAATATTTTTCGAACCGGTTAATAACTTTGGCTCTGTCACAGGCTCAAAATTTTGAAATTTCACAAAACACATGAAATATTCGAGTGTCGGTCGAAAATATCAGAATTACACGAATCGAAATGCCATTGTGTGAAAAATGTTTTAATAACCATCAACAAAAATGTGTAAAGTATAATTCCAATCAAATATATTTGCAAAACAAAAGAAACGATTGATTCACTTAAAAAAAGTAAGAAAAGCAGTTTTAAGTTACATGGGGAAAAAGAAGAAACGAATGACGAAATGAAATAGAAAAATAAAGTCAGAATAAAAGTTTGCATGAGGAAATACAGAATTTGACACGAAAAGATGCGCTGAATGCTTTGAATAAGGGAAACTTGTTTTAGTGAAATATTTCTTATTTTGGGTATTTCTTTATGAAAAACTGACATTTTCAGTAAATTTATGCTTCCCTATGAATTTTTTTCTGAAATGACTCTGTAAAGTTGATCTCAAGTCTTTGGTAAGAATTGGAAGAAAAAATAACATTTCTATGTTATGAGAAAATGAAAGAATTTCCTTAAGATAGTGAGAATTGAAATGAATTGAATATTAAGTTGTTGTAAAATGTTTTAATATGGTAATATGCTTATTCATTTTGGGAAAATATCTTCTAAAAATATAGAAAAAAATATATGAATATACAAAAAAAGTTTCTTAGACGTACAAATATAGTTTTGGAAGTAAAAAGAAGCACGGAATGCTTTGAATAGGAGAATGTTGTTTCAGTGAAGGAAGTCTTATTCGGCGAGTTTTTAAAAGAGAAACTGACATTTTCAGAAAATTTCTGTGGGATTCGAACTTGGACACTTAACAAAATTCTTGGAGGTATAGGAATTTGAGAGAAAGTTTAAGGAATGAAACATGAAGGGAAAGAATTGAGTTCGAAGACTTAAATTTCAAGCTTCAGCAATTTTTGTTTTGTTCCTCATGTAATTATGGGGAAATTTACGTTTCCGTGAGAACGTTTTTTTTTTTTTTTTTTTTTTTTTTCCAAAAAATCAACCCTTTAGAAGTTTTTAAGGTAGGAAAAAATATTGACTCTGGGAAAATTCCAAGTAATGCTAATTTTGACTTGAAGCACTTAAAGGAAGAAAATATTTGTCTGAAGACATTTTTCAATGTCTAAGCATTAACATCTGACTAATTGTTCGTCCGGAATCGAACCCTTGGTGAGGCTTGAGCGATGTGCTTTTGAATTACAACACTAGCTATCTACCTGCCCTGGAATCAGTGGTGTAAATCAGAGTCTAGGATCTGCTTATTTCCCTTCGGGTGGTTCGCGGCGTGCGTCTTATCTCTTAAATGGTGTATGAACGGCTAAGTTCAAACTGCTGAATCATCAGTTTTAGATTTTTTTGACACTTTAGACAGTTTACCTTCAACTCAGTAAATTTAGCTTTTACGAGTTTATTACATTTCCTGCCATGGTCCATTCTCAAGAAAGTCAGCTAAATGCGGTGAGTCATGAAGAGGTTATTTTTTTTTTTTTTTTTTTTGAAATTATGAGAAAGAATATCTGAAATTGGCTTAAAACTTCGTTTCTTTTCAGTATAACGAATGCTTTTAATCTAGGATGTTTGTTTCAGTGAAAGATCTCTTATTTTGAGGGGTTTTTAAATGTTTCAGGAGAAATCATACTTAGAATACGATTGTTTGTTTTTTAAGTGTACTACAAATATCTTCATGATATAATTAAATAAACCAAATGTGAACTTTAATCGGAAGGTATACTTTCTTTAAGATTGGGATGGTATCAGTTCTATTACCTTGTCTATCTAATCGATGGAGGAAATGTGTTTTTAATTGCTTGAAATGGAACCGACAGGAAATAGGGTAGTGTTTCAGATAAGCACCTAGGCGCTAGGAAACGTGATTCGTGATTTAAGTGCAACGGGAAATAGAAATAACTGGAATTTCTTGGTGAAAGCACACACACTGGATTACGCTGCTGGTTTCCTTGAAGTGTTTAGAAATGGAAGAAAGGTAGCGAGAAACACTCTCCTTTCATGTCTATAACAGAGAAGAAATTTCGAAAGTGAAATCCTAAGTGGGAAAATTCGTAGAAACTCGAGAAATTAGTATCTAACTATGAAAAGTCAGTAAGCTCTAAAGATTCACTGAAATCCTACAATGCCATTTTGTGAAATAGGGTAGAATCGGCCTTAGAGACTAAAATATATCTGAAGTTTTTTTATACATTTCTGTTGAAAAAGAAATTCGTATTGAAAAATGAGAGTAATTAAGTCGATAGGAAAAGATTGATAGGTTGAATCAGAAAAGAAAGTAAGAAGCAAAAAAAAGAAGTTTTATAAAAATAAGGCAAAGTTTGAAGAATTCATAAAACATTGAACAGAAGGGGAAAATATAAGAAATAAAATAAGGGGAAAGATGTAAGTATTTCTTGAAAGTTTACTTTTGCTTAGGGGGATATGATATTTTTAGATTGAACGTGTTGTGAATGAACGCTTTTCTGTTGGATTAGTAAAAGAAAAGTATAGCAAACTAGCAAAGAATAAAAAAATGCATATTTGACATACATGTAAGCTTTCAGGAATACTTAAAAGAAAGTTGGAAAATATGCCATACAAAAAAAAAAAGTCTGAAGATTTGCAACATCTAAAATAATCGTTTTTCTGAAATGAAATAAAAAAAATAAAGTCTGAATAAAAGGAGTCATAAGTTTGACAACGTAAGAAATAAAATGCTGACATATTGAGAAGTTTAACAAAATTTCTATACATAGATTAAATTAAATAGGGAAAATGGGAAGAAAACGTTTTTTTTACAGTTTTTTTTACAGTAAGAAAATATTGTTTCAAAAGAATTGTAACTGTGAAAGATCTGTAAGGTTCTTGAACACACACGAAAAAATTTCGAATAAATGATATTGGAGGGGTGAAAGATTCAGAATTAACATGAAGTCATTTCTGCTGCCCCGGTGGCGCAGTGGTCTAAGGCGCTGGCCTCTGATCATTCGTCCGTAAGGGGTCCAGGTTCGAATCCCGGTCAGGCATGGATGTTGTGTTTGTCTTACGGCACTGGCTCTCTCCTTTCCCTGGAACCAGTGACCCTAAATTAGGGACGGGCGACTGCTTATAGCCCATTGAGTTGCTCACGGTGGTCGTTAACCCTCCAACTAAAAAAAAAAAAAAAGTCATTTCTGCTTCATCTCCCCCAAAAATTTGCGAAAGTCCAATAGTTACTGCGAACAGGAACGAAATCGTTTCTAAAGAAGCATTTCCTCGTCTCATGGCCTGAAATAAAATTGAATGGAACAAAAAGAACAGTTCTTCAGAAAATTCCTTACATCTACGCGAAAAAAAATCCTCAAAATATAAAATATATATGAAGAAATAGCGTAAAAGTTATAAAAAAATTGAGGGAATACACAGTCCACGAAAACCTCACAGCTAGAAAAAAAATATTGGAGGGGCGAAAGATTCAGAATTAGCATGTCTACATTTCCGCTTGATTTCCCAAAACTTTTGTCAAAGTCGAACAGTTGCTGTGAACAGGAACGAAATCGTTTCTAAGGAAGAATTTCCTCATCTCATGGCCTGTAATAAAATTGAATGGAAGAAAAAGGTCAGTTCCTTAAAAAAATTTTTACATCTACGCGAAAAAAAAATCCCTCAAAACATAAAAAACAATATATATATATATATCCATGCCTCACTTCCCGCCAAGAACCTTTATTGGACCGCCCCACTATTTTCTTGGTTTGGAACTCGAAACGCATACGAGAACGAACCAAGGTATAAAATCTCACTAACCAAAAATAACACTGGAAATATAATAAGAAAAAACACAAAAAGAAATATAAAAACTCGGGTGCCGCAGGCCACTCATCAGGGAAAGACGTCCCGCGACATCCGAGTTAAATTCGAGTTTCGTGCAGGTGTCATGTTAGAAAATTTTAAAACGAATTCTCGAAACGAGGGTTAAAAATTTTTTTTACCAAACTTTTTACTAATTTAGGACACCTGGTCTTCCCTACTCGAACCAAATATACAATAAATGAAATATAACTATCTTACCTTGGCAATTAGCCCTCTACTATCATCTCCAGGGTGGACGGTAGGTAACTAACTCCTATCAGAAATATGTCCCTCCCCTACTGAATTTGAAATATCTGTTCCCTGTGGAATAAAACTCACAAACCTAAAGGGTCAGGTGGCGACTCCTTTCGGAACTAATAAAAAGGATAAATGAAATAAAATAAAATGGAATAAAAGTAAAACAAGATGTTGGTAATCTAATAAGTGCCAGTAAAATTTGTTAATAGTTCCGGGGCGGCTCGGAAGAAGAGGTTTAAATTTGAGGCCCGAAAATAATTAGTCCAAAGTATCAGAAGTACTGATATTGCATAGTCTGATTTTAAATGGATTTCTAGAATTATAAGATGTTAATAAGTTTTCGAAGTGGAATAAGCAGTAGCTCCTTGGATAGTGATTTGTCAAAAGGAAGAGAAAAGTATTTTCAATTGTCTGGTACTGTTGTGTTTGTTATTGCATATTCTGGTAATCCGGATAAATTGAGATATAATATTATTTCTGAATACATGTTTCGATATATTGGAGTTCCAATCACTGAGAATTTTAGTTTTGAAATTAAATTGTAATCTTTTATCAAAAACATCCGTGATAATATTTTTGTTTTGTATAACAAGGTCTAGGTCAAGGAATTGTACATGATTATGTTGGTTAGTTTTGCATAGCACTAGACTCGGAGGAAGATATTATCTATGTTTGTAGATGGAGAACCAAATGAAAAGATTATGAGGTCGTCCGCATATCTGAATTAGAAAATTGAATCTGTACTGAAGAATCCCTCATAATAATGAAGGTAAAGGTTTGCTAAAAGACTGGAGCAACTGGAGCCCATGGGTACACCCTTTACTTGTACATATATTTGGTTGTTGTCATAAATGTAGTTATCCAGTTGCTCCTGTCTTTTTAGCAAACCTTTAACTTCATTATTATGAGGGATTCTTCAGTTCAGATTCAATTTTCTCATTCAGATATGCGGACGACCTCATAATCTTTTCATTTGGTTCTCCATCTACAAACATAGATAATATCTTCCCTCCTAGTCTAGTGCTATGCAAAACTAACCACCAGAATCATGTACAATTCTTTGACCTAGACCGTGTTACACAAAACAAAAATATTATCATGAATGTTTTTGATAAAAGATTACAATTTAATTTCAAAACTAAAATTCTCAGTGATTGGAACTCCAATATATCGAAACATGTATTCAGAAATAATAATATATCTCAATTTATCCGGATTACCAGAATATGCAATAACAAACACAACAGTACCTGACAATTAAAAATACTTTCCTCTTCCTGTTTGACAAATCACTATCCAAGGAGGTACTGCTTATTCAATTTCGAAAACTTATTAATCTCTTATAATTCTAGAAATCCATTTGAAATCAGAATATGCAATATAACTACTTCTGATATTTTGGACTAATTATTTTTGGGCCTCAAACTTAAATCTCTTCTTCCGAGCCGCCCCGGACCCATTAACAAATTTTACTGGCACACATTAGATTAGCAACATCTTGTTTTACTTTTATTCCATTTTATTCTATTTCATTTATCTTTTTATTAGTTCCGAGAGGAGTCGCCACCCGACTCCTTAGGTTTGTGAGTTTCATTCTACAGGGAACAGACATTTCAAATTCAGCAGGGGAACGACATATTTCTGATAGGAGTTAGTTACCTACCGTCCACACTGCAGATGATAGTGGGGAATAATTACCAAGGTAAGATAGTTATATTTCATTTATTGTATAATTGGTTCGAGTAGGGAAGACCAGGTGTCCTAAATTAGTAAAACGTTTGGTAAAAAAAAAATTTAACCCTCGTTTCGAGAATTCGTTTTAAAATTTTCTAACCTGACACCTGCACGAAACTCGAACCTAACTCGGATGTCGCGGGACGTCTTTCCCTGATGAGTGGCCTGCGGCACCCGAGTTTTTATATTTCTTTTTGTGTTTTTTCTTATTATATTTCCAGTGTTATTTTTGGTTAGTGAGATTTTATACCTTGGTTCATTCTCATAAACGTTTCGAGTTCCAAACCAAGAAAATAGTGGGGGGTTCCAATGAAGGTTCTTAGCGGGAAGTAAGGTATGGGTATATAATCTACCAGTGGTTCTAGCAGCTAAGCGCGGATCCCCGGTGAGTAATACAACTCAATGGTACACGGTTTTATATATATATATAATACACTGCTGGACAATTGCTAAGGACGGATCATAAACGGCTATATAGCGCATAAAAAAGTAAGTGTGGTTGGATGCCAAGTGAAATAAAATAATGTCAGAATGCCAGGACATTACAAAAAAGACAATTTATTGTGCTCTGAAATCCAGAAGGCTTTGCAAAGTGTTCAAGGGACAAACAGGCCATTTTGTGCAGAATACGTAAACGTGTAAAAAATGCAATTACTGTCCGCAGGCGTTCCGGCGTAAGATGTCAATACGGGATATGGCCACCTTGGAGGGCGATGCAAGATTCCACACGTCGTGTCATGCTTTGCACAACATTATCAAGCAGCTGTTGGGGTAATTTATCCCATTCCTCTGTCAGTGCACGGATGAGGGTGTCCTTGTTTATTGGAGGGCATTGGCGACCAGCAAGACTCCTCCCCAAAGCATCCCACACATTTTCAACGGGATTCAGATCTGGAGAACGTGCTGGCCATACGAGGCGTTGAATATCCTTGCTCTCAAGACACTCCTGGACAGCGACTGTTCGATGACATGTTGCGTTGTCGTCCATGAAAATGAATCTATCACCGAGAGCACCACGGAACATGCGAACATGAGGTAGCAGAACATAATTATTGTATCGTTGGCCAGTTATAGTCCCAATTGGAAGCACATAGAGGGACGTATGGCCATTGATCATGATGCCAGCCCATACCATGACACTACATGTCGGATATCGGTCCCTTTCCTGTATGTTTGCTGGACAATATGCAGTACCACTATCACGCCAGATCAGTTGTCGTCGACAATCAGACGATAGACTGTATCTACTCTCATCTGAGAAGAGGACAGCAGACCAGTCGTTATCAGTCCAATTGCGATGTTGATGGCACCATTGCAAACGGGCGGTACGGTGACGTCTGGACAATGGGATGCACACAACAGGACGGCGGGCGTATAGACCTTCTTCATGCAAACGTCTGGCGACAGTTTTTCGGGAGATCCGCTTGCCAGTAGCAGCCATAAACTGATTTGCTACCTCACTAGCTGTGCTGCGCCGGTGTCTTTTTGTTGATAGCACTATGTACCGATCTTCTTCAGGTGTCGTACTGCGAACACGACCTCTCCCGTGACGTTTGCTACACTCTCCATTTGTTTGAAATGATTTCCAAAGCCTTGAAACAACACTGTAGCTGACGTCGAACTCCCTGGCAACATCTGTTATTTTTCGCCCTTCTTCAATCTTGCCAATAATAGGGCCACGCGTAAAATCATCTAGGTGATGTCGGGAAGACATACTGAAAATTGCAAGTTCGTCAATTGATTCTTTCCCTTTCAACTTTGCGTTTGAACAACAACGGTCAATACGCGTCAAATCCTTTATATCTCTTATCAGCGCTATGACGTCACGAACAAGTTCGGCAATCCAAAATTTGCATACGCACAACACGTCTTACTGTATCCCGCACTTATGCTAATTTCCACATTTTCCTGCCTTCCATTTTATGGTTGCTATCGTTGCTATTGTCATCCGTCCTTAGCAATTGTCCGGCAGTGTATATATATATATATATATATAATATATATATATATATATATATATATATATATATATGCGGCACCCGAGTTTTTATATTATACTTAAGAGGAGAGCCGAAAACATAAGAAAAACACTTAAGAATTTAAAACAAAAGTTGCAAAATTACCTGAAGATCAAAACGCGCGACAGAGCAGTTATGAAAATTCAGAATTCATAATCTATTAAGAAGAGACTGAAGCAAAAAAGTTTTTGACTCATACCAAGTACAACATAAAAAAGATTATATATTGACCGGTGTGAGTAAAAAGAGAAAAAAATAATAGAAAAACAGAATGTAAAAAGTGTCGAGAATACCGAGCCTTGGCTTTATCAAGGACCAGCAAAACTCTGCATTTTCTCACTTCCACAAAGACCTATTTGGAAATGGGTTTCTGCAAAGCCATAGATGCAATTAATAAGCCTTTCAAAAAATTTTAAGATATATATATATGTCATAACCTCCACAGAGTTGTGTCACGAAGCTTTAGTTGACATTTTAGCATGCATCCATAACTTTCCTGGCCCAACCAATGCTCTTCATCTGTTACTAATAAACAGAAAGAAGATGATTCTAGAAAACTCAAGTTGTAAGAGTGACATAATGAATCAGAAGTAATGTTCAGCAATAACACATTGCCAAGTTACCTAGTTGCCTAAGAGAGAATTTCAACCTGAATAGCAATACTAAAGTACTACAAATTCTTAAACATTGCAATAAAAAAATGAAATATCATTTTTTTGTAAAGCACAGATTCCTGAAAGAAAACTGGATTACAAAAACCCTACTCCACAACTTCTGACAACACAAAAAGGAGAATAAAATAAAGACTTTAATAAACTAAAGAAATGCTTTGTGAAGGTTATATGACATAAAATATTAGTTGCAATATATACAAAGTATTTCAGAAGTGCTTTAAGTGCATAATTAAGTAGTTATTAAGATCTTAACGACATTAAAAACACGTCGTTGACTACAAGAACAAAAAAACGGCCAGCTGCTTAGCCCAAGTGCCTTAAAAACGTGCAAAGATACCAAGAAAAGAGAGACTTAAAATCCGCAAATAAGTTAATAGACTTGCTAGTGCCTATAAGCTTAAAGCAAAAATTTGAAAAAAATGTTTAAAAAGTTCAAACATTGAACGTGGAAAACCCAAAACCTAAAGACAATGAAGAGAGCTTACATCTTATGCAACTTAACTTCTTCCAATCTTGAAGAAAACATGGCCGACCTTTTACCCCAAACTTTCATTCACACCTGGCACTCCCTAGTCGCCGGGGGGCAGTGTGGGTGGGGCCAAAGGCCTCCACACACTGAAAAAATCCTTCTCGCGGAGGTTTTAACTAGAGAAAAATATAAATAAGAATGTGGACCTGTTTGATCAGAAAGAGCAGAATTAACTCTACAGAATACATGAGAGATATTATGAAATACACAAGTAGTGTATTTAATAGCCTTTGCATTATTTAATCACCTTGGTGAGCTTCTATAGACTATTCAGAATCCTATTAATTTTAATGTTAGTTTTACTATTTTTAGTATAGCTATTCTAGTGAGTGAATAACTAGTTTTCTTTTATATTTATTTTTTTTTTATTTTATAAACAGATTCTTAAGGGATTTTTTTGTGATTTTGTCTATATTTTTTATTTTTTATTTTTAATAGGACCTACTTATCCATAGCACTAAGGTTCCTTTTTGTAGTTAATATGCATCCTCTAGACCAACTTCCAAAAACAGGCTTTCATTGGTCAGAATCATATTATTAACTGTGTAGAAAACTAAAGCAGATTTTCCAACCTTACTCTATTATTCAGAATAATTTTTCTTAAAGTCCTTTTGATGAAAGAAGTAGGAATTTTGTTCTCTAGAAAACTGTCTAATAGTGAAATAATGTAGTAATTGAAGTCCAAATTGTTGCTGCAAATTCTTGAAATTCTAAGCACCTGATAAATTAGTACATTCTCAAATACTTTGGTTGATATGTTATTATTCCAGTGTAGATATTTAATTACTTTGAAAGGAAAATTAACTTTTTTATCAAAGAGGCTAATGGATGGGTTACCTCTGTTAAGTTTAATGCTTAAGTCTAGGAACTCTAGTTCCTGATTACTGTGGTTGGTTTTACATAAATTAAGAGAGCTAGGATAGATATTTTCAAAATCTCTTTCTATAACTTCTGAATTATTATACACAGCAGATCGTCAATATATCTAAATGTGTAAAGGTAGTTATCGGAGCAAGTGGAGTGATTTTTAATGAATTTCTATTCCTTAAAGAATCAGGAATAGATTTGCAATACTTGTGGATGTTGACGTTCCCATAGGGATACCGTGTACTTGCTTATAGAGAGTATTATTATATAAGATATGGTTATTTTTTATGCAGCAATTGAGATAAGAGTTCCAGGCTCCTACATTAACAAATTGATTAAGTTTAAATTCTGCATACAGCTCTTTAAATGTAGTGATTATATCTGATAGAGGCAGATTAGTATATAGGTTCTCAAAATCATAACTATTAATATCTAAGGGATTTACTTTGAGTATAGTGGAAATTACTTCTGCATTATTTTTAATTATCCAAAAATATCTGTACTTCAAATTAGTACAGTTACTAATGTGTTTCAAAACCCTCTTCAAGATATCTTCAAAAGCTAGACCAATTTTCTTTTTATAACTCCTAACTCCACTAGGTATGAATCTGAACTTATTTGGATCTTTATGAAACTTAACAGTTGCAAAACGAAAGGGAAATTCAGGCTCATGTCTTCTCATTTGTGGAATTTTAAGTTTCTTGAAGAATGCCTTAAAACGATATTCTAACTGCTTGGTAGAATAACTTACGGGCTCGTAGGTTCAGCCTTAGCTATATTGGCCAAAGCAAAAATCCACTTCATCTTAGGATAAATGATCACAGGTCTCTAGTTAACAAGTTCTCTACTTCTGGTTTGAACCCCTCCACTAATGCTAGCCAGTACTCTACCTTTGAATTAGAGCATTTCCCTAATCATGGTTGTGACAAAGTGAAAATAGAGGTACTGCATATTATCCCTGATCTCTATGCTCGACTTGAAACTGAATCCCTTGAATTTTTGCAACACCAGTCTCTTTATCCCTATGGTCTTAATTCCACTCTTTCTGTCAATAAGCATAATCCGCATAAATTTTCTATACATGAACTCTTCTTTCTTGTTACCAACAAGAGCTGCACTGGAGGTAATAGAGGACAGAGGTTATTTTGCACTTCAAGCAAGGTTGATTTTGCTAGCTTGCAAATAACTCTGGAAAGCTTTAAAAATGATACTAGTTTTGTTAAAAATACATACAAAATTCTTAAGTCCTTCAAGCACTCTGTCCTTAAAAGGTTTTTCAAATTCTGGAAAGAAACAGCTAACCATGTTGATAAGCATGTTTTTGCTTTGGTTCTAGACATTCTTAAGCATATTCTTAAAGATAAAATTTCTCTTAAAGGAATTTCCAGTAATTTTGTGACCATCAGGTTTCTAAATAAAACCTATGATCATCTCAATGTCAGGAAGCTGTTCTACAATAATGCAATTTTTTTCCCATCCACAGGCACCAGTCTATTGTAAGTTTTAAATATGTTAAGACCTTAGAATCAATGGTTAAAAACTACAAACTTAATTATTCGAGTTCCTTACCTGTAGTTACTGCATGTTCTTTTGATGAACATAAAGACACGGTTCACTATGATAAGAATTACAAGCATATTATCACTGGGAACTTGAGTTTTGTTAAAAATGACAAGCTTAGGAATTTATTAGAGTATGGTTCTAAATGTAGACCTTTCTTCCAAATCTCCAAAGATAGGATTCTTGAGAGCTTCACTCAAGATGTGAATAGGTACAATATAAAAACCAGTTTAAAATACATTCAGCCTATAGAGGCCTGCGCAGAATGGAAATATAATGTAATCAATAGCTTCACTAATGAGTTGGCAGGTCTTGATTTTAGTTTTGATAGAAATCTACTTTTCTCAGGAGATGCTAAAAGGTCATTCTCCAAACTACAAGACCTATTTATTTGTACCACTACGGATAAAGCTAGCAATTATTTTGCAATTATCTGTAAGAAATTCTATTTTGAATTGTTGACTATGGAACTCAATAATAGAGTAACCTACGAGCCCGTACGTTCATCTACCAAGCAGTTAGAAAATCGTTTTAAGGCATTCTTCAAGAAACTTAAAATTCCACAAATGATAAGACATGAGACTGATTTTCCCTTTCTTTTTGCAACTGTTAAGTTTCATAAAGATCCAGTGAAGTTCAGATTCATAGCTAGTGGAGTTAGGAGTCATAAAAAGAAAATTGATCTAGCTTTTGAAGATATCTTGAAGAAGGTCTTGAAACACATTAGTAACTGTACTAATTTGAAGTACAGCTATTTATGGATAATTAATAATAATGCAGAAGTAATTTCCACTATACTCGAAGTAAATATCTTAGATAATAATAGTTATGATTCTGATAACCTATATACTAATCTGCCTCTATCAGATATAATCACTACCTTTAAAGAGCTGTATGCAGAATTTAAACTTAACCAATTTGTTAATGTAGGAGACTGGAATTCTTATCTCAATTGCTGCATAAAAAATAATCATATCTTATATAATAATACTCTCTATAAGCAAGTACACGGTATCCCTATGGGAACGTCAACATCCACAAGTATTGCAAATCTATTCCTGTTCTTTAAGGAATAGAAATTCATTAAAAATCACTTCACTTGCTCCGATAACTACCTTTACACATTTAGATATATTGACGATCTGCTGTGTATAATAATTCAGAAGTTATAGAAAGAGATTTTGATAATATCTATCCTAGCTCTCTTAATTTATGTAAAACCAACCACAGTAATCAGGAACTAGAGTTCCTAGACTTAAGCATTAAACTTAACAGAGGTAACCCATCCATTAGCCTCTTTGATAAAAAAGTTAATTTTCCTTTCAAAGTAATTAAATATCTACACTGGAATAATAACATATCAACCAAAGTATTTGAGAATGTACTAATTTATCAGGTGCTTAGAATTTCAAGAATTTGCAGCAACAATTTGGACTTCAATTACCACATTCATATACTATTAGACAGTTTTCTAGAGAACAAAATTCCAACTTCTTTAATCAAAAGAACTTTAAGAAAAATTATTCTGAATAACAGAGTAATTGGCAGATCTGCTTTAATTTTCTACACAGTTAATAATATGATTCTGACCAATGAAAGCCTTTTTTTTAAGTTCGTCTAGAGGATGCATATTAACTACAAAAAGGAACCTTAGTGCTATGGATAAGAAGGTCCTATTAAAAATAAAATATAAAAAATATAGACAAAATCACAAAAAAACCCTTAAAAATCTGTTTATAAAATAAAATAAAAATAAATATAAAAGAAAACTAGTTATTCACTCACTAGAATAGCTATACTAAAAATAGTAAAACTAACATTAAAATTAATAGGATTCTGAATAGTCTGTAAAAGCTCACCAAGGTGATTAAATACGTGCAAACGTTTTTAAATACACTACTTGTGTATTTCATAATATCTCTCATGTATTCTGTAGAGTTAATTCTGCTCTTTCTGATCAAACAGGTCCACATTCTTATTTATATTTTTCTCTAGTGAAAACCACCGCGAGTAGGATTTTTTTCAGTGTGTGGAGGCCTTCAGCGCCACTCACACTGCCCCCAGCGACTAAGGAGAGGCTCGGGGAATGAAAGTTTGGGGTAAAAGTTCGGCCATGTTTTCTTCAAGAGTGGAAGAAGTTAAGTTGCATAAGATGTAAGCTCTCTTCATTGTCTTTAGCTTTTGGGTTTTCCAAGTTCAATGTTTGAACTTTTTAAACATTTTTTTCAAATTTTTGCTTTAATTTTTAGGCACTAGCAAGTCTATTAACTTTTTAGCGGATTTTAACTCTCTCTTTTCTTGGTATCTTTGCGCGTTTTTAGGGCACTTAGGCTAAGCAGCTGGCCGTGTTTTTGTTCTTGTAGTCAACGATGTGTTTTCAAAGTCGTTAAGATCTTAATAACTACTTAATTATGCACTTAAAGCATTTTTGAAATAAATAAATACATCGCTCTTTCCACGTTCCAGAAACACACAGCAACCGAAAAATTGCTTATTAACTGTCGCCACGTATTTGGAATATTTTCACTTTTGAAATACTTTGTATATTTTGGAACTAATTTTTTATGTCATATAACCTTCACAAAGCTGATAAAAACCGCAATCGTCTCGCCTTTGCCTGGAGTACGCTAGAGCTCACGTTGCCGGCACCTTGAGCAAATTTTATTCCACCTGGGCACGTTCTGCTTAGTGGTTTTACATTTAGAACTCTCAGCTTCACGTGGCCTCTTGGTAGTCTTCAGCCGACTGCTTTTTGTGTTTCCGCCATGCTGGTTCAGTGACCTTCATCTCTGTATGGGCCTTCGCCCACACCAGTTTTTCGGGATTTTCCCCGATGATTGTACATAACTGTTGAATGTATGGCTGTTCTTATGTTCCCATTGCTGACGCGTGGTCGGTGTCTTTTTGTGTACATATCTGCACCTATTTGTCTTTATAGTGTCATCCGTTTCATACTGTGTTGCTTTGTTTTCTGTATGGTACTTTTATGCACATGTGCTAGCTTTTTATCATGTTCATCTGTATCTATCCGCATTGTAAGTTTTTGTTGCACCGTTCACTGTATCGTTGGCATAGCATTGTATTTTTTTACCTCACATGTAGTGTTGTTTGGTATTTTATATATACATATCCTTTTTCACACCGTTCTCGGTTTCAGAGTACGGTTCCTGCTTTTGGTACCTTTATTTGTGCCATGTTTGTACATTTCAGTGTCATTACTGCATCCCTCTGTTGTCTTGTATTAGAAACCTGTTCTATTGTCTTTGCATTTTCTGTATCTACCACAATTTGCTATTGCTTTTGAACCTTTTTGCACTGTATGTCTGTTATCTGTTGCACCACTTTACATAGTTTCTGTGATGCTTCCTACCCCTGTTTTGTATTTCTTTGTTGCGCGTACGTTTATCTCCTCCTTTGTGCAATTTTAAGTTATATGCTTCATCACGTGCCTTGTTTTGTTATTTTCTCCTATATCTATTTTTCGATGCCTTTGTCCATCAATTTGTATTCTGTTAATGTTCTCATTAGTGATTGCAATGTGTTGTTTGCACCCTCTATATAATTTGTATTCTCATATGCACCATGTTACGCTCTTTATTCTCTATCTTATTAAGCGCATTTGTTTTCCTTGACTTCGTATAGCCAAACACAATATTGTTTCGCACTGTCGATTTTCAGTGTGCCAGTATGCTATAATTATGACTGCCCCGAAACTGTTGTAAAATGTTGTTCCTATTTTGTTGCACCATGCTCTCACGCCTACGATTGCGGTTTTTATCAGTATTCGTTTTGTTACTGTAAATTTTCTTTATTCGATGTTTTTGTTGGTATTTTTGTGATGTCATGTATATATGTTCTTGCCTTAAATAAAGACTCTTCTGAACTGTAGGAACAGAGGTATTAACTTTTTTATTTTGCATTCATAGTAAGCATTTAAAATCACATATACAATTTTGGATCAGTATTTACATATTCCCGTTGCCTTTGTGACACAGCTCAGCAAGGCTGAGTTGATGTACAGGTGGGTTTTTTAAGAATTGACATTTATATTTATGAAGCAGCTCGGGAATAGAATGAATGAGTTACTTTGGTAGTTATGTAATACACACAGCTAATTACAAATGCTTACACAACATATCACTGACACTACTGTAATGGGAATTTCTTGGACTATTGATTTTCCAGTTGCCTGCTATGTCTTGAATCGAATTTTCTTCTTAGGAAATGACCCTCCGAAGTCTCAAGTGTACTCCCTCCAGATGCTCTTCCTTGTCCTCTGGTGTCCTCTCTGCTTATTGCGAGTTGGACTATCCTGTCATTGTAAATAGCATCAACAATTGAATTTCTTCATAGGTTCTCCCTGATCAACTTTCAATGTACTGTCCCCGTTTCTTAATAAAACGATGTTGAAACCTGTAACTGGAATGGAAACATATACATACATTTGAAAGCTTGCCAAGTGTCAAAATTCACATGCATTGATATTTACATATAAAACATCTTACAAGAATTAAAGGGTTTTCAACAGCGCTTTATTGAATTGAAATATTTTTCATCACAGAGTGGAAAAAAAAAGTTGCCCACAGCACGCGGTCGTCACCCTACCAGGTACTAACAGCGACCGAAGGTGCTTAACTTCGGTAATCGAACGAAAACTGGTGTTTTCATCTTGTTATGGCCACTGACGTTGAAAGTGATCGGTCGCATGTTTTTCGAGCTCCTGAGTTAGGCCTACTAGTGTTTGTTTATGTTGTGTTTTTTGAGTTTTTCGTGCTTGAGTTTGCATTCTGGAGTTTGTTTTTGTACTTCGCTTTCTGAGTGAAGCTGCGTGCCGAGTGTGCACGTTGCTTTTGTTCTTTTTTTGAGTTGTGTGTTTGCGAGTTGCAACGCATGAGTGTTAGGGTTAGTGGTCGAGCTGACTACGCCTGAAGCCGTCATGAGTGTTTCACCTTCGCCTGTGTTTTCTTCTGCTGGTGTTTTGCCATCTGCTACTGATGTTGTGCCTTCTTCGCCTTCTCACTTGGATATAACTGCTGCTGGTGGTTCTTTGAGTGCTGATATGTCGTCAACTTCTTCAGTGCTAGTGCATGGGTAAAGTGCGCTTCCGACCTCTCACCCTAAGCCTAAGACGTTGATGCTGCTTTTGGTGCTGGTTTGCCTTCTTCGAGAGATGTGGGGACTTCCCGTTTCGTGTTCAAACGTGTTGCGTCCTCGCTACGGATTTTACTTCCACAGGACTGTCCACAAGGTAAAGAACTTTCGAATGCTTTATTGCTTAGTGTGGTTTTTCCGTCTCTTCATGACACCCCTCTCTCCCAGTATCTATCTGCCGTTTCTGCCATTATTCCTAGCGAAAGTATTGTTTCTATTATACGCCTGGGGGAGTGGTCGTTCACTTCACCACTCAGCATGCTGTGACGAAGATTTTTGCACAAGGAATTGATATCGGCTCTGTCCATCTTAGGCCTGTGGCTGCTACTCAGCGACCAGTAACTGTTACACTTTCCCCGGTACCTACTGCTATCCCGAATTCAATCTTAATTGACGCACTCAACACCTTTGGACGTGTGGTTGGTTTTACGAAATTCTTGTCGGCTGTGGCTCGGGACTCCCCCTTGCCCCATGTGCAGGGAGGGCGTCGACAGTACCGGGTGTTCTTTCCTTCTGCTAAATCTTTTTCTGATAGACCGTCAAATTTGGAATGGTGTAATGATGAACGTACCTATATTTTTAATTTGTTCGCTGGAGTTCAGTGATTCGGGTGTCGAGGTGAAGGTCACCTTGTGTCGACCTGCCCCCATTATGCTGCCGGAGCTCGTCCAGCTTTTTCTCGTGACACTACTGCCTCAGCTGAACCTGCACTAGCTGCTTCAACTTCTACCCCTACCCTCCCCTCTTCACCCGGTCCGGTTGCTAATCCTCCTTCTCCTGTACCTGCGTCGACAACTGATGTTTGTCTTGCTCAAGATACCCCTGTTTTGCAGGATTTTCCTTCCCAGCAGGTGTCTGAGGGGGCTTCCACCCCCAGGCCCCAAGGATTAAACGCCAGATTTCTATTGTTTCGACGCCTCGTCCGCCTCGCTCGTCTGAGCGTTGGAAAGCTAAGAAATCAGCAGTTTCTCCGTCACCTTCTTCTGAGCCGATGCCTGTTACTGCTCCGGTTGTTACATCTAATCGTTTTTCTTGTTTAGCAGTTGATGTCTCTTCTACGATTCCTGTGTCTGACCTTGTACCTCCGTTTGGTCCCTCACAACCTTTGACATCCGAGCTACTTGTTCATCTTACAAATCCTACTTATGACTGGACGCTGTTTCTTTCTCATCAGGTTTTACCATCTGCGGAAGCACAGGCCATTCTTGCACAGGTCAATTTGATGATAGCCCCCTCAGACATCTCAGATGTCCAGAACTTTTGTGTGGCTCCGCCTGCTGTGGTCGATCTTGCATGTTCGGATTTCGTTCTTCTTCTGAGCGCTGTCTTTCGTCTCAGCTGGAGGGATCTGTTTGCTTGGCTTGGTTATTGTGCTGATCCTTATGTACGAATGGGCCTTTGGTCCCATTTTATCAAATATCTTCATCCGCAGAAGACTTCGCGAACGTGTCGTCCTTGCCCGGATTTGCCTGTTTCGATGTTTGATCTTAGTCCACGGGAGTTTCTGGAATATTGTGGAAATGTTTTCTTGGTTGATGGAGGAGAGGGTTGGACCTTTACGGCGACTGGACCTAATCGATGATCTGTTTATCGGTATTTTTGGACGTTCCAGTACAACTTTCTTCGTATGCACCCCTGAACTGTTTGCTGTTTTTGAAGCCTGGACTGAACCCGTGTGGGGTTTTGTGTTGACTGACTGAACTCTAGTTAGCGTTGTTTATTTGCGGATATGCGTTTCTAAAGTAGTTTACTTGCTGCTGATGTAGACAATTATTTTTTCTCTTGAAACCGGTGAGTATTTGTGTATGTTTTTTTTCCGTATCCCGGTGAGGTTTTTGATTATTTGTTGTTGTTAAAATAAAAGTTCCTTTTGAAGTTAAACACTTTCAAATTTATTTACATAAGACGTCGAAAAAGTTTTTCTGTAACTTTGACTAAAAATGTACAAGAAAACCCCAATGAAATAAATATTGTACTAAATGTTTCGAATAAAATGCAGAAAGCTATTTGAAAGCTGCCTTTAGTTATGTGATAAATTCCTTGAACTCTCAAGTACAATGGCACACACTAAAATAGTCTCAGAATAAGTAATTACATAAGTCTTAACGATAGAGGCCTTTACTTTTTAAAAACTGTGATAACGGTTGCAGTAAAATATTCTCATTAAAGCAGCATTCCGCAATTTAATGTTTTACCCTCGGCATTAAAAAATAAGAGAATAGTTATTTCTATGAACATATTTGTTTTTTATACTGCCAACATTTGCAATTAAAAGACCCACCGGGTCTTTTTAATGTTTCAAATATCGGCAGTATAAAAAATAACTGTAACCAAAAATTATTCAATCGAAATCACATACCTATATTCCTTAAATTGATTTCGGCCTGCTACATAAATGTGCATGCTATTTAAATCAGAAAACTACAGAATTTTCAAAAATTGAACAGATTCATACAATATCTTTGAAAGTTATGTTTTTGTAAAATAGAAAATATTTAAGTTGAACGACTAGCAAATGGACCGATGACACGCTACAACCTATGCTTGCTTATGGTAGGACGTTGCGGACGTATTCCTTCTTTAAGAACGCTTTTTTGTATGCAATTGAATAAACAAAACGTGAAACGCTACTGGAACTTTTATTTCTGTGTATCATCATCATCATCATCATCATTGTCAACCATTATCAATCCACGGCTGGACGAAAGTCTCCCCAAGTTTCCTCCACAACGGTCTGTCTTGTGCCAGTCTCCTCCATGTCACTCCCACATACTTTTGAATTTCATCCAACCATCTCCACTGTGGTCTTCTTCTGGGTCTTTTCCTGTCCCTTGGAATCCAATCTAAAATTTCGTCTGTCCATCGATGGTCTGTCCTTCTGGCAGTATGTCCAGCCCATTGCCGTTTCAGAAAATTAACTCTGATCATGACGTCTTCCAGTCTTGTCATTTTTCGGATCCACGAGTTCCTCTTCTTATCTCTCCTGGTTACACCTAGCATGCACCTCTCCATGCTGCTTTGAGTTGTCTGCTGCCTTTGTATGTCTCTTTTAGTTAAGGTCCACGTCTCTGCACTATACGGAAGCACTGGAAGGATGCATTGATCAAACACTTTTCTTTTAAGACATAATGGCATATTGCTCTTGAAAATTATGCTGTTTCTGCCAAAAGCTCTCAAGGCAAGTTTTGTACCCCGATTAATTTCTTCCTCAATGTGACCCTCACTTGATGTCTGCTGTCCAATAGAAACGTACGTGTCTGTTATCTCCAGCTTTTCTCCATCAATCGATAAATCTTCATTTCTTGTAAAAGCATTAAACATCACTTTTGTCTTCTGAAAGTTCATTTTTAATCCCACTTCTTTACTCTTGTCTGCAAGTTCCTGGATCATACTCATCAGCTCTGAAGGGGTAGTTGCAAAAATGACTACGTCATCAGCAAAACGAAGGTGGGTTAGATAACTCCATTAATATTTATCCATTTGTTTTCCCAGTTCAGTGATTGAAAGACATTTTCCAATGTGGCATTAAGGAGCTTCGGAGATATGGTGTCACCTTGTCTCACTCCCTTTCCAATTTTTATGTGTGTTGTAATTTCAAACAGCCGAATATTTGCACTTGCATTTTCATAGATGTTATTAATAATACAGTATTAATGTATGCATATTCAATACCGCAGGATTTCAGAGCCATTGTAACTGCTATATGTTTCACCGAATCAAAGGCTTTTTCATAATCGATAAGAGCCATGCACAATGGAAGTTCATATTCCCTCGTTCTTTCAATTAGCTCTCTCAATACGTGGATATGATAAATTGTGCTGTAGCCACTCCTGAATCTAGCTTGTTCTCTCGGTTGAGCTATGTCCAGTGTTACTTTTAAACGGTGTGAAAGAACTTTAGTAAAGGTTTTATAAACCACTGATACTAGACTGATAGCTCTGTAGTTCCTGAGATCCTCAATGTCACCTTTATTATGTAGCAGGATCATTGTAGCGTTGTTCCAATCCTCACGAATCTTCCCTTCATTAAGACATCGAGTAAAAATTTGGGCGAGTACTGTTCTGTGTATATCATGCAGTATATCGTTATATATCTGGCAATAAAGTCTAGCATTGAGGCAAGCGTAGGATTTTCACGTTGTATCATTGGAAATGGCGTAGCGCATTAAGCAGTGGCAAACATGCGTTGATAAACTTTCCCTTTCTTTTCTTCTAAGAAAAAGCATTCTACGGTGGCAAAAACTATTAACACTGCTTTAAACCTGATGTTCTGCATACAACAAATCTAAACAGCGCACAGAAAGCTCTATTAGAATGATGTTTTCATTTAATAATAATCAATATTCTTTCAAAATTTGTGTTAGTTTTGTACCTAATCATGCTACTGTAAGAGGATCTCGATCTGTTACGGCGACCTCGTCCGAGAAAGTGCATTGTGGCAAAGTGGTTGATTTTCTTCTGTGGAACTTCCTCAGATTTGCGTGCATGAAATACGTTGAATAGATATTTGATAACAAAGGATAAATTAATTTGTTTTTCTTTTGTTGGGGCTTCAAAATTTAATATACGACATGTACAGAACGGATATCAAATTTTAAAGCCTGAACAAATGACAGATATTATTTTATGACCAGTACATGTTATACTACATAAACAGGATGTACACTTTCTCCGCATATCAAAAGCAAAATGGTTGAACTGATTGTAGTCTGACACGCATCCACATTAAAAATGTAAGTGTACTGATTAATTAAAAATATTTGACGTGCTTTATATCCTGGAGAAAAAGTATCTTGAAGTTCAATTGTACATAATTGCACAATGTACTTAATAAAAATATTTTCATGGAATATCGATTCAACAGTAATGAAATCCTATACACCATATATTCGTATGATGGTTACCGTAAGCGATCTGCCCGTGGCTCCTGCACACCCCCGCGCCAGTTTTTCATCAAATGGTCCAGGTTACTGCAACACGTGATGAAACAATAACAATTCGTTTTCCTCCGACATGTTTATTATGGAACTATGCTACATATTTATTCTCTATCTTTACAACACCATACAAGAATATGATACGGAAATTATTGAACGCTGAGGAAAAATGAATAAAGACATATGTTTGGGGCACACTTTACAGACAGTCACGTGACCTGGTGGATGAAAAGGATTGAGAAACTTAACAGGACAGCCTGATTTTAAAGTTTTCCTAAAGAAGAAATAGACTGAAATATGAGTGTTGCAGATAAAATCTATGATGCACGTGGTTGAAATATTTGTTTCAGCCAGAGGGAAGGGCGAAACCTAAAAGGAATTAATTGATGGGAGCCATAATGAACGAATGGTTTTCATTTTTATTATTAAACTTAAAATGAAAGAATAAGTAAGGATGCAATGGAGTAACAAAATAACGAATCCGTTTTATCTGTTACATACCACAATATGTTAAATTTTCCAAAGAAATGAAGGGCACGAATTTACATTTATGCTCCAATACATTTCTACGTTTTTGAAAATCGGTAAGGACAGCCCCCTTACCCGATTTTCAAAAACGTCAAAAACCCAGGGAATGTCATGAATATGAGTTGATTTTTCCATGATGTGCATATTTCAAGTTTGTACATATTTCTTTAAAACTTTCCGTATATTCTTTAACAACGCTGTGGAACTAAAATTATATGCTTCAAATTTACCGTTTTTTTTATACAAAAGTTGCATTTAAGAGCAGTGGCACGTTCACATAGTTTTTCTTATTTGTTAAGAGTCAACTGATCTGCTTGCCTTTCCGCATTTCTTGGAAAACCATTTTTATAAATATTGTGAGATTAATAATATATCACTTCGAAAACAGAGGAACCTCCCAATTTGCTGTGAGCAGTTGATTGAAACTGCCAGCGTTTGTTTACGACTAAAGTGTTCTTGGTAAGATGGAAAAAGCGGTTGTTCGTTACTCAATTTCGCGGTAGGAAAATATGATTATTCTTATTACCACAAACTTTCTAGCATGGCAAGAGGAACTAGAGCTACATGAAACGGCAAATAAAGTACAACATTTCATCTACACTACTGGCCACACAAAATGAAACACCAAGAAGAAAGAATCCGATTGGCCTGGAATTCGCAGCATGCGTCGCCCGTGAGAGGGCATGCAAACGATTAGCATTGCAGGGCATATGCAAATCATGTGTGCCCGGCACGCCACCGAGAAGCAATATAAGAAGGGTGCACAGAAGGCGGGGTGTAAGTAGTGGAACTGTGTTGTGCTGCCGGACCTGTGCGTTGGAAGCTTCCTGATGCCTCGTCGCAGAATAGGGCAGTCATTCCAGCTCGTTTTGGATTTCGACAGAGGGCGAATAGTGGCTTATCGCGACAGAGGTTTATCGTACCGAGACATCGCACCCGTTTGGGACGACATCCAGCTACAGTGAGGCGGGTATGGATTCGGTGAGTGATGTGAACGATTGCCGCTGCTGCGGCACACCACCAAACGAGAGGACAGGCATGTTGTGCGGCGGGCATTGATGGCTCGCACAGCCACATCACGAACGTTAGCGCGGGAATTAGGGTGTGATGTGCAACAACCTGTGTCAGCACGTTGCCCCCGCTTCTGCAGACGACATTCGACGTCGTCTGCAGGAGCGGGGACTTGCCGCATGGCGCCCATTGCGCCGATCACCATTAACGTTGCACCACCGGCGAGCGCGGCGGCAGTGGGCAGTTGAACGCAGCACCTGAACGCCACACCTGGACTACGCAATGGCACGATATTGTCTTCTCCGACAAATCCTGCTTCTGCCTGCAACACCACGATTGTCGGATCGGCGTGTTTCTGCACCGCGGCGAGAGACTGTGTGACGCCAGCATTATGCATCGCCGTACCGGTCCGTCGCCTGGCTTCATGGTTTGGAAGGCAATTGGATATGACACCCGCAGCCGTCTGGTACGCATCGCCGGTACACTCAACAGCTACCGCTACATCTCCGACGTTTTGGAGCCTGTAGTCCTCCCTTACCTGCAGGACGTGCCAGCGGCCTCGTTTCGACAGGACAATGCGCGCCTGCACGTGGCACTCCCCGTACAACAGTTCTTCACGGCCCACCAGGAGTCACTGCAGCCGTGACCCACCTGTTCTCACGATATGTCGCCCATCGAACACGTCTGGTCGCTGATCGGCAACCGAGTGGCCCGGCAAGCACCACCCGCGGCTACGCCTGATGAACTGTGGCTACGTGTGGAAGCAGCCAGGACCGACATACCCTAAGCCCACATCCAAAGCCTCTTTCGTTCGATGCCAAGGCATGTAGCAGCCGTTATTGCCAGCCATGGGGGCCACACGAACTATAGATTTCTGCGGGTTCCGCAAGTTTCACGGGCCTGTAAGCTCAATCGTTTCATCTTTCTATCTGTTGTTATGTGCCCAGTAAATCTGGTTTTGCTATCTCGTGTCTTTCTTGGCGTTGCATTTCGGGTGGCCAGCTGTGTATATTGGTAAATAAAAAAATTCTGTCTATATTCAGAATCCCTAGAGCAAAAGTATTGTTTTTTTCGGCCACCATAAGCAACTCACTGGGCTATGAGCTTTATGAGCTGCCCATATTAGGGTGAGCCTATATTATTAAAAATCGGAATAGCAAGATTTTTCGGTAATTTCTCTGAACTTGAAGGAAAGAAATCGCGAAGCATCAGCGGAAATTAATCTAGAGTAGCCCAAGATCCAAGCCAAAGAGCTTTAAGAGGAAAATGACATTGTTCCGTTTTTACACTAGGAATTTGTTTGTAGTCAGGGAAGAATTACACCCAAATCAGCTATGTCTTTAGGCCGATATTTCTGGAATGAACCCTTTCTTTTAAGCCAATAGTTGTGCAAGTTCGCCTGTACATATCCAAGCCTAATAAGAAGCAGCTATATTTTTTAGCCTCCCGAAATATCACAAAACTTTACACCCTGTGGAAAAAGAATAAAATTGAGAAACACTTTACTAAAACTTGACGTGGTAAGATATGACCCAGAGGTTTTTTTTTAAACGAAGTCAGTGGGCTAAAGACGACTGGCAAAAAACGTTTCTGTACACAGCAATAATTGATCCTCTAAAGGTATTTTCGATTAACCATAATTTGAAGATCAAAATAAACGCTAAGGTTTTGTTTGATTCTGTGAATAAGAAAGTTATTTTCAACGTCATGTCCACTTCGCAGGCATGATCAGAAGAAAATAATGGAAAACAAGGGGACGCCCAAAGATATGGAGAAAAACGTAAACCTACCTCAGTTTGTCAAACAAAGAACCGAGGTAGGTTTACTTTAAGATATACACTATCTACCAACAAGTAATTGGACACACCAGCAATCGACGATATCTGAGGTCCTGATACACGTCACGGCCGCTGCCATTAAATATCGTGTGGGAAACATCAACGCAACCAGTCGCATGCAAGATGCCACGCAGTCCGGAGCTACCTGATTTCGAGAAATGTGTAATCGTCGGGTATCGCAGAAATGGCCGATCCATATGTGACATATCCAGCGAGTTTAAGTACCCAAAATCGACAGTGGCCTACGTGATTGGCAAGTGCAAGATGAGAAGTGATTGTCAGAATGTGCCCCGAACCGGCAGACCCACAAAACTGGGCGTTAGAGACCGACGGGTGGTGGCCAGAGAAATTCGGAAGAACCACACCAAATCGATGGGCTACACCCGCGGGGAGTTTCAACACGCATCCGGGAGCGTTTTTTCGATGAATACTATCCGTAAAGAAGCCCATCTGCTCGGTTATCATGGACATGCTGCCGCCCACAAGCCTTTGATAACCAAGTCCAATAGCGCTGCTCGGCTAACGTTATGCAAAGAACGTCGACAGTGGACCGTTGAACAGTGGAAAAAGGTTCTCTGGCGCGACGAATCAAGGTTCATCCTCTACCGTTCGGATGGCCGGGTCTGGATTTGTCGTCTGCCTGGAGAATGCCTCCTGCTGGAATGTATTGTGCAACTTGTGAAGTTCGGCGGCGGTGGAATTATGCTATGAGGGTGTTTCTCCGGTATGGCACGGGACCCTTGGTCGCAATTCCTGGTAGACTCAACGCCGAGATCTACTGCACCATTTTGGATGACCATGCGCTTCCTACGCTGTGGCAGTTTTTCGGGGTGGACCCATGTTACTGTCAGGATAGCAATGCCACCTGTCATGTTGCGAAGTCCACCATGGCTTGGTATGGTGACAATGGGTTAATCGAATCGACTGGCCTCCGCAGAGACAGGACCTTAACTCTATCGAGCACCTCTGGGACGAGTTGGGGCGTCGACTTAAGAGGTGCTCCCACTGTCCGAAATCGGTGAAGGAACTGACCTGTCTTCTCCAAGCCGAGTGGAAGAAAATACCGCTAGCCGAAGTACAACGCCTGGTTAAGGTTATGCCCCGGAAGGTCGCATCTGTAATGGCCGCTCGTGGAGGCTCCATCAACTATTGAAGGTGAATAAAGTTCGTTTTCCTTTGCTATCACAGGTGTTCAATTATTTGTTGGTAGATAGTGTATAGTATATGTATACTTTAAATATATATTATGTAAATATATGAAAAAATATTTACATAGAAGAGCCTCGCTGTTTCAGTTTTGCTTTACTTATTTAATCCAGAGTAAAATTATACACAGTACACTGGAAATTTTGATAAATCAAAAGAAGTAAAGAATTTACGTGTCTTCTGTTATATTTACCTCAATTATTAATGCTGAAAAAATATTCGAAGTTCAAGTAACATTTTGATAAATATTCGTATGCTCTCTGGAGCACAACAACGATACTTCCATTTTAAAATATTCACTCAGAAATATAGTATATAATATGTACTCAGAAATATATTAATTATTTATAAACTGACTTTACTGATTTATAACAATTGCATTTTATATATTTCTCGTATCATATTTGTAATTGTTTAATAAAATATGTATGCAATAGTTTATAAAAAATCTAATAATCGATTTCTATAGATTTACTTTGCAAGGTAAGAACCCATGCCTTGTTTATATTATACAGGACTTTCGACTGATAAAATTACATCACAAACTGTTTCGAACTATTATTTCTATGACTCAGACAACAGACATAGTTGAGAAAATGTCTCCTTTTGCAATCTTGAATATAAATTTGTGATCACAGAAAACAAGTGCTCTCTGAAAAAAAAGAAAAATCATTATTAGCCTTGAACTTAAAATATATGAAGAACTGTTCGAACATAAATTTGCAAACATGAGAATTATGGTACAATGTATTTTCTTAATTTTATATTTTCAATATTAAAATACACTCATGCTCATAAAAAACATAACACATGAAAGCAGTCCAGCTACGACAGTAATTTTTAATGATTATCTTCATTAAGCAAAACATAACAAATGATTAGCATCTCGGTATCATATGTACTTGGCGGCTCGATGTACACGTAGCTAATAATCGCTGTAGCCACCTCTGGCTTGTATCACATGCTATTCAAGGCGATGCATCAAATCAAATAATCCGTTTGAATCATCCAGGTTTTATTGAACCGCGTCCTATGTTTATCAAGAGTTCTTGCCTAACGGTTGTTCCTGAGGTCCAGTCGGTTTATCATGTCCTATAGATTTTCCATGTATATTATGTATATCCGACGATCCTGACGGCCACGGCAGAAGTGGAAAGTTGTTATTCCCGAAGAAGACACTTGCTGTCGCTGTAATAAGTAGTGTGGCATTTTCCTGTTGAAATATGACTCTATAAATGTCCTGCTCGTATAAAGGGCGATCGGTTGAACAATGTCATTCACGAAACTAAAACTCGATATGGTGGTACGGACTATCACTGGAAGTGATACGCTTTTGTAACGAATAGCACGCCACGTCATAATCTCTTGTGATGGTGCCGTAAATCTGGTCTGAATACACTCTTCCCATGTCGTCGGCTGACACATATGAGACCATCATTTTCTCCTAAACCGAAAAACGCATCGCACGGTAACACAATATTGTGCCATTCGTAACGCCAATTACCCGTTCGGTGCATTGTCGCAGCCTGCCGGTCCGTTGCTGCTGTGTCAAAGGTAGCTTGATGAAGGCATGATGAGCCTCCACTCCGAACTGTGATAATCGGCGACGAATTGTGACAGGTGATATATGAGAATGTATCACAGTTCGCTACTGCTGCTGAAACGCCGTTAATGATGCATAACGGTCCCCCCCAAAACGTCCTTATGAGATGAAGATTGACCCTCTGTGTTTTCGGTGTACGACGTCCAGAACCATCTCTTCGTGTTCTACGCCCTACTTCTTTCCATTTTGTGTACACTCTTACCACGACAGACACACTGCGTCCCACATAAGTGGCAATCTCCTGGACAGAAGCAGTACAAGCTGTCATGCCGATAATATCTGTGGAACTCTCAGATGTGACTGTACGACTAGGACGCATCGTTTTCCACTACTGAGCAAGCACTTACTTGCCGACCGAGCCACAGGTCGTCTATAATAGGAAAACGACCGGTTTCCTGTCTGTGACAATGCTCTAACTGATTTGCATAGACACGTTACACATGCAACTATGAAGCCTAATTACTAATATATCCAAGATGTATTATCAAGACCTTCAAATAAAAAGGAATTTCCACAAAACCTAAGCCTACCAAAAGGCGAACAACGTACTTTGAGTGAAAGTTTTCGCTCTCCGTCCATCTTTTGTATTATATAAGAAAACATATTTTGATGCAATGTACTGTTCACTCTCTGTTCGTGTAAGAACAGTGTGGCGTGATGTTTTAAATAGTCGGTATTTATATTTTAAATCCCATCATTTAATGAACAATATCTTTCTAGTTTCCAACAAAAATATATAATTAAGATTTGCATGTATACTGCAGTAATATTAAGCATAATAATAATATTAATAGCATTTTAAACCCCTTTTTTCATGTTAAATTAAGACGAAAACTGATTTGAAGCAGCGGTGCCTGGATTTTATATTCTTAAAATCAATGGATGATTTTCTGTGAAAAGCACCATCTTTTCGTTTCGAAAACAAAATAAAATAAAAAAGATGACCTTCTAGGCTGAACTAAAATAAATAAATTATTTTCCACTAAGCTATTTGGACTACTATATATCCGTTTTAGCCTGTTTTTGAAAAAACCTCTTTGTCTTTTCTTACTTTCGAACATCAAAATGTATCGGTATTTGGGCCTCTGGCAATTTCTTGAATCGTTATATTCGATTGGAAGACTATGTTGTCCAAAAAGAGAAGAATACTGCATTACAATTTCTCGATACGTTTTAGCTCTATCTGTGATTTTCAAAAAGCACTTCAGGACAAGGAGGCCGCACCGGTGGCGCAGTGGTCTAAGCAAAGACCTCTGACGATTCGTCCGAAAGGGGTCTGGGTTCGAATGTTTGTCTTACGGAACTTGCTCTCTCCCTTTCATGGAATCACTGACCCTAATTTAGGGACAGCCGACTGCTTATAGCAAATTGAGTTTCTCACAGTGATCGTTAAACCTCCAACCAAAAAAAAAATAGCACTGGAAAGGTTCCTAATATATAATTTGTCGAATCATTACTGTGATTTCTAAAACGGCAAGGCAGTATTTTCTCCGTTAACACAGTGACCCAAAATGCATATGAAATGGCACTATAGCAGATTGAAGAAATGATATTGAGATTAAAGAAAACTCGTTCACAAGATGGGGTGCAGTATTTTCCGAATGCACTTATTGCCAAACAAAAAAAAATAAAAAATAAAAAAATGCAAATAGGAGTCAACCAATCGATTTGAAAATTGGCATGTGCAATGTACATGCACAGGAAAGGAAATATTTGCAATTCTACAGTAGGTGGGCCATTTATTCAGATAAAATCTCTACACGAAAGGAACAAGCCAGGACGCTGTAGCGCCATCTCTATCTCGGATACAAACGGTTACCCGGCGTGGCATAGGCCAATACTGAATTGTTCACAGATACTGCCAAGTGGTGTAGCTTGCCAGATAATTTTCAAATTGCTGGCCAGTTCGCCGACATTTTGGGATGAGGGTTGGTGGCTTCCCACCATATTCCAAACATGTTGATTTGGTGAGAGGTCTGTCGACCAGGCTGGCCATGGAATGGTGTCGACATAACGGAAGCAGACCAGGAAGACACGTGCCATATGTACCAGATTCATCCTGGCATTATCCTGTTTATAAAATTAGGTGATTCTGCTACAGGAATGGCAACACAACAGGTCGTAGAATATCTTCGACGTACCGTTAGGCCGCGAGTGTTATACGGAGTTCTACCAAGAGTGCCTCGCTATCGTAGGAAATGGCTCCCAGGCAGTCATTGTGCGGTTTAACGGTAAAGGCAGGATTCGTTCCCTGGCCAACTCGACTCCAGATACATATACACTTGACATTGGCGCCAAGTGCGAAACGTGACTCTTCACAGAAGACAACACAATGCCACTTTACACTATCCCACGTTGGTCGGGCCCGACACTATTGAAACCAGAGTGGGCGATGCCCGCTGGTCAGTAGTAGTAGGCGGATTGGCTTTCTCGACTGTGGTTTCGGTGCAACAAGTCGTCTTGCAACAATCTAGATGGATACTTCCGTATCTGTAGATGACACAACACGGCCACGGATGATTGAGAGCAACAAGTTTGGTACTGTCCGTGCGCTATCAGAAACGCTGGATCTCGCATTCTGTCGCTGTTCTTGGCCTTTTCTGTACGTGTGTCCAAAATCAACAACATAACGCGAGACCAGTTTGTGCAATACCTAATCCTTTGGCACCAACATCGTTCCATTGTAGCGTTGCTCGTATCCAAATGTCTTACAAAACGGCGAACTGCCAGTCGGCCCTTCTCAGCAAGTCGTTTCTCAAACTTGTGCAACTGTTCGTATTGTTCACGTTTCCGGCATCGGGGTATCATAATTATCCTTGGGTGTTCTTACAACCGCATTCTCTTGTCACAATTATCCCTTCGTACGAACTTTGCACTTGATATAGGCTCCTCGAGATTTCTGTTCGCATGCCATGTGGCGGGCCGAAGCACTATGTCGTCATTGGACGTTATTTTTTAATTATTTGCATATTCGGTCCTCAGGTACTTGCATGCAAATTTTCATCAGGATCGAATGACTTTCTCGGGGTTCTTCCCTTTCTTTTTGTTTTCCCAAGAATGTATTTCGAGCGTTGAACCAAATAAAATATTAGCACGCTCTGTGATGGGACTATAAAGATCACCATTCAAAGCCCCCCGATTCCTATACTGGGCTTATGCATGATGCGAAATGTGTCGCCAAGTCAGTGCTCACAGATACATTTTTGGTTATCCCATTGGAATAAACTTTAATTTGGGGGTTTAACACGCACCGTGAGAAACTCGGCAGGCTATGAGCAGTCGTCCCGTACCTAATTTAGGGCCCCTGATTCCAGGGAAACGAGAAAGCCAGTGCCATAAGACAAACACATCATCCATGATTCATCATGTTTCGAACAAGGACCCAACTCGGACGAACAGTCAGAAGCTATGGCTTAGATCACTGCATCACTGCGCCTACGGGCAGTCACATTAATTTGGAAAGACAGATTTCATACAGTTTTCTAGCGTGTAGAAACACGCTTTCATAAACTCTATGATGTCACAATGGTGTTGTTCCAAACTACAATGATTTTTTACAATATTGATAGTGGCGGTTCAGATAAAATACTGGTAGTTGCTTTATATAATGCTAGGACTACTATGTCATCATTCAAATAGGTACCAATTAAAAATGGATGTCCGAATAAGGTTTAAACTCGTATCATCTGCGTTTAGATAAAAATATTAGAGACGAAATAAAAAAAGAAAAGGGGAACTTAATAGGGTATTTCAAGGAGAAGCTATTTATTATATATTTTTTAGCGTTGAAGAATGCATAATATCAAAATATCAAAGCACTCTGTTATGAAACATAAAGAACACAATTTAAAACGTAGTGATTGTTGGTCTTCGCTTATGCATGACGCGAAGCGTTTCGCCAAATTACAGCTCACTGAGGATTTCTGGTTGTCTCCTGGGGATAAAATGAAATAATGTATTTCAGCTAATTACACAGTTCTTCTGTTTCATCATGCACTACAATTTAATGCTACCTACACTGCCGGACAATTGCTAAGGACGGATGACAATAGCAACGATAGCAACCATAAAATGGAAGGCAGGAAAATTTCGAAATTAGCATAAGTGCGGGATACAGTAAGACGTGTTGTGCGTATGCAAATTTTGGAATGCTGAACTTGTTCGTGACGTCATAGCGCTGATAAGAGATAAAAAGGATTTGACGCGTATTGACCGTTGTGGTTCAAACGCAAAGTTGAAAAGGAAAGAAACAATTGACGAACTTGCAATTTTCAGTATGTCTTCCCGACATCACCTAGATGATTTTACGCGTAGCCGTATTATTGGCAAGATTGAAGAAGGGCGAAAAATAACAGATGTTGCCAGGGAGTTCGACGTCAGCCACAGTGTCGTTTCAAGGCTTTGGAAATCATTTCAAACAAATGGAGAGTGTAGCAAACGTCACGGGGGAGGTCGTGTTCGCAGTACGACACCTGCAGAAGATCGGTACATAGAGCTATCAACAAAAAGACACCGGTGCAGCACAGCTAATGAGGTAGCAAATCAGTTTATGGATGCTACTGGCAAGCGGATCTCCCGGAAAACTGTCGCCAGACGTTTGCATGAAGGAGGACTATACGCCTGTCGTCCTGTTGTGTGCATCCCATTTTCCAGACGTCACCGTACCGCCCGTTTGCAATGGTGCCATCAACATCGCAATTGGACTGATAACGACTGGTCTGCTGTCCTCTTCTCAGATGAGAGTAGATACAGTCTATCGTCTGATTGTCGACGACAACTGATCTGGCGTGATAGTGGTACTGCATATTGTCCAGCAAACATACAGGAAAGGGACCAATATCCGACATGTAGTGTCATGGTATGGGCTGGCATCATGATCAATGGCCGTACGTCCCTCTATGTGCTTCCAACTGGGACTATGACTGGCCAACGATACATTAATGATGTTCTGCTACCTCATGTTCGCATGTTCCGTGGTGCTGTCGGTGATAGATTCATTTTCATGGACTACAACGCAACATGTCATCGAACAGTCGCTGTCCAGGAGTGTCTTGAGAGCGAGGATATTCAACGCCTCGTATGGCCAGCACGCTCTCCAGATCTGAATCCCATTGAAAATGTGTGGGATGCTTTGGGGAGGAGTCTTGCTGGTCGCCAATGCCCTCCAATAAACAAGGACACCCTCATCCGTGCACTGACAGAGGAATGGGATAAATTACCACAACAGCTGCTTGATAATGTTGTGCAAAGCATGACACGACGTGTGGAATCTTGCATAGCCCTCCATGGTGGCCATATCCCGTATTGACATCTTACGCCGGAACGCCTGCGGACGGTAATTGCATTTTTTTCACGTTTACGTATTCTGCACAAAATGGCCTGTTTGTCAATTGAACACGTTCCAAAGCCTTCTGGATTTCAGAGCACAATAAATTGTCTTTCTTGTAATGTCCTGGCATTCTGACATTATTTTATTTTACTTGGCATCCAACCACACTTACTTTTTTCTGCGCTATATAGCCGTTTATGATCCGTCCTTAGCAATTGTCCAGCAGTGTAATACGCTCACAATATATGAGGAAGGTAAATATAGGAATTATCTGTATGCAGTTTCTTAGAGTGATCTTTCCCAATAACACATTTGGTCTGATATTCAAATATACTTTGTGTTTACATGTCAATCACGTTGTTAATGCGAAAAAAGTGTGTTACTGTAAATTCCAAAGTTTGCGAGCATTCGTTTTAAACAAAAATATCTTTAGGTTTTCTGGGACTTTTTTCGTGAGAGTTCATGTCTATGTAACACAGTATCTTTAGGTCTTGTTTTATCTAGCATCCATATAAAACACAGCACCTAGAAATGTAAATTAGATTTTCTTGAGAAAGACTAAATTGCTTTCATTGTACAATCATTCGTACTTTTTCCATTAGCAAGCACTTTACAAGTATACAATCTTCGATTTTTCATGTTTGGTTCCATCGTGGCAAACATCCTGTATTAATAAAGAGTACCAAGGATACATTAAAAAATCATGTCGTAATGATTTCACTAAAATTAGCAATAAACCAATCGATATTTTTTACCAACCATTTTTATTCCGTGATAATTGATATGAGGCAGCTTAAATTTGCTCGTTCACTTCATGCTCTTGGGAAGCACGGACCAATGAGAGGACATCGTACCTTTCTCCTTAATAAGTTCCGCTTTGCAAATGAAAATATTTTCGTAAAACGTCAGATAGGCACTTTAATTTATAATCCACTGTTATTTATTCTCTATATCTGCCAGTTCCTTATCATAGAAAGTATGTACAGCTATAGATAGCTCCAGCTAATAAAATGTTCCGGAAAACTGCACATTGCGGCTTTCAAGGAAATATCATAAAATTATCTTCTTTCGTTTTCATGTCTTTTTTTTTTTTTATTTCAAACTTAGTATTTGAATGTATGAGTTTTGAGAAAATCTTAATAAATCATTATCAGGATATGTGCATCTAATTCCTTGTAGTCCATAGTTAGAAATGCACATGGGTAAGTCAATAGAAGTAGGACTTTTATCTCTTCCATTCTCTCTTTGTTTATTTTCTAGTAATTTTTTACTCATTTCCATATTCATTTCATGTCCATTTCTTTATTTCAATATTAGTCTCTACCCGAAAACTCTCGGATTTCTTTCTTTAGACAAGTTAGTGGAACATAAAACGTATCCTAAAATCACATGTTCGGTGTTCCGGGTACAGATCATTGTTTTTTAAATAGTTGAAGTGATGAAGCATTTCGTATTCGTGTTTCTGGAGCACTCTGAAACCGTTACTATGCTATTCGTCACTGAAAAATGTGTTCAAAATTTTACACACGTCAAAAATGGTTGAAATTGTACAAAAGGAAATCAACCGTTATTAAACTGGTGAACATGGATATGAAGCTTCTCTGCAGCTGAAAATCAGTAACATGCAGGATATGTCGAACGTGTATGTTATGGAATTGTTGATGCAGCACGGCACAGTACATTCATGAGAAATGCTAACACTTAAGAAAATCAAGGAGTAAGACTTCCACCATAAAAAACCTTGCTAGTGAGATAATTTAAAATGTGTTTATGAAATGAAGCACAAAATACAAAAGAAGAGTCTAGCGTTATGAATTTTCTTGTACAACCTGAGTATGTTTGGGAAATAAATTCTGCGGAAATTTTCTTTGTGTCACTAAATTTAAAAAAATAATAATTAATACTTCAAAAATAATTTTATTGCCCCAAACCTAGGCCTGGATTAGCACTAACTGATTTATGAGATGCTACTGCAATCTATGCATCAAAATAGAGAAAAAAATGTGAAAATCCATATAGGAAACAAATATGAAAATGGAAAATTTATCCTGTTTGTTTCCCATTGCCTGAGTGTGTGATGCAAAATCCGTTTCTCATTCTTCAGATGAAACCTCGCAGACTTTACCAGAACACAGAGATCGACGAAAGCTCAAAAAATATTTTAAAACTGACAGTTTTTATTTCGAATACAGTGCTTGAAAAATGCAAAAACGTTACAAATTTATAATGCGTACAAATTTTTAATGCGATTTGGTTTAAAATGATATCTTCTCAGTTTTAAAGTATGATCGTCTCGTAAAAGAAGCAAACTGTTGTGAAACGGAAATGTCCGGTCTTTCGTTCTCACTTCTTAACAGATATTTCACGATGATATATTAAATGCACAATACTATCAAAAGTATTTGAACACTACCAAATGTTTGCAAGATGGCACGGTTGCTCAGTAATGTGCCCCGTGAGTGATGAAGTACGTTTACAAACCTGCGATGTTCTGTCGTATTTTTTGTAATTTGAAGCGAATTATGCCGCGTGGACGTGAACTTTCTCAGTTCAAGTGAGGGCTGGTCATAGATGTCATTTGAGTAACGCTTCCGTACGGAACTTTGCAACTAAACTAAACATAGCAAAATTATCTGTGAATGACATCGGAAGATATGGAAGCACGTCGGAGCAACTACAGCAAAAAAACGTGCATGAAGACCGCACAAACTGACAGAAGGTGACAGAAGAGACATGGAGGTAAATGTATCGAAATCACGCCATTCCTTTGCCGTTTCCATCGCCTCTGAACTAGAAAATGCTTGTAATGGCTCGGTTAGTACCATAACTTTCCCCAGAAGGTTGTACAGTGTGGGTTATTTTTTTAGAGCAGCGGCACACATGATACATGTTACTAACTTGTACAGAAAGCCCCGTTTTGGAGTGTTGTGTCTGCCGTAATTCCTGGATTCTGAGCGACTAAAAAGCTGTTCTTTGGACTGAAGAATCAAACTGTTTTGGCAACAGTCTGGAGAACGTTTTTCATCGCACTGTGTTCTTCCAACTATTAAGTATGGCAGAGATTTCATCATGGCATGGAGCTGTTTTTCGTGCATGGGAGACGGCCCATTGTTTATTATACCAGAAACCATGAACTCTGAAGTGTACTTCGACGTTCTGGAAAATTCTGCACTACCAGCAATATGGCAGCATTATGGAAATGGAAATGACCGTTGTGTCTTTCAACATGACCGAGCTGCATGCCACACTGCGCGGCGTGAGCAGGCAAGACCGGAACCTGTCGCTCTGGTTCATCCCATAGAGCACCTCTGAGATCAACCAGAGCGACAGGTACAAAACCTTTGCTACGATTAAAGATTTTGTATCAAACTCTTTCGTACTAAATCTTTAATATTGGTACGTGTGTAGCGGCCATACAGTATGCTGATTTAAATCCGTTATCATTTTATTTCATATAACGAAAATAACCTAATTCAGGGACGTAAATCTCAAAATTTTGCGATAGAGGGAGACTCTCAAAATTATTTTCTTGAAAGCAAATAGTGATATCTCTTAAAGGACACTTTGTTCCAGCAGTTGGGTTGAACTTTTGTCCCAGATGATTGTCACAGTAAAAGAAGGAATTACGAAGTTTCCCTGTTTCACCTGCGGAAGTCCAACATTGTGTCCCTTGGCTTTCCTGCCATCTGACCTGAAAACGCTATCACACTGCAAAAGTATAGTTTGCAGAAAAATGTGCTGCCATTGCTATCTGCCTTTATCTCACGCGCTTCATGCGGGGATTTATCTCACGCGCTTCATTCCTATACTTGCGAATTGGCATTTGTTCTGTAGGCATTCTCTCCTCATACCTAATAAGTGATTCTTATTAGGCTTGTATTCCCAGATTCCTAATACCACAGGTTTCTACCTGTTAGTCACAAAAGCCAATAATTCCCAATACTAATCAGTGTGGAAGTATTTGCAACTACTTTTCTTCTGTTTTAGGGAATCTGACAACTTTGACCTTCATTAATTCTGCCAATGTATATAAAATTGTTCATCTACTACGCTACTGAAATTCCTAATTTTCGCAGCCGCAAATAAGAAAACTGGACATTGCTTTCAGCTTACATGTATATAGCGTAACCCCATCAGTGAACGCATTTGGCATGGGGCGTACATTTTAGTGAGTTTAGAGTATTTCAGAAGCAAAAACGGATACTTTGGTTTCTTAGGAATGTGGTTCAAAATATTTTCAGATCAGATCATATCTACAGGATTTTAGGAAGGGAATGTCTGACCCCAGGTCTTAAACAACCCTTAAAAATAGGAAGCTAGGAGATTTGGGCTAGAGTGCCTGATAGGAAAGTGACACGGAAGCGAAGTAGAAAGTGGGAGGAAGACACCATATTTTATTACCGGGGGTCAGTACCCGAAGTACGACGGCTTAACGTGCCCATCCGACGCGCGGCGGATATTTAGTGGATCGAGCGTTCGTACCTGCCGGGGATCGAACCTGAGGTCTTTTCCGTGGCAGTCACGAACGTTGCCCACTAGGCCACCCGCGGCACGAAAATATTTTCAGATAAGGGTCTACAGCTTATATTCCGCGTATGTGGGAGGGGGAGGGTAAGATTCAAACTATGTAACTGCTTAGGTCTACAATATTTACGAAATAAATCTGAGCCATAAAATGCAATTTCGAACTTTTCTTAACTCAGTGAAAAAGAAAAGAAAAACGCTTAACAAGATCTACATAGGAAAGAAAGTGACAAAATGGGTCCATAAGTGTGGTGTACCGACGTGCATCCCAAGTTCTAAACAGTCGTGCAGCGGTAGTAATTCCTTTTGTTTATTGTTTCTTTTGTTAATTGTTGTTTACTTTTCATAAATAATTTAATACAATAATCATGTACACAAAAACGTTGAGTTTAGATTACGTTCAGTACGCTGTACGCTAAAGTACCAAAACTCATGGGATACGTACTTAGTATCTGGTAGGAACTGTACTAGACCGGCGAAGTTCAGTTGCTCGATGTGGCATTGATTCCACAACTAACGGGAAACGTCTGGAGAGACTTTGATCTGTGCCTTCTGAACAGCTGCCCACAATTCCCTAGTATTTGTAGGAGCAAGGTCTTGTGTGAGAATGGACCTTTCGACGAAGTCGCATAAGTGACCTTTTATATTCATGTCGGGGGAACGTGGTGGCCCTATCATCCGACGGAGATGTCCAGAATGCTCCTCTAAACAATTTTAGACAACTTGGGCCTGATGACAGAGTGCATGGTCAGCCTGACAAATCCCATCATTCTTGGGGTACATGAAGTACATATACGGCTGCAAATGGTCACCCATTAAGGCAACAAAGCGATTATTGGTTATCGACCTGTTTACGAGAACTAGAGGACCCAAACCGTGCCACGTAAATGCTCCCCACACATGCACAGAACCACAACCAACTTGCACAATGCCTTGTTGACAGCTTAGGTCCATAACCGCATGGAGACTGCCTATACCCGAACCCTACCATCAGCTCGTAACAATTAGCAGTGTGCCTCCTCGGAGCATGCCATATATAAACAGTCTCCCAGTGTCTAATTACAAACGCAGAAGACAGTTCCATCTGTGAATATTAAGTGGTTTCACTAGAATGTCCAATGCTTCGAGACCTACACCAGGCACAGTGATGTAGGTCTCGGGCGACAGCTGTGTCGCTGTTGCTGTGCTAATTCTAAGCTTGTCAAGGTCGTCGGTTTATAATTACATCCTCAAAAACATTTTCTGATGGTTTGCCAGGATACAGCTGTATCATCTGCTTATAATAGGCGAGCTGCGACCTAAATCATGTGCAAAGGAGTTCTTGTGCTGCTATTTCTTAACAGCTTTAGACCAACCCCAATGTGTTTTACCTTCATGCGCTGCTCCTACGTTGGTGTGTCGAATGATGATCTTGTCGCCACTGCGACACGAAGCGTTGCACAGGACTGAACCTACGGGCCGGAAAATACCTATTGCACGCAGTGACTCAGCAATACTCCGTAATTTCACTATCTCATCTATCTCGATGAAAGTCATTTTGTAGTATCCTTGACGTTGCCTTACACCGGGCATACACAGTATGGGTTTCCCACAGGTCGTTGAGCAGTCTATCACACATCACTGCCTTTGGCGTTAATAATGCATAATTTTAAAACAGCCATTCAAAAATAGAAATCTAGTGAAATTGAGTGACAGATCTCGATAGGAAAGAATAATAAAATCGTTTAGACGCAGGGAAATGGGGAAACCTTCCTGAAGCACTTCTTCTCGGAGGTACAATGAAATCATGCAGATCACCAGACAGTAATGCACCTTTCAGGCAAAGTAAGGGTACATATACTATTTACTGTAAACGTGAGAACTATAGAATCTTACGTGTATATTATTAGATTGATTTGTGGTCTGTTTTATTCTGTACATGATTCAACTTCAACGTCCTGATTAGAAATTATTTAAAAAATTTGAATCCTGTAAAATATTTGTTCCCAGCGAATCTTAAGAGACATCACCCTCTCGCGTTAGGTTTTTTATGTGCTCATTTTCCTACATAGATATGTGAGTAACTGTCAGTTCGCCACATTCAGGGACTTCCGGATGTTTTACGTAAATTAGGGAACAAGGAATGACGTATTTCAGTTTGAAATTCAGAAGCACTTATATTTAGGTCACATTGATAAGCATTCCTATGATAGAACTGCAGCGCATTTTAAACACTTCCCTTAATGCGGAACGGCGATATCAATAGTTAAGTAGCTTTTGAATATTTTGTTTAATGAAGCTGATGAAGTCATTTATGCGACTGTCACAATTTCTAGAAAAAAGAAAAAAATGGTACACTCTTATCAAATTGAAAAAACACAGATTTGTACTGAAAAGAAAATGAATTATCAGTAGTAGGTATCTATCGTTTGCAAAATGCATTCCGTATAACAATATAGATATTACTGGAGTTGTGCGTACGTGAAATTCTTGTAATAAAGAAATGATATCATTCTCTATTGTAATAACATTTTTTTAACTGAGTGTTTATTTTTTTAAGTACAGAAGTCGCGAGGAATTGCATTGGAAAAGAGTCACAGGTTAAATTACAAAAAAATGTATTTATGGTCATTTCTCATCACTTTAGTTTTTATTTTCGTCTCTCAATCTTTTGTCCAACGAATACTTTCTTTAAGAATTTTCAAACCCTAAGGGCGTTTCTGAAAATTTATACAATTTATTACTGATAATTCAGTGCAAATAACAATTTGAAATATCTTATAATCTGTGGTGTCGACGCACATTTTTGGGAGAAAATGCAAGTACAGAGGCCAATCCGACTCAGCAGAAATGTATGCGGTAACATTAGAAATTGATTTATTTTCTAATGGAGCATGCGATAAAGATTGGTGAAGTATTCCAATTAAAATGGCGATGACCAAACGCGTTCTAGTTACCAGTCCGTTTTACCTTTCATGCATGGAAAGGAAAAAAACTGATGAAGTAATCGTTAAATAGCCAACCATAAAGGAGAACTCGTAAGTAGAATATATTCTAAATTCTTGTACTGGACTGTATTTACTATAAAAACCATTTTGCAGAAACTCTAATATGGACTCGTAAAAACTTTAATGCTATAAAATACTTGGAAACAGATTTGATTTATAAAAATGCATTACACCGTTTTAAAGATATGTGTATTAGTATGACGCGTAACTGACTGCACAACCCCGTTTATAAATATTTTCAAAATTCTTACAAAATGTACGCAAAAATAATTTCTTCTATATTTTTGTTTAAACATTCGATATCAGCATGCTAAGAACATCTGTTTCCTTTTAGTATTTGAGTTCATGCATTACGGTCTTTCATCAGCATTATAAAAAGCACTGTTGGTCATTATGTTCAAGGACAAAATTGTAATTTAGTCGACACTAATAAGAGAAGTGAATTGCAGTAAGTTTTAATTACTATTACAAATGTATGCATACATTTTATATTCACACTGTGAATTAATTGCACATGTAACTTTAACCCAAATCTAATTTGACGCTTGCTGATTTCAATGTGTTTCTCTTAGGGAGACAAGTATTAAAGCAAAGCTAAATTTCTTTACTCACAGAACGGAAACGCTCCTCTGGGAAAAATTGAGAACACAAAATTCAGTAAGAGGAAGAAGCAAGAAATATCTAAATCATTCAGTGTCATTAAAAAAAAAATAGCTCCTGAATTTCCCTCGCAGGGATAAATATCTGAAATCAATGGAACGAAATAGTTTAAAAAGAACACCGACTAATCAGGTCTGGCGGTTCATGACTCATCGTCCACTGATATTAGTGGAAACATGCAGGACAAAAGTTCGACAAGAAAATATTTGTAATAACTCTTTTTAAAATTTTAATATGTGGAGTGTGTCCATACAACCAGATATCTATTTTCGTGGTAGAAAGAAATCAGAAATTTCATAGTAAATTTTAAAGAACAGAACGAAAATTCATATAAGCGATCATAGAATTGGATATTCCTACTCTATTTAAAATAGTGATAAAACAGGAAATTTGAAAATTAGAAAGGTAGGTAAAATTTCGGGTAACATAACATTAGCTGTAATGATTTCATCAGTATACAAGAGCAAAGATGTTCCCAATAATAATGCCGAATGTAAATGCCAGTTTCTTAACTTTGTTTCTTAATTTTAATAATTTATATTTTGTACAGAAAGCTTGCAATAGGCTTTTTTTATTTTAATAAAACCCCAATGTGAGATAATTTCAATGGAATTGTGTTGTAGATATTGAAAGTTTATAAAATAGTAAAATAATGAAATCTCTTTTTTTTAGCTAATAATAATTGCTTCCACAGTTGCTTATGAAAACTTGCAGTAAGATATGCAAAACAAAATATATGTATAAGTATTCGCAAAAATAGTGGTATCTTCGTTTTGCTGACGACGTATTTAATATTTTGAAATCCAGCAGCTGTCCTGTTTGGTAGCTGCTGATGAGAATTCAAAGGGCTGGGGTGCTTAATTTGGGGTGGTTGCGGTTGGATTTGGCTTGAGAATATTACGGTATTACGGTGGGGCCGAGGAATTATTTCTTTAATTGATGGTTTGTCTTCCGCCACAAAATTAGGCGAAGGACTTCCCTGATTTGCTCTGTAATGTCATTTTGGTTTCGTGTTATTTCTTTGAGGGGAGGAAGATGGACCGAGTAGCGTATCTCTCAAGTATATAAACGGCATTCTGTTTATGTCCATTTCAAGCAGGCGATTGTTTTGGAACTATTTCTGTCAGTGAGTGTTGGCAGAGTCTAGGAGGAGAGTCTCAAGACGAGATAGTTTATACATTCTACTGCGGGAAAACCTAGTGGTTAAGAAATTCCCGGTGAGGTCATTCAACAAAGAGTAGCAATTAATGGTATTGGATATTTTACCGTCAAGTAACGTTCTATACGTTATCATAAGCAGTACTTGTACCTGCTCAGATCAACACAAGCCCCAAAGAACCTCCCAAATATTAAAACTAAGAACGACACCAAGAAACGAAAATGAATACGAACGATTTCATATTACCCAATAGATTTTAGAACCTTCAGCTTAGTGTCAAATATGACTCGTTTTCTTGAAGTGCTTTAAAACGAAATGCATAATTTTGGGTGCCAATTAAAAGAACATTCAGCAATGAAAACTGTCTCTCCACACCAAAATATTAACTCTGTCTTTAAAGTTCTGTGTCTTCATGAATTTAAAGACCTTTATGTTGTAGACAATGTGAATTAGAATAATTATCTGCAGAGAAGCTAGCGGAATGGTGCTACCTAATACCCATGAGAGCAGTGTGCCGTGGAAATACGACAGTTCGGTCGTAATGAATATTCCAAAATATTGCCTTCTCTACCACATAGTTTGTCGAATTCAAAGGTCTGTTTTATAATGTTTCTAATATTTACGAAGTTCTTCAAAATGCTCGTGCCTTCCAGCTTCATTGTAAAGCAACTTACAATTCATTTTAATTCCCTTCCCCTAAAAACGCAGTTAAAATAGCTTTTGTGTTATCAAAAGAAAGCGTGTCGCCAAATTCCCGATTGAGATTTTTGATGTATGATGGTTTATCCCAATGGAGGTGGATACTTCCAGCAGCACAATGGTCCATGTCATACTTCTCGCTTTGTACGTGAATGCATTGAGTAGTATCATGGAGACTTTTCCCTGGTACATTGGGCTGTTCAAAATCAACGGAATTCAATATAAGAAACATTTGTATGATGAAGTCGAAATGGGCATCAGAAAGCTGGATTCTCTGCCATCAAATCTTTAAGAGATGGAGCGTGCAATTCATAACATTTGGGTTAATATACCCCAAGCCCCTACCGTATTTAATAGAGTATACATAACAATATGAATTCAAACAGTATTAAGACCCAGATGTGGCCTAACAAATTATTAACCAGGTAGTCACTCTATAATTCTTCATAAACTACTGTATATATAATAGTCATGTTTGTTTCAGCTGGGTTATGCTTCGGTATGGGACACTAGTAAATATTATTCAGGGAGAATTTCCGTGTTCGTAAACATCGAAAAAAAAAGAATGTGAATGTTTTCATTTTAAGTTTAAACAACCTACTTTAGTAATGAAGTAGTGATTTTACTTTACTAAAGTATATTCGTTGATTCACAGCAAATCTACTGAGAGTTCGAAACATTTTATCCAAAACATAATGTAGCTTTCGCATTTAAATTGCTTATTGTAAAAACTCAAACAACTTCATTCTGTTTACTTCAATCAAGTACAATTATCGTTATAAGGAGTTTAACGATAATTGTAAAAACTTTCCTCTGCTAAGTGAGAAAAACCTGTTCTTTAATAGTTTGTGCTGTCAATTAAAAAGCATGACGTAAAAATATATAATTCAGGACTAGTTTTGCCGTCAGTATGCGAGTCTTAAATGAGCGTGTGTATTTCACTACATCTTACTTCCTTTCTCTCTTGTTTCTGCTATCGTCCAAACTTAGTGTACCGAAACCTTTTTTATACAGCTCCGTTTTCGTAAGATAACGAAGAAGATAAATACGGATTATGAAGTTTTTCGGTAAGGAGTATTGTAAAAATTATTATTTTTCTTGAACAATTCGAAACTTTAGGTTTGTAGCATTACTGTTTCTCATCCATTGGAGGAAGGCTATATGTTACTAATGTGAGTGGAAATGGAGACATTCTGACTATTTTTGTTTATTTAAATGTTTTACGACTACCATGAGCAAATCGATGAGCTTTAAGCAATCGGACGTCCGTAATTTAGTGCATTTGGTTCCAAGGAAGAGGGAGAGCCAGTGCCGTAAGATAAACCCAGCATCCATTCTTCAGGTTTGAATCCGCTGAGGCATGGATGACGTGTTTATCTTACAGCACTGCTCGAACACTTCGCTGAAAGCATTGGTCGTAAATTAGGGACACGCGACTACTTACAGCCAATCGAATTTCTCACGGTGGTCAAGAAACCTCGAGTGGGGAAAAATATTCCTTGGGTGAGCACAATGGTTCTTACAATTCCTGTAAACAATAGAAACAAAGAAATACGTATTACAAATCAGGAAAATTAATTTAAAATAAAATAAAATGAAATATTAATCAAACAAAAAAAAACAGGTAAAGCAATTTAAACGTTTGCTTTGTATGTGCTGATATTCATTTAAATGAATATTCATATAATGTGCAATTTGGCCTGTTAAATACACTGCTGGCCACCCAAAATGCAACACCAAGAAGGAATCATCCGATTGGCTGGAAATTCGAAGCATGCGTCGCCCGCGAGAGGACATGCAAACGATTAGCATTGCAGGACATATGCAAATCATGTGCGCCCGGCACGCCACCGAGAAGCACTATAAGAAGGGTGCACAGAAGGCAAGGCGTAAGTAGTGGAAGTGTGTTCTGCTGCCGGACATGTGGGTGGGAAGCTTTCTGATGCCTCGTCGCAGAATACGGCAGACATTCCAGCACCTTTCGGAGTTCGACAGAGGACGAATAGTGGCTTATCGCGACAGTGATTTATCGTACCGAGACATCGGCGCCCGTGTGGGACGGCATCCAGCCACAGTGAGGTGAGTATGGATTCGGTGGGTGCAGGAGGCACGGACGGATCGACGTGAGCGATTGCCGCAATCGCGGTACACAACCAAACGAGAGGACCGGCATGTTGTGCGACGGGAATGGACGGTTCGCACCGACACATCACGAACGTTAGCGCAGGAATTGGGGTGTGTTGCGCAACAACCTGTGTCAGCTCGTACCGTTCGACGCTGTCTCCAGGAGCGGTGACTTGTCGCACGGCGCCCATTGCTCAGATTACCATTGACGTTACACAACCGGCGAGTGCGGCGCGAGTGAGCCGTTGAACGCCGCACCTGGAATACGGAATGGCACGATTTTGTCTTCTCCGACAAATCCATCTTCTGCCTGCAGCACCACGATGGTCGGATCCCCTTGTTGAGGCACCGCGGCGACAGACTGCATGACGCCTGCATTATGCATCGCCATATCGATCCGTCGCCTGGAGTTATGGTTTGGGGCGCAATTGGATATGACACCCGCACCCGTCTGTTACACATCGCCGGTACACTCAGCAGCCACCGCTACATCTCCGACGTTTTGGAGCCTGTAGTACTCCCTTACCTGCAGGACCTTCCTGCAGCTCGTTTCAGCAGGACAATGCGCGCCCTCGCGTGGCACGCATCGTGCAACAATTCTTCACGTCCCACCAGGTGTCACTGCTGCAGTGACTCGCCTATTCTCAAGATGTGTTGCCATCGAACACGTCTGGTCGCTGATCAGCAACCGAGTGACCCGGCAAGCACCACACGCGGCTACGCCTGACAAACTGTTGCAAAGTGTGAAGCAGCCAAGACCGACATACCCCAAGCCTACATCGCAAGCCGCTTTCGTTCAATGCCGCGGCGTGCAGCGGCCGTTATTGCCAACCATGGGGGGCACACGAACTATTGATGTCAGCGTATTCCGCAAGTCGCACGGACATGAAAGCTGAATCGTTTCATCTTTGTATCTGTTCTTATGTGTCTAGTAAATCTGGCTTTGCTATGTCGTGTTCTTCTTGGGTTGCATTTTGGGTGGCCAGCAGTGTATTTCGGAAATATGACCAAAGAGATTTCAAATAGCTAGAATATTTTTTATTCTGTGGCATATATATCATGCTTTAAACATCAATGGTTAGTACACGCGAAATATTTCATTGAATAAAACAAATTAGTTATTGAACTCATTTTCCTATATTTTTAAATTAACTGGAATTTATTTGAATTCACGTATATGAAGCAAACATGAAAGCTATTATGAATTTGTATTTGGTTATTACTAGCAGCAACATTATGGAAGCTTTACAATGAGAAACTACAGTCGTGCGTCTACGAAAGGGAATATGACTATATTCACTCTGACAATACAATTAAAATAAATTCTTGTTATCTGAATTAATCAGTTTTAGATTTTCAATTTTGAGATACTTCTTGTTTAAGTCCAATTCACAAGTAAAAAATAGGCTTGTTTATGAAGATCAAGAAACACCGCAAGACACGCTACAAAGTGTGCCTCATGGGTTATCTCTAGATTCCTGAAGTACCCGTACACCTCTCCCCGAATGCGATGGTGACATGGAGATTAATACTCAGAACTAAAGTAAATCTTTCTCAGGCATTTAAAAAATGGAAAGGCATAGAAAATCAAACCCTATATTGCACGCAGCCTTTCATTCTTTCTTACTTTCTACCTATTTCACAGCTCTCTCTCATAAACTCTATCCTTTCAGCGTACTCCACAAGTTTACACACACACACCTTCACACCCCACTGACACACTGCACTGATATTCTTCGCTATGTCTGAAGATGAAGATGGGCAGGGAAATGCAGTTCATTCCACTGAACACCTGAAAATAAAGCACAACAGAAGTGGGTTAAAAAACCATAAAAAACAAGAAAGGTGGAAAAGACTCCTTCCCCAAAACATAAGGGGAAACCCACATTGGACTCATGCACAGAAATGCTCTATTTTTTTTAAATTTACTTTAAAATAATTTGAAAATGAGAAGTAATCTGAAAAATAATGTCAAAAATAAAGTTATGCTAAATAAAACATCCATTAGTAAAACAACTTCTAAATCGTTGACAAATTAGTAAGAAGCAAAATACCAGTGTAATGTAAAAAGCACAATTTCAGAACAGAATATAATAAAAAAAAATTGAAAAAAGGTTACGTATTGTTCTCACAAGAAATGAGCAAGAATTGATTGCAATTGATGAAGCGTAGCACTTTACATGGTATAATTGATAAAACAAAGGCATATTACGCGGAAGAATAAATTTTGGTTATGTTAAAGAAGAAGCAAAAACAGAAGAACTCAAAAGGAATCGTCTTAACGAAAAACAAATTTGCGATAATGTAATTTCTGCACAAGGTAGAAATTAAAGGCACTATCTACAAAACGCTCAAAACTTATAATTTATTTTCAATACTATTTACCTACTAATATAATTTATTTTACTAATACTGAAATGCAAATGTTTTCGAATTCCGAACAAAAAGATTAACATAACTAATATGTAATAGTACAGAAGAAATATTTGTACAGTACTTTCGGATGTAAGTTTCTATATACAAAGATCAATGGGTAAAAATTTATGGAAAATATGTATCGTGCAAATCAATAATTTAACAAGAAAGATGACACCGGGTGTAATAAGCACGTCTTTTAAATCCGTTCTGACGCAAATTAAATTTATCAAAGCTATGCAAAGTCAATGGAACCGGTATGCAAAACAATAGATCTGACGAAAGAAAGAAGATTTCAATCGGGTTTTTATTCCCTCAGATATTGCTGTAAACGGAATCGTGAGCTTACGAACTCCTAGAAACAGAGATATTGACAAAAATAAGATGTGACTTTACGTTCCCTGGTGGGAAAACCATGCATTATTTTAGGAAGAAAGTATCCTCAAAAGGTTTATCCATACAGGTGGTATCGGTCCAGGAAAAAAAAAATTAGTCGAGTTTTCAAGATCCTAGATTTTGCAACAAATACTTCAGAAGCAGAAATTAACACTTATGACCCCTGGTGGCTAAACCCTTTTTTACCAAACATTAGAAATTATGTGAAAAATATTTTCAATCAAGTCTTCTATGTGATAGAGGAAGAATTTTTCCAATCGGAGCTTTAGAAGCAAAAATAACGCAGAAAACACAATTTACCTTTGTGCTCCCTAACGGAAAGTCTATGATTTACTTGTAAATTTTGAAATTATAGGAAAAACATTTCGCATCAGAAACACTATCCAACAAAGAAGGAATTTTCAAACCGTACTCTTAGAAATAGAGATATTGACAAAAATAAGATATACATCTACGCCCCCTGACGCAGAAACCATACATTATTTCAAGAAGAAAATTTTCCTAAATTTTCCTAAAAGGTTTGTCGACATGAGTAGTATCGGTCAACAAACGACTTTTTTTTCAATTGAAATTTTAGAAGCTCATATTTTGCTGGAAAAACAACAGAAGCGGAAATTTAGACTTACGCCACCTGGTGGCCAAACCCTTTCTTACAAAAATTAGAAATATGTGCAAAAGATTTCCCATCAGGAGCTGCATGCGGAGCAGAAAGAATTTTTCAAATCGGAGATTTAGAAGCAGAGATATAGGGGGGAAACGCATTTTACATTTATGCCCCCTAGCGGAAACTCTATGAATTACTTGAAAATTTTGAAATTATATAAACCACATGTCACACTATCCAACAAAGAAGGAATTTTCAAATCGTACTCTTAGAAGTAGAGATATTGACAAAAATAAGATATACATCTACGCCCCCTGACGTAGAAAACATGCATTATTTCAAGAAGAAAATTGTCCTAAAAGGTTTGTCGACATAAGTAGTATCGGTCAGCAAACGACGTTTTTTTCAATCGAGGATTTAGAAGCTCATATTTTACTGCAAATACAACAGAAGCAAAACTTAAGATTCACGTCCCCTGGTGGCCAAACTATTTTTTACAAAAATTAGAAATTATGTGCAAACGATTTCCCATCAGGAGCTGTATCCGGTGCAGAACGAATTTTTCAAATCGGAGATTTAGAAGCAGAGATATAAGGGGAAACGCAATGTACCGCTACGCCTCTAAGCGGAAAGTCTATGAATTAATTGAAAATTTTGAAATTTTATGAAAAACATGTCACACTGAAAACACTATCCAACAAAGAAGGACTTTTTCAAATCGGACTCCTAGAAGTAGAGATATTGACAAAAATAAGATGTACATCTACGCCACCTGGCGGAGAAACTGTGCAATATTTTAAGAAGAAATATCCCAAAACGGTTTATCGATGTGAGTGGCACCTGTCTACGAAATTATTTTTTTCAGACGTTATTTTAGAAGCTCCCATTTTATGGCAAATACATCAGAAGCAAAAATTAACACTTACGCCCCCTGGTTGCCAAAGTATTCTTTACTAAAATTTGAAATTTTATGCAAAAGATTTTCCATCAGGAGATGTATCCGCTGAAGAAAAAAAATTTCAAATCGGAATTTTAGAAGAAGAGTTATCGGGAAAAATGTAATTTACTTTTACGGCCATGGCGGAAAATCTGTTCCTAATTTGAAAAAGTAACTATATCTAAAATACTCTTCGACATAAATCGAATCGAAAGATAAAAACAAAAACTAATCGGATGGGTAGAAGCAAATATGTGGAATAAAACGCATTTTTGAATTCGACATCATCTGCCTTTACGCCCTCTACCGGCGAAATTGTACATCGTAAAAAAAATAAAATAAAGGATCATCATTTGCATACTTGAAGCTTCCGAATGGAAAAAGAATTTTTCAAATCAGACTAATAGTTGCACAGATATCGTGGGTACAGACGGACGGACTGATGGACTGACGGAGGGACGGACGGACAAACCGAAAACAGAAGCACGATCTTTTTTTACAAAAGACGTGCTAAAAAGCAGAAAATCTGTAGGTATAGCTTCAAACGTATTGCACAAACAAAAACTTCTTGGATGTGAAAATCCAAAATAAATATTTTTAAACGAAACCATGACGTAATTCGAAGTACTACAGGGTTTGTATGATGTCGAATGGTGTTTCTGCACCGCTCAAACGTATTTATTATTGAAAACAGTCTCATTTGGTATTCTAATAACCTACATGTTTCGTAAAATGCTTTGTCTCAGCGCTCTTGGCATTGAAAAGCAGTATTTTCACATCTGAATGGAACATTTTACGCTCTTTAAGGGTGATATTTTTCTATGGTTTAATGAAGACAAATATCGTCCATGGTTAAATGAAGACAAATATCATTCACGGTTAAATAGAGACAAATTAAGAAAAATATCGCCCTTCGTTTAATGAAGAAAGATATCGGTCGTTTGTTCTGGAAAAACCTTCACCCGTGCCCAGGATTGTGTTTTTTTTTCTGCATACTGTTTCATTCGAAATTTCGTAAATGATAGCAGAGAAACTACACTAAAATAGATCGATCTCAATACCTAAGTGAACACACCAGATATGGAATTGTTGTGATAAAAACAGAGGAATGTGAAAACTTCGGAAATTTTACATAAATGTGCTTTCTCACATAAAACTAAGTATTGAGTTGTGAGATTTAGAAGTTTATTGTAAAAGTCTATACTTGATCTGGAATTACCGGGAGTATTTTACGTAAAGCTAATTTTAGTAAGTAATTAAAAAAACTTATGAAAACTTGTAAATATAGGAAGGATACCCTAAAACAAATATCTGTAAATTAATGGTAAATAATCATTCAGGTTTTTCCATTTTCTTAAGGATATTATCTCATATTTGGTGATTTAGCGTTCGTAATATCTTTTGCTCCTAGGACCCCCATGAACAAAGACCAAAGTCGCGACAGTTCTATTAGGAATACCAGTGTTTCATGAAATCAAAATAAATAAATGCAAATTAAACGTACATTGCAGGTAAAATTTGTCGCACATATACTTAACTGAAAAATTATAATACAAATAAGAGAAAAAAGTTTCGAGTACCTTTCATCAGTCGAGTATAGTATTGGAGTAATAAATATCTTGTTTAGTACAATCAAGACTGGTATACTGAGTCACTTGTTTCCCACTGTGAACAAAAACGAGAGGCAAACGATTATTTGTATGGATTATTTTCGGTATTAAAATTGCTGTGTCCGCAGTATGATGCAAAGAAACGAAGAAAAATAGCCACAGGTTTCCGTTTGTGGTTTTCGGAAATATATTTTATAAGACAAATTCAAAAGTCATTAACTATTATATTGTCAGAATTTTGTAAAGCAATCCTTACTGCGCGGCCCTCCTTTAGCACGGTCGTTTAAGCGCCTGCTTCTGTGCATTTTTCTGAGCTTGGGCCAGTTTCGAATCCCGGTTCGACATGGATAATGTGTTTGACTTACGGCAGTGGCTCTCTTCCTTCTCTACAACTAGTGGCCCTAAATTAGGGATGTGCGACAACTTACTGCGCATAGAGTTGCTCACGCTGGCCGTTAAATTCCCGCCCGAAGTAATATCCTTAACAAAAGACATGGATTAAGACTTCTTTTTCTCCAAGTGTTAACTCGGATAGCATGTTTAAAATAACTTTACCACAAGCTCTGAACGGGAACATGCCACTTTTAGTTCCTCTTATTGAAATAAGTGGCATATATTTTGGTACAAACCATGCGGATGAGAGATTAAATGTCAAAAATAGTGTTCCTTAAGTGAATTTTTTTGGATATCAGGATATCCTGTTACAATCATTGCAGAAATAAATTGACAAGCCATCATAATTCATTGCTCCCATATACAGCATACGCGGTTTTGAAAAATATTGTTTTATTCTATTAAAATTCATTTCAAGCGTAGCACACTTCAAATAAAAAAATTAAGATTGCGGAAAGATTCGTCAGATATACAAACTAATTATTGCATTATGTTAATGTGAGCTCTCTCCTTTTCTATTTAAAAATGAAGTCAATAACCATTTCGTATTTTCTGTCCTATTCTTACCATAGAATGATAGACAGTCGGCGGTTTTCTGGGCAAGATTGTGTGCAGTTTATCATATTTACTACCATTAGAGCTTCACTTTAGAATCGTACTACGCCTGTGTATTTTCTGCAACCATTTGTCCGTGAATAACGCAATATGTTTTAATAAATACAATTTTATTCGCGCAAAATGTTGAAATTTCATACATACCCTGTCACCGCTGCACTTGTTCAAAGCTTAATGAAATATTGTATAATTTATTCAAAAACCTTTAACAGATATGACGGTGCTTTCGACAAACTGTAAAGATTTTTTTCAATCTGTAATGTACCGATAAACCCGTTTTCAGGATATTATAGACATATTAGTTAACAGTTAAGGCTACATGTTTGACAACGTTACTTTCAAAAGATATTCAGTGTCTTCAGAACGAAGCATCATTTCAGATTTCAATACATTCACGTAAGTTAGTGACTTGATATTATGAGATCTACTCTTGTGGTCAGTTAAATAAGAAGTAGATTATATTGTACCGTCTATACGAGATGAAGATTTTTTAATATAGATATTAAAAACCTAATAATGTTCTAAAACTTCCTCAAACCTGTATTAAAACCTTTATTTGATCATTTACACACACTACTAGATCTTTTAAAAAGCCAAGCGTTTCATTATCAGGTAACAGATGATCAAAAAAGAATTAGGTACAGTATGTTACAGCAGTTTGAAAAAATGGGTAACGTATATTACAAGTATTGACGCGATGTCATTAGCGCGTTAATTGTTACTGATTACCATGAAATAGCAACTAGCTCATGTATTTACTGTTGAGAAGTAAATTTCTTGGAAATAATGTCGTATACAGAATCGAGATCGTGACGGGTTGATCCTCGTCGCAACACTTTTATGATATTATAGGAGTAAGAAACTTTCCATAAGCAGCACAGATATTCGGTATTAGTTGCTACGAACATTTTAGATTAGACTCGCTCCAAACTGGTGTGCGTGTTCCATTATACTGCTCTAGATAACGCAGTTTCATCAGAATGAATTCTAACAGCATATGTTTGTTCAGAGGGTCTCATATGCAGCGTACGCAATGCAGATCCTATATATGCTGTTTCATTATTCTCGTTATCATTTGATTTCATGGAAATGAGGTAAGCACCGTGTCGATTTTCCATGAGAGTGGGATCTCGGTCATTTTTTACATTTAATAGAATGTTTTTGGTGTGCTCGCCGAATTGTATATGGTTTCTTTTGCGAACATTGTGGAGCTTTGTTGTTATGCCAGGTATGTAGTCCATTATTCCAAAGAACCTGACTGATGTTGGGTCTGTAATTAAGGGTGTGCAGGAGGTGTGTTGTAGCTTATTTACTATGCGGTAGAGAGTTTCCTTAGAGTACCTATATTTCACTACTATATTTATTATGTGATCTAATTATTTATTACGTGCAGTTATGCTTGAAGAATGTGAGAACACTCTTTTAACCAAAACATGGAAACTTGACAGTTTATGGCTCATAGGGTGAGCTGCATTACTTGGGATGATAGTCGTTTTGAAGGTCGGATTTCTGTGTACTGAGTGCGTTATGTTATGTGTATCATGATCACGTTGTAACAGAAAATCTAGGTATGGTAGCCTACAGTCTTGGTCGTATTCAGTAGTGAAACTGATGGATTGTCAGCCCAGTTTGTTGATGAACTTTCTTGCAATACTTCCATCAGTTTCATTACTAAATACGAAAAAAAGCCACAAGTTACCATACCTGGATTTTCTGCTACAAAAGTCATGCAATATCGACACGGTGTTTACCCACCTGCGTACAACATCGACACTGTGTTTACGCACTGCCATACAACATCAACACTGTGTTTACTCACTGCCATACAACGACAACACTGTGTTTACCCTTTGCCATACAACATCAACACTGTGTTTACCCACTGCCATACAACATCAACACTGTGTTTACCCATTTCCATACAACATCAACACTATGTTTACCAACTGCCATACAACATCAACACTGTGTTTACCCACTGCCATACAACATCAACACGGTGTTTAACTCATTCCTATGAAAACAAATGATAACGAGCGTGATGAAACAGCATATGTAGGATCTGCACTGCGTATAATGCATACGAGACTCTCTTTTTCAACGAGACTCTCTCAACATAAATATGCTATTAGAATTCATTCTGATAAATCTGCGTTATCTAGAGCAGTAAATAATGAAGCACGCACCCCAGTTTGGAAAGAGTCTAAAATTTTCGCAGCAACTAACACCTGAAGAACTTTGCTACTTATGGAAAGTCACTTTATCTATCCCGTCACGATCCTGATTCCGTGGACGATATTATTTCGACGAAACCGAACCCAATCATAAACATACTGAAACTTACTTCTTAACAGTAAATGCATGTGCTAGCAATACTTGCTATTGCATGGTAATCAGTAACAATTCACGTGCTAAGGACATCGCGTGAATGCTTGTAAAATAAGTTACCCAATTTCCAAATTGCTGTAACATACTTTTCCTAATTCTTTGTTCATCATCTTATACCAGATGATGAAACGTTTGGCGTCTTGAAAGATCTGGTAATGTGTGTAAATGATCAAATAGAGGCTTTTTAATACAAGTTCCAAGTAGTTTAAGATCATTATTAGGTTTTGAATATCTAGATTCAAAAAGATTCATCGTGTACAGACGGTAAAATATAATCTGCTGAACGGTTCACGAAATAAATTATTGTTGTTTAATTGAAGTTCCTTAATTTATTGCCAGTATAATATAAAAAATATAAAATACTTTTATAGAAAATTAGAAAAGTTTACTCGCAGTAAGAGTACGGAATGGTGTTCCAAAAACGCTTGAAAAGCGTCTTCGTTTTAACTAGAGAAAGGCAAGGTAGGTCCATGGATTGCAAATATGGCATTCTTGCATTGCTGAAGAGCGACCTCATCTTTATTTCAATTGTGTACTTTCGAGAAATGTTTGACAACGAATTGCTGTGCTGGCGGTTCTTTCCCCACTTGATCCAACACAAGTGTTGATGACTGATCCTATACTTACAGGAAACATTCTATTTACTCAGTAATTATAGAAGTTTCACTCCAAATTTGGGTGGACAGAAACAGGGGGAAACACAAAAATATGATCATAGAGCAATGATTTGGAAACTAAAAAGGTACATAAGAAATAGAATGTCACTTGGCTAAAAAGACATAAGAGATGAGAATTTTAGGCTGAAATGGAAGTCTTTTTCCATATTTATATGGAATATAAAAGGCCCCATCTTTTAGGTGGACCTAAGTAGTCATTTTAGGCTAAACATATCAATTTTGAAAGTAATTTTTTGTGATGTATGTTCTGTAAAGTGATGCTAATTTTTGGCACATTGAGGTATTAGGTTTTGCCTTCCTCTTCCTGATTTGCATTTTTCCTAACGCACTTGGGAGCTTGTTTCATTTAAGGTTCCCTCTCTAATTTCGCCTGCTTTATGTGATGCATTTTGAATGAAAGAGAATGAAAAATATTTTTAGTTTGATTATTTCTTTACTTGTAAAATGTGTCCGCAATGCTGCATGATTTTCACGAAGCGCTATCGGATTCTAATATTGGTGTGAAGGAATTGAGAGTTTAACTAGTACTAACAGATTTGAGACAGTTCCTAATTAACAGAACGGTCGAGAGTGTTTTACCAGAGTTCACTCTACAATTCTCAGTGTTGCCGTCGCTTCCAGGAAAGAGAAATACGAAGACATCTCAGACACTTTCTTTTTTAAAATTTTGACACTTTCCAGTGACATTTTCTTTTGTAAAATGTGTCTCAAAGGGAGCTATGCTTTCAGAACACAAAACAAATTTAGTCAAGACAGTTGAGTGAATCTTTGTCGAATATTTTGCGCGTGGCTAAAGAACTACATTACATGAAATATAACGCAGTAATACTTAACCACTGATAATTTGCGAGATGTGATTAGGAAAAGTGAAAGAAATATTTCGCTTTGATGGTTGATCATGAGTAGGGGATTTTAGGAAGGGAGTGTCTGACCCTAGATCTTGAACAACCCTTAGAAACAGGAAACTAGGAGATTTGGGCTAGAGCGCCCGAAAGGAAAGTGACACGGAAGCGAAGTCGAAAGGAAGACGCCTTTATTTATTACCGTTGGGCAAGTACCTGGGGTCCGACGGCTTAACGTGCCCATCCGACACACGGCGGTTATTTAGTGGATTGAGCGTTCGTACCTGCCTGGGATCATACCTGAGGACCTTCCCGTGGCAGTCACGAACGTTGCCCATTCGTCCACCCGCGGCTATGATGGTTGACCTGCACATAGGGACTTTTTACTCAGTAAGATGCTCATTACTAACATTCTTGGCCCTTCTGTGTAACAAACCTACCATGTTTAATGCGGTATGCACTCAAGGAAATCCATTTACTGTCTTAATGATTTATGAATTTGGGCTTTTCGATTGGAATATGTAAACAAGAAACAAAGAAAAAAACTTCATTAGTCAACTTAAGTTTACACTAATACTTTTTTTTATCAAATTTGTTTAAATGTTTCCACTGAGTATGGCTGGTAATAATCTAATTACTGCTGTTAGGGAATCCTGTTTTTTGAATTCAATACGAATGCATTTGTGAGCATATTTTCGTTTCTTCTAACGAATTGTTTTCCTTCCGTCAGATGTTATTTTTTTCTGAAACTGCAGTACAATTTGCTACCGCAATCTACTGGAATATTTCATCTGAGAAAGATGCAAACGTGCAGAGCGTTAATATGTTGCAATATGGGAACAAAGGAGAAAGTTTTAGTACGCGAACTGTTACCGTATATAACACTAACATTTTGGCCCACTCCAAACATTTGTTTCTATGTTTCACGGAACCAAACGCCAAAATGTATTTTGTTACACACTGGAAAGGCTGCTGCATATCACAGTTAGTACACGCAGATACTTAAAACATTAACAGTATTACATTGTAGAACCCAAGATAATCTGCATTTATATACCAACCTTTGACTAGAGGTGCGAAAAATTTAACAATATCACAGAGAGTGAGTGAATCAATTTGGTTGCTAAATTGACGCAAAATAGGCTATTTTGCCTAAAATATTTTTCGTATTCAGAGTGATTTGAGTCCAAAGAATGTCCATGAAAGTATGAGTTTGAGCATGAAGACAAATCTGGATGAAGACCTTTCAATAGTGGCAGTTAGGTTTGGTGTACCTTCAAAAACGTTTCTGAAGAAAGCGTAGGAGCTGTTATCTAAAGACTTAGGATTCACCAGCTGAAAAGGTGAATCCATCCGTAGCATAATATTTCATATAAATCCATTCAAAGTAATACTCAAGCGTGAGAAGCCGAATCTCACGGATGTTAGCCAATTTGAAAATCTGTAAGCGTGATCAAACCACGTGAAATCGGAAGAACATTATTCACTTTAAGAAATTCTATTCCGATTTTCATTACTTAAATTCGTTTTATTTTCTATTTTAATTGTATATATTCCCAGTGTAAGAAATTACAAAAGAGAACATGTTTCCTCCAGAGAGATAGGTGAAGACATATTTCCAGAACTCATGGAAAAGATTTAAATTTTTATAAATTGCGGATTATTATCTGAGTTTCTGAGGGGAAAGTGGAAGATGGGTAAACTTTCTGCAAGTTTCAGAAGTAGTGTACAGCACTTGTTGGGGTTAAAAGGAAGATATATCTGGATAAATCAGCATAAAATAATTAAGAATAATGTGTATCCAAATAAGCAAGTCAATCAATGACATCCCTTTTTGGCCACAAATATATATATATATATAGCAGAAAGAAAAAGGCACATTTCTGGACAAGAGACTCAAACTGCATGATATGAAACCGCAGATATATTTTGAAATAGAAAATTTCTCACCTCCAAAGTGATCCTAATTTTTTTCGCCCTTTAATTTTTTTTAAAGAAGAGAACCTGAATAATTTAAAGGTGTTTCCATTACTCAAAGAAACCACTTTATTTCCTGATTTAGGAAGAAAGATCTTCTATCCAACCTGCAGAATGTTCACTACCTCACGCTATACATGATTTTTCTGAAAACAAGAAAACCTAAATTTGCAGTTTAAAACCACTCTCATATATTTTCTGTTATTCTTTTTATGAAAATAAAAAAGCCTTCTTAATGTGATTGTTCTGCTAATAAACTAGTACTTATAACGGAAATTAAATTTTCCTCACCAGAAGGTCAAGCCGAAGTATAAGAGAATAGATTTCAGCTTTTTAAAACATCATTTTTCTTTTCTTTTTCATTGAAGTTTTTTGGAATCTGTTGGGAAGTATAACGGTGTTCCTTTAAGATCAACTTGAATGTTGCCTTTAAAAAAAAAGATTGTGTAAGATAGCGTTTTCAGGTTCTTTAGAACCACTCAAGATACATTTCGCTATATAATTAGGAAGATTTGCCTGATAGTCTAGGACATTAGTGTTGTTGGAAGGTGACAAATATACCTCATTTTTGCACGTCTTTGTAAAAACAGATCGTGCTTATGTTATCGGTTTGTCCGTCAGTCCGTCCGTCTGTGCCCACGATATCTCTGCAACTATTAGTCCGATTTGAAGAATTCTTTTTGCGTTGGGAAGCTTTAAATATGCGAATGATGGACCTTCATTTCCTTTTTTTTACGATGCACAATTTCGCCACTAGAGGGCACAAATGCAGATGATGTCTTTCGATTCCATTTATGTCGAAGAGTGTTTTAGATATAGTTACTTTTTCAAATTACGCATAGATTTTCCGCTAGGTGGCGTAAAAGTAACTTACATTTTTTTCCGATAACTCCTTCTAAATCTCCGATTTGAAAAAATTTCGTCAGCGGATACACCTTCTGATGGTAAATCTTTTCCATGTAATTCCAAATTCTTCGTAAAGAATACTATGGCCACCAGGGGGCGTAAGGGTTAATTTTTGCTTTTGATGTATTTGCCATAAAATCTGAGCTTCTAAAATATCGATTGAACCTATTCTTTCGTGGGCTGATTTCATCGATAAACCTTTTTGGGATATTTTTTCCTAAAATATTCCAGTTTCTCCGCCAGGGGGCGTAGATATACATCTTATTTTTGTCAATAAATCTACTTCTAGGAGTCCGATTTGAAAAATTCCTTCTTTGATGGATAGGGTTTTTCGTGAAATATGTTTTTCATATCAAGTAATTCATAAACTATCCGCTAGGGGGCGTAGCGGTAAATTGGTTTTTTTTTGTTTTTTTTTTTTTTATGGGAGGTTTAACGACCACCGTGAGCAACTCAATGGGCTATAAGCAGTCGCCCGTCCCTAATTTAGGGTCACTGGTTCCAGGGAAGGGAGAGAGCCAGTGCCGTAAGACAAACACAACATCCATGCCTCACCGGGATTCGAACCCGGACCCCTTTCGGACGAATGACCAGAGGCCAACGCCTTAGACCACTGCGCCACCGGGGCGGCTAAATTAGGTTTCCCCTTATATCTCTGCTTCTAAATCTCCGATTTGAAAAACTCTTTCTGCACCAGATACAGCTCCTGATGGGAAATCGTTTGCACATAATTTCTAGTTTTTGTAAAAAAATGGTTTGGCCATCAGGGGGCGTAAATCTTAATTTCCACTTCTGATGTATTTGCAGCAAATATAAGCTTCTAAATTCTGGAATGAAAAAAACGTCGATTGTTGGCCGATACTACTCATGTCGACAAACCTTTTAGAAACATTTTCATCTTAAAATAGCGCATGGTTTCTCCGCCAGGGGAGTAGATGTATATCTCATTTTTGTCAATATCTTTACTTCTGGAGTCCGATTTGAAAAATTCCTTCTTTGTTGGATAGTGTTTCCAGTGTGACATGTGTTTCCTATAATTTCAAAATTTTCCGGAAATTCATAGACTTTCCGCTAGGGGGCGTAAATGTAAATCGCTCCCCCCCCCTATATCTCTGCTTCTAAATCTCCGATCGGAAAAATTATTTCTGCACCGCATACAGCTCCTGGTGGGAAACCGTTTGCAAATAATTTCTAATTTTTGTAAATAATGGTTTTGCCACAAGGTGGCGTATGTCCTAATTTACGTTTCTGATGTATTTGCAGCAAAATATGAGCTTCTAAAATATCGATTGAAAAAAGTCATTTGTTGACCGATACTACTCATGTCGACAAACCTTTTAGGAAAATTTTCTTCTTGAAATAATGCATGGTTTCTACGCCAGAATGCGTTGACGTATATCTTATTTTTGTCAATATCTGTACTTCTAAGAATCCGATTTGAAAAATCCCTGCTTTGTTGGATAGAGTTTCCGATGCGAAACGTTTTTCCTATAAATTCAAAATTTACAAGTGAATCATAGACTTTCCGCTAGGGGGCAAAAAAGTAAATAGTGTTTTCTTCGTTATTTCTGCTCCTAAAGCTCCGATTTGAAAAATTATTCCTGTATCGCAAACAAGACCTAATGGAAAATAGTTTTCACAAAATTTCTAATATTTGGTAAAAAATGGTTTGGCCACCAGGGGTCATAAGTTTTAATTTGTACTTCTGATGTATTTGTAGCAACATCTGGGCTCCTGAAAACTCGACTAATTATTCCTCTTGGAATTGTACCGCTTATATGGAATACTTTCTTCCTTTTGAGAATACTTATATACTTTTGAGAATACTTTCTTCCTAAAATAATGCATGATTTTCCCACCAGGGGACGTGAAGTCACATCTTATTTTTGTCGATATCTCTGTTTCTAAGAGTTCATAAGCTCACGATTTCCTTTGCAGCAATATCTGAGGGATTTAGAATCCGAATGAAAATCTTCTTTCTTTCGTCAGATCTATTGTTTTGCATACCGGTTCCATTGACCTTGAATAGCTTTGATAAATTTAATTTGCGTCAGAACGGATTCAAAAGACCTGCTTATTACACCCGAAAATTAGGTGTCATCTTTCTTTTTCATTATTTTTTGCATCTAGCCCTAATGTCAAGTGAAAAATCATAAGCTGGATTTATCTTTGTAGATGTAGAGTTAATAACAAATCGTCCACTAAAGTGTTGAAGTAGTTCTTTCTTTTTCTAAGCCAGGCAATTTTCATGTTTTACAATAGGATGTTACAGGATGACCAATACATTGAACCACTTCATTGTCACATTTTGATTGCTGCGAGAATAACATTGCAGTTTCCTACGCATTTAAGAAAATATTTGTTCCATTTCCTGAAATATATCTGTCAGGACAGTACGGGGGCATTGCAGATATCTGTCAGAACAGTACAGGAGTATTGAAGAAATCTGTCAGGACAGTACAGGGGTATTGCTCGGATGTGTGGTTACGTTTCGGATTAGTAGCTCATACTGGGGAAGGAAAGGGGTTACTTCCGTCTAAGAGAAAGACGGAAACTTCGTGGAGGACACACACATGCACATACACTCATCATACACTCGCAGTGCCGCCCTTTCCTACCAGCGCAAAGCTTTTTAAATGTTCCGTTAAAAAATTGCTCTAGATTTTTAAATCATAAACGATGAAATAAAACTGTAAAATCAGATCAGTACTATTTTTATGGATTTCACTTTTTCTGTTTTGGAGGAAACCAATCTCATGATTTTTATATCTCACGTCTAGAAAACATTTTTCAAAATAAAACTTGAACTTTTCTATTTAGGTCAGTTAATTTAACAGAAACAATTGCAGTTCGAAAGTTTGATACTAGTATTTGCTTATGGCCGAGTCGAGGTATGTCGTTTACTATGTCACCTACCCTTCCTCACAGACACTTCAATATTTAACCGGCACGGTTACGTTCCCTTTTCCAATCACTAATAACACCAGATAATACTAAAAAGCAGAAAACAGCTCACTGTTTAATAGTTTAAAATGTATAAAACAATTATGCGGTTTAAAAAACAATGCGTATTTCTTATACATTTCTCGCAGTATTTACTGGAAACAAATTATATTTGTGTGACTCTAACAGAAGAGAACATCCACTTAGAATGTATCAGTTAATCCAAAAGCACATGTTAAATAATTTCATGATTTAAATCCCATAGACCACTGGTCATAATAGTTTTGACCCCTGCGACTCCTGTAAACCTACATGCGGACGGCGCTCCCCCTGCTCGATGTAATACACGGCAAAAATATTTTGTTGATATTGCGAATTGTGATCTCATATTTTCGTATATGCATATTTTAACATTTCATAAGAAAATGAAGAAAATATCAATCAGATTGTAACAGTTATTTCAATAAGTTAATTACCTTTCTCAGCACACAAAAATATTTTAGCTATAAAGCATCAGCATTTATATCACTTTTTAAAAATTAATATGGTATTATTTACCTTAGTTTGTATATTTAAAATGATTTAATATTTGCTTTTTCATAAACCTTTTATGTAATATTTATACCTAATGTGATGGATGTTCTTTTTTCTTCGCACAAAGTTTACCTAAACGAGGAGCAATTTTAGAAAGAGCAACTCACTTGTTGTTGTGTGATATCAAGTCTCGCATAATCCATCTTTAATACACTCTATGCTGCGGCGCGCTTTTACCCATTCATCTAGTCATAAATTCCGCCAAACAGAAATAATTAAAGAAAGTACGGAAAATAGCCAAGCATTATGGTTACACCAAACATAATATGAATAACATAGTTAAAAGATCATGGGACGTAAAATCTAACCACATTACATAAGGAGGTTAAACATAGCAAGTTCGTGGGATCAGTGCACTATCATCCCAAATTCTTAAAAAAAATGTAGACGACACAACTTTGACTTTGTTATCAAAACAAACAGTACTTTCTCATTGATCACGAATGACCGTGATCCTGTGGATGTCGATAATAAATTTGGTGTTCATAGCATACCTATAACGGCTGTTTTTTTTTTGATTGAAAGTTTAACGACCACTGTGATCAACTCAATGGGCCATAAGCAGTTGACCATCCTAATTTAGTGTCACTTGTTCCTGGAAAGGGAGATAGCCAGTTCCTTAAGGTAAACAAAACATCCATTCCTCACCGGGATTCGAACTCGAGCTCTCCACTTAAGAATGGTCATAAGCGAGCGCTTAGACCACTGCGCCACCGGGGCGGCCCTGTGAGGGCTCTGGACACTAAGCAAATGCCCAATTTCATATTGGATCCTCTCAACGTACATTAAAAACTAGAATTACTAATCATAAATACAACATATGAACTGGTATAATGTCCATCTCTCTTGAACGCTTGCCGAATGGGGGTTATCATTACCTGGTGTGGAATGAAACATTTCCTTGTACACCTCTTCATTACTATTTACTGAAAGTCTATTTATTTTCAGTCATCAACACTTATGCTGAAATGACAATATACCCCTGTATATCCTACAGCCGTATAAACTCTTAATTTCCAGGACTCAGCATGTGGATTTAGATGAACCCTCCCACTTGAACTCGTAATTTGGGCCAAACATTTTCTATCAACGTCACAGGGTGTTACGGAGCATTGGGTCTACCCATATCACACGTCATGAACTAATATATGTTTTTATTTCCAGATATCTCACTATCTGTTTTATTCACTGTCACATCTGAAGATGAACTTAATGTAGGTCCGAAGTATCTTATGATTCAAGCGTAATAAATTTTAAATTTTTAATTTACTTATAATTCTAAAGTAATAAATTTTAACTTGTAAGATTTTTATTGTATCAAGTGTTTGATCGTGCACAGGCGGGAAATATATTACCTACAAGTATTTAGAACATGACTTATATAATATAAGGGATGTACATTTTGAAGCAAAACAAATCAAAAGGAATGAGCAGTTCCCCTGTGCTGGTAAGGTTTTAATTCTTGGGTGATAAAACTTTAAATTCGAATTTATACAATTATCGGGTGTGAATTTTCAAATGCTTTTGCTATGCTTCTTGCTAATTTGTAATAAGTAAACAATAACATTGGTCGAATATAAAAGAAGTCATTTATTAGTATTTCGTTTTAGCAGAATGAGTTTAAGTATTTATTGCATGCGGCTTATTATCGGTTGCTGACCAATGTTAAACATAATATCTGTTTATATTTCTTCCTGAATTCTGAACAACATTTCTTACTTACTAAATACGTAAAAGGTTTTTTCTTCATGTAGGGTGTTAATTGTAAGTAGCTTTTTTTTTCAATCTTTGTTATTCAAATGATTAGACACATATACATTCCAAGTCAGAATGGATATTTATTTGCACTTCTCACAACGCAGGATTTTGTTGTAATGAAAAAGAATTGTCTTAAAAATGCCTTTTTCTATTTTTGGCATAAAATGTTTTTTTGTCATAAAAACATACAGCAGATCTTTATTCAACCACACAACCACATTGTCATACGAACAACAAAGACTGTTGTCGATTCTACAAAACTATGAAAAAAAATACCTACTGTGGATGCTTTACAATATGTTCTTAGTTCGTCTCGCCAATAAAATGTTCAACCTCGTACATATTACCTGCAAATTGACCGGCTGTCCAAATCATAAATAACTCTTAACTATACTCACAGTAAAATATTTTGTACTTGACACTTTTTTCATTTCATTGTTTTACATAATCTCCATCTTTCTGAGTTTAAGTATTTTATGCGCGTTATTACCGGGGTTGACCTCTGTTAAACATAATATCTGTATATACTTCTTTTTTTCATTTTATTGTTTTACATAATCTCCATCTTGCTGAGTTTAAGTATTTCATGCGGCTTATTACCGGGGGCTGACCAATGTTAAACATAATATCTGTTTATATTTCTTCCTGACTTCTGAACAACATTTCTTACCTCCTAAATAAAAGGTTTTATCTTCAGGGATGTTTAAATTCCGATTTGAATGTTTCATGATATGCATTTTAACACGCAAAATAAAATAAATATTCGATTTTAATAAAGTTCCCTAATAATTACAGATATTAGTTGGTCAAGGACATCTAAAATTACTTATGCAAATTCGGTATTTTTCTGAATCATTTGTCACTGATACAACGCAAAAACATGAGAGATTTGCCACACAACGTTATTGTGAAGTATTTTGTTAAAGTTAAGTATGTTTAGAACATAACACGGTTGTAATGAGGTTCACGAATTTCCCTAAACTTCATTTTTCCCTTTTTTCCCGTTTATTCAGTTTCTTCTAATATCAGACTTCGCATGAAACTTAAAAATAAAAATGAGAGAAAAAAAGCGCAACTGTACAAATGAATATATGTCAGATAGTTTTGGGTCCGAATTTGTGATTTATGGAAAGCAAGTATTCTTAGCGGACTTGTTATTGTAAATAACTATTAAAATTACAATTTTCGTTCATAATTCAGAATTGCTGTATTCTGCGCATTCGATATCATCATCATCATCATTGTCAACCATTATCAATCCACTGCTGGACGAAGGTCTCCCCAAGTTTCCTCCACAACGGTCTGTCTTGTGCCAGTCTCCTCCATGTCACCCCTGCATACTTTCGAATTTCATCCACCCATCTCCCATGTGGTCTTCTTCTGGGTCTTTTCCTGTCTCTTGGAATCCAATCTAAAATTTCGGCTGTCCATCGATGATCTGTCCTTCTGGCAGTGTGTCCAGCCCATTGCCATTTCAGGGATTTAACTCTGATCATGATGTCTTCCACTCTTGTCATTTTTCGGATCCACGAGTTCCCTCTTCTTATCTCTCCTGGTTACACCAAGCATGCATCTCTCCATGCTTCTTTGAGTTGTCTGCAGCCTTTGTATGTCTCTTTTAGTTAAGGTCCACGTCTCTGCACCATACGTAAGCACTGGAAGGATGCACTGATCAAACACTTTTCTTTTAAGACATAATGGCATATTGCTCTTGAAAATTATGCTGTTTCTTCCAAAAGCTCTCCAGGCAAGTTTTGTACGCCGATTAATTTCTTCATCAATGTGACCCTCACTTGATATCTGCTGTCCAAGATAAACGTACGTGTCTGTTATCTCCAGCTTTTCTCCATCAATCGATAAATCTTCATTTCTTGTAAAAGCATTGAACATCACTTTTGTCTTCTGAAAGTTCATTTTTAATCCCACTTCTTTACTCTTGTCAGCAAGTTCCTGGATCATACTCTGCAGCTCTGATGGGCTAGTTGCAAAAATGACTACGTCATCAGCAAAACGAAGGTGGGTTAGATAATCTCCATTAATCTTTATCCCCTTGTTTTCCCAGCTCAGTGACTGAAAAACACCCTATAATGTGGCATTAAAGAGCTTCGGAGATATGGTGTCACCTTGTCTCACTCCCTTTCCAATTTTTATGTGTGTTGTATTTTCAAACAGCCTAATCTTTGCACTTGCATTTTCATAGATGATATTAATAATATTAATGTATGCATCTTCAATACCGCAGGATTTCAGAGCCATTGTAACTGCTGATGGTTTCACCGAATCAAAGGCTTTTTCATAATCGATAAAAGCCATGCACAATGGAAGTTCATATTCCCTCGCTCTTTCAATTAGTTCTCTCAGTACGTGGATATGATCTATTGTGCTGTAGCCACTCCTGAATCCAGCTTGTTCTCTCGGTTGAGCCATGTCCAGTGTTACCTTCAAGCGGTGTGAAAGAACTTTAGTGAAGATTTTATAAACTACTGATAGGAGGCTGATAGGTCTGTAGTTCCTGAGATCCTCAATGTCACCTTTTTTATGTAGCAAGATCATTGTAGCGTTGTTCCAATCCTCAGGAATTTTCCCTTCATTAAGGCAACGAGTGAAAATTTGGGCGAGTACTGTTTCGATTTCTCCACTTGCTTCTTGTATGATGTCTACAGTAATTCCATCTTCTCCTGGAGCTTTTCCCCGCTTCATGTTCTTGATTGCATGTGCAACTTCTGCTGGAAGGACTGGAGGAACTCTGGTACTGGTATCTTTCATGATGTCTGGAGTGCATGTATCATCCCTTTCATATAATTTGGAGTAGAAATCTTTCACTCTTGTCAAAATTTCGCCTCTATTTCTTGTTACAGAACCATCTTCTTTTCTCAATGCCATAATCTGTTTTCTTCCCTTACTGAGATGTCCCTTTGCTATCTTTAGGCTTTGGTTGTTTTCAATTGCTTTCCTCACTAGTTCACAGTTGAATTTTCTTACGTCTTCAGTGATACTTTTTCGTACTGTCTTGCATAGCTCTATATATTCCACTTTGGAAGTCACATCTTCCTTAGTTGTCCTCATCTCTCTTCTTTTTTGCATCAACATTTTGGTTTTTCCTGATAATTTATTTACATGCAACTTGTTCTTAGACCCAGCTAATTTTGTTGCTGTTTCCATAAGAGCTTTGGTTACTTTTCTGTTAACTTCAGAGATGTCCACTTCTTCCGATGTTAGGCCTTCTAAAGCAGAGAACCTGTTCTTCAGTTCCAACTTGAAGGTATTATGGTGTTTTTTAAGGTTAGTTATGTCAATAGATTTTGTTTGTCTTATGAGCTTGCCACGTTCAAGTTTAGTGTTGAGGTGCAACTTACATCTCACCAATCTATGGTCACTACCTGTGTTGAACTTGTTTAGCACACTGCAGTCTTCTATGACGAATTTTTTGTTACACATAATAAAATCAATTTCACTTGTCATCCCATTTGGATGTCTCCATGTCCATTTCCTGTGTGGCTTTTTCTTGAAGAAGGAGTTCAAGATGAAAAACCCTTCTGCCTCTGCAAACTCAACGAGAGTATTTCCACGCTGGTTTCTGTTGCCGTGACCGAATTTACCTACTGAAGTTTCATTCTGTTGCCGTTGCCCTATTTTTGCATTGAAATCCCCCATAATTATTTTCAAGTGCTGCTTACCTTTATTATTTAGATGACAAATTTCCTCATAAAATTCTTCAATTTCTTCTTCAGGATGACTTGTGGTGGGTGCATAAGTTTGAATAATCTGAGCCTGGTATCTTTTCGAGAGTTGGATAACAAGCCGTGCAGCTCTGTCAGAGGAACTTTCAACTTCTACAACTTTATCCTTCAGTTTCTTGTTTATTATAAATCCAACACCACTAGTTCTGCCAGTATCTCTCCCACGATAGTAGAAGAGATGTCCACTTTTCAGTTCGATGAGATCTTCTCCTTTTCTCCTTACCTCACTTAGCCCCACGATGTCCCACTTGATCCTTTGTAGTTCCTCTTCCAATTCAAGAAGCCTTGAATCAGAAGATAGGGAGCGTCCATTGTACGTTGCCAAGGTCAGCATCAGATGGCAGCCTAGTCCGGTCCTCCGGGGATTCTTAGCACCCTCTGCCTTCATGTCGCACTGGCCGCTGCCTTGGCCAGGTACATTCCAGCTGCCGGAGACTGAGGGCCAAGATTTAAGTTGTGGAGTCATTTTGGAGGGGTTTGGCCATAACTCACCACGCTGGCCAAGCGGGTTGGTGAGTGTGGGATAGCATTTCCTCTAAACCCGATGTTATAGTTATACCGCTATTGGCGGTCGTCAGAGCCCCTTTAGTGGGAACAGGATGCACCACGAGAAGGCGGGGTTGACATTTGTCAAGGAGAGGCTGTGATGTTACGCATCACCTGACCTTACATCCCGCATTCGATATACATGTATATATATATATATATATATATATATATATATATATATATATATATATATATATATATTCTATAAAGAAGATACCTAAGCAAAAAAATACACATATAATTTTGACTCACACCTAGTACAACATAGAAAAGGTTATGTATCTACCTGTGTGAGTAAAAGGAGAAAAGATAAAAAAATAAAATAAAACAACTGAATGTAGAAGGTGTCGAGAATACTGAGCCTTGGCTTTATCAAGGACCAGCAAAAACTCTGCATTTTCTCACTTCCACAAAGACCTAGTTGGAAATGGGTTTCTGCAAGGCCATAGATGCAAGTAACATTCCCACCTAAAATAGTTTAAAAAATATATATATGTCATGTCCTCCGTAGAGTTGCATGACCTAGCACTAGTTAACAATTTCGCTTGCATCCATTAACCTTCCTGGCCCGACCCATGCTCTTCATCTGTTACTATTAAACAGAGAGAAGAAGATTAAAGAGAACTCAAGCTGTGAGAGTGACATAATAATTAGAAATGATTTTCAGCCATAACGAAATGCCAAGTTCGTTTGAGAGAGAATTTAAACCTGAAAATCAATGCAAAAGAAATCCAAATTTTTACATTGCAATTAAAAAAGGAAATATTAATTTTTAACGAACAGATTTTTGAAAGAAAACTTGAGTCTAAAACCCCCTACTCTACAGCTTATGACAGCACGAAAACGAGAATAAGTTAAAGATAATAATTAACTAAAGAAAACTTTGTGAAAGTTATATACCTTAAACAGTTAGTTGCAATATGTACAAAGTATTTCAGCAGTGCTTTAAGTGCATAATTAATTAGTTATTAAGAACTTAACTACTTTGAAAAAACAGCGCATAGACAGCGCATAGAAAAGGAACAAGCTTAGCCATCTTCTGTTCCTAGGTACCCCAAAAGACGCTCAAAGTTACAAAGAAAAGAAAGAGTTAAAACCCGCAAAAATGTTAACAGACAAACCAATGCCTAAAAGCTGAAAAGCTAAAAAACGACAGAGAAAAAGTACATGAAGTACAAACATTGAACTTATAAAACCTAGAACCCAAAAACAAGGAAGAGAGCTTACCTCTTGTGTGACAAAAACATAGATAGATAGATAGATAGATGATTTTGCTCTATTCTACATTTACTAAATGTATTTAGCTTTGCTCTATTCTGCATATGTGTGAATGGATATTCCTAGGAAGTGATTTCATTTTTTGGAATTTTAAATGAAGCTGCCCTCACAAAAATACAATGACTCAAACGCATATTCATGTGTTTCTACATAATTTTTTCTGATGTAGTTATAAATTATAAATCGTATATTTTATCAAATGGAAGTATTAGTGCATAATACATCGCTAAATCACTGGCAATTTGCACATTGTTCTCTAACAAAACCGTGTAACAAGTAATGTTCCCTCTTGAGGTGAAAAAATTATATACCATACTGTTACATGACCTTGAAATGAATTAATTTTATTTTATTCGTAGTTTAAAGATCTCTGCAACGTGTCTACATGTATGTTTGGTAAAAGCTCAGATAAATGTGGCAGCCTATTATTTCAAAACTTGTTATCACCTCTTAAGGTCAGAGTCTTACACAAGCATGACTGGTAAAATTTCATAGAAAAGTGGCAGGATATTCTTTCAAAAATTATCGCAACTTTGTAGGGTCAAAGGGTATCATTCAATTCATTCACTACAATTCTAAACAGGCACTGGAGTGCATCAGGTAGAACGCAGTACGATATTATGTGTAGAAATTGTTAGAGAATCGCTTTCGCAAGTATTTTCAAGAAAACCGATGCTTTTTGCAGTAGTTGTAAAGCTTCCTTTTATTATATTATATATTAACTCAATTTCTCATAAAATGGCGCTCAAAATCCAATACAGATTCATTCAAGATCGTATCCATGAGAGTAAGCCGTCCAGCGTACAACCACCAGTATAATAATTAGTTATTATGCAAGCACGTTTCATTGCGGATCATAACTGTAAAGTGATGTAGAGTTCATTAATACCTGTGGGAGATAAATATTTTATTTTTAATCCAAATTTTAAAGCTTGTGTGGCGTGCAAATTTGAAAATATGATTTCTCGTTCAAAATCATGGGTTTCCATATCCTTTGAAATTAACTGACGTCCGTCTTTGACACACACACACACACACACACACACACACACACACATAGCATTGCTGCAAGAACTGATGACGTTGGACAACTGAAATATTAAAGTGCATTTAAAAGAACAGGAAAATGCAGAAATGAAGAGCACAAAATAGGTCGATGGATGAAATTCGAAAGCATGTTGATGTGGCATGGAAAAATTCGGGCAAAGCAGAAAGTTGTGGGAGAGTAAATTTATAATATTTGACAATGATGAAGGGTTATAATTCTTTTTAGGAAAGTTCTTTCTCTTGCAGATCTTCAGGACGACAAACTAAATACATCAATTTTATAACTCTAATTTTTAAACGTAAAAATATAAATATTCATTAACATTTTACGAAGTCATTGAACATAATATTGTATAAAGTAAATTTCTATTGAGTAGTTTTGTGCTACATCCCCTGACATATCAATGCAATGATTCAGCTTAGCATTTTGATTTAAAACAGAAATTCTGTCATTAGCTATCCACAAAATATGTTTTTGTGCTCGAAATAATTAATCCGAGTTGAGATTTCAAATTTGTTAAAATATTTAATGATGCAATCAGTAAATTGGATAAGCAGGAGCAGCCTGAACTTTTTTTAGCAGTACGGTGGTTTTCGGGGATAAAAATTTAGTTATTCCATTAATCTAAAAAAATCTTTGATGAGACCTAAGTCTGACATAGAGGAAATTCCGGAGTTAGCATTGTTGGTCCGCCAGCTAAAGTGATGTTCTTCGTAGTAGTTCTTTCATGGTATCATTAGTTAGAGGTGGCATAAGCATATCCCACAAAAACGATGACGTAGATGTTTTCTACAGAATCACATACTACATGCAAAAAAATTAATGATAATTGGGAATCACGGGATAATGTTGAACTACACAAAGTGATTCGTTATGAAACTACTTCATACCTGTTCAGAAATTAATATCCGTATGTTGGTCCAGAAGATCGATGGCATCGCTTGGAGCAGGACACACGTCCCGTAGCACGCGGCGGGTGATGAAACAGCAGTCAGAGCAGCGAAATAGAGAAGGTTTTGTGCGTTTCGGTGGTGGAACCGGGCTGTATTCCAAATGAACATGGCTAAGAGGACCATATTGATTACGAAATGCGGTGTAACAACATCGGTCGACTCGAGGCTGGCCAAATCTAGATGGCACTGTCCCAGTAGCTGCATATCCTATATTGTGTCATTTTTAGACTCTGGTGGTGGTTCCAGTAGGACGAAAATGTGTCTCGACTCTTCAGCACAAGACGTCCGCTCATTACAACGGCACAACAGCATTGTGTTTTGTCACGTAAAATCATGAAATAATGTTGCTCTAAATATGAATTTAAGTACACATTTAGACAATTTTGAAATACAAATGACATCAGGTATTTTATTTATGGAAAATACTAATTCTTTTGTGCTGAATTTGTATACTGAACTGATAAATACAATAGGATAAATAATAAGTTTTCTGGTTCTCTAGTAAGAAATAATCAGTTAATAACAAAAGAGTGAAAGTATTGCGTCTCTCTTTTTTTTTCTTTCGGTTTACACAAATGTAGATTCGCACAAACAATAACTTAGTTGCTTAGTATATCGCATTGTCTATAAAACTTCTAACATATATGAAATGAGTAAAGAAGCCAAAATGCAGATAGTGTACTGATTAAGTGAATAGGAGGTGCACTTATTAAAATCGAAATTTCGTCTTTTAAAAATGGCAAACAAGAAAATAACACGCAGAAATGTGCTAGCTTAAACATGCAACATTACCAGCTTGTAAATGTGTGTAATAATGTAGAAAATTTAAATTACATTAAACTGTATCTGCCTTTCGGTAAGAATAAATCAAAGTAATTTTCATGCTTATATGTGTACAACAGCAAGAATCTGCTATCACGATTTCATATTTCATGAATATGTCTATTTTTCGAATTAAAGTTGTTGTCTGGTTTGGTCTCTGTTTGAGATTGTTTTTAGCGAAAAATGTATATGCGTGTGTGTCCAAAATTTGGTGTCACGAATTTTTCTATTATCAGGCAGACCGTATTTCTGTAAGAGACATTCTGCACTATCTAGATTTGTGATATGCAGTAATTATTTTTTTTCAAACCCGTTTTAAACATCAGTCAAAGTTTCTGAATCCTCTATCTTGTAGTACATCAAACTTTCTGTGTACGTATGGTTTCACCCGTCTGATGCTATCCCTCAATGTTATTTTTGAACGCCTTGGTAAGCGTTTTCAAGAAAAACCCTTCTGGCCTGAATTCAATGGATAAAGCGAATTTTAAGAATTAGATATATCAATAGTTTCTTATAAAATACGGCAAACAATGTAAGTATAAATTTACTTCTAGAATTTTATTGATGAAAATACATGGGTAGACGCACACGGGGATATATCATTTGAACACTTATCATACAACGTCGAATCACGTCCATAGGCATTAATTCACTCACGGCCATAAAACAAAACACGTGGAAGTGGTCGAGCTAAAACTTTGAATTTTACAGAACATGTTCGTTAGGCGATATAGAACAAAGGCTTAACTTCTCGGTTTCATACCTACGGGATTCGTCGATGTACAAGTACACTGAAGTACCAGAAAAACTGGTACAGACATGCTTATGCAAAATATATAACAACGTCACCTATGTGCGTACTCGGTTGCGTCCGCCAGTGCGTATATAAAGCGATAGACATCCCTGCCAGCTGCCAGAACTGTCTTAGGCATGAGAATGACAAGTAATAACGATTTAAGTAATTTTCAATGCGGTGTTATAGTTGGCGATCCTGAAATGGGCCTAGTGTTTCGGAGGTAGAAACGAAGTTTTGATTTTCACGAACGACCATTGCAAGGGTGTACCGTGACTACAAGAATTCCGGCAAAACCTCCAACCTACTATACCAGTGTGGCCGTAAAAAGACATTGGGTGAACGTGACCATCGTCGGCTGTCAAGAATCCTTTCTCCCGATAGGCGTGCAACACTCTCGCAGGTATCATCGGAATTCAATGCTGGAGCCTCAACAAGCATCAGCGTCCGGACTGTGCAACGTACCCTGCACGATATGGGATTTGGGAGTCGACACCCAACTCGAGCCCCATTGATGGGTGCACGACACAGAGCTATGCGCCTCGCTTGGGCACGGCAACACCGCCACTGGACACTTGATGACTGGAAACAAGTAGCCTGGTCTGACAAGTCGTGTTTCCAACTGTATCGGGCAGATGGAAGAATTCGAGTCTGGCGCAAACCTTATGAAGCCATGGATCCCGCCTGTCAACAGAGAACTGTACCGGTTGGTGGGGGGTACGTAATGGTATGGTTTGTATTTAGCTGGACTTCACTGGGACCTCTGGTACGTCTACATATATCTGTGACCGGCCAACGCTATGTGCGTATTATTTCTGACGAGCTACACCCGTTCATGTCCTGCATTCATGCTGATGGGTTGGGCCTGTTCCTACAGGAAAATGCACCTCCACACAAGTATCGGAACGCCACATTATGGTTAGAAGAGCATTCGTCTGAGTTTTTGGTGCTGCCATTCCCACCCAAGTCTCCATATCTGAACTTGAGAGAACACATTTGGGATGCCATGCAACACGCTATCGAACATAGGAATTCGAGACCTCGGAATATACCTGAAGTGTAGAACGTTCCGCAGGAAGTATGGTGTGCATTGCCTACATCTTATTTCTAGAAGCTCGTGGAGTCCATGTCCCGTCGTATTTCTGCACCCTTGTGCTCCCATGGAGGATCTATCAAGTTTAGACTCGTGTACCAGTTTTTCTGGCACTTCAATGTATATGGTTAATAGCAGGTGTGGCCATCTCTGGCTTGTAACACTTTCTGTACGCACTGAGGCATCGAGTCCAATAATATGTAAATAATGTTCTGTGGATATACTATTCAGAAAATACTGACCCGCGCCCAAAGTTCATCAAGGAATGCTGGCGGACCGTAGTACGGCTACACATGTGGCTTGAGAACTTCCCACAGATTTTGTACGAGTGACGAATCCAGATTCTTGCTAGCCGCAATGAAGGATGGACGTTGTTTCCCTCAAGAGGGCCCTTGTTTTTGCTGCAACATACAATGTGGAATTGTCTTACTGAAAAATCGCCCTGTAGGTGTTCTGCAGGTACTTAAGAACGACCGGTCATAGAATGTCTTTGACGTAATGGTCACTTCTTATTGTGTGTACGGACTCTCAACAGCGGTTATCTGCTTTCGCACCCGATATCACACGAATACACGATTCCCGACGCCTATCCTCTCAACTTCGGCGAACACCGATGTGGCCATCATTTTCGCCTGAACAGAAGCGCGGTTTGTCCGACAGTTTACAACGAACAACGGTTATATTATTTCTTTTCCGCTTCCGATTTACTTTTGTTCATTTCACGTTTCTAGACACGACTCTGACTTTCTTTGTCTTTTTTTTAGGTAGGAATTAGGGAATTATTTTAATACCGTAGAATCTAAGTAAGCAATAATTGGAAGGCGTATAAACAAAGATATCACTCTTTCTACGTTTAGCAACGTTTATTTCGCGAAACAGTGGAAAGAGCGATGTCTTTGTTTATTCACTGACGCCACTTATTTGAAGGATTTCCAATTTGGATCTCGATTTTTGGATTTAACTGCAATAATTAATATATTGCCAGTGCCGTTAATGCACACCATATGGAGACGTCTCAGTAGCTGAACGCATTTTACGGATTTATAATGTCAAATGCTAACAAAAAAACCGCACATAACGCCCTGGATTGTTGGTTACCGTGGTGTAAAGATAACGCGCTCGGCTAGATATCGAGAGATCCGGGATTCAATCCCCCAACGGAGGCCGAATAACAATCGTTCGGTTGCTGTGTGTTGCTAAACATGCAAAGAGCGATGTCTTTGTTTATTCACTGACATCGCTCTTTCCATGTTTAGCAACGTCTTTGTATTTGAAGGATTTTTAAATTGGAAGGCGTCCTATATGAAGACATTTTGTCGATACATTTTTGTACTTCAGAGTCAACGATGGTTTTTTCTCACTGGTGGCTTTATTGACTTTATCCCTGTAACAAAATATCAAACCTTTTAAAGTGAAATCTCCACTTACGAAGATCTAATAACTTGAATTACAGGCAGTCAATATCCTGATGTTGAAGATCGCATGTTTTGGGGAATTTGTTTTTCTTATTGTTAAAGACAGATGTAGTTTCTTCAAATTACCAAATTTTGTGAGATAAAAAAACAATGGGATAGTTTATAAATTGATAAACTTCAATTGAAAAGTCAAAGGTGATCCAAGGAATATACACAAAAACCTGATGGTGAAGAGCTCACATTTAGTAATTTTCCGGATTTAGTTTGCGAAACAGGAACTTTTGTTTGTTGTAATGCTCATTAAAAGCGAGTTATATCGTTTTTAAAGACAAAATTTTAAGAAATCCCGAAATTTAACGTACCTAGGAAATATAGATATGATCATCTTTTATTTGCACAGTAAAAATATTTAATGAAATTCTTCATTTAAAGAACAAAAAAAAATAAAAGGAAGAATGGAAATGGCGGCAAAAAAGAATAAATTCGTAAAGCGTTAGGAAATCCATGTCTGAAAAAGGAAGAGTGTTGATGGAAAAACAATAAGGAGGGAGGACAAAAATTCTGAACATTCAACTTGTGGAAGGGGTACTTTTCGCCACCGATTCCAAATAGGCAATGCCTTGGGAGTATCTCGTTAACGGAGTTGAAAACAGGCATGCTATTCTTAGGTAAAAAGCGAAAGAATGGGAATCAACCCAGCGTTTTTTAGCAATATCGCCTCGCAATTTCCAATGCATTTCAGCGTAAAGTGCTTGTGAAATGGGATCGTGTATCGCAAAACGCGATATAATATCGACAGAGAATGTCTTGCAGCTAAAGTGCAGATTCGCGTATGAAATCAGTACTACGCAAACTAAAAAAAACGATTGTACACAAAAAGAAAAAGCACTTGTGGGACAACCGAATTTATTGGCTATTCTGACTAGTATGGACTTTCCATATTTTTACGGCTTTATGTTTAGAATTACGAAGTACTGACATGCTGCTTGAAATTACGAAAATGATCATTTGTTTTCTTAGCTTCGGGAAGCAATGTTTTGATCAACAAAGAGCTGCAGTAATTATTTCATGCTGCAATAAATAATCCCGTGGAGATAGAATACCGAACTCAATTTTTGGTTGTTGGTTTCAGTTTTTCAGAGAAACAAAATTAGGATTTAAAAGCTACGTTCTCTGTTCTTCACGATTATAAGCAATTCTCACCAGACAGGTAAGCACAGCTGTACCAAAAGAGTTCGCCTCCTAATGACGCTAACCTAAACTTGCTGCTTTCTTTCGAAGGGAAGGGTGAGCTAGCGCCTGTTCGGTGCGGTATTCACTCTCTACCGGAAATCCGCATATGACTTATGTTCGCGCCACGAACAACAGCAGCATTGACGGAAAATTCAATTGTGCATTTTAATACTTCCAAAAAGTGGAAAGATTTAAAACAGGACATTACTATTTCGACCATTATCCTGAAATACCATTTTCAATCCGCGTCAAATAAACAACCTGCCAACAATCCAGCCACAGCTTGCATACAGGACTTCTCCGTGCGATTTCTGGTTGTTTCCAACAATGCAAACGAAGTTTCGTGGCCTAACATTCAATACAGATGCTGAGGGTATTCAAGCTGTACAGGGGTCGCTAAAGCAGTTCTGCAAAATGTCGTAGCCCCATGCTTTGAAAAGTGGACTCAACAATTGGACCGCTGCATATTATCCGAGGGAAGATACTTTGAAAAAGAATAACATATATTTTTCTGTACCTTTATTTCTTCATATTGTGGAGTATTAATTTCTGTTTTTATGGAACTACTGTTGTCGTTAGTTGTTTTAGTTTTTCTGTAAAAAAATTAGAAGAAAAAATACATATATATATATATATCATACCCTATGAATTAATATTTAAAAACTTTTTCTTTAGGGAGCTTCAACCTCTTGTAGAAAAGTCTAGAATATTTTTGCAGTTTATTTGGAATCAATTATATTTCCACCTTAAATTCAGTGACATTGCAGAAATCTGAGAGGGTTCCTTTTAAGTCAGATACATAAATATGTCTTGAACTCAATGGGAATGACCACGCTACGAAGAACTTTCCAGGCGTTTTGAGAACACTCCTCAATTTATTAATTGCTATGAAGCCAAATCTTGTAACTTTCCTGTGTATTAGATGTAATATATATGTTGTGCATCCTAACTGGTTTCGTATGTGAAATGTTTGCTGAACAATGTGCATTTTGTTTAAAATTCATTTTACACTCTTAGCACAATACCGACTTTGTCACTCCGGAAATTAAGCTGTCTCATATATTATTTTTCATGAAAGTGATTTTTCCAGGATATTCTTACTTCCCCTTCCTTTGGCTCATATTGAATTGCGCTTCCTTGTTTATTTATTTATTGAATTTTTATTCTTTATTTATGAGTTTTTCTCCTGTCACCTAGTATTTCGAATGAACAGATACCATGTGATAATGTATGAAGTAAAGGCGTCCACAACGAAATGAAAAACTCGAAGTTCGCATACAACATTTTGAATAATGTGCATTCTTTTAACAGCGTTTGTGCAAATTCCATCAAGAGATGTTTCTTAAGCAACGATCACAGCGTAGTATAGCATTTGTGCTACCTCAGTACCGGATCAAAACACAAAACCTGATGGAGATCAAAGCAGGTGCAATCTGATGTCATACCGTAAGAACTGAGGTAGTAGGGATGTACTAAGCCAGAGCATATAGCCTTACAACCATTTTCAATGCATAAAATATTCTCAGTAAACAATCTTATCATATTCTTTTCAGCGTATAGGCCAAGCATTGGGAACACCTGCCTGACAACACGTTGGTCTACTTTCCTGTGCAATCACCGCTTGCAGACGTCTAGGAACAGATAGTACAAGGTCTTCAACACATCCTCCTCGCTTTATTTGACTAATGTCCGTTGCAGCAGCCCTATCAGTCACACTGATTCAGTGGAGGACGATAAGCAATCTTACACCCTGCTCTAGTATATCCCGCAAATATTGAGTGTAGTTACTGTCAGGGGAGTTGCAGGGGCAAGTCAATGTGACGAATTCGTTAACGTGTTTCTACAGCCATTCAGTAGTTATACGAGCCCAAAGAGACATTGCTTTATCCTGTTGAAAGACTTGTGGTTCGGGTTAAACTCTTTCACGTATGGATGGAGATGCTCGACTAATGTTTATATAACGTCCACAGTTCAGTATTTGTGGGATTATAACTAATGGACAAGGCCTTGTCGGGAAAAAAAGACCCGGAACAAAACACCACCTCCACAGGCCTGACCGAAACTGTATTAAGGTAAATCCAGTTATCGAATATTATGATTCTTTCGAGAAATCTGCAAGGGATTTGCCCTGTTTTTTTCTGTATTTTGTCAGTTAAATTACAAATTTGAGGCATGAGCTGTTCTGGGCTGGGTGTCCAACAATGAAATAAAATGTGGGTTTGGATCTGATCGCTAACAGATACACTGTTGGTCTGCCTGCACTTCTAACAGGGGTTAGATGGAACATCAATGTTAAAGTCATGAATATGTAGTACATGTACCACAATAATGGGCATATTGACATACTGCAGGTATCAACACAGTCCATGTTCCACTCCGTTTGGATATACGCAAATTATTTGCATGTGTTCCTTGCCTTCCAAGCTACATCGGTACGATACCTATGATGGTGTTTACACAAACGATGCTGTCTATGGGCGGTGTGCTCAAGTTTGAAAATATTTCCACTTTCTCCCATTGGGAGCAGTGTTCTGCCACCAAACCTTTCTAAAAATGGGATTTAAATCGGTGTTTCTCTCCTATCGTGCGCATTTGATCAGTTCTCCTACTTCCGACATTTTACAAGCAGGTTAAGAAATCAGGCATACAGCGTCTTCAAAAACAGTCATGCGTGTCAACTAATTTTTCCGATAGGTGAAAAAAGGAAGAATCCATGAAGCAAGAAAATTTTACACATTACACACCAATTATTTGCTCAAACTTTAAAGCGTACTGAAATTTGGTTCATCGTCGGAAATAGAGACCATAAATATTTTGCATGTTGGATGAAAATGTAAAATTAGTAAATTCTTCAGAATTATTTTGGAAATATATGATATAATACACAAATCCTAACAAGGTAGTCCAATTGCTTTCGTCAAATTTTGGAAAACTGGAATCTTACTACTTGCTGTTTGATATTATATTGAAAATTTCTATCACATGAATTTTCCTCCAATCTTTCTTTCTTCTGCATTGCATCTGCTTCTCCATGGGTGTGCGAGATTGCATAGCAATATATAATTCGATGGTTACCTCAAAGAAACAATGAGGATAAAGAATTCCATTTCTTGGGAGATAACTGTATTCAACTGCTTTCGACATACAATAAAATAGATAAATTAAATAACAAGTGGTGTGGTACGTCTGTTTCTGTACAGATGTGGATGTATTGTTGATATGAGGAAATGGAAAAGAAACAAAGATACCAGGCGCAACACATTTTTCACAGAGTTCTCATTAATATATTCTTGAAGGTGTTTTGAGTAAGATACCGCAACATGGGTTACTTAAAAATTTACAACCAAACATGATATCAATTAAATCAATATAACTCGAATTTAACTAACAGCTTTTGCTTTTTGCCGCTCTTTCTGGTGACAACGTATCCACCAAAATTTGTATTTTAATTGGATTCTAGAAAACGAGAAGTGCAACCTATTCGTATTTTTATAGAACCTTTTTCTTTCACACATACAATGATCCGTGAAAGGAATTTAATGCCTCAGGCCGTTCATGAATTTTTGTTAGTTTCTTTTTTTCTTCTTATTTCATTTTCTTCTTCACTTTTCTTAAAAACCAGTTTTCCTTTCATAGACAACAACGGCAACAATACTGTATGCATTTTCGTATGTTCTACAATTTTGTTCTAAGAAATATTTGTTTCTCTGTCTACAAAATAAAGTGCTCACAGTGGAGGCCCAAGATACGGGCGACCGGGAAACCGCCCAGGGACCCGCGCCTAGAGGGGCCCCGCACCGCCGCCAATTAATTAATAGTTTTGCCTGGCGTCATCTAAAATATTGTAGTTTACGATCATATGCAAATAAATGACCAATTTTAATATTTGTTTACTGCTTTCAATTAGTGACATCAAATGTTACTCTGTTAGAAAAATGTTTATTTAGCGGGAAAATTGTGGAGAAATGTGTAAATTAAATTTTTTTTTCAAGATACTTTTCATACGAGTTTTGCCGCAATTTCGGGTGCAAGTAGTGAGTTTCAATGAAACCCAGGTACCGAGAAAAGTCGCAGAATCCTTTTTTAAATAATAGACTTGTCTTATAATTATACAACTATCCTAGTTTGTTTAGTAACAGGTAATGTTTTGCATTCCTATTAATATATTAATAAGCAATGAATTGTGTTACAACCTGTTTATTTCATATAAATCAATACCACAATTACCCATAAAAAAATTGCGTTGGGATCACATTCACATCAAGTGAGGGTTTGTGTGAGAAAAAAAAAAGGGATCGACTGGTTTGCGGTGAGAGTAAGCAACATGTTATTTCTTTACGTATGCAGTATATATGTACAGTATAAGAGGTTATTGCGATTCCGAAGGACCACTTGAAGAGCCATCGCCCGGGGTCCCACAAGGACTAGGACCGCCACTGGGTGCTTCGGATAATATTCGGAGGTTTTGACCACACAGGTTCGTTTTGTTGGCATTGTTGCACGGCCACCTTTTCTTTTGTCCCAAGCAACGGATCTGATCTGTAGATGGCACTGGCATATGCTTTCCTCGAACTTGGATAAACTCATTGTGAACTTGTTACCAATACGATCCACGCGCTAAAGCGAAATGTGTTTTTGATCATATGCTCCAAAGTATTTAAATTGAATTGTAGAGTGGCATATTTCCAGGTATTCAATGTGTCCTGTGTCCGTGTTGATACCTCGGTTGTTCACAAAATATATTTATGTTTTGTACCACTGCCCATCGTTTTTTTAAACTTGTACCATGACCCATAATTATTTTATACTTTCTACCACAGCCAGTCTTTTGGATTGTTATGTTTTTCATAGCACCATATCGACCTTTTCTGAGTAGAGTAAAATATTATAAGAATTGGCACCATCACTCTCATCAATTTCACGCAGACCGAAAAAGAAAATCAGTGGAAGCAAATTTCTTGAAATTATGTGTGTTCTAAATTGATTCTACGTCTTTATGAGAGGTAAATTGGAGGAAACGAAACATCTTTGAAGTGAAAATGAAGGAAAAATGTATTTGAGAATCAAAATATTTAATACTTACATAATCAGACAAGAAAAATTATCTGTATTTGGTTAACTTTTGGATACCTAAAATACAGTTTTCTTGAAATGTGAACCATATAAAAATTCCTAAATTTCGTCGTAATGGCATATTTTGTATATTCATATGTTTCCTTCGATTTTCCTTTTAAAATTGCACCTTCTTGTTTTCGCTCACTCTTTTGAGACCATAAACTTTTCTTATAGTTCTGTTTAGAAAGCATCTATCGGAGCTTTTATAGTTGCAACTTGAAAGAATCGAATACATATAATTTGTTTACGAGGACAGAAAGTGCACTGTAAAGAACTTCTTGTTCGCGAAACTGCATCGTTACGTTCGGTTTATATAATTAAGTAAGGTTACTCGGTAGATCGTAGTAAGCTGTTTGTTTCGCAAATTATGCTTTCTACCAGAAATCTACAGTTAAGGAAATATGTGCAATAAACCTTGAGTAAATACAACATTAAGTTATTTTCACTCCAGCAATGTTTTGCACAAGAGAAAACCTATCTTCACGGTGCAATTTTGAAACTAATAATTATTTCAATTATTACATTTCTGCTTTTATGAAAAAGCATAGTGACTAAATAATTGCGTGCTGCTAATTCTGAAGTATTCCAAGAGTTAGACCTATAACATTCATTGCCTGTGGATTTTTTAAACGTGTGGACCATATGTAATGTTCGAGAACCTTAGTATTTCCTCTGTTCTGTGGACCGGATCAGTACATTTCCTCTAACTTGCAAGACTAAAATAACGAAATCTGAGACGTTTCACAAGAAGAGAAGTATAAAAGAAGTGTTTTTGAGCAACCCGTTTCAAGTCTCATTAACATTGCATGCAAGGACATTGCGTAACAAGGCAAGTACGTCAGAATTAACGTCAGTGGCTGTAAAAGTATGGTGCCCGCACTCTTTGCAATGTCTTTTCCAGTAATAAATGGTCGCCTTCACTACGACACTAGTCGATTTACAAGGTGAAAGTGAGGAACTTCAACTTCGAAGCGTCTTATTCATATTACATTTTTTGAGGGGGTTTAGTGTTTAACGACCTCCATGAGCAACTTAATGGGCTACAAGCAGTCGCCGGTCCCTAATTTAGTGTCATTGCTTCCAGGGAAGGGAGAGAGCCAGTGCCATAAGGCAAAAACTGCATCCATGCCTGAACGAGATTCGAACCTTACCAAATGACAGACGAAGGGTTCAATAGCCAGCACTTAGACTACTGCGCCACCGGGACGCTCTAGTGCATTTAGATCAATTCAACAAACAGAAGATGCTGAGGCGAGGTCTTTCGCTTAACTCCTTTTTTTTTCTTTTCACATTTCTATAAAAAGTTGATAGTAACGAATAGAGATTACCACCACGATTTTATTTCCTTTCCCACAGTTTCCTAAACTTGTTATGCCTACCGTGGGTTTGGTACCCGAACGTCATTCTTAAATATTTGAGAACCAATTTATATGTAAATCGGAAGAAACATATGATTCAGTACATTGTGCAAGTTACTTTTCCACCCCATATGATGTAAATAATTTTTATAAATGGGGTCCTATTCTTTCACTCTAAATGTCAGTGAATGCTTTCAGTTTGTGCATTAAAGCCAATTACTTCGACTTCCTTAACCCTCATTTTGGTAAACGCAGCTCATATGCACACAAAAGATCTCTTTATTGTCCATGTAAACAGAAACAAATGATTAGCTGTAACCAAATATTGGAACGCATGTGGGAGCAAGAATTCGTGTGAAGCAGGAATAAAATTATTGAATACATTAGTAGTATTGCAGCGCAGAATATTACTGAACATTTTCTTATTTTGTTTTACTATTCTTTAATTAATTTATCTGAATCATAATTTAGATATAAGGTAAAAAGATAAGACGTTTGATCTGTTTACGAAACTTAAGGCCGGGTTTCTTCTTTGCATATATATGATTTGACAATTGGTGTCTAAAAGGTGAAGACGGGTAACAGCTCTAAGGATACCAAAAAGAATGAAGTTTTGTCCAAACATGAAGAGGTCTAATGCTAAGCACACGCCTTTACTGGAAAGATATTTTAACAAGGGTGTGTATCGTGTGTTCAAAAGATTACCGGCTGGTAAGCAATACCATGTTCCTTACAGAAAGGTTTAGTTTCAGTTGCGATCCTGAATTCTCATAGTACTTTGGACTGTAATTCCTTCCCGAAATGTTCACAATAAACTTCAACTTTAAAAATAATAGAGACTACAGACCACGAATTAAAATAATGTTTATCCTCTACTGAAAATTTTCGAAGAACTTTTATGCGAATTTTAATTTTGTAGGATATTTACCTTTGCATAACGAAACCTTTTTATCAAGCTTTTACTCATGTCATTGTGTGTCCGGTTTATTCTTAAAGTACGACTGAAACGTATGGTAAATACTCGAATACTTCGAGGGAATGTCCTTATCTTATGATCTACCATAAGACAAGGACATTCCCTTGAAAAAAACTAGTTTTCTAGTTTTTTATCTTTGAGTATATTTTCGTTTTATGTTGTTTATTTTATGCCATGCACTGACTTAATATTTGACCTGCTTTTCACATAATTTACTTTCTTCTAATTTGTTTGGCAAAGTAAGGGTACTCGTTTCCATTTTTTAATATTTTCGAAATTTACCTTTGCATAAAATAAAAAAAAAAAGAATGAAACTCTTATGTGCGGCTATTAAAAGTTGTTCAGAGGTTAAACAGTGGCTTCTGAGTTATGCAGGAAAGTAAAGATGCACGTGATTTGAAGGTGCGTTCTTATCGGTTACGTGACCCCGCGCATTGTAAGAATTTGACAACGTGCACTTGACCAATATTAGAACGGTAACTATAGGCTGATGATTAATCGGCTAACTGGTAACCAGAATACACTCTTAACAAAAATTACAAAAAAAAAAGAAAAAGAAGAAGCACCCAAACAAATCATTCCATCCGATTTAAAATTGGTATGGGCACTGTATTTATCTAGGAAATCAAATGACTGCAACACGGGATAGTTGTACCAAATCAGTACGTTGCAGTCCCACCTCTATGTCGGATACTGGCAGTTACCCGGCGTGGCGTCGACGCATACAATTAACGGATATCGTCCTGAGGCATAGCACGCCACATTGTGTCCAAATAACGAGCCATTTTGCTGATATTCCGAGGTCGAAGTAGCGGTAGGTGGCTTCCTATCACATCCCAAACCTGTTTGGTCGGTGAGAGGTCTGCAGATCTCGCTGGCCATGGCAGGGTATCGAAATCACGGACGGAAGCGTTGAAATGCCGTGCCGTGTGTGTCCGGGCATTATGCTGTTGAAAAATTGCTCGATGGTGCAGACAAGAACGACAACACAATAGGTCGTAGAAAGGCGTCAATGTACCTCTGTGTTGTGAAGATTGTACCGGAGGACTACTAAGGGTTTCCGACTATTGTAGGAAATGGCTCCCAAGAGAACTGCTCCCGGTGTCCGAGCTGCGTACCTTCCACGGTAAAGGAAAACTCCGTGCGCTTTCGGGTCTTCTCGAGACACGCACCTCTGGAATTCGGCGACAAGTCAAGTCGTGACTCATCACTGAAAGCAACACAGCGCCACTGAAAGCTGTCCAACGTTCATTGCGGCCGATACCACTGAAACCTGCGCCGGCGATGGTCGCTGATAAGTGGTAGGAAGCGGAATCCCCTCCTGGAAAGGTACGGATTGTGGCTTCTATGACTGTTTACCACGCAACATGGCATCAAATGGTTGAGAAGGAGGCATTCGCTGGATCTTCAAGTTCTGTCGTTCCACTCGGCTGTTCACTGCCCACGTACCGCTGGGTTGTGCCTCCTCAAACCATTTGTCGCTCCGACCCAAATGCCTGACAATAGTGCATCATGACTAACCTGTTTCTCACAGCTCAATTACATGTCCTCCCTAAAACTCGCTTAACTGCTGGTATTGAGCACGAATCCGACGTCGAAACACAGTCACACTCCGTGGAAGTGAATGCAACAGCAATCCGACGTCACAATAGTCACTGCTTGCGAATTTATATCTTACATATCCTCCTTGATGCTCCCTTTCTACGCGCTACTGCGTTCCCATATTTTGTCATTGATCTTTTTTTGTAATCATTTGCATATTCAGTCCTGCGGTAATTGAATGCTGAGCTTCATCAGAATCGAACGACTTTCTCGGGGGGCTTTTTTTTTGTTGTTGCTGTTTTGTTTGGGCAAAAAGTGTACCTATGGACGCTTTATAGAAATAATAAAAAAAAGGTTTGGCTTTTACACTTCGATGGGGATGTACCTTACTTATCCTTTCGGGAAAGCCGCCCCTGCCATCGATCATTCTCAATCTACTGCTGGATGAAGATCTCACCAAATCTCTTCCACAAGTTCGTTCTTGAGAAAATCTCTCCAGTGACGACGGCATGCATTCGAATTTCATCCACCTACAACCCTGATCATTATCTTTTGTTTCTTTTTTTTTTACCTGCTATGCAGACCAGTTATAAGCTTCAACCATTATTTTAACCATTATGCCTTTTTGCACACAGAGGTGTTTTCCGTAATTTTCTCTCTTCGAGCAATTTTTTCCAAGACACTCCAACATATTTCCGCGTTCCATCCTGCCATATCCCATCTCGATTTTTTCCTAACCTTTTGAATTCAGTCTAGTACGTTTGTTGTTCAAAGGTCGACAGTTCTTCTTGGAATTTTATCAAGTTCATTGGTCTTACATCATGATGTCATCAACTTTTCGTATTTTCCTAATCGATATTTTCCTTTTCCTGTCTTTCCTGGTTAGACGAAATTTACATAAATAAAAAAATGAAATAACCAAAATTAACTTGCCATCTATCATTCAGTATATAATTATGAAAAATATGTATATTAAGCAAAATTAGAAGAATTAAAGTAATTTGTTAAGAAAGGGATATGAGTAATGCACTTGGCTGCTTGTCAAGTGCGCAAATTTCTTGCAGTGTAAAAGACTCAATCCACGTGTCCCAGTCCGATTTTACATATCAGTAGCTACTCATTTCCAAAACACCGATTGTATTGGAAAAAATCTTGCTTTATCAAGAAGCCGAATAATTCGTACTTTCAATAGGAAGCAGTTAAGGGATACTTTTCGGGGTAAAATCTCTTCTAAATAATGGTGATTACTTGACAATACAACATCGAATACTTAATAACATTTGTTAAAACGCTAAAGTATCGCTGTTAAATCGTGATGTTGCTAATGTGTCTAAAAACCGGCAATTTTCCATCTGTAGTAAGTACATGGACACATCGGTTGGTAAAATAGCTGCTCAATATAATGGTGATTACTTACCAAATCTTCATGGAGTAAACAATAATGTTTGTTATAATACTCGACGTACCTGTGGACACATCGATGTTTCTCATATGTATCGTTACAAACCTCAATCTTTTTCTAACAAGCCGAATAATTCACACTTTTTCTTCTGCATCAGTGAATGCTCACACCGGTAGGTAAAATCTTTGTTCAATATAACGATAAGTAGTCACAAATTCAACATCAAATAACAAATGATATTTGTTAAAACGCTCGATTCATCGGTTATTTCAACATTATGGCTTCTCCCACGCACGTTATGGAAGTTTTCTCTCATTTTTTTCGATGCACCGATTCCCAAATCATCGAGACAAAGAACACGCTTTTCGCCGCCAAAGCATGGACCCAAAACAGGTAATTCATAACCTAGAAAAATGATACTACTTTCCTCTGTCTAAGTTTGCAATAAAAAGAAATTCGTTTACGGTGTATAGAAAATTTTTCTTTATCAGTTTTAAACTTCGGTCATGAAATCATGATGCTTTTTCGATGTATCGTCTGGTTCTGCATCGTGTTGTAAACATCGATTATCGGTGGTGAAACATCGATGTGTTTTGCCCATCCGTAGTCAATTGCATGTGGCCCGAACGAGTTTAAACAAATTTTGAAGCCTACGTTATAGAAGCACATAGGCCACCCCGGTGGCGCAGTGGTCTATGCGATGGCCTCTGATCATTCGTCCGAACGGGGTCCCGGTTCGAATCCCGGTGAGGCATGGATATTGTGTTTGTCTTACGGCACTGTCTCTCTCCCTTCCCTGGAACCAGTGACCCTAAATTAGGGACGGGCGACTGCTTAAAGCCCATTGAGTTGCTCACGGTGGTCGTTAAACCTCGAATCAAAAAAGAAAAAAAAAGAAGCACATAGAATTTTTAGTAGCAACAAATGAAACTTAGTTCTCACAAAGAGGTTCGCATATTCCTAAGCGACAGTATTAGATCAGGGACATGGCGTTTAGGCACCAATTATCTACAGTTTAAACCTCTAAACGTATTGATACAGCAGAATCGTATTCTAATTGAAGTTAATACCGTCTTCAGTAACAAATGATATTCAATTTTTCGTAGCAATTGTTCTTTAGCTCTGATTATTTGAATTTGCCAGTTTATATTTATATGTGCCAGGAGCATTACAAAATTCAATTTTTTTAGGATAGAAATGTAAACTTCAGTTTAAGAGTATTCTGGTGTGAGTTTTAGATTAAATTAATAAATGGCAAATTTTCTGCTGTTTTCAAAGTCCACTAGAATCATGTCAGTTCTCGATGTCATAAGAAATCCCGCTTTTTAATACACAGAAACAAGCCAGAACATAAATTATCGGGTGCTTTGACCGTAGGCCTTAAGTCCAAAGCAAATATGTTTAAACACCTGAATACCAAATATATGCACATGAATTGAACTTTCAAGAATCAGGAAGGAAGAAACAGTAAGTAAAAAGAAGAACTCGAATTTTTCAATGTACGGTGCAGACAATAATCTCATAACCAGTAGAAAAGCGGTTTGATGCAGTTCTAAAAGATTGGGTTTTTATTTGAGAAAGACGAATATTTCAGGAACTAATGACTTCTGATCTTACTGTGACAAAAATGTGATCAGCACGCATAACATAATCCTCTCAATTGAATAATTCGAATGTAAAAAGATCGTTTAATTCCATATTGTGCAAAGTCAGCTAGATCGTAATTAAGGATTTTAAATAAAAAAAGAGCTCACAATTTATTATCTTCCTGTAACAGCTGCACGAGAAACTAATGAACGTATTCGCACCAAAATCCCTAGACGTATGTGCACGAATGAGCAGCTTCAATTTAAGAAAATGCTTCGCCTGACGTGTCCCCTTTATTCGCCACTGTGCAGGTTAATACAACTTTAGGAAAGTTCCAAAGATACAGGATAAGGGTACTGTGCTTCCAACCGAAAAAGTAAAAACCCATATCCTTCTTATTATTTTAAAGCAACTTGATGGACTCCTCAGATGTTATAGTTGTTCCCACTGTAAAATAATATGATGTTTAAGATATATTTTTTATTTAAACATTTAAGAAATGTGAAAAAATCAAAGCTGCAAAAGAAAAGAATACGCCCAGATTAATTGAAGATGAGGTTCAGTTATAAAAGGCGAAGTTTCGGTTTCGTAATGATAAAAATGATTGTCATAAATAAAAATCACTGGAAAATGTACCTTGATCGTTTATTTGAAAGCGTGTATGTGCGTGTGTTAATAATTGCAAAAACAAAAAAAAATACAAAAATACCGCAGTCCATTCTGCTTTCGTATTTCCTGGAAGATGCCATGTAGAAATAACTTTTGCCAGGAAATATAAACGGCGAGAATAGAAGAATCTGATTGTCTGGAAGCTTAGTACTTTCCACAAGCGATAATTTTTATATTAAACATGATTTCTTATCAGCATCAGTGAAGCGAATGTTCTTTTTTGTTTTTATGAGTACTTGAAAAATTTTGCTGTCTCGACCTCCTCGCATTCCGAGGATATTTTTCATTTCCTTTGAGAGCGAAGTGGCCCTCTCATAGTTACTGCATCAATGCACAAATTAGATTATTTTATAGGTATTGTTATGTGACGGCATGTCCAACGGGGGTAAATGCAGATGCCTCTAACGGGACAGTCTGAATAAAAAACGTGTTCATTTACATCCTAAGAGGAATGCATTTCGGAATGCACGTTCTAAAATATTGTTTCACTTCAGAAAGTTGCACTTCACACATTTATTTCATTAGTGTAGTAGTGTCAACGTATACTTAGAAAAAGACAGAAACCAAGTCGGAGCGCAAAACAAATTGTAAATACAGTATTTGAATTGCGTATATTTAATTAAATGGACTACGCGCATTAATAGAATTTATACATCCAGTTATTGTGATGAAATCTCGGAATTTTTATTTCCTGCTTAGGTACCATGACGTTCAACTCTTATGAAAACATTTTTGACAGAGAAAAGCTTACACGCAGTTCAACCCAAATAAATTTAGGAAGACACAGTTTTCCATTTTTATAAAAACTTAAAACGGAGAAATGGTAAAGTCTGAGTCTTCTAAAAACTTTACTCGAAAACACACTTTTCTGCAAAGTTGTCGCTTTCATAAGCGATTTCTTGACATTGCTAATCTCATTAGCGGTGGACGTACTATCGATGGTTTTTTCCACCTTAGTACATCGATAGTGCGTCAATAGGTTTTAGCAATTACCGAAAGTTTTACGTTTTTCAATGCTGTAAATGTAAATCTCGATGCTGTACCAGTTTCCACCGATCAGCTTCCACCGATGGCTTTGATGACTGAAACGCTCATTTTCACCTCATTTATACTGGTGCCGAAAACATTGAGCTCAGCCATATTGATGCATGATGACAATGCGAAAGTAAAGTTAACTGAAATCAAAAAAAGTAAACGGTGAGGATATGTGGTTTTTGCACTCCGTCGCACGTTTCAGTCGGATAAAGAGGAAGTCAAAAGCAGTGTTCTTGTTACTGGAAGTTTAAAGGTGCGTCAAGTGCTGGAACAGTTATTTGTTGAGAGTAAGTAATTAGTAATAATGGGTAAACATAAACTATATTTTGTGCAACTTTATTTTTCTTTTGGTATGAATAAGGTCTACACAAAATGTAGCCTTTGCGGAAAGAATTACAAAACATTGTGCAATACGTCAAATCTCAGTAAAAAACGATTCAGGAACAGCCCCACTTAAAACTTTATTAATTGAATTTCTCAGGAATTATTACCAGGATTTTGCTGAACACTATATAAAAAATCATTTTTGCATGTAAAACTGCAGAATGTTCTTCTTTAGCTTTTGTGAATAGAAATATAAAATAATCATACACTACAAACAGAAAATGAGAATTAAGGAGCCACGAATTAGCTCGTTGTTTAGGCAAAGCATTTGTTCGTGCCTTTGTTTTACTCACTTCAGGAGCATGTCGTCAAAACGTAGACTCCCCGCTCCGGTGACGCAGTTGTCTCAGCGCTGGCTTCTGATCATTCGCCCGAGATGGGCCCGGATTCAAATTCCGTGAGAAATAGATGTAGTTGTGTTTGTCTTACATCACTGGCTTCTTCCTTCGTGAAACCAGTGGCCCTAAATCAGGGATGGGTAAATTCTTACATCCCATAGAGTTGCTCACTGTAGTCGTTAAACCCCAAACAAAAATTAGGTTAGTTGCAAAATTTATCGGAGCTTAGCTTTTTGACAATGTAGAAAAGCAAGAAACATTCCTGTCAGAAATAATTTTTCATCACCGAAAACAAATTTTTCCAGATGAACTTTGCCAACACACTATCGATAGTTATTTTTTGACTAGCAAAAATTATCATGTCACAACTATCGTTAGTTTACCACCTCTAAATATCAAATAAACTAACCTCAATATTATCCCGATGCTAATGACAAAGGGTATTTCAGGCTTAACCTATAACATTTTTAAAAACATGTTAATATAACACACGTCTTTAACGGACGCTTTAATCAAAAATTCTGTTTCTTTGTCACTCTAGATTAGCCTGAATGCAAACGAATGTAGCGAGAGTCAACATCCTATAAATAAAATCTACCAGTAATTAGGATTTGATTTCTCGAACACAGCCGGATATGGTTTCAATGTGCCTGTCATGACATGCATATCTCAAGTTTTTTAATGTTTTTGACTTTTCGTCACTGTTTAGTGGAAGAAAATAAATTCCCTTCCTGGAAAGCAGGTAATCGGTAAAGCAGAAATATAAGTATGTCATGAAAACTAATGACGACTGCCCCGGAGGCTCAGTGGTCTATGCGATGGCTTCTGATCATTCGCCCGAGATGGGTCAAGGTTCGATTCACGGTGGGTTATGGAAGTGTAGTTTCTTTTATGGCGGTGTCTCTCTCTTTTCCTGCAACCCGTGGCCCTAATTCAGAGACGGATGACTGGTTATAGCGCCCTGCGTTGCTCACGGAGGTCCCTAAACTTCCAAAAAAAGAAAAGCTGATGATTTATCTTTACTCAAATTCTGAGCTTTTATAGTCTGACTAAAACTAGACAGATGGCCAGCATTTAAAAGTTACAGGGAAAACTTTAGAATTATATATCGTATTCAACACTCGATGACGAAATACTTCCACCGAATCCTTTGCAAACCATTCTAACGTCTTATCTTGTTCATTAATAAGTATTGCCAGGTAATTCGCCCATTCAGCGATTCAATTCGTTAGAGAATTAAAAATGTTCGCATACTGTGACGTACTACAGAGGGGAAAATATGTGTCAAGACAATAAATCTGCAGCGACGCATTCTGCCCGCGCAGCTCAGTGGGAAGAGCGATTTACTCCGGAATGAGGGGACACGGTTCCGATGCTCGTCGCTCACAAATATGTGTTTTCACATTGGCTCCTGATTGTGGGAAGTGGATCCACTGGCTGTTGGATTATACGAAAATGTGTTATGTTTGTTCCACACATTGTTTGGAATTAATGAAATGTTCCTGCTTTGCTTCAAAGACAAAAAAATATATAAGGGGAATATGATGTGACGTACTACAGAGGTAAAAACATGTGTCAAGACGGCAAATATGCAGCTAGATTATTTGTCCGTGCAGTCATTAAGAGAGCGACTTACTTCAGAGTAAGGGGACACGGAACCGATGCGGAAAAACTGTGTTTTCACAATACCCATGTTTGTTTTCACCTGGTGTTTTATCAGATTTCGGGTGAAAGTGAATAGTACGTATCTCTGTTTGAGTATGCCTACAGCGATTTTTCCAGCGTATTTCTAGAGTACAATATTTTTTTCAGTTGTACGTAGAGTACGTCTTCGTATACAGCTTTTGTCACGCATATTTCAGAAGAAATAAACTCTTTCACTTCTCGACCGAAAAACTTTTATTCCATTCACTTTTGCCATCGTGCAACAACAATCAAGACAGGAAGGACGTATAGATACTACATGCTACTCCTCCTGGTCTCTCTGGAAAACCTATAGAAATAGTAACCCAAATTAAAACCTGCAGGTCGTACTATTTGTGAGATACAGAAAGTGGTGAGCACTATTAAGCAACGTGTCCTTTAGCAGAGACAAGTTAGTGTGAATTTTATTTTCACTCTCCTAGACGTAAACCTTTGGCCAAGTTACAGCGAAAAATAACGTTGAATATCACGAGTGTCAAAACCCCTCTTAATTCATTATATGTACATATCCAACTTCCGGTTATCAGATTTTTCGAATTTGTGAGTATAAGTATCATTACCTGTCCTCGTGTACTTAGAATATAAAATGCATCTCGTCTGGTAATTAAAACTCCTTTGACTTCCAAAAAGCAAAAACGCAGTTTTATTTGCATCATTAATGCTAAGTTGCAGAATGTCGATGCGCTTGAAGAAATGTGCTTGAACGTGAAGAAAAAGTGAAGTTCTCAATGAGGGAAGAAATAATCTATGAGTGAAAAGTGGGAATGCCTTGTATCTGGCCAATGGGACTTAAGCATGTTGTCCAATTAGTCCGATGTGTCCATCTCATTTTCATACAATGCTCAGTGAATACAGTAGTAAGCCATTACTTTCAAATGTTATAACGAGATTGTTAGATTGATGCTATTACAAGAATGGATTGAATCTCGTAACTATTCGGATAAAACGTTTTTCAAAATGATGATTCATAACAGAAATAATTCTAGACGCATACTATAATTACCTCTTTTGTGGAGGTTGCTGGATAGCTTTCAACGACAGAAGGATGTTTATGTATGCCACACAGAGAAAATAATTTTTGTGGAGAAAACAAACAGAATGTGCTTTCCAAGTTCACAACCTATCTGCAGCTTCATTTATTGGGACAGATTTCGGTTTTTGCCAAATTACTGTATCGAACAAAGAGCAGTCATCTCGTCTGGTCGGTACGTACTTCATCCATATGATTGAGTATATTAAATATATTGGCTAAACCTTTTCCATGATAACGAACTGGACCCCAAAAGGAGAGTCCATGCCTCTGCAAAAAGTCCGGCCAATGGCTTCCGTTATTGATTTAAAAACTTCTTTGCTGGGACTGTTGGAAAATGAAATAATATTTTAGAGTGTTGGTATTATTAATATTAGTTGTTTCTCATGATCCTTTGATGCGGGTTATTTAAAAAGGACGGCATCAAAAATGTTGGTCAAATCATGTGAAATGTTAGAAAGGAACATGACTGCTTCTGTACACTATGTCATAGAACACTATATGTAAAATATTAATTTTTGACAAGGTGAATTTGCCTATTCTTTAAATTATAGCCATTTATTGTTATTAACGTAAGTTAGAAATATTGAATAAAAAACAACTGTTTTTATCTTCTAAAATATATGTTTAATAACTAAAATTTTAAGGAAATCAAGACATCAATCTTTGAGGTGAAGCGCATGATTAGAATTGGGTATTATTTTGGAATTGTCGTAATACCGTTCAATACCGAAGGGAACAATTTCGCGTGTATGACTTTTTCTTTCATATTTTAACTTTCTTGTAGCTGCGAATAATGGTTCAACACTAACATACCCTGTAAAAGAAACCTGCTTCAGATTTTGCCCTTCTCATTGCGTATTTAAGTGAAAGAAAGGTTTTCATACCACTAAAATGTGTTAAGGGAATCACATTTTTTACATAATTTACTAAGTGGATGCGTTTGTAAGAACTGCTAACGGAAGTACTTTCCACAACATAACAACCTATAGTTTGTATTAATGTAGAAACGACCAGAAAAAATGATGACATCTTCGGAGCGATTTGAGAATTATAGAGTATTAAAAAAATAACATCTAATGGCCAAAATGTGGTTTGCATTCTGCCAGAGCATGGCATCGTTTCCTGCGCATAAATGACCGTACTTGGGGTTTCCAACAAAACATTGGTCAAAGCTTCACACATCCTGCACCTACTTCTTCTGACCGACGATGAATTCTGGTGCCAATACATCCCGAGGAAACCGATGCACATTCACCAGCACTGCACATGGTACAAGAAGATACGATATTCTTTGGACCAAACAGCGTCTTCCACCCATTCATGGTCCAGGTTCAATGCTTGCGTGCTTAATGCAGCACTTTTTAACTATCAACCAATATTAGAATGTATATTCCGAGAGACCTTTGGCTATGCAGCTCAATTTGCATCACATTCGATGTATTGTGTTTTGTTACATATTACTCCCGTTACCAGAATTAAAAATACGGAGAGTTGGAAAGCAGTATCCTTCTGTCAGGTCGTACCATATGGGCAGTCTTTACTGGCCTCCAGCAACGATGAATCTCAGTAAATTCAGATACAGACTCATCCAAATAAAGACCTGAAATCAATGTAAAAAATGTGCTACTGAATACGTATCCTTATAGAAAGTCATGAATAATTTTGCCGTCTCAAGGAAAAGGAACAAGCAAGCAAACAAACAAAAACATCCAAACCTGGAAGCCGTCATTCTCAGTCTATTTAGGCGTCTCCAGTTCAAAAGAATAATTAAAATATAACAGTGCAGCGTCAGCAGTTATATGCTGAGTGATAGTGGAACTACAAGTACAAAAACCTTATTGTTCAGCAGAAAAACTAAGAATGGTATGTGTTAAAAGACAGTCTTCAATGATCTTCAAAAAACATGTGCACAATGAAAGCAAAAATGTAGTTTCACGTCAAGTACTCAAAATATTGATGAGATCAAAGTTAAATGACGTTTAGGAGTACATTGAAGAGCAATTCTAAATCACAAGAATGAAAGACAGTAATAAAAAATCGTTTGGAATAAATAGTTTCAACAATCTAAAACAATCAAAAAATCGAACAAAGCAATTTTATCCCTTACTCAGTTATTTCCTCGTACTACCACAGCTGAAATTAAATCGGTCTTTTCTGAAAATAATTTACAAACAGATGAAAATATCTACGATAAACAACTCTGATTAATTTACAATATTCCCGAAAGTGTTTATCATTAAAATAAAAGTATTGATTGCTAAGAACTTTTAAGTTTAACATTAATACGTTGCTAATATCTTAATTTTTATTTTTTTCAAAGAACAGTTTCGTGATATGAAATAAACTTATTATGTTCGGCGATCTGTGTGTTATCTCGTCCAGGTCTTGAGACAGAAAAAAGAATTTGCTTTCTTCGAAGTTTAAAACTTTATACGGGAAATGTAATAGCCCTATATGCAGAGCTTTTTTTTTAATTTCCTATAAAACCTACTTAAATATTAACCAATACTTTTAGATTTAGGATCTTGGAACTCCACTATTATAATCATTTATAACTTTGCGAATGTTAATCGCGAAATATTCGAGGTCAACAAGAAAAACGTTCGTCGAAAATATCCAATAGAACACGAACACCATTCGAATATCTAATGCGATTTCTTTTCATAAGCATTTCATCCCGAACAATATTTTTGCAGGCAATTTCAGTATATTCTTACAAAGAAATTAACAGTTACTATTTGTGGAAACTTTATTTTGTGCGTTCCGTACAACACTAATGGTGAGCTGAGTTGAAATCGCATATCGAAACTGGAAGCTGCCTTTTCGTGTGAACGAAAGTTTTTTAACTCTCTCGTGAATCAAATGCGTTCATCATTTTAAAGTGGCTGACAGAGTTCAAATTTCATATCTGTTGTAGACCTTGACGATACCCCTTCTAGTGAAAGAGAAATGGGTATTTCTGGTGTAAACCGTCAACCACGCTTTGAAAGTGAGACCAGATTATTATTAAGTCGAAGAAAAAGCATATTTTGTCAACAGGTTAAAACACGGACTTCCCGTTGCACTTTCCCAAATCATTTCTGCTATAAAATATGGCATATGAAGCCCGTTTTCTTTATTTCATTTTTTTAAAGTACACAGACACAACATAAATAAATAGATACCTGTCGTAAAGTAATTTTAGCTATGTAGCGGGATCTATATTGCATTGATTGCTCGAATTTCGTTTAATATACACTAGCGGAAAGTTTAAAAAGGACACCAGGAAGGAATTGGCGGACGATCATGAAATTTACATATGTTAATGGGGTTGCGTGCACGTAGGTGTGATGTTAATTTCGGGATCAATCGGTTAGCGCTTACTCCACAGCAAGGCATAATAAACAAATTATCGTCGTTGGTATTTAAAGAGTACGGCGAAGTGAACGTAATCAGTCGTCGGCGTACGGACAGGTGCGAAGACCCTGAAGAACCTAGAATGCCTGCACATGGAAAACGTGTACGATTTCAGCAGTTATCGGACTTCGAGCGAGGTCTTCTAGTTGGACTCTGCGAGGCCGGGTGGTCGTGTCGTCGTATTGCGGAGCGAATTGGATGGGAAGTATCTGTGGTGGTACGATGGTGGCGTAGATGGTACGAGGAACATTCCCACACGAGAAGACGTGGAACCGGGAGTCAAAGAAGGACTGATGAGCAGACAAATCGACGCATAAGATGAGCGGAGTTGTCAAGCAGAACATCCATTGCGACGCAATTCCGAACTGCCGTTGCACCTGAGGTGACTGTGCGAACAATCCGCAACCGTCTACTGGATGCAGGACTACGTGCACGTGTGCCTCTGGCATGTGTACCTCTGACTTCAGCTAACCGCCAATAACGGCTGCAGTGGTGTCGCCAACGTCTACAGTGGAGAACGCAATGGCGATCTCTCGTGTTCAGCGATAAAAGCAGATTCTGCTTGGGAGCCTCCGATGGCCGTTCGCGTGTTCGCAGACGCACAATGGAGCGTCTCCACCCTTCTTGCATCCGCCAGCGACACACAGGGCCTACACCTAGTCTCCTGGTTCGGGGAACGATAAGCTATCACTCCCGTACACAAGTAGTGTTTGTACCGGGTACGTTAAACAGCACCTCCTACATCAACAGCATCATTCAGCCCGTTGTTGTGCCGTTTGTAAGGTCCGTTCATCGTGGTGTTTTCCAGAAAGATAACGCACGTCCACACACGGCACGTGCAACGCAACATGCACTTCAGTGTGTGACACAACTTCCATGGCCTGCACGTTCACTGTATTTGTCCCCCATTGAGCACGTGTGGGATTTTATGGGAAAACGACTTATCCAGTCTCCACGGCCAACCACGATCATCCCCGATTTACGCGTCCAGGTTGAGGATGCTTGAAACTCAATACCCCAAACTTACATCCAACATCTGTACGACAGAGTCCATGCCAGAATTGCACAGTCTGACGCAGTTCATGGCGGTTCAACCTCGTACTAACCATGTTACATGGAAATGTTATTTTTCAGTTTACCAGCAAATACAGCTGTATTTTGCCATAATGTTTTGATCACCTTATCCTCTGTATTCCGTTATTATGCTGTATAAATTTCGTTGGCCTCAGACGTCTCCTGCTTGTTGTTCTTTGTTTCATTTTCCGCCAGTGTAATTTGCAGGACAACTTCAGTGGGTAGGTGACAACAAATGAACATGCCTCGACCTAAAAGAGCCAATGAACTAAGCGACTTTCAGAGAGAACGAATGGTTCGGCAATCGGATCTCAGAGCCAGCCAGTGTCAAAATGCTGCAAGCCTACAAATTCCTCTTACCACAAATAATCGAGTGTCACTGTAATTCAAGAAGGCAGGTGAGGAACCACCAGCATCACATACGGGTCACCCTTCGCTATCAAAGTGGTGTCATCGTGTTGTTTTTAAGCGGTCTGTGGAAACTAATCCTCGTAGCAAGGCCTTCTGAACGTGTGACGCTCGACAAGAAACCGTTCATCGCGGCGCTAACCACGGTGCCTCCACACACGGATTCGTTGGTCTTCTCCTCCAAGGCAAATTCGGTACTCGTCAATGAAAATCACCTGCTGCCTATCTGAGTGGCTCCTTGACAGTCTGGCACGACACTATGGCAGTCTTTGTCGACGATGCACAAAGCCGCGAATGGCTGAGTGGTTAGCAGTACAGACTACCAATGCAAGTTTCTCAGGTTCGATCCTGGGCTGATCTTGCGGAGGTGGTGTGATTTGCTAACAATCACTGAACATTCGCCGTGCATCAGACGAGCACGTTACGTGACGGCCCCCAGGCTGGACCCACTGGTAAAATGGCTATCCTTTCCTATGCCCCACCCCCTGAAATTCTGTCACTCTTCTATGTGCAACATCGTACTTGTACGGTGGCGCCGTGTACTCTACTCTAATTTCATTACAAACTGTTCTGTCAAAGTCGCTAGACTTGCTCTCAATCCTTCCGTTTCTGTGTCTTGCCCAAAAGGCGTACTCGCTATAGGTGGCTAGGACCTAAAATCTACTCACTGTGGACGGAAGTCCTACAAGAAAATGACTCATAATTGCAATAAAAAGCGACGATGCACTTTTATTAAGGGCAGTGTATAGGTCTGGTTGGGTGTAGTCCTACGTCGTGCAGCGGTGTGCCAATTGAGCTCGCACAAATCGGAAGATGCCTAGAATGCACCACTGCTCGCTTATTATCCGCAATCGTAGCTGTTGGGTCACTCCGCGTTAGGCGGACAACCCGTCAGTAATTTCTCACCGCGTTTCGTCTAGTTCTCCCAGATTCTTTCTGTCGCTTCTCGGTGCTTTGTTCATTCACTACCGCTAACAGCGTGACAGTGTGATATCCGCACGTCCGGTATGGCGGGCAATACGGCGATAAAACCATCCCGTTTGCCGGAGCTCGATGATGTGGGATGCGGCCCCTCTCGACCACCTCCAACTGTTTGAATTGCTTCTGAAAAATTATCCGATGCATACTTCACTTGCAAACGATCCAACCAACCCAACAGCACGAGTCAGAATGGCAAGAACGTGCAACGGTACGACCTTATGCGTCACATGCGTAGCGGAGCGTGATACTTGAGTCATCTGCATGTTTCACGATGCCTAACCTACCAACCAAGTTGTATCCCTGTCGGTTGCTTCCTTCTGGGTGCAATAATTTTTTTCACGATGAGTGTAATTCTGAAATTCCATGGCCAAATTCAAAATTTTAAAGGAAAACAAATGAAATTCAAAAAAATTATCCGCGTCAGTGAAGCGAGAATTCAATTCTTCTACAGTTTAAATTGTATGAATTAGGCTATTAGTGTCATATTTTATACATTGAAAAATTGGTGTCCCATGAGCTATTATAATTAATCTATCAAAGCTATGGCCTGTTTATCTGGTTATGCGTTGCATTTCTGAATTCGCAGTTTCCACAATACGGAAAGTCACAGTTAAGAATTTTTGAACGAAAGTGTTAAAAGTGAAATTTGTGAATTAAACTACTGCATGTTTACAAAATGTAGTGTTTTCTCTCTTGTACTTGTAAAATGTTGCTACCTTGTGTTTAGGGAGTGTTCAGATTTATTTCTGAAAAATGCATATCCAAATGAAAAGTTCACGATGTCACACATGAATGCTTTGTGAATTCGATCTTATGTATTCTAAATAAAACAATTCAATTTTAGTAATTTAAAAGCTAATAAATGCGATCCAATTTTCAATATTCTAGGACATCTCAATCGCACCAGCCATGTTGAACGACGACACGTGATGTACTGGAAAGACTATGGAGACAATTAGAAATGTTAATGCACAAACATTAACTTGTTTTTGTGTTATATGATAGACCGATTTCCCTCCTCCTCTGGAGAAACACAAGGTAATCGTTTCACGTAAAACTTTGTGTTTGCATAGAATTATATGCTGTTCATAATTGTTCCCGGGAATCTTTATGAACAGGGAAGCAGAGAACTACATTTCGGTTAATATTACTGTACCAAAAACAAAACGAAATATATACTCTAACTTGGGTTCTACATGAATACTTGTTGAACAGCGCTTGAAAAAGCACTTTTCAGCAAATTAATAATCCAGACCTCATTAACCAAAACCTTATGCCAAATTAGATTATTTTAATAACCTTTCTTGGATAATATAGTAAAACATAAATTGTGCAAATTGTGAGAGAGTAATGGAAATATTGAATGTGATATTTCTGTAGAAAAAGATGTATTCATATAAAATTTAGTATGTGACTGATCTACTCCCCAATTCCGTCTGTGAAAAATATGAAAGATTTCTAACTGCGCCCAGATTTCGTTAAAAAGTGTTCATTTTAACTTGTATATAATATTGTAATCTGGAATTAGGAAGAATTTCCGTTTGTATACAAAACACATTTTACCATGCAAGTTGTTGGAAACAAAGACAAATTGAGGCTTCTGTTACTCCGGTTTCCGTCTGTATCACATACTTTCATTTTGTACATGCTTTGACATCTGAAATTGTCTACACTCTGTTTCCTCTCAATCTCACACGAGAAAAGTTTTCAGTAGAAACGAATGAAAGATGTACCTCTGCCTACCGACTGAAGGCCGACAAAACGCCAAGTGCAGTGGTGAAAGCAATTTATGTTGAAACATTTAAGTTACTTTGATGAGCCTCCGTTGAACTGGCTCTGCTGGTTTATTTACAGAGGTGATTTATTAAGAAACTGCAATTATATCTCTATTTACTTTGCAGTGTGAAAACACCGAAGCAGGTGCACTTAAACAAAAAATTTTAACTAGTGAAATGTGGGACAAAAATAGAAAAAAAACAACTACTAAAGACGGTAAACCTTGACACCGAAGATGGGAACTTTGCTTTATTTTTAAGCATTGTAATAAAGCAGTAGAACGAATCGAGATTGACCTTTATATCGTGAAGACAATCGAAAGAAATTCCGATGCGAGGATAGATTACTGGGGTGGCAGCAATAAAAGTATTGAAGCCAAATTTCAGAGCGTGCAAAATGAAATTGTTAGTACGAGTCAATATGAAACTAAGCAATTAGGCAGCAAGAACAAATATTCTTGAATTAATCTATAAAATATCCGTGGACAAATGTAAAAATATTAATTGTAGTGATAAAACTTCAGATACTCAGGTCAAGTTTAAAAGCTCAAGTGACCCGTTTCAAGCACAGGATAAATTTTGCCAGGTGTAAAGTGCCTTGAAGCGAAATAAAAATTTAGACCGTTACCTGGAAATGTAATAAAACAAATTAAAGGAATTGCTTCACTAGCAACATAAATCTTCCATAAAAACAAAGATCACAGAATTTTTGCGAACCACAAAAGTCATAGTTACATAAGAGTGCGCGTTGTAAGTATTTACATATCTCACTCTTCACGTAGCTAATCAAGAATTCATCATAAAGATTTCGAAGCCACATTAAGAATGTTTCAACTTACACCAAGCCTATGCTGCCGAGAATAGTGCAACTGATAAGACGAAGAAAAATTCGGCCTGTACACTTGGTGTCTAACAGAGTTAAAAAATGTTTGGGAAATCCATATTGCTCTGGATGTTAGATAACAAACCGAAGAGACAAAAGTAGTATGACGGCTGCTTCTTTATGCAGAATGAAGCAACTGCAGGTAAACGACGGCGCCGTAAGGTCATAAAAAGGTACAAATACAGAGAGTGTTCAGAAGCAAATCTTATTATTTATACCGTAAAAATGCTCAGTGGAAAGGTATCAAATTAAAATGCAAATCAAAGCAACTGCAGGAAAACTACGTCGCGTGTAAGGGCATAAAGCGGTACAAATACAGCGAGTGTTAAACCGCACTTCCTATATACACAGTCGATTCAAATTTTTGTGACCATCTCCTACTTTTGTGGTCAACAGCGCGAAGCCACATGTCGTGAGCTGGCTTGGAAGGGATATACACTAAAGAGCAATTGTATTAAAGACAGCTGGCGTTATGCAAATGTGGCGCTGTGGGCGGCCCTGTAAACGGAAACGACATGACGTATGTAGCGATCTGACAATATAATGTGTGATGCGACTGGAATATCAGTAAGAGATGGACGCAGTATGGGTAAGACGAAGGATCTTAGCGCATTTGATCGTGGGCAAATTGTCGGGGCCCGACCAATGGGTCACTCTATCTCGGAAGTCGTGCAGGCACTGGGATTTTCACAAGCAACTGTGTCACCGTGAGTACATTGATTCCAGTAAAACTATACCTGCGAGAGCCAACTGCAGTGAACAACAACGTGTGGATGAAAGCGGTTATCGTCGGCTAGCTCACATTGTAACAGTGAATAGACGGGCCACAGTGCAAGAAATCACTCAGCAATGTAGCACTGGTGCACAAAAACGTGCAAGCAGCCACACCATCCAGAACCATCTCTTCGCTATGGGGTACAGATGCCCTCGTCCCACGAGGGTGCCGCTGCTGACCGCACATCACATTGTGCAAAGATTAGCATGGACGCAGGTACATTTCCACTGAACCATAGACATGTGGAAAAATGTTGCCTGGACTGATGAGTCGAGATTCACGTTGGAGATTCTTACGGATGACAGGATACGAATTCGGCGCAAACCACATGAAGCGATGTATGCTTCTTGACAACAGGGTACTCTTCAAGCTGGTGGGGGTAGCATTCTCGTCTGGGGACTGCTTACGTGGACTGAAATGGGATTCCTGGTACGTGTGACATCGTCCCTCACAAGTCAACGTTACCGGGATATCCTGAACGACGGTTTGCTTCCGTTTGTGCGTCTTCAACATCCCACTGGGGACTTCATCCTGTATCAAGAAAATGCACAATGCCATCGCTCTCGAATTGTATCCGAATGGTTGGAAGAACGCTCCACCGACGTGACCTCGCTTCCTTGGCCCGCTAGGTCACCTGACCTCAATCAAATCGAGCACATCTGGGATACCATCGAGAGAGATGTTCGAGGCTCTGCCCTCCCTCCATCAAATCTGCGTGAACTGTGGGAGCTTGTTCAGGGGTCGTGGATCCGTATTGCTTCCCAACGCTTCCGGTGTCTTCTCGAGTCCATGCCGAGACGAATCGCAGCCTTCATCAGGGCGAAAGTTGGTGCAACACGTCACTACTCAGGTATCTCTAATTCAATTGCTCTTCAGTGTAAGGTGTGTTGTAGGCAAGATAAAAAACATATCAATCGTAGCTTTCATGGATACAAGGAGCGATTTTTCAGATTTGCAAAGAGGGATGGCTATGGGCTTTCGGGTCAAGGTCGACAGTATATCTGAAACAGCGTCTTTTGTGAACTGTTCGCATTATACTGTGGTTAAAATGTATCGTGATTGAAGAAATAGTACCATTGCGTATCAGCGACATGGACACTGATCACCACGTCAATAGCATCCACTTCGAAGGTGCGTGTAGACCGATCGACACGCTAGAGTGGAGCAACTCACTGGCCGAATGAACCAGTTAACTACCGGAACTGTGTCTCAAACAACAGCTCAGCAAACCCTGCTGCGTATGGGCTTCCGATGCAGACGGATAATCACTACACCTATGCTAACGAAGGTGCATCTGCAGAAAAGGCTAACATTTGCATGGCAGTATCGGACTTGGACTTACGTTGATTGGCTACATATTGCCTTCTCTGATGAGTCAGGTTTTCTGATTAATCGAACGGATGTACGTTGGTGTCTAAGGCGAGAAACATCGGAGAACGAACACTCTTCAACTACTGCTGGAATAACACCGGCCGGTGGATGTAGCGTTATGGTCTGGGGAATGTTTTCGTGGCATTAGTGGAAGGCACTATGGACCGAATTCGTTATGAATCCATCCTTGCACACCACGTACACCTATGCATTCTGATTGTCTTCCCTGTGGCGGATTGAATCTTCCAGAACGACAATGAGACGTGTCACACAGTTAGAAAATTCCGAGTGTTGGAAGATCACGATGAAGACTTAGAAGTACTTCCCTGGCCCCTAAGTCCGTAGACATAAAACTAACTGAGCATCTGTGGGACCCCCTCGATCGTGTTGTTCTCTCTATGGACACTCCACCACGTACCTTACAACAGCTGTCCGATGCACGGCAGTCAGCGTGACTCCACATACCAGTAAATACCTTTCAGCATCTTATTGAGTCATTCCCAGCCCGTCTAGTTGCTGTCCGCGCTGCACACGGTGGTTACTCTGGATACTAGCTGTTGGGCACAGTAATGTGACTCGGCCGTGTATTTATTGCATCTAAATGCCCAGTAAAAAAGTTATCAAATGAAACAATTTCCACACAGTCCCACTGAAGCTTATTAGAGATACGCCAACATTTAATACTTTTTTTTATATCCGCCTCAGTAAAAATCTGCAGGTACTTCTTGGTACCATTTCCTCGTAGCGACTTGAATATATTCGTCACAGTTGAACTGAATTACCTTCGATTGTCTCTTGTGAGGGGGAAACAACCAGAAGTCCGACGGTGCCAAATCACGGCTGTAGTTCGGGTGTTCAACAATTTCAAACCTGATTTTATGTATGGCCTTTGAAGTCAAAACACTGACGTGCGATTTGGTGTTGTTGTGTTTGCAGAATCACTGTTTTTTCTCCACGGTGTTATTCATTGCTTTAGCTTTTTAAAGTACGCACGCAGTTTTCAGAGAACATAGTTGTACCTTTGACAGTATGCGCGGGATGAATAATGGCTCCGTTGTCCCAGAACACAGTGATTATGCACTTACCGGAAGAAATTTGAGTTTCCGATTTTTTCTCACGAGGAGAAAGTGTTGTCAGTATTCCAACGATTCATATTTCATTTCTGTGTCATTACACTGAGCCCAACTCTCATCACTAGTCTTTGGAGAAAATCACTTCCATAATATTCATAGCCAGCCCGCAAACTTCGGCTAATTTCGAGTCTTGATTTTTTATTCCAGTCGTTAGGCGACGCATTTCAGAGTGATAACCTAACGACTGAAACACTTTAGAGACCCACTTAACTGGCACTTAACTGAAGCACTTAGAGAAACCACAACAATCACTACACATTTGTTGTGCCGTAAAACTTTAAGAATGTCATTGGCACTACCTAAACTAATGTTCAGCTTACCAGCTATAGTTTTCTCAGTTATTCTTCGGTTTTCCCTGATGAGCTCATAGACTTTTTACCTGTTCAAATCGCTAGTTGTGATTACGGTCATCCAATTCGGTGGATCATTCTTTACGGCAAACATTCCTCCACTGTACTTTTCTTCTTTCTTGACAACGAATGTTGCTTATGTCCAAAATTCTGGAACCATAAACTGCGACTAATCTACCGTGAATTTGTTTGGAAAGTATATTTTCAATTTAAAAATCTAACTGCCGGTTGTTGGATACCTGTCGACACATAACTTTCAACTGTAGCGCGGGTGACTGTACCTTTAAGCGTTTTTAAGAGAAACTCACTGTGCCGTTATGGCCCTAAACACATCCAAAGTGAAATAGAGGTTTATTCTGAAAATTCTTGATTTACAGTGAAGGCTGTTTTTCTTATTTCCATGAAATTTATTCCGAAAAATTGAAAGACGTACTCTAACTTTCTTTCGAAGTAATGAAACGCGGTGAACTTGATAAAATGTGTTTTTCGGGAGGAGATATCTACACGCACAATACAGAAAAAAAAGATCAATGCTTAGGAGTACGCGTTTAATGGAACCGTAATACCTGACTCTGAAAGCTGAAAAACCAGCATATGATTTAAATTACACTATTGTATGTATACGATTTGATAGATATGTAAATATTATCTGAGATGTATGTGGAAAGTTATACCTAATGAATTCGATTGTCATACTTTTTCTAATATGAAAATAGTGTTAGTATTCAATTACGTCATTTTCCAAAATTACTGCACTACTTTTTCATGGTTAGCTATTCAGCACGATAGAGCATCTTCCATTTTTTTGCCCAGTATCAGTTAGTAGCTTGAAAATCCCTACCACAGAGAGAGACTACAGTGGTATCTGCAGAAAAAAGACAAATATGTGAGATGAGGTACTTCCTCTGTAATTGTCTGAGTGAGAAAATTAAAACGCAATATGTTAAGACAAAATGCGAAGTAAGGACATTTTATTACGTATTACATTGTGTAAAACATGTACTCCATCTTCTAGAATAGTGTTTTCGTAACATGATAACCGATAATACTGTATTATTATAATGTATGAACTACAGCTTGCAGTTTATTATATTTGAAAAAATATTTTTTTATATTACAGTATATACATTTTAATTTTGATTAGAATCAAAGGCAGAAATAGTTAAAGCCGTAAGTGGCTCCCATAAAAAACCTAATTTTCTAAATCGCGCATAATGTGAACATGTAAGATTTATCCAAAACACAGAATGTATGCTGTAAACTTAACAACGTAATATAAAAATATGGTAATTAATGTAATTAAAAAATAGAAGTATTCAAAATCCTGGATTATATCAAAATCCAATTACACTGTATGTTCAAAAATATCAAGTCACCAATTTTGAGTAGCAAATTTATCGTTATAAGTGACGTACATTTCCGATAGAAGGAAAACAGACACATCTAGCCTAGAGAACTTCACAGGTAAGTATGAACAGCAGAATGGGCGGTAAGGTAGAGCACAATGACTTTCAACGAGTCACGTTCATTGGATGACATCTTAGCAACCAGTCAGTTCGAGAACTTTCTGTCTTGCTGCAGCCTAATTTATGAACTGCAAGGGATGATATTAAGTGGAGACGCCTAGAACCAATAGGAACTCAATCACTTTATGGAGTGTCACATAAAGTTACAGAGAGAGAGAGAGATAGAAAGGCAGAGAATGTGATGAGGAAATAGTGATGACTGATTAGGAAGGTGGTGCTACAAAATCTCTTGTCCTTGGTTACAACAACCAGCATTGAATCCCAAAATCCCGCAGAAATCAACGCCACTAACAAAACGATTATATGAGAGCTGAACGGAGTAGGAGTTTATGGCCGGGAAGCATCACGCAAACTAAACAACTCCACGTTCAACGCCAAGCCTCGTTTGGAGTGGTGTAAAGATGGGCCCCAGTGGATTCTGGAGGTCTCTTTGGAACGCTGACATAGCAAGAAATTATTCTTGCGCAACATTTTTATCATTGATATTTCTTAATAATTTACTGAATTGATTTAGTCATGTTGTGAGTATAATGTTTCTCACACGTCAACAGAATAAGAGAGAAAATAAATTTTCAAAATGTCGGATCCTTTCCGACGTCGAAGTGATTAGAAACATTAAGTGTCCCCGACGCTGTAACGTAAATTAAGGCACCATGAAAAACTGCTGTATTTCCTTAAACCACAGTAAAATATTTCAATACAGAATTTTTTGACAGTAAGTCTCAAAATTTTTTTATCATATAGCATAATTACCACTTCTTCCAGACTGCTATGTGTTTGAGGTGGTTCAAAGTAAAATCTCTGCCTTATGTTTCCAAAGATAAATCTTCTTTACATATTTTCTTCGCAATTAATGCATTTCCAAGGATGAAAATGTGCACATCGATAAAGCTAACTTTGGGTTACAGCATGGGATACTTAATACTGCTAAAACATAGTCATAATTATATTAAAAATGAATCATTCTTCTTTGAGTAATGTTCAGACCTCTTAACAGACGGCGCGACATGCACATTTATGACGTCAGTAGACAAACAAATGTTGGATTGCTTAATTGTTGTTATGTTTCAGCAAATAATAAGGATCGTATGCTATACCTTAAAGTTAGCTTTATCGATGTACACATTTTCATTTTTGGGAATACATTAATTGCGAAAATAATATGTGAAGAAGCTTTACCATTAGAAACAAGGCAGAGAATTTATGTGGAACCACCTTAATGTATTTCCAAGGATGAAAATTTGCACATCGGTAAAACTAACTTTAAGTTATAACATGGAATACATAATACTTGCTAAAACATAATTAAGAAATCCAACAGTTTTTTGTCTGCCGACGTCATCAGTATACAGGTCGCGCCACCTATTAACAGTCTGAACATTACTCAAAGAAAAATGGTTCATTTTTAATATATGTAATTACGGTTATGTTTTAGCGAGTATTAAACATCCCATGCTATGTATGAAAGTAAGTTTTATCGATATGCAAATTGTCATTCTGGGGAATACATCAATTGCGAAGAAATTATGTAAAGAATTTGCACCACTGAAAACATAAGGCAAAGATTTTAGGAATTTAGGTGGAACCACCTTAAATTCTAACCTGCCATTAAAATGTGTTCTATCAAAACAAAAGTGAAATGTAAATGGAATAATGAATCAATTGATGCAAACGAATGGGGACGACTATAGAAAAGATATTTAACGTACCATGAAATAAATGATAGTATGGGGCGCTTGCTTTACGCAACTTACATCGCATCCTTCCTTAGATTTAAAATCCATAAAGTAGTTAATTGTGTTTTGTTTTTGTTTTCTCAAGGTACAAAATTTAGCAATATTCTGTTAAGAATTTTACATTTACTATTGCATTGTATAGACGTTCTGAATTGTTAGCATGATTAGATGCTGAAACCATACATCAAAGCCGGAGGGATTACATGGTATTGCCTTAGGTTCTAACAGCAACTAAGTAAATCCAGGTATATTAAAAAAAAAGAAACGTTTTACCTGATGACGTGAGCACGAAAATTAAGAATTTCTGTGTTGTGCCGATCTCAAAATTGGCTGCTTTTAATTGCAATACTATTGAAACTTCAAATATGTATGATTCATTTTTAATTGATTCAGAAACAACTGGCAACAAAACAACGCCGTTTCCTTTCGCGATTAGGGGTAAGAGTGCTTTTTAGAAGAGGTGTGAAAGGACATTTTAAATATTTCTGGAAATCTTTGAATATCTTGTTTCTGAAAATGCATGTCAAATCAACTGGGAAGCGCAGAGAATCTGTACCGTGTTTGCGAAAGGAAATTCTGAGATTTATAAAATATTATTATATATGAATTTAAATTTTGGTGCAAATTTAGGAAATTAACGCTCGATAGCCATTAGGTGACCACGATATGAAGGAATACGTGGATTGACGGACATTGCTGTAGAAGTAGAAAAAAATTGCAGAACGCATATTTTCCAGTATTTCTTTATATACTATGGAATTCTATTCTAGTTAAAATTTTTAAGTATTTTTCTTCCGCAGTTTTGCGAAATGCTTCCAGAAAGAGAAATCCTGTAAATCGCCTACACATAAGCAATAGATGAAAGTTTAAAAATACAAAGATCAGGTTTATTGAAGTTAAAAAAAATATATTTAGCATGGTGAATATGAAATCTGGGATATGTAAGATGTGAGAAGTAGAATGCAATTTGCTCAAAAATATGCAAAACCTTTTAAATTTCCGGTCAATTATTTGAATGTGACCCTAATTATTTCAGGTGAACAAGCTATCTAATTTTCATAAAAGGTCAAAGAGTTAAGCCAAAAGGCCATCACACATAATTATTCTGTGAAACGTTACACGAAGTCTTAGTATGAGCTATTTAATGATTAAAAGTGCATAAGTACATTTCCAATATACCTTAAAAACAAATGTTGTTTCGTCCATGGATTTTGTTGAAAACTTTTAAAGGAATGTTTTTTTTCACATTTCTAAAAACGGCGATTTTTTTTATTTTAGGTAGCTTTCGACTCATAATTAGAAGTCATTTTTTTAATTCGAAGATGAATATTGAAACTCTGAAGGCTATTTGTTTAGATCTCAATACAATTTCTTAGGACTTCAGTATTTCTTCTATGAACTTATATACATATATAATAATAAGTAAATCCCTATTGCAAAAAGTTTTAATACAGTTTTTTATTCTTCTATGCGGTGCAACATCTCACTGAATTAAAAGAGTTCGCCAAACGTAACAAAGATTTACGCAAGCGTATGTTCTGAAATTTAGTTATACATGTATAGCAAGGTTATTAGATACCTCTTTAGGTTGAGCCACTTCGGAAACGAGCTGCTATTGGCTGGCGAAATGAAGTCACACAGGGAGCAAAGCAGCGTGAGGCAAAGTGGCGAGAGCCAAGAGCCATCACTGCTACGGGTTACACTTTAGCGAGGAATGTAAATAAACGCGATGAAAAATGTTTTCAAATACTAATAATTTCAAACTTCATAGATTAACATATTTATCAGTGATCTGCTATTTCCTCTTTCATGAATTAATTAATTTTGAAAACAAAATAAATTAACAGCTTTTGTGTATAGAAATATGAGGGCATTGCTGTAAACAAACATATTGCTGAACTTCGTAGCTCCGTAGTTCGCAGGAAGTTATATTTACAAAAACGTTATTGTCAGTGCGAAAGTAAATTCTTTAATATCCAAACATTTTAAAGTCTAGCCTTTCGATTATCAGCTCCTCAAGTAGTTAACGGGCTAAACAAACAAGAGTAAATATGTTATTCATCATTTCATTTTTGTAAAATAAATCTGGTTGTTTACAGAATTCCACTTAGTAGCCTTCAAATACAAACAAAAATTCGCACGAAATGTTCGTTTTTCAATTTTTTTCAATAGGTGGCACAAAAGGCTATCAAAAATTACGTATATAATACTATTGCCATGGCGGGCAGTATCGAACACCTGCTCCAAGTGTGTTTACGTTTTGCGTTGATGCCGAGCAGCCAGCAAGCGGTGTGTTGCAAAGAATTATGGGATCACGACCCTAGACAATTGACAGAGTGAAGAGAGGGGAGACAGGATGGCGTCGTAGCTTTGCTGTGTGTAAACACGATATTTGTTGTTGTTACAAAAGTGCTCTAAAAGAGTGCATGCATTATCATCGTCAAAAAGGATTCTCGCCGGAGTAAGCTGTGTGTTGTGTGAACATCCTAAAAGGAATATTATTCATTGTAAGACTGTTTAAAACAGACTAAATAGAAAGCAAAGTTCATTGTTAACAATAACTCATTCGTTCTATGTTTATTATATATCCGTGAACCATCATTATTGTCTTAGTTGCTGTGTGTAGTCATGAATAAATAACGAAAAACTTAAATCAGGAGTCTGTCGATTATGAACATAGTTACCGTTGCAAACCATTTTTTAGTTTTTTAACTTACACCATCAGTTTGCATTCCCAAGCCAAAAATGCCGTGCGGCGTGGTTGTCGGCTTGGTTATCTGCTGTCGTGTTTTCGTGGCGTTTGCTCCCGGTGTGACGTCACACGCAAATCCAAGAAAACGGAGACTGCAACTGCACATTGAAATGGTGCCCCCCTGATATATAGGACACTTCAGATGGTTTTAAATCATTACCTTTGGAAATCGATTTCTAACATGTTTGGCTATGTAGAGCATGTTTTTAAATCTGTATGCTAGTTTGTTAAATACTTATAATAATTTTTTCGAGTTATTTGCTGAATCTCTCTTTTATTGAAATTTATGAAATTGTTTACAGATACTTTCAGCCCATGGCATTGTTTTTCACACGAAGTGCAATGCAGAGACAAAGAAATAAATCAAATCTGTAAGAGTAAAACTTCTACAAAATGAAACGTGAAAATTTCCTTATGTTTAAATGAAAATCCAATTTTTGACATGTCGGTTGAAGTACCTGTAAAACTTCCTATACTCGAAGCTTCGCTGCGTCGGCTCAATTCCCTACACACACCAAAAGTGTCTTAAAAACTCTGGAACTCCCTGAAGAAGGTGAACTTTGTTGTGGGCATAACATATATTTATGTCTATGTATACTATTCTTAAGAAGAAAACTAACAAACATCCCCTTTCCAGCGTGTCAGGTGTTTATGCGATCCTTCTACAATATCCAGATGTCTCCAGAATATACTACATTGAAGTGACTAAGGGTTTGCTTTGAATAAGGATCATTGAGCATAAAAGTTACAAAAAAGGCTGTCAAGTTACCACAGCCCTATCAAGAGGAGTCAAACTTAAGACGCTTTTGATAATTACATATCAGTGGATTAGACCGGGTCGAACGTTTTACAATCTATGACGTGTGAAGGACGCATGGATTACCTCTTAGACCTATCACTAAAACTTAATGTGTTGGTGCTCCTGAAATGATTAATATCCATGTCATTTAAAAAATCAAAATGACTGCAGTTTTCTGAGATTTTGCATACGATATAGCCCATTTTAATGCAGGCTGGAAAACGTCAGAAACCAATGATAATTTTATTCGTTTGCGTGATCACAGGCATATAGAAATTGTTTCTTAATTATAATTGTTATTACATTCACCTTCGAAAGCTTCCGACTACTAAAAGTAACTGTTTTCGTACGTTTAATCTGTTATGATCATTTTAAATTGCATTTTCTGATGTAATTAATGTGTGTAATGTAAGTGATATTGCCAAATACAAAATAATATGCTGAAAAAAGACAATCAAAGAAACAAAATGAATGGAACACAAGATGACCTTCTTCTTGTTGTTTGAGTGACTGGGCCACAATTGTGCAGTAAATAGGCCACTATATAATGTACTTCCTTCAAATCATTCGATTTTGTGAAAAACATGCTCGTTAAAAGGCAAATAATCGAGACACATGTTCACAATATTCTCCGTCATATTTATCTTCTGACATTTCTTAAGCTACTTTCGTGCTATAATCGGGAAACGTGTATTGCGCTGTTAATATATTTATTTGCAAGCATTATATTTGTACTAGCGTCCTTTTTGGTAAAATTCCATTTGTTTCCATTACATTATTTATATAGCTAATTAAATTAAAAAGTATAACAGCACTCTTTAATTTTTGTTACTAGGTACTCCGCAAGAGAAAATCCAAGCCTTTAAACTACAAGCAAATAAGATATCACTACTTTATTTACACAAGGCCGCAAAATGTGTCTTAAAAAAAACAAGAAGAGTTATATCTCACCTCGCCCTTTCTCTCATGTTCTAAACTTCATGTGGCTCCGAAACATTCCCAAGCATATTCTAAAAAATCCTTATTGCTCAAACCCTTCACCTTTTCATTCCAATATTGGAATAAAAAGTGAAGACTTACATGACTTACTTACATGTATATAAAATACATGTAAGTCTTTTTTCACTACTTTGCCATACTGCTCCTCAGAAAAATGTTTTATCAAACATTGTAAATGACTGTTAGAAGGCGAAATGGATTAGTATAAAACAAGCGTTGTTATTACATAAAAGTAATTTATACTATGACATCGAGCATGGACCACACGGACATATGGTGATAAGCTGACGCTTATACTACTGTGTTATCGGAGTGGCCAGTCTGCACTTTTATTGTCATTTATTGTAAGGATACTCATGTAAAATTAAATATCCCTTCTGTCATGTAAATTGTCTAGAAAAAAGTAATTCACTTCGATTCATAGTTGCATCTCCAACCATTCTCAATATTCTACTGGAAGAAGCAGTCGATAAGATCTCTTCCAGAACACTTTGCCTTCAGCCACCATCTAAGCTATCACTCCGGCGTTCTTCTGATTCACACGTGCATTTCTGCTGCGTCTAATGTTTGGTGTTTTCCTGCCTGTCGGATTACAATAAAATATTCCAATTCTGCCCTCTGATCAGATTTTGTAACTATATGTTCAGCACAGTAATTTCCATAAAACTACAACGTGTTGGAAAACATATCCAAGGGTTAGAAATGAGGTTTACTTGATTTATTCTTCTGAATAGACTCGTTATGATTGATGAGGAAAAACATTTTCATTCAGTATAAATATTTAGGAATAGGGACGTAATTAACGTTCGTACATTTCCTCACCTCTTCTGCACCATCTTTTACAAACACAGTTTCCATTTGGTTAATATACCCATCATAAGTTACTTTGCTGTTTGCTACTCATATATTTAAATTGTATAGTAAAGCCTTCCACACAGAACACTCAATTCGAAATTTTGAGTTGCCTTAGCTAAACATTTATTGAATCATGTTTTTGCTGACTCATTTTAATTTCTGTGTTTGAGAGTTAAGAATATTCGTCAACATATCGGATAGAATTCTTATGATTTTTAGGAAGAAGTATTTTATTTGGGATAATCAATTTAATAATTCTTTCAAAAAAAAAAAAGAAAAAAAGAGGATTAACTTTTACAAATGAAAAGAGTAACATTTTTCTATTAAATAATTGACCAAATTGGCCTTCCCTAAAATGTTGAAACACTAAAGTTCATGACATAAAAAAAATACTGTTTTATAATTATATACTATATTTTTATCATTATATAGTGAAAGTTTCTGCACTGTTCAAGGGTTTGCGAATATGCCTTTTAGGGAGCCATTTGCTAACATTCATTTTCATGAAAGTATACTTTTTTAAAATTCGAATTTCTGAATTAATTGCACGGAAAATCTAGATTTAGCTAAATTTGATTTGTTAAATATGTTACTCCAGGTGCTGTTGGAATCAGGAATAAAGCGATGAAAATTATTGTTAATCAGGTGATGCTCGGTTCATACGATTTCAATTCGTTAAATATAGAGCAATATTCAGGTGCAGTAAGAAATCTATCGAATTTCATTTAGTTAAATATACAGCAATGTTCATGTGCAGTAAGAAATCTATCGAATTTCATTTCGTTAAATATAGAGCAATATTCAGGTGCAGTAAAAAATCTGTCGAACAAGAGATGTACCAATTTATTGATCCTATCATATTTAGTTTAAGGCAAGTCAATAACTAGCAATTTAATAAGCTTTTTCGGCATAAAAGGATATAAAGCAATTAGGTAAATTATGTTGGGAAATTTTGACAAACATGATATACAAGTAATCCATCGCAAAACACAAGGAATCGAACCCAAATGAAAATGAAGTTTCGGAGCGGCATGCCACTCCGAGTGACCATTTTGACCTCTGTTTATCGTCGAAAGTGCCGACAAAGTGCAAGAAACCTGAAAATTAAATTTAAATAGATGAAAAGTTCGTGCTGAGTTAGTCATAAAATAAGGTTGCCGTCTTATGCACGATTAGAATAACTAAAAGTTAAAAGAACGGATGCTCCTGTACACACCAAATGTGGTGAAGGTGATATGAATGACAGGATAAAACAAACATGGGATCTTTCAATCCCTCTTGGGATCATCCTCAGATGTGCTCTCAAATTAGTGATTCCGACCTTAAATAACAGAAGGGGAAAGTGTCATGAATCGAACTGTGCGTTCATTTTCCGTGAACAATCCCAGACATGCGCAGTGAACGCACAGTTCGATTCATGACACTTTCCCCTTCTGTTATTTAAGGTCGGAATCACTAATTTGAGAGCACATCTGAGGATGATCCCAAGAGGGATTGAAAGATCCCATGTTTGTTTTATCCTGTCATTCATATCACCTTCACCACATTTGGTGTGTACAGGAGCATCAGTTCTTTTAACTTTTAGTTATTCTAATCGTGCATAAGACGGCAACCTTATTTTATGAAAATTAAATGATTGGAAGTAGATCTTTTGGTCCGATAGATCTGTTGCACCATGTAGACAGCTGGGTAATGTGTGCGTAGTTTACTTACGGGAACTGCGGGGGTGGGAGGAAAACAAGCCTTACTGCAGCAGCATTTTTTGAAAGAAAGAGGGATTATCCGATCATTTTCCATTGTCAAATGGACCACGATCACCAAATCTTAACCACTGCAACTTTTAAGGGATACTTAAAGTGCTTCGTTTATCAAGACAATGTTTCTAACTTAGTTGTCTAAAAAGATAGAATTTTTCAACATGTGACTCAACTTTACTCAGGTCCATGGCGTTCCACCATTGAGTATGTTGTTCATCTAATGGAATTTTCAGGGTGTGCAAAGGGAGGACACATCGAACCATATCTATGATTTAAACTTCAAATTCGTTTGATAATCTACGTAATATACAAACTGAAGGGACAGCAGCGCCAAATTTCACTATAGGTGCTGAATTTATGCCAAAACTGTCTTTTTCCTTCGAAAATTGAAACCTTATACTCAGGAAAGTATGCATACCAATTGTAGTTCAGATTTGACCAATAGTTCTTTTAAGAAGACTCTTAACACCCCCTCTTTAATTCTGATCACCCTCTACATAGAAACAAAATGCAAATAACGTTATGGAAATAAAATGCTGCATAACGAATTTTTAATAATCTACGTGTCGTTTATTTCGGTCTCAAAGTCTCAGAAAATGTATACAGGATTTAAGGTGTTAAAAGTGAAGAAGTCCTAGTATTTTTGTTGATGCTTCAGCGGGGACAAAGCAATGTCGACAGTAAATATATTTAATAACGTGTTCCCAATTATAGTTTGAGAAATTAATATGAGCTCACATAAATGCTATTAAATTCCTTCTACTTTTCGTATTTAAATATACTGAAGTATCAAAAATGTTATTTTATGATTCTCTGCAGAAACATATCTGATACATTCTGCTCGTTCTTATAAGAAATGCACACTCGGTGCAATAATTACTGATGAATAATACCCTAAAAATTACAGAATCCTTAGACATAAAATTTCTTTCTCCGAATCAAATAAAGGCATTCTCTTTCACTTCTAAGACATTCGTGGGGAGTACGTTTACAAGAAATATGCGAAATGCACATACCGACAAGTAGAAATATTTAAAAGGCATTTGTAATATTTGCCTGATTACAGAAATCATTTACAAGACAAGATTTTCACAATCTAATATTAATCACTGAATTTTCTGGAAAGTTTCGACTACGAAATGCCCTGAAAATATTTATCTCACTATGCATTCAAATATTTTAACTGTTTTCCTTGAGTACAGTGGTATTTAAAGAAATCGTAAAATAATTTCTTCGAAAGCAAAACATTTAAGAAACATTTTCCTGGAATGCTTAAATAAGGCGAACATAGAGGTTTCTCTATATATTTTTTGACTGCAAAAGGTCTGTCGAGAGAGAAATTTATATAAATTATGAAAGTAAAGTCGATTGATCATTCTACACTACATTATGACAGCCCAAAAGTACTCGCGTAATGAAATGACGCAATGAACAGTTGCAAGATAGATACTCTTTTTATGATGCACGCGAATTTCATTTGGTAATCCGTCAGGTATAAAATATTATTTTCTTTAATTTCTACTGATGCTTTTCATTTCTTCAAATGTGTTGATCCTATTGATGTTGACATTTGGTGTTCATTTTATTAAATTAATCTTTTTTTTTTAATTTCATTTTAGATCACTTGAATATATTTTTGACCAATTCTTAATGATGGTTTTCCCACTTCATTAATAATTTGTTAGTCATAATATAAAGCTCGTGTTTGTAGTTTTGAAGGACACTTGTAGTTTGTAAAAAATAATTTGTTTACATATATATCACTGCAATATGTAATATGTTTCTGAATTATTTTTTCATAAACAAATGTAGAATTGTCGCGTAACGAGTATTATAGGACACGTCAGTTTATCAGTGAACGAAGTTAACGAGTATCGGATAAACGGCCTAGGCTAAGGGTTTCTTGATATAGAACGAATTTTTTATCCGAAACCAGTGGGACACCGATTTGCACACGATACAAATCTGTATTTTAAAATCTTGTATTCCAAAGATATTTCAAATGTTAAAGTACAGAACCAACTGGAAACGATGTAATCTCTGAATACTAGGTCAGTACATTCCAGGCAGATGGCTACTTGCTTAGTTACTTCATGTGTATGCTGAAAAGTTTGCTCGGTTTCAGCAGCAAAGTGATTATTTGAAAACATTTCAATAGTATCAAAACACTTTGCATCACCTAATCCTAAATTTTTGACGTAAGAATGATCCTCCGTAGTACAAAACAGACCACTAAAAGATGCACCAATAACCCACCAGTATAATATTCTTCATGTTTATATTTTCTATTAAATACTACAAATAGAATTAATATGTGCTACTATCCTAAATTGTGTTCTTTTCCTTTTTTTTTTATTGGATGTTTAAGGACCACCGTGAGCAACTCATTTATTCCTAGGTTTTGAAGTACGGCAATATTTAGGATGTTGCCATTTCATTAATTTTAAACTATGAAACGATTTGTTTGCATTTATTTATTAATTTCCAATCTAGAGTTAGTAATTCCTGAACAAAGTGAACAAAAAATAAGTTTCACTGATTATAGGGTAAGAAAAAACATGCAAACAGAAAATGGAAATTCAAAATGGTATTCTGACAAAAATTTTATCTCACGTGAGAGAAAATGAATTCCTAGAATTATGTATGCATAGCGGAAAAAGTTTTAACATGAATTTAAAAACTTAGACTGCGCTGGTATGTGGAAACGAATATAACAAATTGGCTTAAATATTCAGCCTTTTTTCTGCTCTGGTGAAGTAGGTTAATGTTAACTAAATACTGCTCGTCAGGATGTACTTACTTGTATGCGTTTTATGTAAGAAGTAGTAATTCATCTTACAAACCATTTCTGAATGAGTAAATTGTGTAGCTCTCTTGAAAGCATTCTTAAATGAACGTCTGACAGAAAGAAAATAATTCAAATATTTATGCAGTACCGACTACTGTATTATACTGCAAAGAGCTATGAACAAGGAGAGTTAATGAGATATTCAAAGATAATTTATGCATGTACAAATGAAAGTGTTGCGTGACATACGTAAGTGTAGAAAGTAGAATCTGAAGAAAAAAAAAAACTTTCTACAAACACGCATATCTGCAATACCTATATGCCGCCCCGGTGGCGCAGTGGTCTAAGCGATGGCCTCTGAACGGGGTCTGGGTTCGAATCCCGGTGAGGCATGGATGTTGTGTTTGTCTTACGGCACTAGCACTCTCCCTTTCCTGAAGCCAGTGACCCTAAATTAGATACGGGTGACTGCTTATAGCCCATTGAGTTGCTCACGGTGGTCGTTAAACCTCCAATCAAAAAAAAAATATACATATATTCTCATCTAAAGATTACTTGCATATATTTGATTTCTTTCTAAAATGTGTTGCGGCACATAGGGCATAACGGCCCTCCGTTTGATACATAGCTGCTTGAAAGTTTAGTACATTAAAATATCTGTATTAAGGTCTAAGAAAATTATATAGCCAAAAATGTTTTTCTTTCCCATTTGCACAATAATTTGTAACAGATGCATTTACGGACATCACAAATAATTCGTCGCTTTATCTCTCATAAACGAGGAACGATGAGTACGATAACTTTAGCCCTCAGTTGTTATTTTCGCGGCATGTTTGATTCCCTTGTACAGTACATGCATTTATTCAATGGCATTTAAATTGTAAAAAAAGTAAGGGCATTCTTAATATATTTGTAAAATTGTTGAACGATTCAATTACTTGTTACTGCAGAAAAGGATTGTATTCCCAATACAAATTTTAAATATTTTGACAGACATCCACTTAAACGCTGCGAAAGCCTAAGAGCACCATTATTTAACCTTTTAACTGAGTAGAACGGAATTATTCGAGTAAGAGAATGCCTTAAAATCAGCTAGAACGAATATATTCGTGTCTAAGCAGTGGGCCAACCGAGGCTGAAACAATTAAACCTGTCCACTAGAAAGAATTGCTTCCATCTTAGCTTTGTTATTGGACATTATCATATAGGCGATGTTTGACTTTTATCCTTTCTGACTGACTACTTGCTGAAAGGGCTACAATAATGGTGACGAACCTAGCTGAATTTTTGACGTAAGAATGATCCTCCGTAGTACAAAACAGACCACTAAAAGATGCACCAATAACCCACCAGTATAATATTCTTTATGTTTATATTTTCTATTAAATACTACAAATAGAATTAATATGTGCTACTATCCTAAATTGTGTTCTTTTCCTTTTTTTTATTGGATGTTTAAGGACCACCGTGGGCAACTCATTTATTCCTAGGTTTTGAAGTACGGCAATATTTAGGATGTTGCCATTTCATTAATTTTAAACTATGAAACGATTTGTTTGCATTTATTTATTAATTTCCAATCTAGAGTTAGTAATTCCTGAACAAAGTGAACAAAAAATAAGTTTCACTGATTATAGGGTAAGAAAAAACATGCAAACAGAAAATGGAAATTCAAAATGGTATTCTCACAAAAATTTTATCTCACGTGAGAGAAAATGAATTCCTAGAATTATGTATGCATAGCGGAAAAAGTTTTAACATGAATTTAAAAACTTAGACTGCGCTGGTATGTGGAAACGAATATAACAAATTGGCTTAAATATTCAGCCTTTTTTCTGCTCTGGTGAAGTAGGTTAATGTTAACTAAAATCTGCTCGTCAGGATGTACTTACTTGTATGCGTTTTATGTAAGAAGTAGTAATTCATCTTACAAACCATTTCTGAATGAGTAAATTGTGTAGCTCTCTTGAAAGCATTCTTAAATGAACGTCTGACAGAAAGAAAATAATTCAAATATTTATGCAGTACCGACTACTGTATTATACTGCAAAGAGCTATGAACAAGGAGAGTTAATGAGATATTCAAAGATAATTTATGCATGTACAATTGAAAGTGTTGCGTGACATACGTAAGTGTAGAAAGTAGAATCTGAAGAAAAAAAAAACTTTCTACAAACACGCATATCTGCAATACCTATATGCCGCCCCGGTGGCGCAGTGGTCTAAGCGATGGCCTCTGAACGGGGTCTGGGTTCGAATCCCGGTGAGGCATGGATGTTGTGTTTGTCTTACGGCACTAGCACTCTCCCTTTCCTGAAGCCAGTGACCCTAAATTAGATACGGGCGACTGCTTATAGCCCATTGAGTTGCTCACGGTGGTCGTTAAACCTCTAATCAAAAAAAAAATATACATATATTCTCATCTAAAGATTACTTGCATATATTTGATTTGTTTCTAAAGTGTGTTGCGGCACATAGGGCATAACGGCCCTCCGTTTGATACATAGCTGCTTGAAAGTTTAGTTCATTAATATATCTGTATTAAGGTCTAAGAAAATTATATAGCTAAAAATGTTTTTCTTTCCCATTTGCACAATAATTTGTAACAGATGCATTTACGGACATCACAAATAATTCGTCGCTTTATCTCTCATAAACGAGGAACGATTAGTACGATAACTTTAGCCCTCAGTTGTTATTTTCGCGGCATGTTTGATTCCCTTGTACAGTAAATGCATTTATTCAATGGCATTTAAATTTTAAAAAAAGTAAGGGCATTCTTAATATATTTGTAAAATTGTTGAACGATTCAATTTCTTGTTACTGCAGAAAAGGATTGTATTCCCAATACAAATTTTAAATATTTTGACAGACATCCACTTAAACGCTGCGAAAGCCTAAGAGCACACTTATTTAACCTTTTAACTGAGTAGAACGGAATTATTCGAGTAAGAGAATGCCTTAAAATCAGCTAGAACGAATATATTCGTGTCTAAGCAGTGGGCCAACCGAGGCTGAAACAATTAAACCTGTCCACTAGAAAGAATTGCTTCCATCTTAGCTTTGTTATTGGACATTATCATATAGGCGATGTTTGACTTTTATCCTTTCTGACTGACTACTTGCTAAAAGGGCTACAATAATGGTGACAAACCTAGCTGAAGGGACAAAGAGATTTGAGTCACTTATCTCTATTCAGTGGCATTTCATCCGTTTTAGAAGGACTATTTCTCTTTTAATACCTTGTCTAACTCATGACCAGTACTTCTGACATATTATAGTCCTTTTGGCACGAGAGAATAATGATTGGTCTTTTTCTTCTGTCAGAAGATGTAGGCCGATGGTCACTGAACAAAGAATAAACTCATTGGAGGGAATGCTTTTTACCAGACATGTTTATGATCCGCACTCAACAGGTGAGAAGTTATAAATAATGGATTAGCCGTAGCTTTGGTAAAACCTAGACGCGTATGATAATTTCTCTACGGGGAGAGCTGAAAGTTTCCGGCGCTCTCTAATTCCGATATATCTGCTGCTTAAATAGTAAATATAATAACTTACACGCATCTCGTATCGGAATACAGCGAACGGGAAGCGCAGATTCTGGAAGCGAACTAAAATTTGAAGGCCTGCATCTGATGATCTCAAGGCGTGTTCATTAACTTATGTTTGTCGTAGCTTAGCAACATTACGTATCAAAAAGCTCTAAACAGTTAACGTCTCTTAAACTACGTTTGCTCTATTAAGATTATGTTTTGAAGGTTTCTTTTATTCTTGATGTCAAATATTCTTTCTGAATTGAATTTCTCAATCCGTACACCGTTTTCGTACACTTGTTTCCTTGCATTGTTGCCAGGTTTAGAAATACCAGCAGCAATACATACGAAACAGCAAAACTAAGTGTTCACTGTACTCCTGCAGAAAACCAACCTAAAGGTGATATAAGGTTTGGCAAGTATGTTCAATAGATATGTTTTTTTTTTTAGTATAACGGTTTGTAGTGAGCACTTCGAATATTACTATTATGGTGAGAAGGAGATGTCGTTCTACCTGAGCTGAGAAATAAATATGGCAACCATTACATATGTTACATATTATTCTGCTCTTTATATAAGGAATTTTATCAGGAATATACGGGAAGAAATATTTTTTATTGTTTAACATCTGACAACCCATACAGGAGGAAAATGCATTGAATAAATTAAACGGGCATCGGACTACAACATTTTCTGGATCCACATTGCAAATCTGAACACGTAAATACCTGTACTGAATTATTTATTTTATATCTATTTTTCGAATGTAAAAATATCATTTGACATGAAATATAACGTACAACGATAACGGCTTAGTTATCGTTGTAGAGCTAAGCTCTATATTTTTACCATTCAGATTTGAAAGGTATAAAAAGTATAACGGCAATGGATTAGCTTATTTTTTCGTTTGTGGTTCAAAACGCTCCAGGTTTTCCTCATCTCTTTGCTGAAAGACCTGATTTGTTGAAGAATCCAATTGTAGAGTTGACTTTTCTTAGTGTTTCGACCGAAGCAGGTTGGTCTTGCTATGACATGGGGAAGAGCAATTAAAAAAAAAACTTGCAAATATTCGATACAGATATCACTGATGGCTGTGTCACACAAGCAACGATTGGTATAATAGGAACAGTGATTTTAAAATATCATAATGCAAAATTACCTAATTACGAGGACAAGGAAATCTTCCAGCCGTTTAGGAAATAACTGTAATTTGAAACGTTAATCACCAAAATGTAAATAACACCTACTGATGTTGATGACTAACGATCGTTTTTCAACACGATATCACAATTTAGCCTTTATTTTGCTGGTGCTTTATATATCAGCACTAAGCCAGTATTTTAAACTTTTACACAAAAAAAATATCACTCGCTTAAAGAGTAAACTCACTGATATTTGATAGTTTCACATAAGTACATTTTCCCTAGCAAAAAGGAAAACCACGTTTCTCTCAAGGAATCATAAAATGAACTGTGCATTGGTACTCGTAGTTAGGTTACAATCCGACATTTATTCATTTATCTATCTATGTATTTATTTAATTATTGAAAATTTCCTTGAAACAACATTCACGCGTTTTTGGGTGTCTTATTCATTTGCTAAAATATTATAAGGTAACCAAAATTCAAGTCCGAAGGCATTCGCAAGGAAGAAAAAGAAAATACATAGAGTAGACAGAGACGTTCGACATGCAAAGAATCATGATGTGCTCTTCAGAGAGAGTTAGGAGGGTAATGGTATGTGTATGTCGCTTGCGGGAAAATGGGAGATAGCAGTTCCTGAAAATGTGTCCATTACATCTTTCATCCTACAACTGAGCATTTCATTAGATGAATTGGCACTGCTTGTACTTGATGAGTGGAATCAAACAGCGGTATGTCTCACGTGTCTGTCAAGTAGAAGATCATAGGGTTTTCATCATCATCATCATCATTGTCAACCATTATCAATCCACTGCTGGACGAAGGTCTCCCCAAGTTTCCTCCACAACGGTCTGTCTTGTGCCAGTCTCCTCCATGTCACCCCTGCATACTTTCGAATTTCATCCACCCATCTCCCATGTGGTCTTCTTCTGGGTCTTTTCCTGTCCCTTGGAATCCAATCTAAAATTTCGGTTGTCCATCGATGATCTGTCCTTCTGGCAGTATGTCCAGCCCATTGCCATTTCAAGGATTTAACTCTGATCATGATGTCTTCCACTCTTGTCATTTTTCGGATCCACGAGTTCCTCTTCTTATCTCTCCTGGTTACACCAAGCATGCACCTCTCCATGCTTCTTTGAGTTGTCTGCAGCCTTTGTATGTCTCTTTTAGTTAAGGTCCACGTCTCTGCACCATACGTAAGCACTGGAAGGATGCATTGATCAAGCACTTTTCTTTTAAGACATAATGGCATATTGCTCTTGAAAATTATGCTGTTTCTTCCAAAAGCTCTCCAGGCAAGTTTTGTACGCCGATTAATTTCTTCACCAATGTGACCCTCACTTGATATCTGCTGTCCAAGATAAACGTACGTGTCTGTTATCTCCAGCTTTTCTCCATCAATCGATAAATCTTCATTTCTTGTAAAAGCATTGAACATCACTTTTGTCTTCTGAAAGTTCATTTTTAATCCCACTTCTTTACTCTTGTCAGCAAGTTCCTGGATCATACTCTGCAGCTCTGATGGGGTAGTTGCAAATATGACTACGTCATCAGCAAAACGAAGGTGGGTTAGATAATCTCCATTAATCTTTATCCCCTTGTTTTCCCAGCTCAGCGACTGAAAAACACCCTCCAATGTGGCATTAAAGAGCTTCGGAGATATGGTGTCACCTTGTCTCACTCCCTTTCCAATTTTTACGTGTGTTGTATTTTCAAACAGCCTAATCTTTGCACTTGCATTTTCATAGATGTTATTAATAATATTAATGTATGCATCTTCAATACCGCAGGTTTTCAGAGCCATTGTAACTGCTGATGGTTTCACCGAATCAAAGGCTTTTTCATAATCGATAAAAGCCATGCACAATGGAAGTTCATATTCCCTCGCTCTTTCAATTAGTTCTCTCAGCACGTGGATATGATCTATTGTGCTGTAGCCACTCCTGAATCCAGCTTGTTCTCTCGGTTGAGCCATGTCCAGTGTTACCTTCAAGCGGTGTGAAAGAACTTTAGTGAAGATTTTATAAACCACTGATAGGAGGCTGATAGGTCTGTAGTTCCTGAGATCCTCAATGTCACCTTTTTTATGTAACAAGATCATTGTAGCGTTGTTCCAATCCTCAGGAATTTTCCCTTCATTAAGGCATCGAGTGAAAATTTGGGCGAGTACTGTTTCGATTTCTCCACTTGCTTCTTGTATGATGTCTACAGTAATTCCATCTTCTCCTGGAGCTTTTCCTCGCTACATGTTCTTGATTGCATGTGCAACTTCTGCTGGAAGGACTGGAGGAACTCTGGTACTGGTATCTTTCATGATGTCTGGAGTGCATATATCATCCCTTTCATATAATTTGGAGTAGAAATCTTTCACTCTTGTCAAAATTTCGCCTCTATTTCTTGTTACAGAACCATCTTCTTTTCTCAGTGCCATAATCTGTTTTCTTCCCTTACTGAGATGTCCCTTTGCTATCTTTAGGCTTTGGTTGTTTTCAATTGCTTTCCTCACTAGTTCACAATTGAATTTCCTTACGTCTTCAGTGATACTTTTTCTTACTGTCTTGCATAGCTCTATATATTCCACTTTGGAAGTCACATCTTCTTTAGTTGTCCTCATCTCTCTTCTTTTTTGCATCAACATTTTGGTTTTTCCTGATAATTGTTGATGCAAAAAAGAAGAGAGATGAGGACAACTAAAGAAGATGTGACTTCCAAAGTGGAATATATAGAGCTATGCAAGACAGTAAGAAAAAGTATCACTGAAGACGTAAGGAAATTCAACTGTGAACTAGGGTTTTAGATTTGGCAAAATGTCTAAGAGACAGTCTTATTCATAAATGACAAATAACGGATAATTATACACCATAAAAGTGTGCAAAACGTGTCCCAGTATGCACAATATACAAACCCTCTTGTTTGGCCGTTACCACACTGTTTAAACTTAAATGAACATTTGTGAAGGTCTTCGAATGTACTGTTATATACCTAAAAATTAAACGTTGAAGAAATGAACGGAATACAAGAACTTTGCCTTAGATGCACGATTAGAACTTGCAGGAGAAAATAAAGTGTTTATTAAAAGTTAAAAAAGTTAAAAACACCATGAGATCTTTCGTGGCAGCTACAGCCACATCTTCAGATGGAATGACCCAAGTGCTCGGAACCCGACAGTTAAATACAGGAGCAAAAAAACCGGTCGTTGCCACTAAATCCGAAGAAATACCCGATAACAGAGGGAAAACACAATCATATTAAGGCTACATATATACATAACTTAAAGTTCATTCCATTCTCTAAAATGAATAATCTTTTGTAAATGTTCGTTTATATTTGGCGGATAGATAGTTAAATAGCAGACGTTCTAGGGGATCTTCTCTCCGTTACTGCAGATGTGATTTACTTGTCAAGGCAAATACTATTTTTTCTCTCATGTCAGTGTCACTTAATTTTATAAGTATTCTCTACAATTTAAAATAGTATAACTATACTAGTAGACCGAAGATTGGAAATCAGAGGTGTAGATTGTAAAACAAAGTTTACAAACTTCCGCACATCAACCCCATGGCTTTTTCAAGGAAGGTAGACAGCTAAGTGCAAACTGGATAATAGAACACTTCAGCAATTTGAGCGCGGCGACTTGACTGGACAATAAATGAATAGGCGCACATGAAAATACATTACATAAAAATTACATCACGTTACATAAAAATACATTTTACACATTGAATTGTTATATTACAGTATGTAAAATTATAAAAATATTGGTCCTGTACTTGGAATTATTGCTGTTGAGGAAATTGAACTGCTGTAGGCATTTATACATATAGTACGTTCAGTAGACGCAACCCACAAAAAGTCATATGTCTTTTGGAGCAAAATGATGTGCAATGTTTTTATGCTTCTTAGATGCATTTTAGTGTTTTCTAACACCAGTACGAATATTACGAAGAGCCACAATTTTACTGTATTGCGAAGTGCCACAATTTTACTGTGTTACGAAGTGCCGCAATATTACAGTTTTTTCTGAATATTACGTGTTACAAAAATAATTTTGAAATGTAACATGGTCAAATGTAACCCCATAATGAAATAAATGTAATGAAAAATCCCTTTTTTTTACATAGTGCATATACAGTTAATAAAAGAGTGAGCTTGTATAACTGATGATTATTAAATCCCTTATTTTATCATTTTAGCTGTCTATACGCACCGTAGAGTTGTAGTTGCATTGGTTTCCGTAGTATCAAAGCATCTTCTTGCCTGGATGTGACGTCACCTGCAGCGCTCCTAGTGACTTACGGCGGCCAGTGCTGTGTGGATATAAGATCGATGGTTCCAATCATTGATACACTCACGGACAAGCGTTACGCGGTCTGGAGGAGCTGCTGTCACCGACTGCGATGTTGTTACTGATACTTTTCACTGATACTTCTCTAGTGCCGTCCCAGTTGTCACTGATACTTAAAAGTCACCGTCAAATCCATCTCTACAGACTACAGTGTAATGAAGCTGTGCTCAGCAAAGATAAGTTGATAAGTTGTTCACGGGTAGTTGATGATGGAGCGCAAAGCCCGCAGTCAAACTCAAAGCTCGGTTCACACGTATTAGTAATACCGCAGCGCAAAGAAAAATAAGCAGGGCATGGGAAATATTGGATGGGATAATCTAGTTTGCTGTACTCAAGAATTATACTTCATTTCTAAATTAACATGCTTGCAGCGTGCAAGAAACTACGTTGAGATGTTCACCCTGCACAAGCTGTTAGAGATCTTGGGAATCGGAATATCACAAAAATGTCCAGTTATTAAAACAGTCTTTCGCCAGACTTTTAAGATTCCATCTCTCTGAATTCTGACGAATATTACCTCTATTAAGTAAAAAACATATAAAGTTTTTTAATCAAGATTTATGTAATTTATTTTTCAATAAAATCAGTAAACATTAATAAAATAATTTTAAGTTATGCTATAAAAAGTGCTTTAAAACTTCTATATCATTCCTTTAAAGTTTCAATAGCATGAGCATAATATAGGAAATATTAAGTGCTGAGATTCTTCCTTACTCATTGCAGATTTCATGTGGTCAGCTGTGTGTGTTTACAGGACAGGAAAGAAATAATTCAAATAGGTTATTATCATCGATCAAACCTATTTCATCACTAAAGGTAACCACGTCTGAAATTCATAAGGTATCACAATATGATAAATATTCTATTTCATACACCGAAGAAAGGAAGTTTATATGAGTAATATGAACGACGTCTTTCTTCTACAGAAATGACCTGAGTAAAACATATTGTGGGATTAATACTCGGTTACACCACCATACACTGAAAACTCTTCCCACGGTGAAAATCAATGTCTTATAAACAGAAAAGCAGCAGGTAGATACGATGTCATGTACAGTATAGAGACACAGTCTTAAGGGTAAAAAACATTTTACAACAGGTAAATATGTATACATGTTTCGTAAGCAAAGTCACGTCCGCGAACGCCACCAAGATTATTTGTAAGAGTGTAACATGAAAGTTTCATTCATAATAAGGAATACAATCACGTCGGATGTACAGAAAACTCTCACACCAATGGTAATACTGATCACTACGTCTTTGGTGAAATCTGGAGCCAAAGAATTGGTTCTTCGATTTCTGCGTTTCGCACTTCGGGAAGAGAGCTGACGAGCTACTACTTGTCGTTACCTAACATCCCAGAGAAGCTCTATAGAGCTTACGTCTCTAAATCTTTCTGGCCAGTTCACACGCCGAATGTACTCGTTCAGCAGGAAGTCTTCGACTAGCTGAGCCCTATGCGGGTGAATATTATAATCCGTTAAAGGGAACTGGGGGACAGTAGCTCACCTAAAGAGCCTGTAATAGGTGTATACAACTCGTTCCCACAGCGCTCAGCATTCGCATTGCCCCCTTCAAACAAGTGAAGTAGTGTACGACTGTTGAACCCACCGGTTATATAGGTCCCATGATATTGTGAGGGTAAAGTAATATAATAATCGTCAGGTACAGTCGTAGAACTTGTACGACCTTGGTCTGTCTTTCGCGACACCCGACGGGTGTTATTGAATCGCTGCTATAACCGTAAAACAACTATATGCTCAATATTCAAGTCCTTTGCGGACAGGGTCTGACACTGCCCCGTGCAACATAGGATACATTTGTTTGAGACAGAAATCAATCACAGCCTCCGGAATGCTTCTTACACGCGCTTTCAACGAGAAATGTCACAGATGTTCCTCGCTGACTTTAGGTACATAGCATAACTCAATTTACATATTAGACAGCATTTTATTCACTACAATGCAAGTTTATTTGCTGTTGTTTTTTTCTTTTTTGGGGGTGGTATTTGTTTATCCTATTCATATTCATATCATCATCATCATCATTGTCAACCATTATCAATCCACTGCTGGACGAAGGTCTTTCCAAGTTTCCTCCATAACGGTCTGTCTTGTGCCAGTCTCCTCCATGCCACTCCCGCATACTTTCGAATTTCATCCACCCATCTTCCATGTGGTCTTCTTCTGGGTATTTTCCTGTCCCTTGGAATCCAATCTAAAATTTCGGCTGTCCATCGATGGTCTGTTCTTCTGGCAGTATGTCCAGCCCATTGCCATTTCAGGGATTTAACTCTGATCATGATGTCTTCCACTCTTGTCATTTTTCGGATCCACGTGTTCCTCTTCTTATCTCTCCTGGTTACACCAAGCATGCACCTCTCCATGCTGCTTTGAGTTGTCTGCACCCTTTGTATGTCTCTTTTAGCTAAGATCCACGTCTCTGCACCATACGTAAGCACTGGAAGGATGCATTGATCAAACACTTTTCTTTTAAGACATAATGGCGTATTGCTCTTGAAAACTATGCTGTTTCTTCCAAAAGCTCTCCAGGCAAGTTTTGTACGCCAATTAATTTCTTCACCAATGTGACCCTCACTTGATATCTGCTGTCCAAATAAACGTACGTGTCTGTTATCTCCAGCTTTTCTCCATCAATCGATAAATCTTCATTTCTTGTAAAAGCATTGCACATCACTTTGGTCTTCTGAAAGTTCATTTTTAATCCCATTTCTTTACTCTTGTCAGCAAGTTCCTGGATCATACTCTGTAGCTCTGATGGGGTAGTTGCAAAAATGACTATGTCATCAGCAAAACGAAGGTGGGTTAGATAATCTCCATTAATCTTTATCCCTCTGTTTTCCCAGTTCAGTGATTGAAAGACATTTTCCAATGTGGCATTAAAGAGCTTCGGAGATATGGTGTCACCTTGTCTCACTCCTTTTCCAATTTTTATGTGTGTTGCATTTTCAAACAGCCGAATCTTTGCACTTGCATTTTCATAGATGTTATTAATAATATTAATGTATGCATCTTCAATACCGCAGGATTTCAGAGCCATTGCAACTGCTGATGGTTTCACCGAATCAAAGGCTTTTTCATAATCGATAAAAGCCATGCACAATGGAATCTCATATTCCCTCGCTCTTTCAATTAGTTTTCTCAGTACGTGGATATGATCTATTGTGCTGTAGCCACTCCTGAATCCAGCTTGTTCTCTCGGTTGAGCCATGTCCAGTGTCACCTGCAAGCGGTGTGAAAGAACTTTAGTGAAGATTTTATAAACCACTGATAGGAGGCTGATAGGTCTGTAGTTCCCGAGATATTCAATGTCACCTTTTTTATGTAGCAAGATCATTGTAGCGTTGTTCCAATCCTCAGGAATTTTCCCTTCATTAAGGCATCGAGTGAAAATTTGGGCGAGTACTGTTTTAATTTCTCCACTTGCTTCTTGTATGATGTCTACAGTAATTCCATCTTCTCCTGGAGCTTTTCCCCGCTTCATGTTCTTGATTGCATGTGCAACTTCTGCTGGAAGGACTGGAAGAACTCTGGTACTGGTACCTTTCATGATGTCTGGAGTACATGTATCATCCCTTTCATATAATTTGGAGTAGAAATCTTTCACTCTTGTCAAAATTTCGCCTCTATTTCTTGTTACAGAACTATCTTCTTTTCTCAGTGCCATAATCTGTTTTTTCCCCTTACTGAGATGTCCCTTTGCTATCTTTAGGCTTTGGTTGTTTTCAATTGCTTTCCTTACTAGTTCACAGTTGAATTTCCTTACGTCTTCAGTGATACTTTTTCGTACTGTCTTGCATAGCTCTATATATTCCACTTTGGAAGTCACATCTTCTTTAGTTGTATTCATCACTCTTCTTTTTTGCATCAACATTTTGGTTTTTTCTGATAATTTGTTCACATGCAATTTGTTCTTAGACCCAGCTAATTTTGTTGCTGTTTCCATAAGAGCTTTGGTTACTTTTCTGTAAACTTCAGAAATATTAACTTCTTCCGATGTTAGGCCTTCTAAAGCAGAGAATCTGTTCTTCAGTTCCAATTTGAAGGTATTATGGTGTTTTTTAAGGTTGGTTATGTCAATACATTTTGTTTGTCTTATGAGCTTGCTACGTTCGAGTTTAGTGTTGAGGTGCATCTTACATCTCACCAATCTATGGTCACTGCCTGTGTTGAACTTGTTTAGCACACTGCAGTCTTCTATGACGAATTTTTTGTTACACAAAATAAAATCAATTTCACTTGTCGTCCCATTTGGATGTCTCCATGTCCATTTCCTGTGTGGCCTTTTCTTGTAAAAGGAGTTCAAGATGAAAAACCCTTCTGCCTCTGCAAACTCTACGAGAGTATTTCCACGCTGGTTTCTGTTGCCGTGACCGAATTTACCTACTGAAGTTTCATTCTGTTGCCGTTGCCCTATTTTTGCATTGAAATCTCCCATAATTATCTTCAAGTGCTGCTTACCTTTATTATTTAGATCACGAATTTTCTCATAAAATTCTTCAATTTCTTCTTCAGCATGACTTGTGGTGGGTGCATAAGCTTGAATAATCTGAGCCTGGTATCTTCTTGAGAGTTGGATAACGAGTCGTGCAGCTCTGTCAGAGGAACTTTCAACTTCTACAACTTTATCCTTCAGTTTCTTGTTTATTATAAATCCAACACCACTAGTTCTGCCAGTATCTGTCCCACGATAGTAGAAGAGATGTCCACTTTTCAGTTCAATGAGATCTTCTCCTTTTCTCCTTACCTCACTTAGCCCGACGATGTCCCACTTGATCCTTTGTAGTTCCTCTTCCAATTCAAGAAGCCTTGAATCAGAAGATAGGGAGCGTCCGTTGTACGTAGCCAAGGTCAGCATCAGATGGCAGCCTAGTCCGGTCCTCCGGGGATTCTTAGCACACTGTGCCTTCATGTCGCACTGGCCGCTGCCTTGGCCAGGTACATTCCAGCTGCCGGAGACTGAGGGCCAAGATTTAAGTTGTGGAGTCATTTCGGAGGGGTTTGGCCATAACTCACCACGCTGGCCAAGCGGGTTGGTGAGTGTGGGATAGCATTTCCTCTAATCCCGATGGTATAGTTATACCGCTATTGGCGGTCGTCAGAGCCCCTTTAGTGGGAACAGGATGTACCACGAGAAGGCGGGGTTGACATTTGTCAAGGAGAGGCTGTGATGTTACGCATCACCTGACCTTACATCCCTCATATTCATATATGCCCCGTGAACTCGTAACATTTCATGGCCGCTTTGGATAACTTGCCTGCTATTGCATTTCTGAATTTTATTTTCAATCATTCTACTTGGATTACCCAGAGCACATAGTTAAACAGTAAACCTACGGTTCTATGCGTTTAACGAAGATCTACAGGAAGCGTAAGTGCCTCCGCACGTAAAAAAAATTGCGGTATTCTACCTTTCATGCGAAACATACACTGTATTTTTGCTTTTATTAATGAAAGCCTCTCTGCGTTAAATGCATGGGATATAAGTACATTGACGAATTTCTTTCTTTATATTCATCAATCAAATCTGAAAATAACAGCTGGAACTAAAGAACGCGAAGTTCCACTGAACAAAGAATACGAGCAGAATAAGGGATTTACTTTCGCATATTGATACTAAATTCTGGAACGAAATATCATTCCAATATATTTTAGACCCAAGGGCGTACAAAAGATGCAAGCACAAATGATGCAATTACAAATATAAAGTGTTTTTTTTTTGCTTTTTTTTAAATTCTAAATAGAGTTAGTGAGTCCTTACTTTAAATAGGAGAATAATGTGTCGTGCAGTGCCAAAAATGCATAACTGAATACTGAGAAGAAATATTCCAATGCCAATGACTGTCTCTCGACATGTTTCCTGGCGGCATCAAACCCTATCGGCACAATTGTATTTGTCCAATATCCATGAAATCCACTCTGACGCACGAATGATGAAGCTGATAGTAAGAAAGTTATTTTTCTTATGGTTTCTCTCACTTTCCTGAAAGAGTTCTAAACGCCCGCACTCATGCCATGGTATATTTATTAAAATCCAGAATTCTCCATCGGTACTGGAAATATTGTTGTGGTCACCTGATATAGTACGTTCCTTTTCAAGCTCAATGTTACTTCTTCCTTCTCGAAAAGCATCAAACTATCTAGTAATGTGAAAATCCTCCTAATACGTGGCGACAGTAAATAAATAAATACATCGCTCTTTCCACGTTCTAGAAACACACAGCAAACGAAAAACTCTTTTTCAGCAGCCGCTGTGGAAATGAACCACATTGTTGGCCACCGTGGTGTGAATGTAACGCACTCGGCTAGATATCGAGAGTTCTGTGGTTTCTTTCCACAGCGGAGGCTGAATAACAATTTTTCGGTTGCTGTGTGTTTCTAGAACGTGGAAAGAGCGATGTATTTATTTTTTATCTATCTAGCTATAGTACAGTGTGAATGCAAATCATCACATCACCCTCGCGTGCACTTATGGGGTAAGTACTAACGTTCGTTTTGTCCTTGCTAAACTGACATTTTGGTAAAAGGTATTTTCTTGTGGAGTGAAAGCATTGCTTAAGGTACAAATATAAAACCGTTCAACGTTTCGATGTTCGCCACATTTCATCCAGTAATTTCGGTGCAATTAAATATACCACTGGCTACGCGGAACTCAGAATCAGCACAGTATTTCGATGCCACAGCTGTTTTTTATCTACTATATATCTACAAATGTTTGGGAAACATCTGGTTGGCAGTCGACACTCATTAGCCAAACTAACAAGAAATGCAGCGATATAAGGTGAATTTTTTTCTGTAACAAATACACTCACGGACAATTAAATTTGCGCACCGAAAAGGAAGCATCGGATTGAAGTGAAATTATATGGACGTAATGATACAGATGAATGATACACATGATGGCAAAAACAGAGCTGCAGGACAACAACAGAAGAATCTGTGGCACACCGTCCGGTCATCTTCAAAAGCGCGTCGCACCCCCTCGTGAGGCGATACATACTGCAATACGGTCAGCCATGGAGGTGAACAGACGCCTGATGTTGTCCTGCGGCAGAATGGCCCACTCGTGTTGGACAGTGTGCTCCAAATCCTGGGTAGTGTGGCACGGTGGCAGCTGGCGTTTCAACTGGTCCCACACATGCTCGATAGGGGACATGTCCGGGGAGAGGGAAGGCAATGGAAGTGTCTGGACAAGACGTGGGCAGTCCTGGGGTCAACACGAGTCGTTTGCGGGCAGGTATTACCCTGCTTGTATAGCGCACGTGAAATCCCGGCCAGGAATGGGGAGCACATGGGGTTCTATTATCTCATCGATATACCGCTGGCCCGTCAATTATCTACGTACCACTACTAGAGCTGATCGGCTATTGTAGGCAATGGCTCCCCAGACCATTATGCCTGCTGTTACGGAGGTGTAGGCGCTCGATAGCGAGGTCGGGATGGTGCCGTTGACCAGTGACTTCCACAACTGGTCACGATGATCATCTGTTCCCCAAAATAAGCGGCACTCATCGCTAAACACCACACGTCGCCAGTCTGTATTAATTATTCTAATTATTTGTTCAGTTGCTGCTAACCATCTTTGGTGAATCCCCAGTATTGTGCGGGGCTCCAAGAAGCAATCTGCCAAATGGCTTGGCTGTTAGTCGTATGTGAGTCTCGAGGAATTCGAGGCCGCTGTGGTGCAGTGGAAGCATGTCCGGCGCCTAACTGAAAAACTCTGGGTTCGATTTCCGGTGGCGGCCAATGAAAATTTTTCCATGACTCACTTATAAACGTGGAAACAGCGATGAATTCAGTTTGACATACAATTCATGATATTCTGCAGGGTCTCTCAATAAAAGAGAGGGAAACCTGTTGAAATAACACATATAGTGGGCACCTTAAATTTAAAAATTGTTCATACTAACGAATTTATAACAGTTACCCTGAGGCACAACATTATTTAAAGCGCATTTGAAGCAATAGAAATTCTGGCATTTATATAAAAAATAGGAGGAGCGTTTATCGTGTGATCCTTCTTTTCATGTTTTCTAATACCTTTAAGGTCTTGGTTGGAAAATCTATAAATCATGGCAAACGCAAATTAAACATGAATAAAAAGCTGACAGCCCACTGAAGAAGGGGTGCCTGTAAAGTACATCAATATGTCAAGAAAGAGAAAATATGTAATAGTTATAGGAAAGAGAAATATAACTGGATAACATTAGGTTCAAAATCTTTGAACGGAACAATTCCTTAAAACAAAATTCCTGTTTTCTCCTAGTAAAGCAGATTTCTGTTAGACACAGGGTATGAAGGTGAAACTGTAAAAAAGTTCGACCTTCGTTTACCTAAACCTTTACGCTTACTTCTCAAAAATCTGGTCAGAAAATGGAAATTCGATTTTTAATATAGTTTGAAATTTAATAAAAGAATTGCCGTAAATTCTCTGATTTACTGATGTCAACGAGTCACCCAATTGGAATTTGTTTGCAGTTGGTGTTTAATGAAATGATTTAGACGAATTTTTTTACAGCAAATCATTTAAATGTGAAATCACTATATTGTCACTCTCGGGATATAAGATCTAGACAGATCTGAACCATGCTGATAGATAAATGAGAAAAAGAATAAGAGAATGAAGGTAGCTAAAGACAGGAAGAAATGAAAAAGGCTGTTTTGTGTTATGCACACATTTTGCTTACTGTTAGAACACTTTGCTTTGCGGAAAGTTTGGTCTCTGACCCCTTTCCACCATTAAACAGGGTCCATGTTCGTTTCGGGGATTTCAGAATATTCGCATTTTACTCATCGGTGTTTGTTTACAACGACATTTGGAAATAAAAAACGTCCTGTTTGCCTTTGGACTACGACCGTCTCTCATGGCATAAGTACATGTATGCTGCATTTGAAAATTCTTTACTTCCGACATAATATTTGAGTTTCGTCGACAAGAATTAAAAAAAACATCTCTAAAACTTGTTGTTTATTAGCAACTTACACATTATGTACCTCATGTAAGTATCTAACAAGCAGTATGTAACCTTGTCGCCTTATCGTACACGTGGCTCTGAGATTTCTGTTTATATTAGCAGTAAAATGAAACTATGAAAAATATTTCGGATAAATATAAATTTTTTACCAGGTAATTTACTGGATGCTATAATGTTTTCTTTAGTAACTTGCTCAGCGTTACACGATATTATAATATCCGAAGAACATGACTTCAAACAGTTAAATAGTGAACATAATCGGATTAAGAAACATATTTCTGAAATTTTCAAACGGAAGGAAAAAACACAAAAAGTTGAAAACGAACAAAACGAAAACCGATTGAAACAAAAGAAAAAGAGACATGAGTAATCAACCAAGGTCACAAGCTTACAGCAAAAATGTCGATAGCACGTATGTTCAGCGCAAAAGAACAAACAGTTATCAAGCAACCCCATCCAAAGAAAGAGTGTCTTTCAGTAGCTAACAGATTTTGCCTGATGGAATCATAATATGCAAACATTGTATTTCTCCAACAACGGGTGCTTCTGTGATTTGGTTTGGTGCACTTACTAGTTTCGAATGGAAAAATCAGCCTCTAAAAGGCATCCGAAGCGAATTTGGCACAACCAAGAAGGAATTTTTTCCGGAAAACCCGGCCTTCAGTTACCGTCAGAGAATCAGCATCAGTGTAAAATATACTGCTGGCCACCCAAAATGCAACACCAAGAAGGGAGCATCCGATTGGCCTGAAATTCACAGCATGCGTCGCCCACGAGAGAATATGCAAACGATTAGCATTACAGGGCATATGCAAATCATGTGCACCCGGCACGCTACCGAGAAGCACTATAAGAAGGGTGCACAGAAGGCGGGGTGTAAGTAGTGGAAGTGTGTTGTGCTTCCGGACATGTGCGTGGGAAGCTTCCTGGTGTCCCGTTGCAGAATACGGCAGTCATCCGAGCACGTTTCAGAGTTCGACAGAGAAGGAATTGTGGCTTATCGCGACAGCGGTTTATCGTACCGAGACATCGGCACCCGTGTGAGACGACATCCAGCCAAAGTGAGGTGAGTATGAATTCGGAGGGTGCAGGAGGGACGGACGGACCCACGTGAGCAACTGCCGCAACGGCGGCACACCACCGGGCGAGAAGACCGGCATGTTGTGCGGCGGGCATTGACGGCTCGCACTGCCACATCATAAACGTCAGCGCAGGAATTAGGGTGTGTTGCGTAACAACCTGTGTCAGCAAGTACCGTTCGATGTCGTCTGCAGGAGCGGGGACTTGTCACACGGCGGCCATTGCTACGATTACCATTGACGTTGCACCACCGGTGAGTGGGGCGGCAGTGGGCCGTTGAACGCAGCACCTGGACTACGGATAGGCACGACATTGTCTTCCCCGACAAATCCCGCTTCTACCTGCAGCACCACGATATTCGGATCCGCGTGTGGGAGCACCGTGGCGAGAGACTGTATGACGCCTGCATTTTGCATCGCCCTACCGGTCCGTCGCCTGGCGTTATGGTTTGGGGCGCAATTGGATATGATACCCGCACTCCTCTGATACGCCTCGCCGGTACACTCAACAGCCACAGCTACATCTCCGACGTTTTGGAGCCTGCAGTCCTACATACTGGCAGGACCTGCCAGTGGCCACGTTTCAACAGACAATGCGCACCCGCACGTGTAACGCATCGTGTAACAATTCTTCACGGCCCGCCATTAGTCATTGCTGCCGTGACCCGCCTCTTCTCCCGATATGTCGCCCATCGAACACGTTTGGTCGCTGATTGTCAACCGAGTGGGACGGCAAACCCCACCCGTGTCAACGCCTGATGAACTGTGGCAATGTGTGCAAGCAGCCTAAACCGACATACCCCAAGCCCACATCCAAAGCTTCTTTCGTTCGATGCCGCGGCGTGTAACGGCCGTTATTGCCAGCCATGAGGGCCTCACAAACTATTCATGTCTGCGTGTTTCGCAAGTCGCACGGGCCTGTAAGCTCAATCGTTTCATCTTTGTATCTGTTGTTATGTGTCCAGTAAATCTGGCTTTGCTATCTCGTTTCTTTCTTGGTGCTGCATTTTGGGTGGCCAGCAGTGTATATTCGGTAAATTAAGTGAATTCAGCATTATCTCATTTTTGATAATAAGTTTTATAGCAATGCTATTTAATAGTTAGAAAAAGATACATTCAATCACTCTACTGAATCGTCCTACTAAGAAAGACCAAAAGAAAGAATATATTCTGAAATTTTCTGACGTGACATTATGTGACAGTTACATTTCCTTTTACTTACAGACGTGAATGATATTTTAACAGCTCATCTGCTATTCTTTTCCTGTAAAAATGAATGTCTCGTAGCAGTTTAATATTCACCAACAAACGCGACTCTCAAATTATGGACACAGTGTGATAGTTTCCAATGCGTGTGGGAAACGTCTCTCATACACGCCAATGCTATACACTGAGTGGCGACTTTATTATGACCACCTGACAGATCTAAGCATATGAGCTATGGCTGCATGGTGTTGCCACCAGAGGGCAAGGCTAAAATAAAAAGGGAAATCTCAGTGCTTGCGACAGTAGTAGAAGTAATTTTTGGGTGACGAGATGGGTAAAGAATGCAATTTGGCGGACTTTCAACGTGGGATGATTGTGGGAGCTCGGAGACATGGAACGAGTATCACCGAAACCGCCGCATTCGTGAAATGTTCCAGAGCAGCTGTTGTTAAAGTTTTTAAAGATTGGACTGTCAGCCAAAAAACTGGGTCTCTATGTGCAACGTGTGGTTGTCATCGAATAGTGAATGCTTGGGCGAAATGAAGAGTGTCCAGACTGGTAACAGACAATAGAAGGGCAACAGTGTAGCAAATTACAGACCATCTTAAACAAAGATCCTCTCAAATGATCTCTGCACGCATGTTTCTCCGTACACTGTATCGGATGGGATACGGCAGCCGAAAGTCTGTTCAAACACCTCTGCTGTCTGCAGTTAACATGAGAAAACGTATCCAGATCGCACAGGATTACAAGGATTGGACAGTCGGTAACTGGAAACGCATTATGTGATCTAATGAATCACGTTTTCAGTTGCACCATGCCGTTGGCCAAGTTAGAATTTTGCGGAAACAGCAGGAAAACATGGACCCCAAATGCATTGCTACAACCCTTCAAGCTGTTAGAGGCAACGTCATTGTTTGGGGAATGTTTTCCTGGCATGCTTTGGGCCTTTTAATTCGTGTTGATCAACATCTGACTGTCACATCATATCTAAACATCGTTGCGGACCAAGTGCATTCTGTCATGTGGATGGTTTATCCAAATGGTGATGGCTTCTTTCAACAAGATAATGCGTCCTGCCATAGTGCTTGTATTGTACAGGATTGGTTTCAGGAACATGCCGGTGAGTTTACCTTGCTTAGGTGGTCCCCACAATCTTCAGATCTCAACGCCATTGAGAATTTGTGGGATGCAGTTGAATGAGCCATCAGACAGCTGAATACACAACCCTGCAATCTCACACTCCTGGAAAGTGCTATTTATGCATCAAGCATGGTCTCAGATTCCACAAACCACCTATCAATATTTCGTGGAGTCTATGCCACGAAGAATCGACGCAGTATTAAAGGCAAAAGGTGGCGCAACGAAGTATTGACAGGTGGTCATAATAAAGTGGCCGCTCAGTGTATAAGACTCATATGTTTATTTATAGCTGGAAGTATCTCTATTTCCACCACACAAAACGAAAGTGCTTTCAGTCAGGGTTCAAAGGTAAAGTGCATAGGGTTCAACGGTAAAGCACATGTCTTTATATTGATTTTCCAGCAATATAATTAACGTATAAAATAAAATTATTTTTTCATTTTCTATGTGATATCTCTTTCTCTGAAATATTAACTTTCATCTAGATTTCTAAGATAACTGGGCATTTCTTAAAATTGTTAGTCGCATTTTATTTCACTCTTCCACTGTTTTCCATAGTCCTACTACTGCTTTAGTTCTTCGTTTAGAAAGCGGGTGGGAAACGTTTTAGCAGTCCAAATGCACAATAGTCCATTGGTGACTTTTCGGGGGACTTTGAAAGAATATGCGCAAAACGTATATACTTAATAACCCTTCCTTTTTTTCTCTTTTTCAAGAATGAGAGTGGTAGCTGGGGAGGTATGACTGGCAAACATATCCAAAAGGAATCTTTAAATGCTTTTTTAATAAAGGAACATTATTTTTTCTTTGAATATACGAGCAAATATATCGTCCTGGTAATACACTGCTGGACAATTGCTAAGGACGGATCATAAACGGCTATATAGCGCATAAAAACGTAAGTGTGGTTGGATGCCAAGTGAAATAAAATAATGTCAGAATGCCAGGACATTACAAGAAAGACAATTTATTGTGCTATGAAGTCCAGAAGGCTTTGGAACGTGTTCAAGGGACAAACAGGCCATTAGTTGCAGAATACGTAAACGTGAAAAAAATGCAATTACCGTCCGCAGGCGTTCCGGCGTAAGATGTCAATACGGGATATGGCCACCATGGAGGGCGATGCAAGATTCCACACGTCGTGTCATGCTTTGCACAACATTATCAAGCAGCTGTTGGGGTAATTTATTCCATTCCTCTGTCAGTGCACGGATGATGGTGTCCTTGTTTATTGGAGGGCATTGGCGACCAGCAAGACTCCTCTCCAAAGCATCCCACACATTTTCAATGGGATTCAGATCTGGAGAACGTGCTGGCCATACGAGGCGTTGAATATCCTCGCTCTCAAGACACTCCTGGACTGCGACTGTTCGATGACATGTTGCGTTGTCGTCCATGAAAATGAATCTATCACCGACAGCACCACGGGACATGCGAACATGAGGTAGCAGAACATCATTAATGTATCGTTGGCCAGTCATAGTCCCAGTTGGAAGCACATAGAGGGACGTACGGCCATTGATCGTGATGCCAGCTCATACCATGACACTACATGTCGGATATCGGTCCCTTTCCTGTATGTTTGCTGGACAATATGAAGTACCACTATCACGACAGATCAGTTGTCGTCGACAATCAGACGATAGACTTACCAGTCTAATTGCGATGTTGATGACACCATTGCAAATGGGCGGTACGGTGACGTCTGGACAATGGGATGCACACAACAGGACGGCGGGCGTATAGTCCTCCTTCATGCAAACGTCTGACGACAGTTTTTCGGGAGATCCGCTTGCCAGTAGCAGCCATAAACTGATTTTCTACCTCACTAGCTGTGCTGTACTGGTGTCTTTTTGTTGATAGCACTATGTACCGATCTTCTGCGGGTGCCGTACTGCGAACACGACCTCCCTCGTGACGTTTGCTACACTCTCCATTTGTTTAAAATGATTTCCAAAGCCTTGAAACAACACTGTGGCTGACGTCGAACTCCCTGGCAACATCTGTTATTTTTCGCCCTTCTTCAACCTTGCCAATAATACGGCCACGCGTAAAATCATCTAGGTGATGTCGGAAAGACATACTGAAAATTGCAAGTTCGTCAATTGATTGTTTCCCTTTCAACTTTGCGTTTGAACAACAACGGTCAATACGCGTCAAATCCTTTATATCTCTTATCAGCGCTATGACGTCACGAGCAAGTTCGGCAATCTAAAATTTGCATACGCACAACACGTCTTACTGTATCCCCCACTTATGCTAATTTCCACATTTTCCTGCCTTCCATTTTATGGTTGCTATCGTTGCTATTGTCATCCGTCCTTAGCAATTGTCCGGCAGTGTATGTAGAACTCATATTCATAACCTTTTCAAATGTCCCTAACGCCAGTTTCCTATTGTAGGAGAAAATACGATCGTGACTCCTTTACTGGAACATTCTTTGGATTCTAGTTTGTATGTCTTTTCTGCTCTTTTGCTATAATAAATGGGCCTTTATTTGTTATAGTCGTTTAGATAAATATTTGCTTCCTCAATAGTCACGATACACTGTTAAAAATTTCACAGTTAGTTTACGGGCAACGGCCGGCAACTGGTGGCCCGGCCGTTGCCCATAAAACTATGGCTTGGCCCGTTTTTGTGAAAGCCCATGAAATTACGGTCTGAACCCTAAATACTAAGCCCATAATCTGAAGAGCAACGCCCGTAAAAATACAACTTGACCGTATTCATTTACGCTGTAATTTTAAGGGCATTGCCCATAAAAATAAGTTTGACCGTATTGAGCTACGCCATAATTTGAAGGGCATTGCCCATAAAAAAATAAGTTTGACCGTATTGAGCTACGCCATAATTTGAAGGGCTATACCAGAAAAATAAGTTTGACCGTATTTACTTAAGCTGTAATTTGAAAGGCAATCCCTGTAAATATGAAGTTTGGCCATATTCAGTTAAGCCTCACGGCAAGTAGTCACCGACTTTTACATAAATGCATTTTTTGTGGAAGAGTGTGCAAGTAGTAAATGCATGTTTTTTGTGGAAGAGTGTGTGAGTGTGAAATTGTTGGATACTTACATTATAACTGAATCAATTCAGTTCTAAATGTGAGTAATGATATTTTCATATCTTAAAATCAGGTTTATTACAATATGATAAATAATGACATCAGTTACACACAGATTTGTTTAACATTAGGCTTTACGAACTCTGTACACACAGTTGGTTGAACAATACTTACGTTTCTTTTAGACATGTTTTAATTGGAGAATTATTTCTAAAGCACAGTTGGTTGAACAATACTTAGTTTTTTTGACATTTTAATTTGCACATACGTACTTATGTAGTATTTGCATGAATGAATACAAAGGGCAGTTATGTAGTAAAGATATGTACAGGCATATTCTTGTATTTATATGTTATGTCAATGACAAACAGAACTACGAACTGGCATCCGAGTACATTGCGTCTATAAGGGTATTCAATCCACAATGGTGTCAAAGTTGGTTTTTCATGTAGGTTTTGGCTAGTATTACATTTGACATAGGGTTGAATCATGCTTTTCCTGTTTTCACATTCACTGCCTTGTGTGCTGGTTCGTTTTACATTCTACTGAGCACTGTGTTGTCAGTGTTCCCAGAACTTTTACTGTCTTGTTTCCTATCTCTAATTTTTGGATATTTACCTACTTTTCATATGTTTAGTAAAATTATGTCAAAAACTGGAAGTACTGCTTTTGAAAGATCACATTGCTTCCCCATAATTAAGGTATCAGAAAGAAAAGAAAAAAATACTTAAATGGAAATGAGAGCTTTTGAACTTCATAGGGCATAATTTAAAATCTCAGACCCCCACCCAAAGAAGAAACACTTGTTTAGACCCTGATTCTAACTGAGTCATTGTAGAACATTAATGCATATCAATATTTCTAAAATATTAGAAATGACTTCAGTGATTAAACCTGTTCTTTCATTGTTGTGTTGCCACAAGAAAACCATTTTGGAGCACACATTTTTTTTGGAAAGCTAATAAATAGTTGTATTTATAATATCTTGGCAATACCTGAAGATACTGAAACAATTTTTATTGATGTACAAATCAGGTGTTTAGTGACAAAGGAAAAGAACACGGCAGAATCTTTAAATTTCTCAAAAAACAATTTCATCGTATCATTTTGTACCAATTTCAGCACTATCATCTTAAAACATGAAATACATGCTTTGCATTGCGAACATTTTGAATAGACCTTTAAAATAGGAATTACAAAATGTGTAAAAAAAATTTCATATTTTTTAACTTAAAAAAAAGTGGCTTCTGATTTATCTTAAAATATAAATTTTCCTGGGCATCCAGGTTTTACTACCTGGGTAGGTAAATAATTTATGTATATACCCAGCTGGGCATGTAACATTTCTGATATTTTCCAAGCCCTGCTTAAAGTGACACAGGTGAAAGATTTCACTCGCAGAAATTTAGAATGAAATCAATTTTTTTACATTTAACTTTAATTACTACATTTGCAAAGCAAAGAAACTGTTCATGATATATTTTCACTGTCATTTTCTTGGCCAGCATTTACCAGATTCAGTAAAAAAAGAATAACAGTCGAAACTCGTTATAATGAAATTCAAGGGGGACAAAAAAATTTGTAGCAACGTATTGTTCTTAAAACATTACAAATTTTTCATTAAAAAGTTAGTATGTACTACAGAAATTTTCATTACGCATAAGATTGCAATGCTGTAAAAGTGAAATAGTGCCCACAGAGACAAGCAAAGGTAATTTTTTTGTAATGGGAAGTTTTTGCTAAAGTAGTAATAATGAAATATATAAGCTTTAATTAATATGTATGTATGAAATTATGTACTGTATATATTTTTACTTATACATATCAGGGTTTGAAAAATACCATGCCTGGGTCGTGTGAATCATTGACCTGGGCAGGTAAATAAATAATCTAGTTGCCCTAGGTGCCAGACTGGGCAACTAAATCTAAAAATGAAGTTCAGAATATAATTTTCTACTATAAGAAAAAAGACAGTCATCGCATGTCATGTTGCTTTTCACTGCTAATCACTGGAAGTTGTATTATTGTTACGCAGTGCCAAGGACAGAAGAATATCACTTATTTAATTATATTATGCTTTAGGTCCATAAATTGGAAGCATATGTAATTTTGCTCCAAATGTTTAAAGTCAGCGACTGAATGCATGCCTCTGATGGAACTAGCCTCCTGTGTTTACAAAGGGTTAAAACTTCATATTTTTCATATTTTAATGTATTTCATATTTTTTCAGATATTTCATATTTTAAACGTGTTTTAAAGATTTTTATTGTAATATGGACCTGTGAGTCTGACACTGTGAAGAGAAGCTGCGATAGGCATAATGCATCGCTCTAGTGAAGATGTAAAGCTTTGGTCCGTTAAAAGGAAGGTTTGTTGCTATGTGGAAATGACGGGTACAAGAGAAAGAGGACTTACGTTATTGGCAGAAGAGCAATAAATGTTGTAGTGATACGCTTCAGAAAATAGGTCCACAGCAGCCACCCTTTATTTTGTTGTATCCTGTATGTTGTTGGCAGGAAAAACCGGATAAAACCTCTTCGATTTGCAAAAGATACATATGAGTAAGATAGAAACTCGCGTGCGAACAAGCTATTAACAGGAGAACCAAAAGTGCAGAGACACAGCAAATCTGTTCAAACCAAAACCGAAATTTATAGTTCCCCAGTTTTCTGTACAACATAGAAAAGCATATTAGTACTTTCGGTAAATGTGTACTTCAGCGTCCTAAACTATTTCGTTGGAAAAATTTAACTGTGGGTGAAAAGTTCAATGCACACAATTTTTTAAGCATGCAGAATAATAGGGAAAGGTGAAAAATTATATTACTTTTAGATAAAAAGGAAATAATATTTCCGAAGTATTAACCTGCGAGTACGATGGTTTGTAGCAGGTGGTGCGGGAGGCCGAAGCGATGCTAACGGCCACCACGTGAAGGTGCTGTGCGACGGAGCGGAGTACGAGTTGGTAGCAACTCCGCGGAAGAATACGACAGCAGTAGGGTATATTTTTCAGAAGAGTGTCGTGTAATCGTGCGCAGAAGTAGTTTTACCTGTTTTATTCATTTTTGAGAAAGATATGTGCAGAATGTCGTTATTAGTGGTTTCACAGTGTCTCCGAATGGAAAGAAATTAAGGAATGTAAAATAATTTATGTACGACAGAAGTTTTGAGGAAGACGTTTTGGTTCCGGTTGAACCCAAAGTTTTTGTTTTGGTTTTGAAGATGTGCACAGGTAGGTGATTTCTTCAAGCACTTCATTTGCAGTTCTGCTGTTATTCAGTACATCGTAGCTCACATTTTTTTCCTCGTGACATGGATATTTTTTAAAATAAACAATTTTCTTCAATTCATATATCGCACTATGGCAGGGAGACAGCTTCTTGTATTGTGGCGGATAATGAAATTTTAAGCCCTGAGAAATCCGAAATGACTGACGATTTTGTACTTCCGCTTTCTCAAAATTACCCTTCAAAAAAACAAAAACTTACAATGCTGCGCAAATTCAACCTCTTTCTTTCTGCGTATGCCTACAAGACTTTTCGATGACTACGTACTGCTAAACCGCTTCCTTCTTAATTTTTCCGCCCGTTACTTGCCCTTCTCAACGAAGCTTCCATTCACCGGACTCCACCTTGATGCCGTTGCCGCTCTCTCGTCCTATGCCTATCGCACGTACTCTTCCAAACCATCGCACTCCCAGGTAAATACTTCGGAAAAATTATTTCCTTTTATCTAAAAATACTATATTTTTGCACCTTTTCCCATTATTTTGCATGCTTAAAATATTGTATGTCACACTTTTCCCACACAGTTACATTTTTCCGACGAAATAATTTAGACGCTAAAGTACACATTTACCAAACTTTTTATTTCGGATCAGGGAATCATATGCGAAAGAATGAAAAATTTCACAACGTCTGCTTTAAAAACAATTACAAAACATGAACAAACTATATTGTGTAGCATATGAGTATAACATGGTTCGCTCTCCTGGCAAGAAGGTACTTGCTTGGACTTGTAGTCATCCGCACGTGAATTGCACGGCGAAGCGAATCTTCCTTTCAACAAAGCAAATCTTCACATCGTTGCCGTAGTGATGTGTTAGGCCTACCACAGCGTCGCACTCACAAGTCAAAATTTTCCGACAAAATAATTTAGGACGCTAATCTACACATTTACCGAATAATCTGCCAATGATGAAGATTTGAGTGCCATTTCAGGTGGATTCAGTAGTTTTAGAGTTTGTAGAAATCAATGAAAATGCATTATCGGGGAATTGAGGGATATTCAAGAAATAGCCAATGAAATTCAGGATGATGATGAAGAGACATAACGAAGAATTAACAAAAGATCCCCAGACTGTCACGAAAGCAGTAGAAGCTTTGGAAACACTGTCACTACATACAACTCACCGATACATCTAATTGCCACACATTCCTGTTTAAACAAACTTGAAAAAGCTGTTTTCAATGAGAGGCAACAGCAGAAACAGTCTTCAATTTTACATAACTTTAAAAAGCCATAAATATAAACAAGGTATGTAATTAAAATTTTGAGATCATGTAATTTACATTTTTGAGTAATTTAAGCTTTTAAGTGTTAAATTTAACTAAGTAAATTCAATCATTGATATTTTTCTTATTTTGCATGTTATTCTCATGTTAATTGCATTTTAAACTAAATTTTGGCTGGAATTACACTAACATTTATTTATGCTGCGCTCTCATTTATGCGTGCTTTGGTTTGCGCTGACATATATGTGAGCTATTACTGTATACATGTGATAATGAGGTGATTATAGATATAATTAAAAAATAAATATTTTTTGGCTCTTCTGGTTTCCAATTAAATTTATGTAATTTATGTGTTGAGTGGTAAAAAGAAGGCACAGTGGAAATTTGCATATGGGGTTTGTATATATGCAGATTTCCATTGTTTGCTTCCTCCTGCTGAAAACTAAGCTAGGGGTGCCTATGAGTTAACTGAATATACCATAGTCACAAAATGATTGATAATTATATACTAAGGAATGTAAGTGAAATGGTATTCCTAAAAGCAATCAAAACCATGTAGCAGTCAGGGAGAATCACAAATGTGTTTCCTGAACGAAAATGTGACATTTCATCACATGAAACTTTTTTTCCACCTCTAAATTGAGGCCATTGGTTCTAGGGAAGGAGAAAGCCAAAGCTGTTATGTTATGTAAAAAACAGGTTTCTTTTTTAAAGGTTTTAACGGCTAATGTGAGGAACTAAATGGGATATAAGCAGTCCCTGTCCCTAATTTAAGAGTCACTGGTTCCAGGGAAGAGAGAACGCCAGTGCTGTAAGACAAACACAACATCCATGCCATACCGGGATTCAAACTCGGACCCACTTGGACAAACAATCATAAGATGGTGCTTAGACCACTGCACCACCAGGGTGGCAAAACTAATGCCTCATATGGGACTCAAACCATATGTTAAATTGTGACTGCTAGCCAAAAACCTCGATGTACAACCAACTCTGATACCAGTACGACTTGAACATCCTCTAGACCAATGGTTCTCAAAGTGGGTTACACTAAAATAATAGGGGGGCATATGCGGATTTGTTAGCAACCATACCGAGTCACATAGTGAACCAATTTTCAAAACAAAATTAATCTGAATTTATGGCTAGTGCTGGTAGGATGTGTGGTGAAGTTTAGCATATTTAGCTGAAATTTCTAAAAAATGAACTAGTGGAACTTCTCATTACAGGGTGAAAACAATCTGTTCTATGTTGAAAAACCAAAACACAAGCAATGACCAAAAAACTTTATGAGAAAACCAAATTACAGGGAACAGCTCTGACCAATTTTCATAACTGAATTCATTATACGAAAATGAGCAAACAATTGGAAACTTGATGTTAAACAGCTAATAATCGTCCATCTCTGCACTCTCCAAACATTTACAAGGCAGTATTTCCCATTCCCACTGAATGAACTAGTTACTCATTCACATACAATGCAGAAATGTGTAATCTTCTATTGCCAAATAAAAAACTTATGAGACATCTTTTAACTCTGGTTGGTTTGAAAAGCATTTGTTCTTTGAAATCACTGACTAGTTTTTGGATTCCAATGGAAAAAGAATTTCCAACATTGTCGAGCACTGAATTAAGTATTTGTTGCCTTTCACAACTACATATTTATGTGAAACTAGTGTTTTATCCTTAACCACCATAAACACTAAATATTGAAATAAGCTGGATGTTGAAGATAACTTGTTTGTACATAAGCAAGAAAACTCAAAATATTGATGAACTTTGCAAGAGTAAATGAGCTCATACATCTTACTGATACTAAACAAATGACTTGACCAGTTTTATTTGATTTTTTTTAGCCATTTGTGCAATTTTTGTGACATCGGTGTATGTAATTTTAGCAAATATACGTGTGTATTTGTGTTTTTTATATATTTTATACCGACATAAACACACTGGAATAAACTTTTCATTAAAGAATATGCCTGTACATATCTGTACACCATAGCTAATCTTTGTATTCATTGGTGCAAATATAATACTTCACAAGATCATAAGTACATGAGCAAATGAAAAGGAGTCTTAAAAAAAAACAAAGTATTGTTCAGTCAGTTTGTGCTTTAGAAATAATTCTGTCTAAATTCAGGAGTTGAACACTATGCCGTGAAAAAAAAGCACAAAACGGTAAGACAATATTTATTCGTGTTATATTGCAAAATGGAATTCATTTCAGACTACAAACATACGAAGAATGCTGCCCTACGTAATTCCCAAATCAGCATGTACAGATCGAATTTATTCGACATCCTAGTCAACGCTAGGTATATACCTGGCGATAAAGACTTGCACAGAAAGTAAAGCACTGTATCATATTGATAGTAAAACATATATGGATGTGAGAGTTACGCCCCTACCCCAGTCAAATGAAATCTTAGCTACTACATAGATTTTCCTGTGTGACAATGCTTCAGCCACCCTCGTTTGGTGGTGAAACTTTTAAAATTATATATATATATGTACACAGTTCGTGAGCTTAATATCAAACAAAAATGTGTGTAATTGATTTCGTTACTTTTACATATCATAATAAACTTAATTTTAAAAAGTGTCTACTAACATGTTTTCATGGCGTCTTTCCTGCACATGTTCGTGACTTCGTGTTCATCAGTTAGGGATGGGCGATATTTATCAATATCTCGAAATATCGATATTTTTGTCCGATATTTCGATATATAGTATTGATATCCAAGTTACGATACATCAGAAAATCACCATATCGGTGCGATATTCAATATATCAGCCCATGGCTGATGTGGTTTAACTTGTGGAATGAAATCTGTGTTCTTTCCTCTGGCATGTTACGAAAATTATGTTGCTTGAGGACTATCAAACTGCGATCTCATTATCGAGATTCACATGATATTATGTCACCTTCCGATTTCTAGAACTTTACAAGGAAAAATATCTGCTGTGTTGAAAACCTTGATGGTTGAAAATTTTAACAATTAGTTGACAGTAGGCACCCAGAAAACAAATTTAACGAACGGTTGATAGCAGATTGTTCTTTTGCCTATGAGTATTATGTTTGAAGTAAACTGGCACTTTGACCAAAATTAAATACATACCAATGACACACAATTTGAAGTGAAGCATTTTTTTTGTTAATGATAAAGTATGTAGATCTTAACAGCTGGGTAAGGAAATGCAAAACAGCTTTTCGAGAGTTTTCTTGATGTCTTACAAGTTATGTAGTATAAAGTTTGTTGTAATTCAGGCTATGTATATATCAGACGTAATTTTTTTATCATCCTTTGATAATTATCTTGTTAATACATAGTGAAACTTCCTGAAGTAATTATATAATCTGGTAAAAATATGAGCATAACAACTTTCGTCTTGATCTGCTGATTTTTCCACACTTACAGCATGTTATTTGCTCTGATTGTCCATTTGTTTTTTTGTTATCTAGGAGTGACAGGCTTTCATACATTAATTAGTAAATATATACTTGATGAATTTGGATTATGATATTTTTTTTATGTTTTTCATACATTAATTAGTATGGCTTTCATTAATTAATTAGTACATATATATACTTGATTAATTTGGATTACGATATTTTTTATGTTTTTATTTTTATAATCAGATTTTAATGGAGGACTAACAATCGTTAGCATTTTTTTAAATATCTTTCTGGAAAAATAACTGCTTTCTATGAAAAGGCCATCACAAATTATTCGTACTCTAATTACTGTTTTTAACAAAAATGTCTCTTGTAAACATATTATAAGCACTTTAATTTTTTTGCTTATGCCATGGGAACTATTTTTGCTTACACCATAGAAGTAATTATATCTGTATACTCCATTAACATTGTGTTCTGTCTTAAACGATAAAAAAAATAGCAAACATTGTTCACACCTTCTGAAAAATATAAATGTATACAAAATACTCTAAAAATTACAATAGCAAAGTTTTTTTAAAGATTTTTTTCCATAACATTTCCTTGCAAGCTGATATAATGTTAACTTTGACATTTGCATCAAAATAAAAATAGTTATTCTTTCTATAATTCAGTTATTCCCATGTTAATTGATGGTTAAGATTCCAGTCTGCTGGGATTAATAAGTACTTTTGTTTTTTTGTCATTTATGCCATACTGAAGCTTCAACTTACCTTTTCTAGAAATGTTGGAAATACATATTTCTCATAATCTCACATTGATGAAAAACTCATGAAAACATTCCTTTGCAACTGGGATTTTTGGAAACTTCTTGGCAGAAACCATATCCCTGCTCGTCGAGCAATGCCCACACATCAAACAAGAAAATCACCTTTTGGGTTTTGGAAAGTACATTCAGCATTTCTGCAGATTACAAGCTCACTTCTGTTGCATGATTTTTTTATTTATTTTTGCATCAAAACTTTCTGCTATATATATATTTTTTTTATTTTAGCATCTGAAAAACAATATTTTATGTGTTTTTCATATCACTAAAAATACATCTTGAGAGCTGCAATCTTGCATAAAGATAGTTTTAAGCTATAAAATGTAATAATAAAGGACAAATAAAATTGCTCCCTTTTAGCAGGAGAAAGCAGCTCTTGAAAAAAAAAATTCAGCTGATGTTTCTAAGAAATTATCTGAGAAAACTGGTAGGATATTTATTCCCCACATTCACTGCCAAGCTTGTGTATTATAATTAGTTATTGCTTATTACCAAAACAATTTTTTAAGGTAAATAATATTTTTATGTCTTAAGAGACACATATGGTTGAGTCGTCATTAGACTATGTAAATGCTATCTGTGGAGAGTAGTTACTCAATTATGTTTGCTCATGCTGATGAAACAATCCTGTTGGCAGAGAGCAAAAGTGAGTTGCAGCGTATGTTGTCCCACATGTATGAAGTTTGTATGAATTTCAAACTTAGTATATGAAAGGAAAAACCCAAAGTTATGTTTTTGACAGATGAATTGTTAGTATTAAATCAAACAGATCAGTCTAAATGGCAAAGAGATTGACCAGGTAAATCAATTTACATATTTAGGAAGCATGTTTGACAGAGAAAACAAATTAGGTGGTGAAATTAGTAGGCTACTAAATTCATCTTTGAAAGTCACAGCTGCTTCAGGAGGATTTTGAATAAATGATGAATGATAGGTTCTCAAAAAAGTCCCTAATAGTTGTGTGTGAAAATGTACAGTAATTGTTCCTACTCTGATGTGCAGCAGTGAAGGTGGAGTACTGCAGATGAAACATAGGAGTGATTTGTGAGCTGTAGAGATGTGTTACTTATGGGGGTGGGGGCAAGATATGTTTTTATCATGTGAGGAATGAAGATGTTTTGTAGATGAGTAGTGTGAAGCAAAATATTGTTTGTAAGGTAGGGACAAATATTCTTTGGTGGTTTGGAGAATGAGTGGTGAGATGATTACTAGGAGAATTTATTCTGCGCAAGTGACAGGAAGAAAATGTAGAAGATCAAGGGAGGACCAGATTCAGGAAATCCTGCATGAGAAAAAGAGAATAAATGTGAAGTACCAATGGTCTTGTGTGTGATGGATGTCAGTGAAGCTCAAGTTGTGAGCTGAGATCACTGTAAATGCAGATGTTTGATACATCAAGAGTAAATAAAATGTATTTCCATCAGTTTTAAACTCTAATCCAGCAGATAAGCTCTCATCAAGAAACTAACCTATGATCTTAGAGAACAGCTTAGTGATATATATGCATGTAAAGAGAAAATCCCTCATCTACAGCAAGTTGAATATAACTAGAGGTGAGAAATCAGTACTTATTTTTGTGTTGTTTTGGTGTTAATAAGTGAAACATTAAATGCTATATCCCATTTGAGTTCAAAACTGTAAAAAAAAAATTTTAATCTGCTGACTTCCTTAATTTTAAGGATAGACTCCACCAATGAGCATTTAAAATGTAAAAAAAAAAAAATAATATGATATCGAAGATAGCTCCTCAGGTGTTTTAGACTTGATAAAGAACACTTCAGATATTTATTGTGTACACGTTTTTAATGGATATGAGAAATCCAAAGAAATGGACTGAGAACTGGAAAAAAATGCTTGAAGTGAAGTGGTGTGTGTGTGTGTGTGTGTGTGTGCTGATCTTCATGACAATCTAAAGTTGTTCCCGAATGTGTAGAAGCTTGATTCACCATAAGCAGACACATGTCCCTAATTTAGGGCGAGTGGTTCCAGGAAAGACAAGACAGGAACAACTTCTTTATGTATTTTACCACTTGGTAGGCACATTTCCCATGATTATTTAGATACTGAATAGTTTCCATGACACTTAATGAACATTTCATGACTGAATAGATTTTATTCATGACATTTAATAAATAGATTTCTTGACTGAATAGATTTCATGACATTTAATTGCTAAAACCTGGAAAGAGCGACATCTTTGTTTATTCACTGACGCCACATATTTGGAGGATTTTCACATTTAATGAACAGTGCTTCTTATTTTGAAAATTTGACAGTTTTCTAGCAGTTTCTGAGGAAGAAGTAATCTTTTTGTATGAGAATTTTCCTGATATTGATGCTGAATCAGTTTTAGCAGGTATAAAATCACATACAATTTTTGCAAACTTGATCAAATGTAAAACCGATGGGCGCAATGCAAGGTATTCATATAATCTGAGCATTGTTTCAGCTAATATATTAATATAGTCTTTAATGGTAGTCTAAGAACTCCCTTCCTACAGCTAGTGTCAAACATTTGGCACAATGTATTGCCTTTTAATCAAACCATGAACCCATATTTATGAGTACAAATGCAATTTTTACATTGCACATTTATTAGATTTTAGCGGGAAAATAATTTTAAAAAAAGTAACTTTGTATACTGTAAAGAAACACTAGAGAAATCAAATGAGCAAGAGCACTGCACATTAAAACTTTTCTGGACAACAGAATTTTGTTAATGCCATTCCGTTTAAGAATAACAGTTTTCACAACAACAAAAAAAATAAAAATACGTTCACAGTTTTTATCAAGAGAGAAATAGACATAATGACAAAATGGATAACACTGGGCAAATTAGGCCGAAACCTGTTAACAAGGTTTGTTGTATTTTCAGTTTCTTTTTTTTTGTTTTTTTTTACAAAAAAAAAGTTATATATGTATCTACAGTGTATATGAACACTAAGTTTGAAATAATATATTTTCATGTATGTGTGCAAACTTCTTCAAAATTGCATTAAAAAGCTCTAGTCATTTACCTCTCAACAATATTATGACTTTGCAGAACATTCTGCATCAGAAATTGCAATAATATGCTGTGATTACAGGCTAAGGGGGTAATGTTTCAGACAGAAGTAACCCAGTGATTTTGTTTTAGGCATTTTACTCTGCTTTTGTACTTAAATAAACATTTCGAATAATGGAAAAACCTTAACATGTGTAGAATACTCAAATCAATGAGACTTATTTACCCAATTGCCTGTGGTTTACTGGTCTTCTATGTAGCAAAATATTTCTGCCACAAATTCCATTTCAAGTGTGTTTTTTTATTCATATACATTCTTTAAAAAGATGTTGAGTGTGCTTAACAGGAAAGTTGACATCTAATTTGTTTACTTTCAAATGATAACCAAAACCTTCAAATATCGTTGGTGACAGTTGATACTATCCACAGCCACAGCCCCCCCCCCCCATTAGTGGAAGGGGAGTGCAGATGTTATGTAAACACAAAAGTGCAACACACTTTTATGATTGCTTTTTTGACTAATTTTGTCTCGCTGTATCAACAATCTTGCATAGGTAGCAATGTTAAGTACAGAGAATCATAACATGTTTTGTTAAAAAAAAACAGTTTCCGCATTAATGTTCTGTAAATTTATGTGACAACTTCCTGCCCTTTGGCCACTTTCATCCCATCTGGGCTCTGCCCCTTCATTAAGAAATGCAACAAGGGGCATATATAGATTTTTTCTGAGGGCGTGCCAATGAAATGAAAAAAAATTAAATCCACCAGGACAAAATAAAAGAATGAGAATAGAAAAAAATAAAAAAAAATATTTGTAACGTAAATTAATGAATTTTTTATTAAATTAAGCATTTTTGTTTCCAATGTATGGCACATTTTAACAATAAATAAAACACATTTAAACACTTTCGGGGGGGGGCATAAATATATGCCGCCTTACATTACATAAATGTATAAAATATATAATATAAATACGCCAGTAGTATAAGACCGCGCTTGATAACCGTTTTCGGTGGCAGCACTTCCGGTCACGTGACGGGTGGGCGGGTCGTGCGCGACGTCACTTCCGGTCTCCTCTCGGCGCGAGGGAGAAATACGATGGTAGCGCCCTCTGGTGGTAGTTCGCGAAAATTTGCAGCCCCATCTGTCGGCACTTTTTGAAATTAATTTTCCAAAGGGGTAGTAACCTTTTTTCGATGGCAACACTTCCGGTCACGTGTCTGTTTTCGGGTATAAAAGGGGAGACGTTTTTTGCTTTCGGAGTGTATAGCAGCTCGTGCAGGGTTGAGGTGTTGAACTGTAAGATAAAGTATTAAAACCTTCTGTATTGTGAGAAGCAGGTCTGGAAGCGACAAAAAGACGTGTGGTCTACATTTGGGTGATATACAACATTTGGACAGCATGGAGGCCTCAAGTTCTTCTACCACTGATGATAAGGAGGTATGTGTAACTTCATTTCATTCATTCTCTTTTTTTTTTTTTTGAAGTGTTTGTTCATTTTTAGCACGTGCTGTTTTCTTAATGTGAGGGTGCCATGTTAGCAGATTAATGTTCATAAAAGTCAATTACGAAAATGTCTAGTCATGTCTTTATCATTGTGTTAGTTGAAAATTTCCTTCACGTTGACACGTGGCACGTATTTTCATTGTCTGCGGGGATTCCCGTGTATTTTCAGGGATGTGTTAGCCGAAAATTTCCTTCACGTTAACACGTGGCGCGTATTTTCATTGTCTGCGGGGATTCCCGTTTATTTTCAGGGATGTGTTAGCTGAAATTAACTTCGCGTAAACACGTGGCACGTATTTTCATTGTCTGCGGGGATTCCCGTGTATTTTCAGGGGTGTGTTAGCTGAAATTAACTTTGCGTGAACACGTGGCACGTATTTTTATTGTTTGTTCATTTTTAGCACGTGCTGTTTTCTTAGTGTGAGGGTGCCATGGTAGCAGATTAATGTTCCTAAAAGTCAATTACGAAAATGTCTAGTCATGTCTTTATCATTGTGTTAGCTGAAAATTTACTTCACGTTAACACGTGGCGCGTATTTTCATTGTCTGAGGGGATTCCCATGTATTTTCAGGGACACATATAGTACTTTATTCTTGTGATTTATAAAAAGTGATCTTAGCTTGAAGCTTTAACATGTCTTTATAATTGTGTTAGCTGAAATTAACTTTGCGTGAACACGTGGCACGTATTTTTATTGTTTGTTCATTTTTAGCACGTGCTGTTTTCTTAGTGTGAGGGCACCATGTTAGCAGATTAATGTTTCTAAAAGTCAATTACGAAAATGTCTAGTCATGTCTTTATCATTGTGTTTAGCTGAAATTAACTTCGCGTAAACACGTGACACGTATTGCAATTTTCTACGGGGATTCCCATGTATTTTCAGGGACACATATAGTACTTTATTCTTGTGATTTATAAAAAGTGATCTTAGTTTGAAGTGTATACATGTCTTTAGCTGAAATTAACTTCGCGTAAAACACGTGGCACGTATTGCAATTTTCTACGGGGATTCCCATGTATTTTCAGGGACACATATAGTACTTTATTCTTGTGATTTATAAAAAGTGATCTTAGTTTGAAGCGTATACATGTCTTTAGCTGAAATTAACTTCGCGTAAAACACGCGGCACGTATTGCAATTTTCTACGGGGATTCTCATGTATTTTCAGGGACACATATAGTACTTTATTCTTGTGATTTATAAAAAGTGATCTTAGTTTGAAGTGTATACGTGTCTTTAGCTGAAATTAACTTCGTGTTAACACGTGGCACGTATTGTCATTGTCTATGGGGATTCTAAAGTTTTCGTCCTCAAAATTTAAGTTTGTAATTCTAAGTGGTTCGATGTAGTAGAAAATTTAACAAATGGTATAGAGCAAAATTTAACAAATGGTATAGAGCAAAATCTGTTTTTTTTTTGAAGTCATTGACATCATAATTACCATAACTATGTCACGTTTCTGTTTTTGAAAATGTTTTTTGAAAGGAGTTTCATTATTTGTAATGTTACATTCGATGGCAATACTCGGTATATTTTTCAAGTTTACCTTCGAGTTACGCTGGTGGAATGATCTGTAAAGGTTAAAACATTTTTCCATGGGGGGGGGGGGGGGGTTATCAACCGCGTAGCACTTTTCCATACGGGGTTGTCCACGGCTATAAATAACGACGGCTTTCTTTCTCTCTTCGTGTGGCTTTCCTGTCGGGAACTCTATCCCTAATCTTCTTGCTTCCTACTTCTAAGGGTTGTTTAAGCCTGGGGGGGGGGGGGGTCAGACAGTTCCTTCCTAAAATACTCTACATAAATCTATCATATGGGGTTGTATGAGCGTTTTTTGCTACAAACGTTTTTTCGTTAAACGACAAAGGAAACTCCAGAAATATGCTGAGTCAGCCATCCGGTTTTTTTATTTTTTAAAAATAACTCAGGAATTGTTCAAAATTTTGTAGAATGATGACTCCTGGGGCGATTTGGATGCATTCGCGGAACACGATGACGTAGCACCAGCGACAGAAGAATTTACCGCCGCATGGGACGACCTTTCCCCACACGCCCTGGATTTCGATAATGAACATAACAAGATGGCAGCTGGGGGAGGAAGCACTAATGGTTACAACGAAGTTCCATTAGCACCCCAAAATCATTTGAATCTTCAGCCGGCTGGAGAACCAGGACCCTCGAGGGAGGGCCCGTGATTGTTCCGACGCCTATCGAGGATGAAGCAATTAATCCACCTGTAACGGACCGTGGTCATGCGGGTTATCGTATTCTTCGCAGATTGACCCGACTTAGCAGGAGATACCGTACACAGTTCACTACTTACACTCTCAGAATAGATACCGAACACATAGAAGATCCTGAAGATTTTATGCCTTATCTCCGACAAGTACTCACCGCGGCCTTTGAAGAGTTTACACGAAGTTCTCCATATTCTCATGTTCGACTAGTCATGCGGTCGAGATACCTTGATAATCCCGTGAACTTACCACTCATCGAGGTTAGCCAGTTAACGGTGGAACGATTTTTTCAGGCTCTAGAAAAAGTCATTCAATCAAACACTGAAATTTTGACCGATGGAGAACTCGAATTTGATTTAGTATTTGTGAATATAAACAGAGTTGGAGGAGCAAGAACAGAGAGCCCAAGAAAACGAAAAATTGCTGATTTGAAGTTATATAATAAAACAAAAAAATCTCTTATAACCATTTCAAATCACGATAACCTATGTTTAGCCCGATCGCTTGTTGTGGCCCGTGGACTTGCGCAGAAAAATTATGGGGAAATTTCTGAATCGGAGTTCAAAGCCCTGCAAAATCCTGCGAAAGTTCGCCAACTTAACCTTGCACGGCTGCTACACACTACCGCGGGAGTACCTGAAGGAAGTTGTGGGATCCCCGAACTTCATAAGTTCCAGGAGTACCTCTCCTCAAAATATCAAATTATTGTGTATTCTGTTGAAGATGACTTTTCCATTGTTTTTAAGGGTCCAGATGCTGAAATTAAGTTATTCCTTCTTCTAAACAACGAGCATTTTGACGTAATTTCTAATCCTGTTGGGTATTTTAGTGCCAAATCTCAGTGTACTGATTGTCTAAAATTTATTTATAATTCTAATATTCATGTATGCACAAACATGTGCCTTTCGTGTAAAGGAAAAAAATGCCCCCAGTCAGGTGACTACATCATATGTCCAGATTGTTCGAATTATTTTCGGGGTCAAATATGCTTAGATACACATAAAGCAAACAGTACTTGTAATACACATCATAGATATATAAAGTGTTAATCACATTTTAATCCATCCAGAGGTTACCACGTATGCCAGCTAAATACTGACCTGTTTGTCGAGGGCCCCAAGAAAGAGAAAAAGGGTGGTATTTCTTACATGTATTTTGATATTGAAACAGTGGAGGGCCCCAATGGTATTTTGACCCCAGTATTACTGATAGCTACTTTTCTCGAAGAAGGCAATTGGAAATTTGTCACCTTTCCAAATGTTGACGCTTTCGTTGATTGGCTGCTAGGTACAGAAGTGTATAACAACGGTGTCCGTTGGCGTCAGAAGTACATCAGACCCCGCTTTCGACACATGACAGTTTTAGCACATAATCTGAAGGGATTCGATGGTATGCCCATCCTTAACGCTCTTTACAAAAAGAGTTTGAAACCAGAGATAGTCTTTTAGGGTGGGAAGGTGATGGGTATTTTTCTTTCGGCTTTAAAAATTAGATTCATTGACACTCTGTCCTTCATCTCTTGTTCTCTGAGGCAGTTTCCTTCAACATTTGGCATTGAAAATGCGAAAAAAGGATTTTTCCCTTATAACTTTGCAACTGCGGAAAATCTCGATTACATCGGCCCCATTCCATCAAAAGAGTTTTTTGTACCTGAAAACCTCACAACAAAAGAGATCAAAGAATTTAACTCATGGTATGATGAAAAAGCAAAAATAAAAGAATATTATTTGTATCAGGAGATGAAAAGTTATTGCACAGATGATGTAAGAGTTCTCCGCATAGGAGCCGAAAGTTTCGTACGGAAGTTTTGAACCTCACTGGTATAGACCCCTTTGAGGAAGACCTCACCATTGCAGGCGCTTGTCTCCGTGTCTTTAGATCCAATTTCTTAAAATCGAAAACGATAGGCGTTGTTCCTGCCCTTGGATACTCCTCATGTGACGTATCTAGTAGGAAATGTAGGGTATGGTTGAAGTACATCGAAGAAACCACCGGAGAGAATATACAGTCGGCATCTTCAGCATCTGGAGAACATAAAATTGGATCATACAAATTAGATGGTATTTGTCATGATACCAGTACTATTTATGAATTTAACGGATGTTTTTTCCATGGATGTTCTACGTGCTATCCCTACGGAAACACTGTACACCCATTTTTTAAAGTCCCGATGAGGCAAGTGAGGTTCCGAGACATTGATAAACAGAGCTATCTGTTAGCTACTATGCCTAGTTTTCAGCTGAAAATTATATGGGAGCATGAATTCGATCGTATGGTTAAAGGTGATATCTTGGTATCATCCATATTAAGATCATTGCCTGAGAGGATCTGTATAGAACCCCGAGAGTTTTTATATGGAGGAAGAACAGAAACCATTACCCTTTACGCTAACGCCGATGGAGGGAAAACTATAAAATATGTGGATTTCTGTAGTCTCTACCCATATGTCTGCAAGTACGGCAGATTTCCTATAGGTCATCCCCGAAGAATCACAGAAAATTTCTGTCACGACCCCGAAGCCTATTTCGGCATCATAAAAGCAACTGTACTGCCACCAAAGAAATTGTTTTTCCCTGTCCTTCCATTAAAAATTCAAGGAAGGCTGATTTTCACTCTATGTCCTCATTGTGCTAAATATCTTAATCGTGATGTGTGTTGCCATGTTGACAAAGAACATTTCATTACAGGATCTTGGCCCAGTAACGAGTTTTACAAGGCTGTGGCCATGGGATACAAAATCATTGCATTCCATGATGTCTGGCACTATGAAGAGTCCTCCCAATATGTAAAAGGATCCCATAAAGGAATATTTTCTGAATATATAGACACTTTTTTAGCAGCAAAGCAAAAATATTCAGGATATCCCCAAAAAATTTCTTCTGACGAAGAAAAAAGAAAGTTCTGTGATGATTTTTTCACTGCAGAAGGTGTAAGAATTGCTCCCCATGAAGTTTCGGCTAATTCAGTTAGGAGGCTCACGGCGAAACTTGCTTTAAATTCATTGTGGGGTAAGTTCGCGCAAAATCCCGATAAACCACAGAATGTAATTGTCGATAATATAATGCATTATCTTGAAATATTAAACGACAAAACAAAGGAAGTCACTGACATATGTGAAGTCAGTGAAGAAAACATGATGGTAGTTTTTAAACATATTAAAACGTTTCTTCCTGATAATAAGAAAGACAATATCGTAATAGCATCCTTTGTCACATCAACTGCTCGCCTTAAATTGTACACTATATTAGAAGCTCTGCAGACACGTGTATTATATATGGACACGGACTCTGTCATCTATATATCAAAGCCTGATGACAAATATCATCCTCCATGTGGAAATTACCTTGGTGAGTTAGTGGACGAAATCTCCAGCAAATACTCGGAAGGAATTTCTATAGAAGAATTTGTTTCAACGGGGCCCAAAGTATACAACCTGAGACTTTCCAACGGTGAAACTATTCAGCGTTGCAAGGGAATAACCTTGAACTGGCCCAACAAGAAAAAGTTCACTGTTGGCTTATTAAAAAGCATGATTATGAACAAAGATGGCACGGTAATTAAATTCCAAAAACCATTTAATATTGTCAGAAACAAGTTTTCAGGAACTTTAACAAATATACCTTCCGAAAAAGGATTTAAAATGGTATTTGAAAAAAGATTATTAAGTGATGATTCATATGTGTCTTTCCCATATGGGTATGAGAAGTAATAAAGTTTCTGTGCCTACCTGTGTTTCTGTGTATTTGTACGGTTTTTTGTTTTTTTTTGTTTTCTGTTTTTAAGCATTTGATTCATTCACATTTTTTTACTGAGTTTCCTGCAGTATTAAATAAAAACTGTACTTCTAGTATTTCTAAAGTACCAGAATTTTGTTTTTAAGCATCGTCCTTGTTTTATTTCTCCCCCCAAGGTTGTTAGGGATATATTTCTAGAAAATCGAAGAACATATGTTCTAAAATGGGTAATGGCGTTGCCAATTACCTCCCAAAACTATGTAAATCCGGCTGAACTAGATGATGGATCATTTCAATCTATCCCCATATGCATTGATCTAACCTGTGAACCCGATGTAATAGATTTCATTTCGAAGCCAGAGACGATAAATCCGACATCTTCCGTACCTGGGACAGTGGATTTAATTTCGGAGTCGGAAATAATAGAACCGGACTCCGACCCCGAGATTATCGACATCGTTTCGGGCTCTGAGGTAGAAAACCAGGGTTCCGAAGCTGGAAGGGATTCTGACTCTCTGCCGTCTACTATTTTGGCGGATCTAAATGACCGATTGTGGGTCTTACCATCATCAATGATAACCCCTTCGTGGAGTTCAACCCCAACTATCTAATTTTTGTATGCTTCAAAAAAAATGTGATATAATAAATGTTGTTGTCGTATACTTTAAGTATATTGTATGGCGGTGTAATGCTAAAAATAATTGCAATAAAAAAAAAGCATGTTCTTTACAAAAATTCTAATGAGTTTTTTAAATTTTAGGATTTTTTTATAGCCCAAAAGCTGCTGGTACTTGGGCGGTGGTAATTTCATCAGTATTGAAACGATTCATGACGAAGTTCAAGTTAATATATATCGTCGTTTTACTGTGCACGGTGAAGAGTGGCGTCCAGCAGAAGGGGGAATTTCTTTATTACAGGAAGAATGGATACGTATGTACAGAATGCTCGATATAATAGAGGAATATTTTAATTCAGATAGCCCACAAATCCGTGTGCTGTATTTTGGCGGGGAGCTAGTGATCACTGTATTTCCCGCTATTCGAAATGTACAACTACAAAAAAAACACCCCACAGCGAAAAGTGGAAAATCTAGGCAGGGGTATGTGAAACTCAACTATCAGCAGTGGAAATTTCTGTATCGGATCAAGCACAAAGCTACAAAATGGGTCATATTCAATTTTTTAAAATCATTTCCGCTAAGAGCTATGTTTAACGAAGTAACTGGGGAGGAAATCAAAGAATGTATTACTTCCTGTGATCACAGTGGCTTGAATAATTTATTGTACAATATCCAGAAAACACAATTAGTCCAGAATTTAACAGAAAGTGCTCGTGATGAAGGAAAGGATATGTACGATATAGTGGCGAATGATTTCTATGTGAACTGTGCAATATTAGGCATAAAAATGTATGATATGATAAGTAAATTTTCTGGCAAATGTACATCCGTAGAAAGCAATTTCATACGCTCAATCAACTTGAATTCAATACTATCTCAGATAATTTATGAACTCAGAGAAGTAGATGACTTTGAATGAACAATGTTTTTCTAAATGTGATCGATGTCTTCAAATGATAATTGACTATTTTTTATAATTTTCCCCTGTTGGGAATAATTTATAAGATTTAATAAATTCAGTTTTCTTTGAAATACTTGTGTATTTTGTTTATATAGAATTACTGAAACAAACACAAATTTCCAAAAAAAAGCAATGGATGTTTAATAAGAAATCCAATGATTACATTCTTTTGGTTTTGACAGAGATTTACCAACTTGATATTTTTCGCTTTTGATAAGAAATTGTTCATTTTTTACATATTTTAAAGGTAAGTTAACTTCTTTTATAGCATGCCTAAATTCAAGAGCTGCCGGAATGGGTCTTTGAATGTTTTTATTTCTCAGTAAATTGTCAACCAGGTCAACAATATTCGAGTCAGGAAGAACTTTGTCTTTATACACAAATTCTCCATTAGGTGTCCATGAAATAATTTTTGAATTCTTTTTGAAAACGTCTAAAATATTATGTGCATATCTTCTTAAATTTTTAGGTACAGTCTGCAACACCATATCTTCAACATCACTATTTTTTGCTGTTGAAACATCAGTTTTAACTTTTTCAGGGGTTCCCTTATATCAGCCGATACATCTAAGAGTTCTTCAGCTAAATGATCTTTCGTTGAAAAGTTTGACATAGGCGGATTTAAGAGGGGCACTTGAATTCTTTTATTAAGCCCTTGGTTATATAATTTAATTTTAACATCAACAGGTTCTTTACTCAGTAAGATTTTCTTCATTTCTTTATCGAGGTCAGATAAAACTTCTTCCGTAGGTACATGTCTTGAAACTCTCTCCTCTGGGACGAGCACCATTTTCCTGGCGTATTCCATCTTATTTGTTTAACAGAGTTGTTAAAACACTCAGAGCTGCAGGTATCAACACACCTAAGAATCCACCTTTCTGAACCAAAATTCTTCTTTTCTTGAACAAGGGGACTTTTTTTATCAGCTAACTTCCGTAGTGTGTGTTTATGTCCACGCAATTTTCCCTTCTGCGGAGGTGAAAGGGGAACATTGCCTTTTAAAGTGTTCAAAACTCATTCACATATGACTTTGATTCCACTGTTTGGCAGTTTCCTTAAAAAATCTTTCAAGTGTTTTTTAGGACAAATCTTCATCAGACGCTGAATGTGTTGCTCCGATAATGTCATGGCGAAGAATAACGAACTTTATAACACACTTAAGTTTTTAACCACTCCGCGTATGTGACTGCTTTTTGGGGAGCACAATGGTTTTTATCAGTTCGATGATGAACTAGGCACTGCACTTGGACATCAGGGAGGTATTCCACATTAGGACAAAACAGAGCATCAAAGTCCTTAAAGATGGTACCTGTTAACTTTTCCACGTACTTGCATTTATTTAGTCCTTTGGCCTCGAAAATATCAGTTTCAGTACAGAAGGAGTGGAATATCTTTAAAAGGACATTCTACTCTTCGTTTCTGCTATCCCATGGAATGTGGTGTATATTTCGGGCCGTCCAAAGGCACTGAGCTTTTTCTCTTCTTGGATGCAGTTTGCAGAAGGGGAACGGTGGCAAAGGGCAAACATCCCCCCTCCCCCGTCTGCAAATAACATGCAACGAGATCTTTCACTATGAATTTTCTGTTCTGAAGGAGAAATCCTTCTACGTCGACGACGACCGTTTTCATGGTAAATGGGGAGCTAATGCCGTGGTTGGTAAACATATTGAGTTTCTCCTGGGAGTATATTGGTGCGCAAGCGCATTTCTTCCGGTGTGTTTGGTTTGATGTCTATCATTAAGTAGCTGAAAGGAAATTTCGTAGCATCCAGATACACCTCGTGAAAAAATTTCACTTTGTTAGGGTACAACTGTCTCCCCAAATGAGTGATCTGATTCACATCTCTACGTGACTTAAACAAAAACAAATAATGAGCATTAAGGGAAATTTCTCTCATTTCTTTGCCTTTATGGAAAATATTTTGGGTAATAAAAACAACGGATACATTATAAGGATGACTACCCCTTGTAAATAAATGGGTTAGTCTTTTATCATTCCCACATTCTACCATCAAATCATTTATAATGAAAAGCGTGTTTCCTTCCAAATAATCCTTGAAATTTGGAGGAATACCGTCGACAAAAGTAACATCAGGTATTTCATCATATAATGGTTGATGAACGCCGTAGAACCAAACCACATGTTGCGGTGATGGGTAGATGATTTCCACCTGATGTTGAAGTAAACGTTTCACAAAGTGAGTTTTACCACAACCCGTAGGACCCGCTATTAGAGCTGTGAAAGGATGATGCAGCTTAGGCACTTCCATATTGACAACTGAATGAAATAACAAGAGTCAGCCCAATTTAAAGACATGACACATAAAATAGTGATAAATCAATTTTTATTATTCACATTCTAAATTTTGATACAATTCCAAATTTTTTTTTAACGAAACGAAAAACACGTACATCGTTTGTTTCACTTTTATAATTAAATAGTTTTACAATGGAATATAAGCTTTTTCCGTGACATCTAGAATATAAGTAAAAAATACAAAATTGGCCACACACGACCGTAAACGAACTTTGGAGAGACATGTCATTAAAATTCACGTAGGTAAACTTGGAAACAAATCGGAGAATAGGTCCTTCAAAATATTCTGGGGGATGTCCATAGGAATCGAAAAATTCTACAGTTATTGGGTTTGGCATAAACATGGCCAGCCAGTGTTTCCCGGGACTCCCATACTGATCCGTGTTCACAATGAGGCAGGCTGGGAACTTGGAAATTCTCTTAGGAAGTCGGTTGCATGCAAACACACCGAGAAATGAACGATGCGCCACAGGATCTTGCGTTAGAATCCTAGTTATTTGCACACTGTTCATTCCTTTTAATTAGCAAAATCACAAAGAATGCTTCTGGACTTGGAAATTTCGATAATATTCTGGAACTCTGCGTAGATCAACACAGAAATTGTTTTTGACAAAGCTTTTCTAAATTTGATTTCGACTCTCAAATTTCCTTGCTGGACCAAGTTCATATGTCCACCATCACATAAATCGGGACTAAGATCAAAAGCATACAGCGTATAACCCTTGGAAAATTCTTCACGGCCGATGAAAATTCCTATGTCTTGCCCCAATTTCTCGGTTCCTTGAAATAGGCTATGGTAAGAACGAACTGTATTTTCCGGTTCGAAGTTGGGCTCTAGTGGTTTATGGGGAACGGGTTGACCGTCAACGTACACGGCGATAAAGTTGACGTCATAATGTTTGAATTCGAAGGGGTTTGACTTATATGTACCATTAAAGGCATCGTTGTCTACACACCCAATGACCAATCTCTTTGGCATTTGTCCAAGGAATACGTTGTCTTGCACGAAGGACATACTTCCTTGAGAAATGGAATACACTTTGAATAAAACACGATCAATGGGATATTTGGCAGGAGATTTTTCTAAACCTTTTGCATGACCTATGGCAACTCCTGGGTTGACTTTGACTTTTCTCACAAAAATTGATGCATGTTCGATGAGAACTCTGTAATTGGGTGTCCCGAAGGAGGAAACGAGACAGAAATCCGGTTTGCTACGAATCAGTTTGATTTTCACATCCACTAAATTTAGCAACAGTCTATTTTGAAAAAATAAATCACAATGCAAGGTTCCAATCATGTCCAACGTCTTGCTATACTTTACGAGTTCGTAGCGTTGATACAATCCCTTGTTCGTTGTAGCATTCGTGAGATTAATTTCATGTAGATGTCCGGATGTATCCTTGTAAAAACCTTCACATGCTAAATATGTTTTCTTTGCTTCTTCTCCATAATTCAGCAGAATTTCAATATAAGCTCTGTATGGATACGTGTTGCTTGACGACGAAATCACTCTTTCGTTTAAACTGATGTCGACTTGCGAAAACAGAGAATGAAGGAAGCAGTTAATGGGACCCACGTGCTCTTCGTCGGGCAGGACGGAATTGTCGGATTTCACGATTTTGACTTTCACGTAAAGTTGACTGGAAGATAAGTCCATGTATTCTTCTCCACTCCCCGAAATATTAAATTCCAAAGGGCCTCCATCTCGAATATTGGCTAAGGGGTGGTATTCAATCCATTGTCCGTTTTCTATGCTTGTTTGTGTGGGCGGTAAAGCAAATAAATCCAGTTCCGACTTGAGGCATACGGAAGAATGACTGTGAATCAGAGCCATGGTTTTACGGATCAAAAATGTCACGTGTTACTCTCTTGGCTTTCTTTGAAGAAATGATGTATTTCTTCGTCTTTCTCTTCCTTTTAACACTTCCACCCATCATTTTCTTTACTTTGTTAGCGACTTTGTCGGTGAGTAGTTGTCCTGCTTCTTTAGCTCGTTGTTTGGCTGCTATCTTCACATCTTTTCCTTGAATAACATCCGTGACGAGATCCATCCTCGTTCGTAAGACTTGTTTTCCGAGCGTTTTAGCACCTTGTTTGAATAATGGTACCGCCGTTCTAAATAACGAACGAAAGAGTCCTCCAAGTCCATAACCTTTTTGCAGTGGTACTCCTTGATAATAGAAAAATCCTTTTCCAGTTTGGCTGATGTAATAATCCTCAAAGGATTTCGTACAGCAGTGGTAGGGTTCATACATGATTACAGATGTTTGAGACGAAAATAAAGTTTTACGATTGCTCTCCCCCGTTCAAATGGCACTAATTGACCTGTGTGATTCCTTATAACAATTTCGATGGTTTGGAAATTTTTTCTTGCAAGAGGCAAATAATGAGGTCGATCGAACAAAGCGCTGACCATCCACACCACTCACTTTAACGATGCGAAGGAGAGGAGCAACCATGTCCCCCACCGGTTGCGGTTCCACAATATCGCTGTACACATACAACAGAGAAAACCGACCGTTTAGATTTGCGATAAATTCACCATTTACACAGAGAGCTCCATTCACAGCCGAAAGTTGCATGGGTTGGTATCCTAAGATTTCTGCAATCCCTGGGGGCAAAACCAAGCAAGTACCTTTAAGAAGAGTTGACTTGACCTTTTGAGTCGCTTTATTATAATTCAAAAGATTTTATTGGCAAAGTGATTGCTCATGGATTTAACAATGTCCGCTACAGACTCGTAATGGCCTGGAGATATTCTTCCCGTCTTAAACTGACCCGTTCCTAAATCGTATTCGAAATGATTGGAAATTTTCGTGATATTATACCACGAATATGGGTAGATCAGTTCGACGAGTCCCACTTCCCAGTCTCCATTCAGTTCGATTGAGGAAGGAAGATGCGTTATGAAATGAGATATTTTGTTGTCCAAAAAGTAGCCGAGAGAGCTTTCGCTCGGTAACGTCAGATAGAAACTCATTTTTCATGCTGAACGTCTCAGGTAAGTACTTAAACTTTTATATGTTCACTAAATCGTTCGATGGTATCCATGAATTAAACTTATCAGGGTAGCCTTTAAATTTAACAAAATATTCATATTTGTCTTTCCGTTTACGTTTCTTCAGAACCATTTCGATTGGGTAGTGGTCATTTTTTTTACTTTTTGCAGTTCTTCGGCGTAGAAGGTACCACCAATGTCTTCTCCTAGTAAATCTTTAACTTTATACACTGGAGGTGATCTAGCGAAGCGTTGGGAAACATTAAATAACTCCTCTGACCAATTCGTTTCGTACCCCTTTTCGAATTGTAATTTGGTTTTAGATAACCTCACATTATCACCTATATAGAATTTATAAACTGGATGAGATTCAGATATATCGCCATATAAGTGATTCCACACAACCTCTTGGTTTTCTAGACTGACATTTACTGGTTCCATCTTAATACTTCGATGATGCGTTGCATTGTAATTATGTATCAATTTCTGCAAGATGTTAATATATGTGTATGTGTTTCGACTAGTAAAGTACTTCCACATTTTTGTTTTTAGAGTTCGATTAAACCTTTCTATTACACTCGCTTTTGTCTCATTTCTGGTAGTAAAGAAATGGACGTTGTTTTGTTTCAGGAAATTCTGGAATTCTCGATTTTTAAATTCAGAACCTTGGTCAGTTTGTAGGTTTAACGGTTTGCGTTCTTTAAATATTTTCTGAACCACTTTGATCATGAATGACCCAGTCTTTTTTATCATAGGAACACACCATGCATATTTTAAAAACACGTCAATGCATGTTAATAAATATTTATATCCGTTATTATGTTGTTTCAGACTGGTCAAGTCAACTAAATCAGCCTGCCACTGTTCATCGATTCCCATCACAATGACTCGATTTCTCTGAAAATGTCTCCTCGCAGGCTTATGAAGGGTGTAAGTTTTCTCCCCCCCCCCTCAGCCATTCCTCGATTTCCTTTTTCTTTATTTTTCCGTTTACAGCATGGTACAAAGCATTTACTCCACCGAAACTTCCAGGGTGAGCTGGATCTAGATAAGTCTTTTTCAAGAGGTCGTGATTCTCCATTACAACAACTGATTTGAATACTATCAACAGAAAACAGTAAAACTCATGCTTACACTAAAACACAGACAACAGAAATGACACAAAAGGGTACTTACATGGGATTTTATTGGTGCATAGGGTCTTCCAAAATGTACAGATTTTTAGCACTTTCTAATACATCGCAAATATTCAAGTGATTAAAAAAAATCAAATAAGTGTTTTCCGACATGAAAAACGAGTCGTTCACAAATTTATGGGCGATCAATTTTAGATCCAAATTGGCTACGGCCTTTTTGAACAATGCATGCACTTTACCTTTTCGAGTTGAAAATTCACAGGCATGTCCTAATCCATAGCGATCTTCAATTTTGCACATAAGACAGTCGATCAGTCCATCGATGGCTGAAGTAATGTTCTTTTTTATCACGTGGCAAAATGTCTTTTTTAACGCAAATTCACCATCTATGGAGTCAACACTGCTATGTCCAGTTTTTTCAGCCTCGTCGAGAACGAGCTTCTTAAAGGACGATCCAAACATTGTTTGGTGAATGCTTGCCCTAATATCATCACTATATTCATTAAGTTTTTCCCATTGGTCTTCAGTCAGAGATATCCGATTACGATATGCTGATAAGAATCCATTTTTCACACCAATGCTTTGACTATGCAGATAATTCCTGTCGTTTTCCTTATGCATTGTCAGAAACAGTTTCCTTGCTATACATTGGGTTAGCTCGGTTAGGGCAGTGTCAAACGGACCCGTGAACATCATAGCCTCGATGAATTTCTCCCATAAAAATGGCGTCATCACTAGCCCGTGACTGGTCGGGTAAAAATGCAAGTCGACGCACTTATACATCCGAAGGTGAACTTTTACACGATCCTTAAAATCGCTGACAACAGCAAACACATCGCCACCAAGATGAAAATGATGACTTGGTATATTATCCAATGTGAATCCTTTCGAAGTTTTAGTCCGAGAAGTAAAGGGCCTTTCATGATAAGCCACTTGTTCACAAATGCCATCGTTATTGCGCTTCATCCTGGAGTCAAAAAACTTACGGACACAACCACACAACCGACACAGTCGACAACACACAGGTGGAGCGTCGATTTAAGGGGTGCTTATACCGTCCGAAATCGGTGAAGGAACTGACCTGTTTTCTCCAAGCCGAGTGGAAGAAAATACCGCAAGCCGTCGTACAACGCCTGGTTGAGAGTATGCCCCGGAGGGTCGTAGCTGTAATCCCCGCCCGTGGAGGCTCCACCAACTATTGAAAGTGAATAAACTTCGTTTTCCTTTGCTATCACAGGTATCCAATTACTTGTTGGTAGATAGTGTATATATTAGGCCAGTTTCTTCAAATTATGTAAACCAGAGTGTGAACAACCGAAGAAAGTGAACGTGATTACGTCTCAAATTCATAACAAATATAAAATCAAAATTTTTTCAGCTAGAGGAAAGTAAGAGGAATTCACATCAAACTGCTGTTTAAGAGACTGGTGCTGTGATGTACTCTTTTTTCGCTGTACATCGTTACATGGTGTCCCGAAAATAAATTCGGATTCCGAGACACTCAGTGAAGCGTCACTTTAACCCTTTCTGATATGCCATCATTCTCTGTAATTGGATTAATCATAATTGGCGAAATATTTATTTATTCATAAAGTGTGTCTAGTGCCTTAATGTAAATTAGATGTTTATTTCTTTATAGAAATGATTCGCTATCCTGGTTAAAACTAATTTAAACATGCTATAGAGCATAGCATAGATCTTAATACTCTATGTACTGCTCAAACTTTAGTGATGTGTAAATCTGTGTTTCCCTTTCTTTATTGCAATCATTTCAAGAATTGTTTCATATCGCAAGCGTTAGTGATATAGAAACTCATAAAAAAGTGTAATCCACGCGTTAGGGAAAATGTTTCACTGCAAATTATGTGGCAAATTTTTAATATGGAATCCAATCAGAAACTGTTAATTGCAAAACAATTCTACACCCGAGTAACCCAAGTATCTTTGAAGATATTAGGTATTGGCAACACCACACTTCGCAATCACATTTAAATATGTAGTTATAAAGTGACACAAAAAATACTTGAAACGGTTATTCTTAAATCCCAGACAAAACTTGCAAAATTGTCTTAACATTAATATGTTCCCTTTAATTTATCAGAATATTTTGACGGGATTTAAATTACAATCGAAAAATTCATGTAAAGGGTGATATTCATTTAGTTGTCTTCAAGATGAGGTCTTGAACATCCATTCATTCAGGTCTTGATATCATACGCAGCGACTACGTGCATTCAAGAATCGTTAAGGTTTTCAAATGGATGCCATGTAGCCATGGGAGATAGAATTATTTTGACAGCTTAAAAATTAAAGTCAAGCAGAAACAACATCTTTTTTCTTCAAGTCCTTATTTTTCTTAAAACATTACGACTAAAATTTTAAATATAGAAATTTGTATATACCTGGGACCATTTTCAACTGAAAATTTAAATAACCAAAAGCGCTCAAAAGAATAAGTTCAAAAACAAAGAGCTTCTATTTTAGTTGATTTCTGAGAATTTTCCTCAGCGGTAACCTCCTAGCTTTAGCCCTTAATTAAGACATACCTGAAGAACATGCAGGCCTTGGAACCACTAACTTATATCTTGTAAATCAAGAACTCGAATTGAGAAATACAAAGAAAAATGTAAATTCTTGTACATTTTTGTTTTGCTGCGTGAAACCAAGTAACACTGAAATACATTTTGTTCTAAGTAAGTAGATTGGATCAAGCGGACGCACGGTGAAAAATTGCCGTAGGATATTTGTGGGACCTTCTACGTAGAGGGATATTTATCACGTCTCTTGAAAAAAGAGTTCGTTCTCATAGTATCGTTTTGTCCGTCCCTCTGTGTACACCGCATTTCTGCAACAACGCGAATCAGTCTGATTCGAAATTTGCTTTAACGTTAGGAAGCAAGGAATGTGTGAACGAAGGATATTGCTTTTCGTTTATTTAGAATGAACAACTTCGCCGCTAGAGTGCGTAAAAGTAATGTCTGGGTTTGGCGTCTGCCTGGAGAATGCCTCCTGCAGGAATGTTATTTGCCAACTGTGAAGTTCGGCGGCGTTTGAATTATGCTATTGAGGTGTTTCTCCTGGTATGGCACGGGACCCTTGGTCGCAATTCCTGGTAGACTGAACGCTGATACCTACTGCACCATTTTGGATGACCATGCGCTTCCTACGTTGTGGCAGTTTTACGGGGTGGACCCATGTTACTTTCGGGTATCGTTCACTTGACCGAAAGGTCACTTGACCGAAAATCACTTCGCCGAAAATCACTTGATCGAAAGGTACATTTCACCGAATGGGTCACTTGACCGAAAAGTTCATTTCACTGAAAGATCACTTCACCTAAAAGTTCATTTCATCGAAAGGACACTTGATCGAAAAGTTCATTTCACCGAAAGATTACTTTACCTAAAAGTTCATTATAATCATTTCACCGAATGGTCAGTTTATCGAAAACTTAGAATTTTGTTGTTAGAGATATGTTGGAGTGTGGTGCTGGTTTTTTAAAAACTGGTCACCTAAACATTATCGGATTGTATAAAAAATACACTTTTAATTTCTATTAAACACCTCCCATAAGTAGGTTTTTCGAAATATTACATTAATTATAAGTCATAGATAGACCTGTGCCTTTTTGCCAAATTTTAATCCCCCGAGCTCATATTCATGAGGTTTACATAACAACTCAAGTTAATAAGTTGTTATGTAAACACACTTATTCAGAAAAAAAAAATCAGTTTTAGGGCCCTTGGCCTCGGTTTAGGCCTTTTCAGAAAATTTTAATCGTGCATGCTCATATTCATAAGGTTTACGTAAAATGTCCAGCTAATAATGTTGCACATTTATTCAGACAAAAAAGAATCGATTTTTGGGCCCTAGGCCTGGGCTTAGGCCATTTTAGAAAATATTAACCGTGCGTACTCATGTTTATAAGGTTTAAATAAAAACTCAAGTTAATGATGTTGTACACTTATTCAGGCCAAAAGAATCAGTCTTAAAGCCCTAGGCCTCGGCTTAGGCCTTTTTATAAAATTGTAATCGTGCGTGTTCATATTTATAAGGTTTACATAAAATGTCAAGTTAATAATGTCGCCTATTTATTCAGGCAAAAAAGAATCAATATTAGGGCATTAGGCCTCGCTTAGGCCTTTTTAGCAAATTTTAATCGTGCTTGCTCATGTTCATAAGCTTTACATAAAAAGTCAAGTTAATAATGTTACACATTTTTCTGACAAAAATAATCAATTTTAGGGCCCTAGACCTCGGCATAGGCCTTTATCGCCAATTTTAATCGTGCGTGCTCATATTCATAAGGTTTACGTAGAAAGTCAAGTTCATAATGTTGCACATGTATTCAGGCAAAAAAGAATCAATTTTAGGGCCCAAGGTCTCAGCTTAGGCCTTTTTAGAACATTTTAATCGTGCGTGCTCATATTCATAAGGTTTACATAAAATGTCAAGTTAATAATACTGCACATTTATTCAGGCAAAAAAGAATCAATTTTATTGCCCTTAGGCCTTTTTTTTTATTTTATTTTTTTTATTTATTTATTTATTTTTTTAGCTTAGGCGTTTTTAGAAAATTCTAATCTTGCTTGTTCATAAGTTTACATAAAATGTCAAGTTAATAATGTTGCAATTTATTTCAGGCAAAAAAGAATCAATTTTATTGCCCTTAGGCCTTTTTTTTATTTTTTTTATTTATTTATTTATTTATTTATTTATTTTTTTAGCTTAGGCGTTTTTAGAAAATTCTAATATTGCTTGTTCATAAGTTTACATAAAATGTCAAGTTAATAATGTTGCAATTTTATTCAGGCAAAAAATAATCAATTTTAGGGCCCTAAGCCTCGGCATTGGCCTTTTTAGAAAATTTTAATCGTGCTTGCTCATATTCGTATGGTTTATTTAAAAAGTCAGGTAGTAATTTTGCACAGTTACTTAGATCGGAAGTAATAATTTTGTCGCCGAAATTCTAGAGTTGGGCTTCTTTAGCAAATTTTTATCATACTCGCAAGTATTCATAAAGTTTACATTACAAGCAAGTTAACAATGTTGAACATTTGCACTGGCACCTAACACTAATTGTGAGGCTCTTGGCCTGGGCTTTCTGAAATTTTATACTTTCAGATTCTCTGACCCCGATTCGGAAATTATCATTATAAATATAGAGTTTTAGGATCATTCCCACGTAGAATTTCTTTGTTGTCGTCATTTTGGCGGAGTCGTTAAGAAAGAATATCAAGGCCGAGTACTTGTGTCGTGGCAGAGGATTACCTCCTTATGTCTGAGAGACGGGCGCTTATGGACAGTTTGCAAGTAATTAAAATAATTAGCGATTAACTCGAAACACAATTAGTAGGGAAGTACAGAAACTTCATTGGTCAGAAGGAGCACATGGTTGCTCGTTGGTTTTTAGGGAGACTGTCTTTGCTCTGAAGGAAGGCTAGACCTTGGAGGAAAGAATATTCTTTCCTCCCAGGGGCAGACGTCTTTTGGAATCTAAGGCGAACATGGCGTTTTCGGAAGGCCTGTGGTCCTTGCATAGATGGTGCCGTAAGGCGTATTACGAAAACTACGGTAGTAGACGAGCAAAAAGCACGTTAAGACATTTAACGTGGACCAGGAACATCAAACAAAGGTCTTCGCTCTTTCCACGTTTATAAGTGAAATCAGATCAGATCATATGTAGAGGATTTTAGGAAGGGAGTGTCTGACCCCAGGTCTTAAACAACCCTTAGAAATAGGAAGCTAGGAGATTTGGGCTAGAGTGCCCGATAGGAAAGTGACACGGAAGCGAGGTAGAAAGGGGGAGGAAAACGCCCTTCTTTATTACTGGGGTGCCAGTACCCGGGGTCCGATGGCTAAACGGTATTTAGTGGTTCGAGCGTTCGTACCTGCCCAGGATCAAACCTGAGGTTATCTCCATGGTGGTCACGAACGCTGACCACTAGGCCACCCGCTGCCCTGAACATGCGAGTCTCCCATTCACTGCCTGCTTTATATCTCTCAACCAGGGCCGACAGGACTATGAAGCTGTCGTCTATGCGATCGTCGCATTTGCTACCGGGTTTGAAATGGTAGTAAATGCGACTGGCTTAAAGCAGAGGGATGGGGAAACAAAGAAGGTAGGTCAGAGGGGGGTTAGATGTTAACGATGCGGTGTGACGTAACGGGTAGTATTTGCGACCATCACTAGAACTACGGAAGTACGTTTTATCTACACCATAAAAGAAGTTGTTTTGTACCATCAACTTCTTTACGGTGTGGATAAGACGCATTTCCGTAGTTTAAACGCAACATAACTTCAGTGTCTTGAACACGTGTTGGGGACTCGCGGTTTCTCCCACATGCATTTTAGATCTCCGGGAAATATTAAATAATAATATGGCTTTGAGTTATTTGTAATTTTTAAGAATCGCTTATTTATGCTCTGACTTTATTACAACCACATAATAACAATTGGTTAGAAAATGTAGAAACCATCATTCCCTAGAAAACATTCCTACCTTCGTGAATTGCTCTTTTAATTCCTCATAGATTATTTTACACGTATCCAGAATTATTATTACAAAAAAAAAAAGAAAAAAAAAATAGCTGTTGTAAATTTCAGATCTTCATACGAACGCTCAGTATCGGACTGACGATCATAAACCGCCCTGGAAGCAGATTTTTTGCGGCTCACTGTTTGCAAAATATATCCAAGTTCTCCAAACCTAAAATTAGCGGTATGCTGACATCACCATTTCCTGTTTAATAGTCTTTTTTAGCAAAAGTCTGATATTTATTGTATTGTTTGTATTTACAAAATAAGGTTTTAACCATGTTTCTGGATTGCAACTGAAGATATCGCTAGTAAAATTTGATCTGTATATAAAAAAAAAATAAAACACTTCCTATTCCCAAGCAAAACACGTAGTACTTTCTCTACGACAAACTGTCGGATATTTTATTCCATTCCTGTGCAAATTTTATTGCGAAAGCTGCATTCAGAATTAATTGTAAGTTTCTTCGCTTTTATTAAGAAAGGGAATCCAAATGTTCCCATATTTCTTCTTTCTTTTTTTTTTTTTTCAGGGCTATGGAAAACGAAGTAATTACGAAATCATAAAAACATCGATGACAAAATTTAAAATTTCTGCTACTGCAAAAATTTCAATGGTAATTTTATGTAAAGTGAGAGAAATTAAAGAGTGCGAAATATTCAATTAATTCCTTCAAACGTGATCTGGTCGACGCTGAACCCACCCAAGGTAAATAGATAGAACCTAATCTACTTATCTTGGTCAACACCTAATCTCCTCACCCTGCCTCCCTCCCAAGGTAGTTAGAATGAGAGAGGTAGGTCAGAGATTGTAAGCAACAGCTGGCGGTCTCTCCTCGCGGAGGCGTGTGACGTATGTTGGTCTCCATCAGTCTTCGGTGGTGGTGGTAAATAATGGTGAATTGCGTGGTTCTTAGTTCAAAGTAGAGGCTTTTAAGAATACATATGCGGAATTTTAAAATAGGAATTACAGAATTAAAACTAAACTTAGCGATTACTAAAACTTGGAACTTTCCCTACATTGTTTCCTTTTTTTTTTTAAACTTCCTGGAATTCAGTGCATGGGCTTGGTTTCTTCTCTTCATTAAGTTTTGTTCGTTGACGTTGTTAATATATTTAATACGAAAAACGTCATTGCATAGGTTTTAATGACAACCACGTCAACTTCGGAGAAGTTTAATTTCAATTTCGATTGAAGTTTGTTTATGGCCCTCTTGGGATTTATATTGGCCAGCTCCATGAAATTCTGAAAAAACTGATTCAATCTGTTTGACAGTTCTTATCCTAATGTTGTTTGGTATCATTAGTCCATCTCTTCATAAAGTCAGAATCTAGGCTTTATTTTGGTTTCCCTTTAAATAGGAAAACGTTCCCAATTCTTTATCCTTGTGACGAAAGGCTAAATATCCAGCAAAATATCGTATGGCTTCTTTCTCTTCAATATTAGCAAAATTGCAAGTATTATTAGACCCACTGTTCATCTCACAGGACTTCGAATTTTCTGCCTCGTCTTATGTTCCCATTAAATTAAAAAATACAGTGGCTTTTAATTATTGCGGGGCCCGGAGCAAAATTTCATTGCGGGCACTAGAAAATAAATTTCATATTTTAATAAAATCGTTACGTGAAAATGCCTTTCGTAATGAACAGACACGAAAACTGTCCTAAAGACCTAATGATTATCTCATAGAAATGCGTATTGGCTTTAAGCTTAAGAAGAAGACTGTAATACGCATTGAAAATTCCGAATAAAAAGGGAGTAAAAAGAGTTAAACTCCACGATTTTCTTTCCAGGGAGAGGGTGGTCTAGGTTGTATTGTGGCCCTTATAAAAATGTCCTCACAAAATAATAAAAAGAGACCTGCAAAGCGAATATTTTTGCATTCCGAATATTTGTGTGTAGGAAATATTAAGGACTCTTCTAAATTAAATTCGTAAAAATAGTTGTTGTTTTTTTCCTTTACATCTTGGAGTGACTGATTTTCAAAGCGAAGTGGAGAACTGACAAATCACTGACATTTTAAATTTTTGTGCGCGCTCATATATAATTTTTTTTTTTTCAAATTTCTGGTTACGTTTGCAAATCTTATAATTGATCTCCATAAGTAGCCCAAAAACAACTTTGGTATTGTTCCTTTTATTTTGTTTAATTTAAGTATTTGACTTATACACAAACTGTTGAATATCAAAAGTAGGGCCCCCAAAATAATGAAATTTAATTTGCTATTTCATGAATGTGGAAAACATTAAGGTGGTTACAATAACCATTTGAAATCTAAAAAATTCATTATGATTTTTTTCTTATAATGTTTTTTTATGTAATGTGGTTTGTACAATGTAAGCCATTTGGATAACAATGCATTAATTGCTGTAATGGTATGCTTTGCAATTTGCAACGAAAACCCGTAAAATCCCCTATTGGTAGTCTGCTCCACGGGAAAACTCCTCCATGTAATAGTCCCCTACCTTTTCCAGTGATCTCTTGGAATTCTAATACGTATTTTATGTAAAATGCAATTTGCCCTTTGTTCTTCATTAAAAAAGGTAGAGAATTATTACTTGGAATAGATAACCCAATGTTGCGCTGGTGCAAATTTCTCGTGGTAGATTCTACCGTGAATCTCTTGCAGCAACAGTGGGGAGATTTCACACTGCTGAATTTGATATTTTTTGGGGGAGACTCCTTGTTATAAGAAGAATGATTTTTTTTTTGTGTTACTGAAATTTACATGCTTAATCTATAAATTTTCATACTATTTTTGTTTCCTCACGCAGGATACTTTTCAGTTTTTTCATGTTGTAAGTTCTTAGCAGTCCTTGTATAGAATGGGTAGTTTTTTACAAATGGTTTGTGTTTGTAATTTCCACTTCTTCCGCAATGAAACAATCACCAATTCAAAAGAAGCTTTCTCTTCACTTCTTTAAGTAACCAATGTAAATCTTTTACTTAATCGTGAAAAAATTCTTCTGTTATTTCTGGCCTTGATTCTTCACCAGATGCAACTTCTTAACAACAGTGTTGGGTACGTAGGAATATTTTCATAACTGCATAGTTCTCGTTATGTATAATTATGGCAGCTGTTTATATTTGCGGGTTGAAAGCATTTACAGCATCATATTTGTACACTTTTTCATGAACCTTTTTACCTGAAAAATTAAAAATTTATTGATGTTATAGAGCTCAGGAACATTTACCCACACAGCATGATTTATAAAAAGTGAGTACTAATTTCTGATTCGAGCTATCTGGGAAACACTGTACATTTTTCAGACAGAATCGAACATTTTTGTGTGTAATTAAACTACATAAGAAAGGCAAACACATAAAAGAGAAGTACTAATAATTAATTTTTAAATTACAAGCTTTGTTTGTACAAAAAATAATTTCATGTTTCTTTCTCTCTCCATGTCTTTGCATTCTTTTTGTAGTTATTCCTTAAGATTCCACATCTCATTTTTTGTTTTCGATAAATGATATACGTACAAATGTACCCTCCACAGATGATCAGATCAGATCAGATCATATGTACAGGATCTTAGGAAGTGGGTTTCTGACCCCAGGTCTTAAACAACCCTTAGAAATAGGAAGCTAGAAGATTTGGGCTAAAGTGCCCGATAGGAAAGTGATACGGAAGCGAGGTAGAAAAGGGGAGGAAGACGCCCTTATTTATTACCGGGGGCCAGTACCCGGGGTCCAACGGCTTAACGTGCCCATCTGACGCACGGCGGGTGTTTAGTGGTTCGAACGTTCGTACCTGTTCAGGACTGAACCTGACTCCACAGATGATGCTATGGGAGGTGCTACTTACACTTTTCCAATTGTAGTGCTACTGCTCACCTGAATCGAAGTACATAGTAGCATTGTAATAAGATATAAATATGAAGTTAAATTATGTATCTAACCTCTTACTTGTGGCATAAACTTATTTCTTGCGGAACACAACTATGTTTTACCACAGTTTTCTTGCTTTTATAGTCATTAACGCTACTGAGAACTTCTGTGACTTATTCTGCAGTGATATTTCTTTTAAATCTGAAAAAGTATGCGCTCATATCTTTTTTTAACAGACCTGAGTTTTGAAGAAAAGTTTTAAACACGAGCTTTAATTGCGGGCATAAGTACAAATTTACCAACTGAGTTTTTGTCATTTAAATTTAATTGAATATATTTGAAAATTGACAGAAAAAAGCATTTTATCTCCATTTTTTTCCGATTACACATTTGACTGTGTTGACATGTACTTCCTATACTCCTGTTACTTCTTTAATTCTAACTCTTTATTTAACTTTATTTTTATATTTCTTACTTTTTTTTTTTAAATGATCGTTTTGATTTTGATGTTATAGAGCTCAGAAAAAATTATTAATATCATATTTTACAGGCAAAAATTTATCCTGTGTGTGGTATTGGAATATGCGAAATTATACTTTGTTCACTCTGCTCTTCAAGATACACGACTCTCCAGTTACACATCTAAAAATTTTACTTTTTCTTCGAACGTCTTTTATTAAGTTCGGCCTTGCAATACAATTTCTGCATGTAATAAAATTTTATTAAGGATATTCTGCAATAAGTTGGCTTGCGATATATTGCTTAATCACTCTTAAAAAACAAACACAGTAATTACATAATTACAACGATAAAAATGCTTATTCCACGTTGGAGTAATTAAACGAAATTTGTGCTTTGCTCTTAGAACAATGAAGCTACATGACTTGTGTGGTAAGGTATTGCATTGGAGAAAATCATGGTTTCCCCAGTATTTGAAATTTAAAATTATTATTAGCAAGCAAAAATTCAGCACTATAAAACTGTGAAGAAACTTTGACATGGCGATAAAAATATTCAAATTTATTTACACGTATTTATCCGTTTCAAATTGAAAATAAATATGATACATCAAAACCCTGGTAAATTGTTACATTGATCAAGAGCTATTGAAGTTCTTGGTAGCCATGTTACATGATAGGTCGGATTAAAATTCTTACCTGTTTAACAGACCCACAACTACATAGTAGCACTATAATGAAATATTATGCGCGATTCCTCTGAGGAAATCAGCTGTTTTCCTCTCTCCAAGTGAGTTGAAAACTGACTGTATTCTTCTTTCTCTTTCAACGTTCCGTTTTGGAACTTTAGACGTTTTCCCTCTCACTGCATTCTCTATTTCAATTTTGACTCGCTGAATCTCCTTCTTTCTTTCGTCTACAATTCTAAATACACCCACATGTGATGCTCCAACAATGACTTCGAATCTTCTATGCCACGCCTCCACGGAATTTTGGGTGCGAGGGAAACCTCTCACCATCATGCTGTGAATGGACCACATTTCTGGAGGGAATATTGGGTTTTGCCTCCTGTTCCGTAAAAGCGTGCCAGACACATACGTAGAGTCAAACCAGGTGAAAATAACCTCGGCTTCCTGTGGTACTGAACTGCGTAATTGTAGAAAAGCCCCGGGAATGTCCTCTGGTGGGAGAAATGCCAGGCTTAGCATTTCCCGGATTTTCATGCAAAAATTTTCGTCCGTATTGTAAATTGACGGTTAGCCCACTGTTTTGAATTTTTCTCCAGCAACTTTTAGCTAGGTGAAAGAAACAGTTTTTGTTAATCGCATCCGGAAAATTCATTCTGCTGGCATTTATAACAGCACGCTCAAAATCTGTTAGAATGAATTTCGGTGAAAAGTTAATATTACACTCCTGAGCAAATGCTTTGAAATCTTTGAGAAAAGTCTGGTATGATTCAACACTCTCTTTGTTCATCAAACCGAAAGCTTTTGGCACTGTCACTTTGATGTCTTCAACACGAAATGGAGCATGTATAGTGTATAGCTGTCGAAAGAGTTTCGGCACAATTTCAAATGTACCGTCCATAACCAAGTATTTAGCATTCTGTGTTTTCCAATATTTCTGTGGAAGAGAATAAAATTGACCTAATGTCACGCACAACAGAATCGCGGACAACAAATAGTTCCCCATCATATAGCATTCTCTGTTGTTCAGTAAAACATACATCTTGTAACATATGAGGTTCTGCTATCCGTGAATTTTTCCCTATCTGTTTTATAGTTTGCTTAAATGCTGAAGTTGAAGGCATACATGCAGCCAGTTCAACCGGCATAGTAGCAGTAGTCTGCTGAATAACCCGAGCCGGTGCATCGTTGCAGATACGCCCCTGCTGTTTAATAGTAGCGACAAACAGCGCCACAGGAGCTTTACTTGCTTCAGCAGCATGGTTATGCTCATGCTGACTCTGCACTCTGTGTGCGCCTTCCAAAAATTTAGTTACGGCGCGCCCTTTGCAGTGGTAACTTCTGTATTTGGCGCACTTCCAATAAAATGTTTCTAAATAATTGCGGTCTTTTACATGCAAGTACCCATTTAATGATAATTTATCGTGCCCTCGAACAGATGGTACTAAGTAGCAAATTCTTTCCATTTTTGCAGAACACTTGCACTGGCACTTAGTTTTGTAGAACACTTGCACTGGCACTTGGTTTTGCACAACACTTAAGCTGGTACTTGGTTTTGCAGAACAAACAGCAGTGAAGAGAGAAAAACTCACAATGTTCCAGTGCCGTAGAAAGTGAATCAAATAAGCGTGTTCAGAGAAGAAGAATCCCTCAACTAAAGAAAAATCACGGCTTGCACATGCCAGTTCCCACCGAAGGCAAAAGGAACAATGTTAATCTTTTCTTTACTGTCGGACTAAGTTCACGTAGCCCCGGGCTCTAACGATAAAGCCAACATTACGCATTCCTCGAAAAGGGGGAGGGCTTGCTTGCTGGAAGGTCAGTCTGTGAACACAGAGGTCAATGCAAATGACTTGTAAATAAGGTGTGTCTTATGCACCTGTTAGAGATAGGAGAAGGAGTTGGGAATGGTCCTAAAAAGAGAGAAGATAATCAAAACCAAGCGATCGCTCTAAGATTTTTTCGAGGAACGTTGGAAATCCGTTAAGAGAAATTTTGGTGCACTCAGTGTGAGGTCCGAAGTTTCAACTTTCAACAACTACAAAACATAAATGTGAACTAAAATTCATGATGCAGTGGTGGATGTAGAGTTTCCGGGCCTTGCGTACAGTATCACTTCAACCCCCCCCTCACTATACTCGCCATCCATCGAAAATAACTTCTTCTGTTGCTGCATAACCTACAACACAGCAGTTTCCACTTTTTCACACATTAGTAGGAGAAAGTAAAAAATCAAGTAAACTGTGAAATAAATGCTAAAGCACATGAGAAAGTAAGAAATAGTAATCGAAAATGAAAAATATCGACTTCGAGATTTTAACAGAACCACACATTTTGGATTCTGCGAGCATGATTTGACTATTTTTGCGCCTATGTGTGTGTTTTAGCTATCGAGACGAAATTTTATATTTAGGAGTTTTTGATACCCTGGAGGAGAAGAGATACTGAACGTTACAAGTAAAAAAGTCATTGTTAAGGAAAGAAAGCCGGGATATTTATATAAGGTTGTTCTCCCGCAAGCGCAGAGTACCAGGATTTAACATGTTGCATACTGTTACTTTATGGCACTGTTTTATTTGATATTCATGCTAAATGTGGAATATTTTGTCTCCATAGGCGTGTACACAGAGCCGGATTAAGGGGAGGGGTCTACAGCCCTGGAGCCCACCATGAAGGGCCGCGGGTGGCCTAGTGGGCAACGTTCGTGACTGCCACGGAAAGGGCCTGATTCAATCCCAGTCAGGTACGAACGCTCGAACCACTAAATATCCGCCGTGCGTCGGATGGGCACGTTAAGCCGTCGGACCCCGGGCACTGGCCCCCCGGTAATAAATAAGGGCTTCTTCCCGCCCCTTTCTACTTCGCTTCCGTGTCACTTTCCTATCGGGCACTCTAGCCCAAATTCTCCTAGCTTCCTATTTCTAAGGGTTGTTTAAGACCTGGGGTCAGACACTCTTTTCCTAAAATCCTCCACATAAAAAAAAAAAGAAGCCCACCATGAACAAGGGCCCAGAAGGCGTGTCTGGACCAGTAATAGTAGGTAGGTAGGGAGAGAGATTTATGAAATAGTTTTACTTTTATCTTGTATGATTTTCACTTGGTTAGAAAGAGAGGCTGGAAGACGAACAAATTTCAAGGCAGTTACTCAGCAAGGGTAAGGATTTCATGCAGGGGCGGCTCCTGCTATGGGGTTGCACCCCTCCTACCCAAAGCAGTTTTTTTTCATGCCGTACCAAGAGAGAGAAGTTTTGTGAACACCGCTGTAAGTTTTCCCAGCATAATGCCACGACTGCAGTTTTCTGAACTTAACTGGAAGTTTTCCCTGCATAACAACAGTGGGAGCGGGAAGAATGTTACGGACTGCGCTCCTTGCAGCCCTGACGGCTATTGAAACCAACTCATGTGCGAAACTCTGCCTATTCCCACATCAGTTCGTTTCCTTTGAATAAAACTTCCCTGGGGACTGCATTCATGGCAGCTCTCGCTAGCAGGGTTGCTCGCGAATGCAGTCTTTCGTTGGGTGGGAATGCATCGCCGGGCCTGTGTACTTTGTTGATTAATACGGTTCTTGTGCTTCCAAATAAGAATTTAAAAAAATGACGAATGTTGAAATAGAGTATTAAATAAAGTATGTTTGAATGTATTTCTCAAACTGTTTTTTTTTTTTCGTCCGATTTTTTGGTTTGTTCCTGCTTTTATTTAACGTAATAATTCTAACAACACGGTTGCTCCCATCTAATAACAAATACTCAGTTGTCGGGACTTTTGCAAAAAAAGTTTTACTTATATTTTCTCTTCTGGTCAAAATGGGCATGTGAACAAATTGCGATTAAAAATAGTTCAGTATTGGATAAATTGGAAAAAAAAAGAAAAAAAAAGGGAGAGAGATACTAATTTCTGCAGCGAAATACTTGCACAAAATTGATTTCTTCACTTACCAAACACAGCGAAATTTTTGCTTTTAAACTTGCGTAAATTTTTATTCACCAAAAATCATTGAAGTCACTCCACTGGATACATTTTATTTTTCTGCTGCATCCCCCTCCCTCCGAAAAATCAGCTGCGCATTTCAATTGAGGTAATGTACTTAATTACTTTGAAACGAACATTTAATCAGATATCATTGTTTAGAAAATTTACGAAGTTGGTAAATTTTAGAAAACATATTTTCTACACTAAATTGTTATCATGATGGCTTCAGAATTAAAACTGAACTAAATATGTTTGCAATCCGTTTTTTTTAAAGAGAATGCCATTGTGTGAGTATCGCAATAACAACTCATTGCGAAATTCTGGCAGACCCTTCAAAATTCCACAAAATGTTTTTCATCGCCGTCCAAGTTGCAGTGGTCGGTATAAAGCGAAGTTCCAAAGGGAGTGTGTATCAGAAGAAAAAATATTTATTCTCATATTTCTAGGGGTCACAATGAGACACTTGAGAACGCGTACATGACATTGAGTGTGTCTCCTCTACCACTGGCACACGCATTAATTTTTTTGTCCTTATATATATATATACGTACAGTATATGCATGTATATAAAATTTGCAACCACTATCAATCCACTGCTGGGTGAAAGCCTCCAAGTTTCTTCTTCCACAACAGTCTGCCTTGAGTCAGTTTCTTTCATGCTTTCGAATTTCATGTACCCATCTCCCTCTTGTCATCTTCTGGGTATTGTTTTTTCCCTTGCTATCCAGTTCAATATTTCAACTCTCCGTCGGTGGTTCTTTCTTCTAGCAATATGTCCATCCTATTGCAATTTCAGGAATTTTGAACATGTCTTCCACTCTTGTCATTTTCCCTATCCACGAGTTCCTATTTGTATCTTTCCAGGTAACATCAAACATGCATCTCTGCATGCCTCTTTCAGTTGTCTGCAACGTCTGTATGTCTACTTTAGTTGAGGTCCATGTCTGTGTCCATGCGTAAGAACTGGAAGGATGCACTGATTAATCAGTTTCTTTTTAAGAAATAATGCATCCGGAGAAATTTTATAGGTCAATTATTTTCTTCATAAATGTGACAATGTGGCCATCGCTCAATATCTGTTGCCGAATTTAGGTATCGGTACATTTACATTTTCCCTATCAATCGCTAAATATAAAATCTAAATATTAATTTCTTGTAAAAAAAAGCAGTTTCGATCAATATATATATATATATATATATATATATATATATATATTATTGTTTATTATTATTATTATTAAACGGACAGCATCAGCACAGGCGCAGTAACTTAGCTTTCGAAGTGTATCATAATATCTACAAAATTGAGATGCAGCCCCCCATCTCAGCTTACCACGAGCCGCCACTGATATCATGTCACTGCGTACAGCGGGGTCGGCGAGAGATAGTTTCAGCTTTTTCACGTTATCCACCCACACCTCCCAATTTGCACTTGGAACAGTTAAGGGTCCTCCATACCTCGTGAAAATAGCACAAAACACGCATTTACAGAACGAAATGACATATATAAAAAGACAATTTAGAAATCCGGTTTTTTTTCCTATGTAGAATAAACATTGAACGATCTTTCTGCGTTTCTATATTAGCGTCGCTTTGCGGAGTAATATTTTAATTATTATCCCAAAAGTGTAAAATAATGGGCATATTGACAATTATTTTTAAAAAGTCCCAACTTTAATATCTGCTAGGTTAAAAAGCAGAAAAATAGTTTGATATTTTCTCTCGAAATATAAAAATTTTTGAACACATACGAGTGATATGATGTAATGATTTTTCCATTTGTATGATGCTATATTTGTTTCAATTTCGCCTTGGGCGGAATACACGGGATTTCCTTCCCCCTAGGCAGGCGGGGATCAGATCACACAACCCCAGCTGAAGGGGTAAGTGAAGGGGTAAGGATTTACGACTTGGGATCGGCTGGCAAGGAGAGGGCAATTTAGCCTAGGGCCGTTCTGTGGTTTCTTTCACTCAATCGAAGAAACAGTGCTGTTTCTTGGCAGATTTTAGTAGACACAGAAACATTTCTCTCTGTTTAATCTCTGTCGTGAGCAGGGACGCGCCGAAATGCCTCAGCCAAATCTAATGGTTGATAAATTAATATCAGCGACATGGGAGACGGAAAACGTTTTATTGTGAGAAATCGTAATGTTACGTGGCACATTTATTTTTTTAGTAAAAATAATTCGTTATATAACTGAATACAAAACGACTTTGAATCAAAGAATAATTTTTATTATTATTTTCAGTAACAGATACCGCGAGCAAAGGACTCAATTATTTTTCCAAATTTTTTTTCTAACTTTAAAGATTTCAGCATTCATGATATGTGTGGCCAGCGCTATGACAATGGGGCCGATATGAACGAAAAATACAATGAACTTCAAAAAACATCATTTTTCGAATTAACACCCTTATGCATTGTATGTACAGTACTTTGAACATCTCATACTTTAAATCTGGCCGTAAATAACGACGAAAAAATTTCTATAGAAATTGTGAACATTTTCAGCATAATACTTTCTTTACTGAATTACCTTACCGTTGGCAAATTCGGATGTAGTTAAACATACCCCCGGAGAAAATACCCCCAGGAGAAACGGTTCACTGTAAGCTGCCACACAGGAACACTGATGTGTGGCAGTGTTCTGGTGTGGCAATTTACCGGCAACCTTGCCACACATCTTTCAGTAACTTGGCCCCAAAAAAATCAAGGGGGGGGTATAAAGATTACCGTTTCTGGGCATATATTGAGAACTGAATTGGGAACTCCAAACGAATTTCGCGAAAACGGTCCATGTAAGCCAAGCGAGAATTGCACTTTAATTTGAAGAAAAAAATTGCCGAGGTTCCGAGGTACACCTGGTTTTGGGAGCGTGTAGCCCCAAATTCCGTAATATTATGTTCTGGGCCGCTGGATTATGTCAGTGTATCCAGGATGTTCCCCTTGAAACGTCCGCGAGGTCCGTCATCTTGGGGGAGGGGGGAAGGTGGCTTTCCCACAAAATGTTAAAATGGACGTAGAGCTGTAAACATTAGACCCATGCTTTATATAATGATTCTGTACAAAACCACGAATTTTCAGGAATGTGGAGTGAAACTGAACCCCCCCCAGTTTCCAAGAGCTCTTCAGGGGTAACATCGAGGATACACTGATGACCGACTCCAGAGGTACAGAATATAAAATTACGGAAGTTGGGGGTAGAGCCCTCAAAACCAAGCACCTCGTATCCCTTTTACAGACTTCACCAAATTTCTGGGGTAGGGGGAAGGGCATACATAGTTTGCCCCTAAACACAACATGAAGCATAGAAATTGCGAGCAAATCCCTTACCTTGAACACTTGTCTGCGCTCTTAGAAACTTGGGGGAGGGTGAATTCATCCCACCCTCCTGAAAATTCGTGATCGTGCACAGAATCATTATATAAAGCAAGGTTCTAATGTTTACAGCTCTACGTCCATTTTAACATTTTGGGGGAAAGCCCCTCCCAAAGCTCACGGACTTCGCGGACTCTTCAAGGGGAACATCCTGGGTACACTGACTGACTCGATCGGCACAGAATATAATACTACGGAAGTTCGGGGTACAGTTCCCTCAAACCAAGTGTACCTCGGATCATCGGCAATTAATTTCTTCAAATTAAAGCACAATTGTCGCTTGGCTTACATGGAACGTTTTTGCGAAACTCGTTTAGAGTTCCTAAAAAGACCTAAGCCGAGGCTTAAGGCCCTGAAATTGAATTTTTTTTGTCTCAATAAATGTGCAACATTATTAACTTGACTTTTTGCGTAAACCTTATAAATATGAGCACGCACGATTAAAGTTTGCTAAAAAGGCCTATGCGGAGGCCTAGGGCCCTAAAATTTATTCTTTTTGCCTGAATAAATGTGCGACATTATTAAGTTGACATTTTATGTAAACCTTATAAATATGAGCACGCAGGATTAAAATTTTCTAAAAAGGCCTAAGCCGAGGCCTAGGGATATAAAAACTGATTCTTTTGGCCTGAATAAGTGTACAACATCATTAACTTGAGTTGTTATGTAAACGTTATGAACATGAGCACGCACGGTTAAAATTTGCTAAAAAGGCCTAAGCGAGGCCTACGGCCCTAATATTGATTCTTTTTTGCCTGAATAAATGTGCATTATTATTAACTTGACTTTTCATGTAAACTATTTATGAACATGAGCACTGAATATGACTTTTATGAAAAACGTATGAACATGATAAAACTTGCTAAAAAGGCCTAAGCCGGGGCATAGGGACTTAAAATTAATTATTTTTGCCTTAAAACTAAATCTTTGCGTTCTCTGTGACACGGAGAAATCAAAAGTGCAATTTGAGTATGATCCCCTAACGTTTCGGTGGTCTGTCTGCCGAACTTGCACCATGCTTCTACAGATCCTGTAATGAAATCTAGCGTTTTCGATAAAGTGACCTTTCGGTGAAATGACCTTTCGATGAAATGAACTTTTAGGTAAAGAGACCTTTCGGTGAAATGAACTTTTCGATCAAGTGACCCTTCGGTGAAATGTACCTTTCGATCAAGTGACCCTTCGGTGAAATGAACGCTTCGACTATGTGATCTTTCGGTGAAACAATTTTTTCGGTGAAGTGATTTTCGGTTAAGTGACCCTTCGGTGAAGTAAACGTCGGGCAAATTAACCAGACCCGTTACTTTCAGGATGACAATGCCACCTGTCATGTTGCGTGGTCCAGCATGGCTTGGTATGGTGACAATGGGGTTAATCGAATGGACTGGCCTGCGCAGAGCCCGGACCTTTACCTTATCGAGCACCTCTGGGACGAGTTGGAGCTTCGACTTAAGGGGTGCCCCCACCGTCCAAAATCGGTGAAGGAACTGACCTGTCTTCTCCAAGCCGAGTGGAAGAAAATACCGCAAGCCGTCGTACAACGCCTGGTTGAAAGTATGCCCCGGAGCGTCGCACCTGTAATCGGCGCTCGTGGAGGCTCCACCAACTAGTGAAAGTGAATAAACTTCGTTTTCCTTTGCTATCACAGGTATCCAATTACTTGTTGGTAGATAGTGTATATATATACTGATGTATATGACACAGGTAACACACGTACACGATATGTTTAACATAGCGATCTGAAGCGGACATAGAAGCGTTGAAGCAGAAGAAATCTGTTCGCTATATGCTGAACACAGATTACATGTCTCATTCGAAACCATTATTTCTGAAACTAAATATTCTAAAAATTCAGGAAATTTTTTCCTTGAAACTAGGTATCATGTTTTTTTTAGAATAATGCATCTTTTAAACTGCCTATTTTTCAATCTGGCATCAAATATCTGGATTATTCTATCTTCACCAGATCTGTTGCTAACAACAAATTATGTCAGCCGTGTGTTAGACTTAATTATGGTTTAAATAGCATACTGTATAAAGCCATTATCGTATGGAATAATCTCCCAGAGAGCATCAGATCCCTGTTAAATATCAAAATGTTTTCCTTGTCTCTGCGAAATTACATTGCAAATCACCCTGATCTCCATAACGAATTTCAACCCTATCATTAAACTGTAGTTCCAAGCATGCTGCTAACAGTGGTCTTCTGTTATAACCATCTTACTTGCTTTCATATATGTCATATGTTTTATTCTTTTTCTTACATCTGATAGGGAGACGCGCCTTGCAGCCAATGTGTTCAGATTCCTCCTGGTGTATTGCATTTTCATATAACTGTAAGTTTTAAATGTGTGCAATAAACAATTGTATTGTACTGTATTACCACTGTATTGTATTGTACCTTTAAAAAGTAAAGTTAAAAAGTAAGGAAATAACAGCATCTCAAGATGAAACATCTGAGACAGTTGAAGGAATGTCTGGTGATCATCTGGTATGTTGTAAACGTAAATTCGCTCCAAGTCTTTCTTTAACCTGTTCCAAATAGAATATATGCTGTAGTTAGGGTTAAAGGAGGTCCAACGCTTTACCGAAATAGATTAGTTAATGCAGAGTCCGGTATGTGTGCATGTCACACAAAATGCATCATTTTATAAAACATTCATTAATGATTATCTTGAAGCCACAAATATTTTTTTCAGTAAATATCTATGGTTTACTGATTAAAAAATTTACTGTTGAGAACCTAATTTTCGATTTGTCTACAGTATTTTTTTATAATATTTAAACATAAAGAAACATAATGTGAGATTTATAAAATAATTTGAAAAAGTCTTGATAATGCGAACCACAAGATATTTCATAGCTATAAATTTGAAAGCATGTCAAAGGAATTCCTACTGACAATCAAGAGTTATGTGTCGGTGTCACAGGAAAAGAAAAGAATGTATCAGTTAAATGTAATAATTTTAGATATTTTCCCGTTTTGTTAATAATCTTTGTTGCGACTTTGTTTGCTTATTTTATCGGTAGGACCACTATTACATTGCTTGTGATTTTCATAGATGTGGTATTTTCTTTCGATGTTTTGCCCTTATGTCCGTTGGTTTTTCTCTATATTTAGTAATCTGAAACAGAAAATTTTTAAACGCATACGTATGAACTTTTCGTATTCATTAGTATAATCATGTTTTTCGAATAACATTTGGAATTCAGTATATTAATCAGAAAATTCGTTCCAATTACATTTAGTTCCAGTAACTTCTCCTAAGTTAGCGTATTTTTTGTTTTATTGTCGCCTTTGGTTGGCTGCACTCTTTTTGATGAATATCGATCCAGGAGGAGCTAAAATCTAATATGCTGTGTAGTCTCTGACTCGTTTTGTTAAAGTGTCAACCTAATCCTAACGAATTCCCGTGAAGCATGGATGCAGTGTTTTAACTTAGGACACTGGCTCTCCCCCTTTTTTGCAACCAATTAGTTTAAATTAAATGTGGGTGACCTCTTACATCTCATCCAGTTACTCATGGAGGCCATTTATTAATTTTCCTCTCCCCCAAAAAACAAAATAGAAGGAGGAAAAACTAGTAGAACGATGTATTAAAAACCAGAAGAACATTCATTCGATCATTTAAACAAAATGATCATTCCGCCAATCATGAACATTCCAGCATTCGTTAAAACAAATGAAATGCCGTGAATAGAATACAGAATTACACCATAAATTACAAATTTTGAAGCTGACAATCATCTTTTTGATTGTCATCTTCAAAATTTGCAAATGTAATGCCTCTTGGAGATTTTATTGTTTTAATAAAATGGAAATAAATAAACATTATGATGAAACAATTGTTTTCTGTACAGTTGTTTATGTTTTGCTGTACGCTTTTCATTAGACGCGATGTTTTTTTCAAAATTCAGTAGTTCAAAATTAGTATTTTTCATATCGAAGATCTTAGAACATTGTGCAAATGAATTGCGAACAACATAAAATATATTAGAGACTGTGCTATAAAGTCATATATATGTGATTGACTCCTTGGAAGCCTTCTAATAATAAATAAGCATATGGAAGCAAAATCAACGGCATTGCAAGAGAGCGGAAGGTTATTTCCAGATTTGTTTACATCAAATGATAATACAAATTTTCTTTATACTATTCAATATACATTTCCATGACCATGAAAAACAGGTATTTGTTTCCCCATTTACTGCGATTATATTGTAAAGCTTCATAACAATAAATAATGATTTAAAAAAAAGCCTGAAATTTTAACGGTGCTCATTTTTTAAGATGCACGCAGAATAATTTGCTGAAAAAAGTCACAAATATATTTTCATACAAACAGCATAATCCGAAATTTGACAACTGTATGACTGGTATCCAAAGGAGATTTTGCCTATGAAAAGAGACCCAATTCCATAATAAATTACTCAGCGAATCAGTATATGAAACGTTTCCTAACCAGTTCATATTGTTTGCTAAAGAGAGGGTTTTGTTTTCATAGTATTTAATTTACCAACTGCTCAACAAAATAATTTGTTGCGTTACAGAATATTTGGAATGTGAATCATACATTCGTTAAATTCACCTTGCAATTCCACAAGAAACATTGAAGTTCAAGCACTGAAGACTCGAACACAATGCTAAAATATCATGAAGGATTCGAATCAGAACCGCTTCAAAAAATTATTGGTGAGCTACTGACACAATTTTGCGTAACTCTCAGGGTTATAAATATTTAATGATATCTTCGTTTCGTCATTTCCTTTGTGCATTTAACCGACAAATGTATTCGGAATCCCAGGTCAAAAGGAGAGGACGATATTCTAGTGTCACCTTCACGGGGTTCAAAGGGTAAATCAGCCAAATTCAATGCATAGTCCTCGCACTTTACTTCGTTATGACTACGACGAGTTAACTAAGTAGCTTTCTACCAGTTGCTAGTATGTCTGTAGCCAAAATTTCTGCCATTCGTCCCGCAGAAAATGCAGGACAAAACAGAACGCATTTACGCCAAACCTTGAAATTATATAAGATATCTGTATATATACAAGTACATACTTATTTGATCATATAAAATGCCCAATGCGAGAAGTGCTGTTTATAATGCAAGAAATTGGTTTTAAACATAATTGGAAATCAATGAATTACCGGAATTCGTGAAATCCATTGAATTCTAAACAGAACATAAATGGCGAATTTTGTTCCTACGGCACAAATATCATGTTAACAAATGTATCTGCATCGCAACCAAAGCATCTGTTCTTCACCTGGAGACCATGGCAAACTCCATGGGTTTTGAAAATGTTCTGTGGGAATAAATAAAAAAAAATAATAGTATGTCTTTTTTATAGATACGAGAATTTAGGAAAAAACAATTGCATTCATTTAAGTCGTATTCCACGTATTGTTATTCTTGTTGTTGCTGTTTCAGTATTGGACAGAATTAAGTTCAAAGACAGGATTCACCTGTAGCTTGCCATACCCCCTCTTGAAGAAGCAGGCTGTTTTCGAATTTAAACGGCAGAGCAGAATAGAAATTTTCAATGTCGCAGAGATTACTACAAATGTGCGATTTTATCGTGCCCCTTTGTTCCGTGAACCGAACGAAAAGTAACGTCAAAATTAAAACGCCACCTGGGCACAATTCAAACTGAAATGAATATTGGATATGGATTAGTTGAGATCCACTTGATAAATTCTGACAAAGGATAAATATATACTACTTTATAGTAGTTTGCATTCTGTGTCTTCTATTTATTAACGAATCGTTATACCTGTTTTAATAAACCAGGAAAGTGTATCAAATCCCCAAATCCAACAAATATCTCAAAGTCCTGAAACAAAATATATCATTGGAAAAAAAAATTGAGGAAAGCAGTTCATTTCTTACACATCAAAGAGCGAAATATAGGTAAAACGAAATAGTTATAATTAATACTTTATAACGCTAAATAATTTTAATTTATACTTTATAACGCTAAATTAATTAAAATTCGCAAAGTATCATTTTTGTACTATTTTGAATTTGTGTGCACTTCTTTATCTGAAAATTTAGTTATTTTAATTATGAATTATGTGTAACTTGTTGATTTCCATAAACTCCATCGAATATACATGCGCGTTCATTTGGCTTACGTTTTCGGATAGAATACAGGGTAAATCTAAGGCTTTGTATGTAAGCATGTGCTGCCGCGGATATGTCACGTGTTTAAACTACTTCAAGACGCGCACTGCAGTCAATCTAAAGGGATATAAAGTGGTAGTCGTTCCTGTGTATTATGTGTCGTCGTTCTGTCGGTGTTTGGGACGCCTGAACGATGAACTGCCACAACCGGCTAATTAGGAAACTTCTGCTTTACGGGTTTAAACTCGGCCATAACGCTGCCCAAGAAGCATGAAACATTTGCCCTGCCGAAAGGAAAGGTTCCGTTGACCCCAGCACCGGAACCAGAGGCTTCAAGAAATTTCGCTCAGGTGACGGGAACCTCGACGACCAACCAAGGCCAGGTAGTCCGCGAACCATGATTCTGAGTCCGTGCTCCAGAACGTAGAGGCAAGTCCGACAACCAGCACTCGGAGATTATCAGGAGAGTTGGCCATATCACAGACCACTGAGGTTCGTCACCTTCAGGACCTCGCAATGTTGCTCTCGAACGGTCGCCAGCTAAAAGAAATCGCCTCGTAAAAGCATGCAAGAAATTACTAGAAAACCCGAGCGAGATACCTTTCATCAAGATAATTGTTACGTGCAATGAAAAGTGGGACCATTTCTGCAACTAAAACACACAACGGCAGCGGTTGTGCCTGGGCCAGCTTCCAGAATATGTTGCCAAACGTGGGCACTTCGAGCACAAGTTGATGCGTTACGTATTATGTAATTTCGAGGAGTTAATCCGTTACGAATCTGTCCCAGACGGTCGGACCGTCAACGCCAAGCGCTACTCTGAACACCTGGAGCAGATAAATGCCGTTTTGTAGACGTACCCGGCACTGGTGAACAGAAAGCATGCTCTCCTACAGCAGGACAATGGCTGGCATCATACCTCGCAAAACGACCCGGGCGAAAACCTAGTAACTTGAGGGCCCCATCGAACTGATGCCACACCGAGCATATAGTTCGGAACTTGCCCTGTTGGATTGCTGCTTCTTCCGGTCCATGGCCCACTTCCTTCCCGGGTGGTACTTCAACAACCAGGAGAAGGTGGCAGCTCGTGTGAAGGAGATCTTTGCCTGTAACGGCAGGAATTAGTACCACCACGGTTTTGAAGAGCTGGAAGACCGATGACTAAAGAGGATGTAACACGATGGCCTGTACTATGAATGTTAGTCCGGTTTCGTCGTAAAGGTACGTATGAAGATGTAAAGTAATCTAAATATTGCAAAACGTTTGACTCACCCTCTGTAGAAACTGACTTGCATGGGTTTCTCAGTATATCGTTCAATTCATAACATGTAAAAATTGAATTTTAGGTTCATCATATTTTCCACTTTCACAGATTAACATAAACGGTATGATATTTGATTCACGCTGTAAGTTCCATTTAGATGGAACTGTTTTTCTGGGTGTTTTTGTTCAAAAAATACTTGATTCCCTGTAAAGATTTCTCATTGTAATACGCAAGGGCTTTTTCTGTCCCAGTGGAAAAGAAGAGACCTCTCTGGGAGTTGAAAATATGTAGTTAATTAACTGTTCCTTTTGCTAAAGACCACAGAATATCTTCACTAATGTAATTTCCGTCAAACGAAATTTCTCAAAAACTGAATATATTTAAAGTAGTTGGAATTGATTAGTTCCTAAACATAATGAGAATGTGTTAATAAAGGTAGCTATTGTAAACTTATGATATATTGTTTTATTAATTACATGAAAGTACGTATAACTGGAGAGATCTTTGTACTTAGGAACAGATGTTATCTTCCACCCATACGTTTCGCATGATGCCGGGAACATCAGTATTGGACCTTTGCAGAGTGGCGTCGCGTCGTGTGGTCTTATGAATTCCGTTCTCATCTGCGCCGAACTCATTGCAATATGTCAGACTGCCCTCGAGATCATGAGGCCCTCGATCCGTCGTACCAGATCGACTGTGTTGAAAGCGAAGATAGGTCTGTGGTTGTTTGTAGAGCCATCTCATGGGCCACTTTAAATGCCTTAGTGTGTCTATATAGATCCTTTATCGCTGCACCCGGCGAGCATGTGTCTGATGTCACCTTCACACTTTCGTAGCCTTCACAGCTTCTGCGGCCGATGGTCTATTTTAGAAAGAAAATGCAACGCCACATCGAGCCATAAGCCATGGGCATGACTTGAGGAACATTCATCTGAGTTTGGAAAAATGCAGTGCCCCAAGGTCTGCGATTTTCATCCCGTGGAAGCAGTCTTTAGGATACCATGGAGCGGAACATGAGATTCATGGATCCTGGACGGACGTCTCTGGAGAGTTGACGACAATGCTACTACACACGTGCTTGGAATTCCCTCGGGAAACCTGAGGGTATCTGATGGAGTCGATGCTTGGGAGTGTACATGCTGTAACGCGCACTGAAACAGGACGTGCACACTGTTAAATAGGTAACTCTAATATTTTGTCCATTGAATGTATATTCGTTTTTTCTGAGGGTCGCATTTCACTGACAAGGGATGTGTGTGAGTTTGAACGCGCCAATGGACATGAAACGTGGCACATGTGTGCAGGTATGATTATGGACCACCGTACGTTGAGTCAGTCCCGTGTCAAATGTGTTTAACGCCTGCAGCGCCTGCGATAAATCCAAAGTCGTGTTGCCGTTTTGGGATCAGGGAACACACACCTGTCAGAGTTGTCATCCCGCCCAATACTATTGTCTTAACTCTTTCTGTTAAGTATCTTTGTGTGCATCGTTTCCAATTCATTTTCGTACTTGCTGATAATTAGGTTTTTTAAAACGGTCGCAAATTACTTTGATCCGTAAACCGCCGTTTGATTCCAAATAGCGTTTGATCAGTAAACCGCCGCCTTAGTTTGGCTTTCAGCAACTCAGCGACTTTCATGGGCTAATGGTGATAATTTTCACCATGTTCGAATAATTACAACATCACCTCACACAATGTGAGGTGCAATACACACCAGATGTTTACCTGGACGCTGTTCACTCCACGCAAACTATGCGACTCATGAGGAGTGTGCTTCGGAGGACAGTGAGGCGCTGCCGATATTTAACATGTTTTACACGGGAATGACACACCCCACCGTGGAACGTTCTCATACTGTAACACATCCGCCACGTTTCATGTTGATTGGAGCGTTCGAACTCCACGCATACCTTGTGAGAGTGTCTGTTGGATATTTAACTACTTGTGATACTTGTTACGAGAACGCCAGAAAATGAGCAAACAAAAGCGCTTACAGATGAGCAAACAAAGCGCTTACAGTAAGTAAATAAAAATTTATTTATTTACTGGTGTAATTAACATGTTGAAATACCAAGGTTTTTTTTCTCTAACGGAAGTATTGTTAAAGCAGCGGTAGATGACATAAACTTTGGCTTTTTCAAGTCAGTAGAGAAATAAAATATAATTTTATGTCTACCCACTATCTTGAAAAAGCCTCCCACAGGAGAACGAGAGATTGGCAATCCTTTTAATTGTTTTTTCTCGGTGGTAAGAAAATGGATTTTTACGATTTTAAAATGTATTTGGCTATTTCTTTTATATGTCAGTGTTAAATCGCATGAGCGATCTATGTTGATATTCCTGTTTTAAGGTTTTGGAAAAGAAGAAAACAAAATGCTGAGATTATTCTATTACGTGTTTCTAACTATAGTGTAGACGCTCACAGGCATATTGTGAACTGCTAAACTGTCTTTCTCTGCCATTACTGCCTTGCAAAAGGCGGTTCATATACCAACAGGGTAATACTAAATTAAAAATTTTTCTAGGATTATTATATTTAAAACAAAATTTTGGTATATAAAACTGATTTACTGGAAATACATTTACTCTTTTCATGTTTAACCATGGTTTCCATAATTCATTACTCAGGAAATTATTTTTATGTGTATAGGTTTACATAATATCATCATAGAAATGCAAAGTAAAGGAAGATTTAGTTTTACATATTTGATTAGTTTCACTGTAGCGATTTGTCAAATTAAATCCATTAACAAAATATTCCCGAGTTTCATGAGGGGAAGTTTGACAGGTTGAGTCTGTTGTTGAATTCATACAGAAATTCGTTTTGGAAAACGTGCAGCGCAACCCTATGTGTGCAAATGTTAAGATACTGCTGAACTAATTTTCCATACAAGGTCCTCAAAGCGCTATGCAAGTATCAATGGTAGCAATGCGAGAAAAAAATTCCTGGTGAACTTCAATGTAAATGTAAATCGGAATTCAAATTTTCTTAAGCAGAATAATTTGTCACAGAGCAACCTAAAAGCAAGTGGTATCCAACGTTGAATATCTACAGTTTCCTAACCTAGATTCATCACTTTTTGAATAGGAATTTCATCAGTTTGAAAACTGCGATTTAGTAGCACCAAATGTGTCCAAATAATCATGAAACGGATTTAATATGCTACATGCGTTTAATGATTATTCAAGTTTGGAAACAAAATAAAATTACCAAATGAGTCCTTTGATTCATTCGATGCATGGTGACTGACATCTGTTACCTGGAATTTCGTGTGGTACTCATGTATTAATTAATTCCAGATGATGATTTTAAGCCGTTTTTAAACATTCAGTCAGGCTTTGCCATTTATTATTTATACTTAAAACTAGAAAAAAAGGAATTTCTTGCCTATCCTGTTGAAACGACAGTTAAATTTCAATAGGCCACAAACGTGCATTTTCATGGACACTGCTAAATCATCTCCCTATCGCAAGTGACCTGTGATCCCACTCCTGTTGGGAAGGGTATCGAGTGCTGCTATTAAAGCGTTGGACCGGTCCCATTGTATATTGTATCCATACATTGCTCCAATGTTGCCTGTCCCTCTGATGTTCTTCAAGCACCTTCGACATGCAGTGTTGCATGGTGCTGAAGCTATTGGCCATATGAATGATAATCGCCCTCAGTAATATCGCAATATTCTGTAGTTCGACGATCCGAACTCTCTCAGGTTTTTTCAGTTGGTAGTGTACTCGAAGTCGCCGTACAAGAGGTTATACAATACAGGTTTCCCGTGAGTCATTCTGCATTCTGTAACATCTCATTGGCTTTGGCGTGAATAATTCATAATTTATAAAGCAGAATTAGAAGCATATGTTGACCTACAAATCCGAAAAAAGGAATTTAATAAAAAGAAAGTTAGTGAAATTGAGTGACAGAACTCTATAGGAAAGAACAACGGAAAAGTTCAGAGACAGGGAACGGGGAAACTTTCTTTAAGCACCTTTGCTGGCAGGGGCAATGGAAATCACGGAAATTATTCGGTAGCAATGGCATGCTAATAGTTTTTATACTCATGTGTAACCGGCTTTAGTTCCCTTCAGGCGCAACTAACATGCAGGTTTCCTGCGGAATGTTTAATACGGTATGTCTGTTTTTGAATTTTATCCCTAAAAATAATGAAAATGTCCAAAAGAAAGGAAACAATGATTGCCGGAAAAAACCTGATATGTGAATATTTATTTATAGCCCAAACAATTGCACATTAGGATTAAACCTAAACATAGCCCTCTGTTCTTTTATTTTATAAACTTTTGTGAACGATTTGAAATTTAATCACAACCGCAGTTATGAATTCTAAACTGTTCACAATTTGAGGTTACTGATTGGAATGCAACTTTGCAGTTGTTTGCAGCAGTAAATTGATCTGGAAAGAATTAATATGTTTTCACTTTTAATATAACTTCGAATGTTTTTGTGCTAAAATACTGGAATCTCTTAATTCAAACTCAATATCCAGAAGTCTTATTTCCTTTGAATAACCACTACAGTGGTTTGACTACAGAGATATTTCAGGCAAGTGTAATTACAGACATTGTTAGTTTAACACAAATCCTTTTCTGGGAAAAAAATAGAACAGTTCTTTGAGGAGAATTTAGTTTTGTAATTTTTCTTAAAAAAGATTTTAAGAAAAGTGTTGTGACACCAGTAAATTTCCTGAAGTCAGGAATTATCAACGAACATTCTTTAAAACGAACTTAACACAATGAAAATTTATATTTTTTAAATTGGTATGTTACTGAAAAACAAATGTGGTACGGGTGGCAATACTTCAGATAAGTACTTCTGTTTCGTAGCATCATGTTCTCTGAAGGATTATACGGTCGTAGTATATCTTTAGTTAAGCGACTTTCTACATGACAAGAGACAGTTTTTGTAAGAGGATATTTCTTGGTGGGAGCTTAGATGAACATGAATACAATATAGTGACACTACGAGCAGATTGAGCAAAATGAAAAAAATAGGTGCGTTAGGTAAACACACGAGCCTATGTCTCGACTGAAACTGTAACTCGTGCACAAACAACAAAACGGTCAAAGAAAAGAGATTGTAACACTGGCCCTTTGCGGTAACCCATAAAATCGTCTGCTCGAAGATCAGAAGTACAGTCGGAACATCAAGATTTTTCAAGAAATTGTTTAGCTGTATTCTATATTTTCTGGATAGTATCTAGGATCCAAAGAATATCCGTATTTTGTGGTTCCCATTCGTTCCTTCAGCTGTTAGGTGCTGCTGTCTCTATGCAAAAGTTTTCGTAAGATACGTTTTTAATTTGTTTTAATAATTGTACTTCACATTTTTATTTTTATTTTTAATTTAAAATTCATTGTGCTTTGATTGTCACAAAGTGCATCCGTGTTTTCGAACTAAATTTGCGTCTTAGAAATTTTGCAGTTTTTCGACTTATGAGAAATAATGTATAAGATTTTCTCTTTGCATCTGCTCTTGATTTTTAAAGTAATTCCAAATGCAAGAGCATAAATTACATTTCAGAATGCTGATGTAGTAATAACTTGTCTCCTGGGACTGTAATTTATTACAGCATGCCCTGTTAGGAAATTCAATTTCTCTCATGTTCTTTTAGATCAAGTTTTTAATATCTGTTACACAGTCTCCAAACTTGAAATTGTAACCCGTATATGCCTAATAAATGATCTCCAATACCTTTGGGAACGAAGGGAGAATACAAATACGGTATATTCAATGCTCCATAAAATGTTAACCAGCAAAGAAGCGTTGATCTCCAGATGACATGAATGAAAAATAAAAGTGATATTTTAATATTTTATCAATAGTTTAACTGATTCTGCATGTACACTGAAAATTATTTAAAAATGTCGTTAGCGTATGTGATAATATTGATAAAGGTGCAGTATAATATAAAAATAAAAGCATTTATAATATAAGTGTAACAGGTTATTTTCATAGGTTATACGACACTTCCAGTGGGAACGAGACATATTAAGCACCTACTATCGCGAACGCCACATCACTTAAACCCGCAAACCAGACCGAGGAACATGAAACCGCCAAAGAGAAAACAAACGTTGTATGCTGGTCGTTTTACATGTGGAGAACGTCCAGGAAAAACGACTTAGAGTTCGTTCAGAAATTACATGTTATATACCTCTAATCCAGTAGCCGCTCTCAATATCTCACTTCAAATATATCGCGCTTTTCTTCTGTCCCCGCTCGTCTTCTACTACGTACACACATTTAATTCAGTAAATTCCGAAAATGTTTATACACCTGTTTCGCATTACATTGTGTAGCCGAACAGAGAAGAGAGGTTTTTGCACCGAGAACGCTATGCGGTTACTCAGACTAACCGGAAATCAACCTGTCCAAACAGGATGTGTACGAGGAGGAGGCAGGAAGTAGGACACAATACTCCAGCTTTCGCAGCTTCATTGAAGATATTCATTCTTGATAACTGGTAGGGAAATATGGGTACTAAAGGTGTTTCAGTGAAAGAAAAGTTAGAAGCAGTTGAAAAAGTAAAAAAATGTTGCTAAGCAATAAATAAATATATCGCTCTTTCCACGTTCCAGAAATACATAGCAAACGAAAAAATGTTTACGCCACCGCCGGGGATTTGAATCCACGGATCTCTCGATATCTAGGCGAGCGCGTTAACTTTACACCACGCTGGCCAAACATCTACGGTTCTAAGAGTATATTTAAGTCAGCTTCTGACATCATAAATCCGTAAGATGGGCTCAGCTACTGGGACGTCTCCATCTGGTGGACATTAACGGCACTGGCTATATATATTATAGCAGTTAAATCCAAAGTGCGAGATCGAAGGTGAAAATCCTCCAAATACGTGGCGTTAGTAAATAAATAAATACATAGCTCTTTCCACGTTCCAGAAACACATAGCAACCGAAAAATTGTTTTCAGCCGCTGCCGGGGAATTGATTCCCCCGGATATCTCGATATCTAGCCGAACGCGTTAGCTTCACACCACGATGGCCAACAATCCACGGTGCTATGTGTATTTTTAAGTCAGCTTCTGACATCATAAATCCGTAAGTTGGGCTCAACGTAGAAAGACCAATGTGTTTATTTATTTACTGACGCCACGTATTTGGAGGATTTTCACCTTGGTGTTAAGCAAGTTGCTGTGGCACATACTTTAGGTGTTGGATCTTCAATTGTTCGTGGATGGATGAAAAACCAAGCAAAGCTCCAAAGATTTGTGATAATTTTAGATGAACCAATAGCTTATAAAGGAAACGGTTGCGCCTTAGTGATGACAAAGAAACTGACAAAGCTTTGTTTATCAGTTTTTTGGTAATGCGGCAGTAGGAACGCTATTACCAGGGCTAATAATTAAAGCTAATGCGAAAATGTTAGCAAACAAAATAAGATAATAATAATCCAGATTACGAATTTTCTGCTGGTGAAGGGTAGTTTTGGCGTTGGAGGAGGCGTCATGGCATTGGCCAACTTGTAGTGAATGGAGAAGTAGGTCCAGCTAAACTGAAATGTCTGTTACATGAAAATGGATATTGTGATGATCAGATATACAATGCTGACGAAGTCGGCTTATTTTTGAAGCCTCTTCCAAATAAAACTCAGACTTAAAAACGCACACCTGGCAATACGGTGTATAAGAAAAATAAGGAACGTTTGACTCTCATGTTCGCAGCAAATCAAACTGGAAGCTACAAACGGAAGTTGATTTTAGTTAGAAAGAGCAAAAATCCTCGTGTTTCAAGCAGTTAAACGGGGACATTTGGCCAGTACAGCTCAAAAACACCTGGATGAAGAGAGACGTTTTAAAAAGTTGATTTTTGGAACACATTATGTCAGCAGTTTGACCGCATCTACAAAATGTGAGTCTTGAAGAAAACGCTCTGCTTCTTATCGACCAGTCCCCAGCCCATTCAAGAGAGAACGAACTTCTATCCAAGAATAGAAAAGTCAAAGTTTGATTTAAGATGAAGAATAAAACTTCCTTTATTCAACTTATGAACCAAGGTGTCACAGAAACGTTTGAAATAATGTATCGTCCAGAATTTCTGACTGAATTGTTCATATAATCTGACGAGATTTTCGAACACTTTATTGCATTAAAAAATAAATTTGAAAGATGTGATGTATTTCTCAGCAATAGCATGGGAAGATAGTAAACAGTCGTGAATAGAAAATTGTTTTATGAAAGCTTCGCTTTCGATATTTCTATCTGATGCAAGAATTTTAATTCCGAAGACGAAGTACTGAATGATCTTAATAACGACACCAGAGGTTTGGGTCTGGATGTCACAAAAAACGAACTTTTTGAATGGCTCCATGTCGATGACGATAAGCCTATGTTTCAGAATTTAAGCGAGTGCGAAATTGTTGCTGCTGTAAAAGAAGTAACAAGTGCTGTTCAACCCCAACCATTACGGAATTTTGTCAATTCTTTGTATTCAAAACAGGTACATTTCTGTTTCAAAGATTAAACAGAATTTACACACAGATATCATTCAATTGAATTTACATACCGATCACTGCAATACGAGACGCGGATATCATTGAATTGAATTTACATTCTTATTACTACAATACGAGACGGAGATATCATTGAATTGAATTTACATACTTATCACTACAATACGAGAAGCAGTTATCATTGAATTGAACTTACATACTTATCACTGCAATTCGTGACACAGATCATTATTAAGACACATACATCAAAAAACCCTCATGATGAAGCAGAGTTTAAATTATATTCGTCCTGAATATTGGAATACACTGCCACCTGAATTAAGCACAATAAATGACCAAATTTATTTCAAAAACAAACTTAAAAAATATTTGGTAAGCTAATAAAAAAAATAATAAAGAACATAAAACAAAATTTGTTTATAATATAACTAACATTTAACATTACTGTGGTGTTTTATTTAACCTTAATTTGTTTGCCTATTTACTTTGAAAATCAGGTAGTGTCAGGACTCCCTGAAGCCTTTTCTCCGATTTTCCCTGCTGCTCTTATGAAATATGAATTATTTATGTATATTCACAAAGCCTAAGATGTAAATGAAAAAATGAATAATAATAATTATTATTATTAAAAAGTAGAAAATGAGAACAGCGATGATGAAGAAATTCTCACAGTGGTAAGCAGTATAGTTTATGGAAAAGCGTATACTGCCTTCAAAACTTCAAACTTAAACCTCATTTCACCAATGCAACTAGTGCATCTCCGCGTGATCAGAGAAAAATAAAAGCAAATGACTTTGGATCCTTTCTTCCACGCAAATAATCTTTTTAAGAACTAACATTTAGCAAACGAACTTTGTAAACATACGTATGTAGTTCTGCATTTTCATATTTTTAATCGGCTTTACGTACTGTACATCATTTCTGTTAGGGCGTTCTATTCATAAAATATCTGTGCGAATTCCACACATTTTCCGATATTACACTGCTGGCCACCCAAAACGCAACTCCAAGAAGCACACGAGATAGCAAAGCCATATTTACTGGACACATAACAACAGATACAACGATGAAACGGTTGAGCTTACAGGCCCGTGCGACTTTCGGAACACGCAGACATCAATAGTTCGTGTGGCGCCATGGCCGGCAATAACGGCCGCTACGCGCCGCGGCATCGAACAAAAGAGGCTTTGGATGTGGGATGGGGATATGTCCGTTCAGGCTGCTTCCACGCGTTGCCACAGTTCATCAGGCGTAGCCGCTGGTGGTGCTTGCCGTGCCACTCGGTTGCTGATCAGCAACCAGACATGTTCGACGGGCGACATATCGGAAGAACTGGCAGGCCACGGCAGCAGTGACTCCTGGTGGGCCGTGAAAAATTCTTGCACGATGCGGGCCACTATAATTTTTTTACTGTTGTGAAAGAACATTCACAATATTTCGTACATATTTTAAGAAAATAAGAACAGCCAGATTATTTTCCCCAGCGCGTCTTTATGCAAATATTAGCAACTGAAGGAAAACGACGGCAAGTATAAAGGTCACTAAAGAGTATAAATAACACGTGGCGCTGAACTCTGTAAATCAGTGTTATAGCTGACTTAAGCACGTTTGATAAAAGCCAAATTGTAATGTTTGGACGACTGGGTCATAATATTTCCATAGGAGCAAAGCTTTTGATGTGTTCACGTTGAACCCGGGAATATACCTTCAAAAAGTGTTCCTTGGAGAAAAACTCACAAGGTGCCTTCAACATGTATGCGGACTACTGCCACTACGTGTTGACGGCAGACGTTAGGGAAAAGTGTCTCGTACAGCTCGAGCCAAGAAAAGGTATGCTGTGTCTCAACTCGCGTGCCATTTTAAAGTTCGTGACAGGAGTAATGTGTCAAAGCACGGTACACTTAGCCACTTAGCCTTGATAAAATGGCACTGTGTACTCGCAAGTAGCTCCGAGTGCCCATACTACCCTTGGGTCTCCGAGGAGAGATCCTACACTAGGCACGCGAACATCAAAACTGGACTTTGAATGAATGAAGAAATATATTTTGACCCCGTGAATTCGTTTTTTAGGTGTAATAGGTGGACATGTGGGTTCGAGTGCGGCTTTATCAGGATAAATGTTGGTACCAAGTTGCACCGCCCAACAAAACCGGTGAGTACAGTGACTAATGTTTTGCAGAGAAGCCTTCGATCCAATCGCTTATTTGCAGATAACTATGACACTGCAGGGCTCTTACATCCTTTTATGTAAACGCCATTTTCCTCTAGTTGGACTTCTTTCAGAAGGATAATTCGCCATGCCACACTACTTGATTTTCGAGAACGGTAGCAGAAAATGAAATAGACATCCGGGTATTGCCCTGGTCACCAAATTCAGTCCAGTAGAATATCTAAAGTCGGAATAGTATCTTACTAGGTAACTGACCAGAGTTGAAGTATCTGCTGTTAATGTGTTGGTACAGGAAAATTGTAGCGACTATGGTTCGCATTCTAAGAGCTGTCGTGACGGCACGTGGAGGACCATCATCTTATTCGTAAGGTGGTCACAATATTTTGTCAGCCCGGTGTATATACAGGAAATTTAATATAGCAATAACAGTATAATAGTCAATATTCCAGACTGAGTTTGGCCTGCTTCTTTATAAGAATGTACCCCTGAGAGGGCTGTCCTGCCCCGAGAGACTCGTTTACTTGGGAACACTATTCGATTTCAATTGCTGAAGTGTAAAATTATGTAGTACCAAAGCAACTGGATGATTCAAGGTCGAACGCTATTCTTTGAGAGCTGCTTTATGATATAATAATAAGATTTGAAATGTAAAATCTTTATCGTCTTAGTTTGCTAAGATATGAAGAAATCAGGATTTGCGACAGAATGTGTTCTTTCGCTGCACGCAAACACTTGCCCCTATCTCGTATTATGCTTCAAATAAATTTCCTTTTTCACGACACAAAAAAACTTGATAAACAGCCGCTCACTCCCATTCTAGTTAGGAAAGCATGCGCGACAAGCTTTCCCAATTACATGTCGTTTGAAAATTCCATCAGCCTGACGGCTGCGATGTTTGCAGAACACAATTGTCATTCAGTTACTGTTTACATCCACAAACCTAACTTTTAGATATCCCTTATGTCGAACAAACGGCGTGGAATAATTTGAAGTTGATGATGGTGTTTAAAAATGTATTTCCAGAAAATATTTCCAAAGAAATTATTTTCTGGTAATAAAACTAAACCCTATTTTTTTATTTTGCAATTATTACATATATTTCCCTCAGTATACAAGAAAATCATTACTCTGCATAAATTTTGAAAATACGTAAATTCGATTATATCAAGGAGGTGCAGAAATAATGTTTTTCCAATTAAGTATTTAATTATTTTCCAGTACGGAACAGATAGCCCATTTTGCCTTTGTAAGGAGTTCCACACGAGAACGTGCGGATAGAAATCGTATTTTAGATCGCATAGGAGTTAGTGCTTTTGTGCAGTTTTTTTTATTTCATTTTCACGGGGTACAGCGATCACCGTGACTAACTCGTAGAGTTGTAAGCAGTCGCCCTTTCATAATTTATGCCCACTGCTTTCAGGGAAGGAGTAGAGCAATCGGCAGACAAGTACTGCTTTCCAACCTAGCATGTCACACTGGTGCACATCACACGATGGATTTGAAGTCAGTGGATTTGACCACGAGCTCACCGGGCCAGCTATAATATTTTATTTTAATCACAAATGCACTGTGCTTCACTCAGCACATATTGGGTTGTCAGTAATGTTCGTTTGGCTTTTTCCAAAGTCATTTGAAGAAACACGAACAATATTTTGATCATAATATTACATGTCTTTTTGTAGCTCTATTCTTCCTGTGCAACTTTTGTTCATCGGTTTCGATATTATATTTGGTTTAAATCTTTTTAGTCATATGAAGATGGTGCGTCAAGTAGACAGGAATGAGAGTTTTCGACACCTGTTTCATTTCGCTTTCAATCAAGGTTCCAAATATGCTCGATACATTTGTGCTGTGTTCAAAGAAGGCGCTATTACTGACAGAACTGCGCAGAAATGGTATTCACGTTCAAAGAATGGGAAATTCGACCTCGCAGGCTTTGCGGCAGATCTGCTCAGTTTAATGAGGATGAATTGAGTGAGCTCATCCACGAGGATTTGGGTCAATCCACAAGGGAATTGCCCCAAAATATGGGATGCCCTCATGATACCGTCGCCCGTCAGCTTCATTAGATGGGTAAGCTCCAAATGCTCACTGCGTTGGTGTTACATTCTCTGAACGCCAGATACAAACTAAAGTGCTCCACTGTCGTCACCAGTTTGCTCGTTCGACATCAGGCTACTCGGTAACACAAACAGAGATATTTGTTTACCTCATCGTCACCGGTGATGAAGAAGTGGTTTCTCTATGCGAATTTCAAGCAGAAAAAAGAATAGCTGAGTTCACCCAAGCAAGCATCACCTCGAGCCAAGGACGAGCTGCATCCACGCAAGACCGTGATCTGCGATTGGTGGGATTGGGAAGGTGTAATCCACTGCGAATTGCTTGAAAAGAACACCACGAGCAATGCACAGCTTTACGTTCAGCAAATGCACCGGCTCAAATAGGCAATTCAGCTGAAATGACTCAACCGGCGGCACGGTGTATTTCTTCAACGCTACAGCGATCGCCTTCACGTCGCTAATCTGAACAAAACTGCTATTTAAGATCTAGGGTTGGGAATTTCTATATCACCAACCGGATTCTCCTGATCTAGCGCCCTCAGATTATCACCTTTTCCGGTCGCTCTCCAACAGTCTGCGAGACGTATCATTTAACAACAACGTTGAGCTGAAATTGTGGCTCTATGATTTCTTCTAGTTTAAACCCGGGGATTTCTACCGTCGAAGCATTGACAACCTACTGGAACGTCGGCCAGAGATCGTGAACGATAAAGGAGAATATATCAGTGACTGATTTGTGAAAACTTTTTCATGAAATACAAGGATTCCAATAGTTGGAAAAACGCCGAACGAACTTATCTGACAACCCAATATAATATTTTAAAATATTGTTGAAACAAAGTTTTGTCTGAAACGACCACAGAAAGGGTCCCTTTAGTTTTGCAATTCAAGCAAAGTCTGTGTTCAATATTTCTGCTGTATAATATTTCCAACGCATATGCAGTTATACATGTCAATAATACGTGTGGATGACAACATTACGCGTCTTAGAATAACTTTTACAGTGAAAACCAATATTCTGACAACACAAAAGTTTGCAAATAATTTCGAAAAGGTTGACCTGACAGGACATATTCGAAATTGTGTGTGATGTGCTATTTAGTGTTACACTGTTTGTCTGGTGTCAGTTTTGAATTTCACTAACATCTCTGTGATAGTATAAAAAATTGCATTATAATGAACTCATATTTCACTAAACAGCTACATTTGTGAATTATACGAACGTAAATTTCTCTTGACACTGATTATTCTTCAGATTTCAGTTTGCAAAAATAAACAGTATGGCTGAACTTTGGATGTTTTCTACAAATGCAGGCTGTATGGGAAATACCTTAATATTAAAGATATTTCATCAATATATCAAATTACACCTGTATAATCAGTATGAAATTATTTTTTATTTGAAAGTATAGTTAAATTCACTTGTACGATTTTGTTTCATTAGCAAGCAATTATTTTTTTAATTTCTCATAGCTATCAATACTTATTTAAATAATTTTTCTGCCTCAAAGATTCAAATATTTGCCTTCAGAAAAGGGGAAAACAGGATCCTTGTTTCACATAGATTTATCTTATGGAGATTTAATTACACTTATTGATTTATTCCGCATGTTTTTGTTCCCTTGAAGATAAATCACTGTGTTAGAAATTAAACAACTGATTTATCAGGTTTCCAGTTTTCAGAAGTGTATAGCTCACTCACTTAGAATGATCCCCCAAGATGTCTTTTTCATTTTTGAGTGTATGGGAACTCATTGTACACTGCTGTTGAAATCTTTGGAACAAGGTATTTTACCACCAGAGAAAGTTCAAAAGTGCTGATTTGCAATTGTAGGTGGGATCACTAGTAATAGCAATATTAAGATGAAACGAATGACAGGAAGAATAGACTAATATGTAAGAGAAATCCAAACAAAAAAATGTTAGGAAAAAGTTCCAAGAATACGAGCTGTCCAATGACAGTCTTAGGTCAGCTCTGCTAAAACATTCGGCAGTGCAAAATCCTCTGTTCATGATATGTTCACTCCAAAGACACCACAATGCATGAGCGCTACCGGTGTGTTATACATTATCTACCACCAATTAATTGGACACCTGTAATAGCAAAGGAAAACGAAGTTTATTCACCTTCAATAGTTGGTGAAGCCTCCACGAGCGGCGATTACACCTGAGACCCTCCGGGACATACTGTCAACCAGGCGTTGTACGACGGCTAGCGGTATTTTCTTCCACTCGGCTTGGTAAAGAAAGGTCAGTTCCTTCACCGATTTCGGACGGTGGGGGCAGCCCTTAAGTCGACGCTTCAACTCGTCCCAGAGGTGCTCACTGGGGTTGAATGGACTGGCCTCTTCAACCATTCAACCCCAGTGTCCATTCAACCCCAGTGAGCACCATTGTCACAATACCAAGCCATGGTGGACCTCGCAACATGACAGGTGGCATTGTCATCCTGAAAGTAACATGGGTCCACCCCGTAAAACTGCCACAACGTAGGAAGCGCATGGTCATCAAAAATGGTGCAGTACGTCTCGGCGTTGAGTCTACCAGGAATTGCGACCAAGGGTCCCGTGTCATACCAAAAGAAACACCCCCATAGCATAATTCCACCGCCGTCGAACTTCACAGTTGGCACAATACATTACGGCAGGAGGAGTTCTCCAGGCAGACGCCAAACCCATACCCGGCCATCCGAACGGTAGAGGGTGAACCTTGTTTCGGCGCTCCAGAGAACCTGTTTCCACTGTTCAACGGTCCACTGTCGACGTTCTTTGCACCACGTTAGCCGAGCAGCACTATTGGACTTGGTGATCAAAGGCTTGTGGGCGGCAGCACGTCCATGATAACCGAGCAGATAGGCTTCCTAACGGATGGTATTCATCGAAAGAACACTCCCGGATGCCTGTTTAAACTCCTCGCGGATGTGGCCCATCGATTTGGTGCGGTTCTTCCGAATTTCTCTGGCCATAACCCGTCGGTCTCTAACTCCCAGTTTTTTGGGTCTGCCGGGTCGGGGCGCATTCCGACAGTCACATTTTTACTTCCACTTGCCAATCACGTAGGCCACTGTTGATTTTGGGTACTTCAACTCGCTGGATATGTCACGTATGCATCGGCCATTTATGTGATACCCGACGATTAAACCTTTCTTGAAATCAGAGAGCTCCGAACTGGTTGGCATATCGCATGCGACTGGTTGCGTTGTTGTTTCAAACACGGTATTTAACGGCGGAGGTCGGGACGTGTATCAGGATCGCAGATATCGTCAATTGCAGGGGTGTCCAATTACTTGTTGGTAGATAGTATATTTGTGTAGCACCAAATTATTCAGCAGCTCTTGGGGTAAATTGTTCCATTCCTGTTGGAGAGCTATAACAATTGCTGTAGAGGTGTTTGTTTGGTTATTCCAGTGTTCACCTCGTCTCACCGTAGTGTAGCGTGCCTGGACATTTAAATTTATATCAAAGGATTCCGCTGGTCACTCCATCCGACGGATACTACCAGAGGGTACTTCATTCACAGCTGTTGTGCAGTGACATAGAGCTTGAGCAGCAAAAATGAAACCTGGACAATAAATAGTACCATGGAAAAGGAAAAAATGGCGTAGAACTGCACAACTGCAAAACGTCTGGTGGTGATGTTTCTTTTTAAATCATCGGTTTTCCAATCATCTACGTCCATTGTTCATTATACCGGCCCACGCAATGACGCCAAGACAATCATATCTGTCTCGTTCAAAGATGGTTTTGGAATCATGGTCCGCCTCATGTTTCTTACAGTTTCATGATCCTTGATGAAAAACTAGAGCGGTTATAATCTGAAGGCCCGTCTACTTGAGAAACAAACCAATGATTTAGGACTTTACGATGCGCTTTAGATTTTGGTAGGAAGCGCATTTTCACCTAAATTTTCCGATGAATAATGATATTTGGGTTTATCTAACGCAAGAGAAGTTTGAAACACAAACGACCTACGTATAAAGGAAAAGCAACGAGCACATATGAATGTCACCTAAATCAAACTCGTATATTGTAACTTCACAAAACATCAGATTTTCCCGCCAACTGCATTCCAATTTGTATGTGTGTGAGTTCATTGAGTCAAACTAAACTGAAGTGAAATCGAAAAAAATGAAATTCCGGTTTTACCGCTTCTTCTCGGAATATACTGAATTCCTTGCTTTCAATTTCGGATTAACATGAAATTACGTTCAAAAGAAGTTTGGGCATTAACCAAATGAATAGGTCTGATGGCATTATAATGAATATGCTTCTTCTAAGCTTCTTCTAATGCTTGTTGTGTTAATTATATCATGAATAAACTTTCCTGCTAGTAGTGTAGTAATAATAATGAACAAGCTTTTAACTGCTAGTAATGTTGTAGTAGTAATTAAGATGAATAAAGTCTTATGCTGGTTGTTAATAATAACAACTAATGAAATAAACCTAACAGCCAGACAGAGATCTGACAAAACTATGAACTGAGAAAAACGTACTTACAACAAACTCTTTATTCAGGGAAACTCGTGGTATTATCCAACATAAACGCCATAGATCACACAGCTACTCAATAAAACGTAGCTCCTTGCACATGAACGAAGCTCTATTCACATAAACAAAGCTCTCTTAGGTAGCACAAAAGCTCTCTCTACACACATCAACAAAAGCTCTCTCACGTAACACAAACAAAAGCTCTCTCTACGCACATAAACAAAAGCTCTCTGGCACATAAACAACAGCTCTCTCTGGTATCGTTGAACGCGCCTATTTATACTGGCTACCACCACGTCATGACTTATACTCATTGCCAGATCTCATTCAGCAGGAGAAATAACATCTCGTTCAGTAAGAAGATAATTTACATAGAAAAATAAAATAACCAGGATAGTAAAACCAAAAGGAAAGTGAATCTGGAGTATACCTTACATATCTCCCCTTAATTTTTTTTTTTTTTCGAAAAACCTATCAATTTTTGAGTGTAAGTCTTGCACATCGTTGACTGACGTTTATCGACCTCTTTTTGTTGTTGTTTTGGTGGCAGCAGTATGCACAATATCAAACTTGGCATGACAAAATCAAGAAATCTGTATTCGTCGGTGAAACACTTTGTATACTTGAACAAAACAAACCTGCATCGGCATACCTTCCTCTTATTCTTCCTAGCAGGAATCACTTTTTTAATTTCAAATTACGTCCTCATATTATCGTTGAATACAAACAAACTGTATCAGCAGCGAAGATTGCCTGGAGCTGCCAAACAGTAACAGTTTTCATTATTTTATCCCTACGCACATATATATAGATTTCAAATTACGTCCACATATTATCGTTGAATACAAACCAACTGTATCAGCAGCGAAGATTGCCTGTAGCTGCCTAAAAGTAACAATTTTTACTATTTTACCCCTAAGCACATAGATATATATATATAAAAAAAATTGGATTAGTAGATGGACATAGAAGAAATATAAAAAAACACATATATACACAAAAAGAATGCATAGGCCCACACGAAAAAAAGAAATTCTGACACGCCAACTGGTCGTGCAGGAAAAACAACAAACGGAGAAAAGAACCTGTCCACGAGAACTTACTTATCTCGAGGACGCATAAAAAACTCTAGTACGATAACGTTTTCCAGGCCTAATCGGACTGGTAAATTCAGGTATCGTAGCTCTCTTCAAGGACGTGACTGGATCTGGACCATCTGTAGTCTGTCGGTCAAGAAATCCCAGCGGCTGACAGGAACGGACAGGAACGGCTGAAGTCTGTCGGTCAGGAAATCCCTGCGGCTGACAGGAACGGTCAGGAACGGCTGAAATCCGTCGGTCAGGAACGGCTGAAGTCTGTCGGTCAGGAAATCCCTGCGGCTGGCAGGAACGGTCAGGAACGACTGAAGTCTGTCGGTCGGGAAATCCCTGCGGCTGACAGGAACGGGCTCCCCCAGGCTTTTGATATGTAGTCCCTTTGTGCTGGGGCCCGTGTTGTCCTTCCAGCATTCTTTTGAAGGGACGTGGCTCCGGCCACATCGTTTGTTTTCGCATTCTACCTCGTGGCATGAGAGTAGAAGCAGGCATCGGCCCTGTTTTCCCTGAGCGTAGGTTCCAGGGGCGAAACCCGGGCGGATGCAAGAATCTCTGCCTTCGTCGCTGTTGCGACGAAGCAGATTGGTTAGAGAAGTTACGTTTTCGACCAGCTTTTGATGTTGCTGGACGGTTTGTAATTTGTGTCTGACGTTTATGAATCGTCAAACTATTGTCCATAACTGACAAATCAGAAATATCTGATGACTCTGAGTCGCTGCTGTAAGTTAGTGGTCGTGCAGGGCGATGTTTATTTCTGCCTATAGGAATACTCTCTGACGAGGTATTCAAGGAAGTAGGAGCTTGTGGTGGTGCAGAGTTATTAGGGAATGGTGCAGCAATAGTCTTGGCAATGGTTGGAGGGAAAGGAACGATACTAGCATTTGAAGAACTTGATTCGAGCCTTCGTCTTATGGGAGAATCAGGTTGCGTGTTTGGAAGCCCGTCTTGAGGAGGGGAGGGTGAAGAAAAATCACTGCAGATTCTTCAAACATGTTTGTCGGTTCGTCCAAAATTTCTGGAGGTTGAGCGTGAGATATAGACTTTTGAGTCTGTGGAACAAAAGGTTGAGTAGGGTTGATTATAAAGTCTATATTTCGTTCATGATACTTGCGACACTGAGCAACGTGTACGTATTGAAATTGATTGTCAGGTTTTTCAAGAATAATGTTATTTTCAAACACATTTGCCACCCAATATGGACCTTCGTAGCTGGGTGCAAATTTCTTTACTAAAGTATGAGAAACAGAAGACTGGAAAAGCGTTTCCACGAGAGTGAGATCTCCAACGATAAGATCTGGTTCCCTACGCCTAGTATTATAGTATCTTGCTTGAGCCGCTTGTGCTCCTAGCATTGCAACACGAGCTTTTTCAGCCATGATTCGTACTGATTGCGGAGTTGTTCGCTGGTTTAGTTCGTCGATAATCCCCGTTAAATTTCCAAAAGGGGTCTTAATTTTGCGACCCAGAAAAAGTTCTGCAGGAGTAATTTTAGTAGATTCGTGAACAGACGAGCGGAGGGCGAACGAAAAAAGTTCACGATGTTCATCCCATCGCTCGTGATGATCCATGACAAATGTAGCAATCATTTAACAAGCGTGCGGTTTACTCGTTCCGCCGGATTACTCTGGGGATGATATGGGGAAATGAATTTATGCTTAATGTGTAGTCTCGCACACATTCTTTCAAAAAATGTCAGAAATAAATTGGGGACCATTATCCGAAACTACTTTATTAGGTGCACCATATCTGGAGAATACTTCATTTATTAATACATTACAATTAACTTCTGCCGTAGCGGCTTTAATGGGAAAAACTTCAACCCATTTAGAAAAATTATCAGTTAATACTAAAACGTAACGAGCTTTGTTTTTAACAGATAAAGGATAAGGTCCCAATAAATCTAATAAAATAATGTCAAAAACATGAGAACTTGAACTAGATTTCAAGTGACCGGCCGGTCTTACATTACGGTAATTATTAATCTGACACAAGTGACATGGTTGAACGTATGCGAGCAGACTTTGATACATGCCAGGCCAATAGGCAACATCCCGCAATTTACAACGGGTCTTGCGAATACCTAAATGGCCTGCAAGAGGTTTCTCATGAAATTCGTTTAAAAGGGCCATTCTAAGGGTTCGCGGAATACATGGGCAAAACTCTGCCCTAGTAGTCCTAGATTTCATATAGTAAAGAAGACTCTCTATGACTTCAAAATGCTGTGACCTCCCAGCCAGAGAAGGATCACTTTGTAGGGGCGAACCCGCAAGCAAAAAATTATAGATATCCTCAAAATCTAGATCATTTATTAATTCTGCCATTATCTGCTCTCTGGATGTTATATCAGCTATTAGAAGTAAAGGCTGACATCCAGGAGTAGTTTCTGTGGGGACCCCTCTAATCGGAACGCGAGACAATGCGTCCGGTAATTGATTCTTATGCCTGGTTGGTACGAAATTTTGATATTGCTCTCTTGTAACTTCAGAGCCCACTTCATAAGTCTTTGAGAGAGATGCTTACCAGAATTCAAATATTGAAGGGCAGAATGATCCGTAATTATGTTAACTGTCAATTCGTTAAGATAACATTGAAATTTGTCAAGAGCATACACTACAGCAAGACATTCACGTTCCGTAGATGAATAATTGCGTTCAGCTTTGGCTAAAGTAAGAGACGCAAAAGCTATTGGATGCCCAGCTTGTTACAAAACGCAACCAAGACCAACTCCGGATGCGTTAGTATAAATATCAAATTCCTTAGTATGATCCGGGAAAGCCAACACAGGAGGCTGAGTCAACGCAGACTTCAGTGTTTCAAAAGCAGCGTTAGCCTCAGGTGTCCAAACAAACTTCTTGTATTTACGTTTCAAAGCATACAATGGCTCACAGATTGTAGCATAAGCGGGGACGAACTGCTGATACCATCCGGTCATTCCCAGAAAGCGTGATAGTTCTTTTGCTGTTTTAGGCAGAGAAAAGTCAACAATAGGCCTAATTTTTTCATTATCCGTAAATAAGCCGTGGGGAGTGATTTTCAACCCCGGATATACAATCTCGTCTCTCGTTATCTGGCATTTACTAGGTTTTAACGTCAAGCCAGCATTGTATATGAGTTGGAACACCTGTTTAAGCAGAGAAAGGTGCTCGTCAAAAGTCTCGGATGTAATAATAATGTCATCCAAATATACATGCACATGGGGACCTAGAACAGGTCTGAGAACCGTATCCATAAGCTTTTGGAAAGTAGCAGGTGCAGAAGCTAAACCAAAGGACATACGTAAGTATTCATAAGCCCCAAAAGCAGTCACAAAGCCTGTTTTATCGACGGAGTTCGGATGTACCGCCACCGGCCAATATCCACTCGCCAAATCCAAGGTTGACATCCATTTATTTGATGACAGGTCATGCAAAATATGCGACATGAGAGGTAGTGGATAACTGATCGTTTTCTTGACTTGGTTGAGCTTGCGGAAATCTGTCACGAAACGAAATTCATTGGGTTGTTTCTTTGGAACCAGAAAGGCAGGTGCAGCCCAGGCGCTTGTTGATTCCCTTATTATGCCCTGTTTAATCATCTCAGAAATTTGACGTTGCATTTCCTGTTTCTTATGGGGAGCACAAGGGTAAGGTTTCGTCGCTATCGGTTTCGAACCATCAGTGTCAATGACATGATAAACCGCCTGTGTGAAACCAGGTTGATCAGAAAATAAACCAGGGCTTTCCTGCAAAAGTAGAGAAAGCTGGTTTCGTTGCCTCTCATTCAATTGGTTACTCAATAACAAACTCGTTATATCTATTGGAACCGTTGGAATCACTTCGACAGGTTCCGGAAAAGAAATAACATGTTGTACGAAATTCAGGGTAACTTGAAAAGTATTGATAAAGTCCATGCCCATTAGACATTTAACAGGTAGTTCGTCTATGAGCAGGAAAGAATGCGTAAAACGAGCCTTTCCCAGCCCTAGAGATAATGTGACAGTTCCTGTGATACTGAAGATTTCGTTATTTGCACCTCGCAAATACTGCGTCGCAGGCTGAACGAGTATTGCCGGAAAATTGTCAGTGCAAAACTTCGTATTTAGCGCTGATATTTCAGAACCAGTGTCGAACTTTGTCTCGACAATAATATCTTCAATTGTCAAGAACACATCAGGCAACTGAGGAGTTTGGACAGTCACTAATACTGTTTTAGGGTCAGAATGCTTGGTATCAGGAAGCAGGACCGACCCTTGGTCTACTTCCTTTGGAAGTTTAAAGGATTCCTGGTTGGATTATCATGCGGTCTGAAACCTCGACCCTGCCGGGTATCGGGAAAATATTCACGATGAGGAAAACTGCGTGAATACTGCTGCGGGAACTCCGCATGTCTGTTGACATTTTCATTTTTATTACTTCTTCCCTCAGCATGGGCAGAAAAATCATCATTGCCCTGAGCATGAAAACGTTCCGAATGCTGCGGATTGGAACGGGGTCGAGCATACTGTGCATTTGTACGGTACCCCGAAAATTGTTCAGAAACAAGCGGTTGGTGTACCACTCTTCTATGTGGTGGGACGTATGAAGCTTTGGCGTGCACCTGTGTACGCTCTCGTTGAAAGCAATTAGGCCTATTATGCCGCTGAGGATATTCGTAATAAGCCTCGCGGGGTGCCCGAGCATGGTGAGTTGGACCATGTTTGCCGTGTCGCTCTTCATACGTTCGTATGAGGCGAAGGCATTCATGAATTGTAGCAGGGTGTCGAACCTCAAGAAAATCCTGTAGAAATGGATCGAGCTGCTGCAATAGGGTGTCCAACATGTCGACATGACTGGCATGTGGATCCCATAAGTTATACAAGCGTGTTATTTCCAAAGCAAATGCAATAAGGCTATCGTTGGGGCCTTGCTGACGAGAAAAAGTTGTTGTGCAAGGCTAGCTCGACTGAGGCCGAAAGGAAAGACCTTCTAAAATTCCGCTCGGAAATTCTCATAATGAGAATCTGGGTTCGACACTCTCCATTGCCGATAATAGGTCTTAGCGGTATCCTTCAAGCAAGTGCCTGATATTTGCACTTTGCAGTCTTGAAGAATATTGTATAGATCAAAATGATCTTCCAAATCCTCGAAGAATTTTAAGGTTCCCTCCAAACCATCGAAAAGAATTGTTCCTGCATGCGGCACGAAATGGGCAAGCATTCTGCTTCTGTAAGAGGATTGAACTCCGTCAGGTACGACCCGCGACTCAGAGTAATAGGAAGCTGGTGAATTACGAAATGGTGAAGAATGCCTGGGGACTTGTAAATCATTCATATCAAAGTGAGACCCACAGGCTTCTTGCAAATTGTCAAAAAACACCATCACCATCGAAATTTGATTTTGGGTGAAACATTGAAGTTGCCTCAGGTAAGAAAGACATGGGTAATAATTGTCAAGACCTCGTGTTCAGGAAAAGTTCGGGCGCCAATTATAATGAATATGCTTCTTCTAAGCTTCTTCTAATGCTTGTTGTGTTAATTATATCATGAATAAACTTTCCTGCTAGTAGTGTAGTAATAATAATGAACAAGCTTTTAACTGCTAGTAATGTTGTAGTAGTAATTAAGATGAATAAAGTCTTATGCTGGTTGTTAATAATAACAACTAATGAAATAAACCTAACAGCCAGACAGAGATCTGACAAAACTATGAACTGAGAAAAACGTACTTACAACAAACTCTTTATTCAGGGAAACTCCTGGTATTATCCAACATACACTCCATAGATCACACAGCTACTCAATAAAACGTAGCGCCTTGCACATGAACGAAGCTCTACTCACATAAACGGAGCTCTCTTAGGTAACACAAAAGCTCTCTCTACGCACATCAACAAAAGCTCTCTCACGTAACACAAACAAAAGCTCTCTACGCACATAAACAAAAGCTCTCTGGCACATAAACAACAGCTCTCTCTGGTATCGTTGAACGCGCCTATTTATACTGGCTACCACCACGTCATGACTTACACTCATTGCCATATCTTATTAAGCGGGAGAAATAACATCTCGTTCAGTAAGAAGATAATTTACATAGAAAAATAAAATAACCAGATATAGTAAAATCAAAAGGAAAGTGAATCTAGAGTATACGTTACAGCATAATACGAACAGGTGTAAGGCAGAGATATGTGGCTCCATTTTAGGAGATTCACAAAGCGTAAGCACCGATTTACGGAGTTTCGCCTAAGTGTAGTAATAAACAATAATTTTACCCCATATAAATCTCGCAGATTGACACAGGAGCGGTTGCTCGAGGAGAACCTCCAACGAGCAAGACCACTATCTGAAAGAAAGTGCTCGGAATAGGCCCAGTATCACCAGTAGCCAACTCCAGGATAAACTTCCAGCTGCTTCTGCTCTCACAGTATGAACTCAAAGAATACGCGACCATTATCACGAATGTGGACTCAGAGCAAGGTGACTGCTGAGACGTATAGCACTGATATCAATTCACCTTCGTCAAAGATGTGCTTGAGGCAAACAGTACATGTCATGAAATACAGAGTGGCACTATTTGCTTTTCACAGACGAATCACGCTTCGCTCTTTATCCTGATAATTGACAAGGACACATGTGATGGGAGTCCCACACACGAATGCAAAACACACTGTGTACAGTTCACCCTCCCCTACCGGCGACTGCTTCTAGCCCAACGAATTGCTCACTGTTGTCGTTAAACTTAAATAAAGGAAGAACGTCTCTTTGTAATAAGCCAAGAGAAATTTCCTTTTCCATTTCTCCCCCAAAATCTGGATGGTATTGGGCGTACTGAAACTTCATGCTACTGGAGAGATGGCTAGAAGCACTGGGAAATACTACTCCGTGCATCACTAAAAAAATGACAGTGGTACTCTATACTTTTGATGTTCTTTGATGAAATATTCGGTTCTACTGATGCAAAGCTTTCAATACAACCGAATATTTCATCAAATGTTAAAAACAATTTTGAATAATGTCTTGTGTAGAAAAAGCGAAATACACAACATGAAAGTGGAAAAGCCGCCATGTTGAGAACTGCATGACCATTAAAGTCCACGCAGTAGTATCCCTGGAGTAATGAATATACGTAGATACGATTATATTGTCATCTCTTCTTTGTGGTACTGAAACACCATGTGAGTTTCAGTTTGTTTTAATAGAAAGACTGGCTTAAACCATTGACATTGTGGAAATTTCTTTACGAGACTTTAGTTTAATATATTATTTTACAAATATATTAGCGAAATTTTTAGGAGTTGAATAATTAATGTTTGCCAGAAATACAAGGAAATATAAAAAAACTGGTATTTAAAAGTACAGAATAACAACACAAAAAATTATTTCCGAAGGCAATTTTCTGAACGAAATCTTCGGAAGAACTTTTACCCTGCGTTATGGACATGTGTTACCCTTACCTATATGAAAATCAGCGCACCTAAGCGTCAAAGTAATTTTACTTTCCAACGTATTGCAGATGGGCAGAATCAAATTGCCACTGTACTAAAAAATAATCCTAGCGGTAATGTTAATGATAAAAAAGCACTTGAATTAGTCAAGCCGGACAAAGAAAAAAGTTCCGCTTAGCTTTTAAAAACATGTGGGCTCATTTTCTAGGAAGTTGTAACAAAATTAGTCTCAACTTTCCGTAAAGTATTTTGTTTTGCAGATATATTAGCCATACCATTTTTTAATTGTTTTTTAATTTTCAAATACTTTATAGAAAAAAATACTTGAAAATTGTCAAATTTTGGGAAAGAAAACAATATATCAAACTTTTCAGCACGAATTGACACTAACTGATCACATTTCTCCATTGCTTGTACCCTGCAACGTACGTGCCATATTTTCCGGATTTTACTGTTGTCTTTCGGTTTTCTGTACAGAAAAAGCATTTTTCCGGATTTCAACAAGTTTTGCATCCGCAAATAAAATAGGAATGTAATGTCCAGAGGAAATTTAGGCTGTAATGTAGTATGTATTTTTTCTGTTTTTGTTTTTTTTGTTTTAAAGAAATGTTAGTTATATGCTGTGAAAACATTTTTTTAAAGAGACGCCCGGGCGTGAGAGTAGTTTGAAAGCGCTGCGAAGAGTAAACAGCGTGGAATAGATTAGGAAGGGTAAGAGATGAGTTACAAATCTTTCCTCACTTTCGTGTCCTATGTTTGGTGTTTATGCGTTAACCTCTGACAATAAAGGCACAAATTAATCATTCCTGATTCCTCCATGCGGTCTTGATTACCAGAGAACTCTCCCTTCCCCCTCCCGTCCCGTTCGACCACCGGTTCCGGTTTTTCAGTGGTGTTGGATTGAGATGATTCTTGACTCCTGAAAACTCGCATAAAATTTTCGCTACTAAAATTTCGTATGCCGGAAGAAAAAAATTCATACAACCCTGCGTATGCCTTTCAGAAAACAAAAGCAGTCCATACTAAATGTTTCCAGATAGAAAACAATATGTCATTAAATATTCGTCCATGAGCGCCCGAGAGTGGCTGTCAACATAAACAGTAATATAAATTTCAATCTTCGAAAAGGTAGGACTTTTTTAACTCCACTGCACGTTGTGCTGCCGGAGTTCACGTCGTGGTGGACAAATGTGTAGAAGAAAAAAATATATAGTTCAATTGCTAAATAATTTTATGTTCTATGCTTTGTTGTAGAATATTCTAGTTAAACAGTTTATTGAAATTTTGGTAGATACATTGCCCAAAGAAGGTTGTATTATTGGTGAAAATATTTTAACAAAATTTTCTTCCTAGTAAAGCTTTCAAACGTCCGGTTAAAGACACGTATAAACACAAAAACACTAAAAACACTAAAAATGGTTTGTTATGTTAAGTTCGCATTGATATTCGAGTCTTATTATGTGTTAGCCTTAACGGGAGGCTTGATTGGTATTCTCCAGACATGTAAATACCACCTAGGGCATTTTCGCATGAAAAACAATATCTTCTTATACAGAATAATAATTGACAGCCTTGTACTCACATTATTGAAGTGTCTGGCTATCTGAAGGGACCTTTGTTGCCGAGTCGTCACATTCAAAATGATTCGGCGATGTGCGTACTAAAAATATATGCAGTACACTTCATATTATTCTATAGATCCAGGAATACTCGTGTATTTCACATTTGGCTGTAGGGCTAATCGTAGCAAAGAAATGTATTGTAGGCAGTTGTCGTAGCAAGGAAATGTATTATATGCAGTTGTCGTAGCAAGAAAATGTATTGTAGGCAGTTCCTTACTTAGTCACTGTAGAAATATGTCTTCCATCGCGAAACTCGAAAGGTCAAAGTAAACCATCACAATATTGGAAACGTGGTGACAGTTAGGATTACTTATTATTCTACCAAGCTAATAAATAATTTGAATGCCGTAAATAAATACTACATGGCAAGCACCAAAAGTAATTTGAAATATCGTATTACGCAACATGAAAATAATTGGAGAGAAAAAATAAAACAGCTTTAATTGACTACCAAACCCTAACGACCAAGCCGAACCTGATTTTGAAAACGTAACAATAAATAATAAACAGCGAACCAAAGCAACGATAAGATATGCAGAACAATCCTTATCAAAAAGACGAAAGGATCCAACTGCAATAAGAACAATTCTATAGATTTGTCATTACCTTGGAAACTTGTAATTAACAATGAACAAAAATATGAAAAAACGAAAAGGAACGAAATAAAAAATAGAAAAGCTTTAATTATTCAACCAAAAAGTTACGATACCCGCCCAACTGTCAACCACGCACATTGACGAAAATCACGTTGACTACATCATTGACGTCGACATCAGGAACGCCCACCAGCAAGTTATAAATCTTACAGTTCAATGTGTAACATGTTATACACTGCTGGACAATTGCTAAGGACGGATCATAAACGGCTATATAGCCCATAAAAAAGTAAGTGTGATTGGATGCCAAGTGAAATAAAATAATGTCAGAATGCCAGGGCATTACAAGAAAGATAACCTATTGTGCTCTGAAATCCAGAAGGCTTTGGAGCGTGTTCAAGGGACAAACAGGCCATTTTGTGCAGAATACGTAAACGTGAAAAAAATGCAATTACCGTCCGCAGGCGTTCCGGCGTAAGATGTCAATACGGGATATGGCCACCATGGAGGGCGATGCAAGATTCCACACGTCGTGTCATGCTTTGCACAACATTATCAAGCAGCTGTTGGGGTAATTTATCCCATTCCTCTGTCAGTGCACGGATGAGGGTGTCCTTGTTTATTGGAGGGCATTGGCGACCAGCAAAACTCCTCCCCAAAGCATCCCACACATTTTCAATGGGATTCAGATCTGGAGAACGTGCTGGCCATACGAGGCGTTGAATATCCTCGCTCTCAAGACACTCCTGGACAGCGACTGTTCGATGACATGTTGCGTTGTCGTCCGTGAAAATGAATCTATCACCGACAGCACCACGGAACATGCGAACATAAGGTAGCAGAACATCATTAATGCATCGTTGGCCAGTCATAGTCCCAGTTGGAAGCACATAGAGGGACGTACGGCCATTGATCATAATGCCAGCCCATACCATGACACTACATGTCGGATATCGGTCTCTTTCCTGTATGTTTGCTGGACAATATGCAGTACCATTATCACGCCAGATCAGTTGTCGTCGACAATCAGACGATAGACTGTATCTACTCTCATCTGAGAAGAGGACAGCAGACCAGTCGTTATCAGTCCAATTGCGATGTTGATGGCAATATTGCAAACGGGCGGTACGGTGACGTCTGGACAATGGGATGCACACAACAGGACTGCGGGCGTATAGTCCTCCTTCATGCAAACGTCTGGCGACAGTTTTTCGGGAGATCCGCTTGCCAGTAGCAGCCATAAACTAATTTGCTACCTCACTAGCTGTGCTGCGCCGGTGTCTTTTTGTTGATAGCACTATGTACCGATCTTCTGCAGGTGTCGTACTGCGAACACGACCTCCCGCGTGACGTTTGCTACACTCTCCATTTGTTTGAAATGATTTCCAAAGCCTTGAAACAACACTGTGGCTGACGTCGAACTCCCTGGCAGCATCTGTTATTTTTCGCCCTTCTTCAATCTTGACAATAATACGGCCACGCGTAAAATCATCTAGGTGATGTCGGGAAGACATACTGAAAATTGCAAGTTCGTCAATTGATTCTTTCCCTTTCAACTTTGCGTTTGAACAACAACGGTCAATACGCGTCAAATCCTTTATATCTCTTATCAGCGCTATGACGTCACGAACAAGTTCGGCAATCCAAAATTTGCATACGCACAACACGTCTTACTGTATCCCGCACTTATGCTAATTTCCACATTTTCCTGACTTCCATTTTATGGTTGCTATCGTTGCTATTGTTATCCGTCCTTAGCAATTGTCCGACAGTGTATTACAAGACTAACGCCATACATCGCCAAGGGCAGAAGGTCGGTCCTGTTGCTTCAGGTTAACGCTCGTCCTCACACCGCAAAAACGACTTTAAACACGATCCCCGACCTAGGACCTAGGATGGGGTATTTTGTCCAACCCAGCGTATTTTAGAGACTTCGCCCAGTCGGATTATCACCTGTATGGCTCCCTGCTACATCACCTGAGTGATACGCACTTCACTTCGGTCGAGGAGGTCCACACAAGTATTGATGACTTTATCAATTCGAACCAGACCTCCTTTTTCCGCAGTGGCATTCGGCAACTCCCTGACCGATGGCTGAAAAGTATCCAACACGACGGGGAGTATTTCCCTGTTTGTACGTATTCGATTTTATATAATTTTGTGTCAACGTGTCGTGCCTGTAGCGGAAAATTAAATTGCACACATAATAAACTAGCGTGCAAAAATTAGGACGAGTCGGTTTTTCGAATGTAACGTGGTGCAGAAGTGCTTCACATCGACTCAAATCATACCATAAAATCCCCAAGATGTACGAATATGGGAAAAGTGAGCAAAACCGTCCAAACAAGGAATCCAAAGAATACAAAGGCACTTTATTGAAAAGGTAGCTTCGAGCATAACTGGACAGAAGACAGAAACGTCCATGTGACAGGCGGCTGCCAAGAAAAATCCAGTCTTTAGTAGGGGATATGATCAACCCTGACTGCGTTGCAGGACTTACAACATCTGTCCATGCTGAGGACGAGGTTGTCAAGGAGCTGTTGAGGCATCGCGGCCCATTCTTCATGTAGCGCCAATCGCAGCTGCGGAATCGTTGCTAGCGGCTGGTGACGTGCTGCCAAGCGTCTCCCGAAAAGGTCCTACACATGTTCGATTGGATTTAGGTGCGGGGACCTTGCGAGCTAATCCATGCGTTAAGTATCTTCACTCTCCAACAGCTCTGCGACAGCCACTGTACGATGAGGTGTAGCGTTGTCGTCCATGAAGAGGAACTCAGGACTTACAGCACCTCTAATAAACAAACGCACGTGAGGCAGGTTAACCTCAGTACAATAGCGGACACCAGTGACTGAACCTCCTTGGAAGATGTGGAGGTCAGTACGGTTACCAAACATGATACCGCCCCAAACAAGAACTCCGCCACCTGCAAACCGGTCCCTCTTGATGTTGTTGGAGGTGTTATTGCGTGTTCCCTGCTCTCTCCAGATGTGTATACGTCCAGAATCGCTCGTTTGACTAAATCGGCTCTCATCCGTAAAGAGAACTCGACCCCATTACTGATGAGTCCAATTCTTGTGTTTCTGGCACGACAGAATGCACCGTTTCCGATGAGCAGGCGTTAATAGCACACACCGTATTAGTCGTCGTGCAAATAGACCACTTTTGAGCAGATTCCTGGCCACAGTAAAACGCGATAACGGACGTCCAGTTGTCTGTTGCATGTGCCTTGCGATTTCTTATGCTGTCTGCCGTCTGTCTCTTCTCGCCTGTAGGACAATATACTGGTCGTCCGCCGCCGTGGTTGCTCGTGGACAACCACTGCTAAACTCTTGGACAGCTGTTCCTGTCGTTTGAAATGCTCTCTAAACTCGTGAAACGATGCTGTGAGCGATACCGTACTGCTCGGCCACACTAGTCACACTTCTACCTTCTTCCAACTTCCCAATGACGCGACCTCGCGTAAAGTCATCTAGATGTCATCTACTGGATAGGCTGTTGGCCATATCACACGCTGGCAGCAGCTCGACGTCGTTCAAACCGATGTACACAATGCAATAGCTTTCACTGAATTGCTGAGCGTACACCGCTGGTGTGCTTTATACCCTTCCGACACTTCTCCTACGTCATGCTGCACATATGCGCATGCCCTACCGTACCGGTCACTAGTGTTTCTCCTGAGTGGTCTTTCGGTCCGTTCTTCCTGTTAGTTCCGCTGTTATGCTAACTTCTTCTGTTCGTCCTTAATTTTCGCACACCAGTGTATATGTACGTATGACACAAGCACCGAGAAAGGAAATAGGTGAAAAACGAAGCATTTAATTGAACCTTTAAATGACACCATAATCTTTCGTAAGAGATCATGAATTTTTCCCTACGTTCGTGAAAAGAGATGTCTGTATTTTGTTTTGAGATAATCTGAGAGATATTGTTGCTAACAATACTGGAAGATAAGTGGTGAAGTTCTCTCAGATGAAATGCATTGACCTAGGAAGCTGTATATTCTTCCCGGCCCCATTTCTACAGTAGCATGGGTTTTTTTCTATGACAGATAAGATCTCAAACGTATTACTGGATTCGTGTGTATAACAATTACTCCATGTTTTTCTTCATACATTACTTCGAATTTTCTTCATATATTTCAGCGTTCAATTTAATGTGTAACATGCAGTTATGTTCCAATAATGATAAAAATTAGTGAAACATGAGTTTTGTCACGAGCTGTGAAAGATGTCTTGCGGAAAAGGCACTGTAAAATTGTAAAGGAGCTGTTCGGCTTAAAATGTATATTTCTTTTATGTGTGTGTGTGTGGTGTTTTAACATAATGTTATTGCCGAAGACATTTGGTTTTGGGAACTCTTGAAAGCATAAGCAAGTAATAACACAGTTATCGCATATGTATGTTGACATTCATGCATATGTTCCCACCCCAGCTGTGATAATTTATGACTATTAAACTTTTAAATCAATGTGTGTATATACACTGCTGGCCACACAAAATGCAACACCAAGAAGGACACGAGATATCAAAGTCAGATTTACTGAACACATAGCAACAGATACAAAGATGAAACGATTGATCTTACAGGGCCGTGCGACTTGCGGAACACGCAGACATCATTAGTTCGTGTGGCCCCCATGGCTGGCAATAACGGCCGCTACACGCAGCGGCATCGAACGAAAGAGGCTTTGGATGTGGGCTTGGGGTATGTCGTTCCAGGCTGCTTCCACACATTGCCACAGTTCATCAGGCGTAGCCGCGGGTGGGGCTTATCGTGACTCTCGGTGGACGATCAGCGACCAGACGTGTTTGATGGGTGACATATCGGGAGAACAGGCGAGCCTTGGCAGCAGTGATTCTTGACGGGCCGTGAAGAACTGTTGCACGATGCGTGCCACGTAGGGCGCGCATTGACCTGTTCAAAGGTGGCCGCTGGCAGTTCCTGCAGGTAAGGGAGGACTACAGGTTCCAAAACGTCGGAGATGTAGCGGTGGCTGTTGAGTGTACCGGGGATGCGTAACAGAGGGGTGCGTGTGTCATATCCAATTGCGCCCCAAACCATAACGGCAAGCGGCACCCCGGGATGGCGATGCATAATGCGGGCGTCATACAGTCTCTCGCCGCGGTGCCGCCACAGGCGGATCTGACCATCGTGGTGTTGCAGGCAGAAGCGGGATTCGTCGGAGAAGACAAAGTCGTGCCATTCCATAGTCATGGTGCGGCGTTCAAAGGCCCACTGCCGCCGCACTCGCCGGTGGTGTAGCATTAATGGTAATCGGTGCAATGGGCACCGTGCTACAAGTCTCCACTCCTGCAGACAACTTTGAACGGTACGTGCTCACACAGGTTGTTGCGCAACATACCCTCTTTTCTGCGCTAACGTTCTTGATGTGACTGTGCAAGCCGTCAATGCCCGCAGCACATGCCGGTCCTCTCGTTCGGTTGTGTACCGCGGCTGCGGCAATCGCTAACGTCGGTCAGTCCGTCCCTCCTGCACCCACCGAATCCATACTCGCCTCACTGGGGCTGGATGTCGTCCCACACGGGCGCCTATGTCTCGGTACAATAAACTGATTTCGCGATAAGCCACTATTCCTCCTCTGTCGAACTCCGAAACGTGCTGAAATGACTGCCGTATTTTGCGACGAGGCATCAGGAAGTTTCCCACGCACAGGCCCGGCAGCACAACTCACTTCCACTACTTACACCCCGCCTCCTGTGCACCCTTCTTCTAGTGCTTTTTGGTGGCGTGTCCGGTGCACATGATTTACATATACCCTGCAATGCTAATGGTTTAATGTCCTCTCGCGGGCGACGCATGCCGCAAATTTCAGGCCAATCGGATGCTTCCTTCTTGGTGTTTTATTTTGGGTGGCCAGCAGTGTATATATATTAAAGGAATTCATTTAATTCATCGAGCTATTTTATAGTCTGTTCGACATAGAATTAACAAAATAAAGGGTATACCTTATACTTAGTATAATGTATATTAAACTTAAAATCATAAATACGAACAATATGCTTTGCAATAAAATGTGTGCACACCCAGTATAGAATCTCAAATCAAATTAAAATGTCTATTAATCACCTAACTAATTAAAGTCCAAATAATATTTTTGTAAAGCAGAACTTTTTCTCAAGTACTAGCTAAATACCCGTTCTTCGAACGTGATGAATGTACGAATAGGAAGTTTGCGAGTAGTCGATTCCTCAACAGATAGAAGATTTGAGGGGTAGTCTATTCTGGATACATTCAAGACAGTTATTTGTACCAACTCAAATTGTTGTGAATCAAAATTTTCTTGGCAAAGAAGAAGGGTTGCGAGAGCTTACATTTAAACAATCGTGCCACAACCCCTTCTTGCCATCCTCCCTTGTCATTAACAGGACAGGAATTGAAAAGGTTGAAGGCATCATCAAATTTCCAGAAGAATACAAGTCTACGATGAACTGTGTGCTGTGACGCTTTGCCCTGATCAAAACTGTTGTAGCTGCGGGTGATTTGTCGCCCTGTGGCGCTGTTGTCGCTGTGAACAATGCGCAACAATCTCCGCTCTCCTCAGACATTAATGAGCTCCGGTTCACATACGGCTGGACGATAGATCGTCGTTTGTCCATCTGTGCACCACTTTTTATACGTATTCACTACAGCGGCACGTGGACAACCCGCAAGCTGCGCCGTTTCCGAGATCGTAGTTCCGAGGCACCGTGCCATCACAATTTGTCCTTCATCAAACTGCAATAAATCGGCAGTTTTTCCCATTCTGACTCCGAACACTCTACTAACCCAAAGCCGGTCCTCGGGATTTATGTATACTGCTCTGTGAACTTCAACTGCGGCACCGTTTAGTCTCCAGGCGCGCTATTTTCTGTTGGATGGGGGTGGTTATAATGGAATGAGTCATCGTGTACTTCCTATGTTGCAGAGATTTCAGAATATCGCTATTGGCGCCAAGGCAGTTCAATTTCAATATGTACTTAGTATTTGCCGCTTTCAGAAATAAGAAAGAAATGAAAATAACTAAACAGTAAGTCATTTCTATTTCAGAACACAATTTTCCATGAAATTAAATTTGTAGTAATTATGGTTGCGGAATGAATGTTAATGCTATTAATATTCATTGTTAAAAAATTGGAAATACATGATATTATTATCAAATTTAAATGTTATAAAACTGTATACTGTGCTCATGTGAATTTAAATTCACTTAAGTTTAGATTTTGAAATCGTTAAACATTCTAATTGCCGTAGATTATGTTTTTTTAGAGTTTTGTTTTTCATATGACACATTTTTTTCAACAATGATTTTACCGCCATTAACAGCTTTTAAGAAACGCAATCTTCTCGAGCAAGCTAAAAGGAAGGCACTAAAATCGTAGTGACTGAAAACTCTCACAAGAGCATTGATAGTGATCAGCAGGTTTTTGGTGAAATCTGAAGCCAAAGAGTTCCATTCCGCGATTAGGGAAGAGAGCTGGAAGTGAGATTTCAAGCTGCTACGTGTCATCAGAAACATCCCAGATAGTATCCGTAGAGTTAATATGTGTAGACCTTTCTGGCCAGTTCATACGCCGAATATTCTCGTACTGCAGTAAGTCTTCGACAAGCTGAGTCCTCAGCGAGCGAGAATTATAACCCGCTAAAGGCAACTGATGGGTCTGGAGGCATAAAGGCAAATTCCATTAAGCTTTTAGTATATCGTTTTTCGTTAACTGTATTTCCAGCACCAGTGCACAGTTCCGAAGGAAATTTCCAGCTGCATACATCAAGTTGGCAGAGCAATACAGTGGCCCCAGGTAGTTTCGTTCACCTTGGATGACCTCGGATAGACTGTTGTGACGCACCCCGTTGTTGTTGAATTTGTGCCATAACCGTGAAACAACAAAGAAGTGAATTTACAAGTCCCTTTCGATCAAGGCCTGAGACAGCGCAGTATAAAGTCGCATACACTTGTATGAGATATAGGGGAAAGTATTTGAACCCACCGAAATGCTACTTATCCGTTCTATCAAACAGAAATGCCAGTACTCTTGCTCGCTCTCTGTAAGTATATAACTTAAATTAATATTGGACAGCATTTTATTCACTAAAATGCAACTTTTGGGGGGCTTTTTGTTTCTCCTATACATTTACATGTGTCCATTGAACACGTAACAATTGATTGCCGTTTTTGGAAACTTTGGGTGCTATTGTATTTTGGACTTCTATTTTTGAGCACCAGCGAGCAATCATTCTCACTCGATAACACAAAGCACGTAGTTAAAATGTAAGTTTATTATCTGATGTGCTACTACTTGGAAGGAAAATCTTTGGTTTATTTCTGTTATCTGTGTGAGAAACCTACTTATGACACATTTTTTTTCAGGTAAAGTGTTTCTGGAATTCCCTGAATTTAAATATTATAATCAGAAATATGAAAACACGAATCACCCTCGCAAGAAATATTGTTCTTACCAGTTCTGTGATAGAGTGACCCATCCGTTTTGCTCCGAAAATGCGTCAAAATCGAAGTCGCTCAGATCATCACGTCCACTCATGTTCGTCGATTGCAGTACACTTTTGGAAATCCATTTCAACGCCTATTTTTCGCATGTGTTCGGATCGGGTATTTCCATTTTTGGCGGAGGATACCAATGTTATATTCCCATTACCGTTATCTTTAATGTTTTGTCTACTGATTGTACACTACTTCTTTAGATGTAATATTGCGAAGCCAATACTGAAAAAAATTCCAATACTAACCTAGCTGCGTTTCAATATTATTTTTTTCTGTTCGAACAACAAAAAACATGGCTATCTCTTTTCGTTAGATCATGTGGATATACATTTGTGATTCAAAAAGATATGTACTGCAGCACAATACATGTCATACACGTTCATTCTTTATCTTGGAAACTTTTAAAGCTGAAGCTTCGGTTAATTGTTTAAGGCACAACCATCATATTCTGGTTTCTGCTGCAGTAAATGGCCACGCCATGGGTACCCCACCAGATGTTGCCCTTCGAATCCTTCAACCACGAAAAATATTCGCTTCATTTGCAACACTCGAGGTGCATGTAAAGGTTAGCAGTACACAGTGCTAAAGATGGTTCCTTTCTCCGTAGTTGTGACTCCTAAAATCAATGGCTAGCAAACAATTTGTTATGTTACGTACATACTTCCTACCGAGCCCCAATCCCACCTATACGCTTTCCCCCATAAGTTAAATGCTAGACACGAGATAACACACAAGAAGTACATGTACAATCCTTAAATTTCAATTGAAAAATAATCGTAATCCAACACCATTAAAAGTTGAACAACTGTCTGGGTGTTTAAATTTTAAATCAAAATACATGACTTTAAGATAAGAGTTAGACGAATATAAGTTTCACGAACCCGTCAAAACTCTGAGAAATGCCGAAGTGTGTGTAACGTGCTGCCATCTATCGGCGGATGTGTGAGATGACAACATTTTAGCAATGTATCGATGTCAAAAGCCGTTACATTTTGGAGCAGCCGTTAAACAGATTTTCACGAATGTTGAGTTCCTACGCCCAGATATGTATTGGAAAAGAAATGTTTTGAGTGCTCATGAATGGGAACCTGTCTATCTAGTAGAATAAATCAAGATTGGCGGTGGCCAAGTCTGTGGATACTATTTTAAAAATTCCATGTTTTTGCAAATTTGTAATTGTATAGGACATGTTATATTTCACCCAAATGCAAGTGTTTTATAATTGACAGACAATTTCATGCTGAATTCAATACAAAAAGCTGTATACAAACACCTGCAGTACAAAAAAAAATTATGCTGCGCATTCTGCAATCATGATAAATCTGCACTAAATCAGGCAAGATGATATCAGATACGATTCCAGTGTACTTTCAATATTTAGTACGGTAGGAGTTATCGTTTGAAACAATAATACAGGAAAGTCTCATTGAGCTAACGAGTGTTTTACATCCTTCCTTAGCTATTACGTAATGACAGGAAGCCATTATTGTCTCAATTAATTACCTTTTATTTAAACAGTGCCTCATCCGTACAAAGTTTTTTCAAACATTGCCAAGAATTATCTACAGGGTTCACGCCAATGCTCTTTCCTGGCCTTTGCGGTGAACTACTGTTTATATGTTTGGAAAGAGATACCTGAATGAAGGTAGCAGTTTGGTTACAGGGTGTAACAAATGCATATTCTTGTGTTCAGTGTATCATCGATTACATAATGGCGGCCAAAGACGTCTGCTGACATACTTGCCCAAATCATAGCGTTGGTTGTGTGCTTTACATTAGCCTCCATGCTGTCAGGATGTAGTCCTTCCCCCACTCAATGTGTCACGTATTTTCGCACCTCACTACCAAATAAGAATATCTTAATTAGGTCACTCTAAATATCTTGCATTCTCTGATCTTCTGTTTATTCATTGTGCTCTTTTGCCTACTGTAGTCGTTTCTTTTGAATCTGCACATCAAGAATGACTTTTATCGGAATCTTACCTCACAATCCTATATCTTTATGTCTTGCACTTACCAGACTTGAACTTACAAAAACACTAGTTGGAACCAGTTAAATTCTGATGGCGTCTAATGAAATTATTCTGTCCTTGAGACACATGTTATTTATTCTTATTTCATCAACATATTTTTGTGCATTTATTTCGGGCTTTACTTGCTTTGGTTTTGAGTGACTTTGTTTCCTGATAACATAAACACAGTTTTTGTACTCCAGATGTTGTTACTATCCTACCATCTCGCCAGCTATTGAAAACACAGGATAGTTCCGATTCATGTAATACAACAGTCCTTGTTCTTTTCGTTGTTGTCCAATTAACTCTCCTTCGGTGAAATTGCCCTAATTAATATTTATCCATTAAATCTGAAGAAATACTGAAGGTATCTCACAATCTCCAATTGCGTTTCACTTACACTGGTAAGTGTCTTCCTTAAACTGAAGAAAGAGCAAAACTGACTTCCCTCAACATGACACATGACGTCCCGCACCTACTTCCATTTGATTTAACCCCAGAACAAGGAATGTAATTGACCAATGAGGTTTGCATTAACATTTCACGTTTTAACTGAGACAAACCGGAGTTTGTTTTTCAGACTATAAAGTACGCAAAGCGTTTTTTTTTGTACTGTAGATATTTGAATTCCATTTTTGTGTTGTATTCAGCATTAAGTTCTCTTCCAATTGACATGAAATTTGCTGTTAGTGAAATATAAGATGCCCTATAAGTTAGCAAAGCTACAAAACATGACATTTTCTGGAAGTGTCCTAAGTTTTGGCGACCAACCTACATTGATTACTTCCCAGCATACGCGAATCAGTTACCTGATCTGTCCGCGGCGGAAGAATGATATTACGAATTAGAGAGACAAGCTTCACTTCAAAGCCAAGTTCAATGAACTAACTTTTGTCCTTCTGATGCTAAAATATATATTACCTTGCAATATAGTCAAAATAAATGTTATATTTCACTTTAAGATACTAAATACTGCCAACTAAGTGACTACTAATACATTCATGAAGAAAAATTAAATCAAATGTAACCCATGAGTAACATGCATCATAACCTGAGTTTCTTGGTTTATTACTTTAGAAAAGAATATATGTTTGTATTATGTTTTCACTTTGGGTATCTCCGGGTGTTTCTCTATAACGACATACAGGTCTTTGATGTGTACCTGCAACAACGTATAGATTCATCACAGTACAAAGAAGGAAGTGATATCTCGGAGCTCTGAAATTTATGGCAAATAATAAAAAAAGACAAGCTCTTTCCACGTTTTATCAACACCGAGCAACCGAAAAAATGTTATCTGGTCACCGCTGGGAATCCGAATCCATATCTTTCGATATATAGCCGAGTAAAGGCTAAAGCGCTCAGCTAGATATCGACAGATATAGAACTTGGATCCACAGCGGTGACCGAATAAAACATTTTCGGTTGCTGTGTGTTCATAAAATTTGGAAAGAGCGGTATCTTTTTTTGTTCACTGACGCCACGTATTTGGAGGATTTTCACTAATTAAAAAAAGCTGAAAAATTATTAGATACTGGCATTTATTGAAATTGCTTATGTATAAAAAACATATAACATATTCTCGGTAAAAATACAATGTAGTGACAAATATTGCTATTAATGCGGCCACGTGCTACGAAGGCATAGCTTTACGGAGTGAAAAATGTTTTGAGAATTTATTGTATAGCATAATTCTCAGACGTTCTTCGTATTTACCTCAGAATGAAATCCCATATATTTATTGTTTCATTTTGTGTAGAGTTACATTCGTATTGCGGAAAAAGGATGGAAACGTATTTCAGTTTTGTCATTATTTCTTTGATCTTTTGTCTTACTCTGAAATTTAAATGTTTGGACTTGTATTATAGGTTAAACTAAAGCCTATAAATAACTTTTAATAGTTTTTATATAGTTAAACGTATTCCAGCATATGAGATATTTTCTACATGCGCATCACGTAATCGAAACACCAAATAAATAATTTCTTGCACACAAGGTGAAATAATTGTCTCCGTTGTCTAGCTCATTTAAAAGTCAGTGTTCTTAGGGTTTCTGTTACCTCTATATCTTCGTAATAAATTTGTGTTTCATGGTGCTAAACATGTCAGAAAGCCTGAAGTGATCACCAAATAAAAGAACGAATATCATAATCATTCAAGTTGATGAACAAAAGAAATGCATGACTATGTAGTAGTTGCATTCATATTCTGAAAAAGGGATGGACATGCATTGTAATTTTGTAATTATTACTTTGATTTTTTGTCTTTCTCTGAAATTTAAATGTTTGGACTTCTATTTTCGGCTAAACTGAAGCTTATAAATGACTTTTAATAGTTGTCATATAGTTTAGCGTATTCTAGCGTAGTGAGATATTTCTTGTATGAGGATCAGAGATATTTCCATCGACACATCAATTAAAAAATTCCCTCTTGTCACAAAAGATGAAATAACTTTCTCTGTTGCTTTGCCCAATTGAACGTCAAAGTTCCTCGGTTTCCTGTTACACTATATCTTCGTTATAAAGCTGATCTTCGTGCTACATTAGACATGTCAAAAAGCCTGAAATGATCAGCAAATAATAGAACAAATATCATAATCATTCAAGTTTCTGAGCAAAGGAAATGCATGACTATGTAGAAGTTTCCTACATATTTCTGTAACCCCCATCGTCTTTTTGCCGTATTGAACGAGTAAAATTGTCCAAATTCTCTAGCGGACACAAAAGTCTATAGAGAAATCAAAGGAACTTTATATAAAACTAGCAAAAATATTGTGGTAATTTCTTTAAGTGACCTTTAGAGATCAGTTGGAGCCCCGAAAACAATTAAAGATATTTTTCAGAAACTCATGAAAATGTGAAGGATTTTTTTTACGTTTCACACACTGTTTAATGAATGTAAACACACAGATATTTTAGCAAAATAAATCAGCATGTCTTTTGAAAAGTATTACTTACTCTCCGGGTACAGGCTTAAATGCTAATATTTGGCAGAATGAAATTTTACTTTAAATCCTTTATTGCAAGCAAGTTAGGAAAAGGATTTGTTAAAATTAATTTTGGAAATGATTCCTTATTTAAATCAAGCTACTCTTTTTGCGGCTGGGATTTTAAATTTGGTTGATCTAACCCTATATTACATTTTTCTGTCACAAATCGAAGAAGTTCCGCTATTTGGACCACATTCCTTGAGCTTAGCATAAAGATGTATTCCGTGTTATTAAATCGATGCTAAAATTCGGGGTTTTTTAAATGATGTTCACGTTTCAGAAACCTAATGGTGGAAGTCAATTTTGCAATAACATAAATTGGGGAAACGTTAAGTTTGCGATTATTCAAGAACATTAAGTGATATTGATTTCCTTTGGGTTTTACTACATAGAATTACAAAATTTCAAAATTACCTACAATATAACTTATTTTATACGAATTTCTTATATTATGGCTAACGTTTCTTTTTCGTCACTCCTAAATCTGAACTCCAATACTACTGTTTTTAGTGTGCGTTATTTAATTCCAAAAATATTTCTTTTATTAATTATCTAGATGATATTTTAAGGGTGAGAATATAGTTTTTTACGCTTCCAACAGTAGGTTGAAGAATCGTATATACTCCAGCTTTGTCCGTCCGTCTGTCGGCACGATAACTGGCGTAAAAATGGTTCGATTTAGATAAAATTTTAGTATGTGGTAGGGGACGAACCCTATTGAAAATGGACGAAATAGGGCCAAAGGCCACGGCATAAGAGCATGATTCATTCCATTGCCCTTATGCATCATAACTTTCGTAAATATGGTTCGATGTCGATCAAATTCTAGCATATTGTAGGTGAACACCAGGGAATGAACCCTCTTGAAAATGGGTGAAGTGGTGTCAAAGATCAGGACATAGGATCGAGATGCATTGCATTGCCCTTATGCTTCATAACGTGCGTAAAAATGGCTCGATTTCGATGAAAATTTAGTACGTGGTAGGGAACCACCTGTGGACGAACCCAATTAAAAATGGACGAAATAGGGTCAAAGGTCAGGATATAAGTTGGGGATCCATTCCATCGCCCTTATCCCATACTATTAAAGGAGGGAATTCCTGAATGTATGTAAATTTTATTTTGAAAACGGCTCTAAGGATTTTGATGAAAGTCGTTAACCTACCGTGTTCTGGTACTAGAAATCGATTTATCTTGATTTCGACTTTAGGAAAAAATTTTTAGTGGGTTAAATAAAAACCCCGAATAACCACGTTTTTACTGTCATGGCGTGGTCTCATTTTTTTGCCCAGGCTTAGAAATCTTATGACGTCACAATCTCGCGCTTGAGACGTTGGCGCGCGGTCACACGTTGTGTGTGGATCGTATTAAAGTTTTATGACGCCACACTCTTTCGAGCAGACGATCGCGATTCCCATCTGCCTAATTACGTGTGGATGTCCGGCCGCACGATAACTCGCGAAAAAATTGTTCCATTCCGACGAACGTTTAGTATGTTGAAGGAGATCACCTGGGAAGGAATCCTATTGAAAGTGAAGCGTCAAAGGTTAAGACATAGGAGCGGGATCCATTCCGCTTGTCTTATGCGCCGTAACTAACGTAAAAAAGGTTCGATTTCGGTTTAATTTTAGTAGGTGGTAGGAGACCACCTGGGGACAAACCCTATTGAAAATGAGCGAAACGGGGTCAAAGGTCAGGACATAGGAGCGGAATCACTTCCATCGCCATTATGCGTCACAACTTACGTAAACAATATTCGATTTGGATAAAATGTTAATATCTTGAATGGGCCTGCCTATAAAATGGGTGAAATGGGGTCAACCAATACTATTGAAAATGGGCGAATTGGGGTCAAAGGTTAGGACACAGGAGCGGAATCTATTCAGTAGCCCTTATGCATCATAACTTACGTAAAAATGCTTCCATTGCGACAAAACTTTATCATGTTATTTCGGAGGTATACTGAACCGGTTCTGTAGAATGTCATCGAAATTGGATCAAAGGTCAGGTCACAGGACCGAGATTTATTCCACAGCCATTATTCTCATAACTTGAGTAATAACTTGAGTAATGATTTCTAGTATGTTGGAAAGCGTATTATAATCAATGCATTGCATGATTTTACTAACTTGTTTATTGTGTACAGGAGATTTGTTCCTGATGTAAATACAAGCGTTTGAGGCGTTCTTGTTACTTTGACACAACAATGATTTACGCTGAAAAATGCAGTTGCATGTAGGAACGTTAATACCAATGACATGCTTAAACTTTGATTTCAAAATAGATTTTCATAGTTTCATATGTAAGGAACGGAGAGTACCTTTTTTTAAGAAATAATATGTCCTGGATAATATGCCATAAAAGTGACCGTCCTTTTTAGACATGTACGGTGATTTAAAACGGAAGATAATGTGATTCCTCAGGTGACAGAATCTCCTCGCTGAATTTCCTCATTGATATATCGCGTATATTTCAGAGCACACCTTTCTTTCGTTCCACTCCAAGAATTTCTATACAGACACTCCACTAATTTTGTATTGCACACTGAACAACATTTCTTTTAAGAAGCTGATATGTTCTTTATTGAAAGGTACCATCATTCGTGTTTTCAAATGGAAGTTTTACCTTCCCTTAAGAAATTGTGCTTTTCGGTTATACATTCATCACGTAACTACAAATTTTACTAGAAAAAAATGTCGTTAATCAAAGACAATTTCTGACCGAAAACAATTTCACCTTATACCGCAACTTCAGTTGTTGTTCAAGGATACATTATCGTTAGAAGAGGTAGGTCTTAATATAAAATAAAATCTATTTAATATTTTTCATTTGAGAAGTCATTCAAGTAATTAATGGTGTATCAAATCTTACGCGTTTTCTTTGCGCTGAACGTTTAGGTTTGCGAAGGTATATTTTTATGCACAGAAACGTTGTGTATTTATTCCTACTTGGACCATGAAGTGCGAATATCAGGTTGTCGAATCAAAAATTACACTACGAATACTGTATTTCCAAAAACTAAAACTAAAAATAAATACATTTGCTTTAATACGATCCACACACAAGGCGTGATGTAATGAGGCAGATGCGTGACCTCGCTCCGACATCTCAATCGCGAGATTGTGACGTCATGATATTTCTAAGCATAGAAACCATTAATAGGACAACGCCATGATACTAAAAGGGTGGCGACTCGGGGTGGTTATTTAACTCATTAAACGAATTTTTCCAAAGTCGAGATCAAGATAAATCGATTTCTAGTACCAGAAAACGGGAGGTTAACCACTTTAACCAAAATCTTAAGCCGTTTTAAAAATAAAATCTACATGCATACAAATATGCAAGAATTGCTGTTTTAACAGTATGCGATAAACAAAGCATAAGTGTTTTGCATTCCATTCTAAGACCCGCTAAAATGCGTGACCCTAAGCTTGGGCTTTGCGAGCCTAGTAATAAATCAGGCCCTGGATTCCCCCAAAACGAAAATGAACAGAAGAAGTGTGATTGAAACCGAACAATTGTCTAAATTTGCAGAATTTTCGTAATTTTTATCCTCATCTGAATAGAAAATGCTGTCTTAAATCAAAATAGTCTTTTACATTACATTTAGCTATCCTACAGCCAAATTTTCCGCAGTGTAGAGCTTCGAATGTAATTTATTTCGTGCTTAGAAACAAATTAATAAAATTGCTCAACTTTTGCAAATTTCTATAAATTAAACCGCCATGGACGAAGGGAAAATTTTGTCTGATTTACATCTGATTTCAAAATTATCTTTAACTGTACTAGTTACAATAATTTCGCACTATTGCCATTGGATCACAAGCATTCCGGTACTTTTGACCCAGCCTGGTATCTATAGTACGTGCTACTAGAAAAATCTGTCATTTAAATAATTTATTAAGCTATCAAAACATTGATATCCATAAGATACTATTTGTTTGCTACATAAATATCATGACTTAATTTACTGGCCGTCAAACAGATATACTTCTGTGTTTATACATATCATGCCTCGATACTCTAATGTAAGTTTGGAATCATCACATACACACCAGCGAAATAAGGTTTGCTCCCCGAGAAGGAAAAAAGTCGCAAATGTCAATTATGCCTGCGGAGATACAGTTTTAACCATAACTGTTAAAAGTAGTGAGTTAAAACTCACTCTGAGGAAGCGGCTTACATGTCAAACTCAAGTTCTAAACACATTTGTTCCTCAGTTTTAAACAAACTGATTTAAAAACAAATTACGGCAAATCTTTCATTGTACATATTCACCGCAACACTAAAATGTTATGACCAAAGCGTCTTATGCAAATCGAAGCAACTGCAGGTAAACGAAAGCGTTTGTGAAGGTCATTAAAACGACGCCAATAATAATACTTGTTACTGAGTGTTATTCTTGTCTTTCAGGTGAGAACTGCGTGCACCAAAGGACAATTGTAATATACAGACCACTGTTTCAAATAATTTCTGACATAGCAGGCCTTGGAGAATTCTGACGGTCAGCCATGTTTAGTACTTTCAAAGAGTTTAGTACTTGCAAAGAGTTTAGTACTTTCAAAGAGTTTAGTACTTTCAAAGGGTTTAGTACTTTCAAAGAGTTTAGTACGTTCAAAGAGTTTAATACTTTCAAAGAGTTTAGTACTTTAAAAGGGTTTAGTACTTTAAAAGAGTTTAGTACTTTCAAAGAGTATAGTACTTTAAAAGAGTTTAGTACTTTCAAATAGTTTAGTACTTTCAAAGTGTTTAGTACTTACAAAGAGTTTAGTACTTTCAAAGAGCTTAGTACTTTCAAAGAGTTTAGTACTTTCAAAAGGTTTAGTACTTTCAAAAGGTTTAGTACTTTCAAAGAGTTTAGTACTTTCAAGAAGTTTAGTACTTTCAAAGAGTTTAGTACTTTGAAAGGGTTTAGTACTTTCAAAGAGTTTAGTACTTTCAAAGGGTTTAGTACTTTCAAAGAGTTTAGTACGTTCAAAGAGTTTAATACTTTCAAAGAGTTTAGTACTTTAAAAGGGTTTAGTACTTTCAAAGAGTTTATTACTTTCAAAGAGTATAGTACTTTAAAAGAGTTTAGTACTTTCAAATAGTTTAGTACTTTCAAAGTGTTTAGTACTTACAAAGAGTTTAGTACTTTCAAAGAGTTTAGTACTTTCAAAGAGTTTAGTACTTTCAAAAGGTTTAGTACTTTCAAAGAGTTTAGTACTTTCAAGAAGTTTAGTACTTTGAAAGGGTTTAGTACTTTCAAAGAGTTTAGTACTTTCAAAGAATTTAGTACTTTCAAAGAGTATTCTAAGGAGGGGAAAATCCAGGTACCGTCAGATCAAGTAGTCGACAGACAAGGTATAATCGATTCTAGCTGTGTGCAGAGGATTTTCCGTGTGGTACGTGGCAAGAGAAGCAATATTGTGCAGCATCTCGCCAGTAACTTGAATGTTGGTAACAGTAGCCTCTGACCGTTCGAGGTTTCTATGCTAATCTCGGTTTACCTTTGGAGGTGCCTGCAGTTGCCACGAGAGCATCAAAACTAAACTTTGAAATATCGGAAGGTTATCTGCCTCGATGAATACAGTGTACTCCTGCACCATGTAGACGTCACGGTACGTTGTGTGTCACAAAAAATGTTACGTGGTACGAAAGCAAGTGGTGGAGAAAGTCTAACGATTTGGATAATATTCTGCCAAAAAACTGTGGGACCGTTTAGTGATTCGTGCGCAAGAAACAATGATGTCTACCTACACAAACATCACTGCAGACCAGGTACATCCGTTCATAGCAAAGGTATTCCGCTAGTAGTGCCTTATTTCAGCAGAAAAATATTCGATAACTGTTCGTGGAGTATGAAGAAGCATTTTAGTATTGAACTGGACACTGAATTCACCAGACATCAACCCAATCGGTAATTTGTGGTATGTGTCGGAACAGCGAAATTGAACTGCTGCGACTCAACAACTAAATTGATAAAACTTAAAGGATCTTCTGGAAACGTGATGGCACCAGGTACCACAGATCCATTTAAAATATTGTAGCGTCCGTGCTTCTCTGAATAACATCTGTTTTGGAAGCACGTGGATGACCAACACCATATTAGGCAGGTGGTCATAATACATATTTTAGCTTTTTTGCCTTCCTGCTAGAATGCTAATATACGCGAATCACCCAAGTTGAAACTAAAAACAAAAGGATTATGGAAAAAATGATTAAAGTGTGTGTGATATGTATCACGGTAAGATAATTGCCGTTGCGGACAGTCTTGCCAGTCGGACTTGTAGAAACCTAGGCACAGCAAAGGGAAAGCCAAATATAAGAAACTCAGGGGAGTTTTGCAATTAAATTACTAGAAGTACATCTTCAAAGATTTTCATCGGTAGTTCACGTTTTCAAAAAAATTTCATTGGCAGCAACTTGGTGCAAAACGTTCCTGTTTTTATTCTCAGTCTACATATCTGGAGATCCTCTCAACTGGAAACGTATAACAAATACACTTAGGCGAGCGAGAAAACGTCTTTAGGTACAATCGAATGTTACAAGTTCTCACTCTAGTGAGCTCTTGTAGCATACAATTGTACATAACAAAACTATTTTCCCAAAAGCTCATACATGAAGCTATTTCTCCAAGGACTCACTTTAGTGCGCACGGCAGTGGAGAACCCGAAGAACCTAATGTAGGACAATGCCTTGCTTCATGTAATATGTATTTGCTATATTATCTGTAGACAGGTCCTTACTCTTCTTTCTTCTTAGTCTTCTTTTCATCTTGCTTTTTCCCCTCAATGCAATTACAGTATCCAAGGGCTTAGAGTGAATCAATCCTATTTTATTTTTATTTTCTACTTAAGTTGTGGGAGTCTGCTTTCTCTCCTAGCTGGCAGAAACTATTGAGTGTATCCCGCAACCCATCTGTCAGCGTGGGGGATTAGACCGAATTACCTCCCAAGTGAAATGAAGGATTTAGAAGTGCTAAATGGTGGACTGAGACTAAGGATCGAAAAAATTAGAAACGACTGAGGAGGCCAATACCCTGAAATGGATGTCAATAGGCAAAGTAGAAGTTTTCAGACTGGCCACTGTAGAGGAACTTATTCTGAACGGAAACAGGAAGGATGCCATTGGGAATAAATATTTGATATTTTTTGTCAGGTTTTTTTTTAACGAATGATAATTTTCTTCCAGGTACTGCAATTTTCTTTCCCAACATGAAATTACATATGACATGTGTTTGCAATTTTAAATAGAATTTTAATCGAACGAAATAAACTTATGATATTTTACAGCAATGAAAATATATTTTTCTGAACAGATTTTTTCTCGTCGTGCAAAGGCGAAATGACGGAATGTGTCCAACATAGTACTGGCTGCGGAAGAAAAAAGTATTTTAACCTTTCACAGTAGCTGATATATAAATATCATTTTATGTGCCAAACAGCAGGAAATTTTCTTTTATCTGAAAGGGTCAAAAGGTTCCGTTCACGTGCGATGCTATGTGAACTGCAAAATAAAGATAATCGGAGATAGACAAGCTCGTACATCTTGTCTTCGGGCCCAGCAGAGTAGCCGTAGTTAGCTTCATATAAACACAATAACCGCTCTATTGAGAAATCTTTTGAGCTTTCACCGAAGTTAATTTATTCTGTAGAGTTATATGTTGGAGTCACGGAGTGCCCAAATACTGTACGTGCTCTACGACAGAAATGGGTACTTTGTGCCAAAGTATTGTCCCTGATTTAAGGCCACTGTTTCCAAGAAAGGAAAACAGCAAATGCCGTAAGAACAACGTAACATTAATGTTTTACTGGACTCATCTCGGACTAATAGTCGGAAGCCATACCCGCTAAAGGAATGTCCACGAGTATCCTCACTCCAAATCAAAGATGATGGTCATTAACTTAACGTGCATGTGAAATTAGGAAATAAGGGTCTCCATCTGCGACTACTTACTTTATAGAGAAGTTAAAGGAGTGCCGCTAACATACGATGTCTTAAGAGAAGAACATCGGTATCACCCAATTCTAATTTTGCGGCAAGTACCTACTGACAAAGGGAAATCAGTCACAGTACTAATCATTCGCAAACACCATTACTTACGGTTTGCTTTTAACTGAACTTCCAAAGGTACACATCTCAGGATGTAACTGACAAAAGTCATAAAAACTGATGAACTGACTCGGTCATTAAGCCACTAGTATTCATACAAGCCGGTTGAATATACGCTTATAAGACCGCATGCCTATACAATGCAACACAAAAGCTAATCCAGATCTGAGATAAAGCAATCGCAAAATTTCAAGATTTGAGTATTTTCCGATCAAATAATGTTTATTAACAAATGTATTGGGCTGTATATTCCTCCAATAAACCCAATACACATAATTTCCCAAACGGATATCTTATTCCTTAAAATCATAACAGAAAAACTCACGTCTAGGCACCGAGGATTGATTAACTTGAAGCACTGGTTCTTTTTCTCAAAATTACACCAAGTTATTTATTCTACTATATTTAGAGTGCTTGGTAGCACAATGTCTCCAGCGGGATAGCTTTTCAAAATTTCATCAAAATATTAACATTCTTAACGAAATGGAGTAGAACATCTGAAGAAGAGTCAGCCGCTGACTCGAAAGTGCTCATGGTTTTAATTGTTTTTAATTGTATATATTTCTCATCTTTTAATCATTAAATCTTGCTAAAGACGGAAATCTTTCATCGCTTCAGTTATTAACATTCTTGTTAACATTTTGATACTAGGACGCATTCGTTACTGGATATTTCACAACGAGTTAGCTCTGTTAAATTTATTTTCTCTTTGAACTATTTTAACCGTAGATCGATAGAAATGTCATTTATGGCTAAAATTGGCATGTCTCGGATATCTCATGTATGCAAAACGTAAAATACGATCTCTATGTAATTTTTTAAAAGCTTTTCATACGCTAATTTTCCGGTACTAGATTCATATCTGTATTCGACGATTTCACATTCGGGAGTTGCCACAATAATTCAAGATTTACATACAAATATTCTAGAGCCATTTGCGGTTACATAAAGCACAACGAAATTTGTTCAATGAATATGCACATAAACCGAAAAATAAAAGCGCTGTTTTTAAGCTCAGCCGTTAATCTGTATAAAATATAAAAAAAAAAAATCAAGTCAGGCGATATGTCCAAAAAGAAAGCTTACGTACTTTAAATTTCGAAAATCGAATCCAAACAAATTGCTACATGAGATTCATTATTTCAATGAGAAGGAAGATTATTAATATAACAAGAGTCATCTAACGGAGGATAAGCAAATCTACTTGCGAATTCAATTTTTGGTTGTAGGTGAGGAGGGAGCGTGCAAGGACACGCAATCGTGCAGCAAATATGTATTTTCGATTTATTCGCATAGCACACTCTCCATGTGGTGGCAAACGCGTAGGAATTTCCCACGGCGTAGAGAATTTAAAAACTAAATACTGACCATGCGGGAAAGAAGGAGATTTGTCAAAGTATATCCTTAAATGTAGGGAATGTTTAAGGAATTTTAAATAAAAAATACATTAAATAACTATGTACTGAATGTAGTGACAACGATCAAGATCAGTTTCCAGGCCAAAAGATTGAAATGTAACACACTTCAGTTTTTCTCATGCACACTGAGCAATTCGTCAGATCTTTTTAAATTCACTGATATTGGAATTACTGAAGAAAACTGAAACTTTTTGTATTGTGTAGTCCCATCACAAATTCATTTGTGACACTGGCCAGAACAATTTCTAATTTCAAAAATTGGCATAGCATTTTCTCATTCTAGAGGCAAATACCTTTGCTGATACTCATTTGTTTATTTTTTTTAAAACTCTAAGATTTACATTAATGCATGCAGTTCGAAATAATTATTATATATATTTTGTATCAGGTGGCAGTCGTTGCAGAGTGTCGTAATTTATCATTGCGAATTATTCTGTTCCATTTCGTCGATATCGCCAAACTGCTAAAGAATCACAGAGGGCTCAACATTTGTTTTAAATAATATTGACAGTTTGTTTCGTTCTTAGTCTTATCAGCAATACTATATTTGACTATGATTCTACCTAGTATACAAATAGGAACACGTGACCGCATCAACACGTCGCATAACTTATTCAGATAAAAATGTTTGTCAAAGTTTGTGACAGTTGCATACGTGTAAATTTATATTTGAAAAAATCGCTTTTATTTAATCTCGGTATACGTGACAGATACGTTCCACGAAATCGCCGTGTATACCTAATTCGCATAAAACGGGAGGCTTTTTATTTGAACAATATAGTGTGAGGTTTCCATTTATTTACAAATTCAGTTCAAAATAATCGATTTATGTAGTATTTAGATTACAAAGAAATAATATTATCTTTCTAAAATTTAATTTTAATGCAGAAAATCAAAATATAATACGTACAATTCACATACTATGTAAATATGTACGTAATACCCTGAAAATATAATGTACGACAGTACTTACGTAATGTTAATGCTGAATACACATGTAATGTAGCAGTTCAGTGTAATTTTAAAAAGTTCAATTTCACGCCTTAAATATCAGTAGGAAGGTTCTGGCTCATCACATCAGAAGATTCTGATGATTTTGCAGTTAGTCCAGTACCTCTGATAGATTTCTCAAGAGACAAATCAGTTGCAGTTAAAGTGTTCCCTCTTGACGTTCGTTTGAAGTGTCAAACTGTTTTATTAAAAACATTTTAATTGTCGACTGTGAAGTTTTTTCACCATCTGAGTGTACAAATATTTGTAACATTTCAGAACATGTTCGACTTCTCTCTTCACTTCAGCACTTTTTTCAATCGCTTCCGTGCGAGATTTGGTCACTGTAGTTACACTCAAGTTGGTTGAAGATAGTGCTCATTTTCGAATATATTCCGTATTGTCACGAATAATTCTCACATGGATTCACTAAGTCCAAAAGCACACTGAATGTCAACAATACCGTCATCGTTCTCACAGCGATCCAGAACTTCTATCTTTATTTCTAACAAATGCGACCTTCGTACACGCATCTTTCTCTCGAAAGACACACTTTCTTTCCTTTTGCTTGACATTGTAGATCCTTTTACACGCAGCTTAACAGCTCTACTGATCTAATCTGAGCGAGCACTCAGGTCTTGACAAAAACATCGGAAGATGCGTGAACCCATTTTGTAATTATTGTTTCCTCGTAATGTTAACAGATGACACCACTGAATGGCGTAAATCTGAAAACGCGGATAATGAAACCGCGTATCCCAAGCTCTACCTGTACTCTTGCTTGAAGGCCCGATACCAGGTTATACTGTTGTTGACATGCTGTGAATTCAAAAATGAAGAGTGAATTTTAAGATGTACAGAAATGCCTTCGTTCTTTGGATGCAAAAAATAATTTAACGATATTTTAGGAAGGCAGGTAATGTAGCTCCGGTGTTCAGATTAAAACATAACGTACTCTGTTTTAATGCTAGCTATATTCTTTGTTTAAATGAGAATCTGCTGTTGCACCTTTCGCTCCCCCAATAACCGTATGTTCAGGCTCTCTGATTTATGTGCAGTTATTCAAAATGATATTGGTTCCAGTAATGGTCAGGGATACGTGGCACGCTCTTATTTTTCTTCAGCTTATTCTTCTGATTGGGAACTTCATCCTATGATACTCTCGGTTTTTTCCCCAGCTATATATCAAACAAACAGCAAAAAATGAAGCACTAACTGCAAAAATTTTACCCTTACACTAATAAAGGAAACAAATGTTTACCTTAATTCAAGCCAGTGTACATGGCACAGTATGATTAAATGTTGCAGTAGGAAGAATAGTTTTCGGATGCGAGTCGCAATCCTCCCCCGTATAAATGTTTACTAGAAAAGAGGCATGTGGTTCGCACTTCATTCGTAAAGAAAGTTGTAGAACACGTTTCTGAGGCTTCCCGAACTCAACCAATATATCTTTCTTTATTTTCAAATTTCCAGGGTTATCAAAAGTTTTATCTGCTTTTAACATACTCCTATCTCATTAAGAAATTATTTCTTGTTCTTCTTTTGATTTTTCCCAGAATTTTTCACAGCCACCCGCTATTACTATTTCTAATAAATTTGCGTAGAATCACAAAAATTGTGAAACAGCTTTCAAAATGTATAAAATACATATTTATGGTAAAACTAGCAGTATAACAATAATATGATTTCAATCCACCCAACCACCACCACCACAAAATGCAAAAAGAAAACTCTTGAATTGTCAGACAGAAAAGGGTAACGTACGTCTATGAAAATTAAATGATGTAGAAGGTGTACATGTAAAAACTCTTCAGAACAACCACAGGTACTTTTTCAATGAAACTGCCCCGTGGTTGATGACCTTTAGGTCGTTTGCTCCAAAATTTTAGTTTGTAAAAGGAGTTAGTTCAAAGTGTTTAAACGCACATTTACTGCAGTTGTTTGTATATTTTATAATGGTGCGTAAAAATTAAAATTTTTGTGTAATTGGAGAAATATTAGTTGTAGCAAGGTGTTTTCCGGAAATCTCAACCTAGAATAAAAAAATTAAAGCAAAAAGATATTTAAAAATTAGAATATTGGCTTAGAATTTCTGCAAGAAATTTGTTTTTGGAAATCTCATCCTAGTGCAACAAATTTGAAAGAAAAAGTGATTCTTTTAAATGAAAACATAATGGCTTAAAAATATTACAATTTAAAATTCTCTACAAAACCTCCTCAAAATTAGTTGAGACTCAATTGCAGCTTGCATTGCATGGCATAAAAAAGATATAAGTAAACCTGCACCTTTTTCTGGGTGTTTCCTAGAATTCTAAAAACCGGTTGTCAATTTTCTCGTCTAACGTTTATTTGCCAACCTGTGAACTTCCATTCGGGGGCGATATTCCCCTTTTCTAAAGTGACAATACATGGCCCAAAGCCTCGTTCTCTAAAGAAGAAAGAATTTCGTTCGGCATGATTGTGTATATCGAGACCATCTCCATCTTGGTTGATCAACTGGACCCATAAAATGACCTCCCTATTTATTTAACACATTCATCAACAGAAAACAAAGGTGTTTTTTTCCTTAGCAGTAACGGTGCGCCACATCATTCCGAGATACGCATCAAAACAGTGTTACGACGGGTAATTTCGTGTAAATGATTGTACAACAGAAGTAATAAAAATGAGCATTGCTCATAAAACTATCGCTTCGCTAAGATATATTCATGAATCTCACTTCTAATATAGGCGTCTGGCTTCATGATTTTGCACGCAACACGTTATGGACACAAGGCAATAATGTCAACATTAATAAAACTCGCCGCCGGATGTCATATCCGTTAGGTAATTAATATGGGACAGTTTCGGAAGTGCAGATATAATAATATCAACGAACACAATTTCTTTCTTGGGTGTATTTCTACAAACCGGTTTGGAAAATATAGAAATTTTAATCAGAGGTGAAAAGGACTACCTTGCCTTTGCATCTCTATTCAGAGTAGTCAGGTAAATATCGGAAAATCTATCGGCTTTTCGACTGAAACTAATAAATGAGCAACATCTAATAATAACATAGAAAGATATAGATTCTCTCAGTCGCCAAACTGTTACACAGAGCAACTTTAGAAATAAGGAACAGTCACTTTTGCTGGAGAATTCATGTGTATCATACAAGCAATGATTGACCTCCTAAAGAAGAATGAGCGTAATATAATTCACATCCCAAGCGACTTTTGATACATCCGATATAGAAGCGATAAAAGTGATCTGATGCAGGGACAAATCACTTTATCTTTAGAATACCATGCACAATCTATCGACTTGTGTGGTAAGAAAATATTTCCAGCCAAAAATACAAACAATGCGTCTTCTTTTTTCGTGCCCAGTGTAATAATATAAAGAGATATGTAGAAATTAAAAATATGCCAACCCGCAACATTGGTTGTTCACGCCCTTCTAATGTTACATGTACAATTCTTTCGAGGTGCACAATAACATAAGATCGATTGTGTGTTCTTTATTATTAATATAAATATATTTTAAGACGATCTGAGGGTTCATAAATGACATTTAAAGTGTTTTTAGGGATATTCACGCGTGTTTCAAATAATGTGGGTGCAGGATCAAACAATTAATTTCCATAAAATTGGAGAAACGCCAAATGTAAAACAAGTCCAGTTATTTTCCGATGTGTTTTTTTTTTTGACTACTTGTGAATGCTACTTGCTGATGCAAAATCTCATCTCATGATGGAGAATGACGTAAAAGAAATATTATGTTTTTATTTTTATTTGTTTAAAAAACAAGAACAAAAATTATTCTGTAAAATATAAAGGCAAAAAGGAAGCAAATTCCGGTTACGTATTTTTACGAAACGGCCGTGTGTCCTAACTTGATAATTCGGGTAATAGAAATCGAACTCCTAAAAATGGTTTACATAATTCAGCAGTAGAAATTCGGTAATCAGATTTGGGTTTTGAAGAACGCACAATAATAAAACATGGTTACGGTAATTCTTACGAGAACTTTCTCCTGCTTCGCTCTTTTAATTTTATCGATATAAGTTAGCCTAAGTTGCTTAATAGGGGCGGCTAAAATGCGTAATGTGCAAAATATTTTTGAAACACTCCTTGCAATTCCCTTAAAGTAAATGACAGGTATATACACTATCTATCAACTAGTAATAGGACACCCCTGTATTCGACGATATCTGCGGTCCTAATACACGTCACGGCTGCCGCCGTTAAATATCGTGTGGGAAACAACAACGCAACCAGTCGCACGCGAGATGCCACGCAGTTCGGAGCTCTCTGATTTCGAGAAAGGTGTAATCGTCGGGTATCACATAAATGGCCGATCCATACATGACATATCCACCGAGTTGAAGTACCCAAAACCGACAGTTGCCTACGTGATTGGAAAGTGGAAGATGACAGGTGACTGTCGGAATGTGCCCCGACACGGCAGACCTACAAAACTAGGAGTTAGAGACCGACGGGTGCTGGCCAGAGAAATTCGGAAGAACCTCACCAAATCGATGGGCCACATCCGCGAGGAGTTTCAACAGGCATCCGGGAGTGTTTTTTCGATGAATTCCATCCGTAAGGAAGCCCATCTGCTCGGTTATCATGGACGTGCTGCCGCCCACGAGCCTTTAATCACCAAGTCCAATAGCACTGCTCGGCTAACGTGGTGCAAAGAACGTCGAAAGTAGACCGTTGTACAGTGGAAACAGGTTCTCTGGAGCGACAAATCAAGGTTCACCCTCTACCGTTCGGATGGCAGGGTCAGTGTTTGGCGTCTGCCTGGAGAACGCCTCTTGCCGGAATGTATTGTGCCAACTGTGAAGTTCGGCCGCGGTGAAATAATGCTATGGGGGTGTTTCACATGGTATGGCACGGGACCCTTGATTGCAGTTCCTGGTAGACTCAACGCCGAGACCTATTGCACCATTTTGGATGACCATGCGCTTCCTACGTTGAGGCAGTTTTACTGGGTGGACCCATCTTACTTTCAGGATGACAATGCCACCTGTCATGTAGCAAGGTCCACCATGGCTTGGTATGGTGACAATGGGTTTAATCGAATGGACTGGCCTGCGCAGAGCCCGAACCTTAATCCTATCGAGCAACTCTGAGACGAGTTGCAGCTTCGACTTAAGGGGTGCCCCCACCGTCCGAAATTGGTGAAGGAACTGACGTGTCTTCTCCAAGCCGAGTGGAAAAAATACCGCTAGTCGTCGTGCAACACCTGGTTGAGAGTAATAGCCGCTCGTGGAGGCACTACCAACTATTGAACGTGAATAAACTTTCGTTTTCCTTTGCTATCACAGGTGTCCAATTACTTCTTTTCAGATAGTGTATGAAACTGCAAAGAACCTTACTGCCTTGTCAAGGGTAAATATCCCTTTACTCAAAATTCAAGCAAGTAATTTGAGACGGTTAAACTTTAAAGAAAATTATTTTAATATAAATTTATTTTTGCAGATAAAACTGAAAACTCTTTAAGGACATAAGTATAGGACATCAATTTTTTCTTTTTTTTTCTAAATTCACGTATGTGAAGTTCAACTAACTGATATTATTTGTACTGATTAAAAAAAACATAGCTTAAGAATGAATACAGAAAACAGCATAAGCAACTTACAATGCAGTGTAAGAATCCTCTGTTTATAAATTTTTTGATCACTGGGTCTATTAACAGCTATCTCTAACAGAAAAGAATGCAAAACCACAGACCACTGTTATAGAGCGTGCAATCTGTATTTAGTGGCATAACGAAATTTTTTTTTACTGCAATGCAGAAGCTTTCTAAAAGAAAATCAAAAAACAAACAACGCGCTCATTCTTCGATCACCAAACGGCATTCACCGTACTTAACGCGTTTTCAAGAGCCGCATGGATGAGGTCAATGTAGGATATTTTTGTTTTTGAGGTACAGTGGAAAGTGTGCAAGAGCATTACCGAACAGGTGTGCGTAAAGCAAATATTCGAGCATGTATGGGTCTTAATCTGCCAAAATAGCAACTATGTCGCGTGTAAGTCGCCAAACAATAACCTTGAAGCAATAGAAACGTCACGTACTGCATGCACTGTTCGACAGTGTCAGAAACGCAGGCATAAGTTTACAGAAATTAGAGCAAGAAAAGAAAAGAAAACGATTAGATGTGGAAGCTAATCTACGACTCAAACTATCGGTCGTCGCAACCGGATATAGACTGCTTAGTAAAAGAGTGCATGTATTATCAACCCTCTCACTGGAGCTATGATTATTACTGGCTCAGTTGCACTATTTTTGCTATTAATTAGTATAATTTTATACGCGGACTTTCAGAAAACAATTGAAATCAAAATTAAAATTAAAACACAGGGTAATTCAAAATTATTGCCCCGATTACAAATGTCAATACCTGGTTTATGAACGTAAATACAGAGATCACATTGCTGCACAATAGAGAAGGAAGTTTAGAATTTTGCTCCATGCCTTACAAATGTTCTACGTGACTCCTTTGGGTCACGCGGACAACATCTAAACGGTAATCCATTTCACGCCATACATTATGAACCATGTCCGTAGTCAGTGGTGCCAGTGCAAGCTGAATGTGCGTCTTTAGTTCTTGGAGTGTTCTCGGCAAAGGTGGCACATACACATGGTCATTACATATCCCCACAAAAATAAGTCACAAGGAGTAAGTCCTGAGACCTATGGTACACTTGCAGAAAACGCTGTCGTCCTCTCCGCAAGGCCAATCCAAATTTTCGGTAGAATGTCCTTCAGAAATTGGCTAACGTTGATATTCCAATTTGGGGATGTTTCACCTTGCTGTAGGATGTAGTTCACGGAATGTAGCCATTGTTGAATCATATCTGGATAAACGTTATCTGGTACTCTAACTTTAATAAAGATAAAAGATCAGTAGACCTTCACACTGGAAGGTGCGCAGAACACATCGACTTTCGATGAGTCGCGCTCATGTTCAATCACAGCAAAAGTTTTTTTCTTGCCCCATAAGTGGGTGTTGTAGTGGCTTAACTTGCCACTGATAAAAAAGTTAGTTTCATCTCTGAAAATTAGACATGAAGCAAATGTGTTATCATCAGTGGCTTCCTGCATGGTTTCAGTGAAGGTAGCACGCTGCACTTTGTCGTCGGTCTTCAGTACATACAAAATTTCAACTGTGAAGGTGTTATTTGCAGCTTCCGTTTAAGAACATTGGAAACAATTATTTGTGCCATATGTAGCTCCTGGATGGTGCGGTAAGTTGATTTGCGGGGACTGCGTTCAAAACGTTGAGGAGTCCTGTCAACGTTTTCCTCTGAAGCACTTGGTCGGTCAGTAGTCTTCCCTTTACAAAGAAATCCTGTTTCTACAAACTGCCTTTGCAACGTATTTATGCTCTTAGGAGCTGGAGCAGCACGTTTGTAGCTATTACGAAACATTTTCTCTTTTGTAGCAACAGAATGACGCTTTTCAAACTCCAGCACGCAAAACGCCTTTCCTGCTGCAGTCGCCATTTCTACTCACTAGCTTTGGGGCACGGGCAGCTCACTTTCCCACATCATCATAGAGACACAGCTGTAGGTTCCAATAAAATTCTGTACTTCCTTCTTTCTTGTATAGATACAGCGGCTTTTTTTTTGTCTTCAAAAATACGTTATTGTCATTTGTAATCGGGGCAATCATTTTGAATTTCCCTTTATAATTTTCTATTTAACATTTTTCATATGATGTTTCTTTAATTGTACGGTTTAATGTTTGACCGTGTCTCATAGGGTAGCTAAAATTTAGGTTCCGGGAGGTGGGCTTTCCGGGAAAAATTTTAAGGGATTGCAAATACATATAAACTGATGTAAACTCTACTTTTTGTCGCTTCAGGGAGAGTTTGAACTCCCATTAGTGTATTGTCAATCATTTAATGAATTAAGATATTCTTCTTTCGCTAAAACATGGCAAAATTATAAATCAAACTTACTCTTACTTTATCAAATGGAGGTGCTCCAAAAATTTTTTTTTCAAGAATGGGTGGCAACCAATTATTATTTTAGGCACGTGGCCGGAAGTATTGCCGATAATTTTAAAGCCGGTAGCGGATAACAGCTGTTCACCGTGTGTACGTTTTTTTTTTAAGCAAAAAAATCTGAACATTTGCTGAAAAAAGATTAAAATTTACCTGATGAATCTAAAATTAAGAAAAACTTACGTTTCAAGGGGTGGCGTAGTTCCTTCTGGGTCTGATATCTAGTTCCCTCCTATAAATCACATAAATCGGGGTTACTTTCGTTGTAATTTTTCTTGGATAGGAGGTGTCATCACTCAACGGCCAATGATGGTGGCCGTTAGGCCCTAATATTTTTAAGCAGAGTTGGCAACCTTAGTTTCGGACAGTGTTTCCCATACGAAATGTTTTTCATATAATTTCATCTTTCGTTAACGCACAAGAGTGACACTAGACGGCGTAAGGTCACGTTTTTGTTTAAGTTTGCTTGAAGCAACATCTTGCGAGACTAAAAATCTGATGGACAACATTGTTTCTTCGGTTATACACCCCTAACTAGGAAACATTTTTGAGCGTAGCTTTTTCCCAAAGAAATGCACAATTTCGTCGCTAGGAGGAGCAAACTTTTAACCTGTTTTTCTCAATATCCCTTCTTCTAAATGTCCGATGTAAACTGATATTTTAGCAGTGGATACCATTTACTTTGCGGAAAATTCAGATTTGTATTTGACGAGTGTTGCAGGTAAAGCCAGTTTTCAAGGAGACCACAGCTCCAACAGTGATAGTTCCAGCCACCTATCCAACGACAGGTTCTCCGTCTGGTCGTAAGTACGTCATGCACCAGCTTAAATATTGGGTTAATGGGAATGAAATGTCCTGCGTAAAAGAGCAGAGCAGGCAGGCCCTCACCACAGCTGAATGAAACCACCCACTGGGGTTGCGGGTATTACGCAACTGAGTTACTATAAATACCCAGCATGTGTGTGAAGAACAAGGCTCATGTGTGGTTTGTTTGTTTGTAACGTTGTTTGCAAAGGAAACATGCAGACGCCGGATTTGAGAGCCATCTTCCTGTGTGAATTTAAACTGCGCCATTCTGCAGGAATTGACGCTCGAAAGTTAACAACGCTTTTGGGGAGAATACAGCCAACGAACGAACCACTCGGCGATCATTTGTGTAGTCTTGAAGCGGAGATGCGGATCTACTAAACGAAGCACGTGGTCACCGACCTGTTGATGTTTCTGACGATGTTCTCTTACGCTTGGTTGAAGCGGACCCCCGAAAAACGTGTCGTGAGATAGTGACATAGGTACGTGTCCACCAGATGAAGGTTGTTGGGCGTCAGCGTGCGCTGGGTAAGGTCCAAAAGCTGGACATTTGTCTGCCGCATGAGTTGACAACTGCCAGCAAAATTGGGCATATAGAAATCTGCACGTCGCTACTTGCCAGGAATAAACAGGAACCCCTACTGCATTGAGTCGTCACCCGCGACGAAAAGAGAGTCCTTTCTGATAATCGGAAACGATCTGCACAATGGTTAAGCAAGGCACAGCCTGCTGGATGGCATCTTAAACCACCAATACCCACCAATAAGATAATGCTCCTTGTATGGTGGTCAACAGGCGGGATACTTCATCGGGGTTTCTTCCCAATGGTTCACACCATCACTGCAAAATTTATTGTGCTGATATAAAATGAAGTTTTCCAATCAACTTGCAGCCACTGCATACAGCTTTGGAAGTGCACGGGAAAATGAAAAGGCACTGTGCACTTTCTAATTATTGAACTCAATTTTTTTTAGGATATTAGCGAAGAATACATTGAAAAGCACAGCAAAGACAGAAAAGTATTTTTTAAGAATATGCACTAAAACAAATCTTAGGAACAAGTCTTGTAAACGCTGACTTGATCTTTAGATCCTCTCGCGAAAGTCCGAATGCCATAAATTGTGTATAATGTCGTTTACACATGTTCATTTGGCATAATTCCTGATTTGTTAACCGCAATAATCTTATGTTATGTTCACACGAATGTAACATGTTCTGAAGGACATTGTGCCATTCATTCAACTAAAGAGAATAATTCTTTCCCTGTAATGGAAAAAATAGTTTACTCTGAACAGCTCTGGGAAGATCTTCTGATAAAACATATTGTTCTAAGCCTATTACCTTCTTAAACAAAATAATTCATAGATATATTTACACTTATTTCCTATGAAACGCAATTGTAAAAACTTTCAGTTAGTGTGATCATGCATTTTAGAGTTAAATTTTTTTCCTGCAAAATTTTATTGCCTTAAAGGTTATATTGAGACATGTGTCGTACAACTAAAATTTTCAATTTTTTTTTGCTCACTTTTGAGGGCAGTTGGATCAGGGTTTCTAGTTATCTACAACATAAACAGGGAACCTTTCTTATTAATCATAATGTATCGCTGTACGGAATGCGGTTCGCATTAATAAGACAAGGTTTCATCACATAGCAACCAATCGCCTTAAACAAGACCGAACTGACAAGACTGAATCATGGCTTAATGTTGTCGATGCCTCAACCGCACCCTCCCGTCAACAGATGAAAACGTGATTCATCTCATCTGATATCCAGTGTGCTGCTTTGCAGGTGTCATATTTTGATGTTACAGGAGTAGACGAACCTCTAAGTCAGATGAAAAGCGGCCAACAGTGGCACTAGGTTCGGGCGTAGGCTCCCGCAGCCCAAGGCATGCAGCGTGCACCAAATATTTCACTCGCTCACACTGCTTGGGCGTCCGACATTTAACGAGCAGGCGATTTTCCCGGCCGTTGCAAAGCGGTAGATCAGAACGAACCTGGGGAATCTAAGGCAACCTCGGTCATCAATGCAGTGCGATCGGACAGCGCTTCTTTACTTGGCGCTGGTACGTCTGTCGATGGTGTACTCGCAGTACAACCTTTATATGCTGTCGTTCGGGAATCCTAGGGTTCCTACCAATTTAACATTAAAATGACTCATCTTCCTTGCGCTGACGATCTGCCCACCTTCAAAGTCGCTCAGATCACCACTTTTACCCATGTTTGTCGATTGTGATACACTGCTGGGAAGCCTTGCCGACTGCCTATTTATTGCTTGTGTTCCGTTGCGATTTGTTCCATCGAGCGCATAACTTATTGTTTACTGCCGGTCATCTCTAACTTTAATCGTTGTCTACTAAGTGTACACAAAACAGGCATGATTCTTTTTGTCCATTTTAGTTTGTTTTAACAAACTTTAAAATGCACTGAAAACATTTAATTTTTAAACTTTTACTTTGATAAATTTGAAGATGTTCCGTATCGTAGCCATAGTCTATTAAATACTGAGATACCTTCCCACGGAGCAAGAACTTGTTGTTTTAACATTCAAAAATGGTAAACGGGTCGGTTACAAAAACTTAAAAAAAATATTTAAAAATCAAATCGATGTCTACTTGATCAACGGTTATACCAAATGCTCAGAAAAATAATTACTAACAATTTGAAACTCATTTTAGAATAACTGCACAAAGCTCTAGACTTTCCAATGATTTAGCCCGTGTTTGCGGACAATTTTCACAGTTTCGGCAACTGCGAAAACGACGTAGCATAAGTTTAACACTTTACCACACAGAGCTTGCAAGTGCGGAATGCTATGGAATTTCATGGGTTTTAATAAACCGTAATGCTCACATTCATTCTGAATCCGGCTGACTAACATGGCATTGTATCCAACCATGTTTTTCGCGCCATCGATAATAACACATGTTAGAGTCTCCAATCCCCAGTCAAGTTCGCCAATAGTCTCAGAAACCCTTGAAAATATATTTCCCACACTATTTGTTCTTCAGGTTTTTTATGGCGCCAAGATCTTCCATTATTTCAAAATTTGCATTGATACCTTGAAAGAAAATTAAAACCTGAGCACTGCTCGCATCCTCGCTGTCATCAACAGCAGTGGAAATGTTGTAAAACTACTCGCCCTTTTTTCAGTTGTGCACCCTGTGCTTCCTAAGACCTCGACACGTCTCATCACAGTGTTGACAGAGAGCATATTCTGGCAGATAACCTATACATCTATACACTTTTAAAAGACTTCATCTTCACTAAAGAGAAGTAATTATTTACCAATTATCTCCGCCGCACGGTAATTGGCACGGCTGCAGAAATGTTTTGCTGAGAATACTTGTTAAACAAGTTTTGTTTCTTTGCTAAGCCGTCGTTTAAATTCAGTAGGACTTTCTTTTGCTATTCTCCTTGTATTGCATCATACTTTACACCGTTCTTTATTGCAGAGTGAAGCTTCAAATTGTATTCTTTTAAAACGGCAACAGTTTCTTTGCAGACTCGGCAGAGAGATCTGTCATCTCGACTCAACCGCCCCCTCGGTGCCACAGTGGTCTAAGCGATGGTTTCGGATCATTCGTACCAGACGGGTACGGGTTCGATTCCCGTGAGGTATGGATGTCTTGTTTGTCTTACGGCACTGGCTCTCTCCTTTCACTGGAGCCAGCAGCACTAAATCAGAGACGGGCGACTGCTTATAGCCCACTGAGTTGCTCACGGTTGTCGTTAAACCTCCAATCAAAAAAATCTCAACTCAACGAAAGCCTAATCCACTTAGCATTGCGCTTTAAAAATTAGGCATTCAGTCCCAATTTTTTTTAATAAGGACATCTCAAATACATGTAAAAAAAAAGAACACGTGTGAAGTGTAAAGTAAAATTTGTAGAGCGGCGCTTTATCATTGTGCTTAAGATGTCTTCGAACGCGGGTACTGCAGCCAGCGAGACTCTGTATGAAATAGTAGTTGTTCTCGTCAGTTATACTTCATTAGGCTATTTTTACAATAGTTGTGATCACTGGCTGACCTCGCGCGAGAGAGATAGAGCATTAGCGTGTGAGTTATCGGAAGCTACTGGGAGCTAGAGGGCTGAGTCATAGCACTGCGTATTCTCACTGGTCAGAGGAATACTTAAACAGGTTTTAAAAGCAAATCGTCGATTAAGCATTGCTATGATGTCCGGATGTGCTATTACGAATTACAACTCCCTTTCCCAGTAGAAATCAAAGAAAAGAAAAAACAATATGTAAAATTACAAAAAAAAAAAAAAAAAAAAAAAAGAATTCAAATTTAGCACGGGGCCGTAGATTGGTGACCCTGCTTTATACACAGTAACGACATACAAGAGATATCTTCAGACTACCAAAATCGAATGAATGACTATTCATAGATACTTCCTGCTCATTTTGAAAAACATTTCTTTTACTCAAAAGTTTTCTGATGGAAACACTGATAATCAGCACGCTTCGCCCATGGACTACATAGAATAGATTTAGAATTTATGTGTTTCAATGCCATTCTGTTATGTACTGGAATCGTTTAGATTTGAAACATCTGTTCACCAACATTGGACCTCCTTTTTTTAAGAATATATAAATCCCAGTTGATGCCAGCATAGAGAAGAAAAAAGTATGTGTGTAGGATCTTGTGCCTTCTTCTGGAACAAGTTTCATCAGTTTTCGAAACCAAACATGAATATACAAGGTAATAAACAACCTGATTCAAAGACAGAACCCATTTGCAGGCGAGAACTGTTTCCTTTTCCGAGACGTATTCTCTCTACGAAATAACAACTGCTATCTAGACAAGGGCGTTCATATTCTAGGCGCGGAAGACTGAAGTTTCACGTCTGCACAGAATGTGTGGAATATCTCCGAACGAGTACTAACTCGTTTTCAGGACGGGAAATCAAGACCGAACCACACAACACTAATTCAAAATTCATTTTTAAAATTTTTATTTTTGTTATATACTGTGAGTATGCATCAGATATTTTAAACAGAACAAGTAGATTTTATTAAATAAATTTGAGTACTTATGTATGATGTATTGATATTTTATATAGGAACATATTATAATAATATAAATCAAAACTTTCTTAATATAGCACTAATTGTGTATAGCACTAATTTCACGCAATTTGGTAACATTTGGGTAAGGTTTAGAAACAATTGTGTAAGTACATAAATATTGGTTTTACGAAGACAACAAGTGGGACTGATCTAACCTGACTACAATAAAGGCAAATGCAGTCATTATTTATACAAACATTAATTCATATTTTTATGGTGAGTATTGGTTTGTAAAACCGATCGTTAATAATGTCTTAAAAAATTGCCACTCAGGATTGTATTAGTTTGAATTCTATTCTGGTGTTTAAAAGGGTTGGTGGAGAACTAATATTTGAAATACTAGTAGTTTGAGATCACATCCAGTAGTACATTACTTTGTAAGCTGATGCATATATCAACCAAAAAATCTGATCTACGGATTTCTACTAAGTTTTAGAGTTCTGGTCCACTGATTTCAGATAAGAGACTCTGGCAACACTACTTTCATCCGTGGCATGTGTTACTCTAATGGGTTACTGTTGAATTTGTCGAAAGTTTATATCTGTAGAATTTTCATGAACTATCGAATGTTTGCCGGACGTCGGACGGGAACTCTGAGCCTGATGAACTGTGTTATTTGACGACCGGTACAATACAGGTCGTCAATTACTCCCCTTTCCAGTTTGACCATTATTGGAGCTTCACTCTCTTATTCGCTCCGTCCCATTTTGCGTAAGGGATGTGGTGGTGCCCGCAGATGTATGTGGTACGCCTTACTAGACTGTAATGATAAGAAGAATTGAAAATAAGAAGTGCCTGCGCATAGTTTCCATTCCTAGACAGGTACTATGGTTGTGCCGCAGACGCATATGGTATACCTTACTGGCATGCAATGATTAGAAATACTAAAAAACAAGAAGGAAGTACCTGCGCTTATTTTCTATTTGATCGCTGGCCATATGAAAGAACTTTCGCTCTTAATACCAATTTTTTGAAAGCCAGCCAGAGAAAATAGGAGCTAACATTTCAGCAAAAATTTCATATCTTAATTTTTATATCTTGTCCAATATAATGTACGAGAGTTGTTCCATAAGTAATGCAAAAATAGGCATAATTGTTTTTAGTTACTGAGATAGGTAATTCAATTTGCACATGTTGGTAGGGTTACTTTAATAGCAAATCATCTGCACGATACTAATTACGTTAATGCACCTCCACATCATTTCTTTCTTTGCTGATTTTATCAGTACAGTTTCTAAAGGACGCGCTGATGATTTAAGACTGTTTTGTGTGTCTCATTTTCAGATTAAGGCGACACTTTCTTTGGAACGTATGCAGCGATTACTGTACTGCAGTTCCGATGAGTTGGAGAAAAGATAGCAGGCGAATCTTGAATCATTAGCTGGAGGATTAAAGCGTTCGGAACCCTGGCATCTAACAATTCTTTAACCCTTAACAATATTGGTTTGAAAATCAGTCCAAAACGGCTGTAAGGATATGATCTTCAGACCCACTTTTAGTTTTGGCTTTAAGGAACACTTAGTTGGCATCATTGAGAAAATGCAAACACTGGAGAAGGCAGTTTAGTCATATTATGAAATGTCTCTTTCTACTTGTACAAAAAATGTGCAATACTCATTATCCGCATTCGGGATACGTTGTTATGGATACAGACATTTTTCAAAAACGTATACGAAACAGTCGTATATTAACACATTGTTCTAAGATGAAAAATAGTCGATATCAGCCATTTGAACAAAACCGCAAAGGAACAGTGCGTCATTGTAAGGAGTCGCACATCCGTAACTTACGCCAACGAGTTCCAGGTTTTGGAGAGAGGAAGTTTACTAGAATAGCCGCACCTCTTGTTTCTTACTCAAGATTCGAAACCCTGCCTATATTGGACTTTGAAGTCAAGAACTTTCGCTTCTGATGACTCCGCCACAGAATCGAAATTTCTAGGTTCCTTGTTAACTTATTACACTATGAATCGTGCACATGAACTCTATTCACATATTACGCCAGCCTGCGGTTCAGTCATAAAGAATCATAGAGAAATTTGAGGCATCGGCTACCCAGTAGGGTAAACGCCGACTTCTTACCAATCGTCCGAAGTGGTCCGGGTTCGAATTGTGATGAGGTACAGATGTTGCGTGTATCTTACAAATCAAGCTCTCTCCGTTTCCTGAAATCAAGGGCCTTAAATTAGGGAAGGACGACTACTTGTCGCCCACTGAGTTGCTCACGGAGGTCATTAAACTACCCCCCTCCTAAAATAAAGTGCCGCCCCTGTGACGTAGTGGTCTAAGCGATGGCCTCTGATCATTCGTCCGAACGGGGTATGGGTTCGAATCCCGGTGAGGCATGGATGTTGTGTTTGTCTTACGGCACTGGCTCTCTCCCTTCCCTGGAACCAGTGACCCTAGATTAGGGACAGGTTACTGCTTATAGCCCATTGAGTTGCTCACGGTGGTCGTTAAACCTCCAATCAAAAAAATAAAAAATAAATAAAAAATAAAATAAAGTTGCCATATCCTTATTAAGAAGGTAATTCAGGATCTGGTGTCGCTCGGTCGTATCCAAAAAGGTTAAAATAATTCTCAAGGCAGCTGTAGAAAACATTTGTGTGTATTTCTCGGTCATATCCATTTTGAGAATTTTTTTTTTGATTGGAGGTTTAACGAAAACCGTGAGCAACTCAATGGGCTATAAGCAGTCGCCCGTCCCTAATTTAGGGTCACTGGTTCCAGGGAAGGGAGAGAACCAGTGCCCTAAGACAAACACAACATCCATGCCTGACTGGGATTCGAACCCGGACCCCTTACGGACGAATGATCAGAGGCCAGCGCCACCGGGGCGGCATTTAGAAATTCATTTCCCATATTATAATCTTTGTGCTTTCACTTGCGTTATTGCATCGCCGATACCGGTTAACTTTTGCAAAACAGCAAAAGGAACGTCTACACATCGGTTAGATTATCACATTGTGGATTTATTCCCATTTATTACAGATCCCGAAATCGGATTGCCCGATTCCTTGCTAAAAAAATTAGTTTTGCTTTTCGTTTTGGACGATTTTCATTTAATTTTTAGTTTCTTTCGTCCGGAGGTCTGGAAGATCCGACATTTTGACGTATCAATTTAAGAAACGTGTAGGATTTTAAGCACAATTATTGAAGTGCTACACACACAAAAACGCATGTTCGCAGACAGTTTATTTTCGATTTAAATATTTGCAAAGCAATATCTAAAAAAAAATGTCATCTTGCCTTTTACTCCAATAAAATAAAAGGACATTATGCCACAGTTAGTTTGCAAAGCTTTGGTTAAACACTTTCATCTACGAGAATTGTTCTTGATATAGAGAAAAATTAACAATTTTACAAATTGTGGTAAATTTCGTGATCGAAAATTCATGTGCAGATGCAGTCTACTCCTGCCAAAATGTTTTCGGGTGCCGCATGAACATAAATATTGTAATGAGAATGAAAATATGTAAGAAATGCTTGTGTTGTTTGACACATCCTGCTTCAGAAATATTGAAGATTGTGCTTTTTGTGAAAATTGGTAAAGAGGAACGTTGCTTAATAAAAAACCCGTACAATCATAACACTCACTATTAAATTCAAAATTTCCTAATTTACGGGAAACGACAAGTGCAACAAAAACACAAAGTAACTGAAACTATCCTGGCAATTTTCGAATGAAACGAGGAATTACCTCAGGAAATGAACCCATGAGTAAAATTATTGAGATTTCAGAAAGAAAGGGATATACGTTCGGCCTGTATAAAAGTATAACTTTTTATATCCACTTTTTCTTTGCAATTGTGAAGAACCTTTGCAATTTATTTAAATTTTAATGCAAAACGCTTTGACGTTTGGGCTTCTTAATGATTTTCACTACTTTCACGCGTCTGTATGCGCAAAAGCTTTTAAGATTTGGGTTTTAAAAGTTTGGGGTTTCTTTTGTTAATGTTTGTGCTCTACTTATAGAAAACAACATTCAATTGCTTAACAAACAAATAATGGTTGTTAAAATCTGTTTTATGTTAAAAATATTTTAGAATTTCGAACTTTTTGCTTGATTCCTTGTGGGGATAAATACAATTTCCATATTTATGCAACACTTTCAGATTGCTTTCTCTCATTACGGAATATCTATTTTCCTGTCATTGAGCAATAATACTATTACTGCTGCCACCCTTTGACTCATAGGACAACGCAGTGCGCCGCAAATGTTTCGTGAGAAACCCTAATGACCTTTCTGGGAGCATATTATAGCTTACCCGAGAAATCGCATGTGTGAAGTATTATTCTTAGTTACTCACTGTGTAAGAAATGATCACATCATCTTGAAGATATTTGTGTGATAAAAATTTCAACAAACTTTGACACTTCATATCTATGAATTGGAAAAATTTATATATATTCATTCAAAGTACGTATAATATACACCTATTATTTAATTATTCATGTCTTTGAACTTATATATCTTATGTTATTGTTGAGATATAATGTTTAGGTAAATGAATAGAACAATTTAGTATGTGTAAAATAGAGTATTTTAAATACTTGAAATGCATTTCTGGTCTTAGAGGGAAACACATCGTTTTAGGTTCGCACGTTTAATAGACATTTATGAAATAAATACATGAATAAAACCAACACGCAAATATAAAATCGTGTGGGTATAGATTTTCTCCTTAACTCTTTTAAAGTGAGAAGACATTTCATGATTATGAATTTCATACATAGATAGGCTATGCCTTAAGGAAAGACGCTGTAGCACTGCCTGGAATGCTTTATCTTTGAAGAAAACTTATAGAATGTTGTGTAAATAATATTTTCAGGAGTTTGGGGACATGGGAGGCGAAGCAACAGGAGTGAAAATTCGTTCGAGCTACAGTAAACGTATTCATGCTATAATTACCTTTTGGTATTAAATTCAATTGAAGAATACTATCTTCTATATATTGTATGATAGATACTTTCAGTAGATAACGCAACTGATGGATGTAACGTATGAGAGTTAGAAACTGACCAAATCATTCCGTAAATGAATGTTGCTGGGGAATGCAATGCAATTATTTTATGGAATTGAAACGTAACTCTCATCAATATTCTAACACAGAATGGAAATTTGTTAATTCTAGGAAAACGTAACGTACTTGTGCTGCACAAATCAGACATGTTTTCAAAATAATTTGTGCTTTGGAAAGACGAAAGTTCCTCATATTTTTACATTTTTTGAACACCACCGCGATAACGAAACACGCAGTACACTATAAGAAGTATGATTAACCCTTTATTTTTCTTCTTATTGATTAATGTATTTCATCGGCATACGAAAGGAATAAGATACAGGACTTCCATTTAGAGAAACTTCAGATCAAGGGACGTTAGGAATTAGATAAAAATTTGGACTGAAATCATAAAAAGCACAGACGATGGGAAAACTGCAAATAACAAAAACTAATTACAGAATTTCCAAATTCTCACTAAGGTTAGCTGCTTGAATTCTAACTATCCCGCGGTTAGTTGCTCGGATTCCTAAGTCATCGTATGTGGTACATATTTCTTCTTTCCTGATGGAATGTTTAGTTTTCCTGGTTTTTATCGTACTGTATTTAACAGGGTTTTTATTGTTATCAGTCTCTTCTTTCTATACATACATACATATCGATAAGCTGTTCTCTGAGATTCAGAGGTTAGCTCCAAAAATAAGTACAAACTTCCAGATATTTTTACTTATTGTTGTCGTATCAAACTTCTCCATTTACAGCGATCTTGACATACAACCCTTGCTTCACTGATATCCATTGCACGCCGTACACAAGATCTTTTATACTTCATACTCATAATCTTTTTCTCATGAAGACACTCCTTCATCTGATCCACCCATGTCTTCCTTGGCCTTCCTCTGCCTTTCCTTCCTGCCACTTGGGCTGAAAAGATTTTCTTAGTAAGCATTTCATCCCTCATTCTTTCAACATGGCCAAACCACCGAAGTGTATTGGTCTCCACCTTGCTAACCACATTTTGCTTCACATCACATAACTGCAAAACATCTTCATTCCTCACACAATCAGATCGTGTCTTGATACAAACTCCACGTAAGTAATGCATTTCTCCAGCACACAAACGACTCCCATTTTTCTTCTGCAGTACCCTGGTTTACCTTTCATCAGAGTAGGAACAATTACTGTTTCATACACAGCCATGCGGGACTCTCTAGAGAAGCCATCATTCCTGTGAAAACCTCCCAGAGCAGCTATGACTTTTAAAGAAGAATTCACTCGCATACTGATTTCACCATCCAACTTGTTCTCTCTGTCAAACACGCTTCCTAAATACACAAACTAACTCACCTGGCCAATCACAGTGCCATTTATACTTACATTACATTCAGTGTTACCAGCTTCTCTCTCAAACACGATAACTTTGGTTTTTCCCTTATTTATACTCAGTTTGAATTTCATGCAAACTTCGTGCATCCGAGTCAACATACACTGCAGCTCACATTTGCTCTCTGCCAACAGGACAGTGTCATCAGCAAACAGCAATCTGCACACACGTATATCACCAAGACATAAACCACTATTATCTATTTTGGCCTCACGCATGCATGCGTTCATAAATATATTGAACAGCTATGGTGACAATACACAACCATGTCTAACTCCTGCACCAATGGAAAACCATTTTGATAAATCACCATTCACTCGTACACAAGCTCTACTACCAGCATACATGGCTTTTACACTATTAAGTAGATTCCCAGTAACACCATATTCATTCAATACCTTCCACAAAAGTGTCCAATTCACTCGGTCGTAAGCTTTCTCTAAATCTATGAAGGCAGTAAAACTTTCTTCCCAACAGCCAGATACTTTTCAATCATCATGCCTAATGCAAACATCTGGTTTGGGCAGCCTTTACCAGGCATAAAACCACTCTGAACATCCCACACTTTCAATGATGTAAGACCCCGTACTTTTTCAATAACAGCCTTACCAAACACTTTCCCTGGCACACTCAGTAGGCTAATACCACGATAGTTCTTGCATTCAGTCTGATCACCTTTTCCCTTGTTCCTTCCAATCCCGAGGGACCATTCCTAACTCCCAGCACAACTGGCAAATTTCAGTTAACCAGTCAGTTATAGAGTCACCACCATATTTCAACATCTCTGAAGTTATGCCATCAACTCCTGGAGCCTTACCATTATGAAGAGATTTTAGAGCTTTACACACTTCTTCTCTTGAGATCCCTCCTGTGCTTTCATCCCTCATTGTTACATCACCTGCGTCTGTCTCAGAATCCTTTTTGCTTTCCTGATCTAATAACTCACAGAAGTATTATCCCCATCTGTCACTTAACTCATTGCGCTCCCATATCATTTCCCCAATCTCATTCTTCACACAACTTACCACATTGTTTCCCCTATTTTTCCTGAGTCTCATGTACTTCCAAAAGGACTTTCTATCTTACTAAAAAGCCAGTTCATGCCTTTCCACTTTCTCCTTCCTATCTTTTGCCTTACTGTGGAGAACCAGCTTAGCAGCTTCACGCTTCTTACAGCAATATTCATCCACAGATCTCTACATCCCTCTCACCAGACTTCATATCCTGAAGTCGTTCTCTGAGTAACTCAGAATACCGCTGATGATCTTCAAAGAGCCTATCAACCTTTACTCTTTCTATCCTGGGTCTCTTCCTATTCCTTTATCTCCAACCAACATTAAGTTTCACTCGTGACACTACCAAGTAATGATCAGAACCAACATCCGCACCTCTCATCACACGGGTGTCAACAACTAAGTGTTTCAAACGCTGATCGTAGACAACAAAATCTATCACACTCTTTTGACGAAGAGTACGATTTTTCCAAGTATATGAGTATATATACTTGTGGTTGAAAAAGGTAATAGATACACACAAACCATTCTCAATGCAGAGTTCAATTAATCTTTGATCATTATCATTCACACAAGGATAATTACACTTACCCAGTACATTGTCAGAAATTGCATTCTGTACACCTACTCTAGCATTGAAATCCCCTGCTATTATAACTTTTTCTTTAGCACCAAACTGGATCAAAACGGCTTTTACGTTATTCCAGAAATCTTCTTTCTTATCAGAAGGTTCCGAGTCACAAGGAGCATACACTACAACAATTACAATTCTCTGAGGTTTCACTTTCAAACGAATCTAGAGAATTCTCTCACTTATGCTTCTTTCTATGAGTTACATAATTCCATACTTTTTTTAATATTAAAAGGTGTGAGAACACAAGATGACATGTCAGTCAGTGACATCCAAAACGGGATCTCAGTGATTTCCTTCAAAGCAAATGAGGTTTTTTGTTACGCTTGGTCACAGAAATAACATTATTGCACAAATAAAAAAAACGAATCAGGAAATAAATAAAATCCATTTATTCCCTGACGAATGTCTCATAGAACCAATTAAACTAGAATTTGCAAATAAATGAGAAGTACGAAGCGATAGTGTAACAAATTAAATTAAAAGGATCACTTTATGTGTTCAGTCATTAATTCGTTAATGCAAATATTTGTGATGGCAATTTACTCTTGAAACTTTATAAAGTGGTTGATCAATGAAAAATGAGAAGCAGTGATCTATTACCAGACGAATAGGTGATATGTAACATGACATTGAAGAAGTTTCATGAGAGTCGCTTTAAAATTGCAACTTTGCTTTAGAAGATGATGGGTCAACTGATATCACAAATACAGCTCAAATTTTGACATTTGTTCGATTTGAATACAAGGGAAAATTGTAGAAGCTTCCTTTATTGTAAGGAACTACAGCTAAACTGTGGATGGCAAGTTGTTTTTGATATTTTATCTTCGTGTCTAGAGTCAGTTGGTATATCTTGTGATCGCTGTATCGGAATCTACAAGAATTGTGTTACTTCAATGATTGGTTCGATAAAAGGAATTAATACTCTTTTTAGAGATAAAAATCCAAATGTCATTGAAACTCATTGCTCTGGTCATAGGGTGGTTCTGGTCTCGGAAACGATCAGTGTAGAACTTAAGCAAGTACTTGACACAATAGTAAACGTGGTAGTGCCAATTTGAGTCAGACGTATTTACAAAACATTGGGATAGATCAGGTTACTCTCCTTCTACACACGGAAGTCCGGTGACTTTTGCTAGGAAAAAATTAAAAAGGGTATTTGAACTACGAGGTCAACTACAACGTTTTTTTAAAGAGAAAAATAAAGCAAGTTTTTCCGGATTATTTGATGAAACACTGTGGCCCCTAAAGTTGGCATACTTATCAGATATTTACCAGCTTCTCAATTCATTGGGTAGTGACATGCGAGAACGCAAAAAAATGTTTTAACCATAACTGATAAATATTCAAAAGCAAACTATCGTTTGGGCACACATATCTGAAGATGTTTGCATTCAAAAGTAAATCATTTTTGGAGAGTATATATCTGAAATGGTAATGTCGAAGTGTTTCCTCTGCTAAGCCGGATGTGGAGTCGGGTGGAGAAAAAACATGACAAAATAAAATATGTTGTATTTTAACATTTGGAATCACGGGCTGACAAACAAGAAATGTACTTTCCTTTTTTGTAATTTGAAATGTATGAATAATTCAGGAACCTTTTTGTAGAAAGTCCAAGTGCTCACGAAAAGTTTTTTTTTTTACTCTGCAAGAAGAGGAACAACGAATTGAACTGAAATGTGACCGTACACTAAAAATAAAATACAATAAGTTGCCACTTGATGTGTTCTGGTTCTCCATCGGAAATGAATTCCCAGTTATTTCACAAAAAGCACTAAATGTGTTTCTTCATTTCTGCACTTCATATTTATGTGAGCAAGCCTTTTCTTGTTTGAAGAATATAAAAGTTAGAAAAACAAACAGATTGTTGTCGGTTGAATAAGAGCTTCATGTCCGTCGATCTGTCAACCAACCGACCACGAATGAAATTATTGTGCAGTAAAAAAAAAGCGCAAATATATCACTGATGTTTGAAATTACTGTTAAAAACAAATAAATTTAGTTTACGAGTATTTGTGTTATTGCTTTTATTCTTACTTAATAATAAAAATTGTATTAGAATTGTTTTTTATATATTTTTTTCATTTCAATTCACTTTTACTAATGTATTTCATTTCGTTTTTTTATTAGTAATGTGAAAAAATAAACTAAATATTATGCAAATGGCTTAACATCGTGTAGCCCGGCGTAGTTATGCGAGCTGAAATTCCGAGATGTCTGAAAGTCTATTTCTTCAAGCGTTTCGCAAAGTGGAAACGCTTTTGAAAACACTGGCTTAAACAAAGGCAAAATGTAACATTGTGATAGATTATTTGCGTCGTAAATGTTCCGTTTGTGTTTCTTTAACATAAATACTGTCACGAAAAATAAACTGCAGGAATAATTTTCGTGGTACGATTCATAGTACCAAACGACCTTTTTTGCAGTACTTCACTGTCCTGTCACGAATCCTCAAGGCTCTTTGACCTCTGTAGGCGAACTTTCGGGTAGTGCGCATAAATCAGTGGTTTCCGTATACGCATGCGATAATCAATACCGATATATTTCAATTCCTTAAGCATAGGTCACTGAGATAGGACTCGGGGGCATAGTTCAATGCTTCGGTCAATTGTTGAACACAGGAAGTCCTGACTACCCCCTTAAAACCTATTTAGAAAACAGCGATCTCTTTCCTGATAAGTTGTCATTCACCCACAGTTACGTCTTTTAGAAGAGCTATGTGAGTTTTTTTCCACTGATCAAAGACCTGGCATATATCTACGTTATGAGTAAACAGTACGCTCTGCTGTTCTCGAAATCACCGTTCGATCCTGCCGGGCACGAACAATAAATAAGTTCTTCATCGAACTTTGATAAATCATTTATATTACCTCTATGGTCAACACTGCTGACCGGTACTGAAGATCAGCAATATTAAATACCTGCCTACATCAGGTGGAAGCGCACTTGACAAGGGGTTCCGTTTGTGCGCTACTTAAGACACATTATATAGGTTTCCGGGATGTAAGGTCAGGTGATGCGTAACATAACAGCCTCTCCTTGACAAATGTCAAGCCCGCATTCTCGTAGTGCATCCTGTTCGCACTAAAGGGGCTCTGACGACCGCCAATAGCGTTACAACTTTACCATCGGGATTAAAGGAAATGCTATCCCACACTCACCAGCCCGCTTGGCCAATGTGATGAGTTATGGCCAAACCCTTCCAAAATGACTCCACAATTTAAATCTTGGCTCTCAGTCTCCGGCAGCTGGAATGTACCTGGTAAGGCAGCGACCAGTGTGACATGAAGGCAGAGGGTGCTAAGAATCCCCGGAGGACCGGACTAGGCTGATATCGAATGCTGACCTTGGCTACGTATAATGGACGCTCCCTATCTTCTGTTTCAAGGCTTCTTGAATTGGAAGAGGAACTACAAAGAATCAAGTTGGACATCGTCGGACTAAGTGAGGTAGGGAGAAAAGAAGATCTCATTGAACTGAAAAGTGGGCATCTCTTCTACTATCGTGGGACAGATACTTGCAGAACTAGTGGCGTATAAGAAACAAGAAAGTGAAGGATAAATTTGTAGAAGCTGAAAGTTCCTCTGACAGAGCTGCACGACTCGTTATCCAACTCTCGAGAAGATATCAGGCTCAGATTATTCAAACTTATGCACCCACCACAAGTCATCCTGAAAAAGAAATGGAAGAATTTTATGAGGAAATTCGTCATCTAAATAATAAAGGTAAGCAGCACTTGAAGATAATTATGGGAGATTTCAATGCAAAAATAGGGCAACAACAATAGAATGAAACTTCGGTTGGTAAATTCGGTCACGGCAACAGAAACCACGATGGAACTACTCTCGTTGAGTTTGCAGAGGCAGAAGGGTTTTTCATCTTTAACTCCTTTTTCAAGCAAAAGCTACGCGGGAAATGGACATGGAGACATCCAAATGGGAAGTCAAGTGAAATTGACTTTATTATGTTTAATAATAAATTCGTCATAGAATACTGCAGTCTTCTAAACAAGTTCAACAGAGGTAGTGACCATAAATTGGTGAGATGTAAGATTCACCACAACACTAAACTCGAACGTGGCATTCTCAAAAGACAAACAAAATGTATTGACATAACCAACCTTAAAAAACACCTAAATACCTTCAAGTTGGAACTGAAGAACAGATTCTCTGCTGTAGAAGGCCTAACATCGGAAGAAGTGGATATTTCTGAAGTTGACAGAAAGGAAACCAAAGCTCTTATAGAAACAGCAACAAGATTAGCTGGGTCTAAGACCAAGTTGCATGTGAACAAATTATCAGGAAAAATCAAAATGTTGATAAAAAAAGAAGAGAGATGAGGACAACTAAAGAAGATGTGACTTCCAAAGTGGAATATATAGAGCTATGCAAGACAGTACGAAAAAGTATCACTGAAGACGTAAGGAAATTCAACTGTGAACTAGTGAGGAAAGCAATTCAAAACAACCGAAGCCTAAAGATAACAAAGGGACATCTCAGTAAGGGAAGAAAACAGATTATGGCACTAAGAAAAGAAGGTTCTGTAACAAGAAATAGAGGCGAAATTTTTACAAGAGTGAAAGATTTAAACTCCAAATTATATGAAAGGGATGATACATGTATTCGAGACATCATGAAAGGTACCAGTACCAGAGTTCTTCCAGTCCTCCCAGCAGAAGTTGCACAAGCAATGAAGAGCATGAAGCGGGAGAAAGCTTCAGGAGAAGATGGAATTACTGTAGACATCATACGAGAAGCAAGTGGAGAAATCGAAACAGTAGTCGCCCAAATTTTCACTCGATGTCTTAATGAAGGGAAGATTCCTGAGGATTGTAGCAACGCTACAATGATCCTGCTACATACAAAAGGTGACATTGAGGATCTCAGGAACTACAGACCTATCAGCCTCCTATCAGTGGTTTATAAAATCTTCAGAAAAGTTCTTTCACACCGCTTGAAGGTAATACTGGACACGGCTTAACCGGAAGAACAAGCTGGATTCAAGAAAGATTGCATCCACATACTGAGAGAACTAATTGAAAGAGCGAGGGAATATGAAATTCCATTGTGCATGGCTTTTATCGATTATGAAAAAGCCTTTGATTCGGTGAAACCATCAGCAGTTACCATGGCTCTGAAATTCTGCGGTATTGAAGATGCATACATTAATATTATAAATAACATCTATGAAAATGCAAATGCAAAGATTCGCCTTTTTGAAAATACAACACACATAAAAATTGGAAAGGGAGTGAGACAAGGTGACACCATATCTCCGAAGCTCTTTAATGCCACATTGAAAAATGTCTTTCAATCACTGAACTGGGAAAACAAAGGATAAAGATTAATGGAGATTATCTAACCTATCTTCGTTTTGCTGATGACGTAGTCATTTTTGCAACTACCCCATCAGAGCTGCGGAGTATGATCCAGGAACTTGCTCACAAGTGTAAAGAAGTGGGATTAAAAATGACCTTTCAGAAGATAAAAGTGATGTACAGTACTTTTACAAGAAATGAAGATTTATCGATCGATGGAGAAAAGCTGGAGATAACAGACACGTACGTTTATCTTGGACAGCAGATATCAAGTGAGGGTCACATTGATGAAGAAATTAATCGGCGTATAAAACTTGCTTGGAGAGCTTTTGGAAGAAACAGGAGAATTTTCAAGAGCAATATTCCATTATATCTTAAAAGAAAAGTGTTTGATCAATGTATCTTTCCAGTGCTTACGTATGGTGCAGAGACGTGGACCTTAACTTAAAGAGACATACAAAGGCTGCAGACAACTCAAAGCGGCATGGAGAGATACATGCTTGGTGTAACCAAGAGAGATAAGAAGAGGAACTCGTGGTTCCGAAAAATAACAAGAGTGGAAGACATCATGATCAGAGTAAAATCCCTGAAATGGAAATGGAAATGGTATTGGTATTGGTATTGGTAACTGTCGGTACCATAGTGGTACCCAGTTTATTGCTATAACGAAATACAGACATAGGAAATTTTTTAAAAGCTGCAGTACAGAAAACAACAGTGCGGAAAGTCAGTGTTTCCACGATGCAGCACAATGTAACACAGAAAGGAAATGAATATGCACACGAACAATGAATAGCCTAACGGCATGTCAAACACTATAACACATGTGCACAAATGCATGAAATGTACTACGCTATGATAAATCAACCGAACGGAAATGAAATGTGGTTAGAGCGCAAAACAACATTGAGTACCTCAGCAACTTTATAAAGATAACAAAGGGAACAAACGTACCACTGTAATAATCCGCGATAGAGGAAAGCACTAACACAGCAAACACTCACATTTATAGATAATTTAAAAAACAGGCACAAAATCAGGAAACAACAGATAAGATAATGATACTGAGATAATGAGGAGATCACACAAGTAACGAGACCGATTAGTTGTGAAAACACAGCAAAAACACGCAATTATCGCAACTTTAAAATAAAGCAAATTTACAATACATTAAATAAAGCAAATAAAGCAAATTTACAATACATTAAATAAAGCAAATAAAGCAAATTTACACACAAATAAAGCAAATTTACAATACATTACGTGTGAATCACAGTAAAAACACACAATGAAAACAACAGAATCAACATGCACTTAGTCTGCAAAACCAGGGCATCTGCGAACAGGTTCGCAAATCCCCTAGCATTCAGAGAACAAAAAGTAATCGGTGTGAGGAAGGGAGCTAAAGGTCATCGGTAAAAGGATAGAAGGTATCACATATATGCTTCTCAACGAGCTCCTTCAAGGAGGCGAGACGGCGCGTGCAACGTCTCAAAAAAGGCTGATACCGAGGATCGGTGGCACACAGAGATTTAAAAAGTGACACAAAAGCTTCGAATTGCTTTACCGCTGCATACAGGTCCAGATCAGGTGAGTGAAGGAATTCTTCAGAACCAACAATCGTACGTGCAGGTTGAAAAAGACGTAAAAGTTGCTGTCTGGACAGTGGTCCAGGAACTGGAGGAAACGTATCGACGGCCTGTGGAACCTCAGCATCAGAAAGAGGATTGACAGGACCTGAGCAGAGAAGCATATTGTTTGAAGAATCATCAGGTGGAGAAACACTGGAACCGGAAACCTCGGGAACACTAGATGAATCCTCAGAATGTGGCACAGAAAGTTGTTTTGATTTTTTCTGTTCTACAGCGCCTTTGGAAGTTCCAATCCACTTCGAAGAAGAAGCTAAGGCGGATGTATCCATAAGTGGATCAGGCTCACCTCCCAAGTCCGGAGACGAGGAAACGACCGTCGCCGAAGAAGCAGTACGTAGCTGAGCTGCCTTAGTGGAGACTGGTACAACAGCCAAGGCTTCAGGAAGATGTTGCAACAAGGGTATGGTAGACAAGGTTGTAAATGGAGATCCGATATCCGAGAGGCTAGGAGAAGAGCCTGACGGCCGATCTGCCAAACCACCACTCAACACACCCGGATCAGAACACTCCGCTGTAGACACATCTGTAGTCGAATACAACTCTGTCAATCTTGAAGGTGGATGCCCAATCGTACGGGTCGGGTGAGGAGGAAAGGTAGCATTGTCCGTGACGGAAATGTTCGTCTGGCGGAGAAACGAAGAATTCGCGTCAGGCAAACTACCGGTAGTGGGGATAGTAGAAAGACCAATGTGGTCAGCAGTGGGATGCGAACTTGATGAACGTCCACATAGAACGCGGTCACAGGAGGCAGTGGTGTGATTCTGTGTTAAACAGTGTGTACAATAGTGAGCAGTAAAAATCTTGAAACTGTACGTTCGTGCGCCAATTTCAACAGTAGCTTCTGTAGGGCAATCCGCCAAGGCTTTCTCGGTGGTAAAGACGACCAATAACTGACGGCGAGGTCCGGTAGTATGTGCGAATCGAGTTCCGCGGGGAGGGTCAGAGAGGCGACGGACCTTGCCAACAATTTTACAAACATGACTGACAAGGAGAGGAAGTGCAGTATCAGGCACTTCCTGTGGAACAGGATAGAACGTGATGTTCACCGATCGCTTGGAAAGAGGCGACGGGATGAGATGGTTTGTCCCAATCGAAAGTCCGTTTGCAAGAAAAAGTCAGCATCCTCCTTGTGATTGAACTGTACCGAAATACCCCGAGGAGTGCGGGAAATTCCTGCAATGGACGCAGACGACACATGTCCAGAGAGGACTTCCATGTAGCGTGGCAATGGAGTATTAGGCAAAGCATGAAAGAGCACACCTCTATCCAGGAGGTTATGGAACTCACGGCCAATCTGCGAATTGTCATCTATCGTTACCTTCACCTTGTGATTGGATACCTGAATAATGTGTATTGCTTGCAAAAGACCATCTGGTTGAGAGGAATCGGACGTAGAAGTAGCGCCTCGTTGCACTTTAGAGGCAAAGGACATCCTCGGAAGAGAAGTCTGTTCGGATCCGGCAGGCACAGAAGGCTGTGAGAGAAAAGAAGCACAGGCCGAAGGCAAGGCAGTAGAATCAGTAGTACCCAGGGAGGGCACCGAGGCAGATGCAGGAGCTGAAGAAGAAAGCGCAGCCAAGTCTAGTGAAGGCACCGGTGCAGGAGTACTAGAAAGCTGGGAAGGCATCTGAGCAGACACATCGGAGGACGAGAGTATGTTAACTTTTATGGACGTGGGAAGTGTGACGTGACGTGATCCGCCACGCCCATAGATGATAAGGAAATACCGGAAGCCGCCATGTTGGCAGCTTCCAAACGTAAACAAACGAGCAAACGATAAGAAAACGGATGAATATGAACTAATGTGAGGATGAGAACGCTAGAAAAGTAGCTCAAAACGTACACAGTACCTTTAGACAGCCGGGCCACGCAACAGGTGAGTGATGGACGAGGTATTCTACACTAAAATGCATAAAATATTGGAGCCACCAACACTACGTCTGTCACGAACGACCAATGGACTGGACATACTGCCAGAAGGACAGACCATCGATGGGCTGCCGAAATTTTAGATTGGAATATAAGGGACAGAAAAAGACCCAGAAGAGGACCCCATGGGAGATGAGTGGATGAAATTCGAAAGTATGCGGGAGTGACATGGAGGAGACTGGCACAAGACAGACCGTTGTGGAGAAAACTTGGGGAGACCTTCGTCCAGCAGTAGATTGATAATAATGATTGACAATGATGATGATATAGGTTTCCAATTCAGGGGTCTCTTTGTGTAATTTAAAATCAATTCAGGGGTCTCTTTGTGTAATTTTGAACATTTGTTCATGTATCTTTCAAATGTCCTTCACCACGGCAAGCACCATTCAAATTTACTGCATTGAAATGATAGGCAACTTCGACATTTTCCCAGAACTTCGAATTCAACTGGAAATTAATTATTTGTCAGAAATATTTTACATATGCGATATTTATGAGTAATTACTGAAATTTTGACAACTTTAGCAGATATCGATGAAAGCAAATAAGTACTCCACTTACGTTTCATGCTTGCATCTCCTACCCGTAACTAATCACGCTGAATCTAAACGTAACTCATTTAAAAAGTCGAATTGAAATGTTTTCTTTTCTAACAGTAACAGAAAAATGAAATAAATATATAAATAAATAAATATCTTATATATATTTATTTTATCGTACCTCAAAGAGATTTTCTGTCCTACGATTGAAATATCAGTGGCGTACTGTCAGCAAAATGTGAGGAACTGATGAATTTGTATTTCAAGAAACGCAATTTAAAATCCGAGCAGAAAAAATATTGTTCTTGTTAAAATAATAACAGGGCGTTTAGTTCTCTGAATCGTCAAATCAATTTTGATATAAAAATATTTTCTATCGCTATGAGCTTATTGCTTGGATCATAAGTTTTCTTCTTGACTGTTTTGTAATATCTTAATGTTTGCTGTCTATAAGTACAGAAGGGAGGTACAACGGAAATCTAATTTATTTTGTCATATTAAGTTTGAAAGCACAATTTGTATAATATATACATTCACACTGAACGTAGTGTCAGATGATTCACAACGCCGTTCTACAAACACGTACTTTCTCCAAAACCAAAAATACGATCTGAATTTAGAAAAATTTCACCCACAGAAACTAAGCGCAAAGGAGATCTTAGGAAAACTCCTAGATATTTGTATTCCTTTTTCAGAGAAAATTAAATCATATCTTTAGCAATTTGGAAATCTAGGGAAGACAGATACTTCGAAAAATTAGGTTAAACCTTCGACCATATATAGTGATGGATCGCCCACTAGTAAAGGCTGCTGCTGAGCAGCCGTGCGCCCAACATGAGAACAGACAGATCACGTGACGTTAGGAACAAGTGATTTCGTGCTGAGCAGTTTCAATGCCTTCCTACGGCCTGACAGATTACTTTTTAATATTACCACTTAGTAAATCATGTAATTTACAACTGTGTTTTTTAGGAATGGCACACCTAAGAATATATTCATTACTAAATTGCCGTTTGTGAAAATAAAATCTCGTAAGAGTGGGTTTTTTAAGAATAATGAACCCAAAGATATATTCATTAGCAAGTTGTCATTTGAAAAAATCTAATACAACCGTTTCGATTTTACAGGATGGACGTATTTGTTTCTAATAATTTATTATACAGTGCTACAGTATTCCCAATGTATTACATATCATGTGAAAAATTTCGATGTGCACAGTTAAAGCCTAAACATATACGGCAATGTCACTGCTCTACTCTGAGTAAGTTTGCTTAAAATATGTATGTCCATAGGTAGGCTTGATTACAGTCCGTGATTAGGATATTGCGATGAATTTCAGTGAAAAATTTAAATCACATAGATTCATTATTTATCGTGAATGAATATATTATTTTGTTAATAGGCACACGGTTCCTAGATGGTGAACTGAAACTCAGTATTGATTATTTCTTTCCGTACATAATATACACTACTGCAAATAAGAAATACTTAGGTAGAACGGTCGGCCCTACTAACCGTGATACATATTTGCGGAAAATTGGAATCACTTTTATTATAAATACATAAAATCTGTTTAATCAATAAATGTGTTTAATTTTTTCAACGGTAGAAATTTGTATTTTTATAAAGACAAAGCAATTTGAAGTAATTCGCTGTCTACCGTTATGTATGTCTTAGGGCTAAGCTAATTTTTATCAGAAAAAGCTAACACACCACGAGTTGTGCGCCGGCTCCAGTCCCTAGTGAGTCATCGGTGCTTCGTTCGTCATGGCCAGTGGATATGCCCTATAGTTGTAATTATCTCTGATACTCTTTATAGTATAAGCAAAAGTTGCAAAGTAGAGATGCATTCTTTAAATCTTGTGCCTACCATAAGGCGATGTAAAATTCCAAAAAGGTGGTTAATGTTCTGAAAATTGATCATATGTGGAGGACTTTAGAACGGGAGTATCTGACCCCAGGTCTTAAACAACATTTAGAAATAGGAAGCTAGGAGTTTTGGGCTGGAGTGCCCGATCGGAAAGTGACACGGACGCGAAGTAGAAAGGGGATGAAATACGCCCTTATTTATTTCCGGGAACCAGTACTCGGGGTCCGACGCACGGCGGATATTCAGTGGATCGAGCGTTCGTACCTGGCTGGGATCGAACCTGATGTCCCTCACATGACAGCCAATTTCTGGAAATTTGTAAATGGATATTAATATATATCATATATTTTCCAAAATAATAATCCAAGCCTTTAATTTATACATGTGTTTCAATAATTACACATGGTTTCCTTAAGATATTATTGAATAACTACTACCTTCCAAAAATTAATTATGCTATTATTTAAAAAAAATTGTGTTTAGTCATAAGAAATTTTTTTGTTTACCACATTAAAGTTGGATGTATTTCAATATTCCTTTTCCTTAGAACAGTTAAGTTTTATTTCAGCAAATACAAACCACATGGCAAACTGACTTGATTTAATTTTAAACACCGAATGAAATGCGTATTTCCTCGTACATGACATTTCTATGTTACTACTAAAATGGAGTTTCATGAAGAATGATTATAAAGGACCTTCTCTTTAGTCCTGCAGTTAAGGCAACGTATTATCTCTAATATGTCTCCTGCCCAGAATTTTGGAGGTATGAGCGTTATTAACAGTAAAAGGGCGGAAAACGTGGAACATCCAACAATACTCGCCTTGAATGAGCTGAACGATCACAGCCCTTTTTTTTTAATCTTAATCTACTCACAGCACGTTGTACCTATTCTGAAAAATGTCGCACTGACTTGACGTTCTCGTACCTCGTATTTCTGCGCTACATGCAGAGAATTTTCGAGCATTGATTCATTACATTCTAGTGATGAAAGTTGGTTACATCAGAAGCTAAATAAGATATCCACAAAGTAAAAACATTTGACGTTGTCATATTTTCGTAGATACGAGGAAACCGAGGCTTTTGTATTTCTACGAATATCTATTTTGCATTGAAATAAAAATAAATATACGTACACACACAAAACAAATTCAGAAATGTAGATCAATGAAAAAACTATGGAATTAAATGTAATTGAATGTACATTAGCTGACTTGAAGTACCAACTAAATAATAATTCATAGCGTAGTAAAATGCATTTTGCGTTCGCTTTGGCAGTGCGGCACATGTTTCTGTAGAGTTTGTCATTTTCATTTTTAGTAGATATGAAATTTGTGTGTCTTTTCTTTCAGAAACTCATTCATTTTTTAAAATATTACAGTACTTAAATTAAAAAAAATCGTGATGTATTATCAGTTTTCCATCTGAAATTAACTTTCGGAGGAATGCATCCGATCATTATTTTATTTCTACGTATATCGATAAATTATTTTTTTTCACCTAGTTTTTACAAAAATCCAGTAAGGCCACTATTTCCATGTACTTCGATTTTGGCAAAAAAAAAACTGTTCTGTTAAATTCCATGTTCTTTACTTGAATGATTTAGACGCTTATTTAAAACAAGCAATATATAATTTTCTTTTATTTAAACAAATAAAAGTAATTTCCTTTTCTTAATTTTATTAAACGTAATGTATATATTTTGTTTTTGCCTTTTACGCAGTCTTGAAGACCTCCAGATTTTGTTCTGTTTGCAGAGTTAAAACGAGAACTATTAGATTTGTTTGCATCACGTAGTTAACTGCCGAGTGATCTTTTGTCGAGGTGAATGGACTATAAGCAGTCGCCCGTCCCTAATTTTGGGCCTCTTGTTCAAAGTAAGGGAAAGAGTCAGTGCCGTAAAACAAACACAACATCCTTACCTCACAGTGATTAAAACAAGGACCCATCAGGGGCCAACGGTCATAAGCCAGCGCTTTACATACTGAGCAACCGTGGCGGCATGCCGAGTGATAAAAGTTTCTGAAATTTTTTTACCAAATTCCAGAAGGTATAGAGCGTTTTGTTTCAACAAAATTGATACTGCTAAAGCATTTCATTCGGGAAGGAAAGGTAAACCAGAGCACAGTAATTACAAAAACAACAAAGGGAAATTACATTAGTTCATAGCTCATCCCATATTTTGAGAAATTTCCAGTAGACTGAAACACAAATTAAAACGAAAACTTTAACAAAAGTATTTGACTTTCTTCGGGTTTTAACATTACGAATAGCATGATACTTTTTTAGTAATATCTGTTTCCAATTAAATGAATAAGAACGTCGACTGTGAACATACCTCTGACTTCGTCGACTTATCTTGTGAAAGCTCTTGTGATAAATGGAAAGTAATATCCTCAGGAAATCCTGCAATAGAAGAGTGGAATCTATGAGACCAGCCAAGGGTGGACAAACTTTATGTTAAATATTTTCCTAGAACAAGAAGGACCAGCAGAGGTCAGGATATTTTGCTCAGAAAGTGTTCGAATGGATAGAGATTTAAATACCCAATAACTAAAATACTCTGAACGGATTTCATGCAGTGGTACTTAGTAATACCTGTCTTGAATTATTCTGAAAACATTTAACGCCTTTGAACAGCTGAAATCTAGTATTTTACAATTTTTTTACCAAGTGATGTACTCCAGGTATTAGCAAATGCAGTTCATTTAATTTCTAGAGAATGAGTATTAAAGTAAAATTCAAAATTTCACAATTTTATTTCAGTGAATAAAACTATTTGTCCCTTAAATTAATGAAACAATTAACACATGACTGCCTTTATTTCAGACAAATTCGAGTTTCGCATTTGGGATGTACAATTTCGGTACAAACGGGATCATACACCTGTAATTTCATTAAAAAATTAAATTGGTGTTTCATTTCTTGCAATGTATAGGACAAAACCATAAAACCGGGCCAAAGTTAATCTGCATTAAGGACGCATGTGCTTAACAGTGTATCAAACAAGCTTCGAACCAGAACCATCAATAGATTTATTTCATGTGTAAGCACTGTCTGAGGAAACCGCTTAAATATTCATTTTTTAGGTAAAATTAAAGATAAATATGTATTAACAGGAAGGCTATTGAAAGGCACAAAGTAAACCCATCCACTTAAAGTTGGAACTGTCAATTTGGTACATTTTATAAATAATTTATTTTATAGATAAGCTACTGACAGATGTAGGACACAATGTAATCTTACTAAAATTACACTGCCGGACACTTGGTAAGGACGGATGACAATAGAAACGATAGCAACCATAAAATGGAAGGCAGGAAAATGTGGAAATTAGCATAAGTGCGGGATACAGTAAGACGTGTTGTGCGTATGCGAATTTTGGATGGCCGAAATTGTTCGTGACGTCATAGCGCTGATAAGAGATATAAAGGATTTGACGCGTATTGACCGTTGTTGTTCAAACACAAAGTTGAAAGGGAAAGAATCAATTGACGAAATTGAAATTTTCAGTATGTCTTCCCGACATTACCTAGATGATTTTACGCGTGGCCGTATTATTGGAAAGATTGAAGAAGGGCGAAAAATAACAGATGTTGCCAGGGAGTTCGACGTCAGCCACAGTGTTGTTTCAAGGCTTTGGAAATCATTTCAAACAAATGGAGAGTGTCGCAAACGTCACGGGGTACGTCGTGTTCGCAGTACGACACCTGCAGAAGATCGGTACATAGTGCTATCAACAAAAAGACACCGGCGCAGCACAGCTAGTGAGGTAGAAAATCAGTTTATGGCTGCTACTGGCAAGCGGATCTCCCGAAAAACTGTCGCCAGACGTTTGCATGAAGGAGGACTATACGCCCGCCGTCCTGTTGTGTGCATCCCACTGTCCATACGTCACCGTACCGCCCGTCTGCAATGGTGCCATCAACATCGCAATTGGACTGATAACGACTGGTCTGCTGTCCTCTTCTCAGATGAGAGTACATACAGTCTATCGTCTGATTGTCGACGACAACTGATTTGGCGTGATAGTGGTACTGCATATTGTCCAGCAAACATACAGGAAAGGGACCAATATCCGACATGTAGTGTCATGGTATGGGCTGGCATCACGATCAATGGCCGTACGTCCCTCTATGTGCTTCCAACTGGGACTATGACTGGCCAACGATACATTAATGATGTTCTGCTACTCTATGTTCGCATGTTCCGTGGTGCTGTCGGTGATAGATTCATTTTCATGGACGACAACGCAACATGTCATCGAACAGTCGCTGTCCACGAGTGTCTGGAGAGAGAGGATATTCAACGATTCGTATGGCCAGCACGTTCTCCAGATCTGAATCCCATTTAAAATATGTGGGATGCTTTGGGGAGGAGTCTTGCTGGTCGCCAATGCCCTCCAATAAACAAGGACACCCTCATCCGTGCACTTATAGAGGAATTTGATAAATTACCCCAACAGCTGCTTGATAATGTTGTGCAAAGCATGACACGACGTGTGGAATCTTGCATCGCCCTCCATGGTGGCCATATCCCGTATTGACATTTTACGCCGGAACGCCTGCGGACGGTAATTGTATTTTTTTCAAGTTTACGTGTTCTGCACAAAATGGCCTGTTTGTCGCTTGAGCACGTTCCAAAGCCTTCTGGATTTCAGAGCACAATAAATTGTCTTTCTTGTAATGTCCTGGCCTTCTGACATTATTTTATTTAACTTGGCATCCAACCACACTTACTTTTTTATGCGCTATATAGCCGTTTATGATCCGTCCTTAGCAATTGTCCAGCAGTGTATTATCGAGTTAATATATTTATAAAGATATAAATAACTGAAACGATTTACCTAACCTAGTACACCTGTAAAATCCTTAACAATAATCATTATGAAGAAATGTAAAATTCCCCACAACGTGCATTTTTGGGGTATTGGAAATCTCAAATTAAAAATATCTTTAAGACTGGGACGCAACCATCATTGCCGGCAACAGGTACAAAGATACATTACTGATAAGGAATTCGAAAACACATATTCTTTAGCAAATGGAAATCTGGTGGGATATGGTCAACGGAACTTATCAAATTCTCAAAAATTAAAAATTATAAATTAATCGTAAGCATTTCATTTCGGTGACCTTTAAATGCAATATCTAAAATGCGTGTCCTTTTCCCTGAAGTTCATTCACAGAAATACTTGTGTTCCCGATATGGAAGAAAATGTGACAATTTGTAAACTGCAAAGGTCAAGAAGGAAAAAAATGACTGTGGGATATTTAGGTACGAAAGCAATTTGTTAATAATACAGGTAATTAATTATTATCAATTTATACAGTGGAAAGGTAGGCATGGGTGTTTTTGTACACAGTCATTTTTGTCTTTCTCCCATTTTGTATTACAACCAACTGGTTTTTGACTGAAATTCAACTTCTTTTACTGAATTCTAAAACATATCAAATGTTACGTTTGCCTATTTATTTCCCATTGAATTCTTATTCTAAATATATGACTGGAAATATTACTCCATTACGCTGCTAGAAGAATTTCCGTGTTTGGCAAATTTGCTTCTCCTTTCTATTCTTCTTTACAGGACTGAAAATCTGTTCCTTCCAAAATTAGAAAGAAATATTTTTTTTACATTCAAAAATATTTTAGGAAAGCATTTAGTTTTCTAAAAGAGACGGAATTTGGAAAGAATGCACGGAAGCTATAAGATGTAGATACGAAATTTGACATATAATTTCTTTGAAACGAGAGTGAAACCTCAGTTTTTCCTCATTGGCTTTGTTGTTGCCTGTGTCTTTTTAATGCAGGGGATGTGTACTAACATAATAGCAAACAGACAAAATGTTCTTCTCTTTCGCTGAAAATTCCAAAATGCGATACAAAACATAATGCATGAAATCCGTGATGTTTTATAGAAAAATTAAATGGTTTTTGAACCTATTGCGAGCTGAGAAATTAACACCAATTGCTTGAGAATTCGGTCTGCAACTAACAGTTTGAAACTGACGGTACTGATACAGAATGTAGAAGTCCTTCCAAGTTGCGTAGTGAATTTGCTAAGAAGTAACACTTCCTGCTTGCAGAAATTTCTAAAACAGTGGTTCTGAATCTACGTTATTTTAAAGTTTTGTTATGTGCAACTATGATTACCAAATGAAGAAATCCTTGAAACCTTAAACTTAATACGATGAACCACCATTTGAATGAAGGTAACTTCTATTTTCTCATTAAGATTCTTCGCAAAAAAGTTTCTTTTCTTACGGAACATTTAACACCCATCTTGAGCCCCTCAATCGGCAGTTAGATATTTAATACCACTGAGTGTCACCTCATTTTCAAGTAAACTGAGCAAGTACTACATATTGATTTATGCGCCAAGATAAATTGCGACAACTAATCCAAATTTACACTAAGTGTATTTCCTTTACTGAATTTTCCTTGACACGGATTTTTAGAATTTCACATACTCAGAGGCCTATATTTTAAACAAACATTTTACCCTTATTTCTTTAGTACACACACGAGTGTAAAAAACGTATTTGCCTGCGCAATTGGCTGCTGAGCTAGAATCCTAATTGATGCTTATATACACTGCTGGCCACCCAAAATGCGACACCAAGAACGAAGCATCCGATTGGCCGAACATTCGCAGCATGCGTCGTCCGCGAGAGGACAAGCAAACGATTAGAATTGCAGCGCATATGCAAATCATGTGCACCCGGCACGACACCGAGAAGCACTATAAGAAGGGTGCACAAAAGGCGGAGTGTAAGTAGTGGAAATTTGTTGTGCTGCCGGACTTGTGCATGGGAAGCCTCCTGATGCCTCGTGGCAGAATACGGCAGTCATTCCAGCACATTTCGGAGTTCGACGGAGGACGAATGGTGGCTTATCGCGACAGCGGTTTATCGTACCTGGACATCGGTGGCCGTGTGGGACGACATTCAGCCACAGTGAGGCGAGAATGGATTCGGTTAGTGCAGAAGGGACGGACGGACCGACGTGAGCGATTGCCACAGCCGCGGTACACCACCGAACGAGAGGACCGACGTGAGCGGTTGCCACAGCCGCGGTACACCACAGAACGAGAGGACCGGCATGCTGTGCTGCGGGCATTGACGGCTCGCAACGCCACATCACGAACGTTAGCGCAGGAATTAGGGTGTGTTGCGCAACAACATGTGTCAGCACGTACCGTTCGACGTCGTCTGCAGGAGCGGAGACTTGTCGCATGGCGCCAATTGCTCCGATTACCATTGACGTCACACCACCGGCGAGTGCGGCAGTGGGCCGTTGAACGCTGCACCTGGACTGCGGAATGACACGACATTCTCTTATCCGACGAATCCCGCTCTGGCCTGCAACACCACGATGGTCGGATCTGCGTGTTGCGGCACCGCGGCGTGAGATTGTATGAAGCCTGCATTATGCATCGCCATACCGGTCCGTCGCCTGGCGTTATGGTTTGGGGCGCAATTGGATATGACATCCACACCCTTCTGGTACGCATCGCCGGAACACTCAACAGGCACCGCTACATCTCCAACGTTTTGCAGCCTGTAGTCCTCGTATACCTGCAGGACCTGCCAGCGGCCACGTTTCAACAGAACAATGCGCCCCCGCACGTGGCTCGCAACGTTAAACAATTTTTCACGGCCCACCAGGTATCACTGCTGCCGTGACCTGCCTGTTCTCCCGATATGTCTCCCATCGAACACGTCTGCTCGCTGATCGGCAACCGAGTGGCCCGGCAAGCATATTTCGCGGCTACGACTGATAAACTGTGTCAACGTTTGGAAGCAGCCTGGACTGACATATCCGAAGCCCCCATCGAAAGCCTCTTTCATTCGATGCCGCGGCGTGTAGTGGCCGTTATTACCAGCCATGGGGGCCACACGAACTATTGATGTCTGCGTGTTCCGCAAGTCGCACGGGCCTGTAAGCTCAATCGTTTCATCTTTGTATCTGTTGTTATGTGTCCAGTAAATCTGGCTTTGCTATCTCGTGTCCTTCTTGGTGTTGCATTTTGGGTGGCCAGCAGTGTATTATTGCATATAACCAAAAGTTTCAATCAAGAGAATCATTTCGGTATTGTACCTATGATTTTGCAAAATCAGTCAGTAACTTTAATTATTTGTGTGCCAACCAACGCTCTTTTTTTCATATTACATTGCCAAAAAGTTGTGTCTTTTCCTTGAAACACTTTGAGTAAGTATGCACTGTCAAATGTAATTCGAATTTCATAAGTTGTAACAAATTCCTTAAATCCAGCATGAAATTGTATAAGAATTTTAGGTGTCACTAGGTGTTTCATTGCTGTACTTCATTAACAGGTTATTTAAAACAGAAGAAATAACTGAATCGAAAATATTTCGTCAATTCAGAACTTTTTCACCAAAACACTTTTAAGCGATTTTTTCAGTTACTAGAAAATCGGGAATGTGATAGCTAAAGCTCTAATTATATATAAATTCCTATTGGGCCTACATATTTCAAAATTCGAGTACGCATATTTTTCAAGCTCTTAATAAATCCTACTGGAACAATGATACGCTTTTGCAGTAAAAGTATTCATTCGTTTGAAAATGGTATACATTTCTTAAAAATTTCTTATATTAGGTATATTATGAGTTCACATGAGAGGAATCAAATTCAAAAATATTGATAGGAAATAATACCAAGCTTTTCTTTTTTTCTTTTTTTTTTTTTGATTCACAAAAATAACGTTTTAAAGTCGGGGTACATTTTAATTCTTCGCAAATTTATTTCTGGGCATCATTTAGTGAGTTTCATTTTGGTTGAAGCATTTAAAACCGGTAATTTTAAAATCCCACTTGCCACGTATATCCGAGCAAGCCTTCTCTTCATTTTCACTAAAACGGAAAGTGTAATAATTGCAGGATAGGAAATGCTTTATTTCCCGCACGGAAACGACAAATTATTTTACATCTCGAGAACAATATGCTAACCAGAAGTATCGCATCCAGCCTCCTAGGACAATGGTACAGTCGAACCCTCGTACTGGAATATCGAATATTGGAACATCCCGCTTAAAAGAATAAAATTCCTGTGTTCCAAACCTCATCATTTGTACATAATGATAAAACGCTCCTGTTAATAAAATAAGAATATGGAATTAATCCCGTTTATTGGAATGAATGCTTGCTCTTTCAAGGTTACAAAGGGAAAAAAGCAGTTTGCTCATTCAAGGCATCTTTCTTGGAATTTCTGTTGTGATTTTTCACAGACAAAGTGTACACACGTACAATTTGTGGTTGGCTAAGAACAAGCCCCTCCAAATTGTAAACATTGTCAGGTTAAAGTTTTCATTTCACCCCAGACTTGACGTGGACCTGATCTCACCCTACTGAAAAGAAGTGGTGAAAAAGACTGTTGTCTCTTTGGATTTTAATTATATGCTGCTGACGCTGGTGACATTGTTAAGCAAATCCCAATACTTACTGCGGCTCACATGATGAATAAATCATGAAATGCAATTTCAATTGAAAACATAAAAACTTATTTTCTTAAGTGTTAATTTTTGGTAGATACTACTCTTGAAGTAGTGAATTTGCCTCTCCTCCCTCCGGCACCTGAAGGAATGATGAAGGATTAATGTTTTTAATTTCGTAAACTTTGATAATGACTTAGAGGTGTTTGGAGAGATATCTGGTAGTGAAATCTTGCAAAATGACATTATAGAAGATGATGGTGAACATCATCATCATGTGGATATTGAAGCACCTTCTCATACGGAAGTGAATAATGCATGCAGTATTTTAAGACGCTTTTAGAAAATAAGAATGATGTCGATTTCTCAGCATATTATGAACGTGAAAATCAGGTAACAAATTTAATATATTCCGAAAAAAAGCAATGTAAAATAACTGAATATTATGCCAAGCCATGAATTTTACACCTACAGCACTGTACATATCCACTGTATTCTACATTATCAAATTGTTTGCTATTATATGTACCGTACTGTAAAAAAAATTAAGTCGCTACGAATTAACATTCCACTTAGTTTTTACCCATTCTTTAAACATTTTTTCTTCACAATGTATTTACCTAGTTATACGTACTGTACTTGAGTTCGTGTGTACATGCATTTGTGCGTGAATTTATTTGGAGAAACCCCGAATAATGGAATATCCCACTTATTGGAATATTTTCTTATGACAAATAGCCTATTCCATTAAGCGGGTTCGACTGTAATAGAAATGCCTGTAATAGAACACGTCTGTACGGTTTGGAAATCAGTCACGAAATATAGTCATGGATAAGGGGCTGTGAGTAAGCGATTTTGGGTACAGCCGTAATGCTGGTGTGAGGAAATCTGATTGTTCAGTCACCGTAACTTCAGAACTGTCAGACATATGTATTAATCGAGAGTAATACAAATAACGCAAAACTTCGTACCAATAGCAGAAACCAGGCTGTAACCCATAAATTGAATCTCGAGGTAACAGCAGACTTTCCCGTATTGTTATAAGCAATTGATTTCTTACCGGCATGAGATAACATCGGAATTAGTAGGGACCACGTTCACTAGCTTATTCACAAAGATATTACGTGGTAAGATGTAAAAATTGGGTTCTGTAGTCGACGTTCAAATAGTGTTCCCTTGTTATGTGCAAAACTTTGAAATCTTTTGCTGCAGCTTGCAAGGATTTATCCCCACTGCAATGCGGAGGACAGGAAATACGTCATCGGATATGACGAATCGCGGTGTCAGCAGTACCACTCGGACTGGAAGGTGCGTGTGTGGCATTAACCACTCATGCGATGAATATATCTTACTAAGTTAATTTTGTATAGACAAGTAGACACGGTGTGACATATTTCATTGTGGTCTTTCGTGCTTGTGGTACCGTCATATTTTATAAAAACCTCCTGGCAGAAAATGTACCGTTTGTAACAATTCTTTTTTTACCATGAAACAACCTTTCACCAGTATCTCATAACTGCGTATATTAGTGCAGTTTTAAATTTAGTGACTAGGAATACAGATATTCTTCCACAGTTGTATTTGAACACTGCTGCCATTAATTTAATCGGTAGCTCCATTCAACTCTTTCAGTAAGAGCTTTTTTGTAACTGCATTTTCAACAAACTTTTACACGTGCTGAACACGATGAGCTAAAACAGACAAAGCATGCCCCGAGAGATAACGTTACGATTGTACAGGTAAATCTATTTTGCAAGGTGAAACGCACATGTAAATTTTGTATAACATGAAAGATCTTATACATGCTATGATAAAGGCGGCGAAATATCACCTTCTCCTTTGTACAGGAAGTGTAAGATTAGCAGCAACCACTTAATGAAGAACTAAATAAAATAACTGAAATAAACATGTTCAAAATGTAGCTTTTCTACTTGTGTTACCCGAGGTTAGACCCTATGATCTTCTGATCTTGAAGTAACAGGTGAATGAAATTCAGAAAATATTTAATCTCAGAGAAAATGATTTAAGCAACTTTCAGTATTTTATGATAAAAACTGTTTATATAAATACACCTTCATTAAAAAATGTTTACTTGTTTAAATAATGATGAAATTCGCCTTTTGCTAGGCGTCAGTATATAAGTCTACATGATAGTTTTTGTGTACTTATAAATGCGTTAAGTGGAATGTCTTTTGATGGTTTCAAATGATCATTTTAAAAAACGTTGTTATGCTTTTAATGCAGGAAGAAATTAATTACATATTGAGAATTGAGTCTGATATTATCATTAAGTACAGAATAATGGTGAAAAGTGAATTTTTGATTGGCTATATGACGTTATTTCGATCACTTGACATACCATTTGGGTTTGACCATAGGGGAAAGAACTATTATTTAGTTAGCCGTGTGTCGCCATTATAGATAACTCACTACAGTACGCAAACGGACTTTCCACGATCTCTTGTTTGATGAAGAAATGTGTAAGTTTGTAATAAATGTCGGAGGTTTTTTTGGTATTTTTCTTGCATATCCTTCCCAAAATTCAGCTCATTAGCGTTAAATGCTTTTATTTCTGAATGCCGCGGATTCCCGATTCGACGTATTTACTTTTGGCAACTACCCAAGCAATTGTCAAGTGCAATTACGTAATCGAAATATAACGATAACAAGTGATGTACTTAGGCTTCGAGATCCAATGTTACTTTAGTTATACGAAAGCTGTTTTACCATTGGCAGTTCAGTTTAAACCAATATATTAGGATAGGTCCTTCAGGCAAAATTTTTCAAGTCACGTTGATGGCTTGACGATAAGACCAGCTTCCGTTAACCCTGCAAGCGGCCGGTCTACGTGAAAAAAGTTTGCCAAAAATCCACCGAACCTGCAAGGATTATCGTTCCAGTTCTCCCCTCTCCAGGAGCCTGAAATGTTCCCATTGCGGCGGGAATTCCGCTTTCCTTCTGGAGTTCTTCACATATCAGAAATGTGTGAAGAACTCCAGAACATTAAGCTTTCTATTGACCAACTTACAACTCAATGCGGCAATACAGTTAAGGATATCACTCAATTACAGGAATCTACTACTTCATTGCAGGCAAGGATAGATCTTAATAGATTTCTGCAGGGACCAAATTCGAACTCTCAAGACTGAACTAATCAAATTGAGCCAATATAATAGAAAAGGGAACATTGAAATTCATGGTCTGGACTTAAGACATATTTCTAGTGATCCTTAACTTAGAAAACATATACTGGTGTGCAAAAATTAAGAACAAAGAGGAGAAATTAGCATAACAGCGGAACGAGCAGGCAGAACGGACCAAAAGACCACTCAGGAGATAGACAAGGATCAGGTACGGTAGCGCATGCGCATATATGCAGCATGACGTAGGGGGAATGTCGGAAGGGTATAAACCACACGGGTGGTGTCCGCTCAGCAATTCGGCGAAAGCTATTGCACGGTGTACATCGGATTGAACAACGTTGAGTTGCTGCCATCATGTGATATGGCCAACAGCCAATCCAGTAGACGACATCTGGATGTCTTACCCGAGGTCGCGTCAGTAGGAAGTTGGAAGACGGTCAAAGTGTGACTAGTGTGGCCGAGGAGTTCGGGATAGCTCATATCATCGTTTCACGTGTTTGAAGAGCATTTCAAATCACACGAATAGCTTTCCGTGAGTTTAGCAGTGACAACGGCGGCGGAAAACCGGTAGTGTTTCCTACAGGCGAGAAGAGACAGACGGTAGACAGTGGGAGAAATCGCAAGGAACATGAAACAGACAACTGGGCGTCCCTTAACGCGTTTTACCGTGGCCAGGAGGCTGCACAAAGGTAGTCTATTTGCACGACGACCGGTAAGGTATTTTTCATTAACGCCTGCTTATTGGAGACGGCAGTTTCTGTGGTTCCAGGAACACAATAACGCGACACATCAATAATGGGGTCTAGTTCTCTTTACGATTAGAGCCGATTTAATCTGATGAGCGATTCTGGACGTATGCACATCTGGAGAGAGCAGGGAACACGCAATCACACCTCCAGCAACATAGAAAGGGACCTATTTGGAGGGGGCGGCGTTCTCGTTTGGGGCGGTATCATGTTTGGTAGCCGTACTGACCTCCACATCTTCAAAGGAGGTTCAGTCACTGGTGTCCGCTAGTGTACCGAAGTTTTCCTGCCTCACGCGCGTTTGTTTAGAGGTGCTGTGGGTCCTAAGTTCCTCTTCATGGACGACAACGCTACACCTCATCGTACAGTGGCTTTCGCAGAGCTGTTGGAGAGTGAACATATTCAACGCATGGATTGCCCCGCAAGGTCCCTGGACCTAAATCCAATCGAACACGTGTGCAACCTTCTCGGGAGTCGCTTGGCAGCACGTAACCAGCCGCCAGCAACGATTCCGCAGCTGCGATTGGCGCTACAAGAGGAATGGGCCGCGATTCCTCAACAACTCCTTGATAACCTCGTCCTCATCATGGACAGACGTTGTAAATCCTGCAACGCAGTCAGGGGTGATCATATCCCATAGTTAAGACTGGATTTTTCTTGGCAGCCGCCTGCCACATGGACGTTTCTGTCTTCTCTCCAGTTGTTCTCGAAGCTACCTTTTCAATAAAGTGCCTGTGTATCCTTTGGATTACTTGTTAAGACGGTTTTGCTCAGTTGTCCCATATTCTTACATCTTGGGGATCTTATGGAATGATTTGAGTCAATGTGGAGCACCTCTGCACGACGTTACATTCGGAAAACCGCTCGACCTTAATATTTGCACGCCAGTGTTTTCACTTCTGGCTAATAAGCTTAAGTTGCCAAACTACAGTCATTAGGATATAGATGTTGCTCATGTTCTGCCTAGAGAAAATGGCAATACACACAAATGAGTGGTTATTGTTCAGTTTGTGCCAAAGAAGATGAGGGATCTGTGGTTGTCCAAAAAGAAAGGAATTGTGTTGAATTCGGATCTACTGTTGGATTATCTAAAAACCAGAATTTATATAAATGAAAATCTATCTCCTTTAAATAGATATCTCTGTTGATAGACCCGAACAATTGCCCGGAATGGTCTAATAAATCATACTTGGATTTGGAATGGATCAACTTATATTAGATTAAAGGAACAGGGACCTAAAAGAAACTTTTCAACTCTAGAGGACCTGGGAGCATTGTCTGTTGATTCCTAGATGTATATCCTGGTTTCTTTTTTAATGTTTTTGCTGTGTTTTGATAAAGTGTTATGACTGATATTTATTATTCAGTATCTGATTTAAATAGATAATGTAATACTGGAGCACTTAACCCAACAACTCTAGTTCATGATAATGCATGTTTACCAAGAAACAAGATAACTTTAATAGAGAGTTTTGTACATCTACTTGATTTTACAGTTGATATTTTTTTGTTTTACAGAAATTCGGTTCTCAGACTGTGTACTTCCATATCATATTCTAAATTATAGCCTCCAATAATTTAACAGAACATATTCCAGGGGGAGGGTTTGCTATATATATCCATAAAAACACAAGTTCTTTTTTCTAGTACCAGAGTATACAATAACTAACCAAAATATTGAACTTATGGTTATGAAGTGCCAATTTTTTATACTAGCTATTTTCCATAGGGCACCTAATCCAGACGTTCAGGATTTCTTTAAACTACTTGAGCCTTTTCTGAACTACGCTAACTTTTCCCATAAAGAAACCATCCTAGTTGGAGACTTTAACATCGATTTCTCCCGAATTAACTCGACTGTTGATCACTCTAATTCTTTACTTACGCCTTCACAGTTTGCTAACAGTATAACCTCTCCAACTAGAATTACGGATAACAGCTCATGCATTTTTGATATATGTATCACAAATACCAATAATGATTTGATTATCTCAGGAGTATTGACATATACAATAAGTGATAACTTACCAAGTTTTGTCTTCTGCCAACAACATAATGTGGAATCTGTGCCTATTGTAGTGTGCTTATTAGAAGAATCAGAAAATTTAATCTCGTAACTTTTGAGAACAAACTTTCATTACTTAATTGGTCTTGGTTACAAAATGAGTAGGATGTTACTAATACATATAAAAAAACTTATGCAATATTTATTGATTTTTATAATTAACCTTTTTCCAAGAATATAAATGGTACTAACGGAATTTCAAAAGGAATAATCCGCAAACCTTGGATATCAATTAAGGTTTTAAATAAAATAAAGAAAAAAAGTTACTTTATATTTTTTTGAAATCGACAGAACACATTTATTACTTGAATTTTAAATGTATATGAACAGTCATATATATATATATATATATATATTGAAATTTAAAAATTATATAAACATTTATGAACTCTTACATAAAAGCAGTAAAAAGGTCCTATTTCCATCGGCTTTTTTCACTACAGACTTCTAAAAAAACATCGCAGGAATTGAACTAACTACTGCGGAAAAATACATGTAATCAAAATATACCAACTTTTATTATTAATGACAATGGGATAAAAGTTACAGACACAATCTTAATTGCTAATATCTTTAGTCACGATTTTATAACTAGGGCTTCAAACATTAAACAATCTAAACATATAACTAGTATAGATTTAACCTAATACCTCAGTGATTCAAATATTTCAAACACTTTTTTGAAATAATATAAAACATCAGGAAATAATAACAGAGCTTCATACTTTAAAAACTAATTCTTCACTAGGTATAGATGAAGTACACCTAGGATCTTACGTTATAGGGCAGAAGTTATGGTTGAACTATTGCGTATAATCGTTAATCTGATTTTTAGAATGGGAGTTTTTCCAACAGATCTCAAGACTATTATGATATTTTCTAAATATAAATCAGGAAAACCAGGAAACATTAATAACTATCGAACAATTGCTAATAGTTCAGTCTTTGCCAAGGTAAAAGAGACATTGATTTTTAATAGACTGACAACATTTCATTTCTGATAAAATATGATATCATTGATAAAAATCAACATGGCTTTCAATCAGGAAGGTCTAACTAGATGGCCATTTTGTCTCTCCAGAAACATCTATACAAAACCTACTAGAAAAAAATCACACTGGCATTGTTTCTGGATTTGACAAAAGCATTTGATTGCCTCAATCATTCAATCTTATTAAAGAAACTCCATAATTTTGGATTAACTGCGGACCTTTTTAAAAATTACCTAACCGATAGACTCAAACTGTATAAAATTACACAATATTACTCAACACCAAAAACAAAATATTATGAGTGTTCCTCAAGGAACAAGTTTAGCCTCAATTTTATTTAACATGTATATTAATAATAACACCTCAGCTTGTTCGGTTACAAAAATAATTTTATATGCGGATGATATAATACTTCTTGAAGGACAAGATATTTCGCAAAAAATTGATTTCTTTAATGCAATAAAACGTCATTATCAAAACTGGTTCATTAGTATTAAACTGATCCTTAATATATCTAAAACTAAAGCAATGTTTTTTACTGGACCAACTTTGAACAAAGACAGTCAACTAGATTCATTCATTTTCTTTGACAATGTACCAATATCTACAGTTGATCGTTATACTTACTTGGGTGTAGTTATTCAGAATACCTTGAAATGAGACTTACACACGGATAAAATAGCTTGTGAGGTGTCGAGAAATATGGGAATTATTGACTGTGTTTATATAGTGTTACTAAGAAAACCATTAAATTACTATACTATAATTTAGTACACTCTCGTTTAATTTATTGTATCTCTTGTTGGGGATCCACTACTAAATGTCACGTTGGAAAGTTTCAGGTGCTTCAGAATAAAATAATTAGATTTTTAGAACTGAATTTAAATCCACAATTAATTGGTATTACAGTTTCACAAAACTATGGTCGGATCAATCTCGATCCTAATAAACATAATATTTTGAACATTAACCAGTTATATTTACGCTCTTTGGGTGCTAATATGTTTAAAATAATTAAAGTGGGTTTTAATGGTAATATCATTGACAGTCATAACGAAATTCATGAATATGATACGAAGTATAAACATATGTTACAGCCATGCTTTCCGAAAAATCAACAAATAGAACTCAGCATTGGATACCAATGGCCAAAAGTTTGGAATGACTTGCCCAAGGACAGCTTATTTAAAAAAAGAATCACTATTTACTTATTTAGTCACTAACATTGTGTTATAAGAAAACAAGAGATCAGTTGGACCAGCGAGGTGGGAATGGATGTAAGAGGGGATGGGTGACGGATTACTCATAAGACAGAATGGATGAAATATGGCCATATCATTTCGACTGCGTGTGCAATGGTTGCATCGAATTAAAAGTTGATAAAGATGTCCACATTATTTAAAAAAATATCAAATGCCAATGTGTGATTGTTTTTAAATATAATTTTAAACCACTAATTGTTCAGAATAAATTTTGTTCTCAACACACTGGGGCATGGTTACCATGCATTTACTACTAACTACTAATATACCTAACAATATGCTCAATTGATGTGAAGTATTTTATTTCTCGACTTGTGCTTTTTTTGAAGGGAGATCGGGGCTTATTAGGTCATTCTGACCTTTTTTCTGATCTCCTTGGCTGTTATATGTATATCTATTAATTTGTTAGTTCTTATGAGCATTTTTATGTGTATAATAACAGCTAAACTAATCAATTGAATTGAATTGAATTGAATAACATTAATATCGCCATGAATATTTTAGCGATGGATCACTCTGTTCTTTTCTACCTATATTTGATAATTAACTTCAGCAATTACCATTATATATACAACAATATCTTTACCCCGCTGAATTGGTTTAATAAAAACATCTTGAGAAACCAATGGGAAAGCGAAATCCGCCATAACGCAATCCTCTGCTGGATACCCTTCGTAAAATTTGAAAAGACGAATAAGTGCAAACGGTCTTGCACATGATCAGACAATAACCAAGGGAAAGAATTCCTTGTATCCCAGCGACTCCTGTTAAGTCTGGTGGGAAGCAATTCATGTGCGAGCTGAAAAGTAATATTCCACGTTGTATACTACAAGGTACAGTTACTTGCGTTTTCACTGGCTTTCTCATTAGAAAAATCTGAAGGTACATGAAACTTAAATTTTCTCCCTTGATTTGGGGAGTAATGAAAAATACACGTCATTAGATTAAATATTCTTTTTGGATTTATACAGGTTTAAAACACTATCTTCGATTTTACAATCGGTAAATATACCCGTAAGTGATGGGGAATCTTCTACGCAGAGGACAGTAGTTATATCATAATAATTTTTAATTAAATATCTTTTCATCGTTAAATACTGACGACTAACAATTTCATAGTTAACACCTAACATGGCGCATAGTAGGAGTAAAACAAAATCCACATCACGCAGTTTATTATATTTTTGTTTTTGGATAACCTTTAGAATATACACGTTTCCTGTAAAAACTTAAATTTTCCAATTTCGCTTTTTATTGCAAGAGATCAATTTCCTGGCATATTTACATCACTATTACCAATAAACATTTCCAGTAGGTTTGAGGCCATAATATCTGCTGCAGTTTGAAAAAGGAAAATATTATTGTGAAAAAGGAAAATATTATTGGCAAAATGAATCTCGGTGAAGAAAACAAATCTGGGTTCTTAACAGCAGAAACACAGTTTGAAAGAGATCATATCCAATGAAGATTAGCTCATATGTTCCAAATGACTTTGACACTTAGTCCTGTTATTTTTTGTAAATGCTGCAGGTATTTTTTTCTCACCTTCAGACTCACATATCAAGTTAAAACCAATATACTATATTCGACGAATTCGCGCAGTTCTTCGAGTATTCTCTCCTTATTAAATTCGATATGAAGTATATACGGAGCCTACTGGAATGAAACAACCAGCACGAATCTTAAATACGTGTGTGCTTCATTCAGTCGCATAACACAAATTTCCATTGGTGCTGTATGCAGCCGCACTGTTAATGGCAGCGTTTTTCAAGGCAGCATAGATGATTACGCAACATATACACCAATTTTAAATGGCCGCCCATTTTAGCACCTTTTAGTATTTTCATCACGATCTGATCACAAATAAGGATGTTTAGGATTCAAATAATAGAATAAATGCGTTTGCATAATATATTGCAAACAAAACATGTATGTAATTGAAGATATTGTCTATCCCATAATTGGCAATTTGCCTTAATATTTTATAAATTTTTGGCGAAACCTAAGAACATGTTTTAAGTTCTCTTCTCGTTTTATCAAAGCATCGCTTAATTTAGTATAAATAATCTTAGTCTAAATAATCGTATTATAAAATCCTGACGTGATAAAATGTTCCATATTTTTATCACGTCAGGATTCTATAATATGAGCGGTACCTACTACATTTTAATAAAGTAAGTAAATATGCATTTATTCGAGAGACAATGATTTCCAAATACACGTATTCAATAGATGGCACCGTGTTTAGTCACGTTACCATTTAACCTTCACTTTTGCATTCAGTTATTCCGAAGCTCAGTTACTTTGCTAAAACCATTATGTAAACCTCTCACTTTCATTGTTAAGGCTACCATGTTAACAACTGAAATGCTGTGAATTCCCCGACTGAGTGTCCATGATGCAATCCTGACATACCTTCAGGATTATCTAAACATCTTGTTAGAGGTTTAGTTGATTCTGAAGTATTTTGTTACGTATCTGTATTCTAATTACAGAAACGCAAAGTATATCGGTTTTTGTGAAAGGAGCATACTTTGCTTATTTCAAAATTATATTAGGAAACCAAGACACACCATGGGCGCCTCACAAAGCATGTCGCACCAGTGGTGAATGCCTTAGATTTTGTTAACCTTATAGGTAACCCCTGTGCTATTTACAATTCTTATGGTATGGAGATATCTAAAACATTATATGTGTGGATGGCCGTTATTTTTTTTTGATTAAAGCTAACGGCTACAGTGCAGTGAATAAAAAACAGATGCTGTGTTTAACTAGGCAATTAGACCTGTGCCTAATGAAGACGATCTCTCCGCCAACTAGATTGGAGTATGTAACTGCAGAGAACAATAAACAGAAATATCGGAAGTCTACTGCTTGAGGTCAGTGTCACTCCATGTTTGTTTACACAGCCCAAACTTAACGATCTTGTGCCATATTTTAACTTGCAGAAAAAACATGCAGAGCTACTTGGTTTTCAACTTGAACTAAAACTATTTTGTCACGAGGAACACAGTTTCCAAATTACAGCAGTCATTAAATAAAGTTAGTTCAATGTTATATTATTATAACATACCTAGAATAACGTAATACTTTAATGTTGTTTACAACCCTGCTTAATGGCATGTATTCATTGGCTATTCTAAGAGAAGCTTAAAAAGTGTCTTGTTACATAATAGGAATGTACTGTATGTGGATCTATATTTCCCTGACGTATTCTACGCATTCAAAAGAATCCTGTGAATATTTTTAAATTTTTGTTAATTAGGATGAAATTTGTCGAACACTGGTGGTTTCTGTGTGCAGATCTGAAAGTTATTGTTTTATTGTTTGACGATAGGCTGGCTACACGAAAATTACTTTTTTTTGTGTGGAAGGTGAATAGCCGTGCCAAAAGCAAGCACTAGAAAATGAGGAATGTGGCATGTACTGCCTGGATCTAAAAACATAGAAGATGAACTAGAAAATAAGAAATATATTCGTGTACGCCCTGGATCTGAAAACATATAAAATAAAATATTGGTTGATCACACAAAAGTGTTACGCCCTTTGTTACACCTGAAAATACGTTTCATGAAGTAGTTTGTCAAACCATTGGATGGAGAGAGTGAATGCTTCAAATTCATTTACAAGAAATTCCCATTTATTATATATGAAAAGGTTAAAGGGAGCCCTGTGTTGAACCTCAAATTTTAAAAGATTAAGATGGGGTTGTCTTAACCTGAAAAGCATTGAATGCAAGAGAAATAAACGTAGATAATCTTTAAAAAAGGTATTCAAAACCCTTTTAAAGAACAAGATAGATCCAAAGTACAAAAGTGTTTTGGAAGGCATTTGAAAAAACTTCGAAAACTTTGTTGCGACATGAATTTGAACAACCATTTTTTTTTTAATTTGCACGTTGAATCGTTCCCAGAAGATTTACATGATGTAAGAGAAGAGAAAGAAGAAAGGTTCCATCAAGACACTAAGGAGATGGAAAGAAATATCGGAAATAATTTAACGTAAATAGGAAAACAGATTTCCGCTGGATGGTGAAGAGAAAAATCCTTTTAGCCGGAAATAGCATTGGAACGTAATAAAAAATTATAAACTTCATCTATCATTATAAATATACTGTATATGTAAAAATTGATAATATTTTAAAAAATATTTATCAAAAAGTATACCTACGTGCCTAAATTTTTATATGGTACGCATACTACGTCTTAATTTCAATTTTAATTTAGGCTTATTTGTTTGCAATAGTGATTACAATTACTGGAAAATGTATTTAAATGCAGATATATTCGACTTCAGTTAGTTAAAAATTCTTACGTGGTGTAAAAAAGGATTTCCATTTTAGAAATCAGCTTAAAAATTATTAAGAATTACCTGTTAGTTTGAAATCATCGTAAAACTCATTTCAAAATGTACACCCGTGTTATCATTGTAATCTCGTGCATTCTAAGGAAGAAATTTTTACTTACACCTTACGAAAAAAAAATTTAAAAAAATTGCCAAGCAAAAATTCGCTTTTACAAATTTTTGCTTGCACCTTACGAAAATTTTTTTTTAAAAATTGCCAATCAAAAATTCGCTTTTACAAATTTTTGCTTGCACCTGTTATGATTTTTCCGTTCGAGAAAGAATCCCTGTACTAGAAGCACAGTCGTTCTCACCTTTTGCTTTAATTTAAACTCGGAATGGTTATTCTTCTTTAAATCAGTAGAAAACTATAATTCTCTCAAACACCTCTCATGTGTCCGAACATTGTTTTTTGTCACACGTTGATGTGTACAAAGTCTGATAAAACATCAAAATGTATATTCGTTATTCCTCATTAATCAGCAGTATGATGTGTTTTTATCATTATAACAATTTTGTTGCTTTCTGGGACAACCTTTTTTAACTGAAAATAAGCTGTATCTTCTTTGTCCATAAAGTAAGATACCTAACAAAAGCAGTGTCTCTTAGTAATGCTACCTGGGATATGTCCATAATGTTTTCTGTTTTTCTTTTCCTTTAAACGGTGAAAACTCTGATGGAAAGTATGAGATATCCCACCCATTCTAGAGATTATAATAGAAAAGCTCTTTTTCGTGTACTGTGTTTGCCATAAAAGGTTTTCACAATTATGCAAACGTTAAACTGTAATATAGAACCATAAAATGGCGTCATGCTGCATATTTCGTTCAACATTAATTCAGCTTGAACTGTGCTACTGTGAAACATACTTTTTCATGACCTACATGCAGTAGCCCTCAGTACCATTCACCTACACTGCAATTTTCATCCAAAAATACTTTCTAATTCAGTCTCAACAATTTTGCACATAAAGCCATATATATCTGTGTGAGAAATATTTGATTCCAATTCCCATTCTCTTTTCTGTTTGATGGTTACGAGATCTATGTTTACTGCAATATTCCTGTTTCACAGTTTGTCAGAAAGGAAAAGAAACACAGAAGCACACTGAAAACGTTGTTCGATCCTTATCAAACTCCACATACAATACCTCACAGCCGAATATGCAAATCCGTGAACAATGACAACGAACGACAAAACAATAGTCCCCACAGTGCATGAGAACCGCGCATCGAAGAGGATATATCATGAGCAAAGCAAGCACGAAGAGACAATTTGTTGCATTAAAAACCGCGGACTGTGAAGATGCTCGACTCTGGATCCGTGAACAAGACAAACAGCTGAGTGATTTGATAAAGGATGTATGATCGGGCTGGGGCCAGAATCAAGCGATTGGGAGAACCGCATGAACAGAACCCAATTCGTTCCCCTCAACCAACCGTGTCCAAGTTGTGTTGCCTACAGGTAATGTAGTCGCTATCCGTACGTTGCCCAAAGACTTGCGGCACAGGGACTACATTAGAGGAAGCCGCTCAGCCGCTTACCACCAAACAGCGAGAATCAGCGACACCGTGCGCAATGGTGTCGGGACCGATTAACGTGGGATAGTTTTCAGTGACGGCGTGTTATCTTCAGTGATGGGTTACGGTTTGCACTTTGCGCAGATAACCAGGAGATAGAGGTCGAGAGACGAGTCGGCCATCGCACGGTTCCTGCCTTTTTAGTAGAACAGCACACGGCTTGCACACCGGGAGTGAATGTGTGTGGAGCCATTTTGTACTACAGCAGAACACTCTTTATAGCCCACCATACCACCCTCACGGTTAGGCGGTACGTCCACGACAATCAACGACCTGTTGTGTTGCCGTTCCTGTCTCAGGATCACCTCGTAATTTTCAACAGAATAATGCCTGGCAACACACGGCGCAGGTCTCCTAGGCACTGCGTTCGTAATGTCGATACCAGACCATGATAAGTCCGATCTCTTAAGCTCTCACCTATCGCACATACTTGGACACCATCTAAGTCCATCTCAAAATGTCGGCAAATTGGTCCGCAATTTGGACACCACCTGGTATGCTAAACCTCAGGACAGTATGCGTGAATTGCATTCGTAATTGTGTCCGAGATAGAAGTGGCGCTACATCGTACTGATTCCTTCCATACCTGTAGTTTCTTTATCCAAATAAATGACCCAGAGATGCTCTGGAATTTTAAACATTTTCCTTCCCGTGCTTGTAGATTGCACATACCAATTTTCATCCCTATTGGGTGATACCTTCCTGGTGTTCGGATTTTTTTTGAGCAATGGGGAAAGAATGTATCACAATTATTACCATATATTTTGTCAAAACTAGCCCTTAAATGACAAAATGTTCTATATTTCATGTAAGGCTTTTTGTGCTTGAGAGAATAGTGATGGTCTCGGTACCATGCTACTATGTAATATTTATCATGGAACGCTACCAAAACGGTTCACAAAAACTGTCAATATGAACATTGAACTCAAAATAATATAACTATACTAAAAATCCGAAATTTTTTTGCGTAGAATACAAATAAAATTTTCCAAGCTTTCGCACATAAACCAGAGGGATTGTTCAAGGAAATTAGACAGCCAACTGCAAATTGGATAATAGAACGTTTCACCACTCTGAACGCGGTGACTTGACTAGACAATAAATGATTAGGAGGAAACGTGATATTTAGAAGAAACGAGGTTACGTTAGTTGGGTACGCAGTACTATGGTAGAAAACTCAGCATTATTTGAAGAATTGATTCCAAATACGTGGCAACTCCAGAGAGAAGCTATCATTGCCAGCCTCGCAGCTGCTTAATATTTCCAAAGTTTCGCGAATGGCGGTAGATTTGGGTGTGGCGTATGAAGCTAATTTCTTTACACCACTCCATATAGGATTGGTCGACTTGAACGTGACTTCTCTTGATACGGCAGTGGTTATTTTTCAGTCTCTTGTATCTTTTTTATGTTCACTGATTCTAGTTCCAAACGAACGTTTGGTCATTCCGATGTAGTATCGCCTGGAGCCGTCCGGATGTTTTAGTGGGATGGCATAAACACCTGCCTCATACAGATAACGGGGCTTGTCAATATTTCTCTTAAGCATCGTGTATAAAGATGCCGGAGACCTTATACCGACACCGAAGTTCATCCTCCTGAGCGCGTTTTTGAGTTAATAAGAGACATTTGGTATGTAGGGAATAGAGCCCAGGAAGCGAAGTTGCTGCGCAGAATTATTATTAGCACTGCTGATTCTGACTATCTTGATAAAGTTATGCATCTGGTTCGAAGTATATCCTACCTCAGTGGACAATTCGACGAATGCTTCTTAGTTCGGATTGTGTAGAACGAACATCGGATGAAACAGCGAAGGCTCTTCTAATTCGAGAACGGAATAAGGTGGTCTTGTAATCATCAGGAGAATGAACTACGGAGCACCAGGTTGTGAACGGAGGTGGGTGTTTAATAGACTTCCGTATGAAGTCGGTTGCCATGCAATTTGCTCTCTGAGACGTCGAGATAAGGTAATGTATCATTGTGTTCAAGCTCCATGGTGAAATTGATCGTAGGGTTTATATAATTTATTTTATCGCGGATAAACGGGTGAGTCCCCTTCCCGCGTGGCCATATGAAAAATACATCGTCTGCATATCGTAGCCGGGTGGTAGATCTTGGGGTGATGTTGATGAATCTATGTTGCTCAATACTCAATGGGGCGAAGTACTGCTTCCGCAAGGACGGCTGAAAGCGAAGATTCCAATCAGAGCGCCATTTACTTGCTTATAAAATTTGTCCTCGGAAACTGAATTGGTTGGAATTTGAGACAAAGTCTATTAATTTGAAGATGCTGAGGCAAGACTCATGTGAACAAAACGATGAATTAGATATAGCCTCTTTCAATGTTCTGATGGCTTCCGGAACGGGATTTGATGGATTAAAAGAAACTACGTTGAAACTGCCGGTAATGTCGCGTTGTTGAACAATGAGCTGCTTGATCTTCGTGATAAAATCTAGAGTGGAAGTTATTATAAATTCCGACTCCGGTAGATGATTAGTTAAGGATTTAGTTAACGCTTTCCCTGAGTGGTACGTCTGTGGGGATCTTCTGGACACGATTGGTCGCAATGGATTGCCAGATTTGTGGTGTTTAAGTCTGCCGACTAGTTTTGGGATCTGAGAACTATACGGTTGATTGACAGATTTCTTGAGATCATGTGAAATATCAGTTGACCTTGCAGTTCTTTTTACCTGTGCAATACAAGAATTTAGAGGATTCCTTCGTAATAATAGAGATCCAGGATCGTATATAAATTCTTCTAGTTTTTTATTATGATCCGCTACGTCATTATCGATACTGGCCGGATTTGTCCGTTAGCGTTAGTATTATGTAGTGGTCATTTCTAAGGTTGGAAAACTTCTTTGGATTATTGTACAATTGCTTCTGATTGTGCCACGGTTTTAACCTAGAGCAACACAGTTGACATGAATCATCTTTGTTGCCTTATATATTATGGTCTCAAATTCAGAAACAACGCTTTTGAGTTCGGTCCCGATCGGAAGCAGAATTTGGTCCAAGTTCCAACAATTTAGCTTCCTCTCGGGTGAGCGTTCAGTTAGAAATACTGACGAAGGGAATGGTGAAATCTTTAGGTTTAGGAGTCTGCGAAGACTTCGGGTAAACCAGTTTTTTGCTGTGTATGGATGAAAAGGAAGACTGGAGTGTTTCGACTAACATATCCACCCAGAGGGTAAGGCTGTTGAAGGTAATAGCTTCGGAAAGATTATGCTAGTTCATATATAGATTATATCATCTGATTTCCAATGACATGAAGTCCTTTCTTCTCAGGTGCACTATCCTGGACAAGGTCTGGTGTAGAAATTTATCCTGTTTCTTCTCGAACCATGATCCTTTTACTGAGGTCTTAAAATTAAGAAACATTGGGATCAAGCCGAATGTCTTGCAAGCGGTTAGAAAGTCGAGATGGGACTGTTCCTTCTCTAGTTTGAGTCTAAGCTGTAGAAATTATTTAAAGGTGTTCCACATTGCTCTGAGACTGCAATAAGTTCAATAATTAGGTTATTGTACACCAAATAATACTCCAAATAGTAAAATTATACTGAAAATCCGAAATGTCTTGGTGTAGAACACAAGCTTGGAAAATTTTATTTGTTTTCTGCGCCAAGAAATTTCGGATTTTTAGTATAGTTTTACTATTTTGTGTATAATGTGGTGCACAATTTCTACTTAATGAACATTGAATATCAAAATTTATATCGAATATTACATGTAATTTTAGTTTATGATAAAATACTGAAGGAAAAACCAGGGAAAACTTGCTTAAAGGATCATGTTGGAGAAATTAAGAAGTCTCCAAGGAAAATAAAATTGCAGCCTCTCTTCCTAACTTTTAAACCACTTTCCCTATATAAATAAGTAGGATACCGTTGGAAAGCTTAAAGCCAACTATCATGTAATGTAAAGAAACTCGTTGATTATTTTAGTTTATATACCAATCTGCGCTCAACAGGAGAACATTATCGTAGAACGTGTATTAAGTTTTAAACAGTATCTTATTCACATCGTTAAAAAAGTTAAATATAAAATTTCACCTAAGCCGGACGTAAGTTCGATTTCGAGTACATGAATATGCTGATTAGCACTGTGCCTTATAATTTTCAAAGGAACGTGTATTAGTTCTTCAGCACATCCTAAACCCAGGGTTAAAAACTTTAAACACAAAATTGCTCCCAAATCCGATGTCAGTGCGAGTACAACAACAGGCTATCAAAAACGGTGGATGTAATGAATTTGTTTTCGTTTTGTATCAGATTGTCGAATGCAGATGCATGATGTAGTGTTGGAACGAAACGGAAAAGACAAAGATTCTCAGATAACATTAGTCACTATAGAAGAAAAACAGAACTAGTTCATGCATGTAATTATGACGCATTACCTTCTTGAAAAATGGCATCATTGTTAGGAATAAACTTTCGGACTGTAGAACAAACCTGAGCACTTAAAATGTACAACTACTCGCTGGCAGTAACTCGAGTATGTAGGGAAATTATTGGTCCAGTCAAATACCAAGATATGTCCTTCAGAATAATCACAATTCAACCTCATATTTGAGAGTTTGAGAGAGACACTGAGAATAGCACGAATCCCTTTGGGTTCTACATAAATTCTACCTCTTTTTGGAACAATGCAGACGACGACTCATCGGATATACATCATAAGATTAAAGTCATCAGCTGTCTAGGTTTTATGGATACCATCTTTTTCACATTTTTGGGTTGTTTTTTTATGATGATTATAGGTTCAGCAATTGCATATCTTCCATGAATGTTTGATTTGTGAAATTATCAGCGGGTGGTTTTTGTGGAAGCATTGTTTTTCTGGTGGATATTTGATTTGTGCTGTGACTTTTGCTACAGAATTTCTGCGTTGTTTTACACAAACGTGTTAATGTTCGAGGTCCCTCACTTTCATTCCAAGTTTTCGCCCGCTGTTCTTTGTCACCGATCAAGTCTTGCCATGCTTTCTGTAAGCCGTCATAAACGCGTAGACTTGCTCTTGAAACTCCAAACAATTTGGCTGTAATGCTTACAAATGCTCTTACTGAATTAGCTCTCACGATTGGTCCTCTTTTGAAGTCTCTCACAGGTCATCCATTTCGCCGACTGCTCAAACGAACCATTCCTGAACACAACTTATGCTACACTGACATACAACAGAATATATATAAAAGAAAGTTACACAAGAAATTATCAAAACGTTTGTATTTTCAGTGAAGTCTACATGAATACTTTTAACCCTAACCATTTGTTCATATTATTTTGTCTAACCCTGTTCGTATAGATTTTGCATTTTTTATATATATATCCCAGTTTCCTTGATGCATGTGTTTGTATAGTGTAAAGCTTTATTTGATATTGCGCTTGATGGATAGTTCTTAAAAATTGGCAAAGTGGCAGATAACATATTTCAAATTTTTTTCTTTCGTTGTCGAAGAGCTTCAGTCTTTTCTTTTCTTCTTTTTGTTTTTACGTTTTCAGAGTTGTCACCACTTCTGCTGTCGCTGGATTTATATAGGTAACCGCTCCCAGATGGACGTTCGGAACAATAACTGGTATATATATTTTTTCTTCCTGAAAGCACTAATTGGGTCCAATTGTTTATGCCTATCATCAGTATTTATATTCTTTTGGTCTCTATCTCCTTTCGAGGCATCATCTACTATCTCTGCTTTTTTACATTCGACTCTACCTCTTATACTACGGTTAACAAAAATATTCTCTGAAATACTGAATGTAGTAAAACGCTGTCATGTCATTAATTAACACTCAGAGAATGCTATCCAAGGCATAAAGCTTCAGCGATCTTCTTTTATTTCAGGCGACGCATTCATACAGAACATGTCACAGGAGATAATTGCTACTGATGAAGGTGTTATTTGCAAATTTCAGTTTGGACGCTGGATGTTTGTGGTTTCATTTGTTTCTTGAAAAATTTCTTAAAATATAATGCACAGAATTACAGCACTTTAATTAAGTTTCTGGGCTCATAATTGTTAGAATATTGGGATAATTCTGAATCGTTACCTTCAAATATAAGAGGCATTTATATAAGTACGTTCCGGAGTGGCATCCTCTCCGAACGACATTGCTAATACATCGTACATATAAGAGTAATGGATCAAACTCCTACAATATTTAGTCAAGGGAAACTTACATAATACGTACGTATATCCTTTTTTTATTTCGGGAAAGAAAAGGCAACAAATTCCGGCAAAAGGGCGGATGACTATGACTTCTGCCCTCCTATAGGTCATATTTTTTCACGAAAAAAACAAAAATACCTGCACTTTTACATCGTAATAAGTGCAGGATGAGTTTAAAAAAAAGAGCGTTGTCCACCTTAAAACCCGCAAGCCAGTTAACGTAGTATGCAGAGGTAACAAAAACGACTGAATTTTTTTCTGAATAGTGTTTCCTTTTTATAAAATGACTGTTTGGAATTCATTGTCTTGCGGTGCCAGTTTGATTTCTTAGTAAGCGTCCTTCACACACCTCCCACAAAAATGAGTCGATATTCCTTTAGATATACGCAAGGTAGCGGTTGCTAAAGGAACGACTTAACCAGAAATCGAGATCTTGATCTTACTTATTTGTGGAGAATTGATCCCCTTAATGAAATTCCACTATCTAGCCTTCGACGAACAAAAATGTTTGCGACATAAATATATGAAGTATTATTTTCAAATAAAATACTAAAAGACGTTCAAGACGGAAATTTGATTAAGTACAGTTCAAAGTTAATTACATATGCTTAGGCAAAATATACACTCACGGAAAATTAAATTTGCCCACCAAGAAGGAAGCATCGATTGAACTGAAATTTATGTACGTAATGATACAAATGAATGATATACTTGATGGCTAAAACAGAGCTGCAGGAAAATTACAGAGGGATCTGTGGCGCGCAGTCCGGTCATATTCAATAGCGCGTCGCATCGTCTCGTGCGACGATACATGCTGCAATATGGACCAGCATGGAGGCGAAAAGACGCCTGATGTTGTCCTGCTGCAGGCTGGCCCACACGTTTTGTACGATTTGCTCCAACTTATTGTTCGTGCGGCACGGCGGCAGCTGGCTATACAAATGGACCTACACATGCTCGATAGGGGACATCTCCTGGAAGCTGGAAGGCCATGGAAGTGTCTTAACATGATGTAGGCAGTCCTGGGACACCTGATCTGTATGCGGTCGGTCATTATCCTGCTGGTATAACGCACTTAGAGTCACGAACAGGAATGGGATCACATGGGGCCGTAGGATCTCATCCACATACCACTGGCCTGTCAATGATCCACGAACCACTACTAGAGCTAATCGGATATCGTAGGCTCTTGCTTACCAAACCATAATGCCTGCAGTAGGGAGGTGTGGCGGTAGATGGTGAGGTTGGGATTTTGCCGTTGACCAGCGTACCTCCATACCCAAACACGACTATCATCTTCACCTACACGAAGCGGCACACATCACTAAGTACCACACGTCGGCAACCTATAACGTTCCACGTCGGTCTGGCCTGGCACCATTGCAAACGGAGCCGGGCGATGTTCCGGCGTTAATGTCGACACACGTAACGTTGAATCACTTCCGCTAGGCGTCGGGAAATGGTTGGTGGCAACACAGGAACCGCTACATCGGCCTGCATAGTAGATAGTGTCCCCGTGGGATCCGCTCGTACCTGCTGCACGATCCGTCAATTCTCTCTACCGGTGGTACTCATGGTCCGTCCGGAGCCGCTTCGCCGAGTGGCAGTGCCTTCACGTGTCCACTGCTCCCAACACCGTCGGACGGTATGGTCAGAATGATGCACGTATCGGGCTATACGGCACGCCGACCACCCTGTAGTTTTCAGCCCGATGATCACGTCTCTCTCAAAGTCCGTAAGTTGCGTAACCCGAAGTCTCTGACGTCTAATCTGCATTCTTTTCGCTATGTACACTTTCTTGCTTAGGTCGGTGCTTTTCATTTTCATGCGACATAGACTACACTCCGGTTTATAAGGCTGCCAGTTTGTGCATGCAGCACCACCATAGAGTGTCCGGTCATGCGCACTCGAAGCAAACGTGAACCGTTTGCATACCTGCTTGCAATATAGCTATCTGCAGATTTTCGTGGTTGTAGCATGTTTTTGTCTAGGTGCGCAAATTTCATTGTACGCGAGTGTAGTATTGATAAAACTAATACGAAAGATAAAGAAAATTTAGTTGGAATTCGAAAGTCTCCATTAGCTCAAGGTAACACTGATAATTCGGGAAACTGCTGTTGTGGAGTTTGAAAACTTATGTTATACTTTATTTTGCTCAGCACTAATTATTTGCATGTACTCTAATTTATCATAGTTCTTCGAATTGCTACACCATGTGCATTTTACCTTACCATTTAGCCAATCCTGATGTCAGCCAGTGTATCTTATTTGTGCATTAATTGTGTCCCGGTAAAGGTGTTTAAAATATAATTCAACGAAACTGATTAGTACAATGGAATGAGAGCAAATATACAAATTGCACTACTTTTATTCTTAATGTGAAAAAATTTAAAAATTATAAAGCGAAATCAAATCTAGCTATAGTTAAATTTTCTGCTATAAATATAAATTACATTTATCTTAGAACAGACAGACCAAGTTATAGGTCCTCTCTGGCTTCAATTTAAAATTCCCTGTCGACTCACTACAGAGTTTTCAGTGCATATACGTGATAAACTTGTTTTAAGTGTTCTCTGCCGTTTATTGCAAATAAGGCGCCTTCCTTTACAGAATAGGTCTTCAACCCATGACACGCAGAAAGCTTCCTAATTGGCTACGAGACAAATTCTGAAATACAGAAAAGTTCTTCGAATTCCCTAATTAATGGGCTTCGAACTCCTAAACCTACTATGAGTTGTGCTCCGATGAACTATATAATCGAAAATTTTACGAATAGCTTAAAAGCGTAAAGATATCAATCACCTGCTTCGGATTTCTTTGCAACATACGTATCATGTTAACTGCATCGTTTCTGTTTCCAATAGTTAACTTTTCTAATTTCAAACCTGTCTGAATTTATTGAAAATTATTAAATCAAAAACACATGCAGTTTCACTTTTTTTTTCACGTAGCCGTTAGGCCTCATTTTATTTTCTCTCCATTGTTGAGAAACAGTTGGAAACCCAAGTCTCTAGTGACACATAGGAGCCGTACTGAACAGAATAACCGTTGTAATGTAGGGAATGTCACTGCGAAAAACGTGTCATTCTTAATACGATTTAATTCCACAAAGGAAGTTTTGACTTAATTGCATACTTTTTTAAATATAAAGGCCTTGCTACTATCACACTTAAGTATAAACGAAGTTGCGTACGATATCCAAATATGTTGACAAATATTTCTAACTTCCTCATCTCCGATGTAGCAACGAATGGCACCCGTACTTATTATTTGCTTTGGTATTGTGAAGCTGAAAGCTCTGTTTATCTCAACATTCAACGGAAAAGAAAAATGTATGTTTTAGTAGGTAAAGCTAACGAAGTAGAAAGGAATTCGATTTCAACCTTAAAAGATAAACCGTCCCATTTCATAATCTCATTCTGAACTTCTTCAAGAGACGTCTTGTTCCTCTCACATCTTTTACATATTTCCCGAAACGGGACATAGTTGAACCGCTCACACGTATGATACCCTAAACTACCCTGAAATCGATAGAAAACCCTTCTTGTCTACCTGAAACTTCGGATTAATAGCAGTTGTAAATAGTCGTTAACGACCCAACGTGTTATCAAATACGGCGCAGCTTTAAATGCGAGATACATTTTTCCGCATATCTATTTTTTCGCGATACCGAATTCTCACAGTATCTGCGCTAGGTCAATCATTTATATCTACACTATCTATCAACAAGTAATTGGACACCCTTGATTTAGACGATATCTGCAGTCCTGATACACGTCACGGCCGCCGCCGTTTAATATCGTGTGGGAAACAACAACGCAACCAGTCGCATGCAAGATGCCACGCAGTTCGGAGCTCTCTGATTTCGAGAAAGGTGTAATCGTCACGTATCACAGAAATGGCCGATCCATACGTGACATATTCAGCTAGTTGAAGTTCCCAAAATCAACAGTGGCGTACGTGATTGGCAAGTGGAAGATTAGAGGTGACTGTCGGAATGTGCTCTGACACGGTAGACCCACAAAACTGGAAAATAGAGACCGACAGGTGCTGGCCAGAGAAATTCGGAAGAACCACACCAAATCGATGGGCTACATTCTCCAGTAGCTTCAACAGGCATCCGGGAGTGTTCTTTTGATGAATACCATCCGTAAGGAAACCCATCTGCTGGGTTATCATGGACGTGTTGCCGCCCACAAGCCTTTGATCACCAAGTCCAATAGCGCTGCTCGGCTAACGTGGTGCAAAGAACGTTGACAGTGTGCCGTTGAACAGTGGAAACAGGTGAGAACCTGTTTTTTTTGGAGCGAACAATTAAAGATCACTCTTTGCCGTTCGAATGGCAGGGTCTGTGTTTGGCGTCTGCCTAACACAGACCGACAATACATTCCGGCCTGGAGAATGCCCCAGGCCGGAATGTATTGTGCCAACTGTGAAGTTCGGCGGCGGTGGAATTATGCTATGGGGGTGTTTCTCCTGGTATGGCACGGGACCCTTTGTCGCAATTCCTGGTAAACTCAACGCCGAACCTACTGCATCGTTTTGGATGACCATGCGCTTCCTACGTTGTGGCAGTTTTACGGGGTGGACCCATGTTACTTTCCGGATGACAATGCCACCTGTCATTTTGCGTGGTCCACCATGGCTTGGTATGGTGACAATGGGGTTAGTCGAATGGACTGGCCTGCGCAGAGCCCGTACCTTAACCCTATGGAGCACCTCTAGGACGAGTTGGAGCGTCGACCTAAAGGGGTGCCCCAACCGTCCGAAATCCGTGAAATAACTGACCTGTTTTCTGCAATCCTTGTGGAAGAAAATACCGCTAGCCGTCGTACAACGCCTAGTTGAGAGTATGCCCGGAGGGTCGCAGCTGTAATCGCCGCTCGTGGAGGTTCCACCAACTATTGAAGGTGAATAAACTTTGTTTTCCTTTGCTATCAGAGGTGTCCAATTACTTGTTGGTACATAGAGTATATACAATTTGCAAAATCTGTTTGATTTTCCGTGTTGGATATCGTGCAAACCGGATAGTTTTTCGTCCTTGTTATTTTCGTCAAAAGAAATACATTTATTATACTATGGCTCGTAAGATTATAAATTGTTTTCCTCCAATATGTCTTCATATTGTTTTTTCTTTAAGTATCCCATCGGCCACGGGAATTCAGGGCTTTTGTGAGGACTCTCCGAGGCATTTTCCTTTAGTCACCCTTGCTCTTCTCTAAAATACAGAGAATCATGATGTACATTGATAAATCCTAAACGTAACACCAAGAATAAAGCACCTATTATTATTATTATTATTTTCCACGGGGAAAATTTTCTGCATACATTTTGATTTAAAACAAAACAAAACATTATCTTACCCAGTTAAGGTAAAGAGCTACTCACATTTCTGTTTGCTACACTTTACCAATTTCAGATTTGCAACGTCTTTTATTCTCCATGTAGAATTGTGTGCTCACAGTCGATGTTAAAAATCACAAACAGTTTCAATGTCATAAACAAAGTCACACTCTCTTTCTCGGCATCATTTTTTCTTTTCCTTGCAGTGGCAAATGCTTGAACGGACATTCTAATCGTCAGAGAATATAGTGTCGCTGTTCTCTTTATCAGATTGTCTATGTCTATTATAAGTGCCGTTCCAGAGTTTGGTGGCAGAAAATGTTTTGATATATTTATATGGTTTTTAAGAAGAAAACGTTTAAAAGTCATAAAATTTTGAAATCACCACTGGTGCGTGAACGTACTGTAAGAGCATACAAATGAACACACTGAAATTAAATTCAAGTTAGAAAAATCTTATTTAACAAAGGATTGTCATAGCTCCTAACAAATAGGGTTCTGAAATCCAAAAATGCTTTGTCGTATGTCTTCAAGCACTATTTCGTATTTCCAGATATTGAAAACAAAAATTTAACAGAAATGAGTCGTTCAGTGAAAAATATATTTCTTTACATCAATCTGTGTCTAAATTAAAGCCATTTACTTTCCTCCTAGTACCGTTTTTTTGTACAATGTTTTCCTGAAGTATTCGTTAATATACTTAAAAAAACGTTCATACGTTGCCTCATTTCGTTTTCAATTTAGCTGCGGTATATACAGTATGTAAGGTCAGGTAATGCGTAACATCACAGCCTGTCCTTGACAAATGTCAACACTGCCTTCGCGTTGTGCATCCTGTTCCCACTAAAAGGGCTCTGACGACCGCCAATAGCGGTATAACTATACCATCGGGATTAGAGGAAATGCTATCCCACACTCACCAACCCGCTTGGCCAGCGTGGTGAGTTATGGCCAAACCCCTCCAAAATGACTACACAACTTAAATCTTGGCCTTCAGTCTCCTGCAGCTGGAATGTACCTGGCCAAGGCAGCGGCCAGTGCGACATGAAGGCAGAGGACGCTAAGAATCCCCGGAGGACCGGACTAGGGTGCACTCTGATGCTGACCTTGGCTACGTATCATGGACGCTCCCTATCTTCTAATTCAAGGCTTCTTGAATTGGAAGAGGAACTACAAAGAATCAAGAGAGACATCGTCGGGCTAAGTGACATGAGGAGAAAAGGAGAAGATCTCCTGGAACTGAAAAGTGGACATCTTTTCTACTATCGTGGGACAGATACTGGCAGAACTAGTGGTGTTGGATTTATAATAAACAAGAAACTGAAGGATAAAATTGCAGAAGTTGAAAGTTCCTCTGACAGAGCTGCACGACTCGTTATCCAACTCTCGAGAAGATACAAGGCTCAGATTATTCAAACTTATGCACCCACTACAAGTCATCCTGAAGAAGAAATTGAATAATTTTATGAGGAAATTCGTCATCTAAATAATAAAGGTAAGCAGCACTTGAAGATAATTATAGAAGATTTCAATGCAAAAATAGGGCAATGGCAACAGAATGAAACTTCAGTAGGTAAATTCGGTCACAGCAACAGAAATCAGCGTGGAAATACTCTCGTTGAGTTTGCAGAGGCAGAAGGGTTTTTCATCTTGAACTCCTTTTTCAAGAAAAAGCCCCACATTAAATGCACATGGAGACATCCAAATGGGATGACAAGTGAAATTGATTTTATTATATGTAACAAAAAATGTTTCATAGAAGACTGCAGTCTGCTAAACAAGTTCAACACAGGTAGTGACCATAGATTGGTCGAATGTAAGATGTACCTCAACACTAAACTCGAACTTGGTAAGCTCATAAGACAAACAAAATGTATTGACATACCCAACCTTAAAAAACACAGTAATACCTTCAAGTTGGAACTGAAGAACAGATTCTCTGCGTTAGAAGGCCTAACATCGGAAGAAGTGGATATTTCGGAAATTAACAGAAAAGTAACCAAAGCTCTTATGGACACAGCAACAAAATTAGCTGTGTCTAAGAACGAGTTGCATGTGAACAAATTATCAGGAAAAACCAAAATGTTAATGCAAAACAGAAGAGAGATGAGGACAACTAAAGAAGATGTGGCTTCCAAAGTGGAATATAAAGAGCTATACAACACAGTACGAAAAATTATCACTGAAGACGTAAGGAAATTCAACTGTGAACTAGTGAGGAGAGCAATTGAAAACAACTAAAGCCTAAACATAGCAAAGGGACATTTCAGTAAGGGAAGAAAACTGAATATGTCACTGAGAAAAGAAGATGGTTCTGCAACAAGAAATAGAGGCGAAATTTTGACAAGAGTGAAATATTTCTACTCCAAATTATATGAAAGGGATGATACATGTACTCCAGACATCATGAAAGGTACCAGTACCAGAGTTCTTCCAGTCCTTCCAGCAGAAGTTGCACATGCAATCAAGAACATGAAGCGGGGAAAAACTCCAGGAGAAGATGGAATTACTGTAGACATCATACAAGAAACAAGTAGAGAATTTGAGACAGTACTCGCCCAAATTTTCACTCGAGGCCTTAATGAAGTTAATATTCCTGATGATTGGAACAATGCTACAATGATCCTGCTACATAAAAAAGGTGCATTGAGGATGTCAGGATCTACGGACCTATCAGCCTCCTATCACTGGTTTATAAAATCTTCACTAAAGTTTTTTCACATCGCTTGAAGAAAACACTGGACATGGCTCAACCGAGAAAACAAGCTGGATTCAGGAGTGGCTACAGCACTACAGATCATATCCATGTACTGAGAGAACTAATTGAAAGAGCGAGGGAATATGAATATCCATTGTGCATGGCATTTATCGATTATGAAAAAGCCTTTGATTCGGTGAAACCATCAGCAGTTACAATGGCTTTGAAATCCCGCGGTATTGAAGATGCATACATTAATATTATTAATAACATCTATGAAAATGCCAGTGGAAAGATTCGGCTGTTTGAAAATACAGCACACATAAACATTGGAAACCGTGTGAGACAAGGTGACACCATATCTCCTAAGCTCTTTAATGCCACATTGTAAAATGTCCTTCAATCACTGAACTGGGAAAACAAAGGGATAAAGTTTAATGGAGATTATCTAACTCACTATCGTTTTGCTGATGACGTAGTCATTTTTGCAATTATCCCATCAGAGCTGCAGAGTATGATCCAGGAACTTGCTGACAAGAGTAAAGAAGTGGAATTAAAAATGAATTTTCAGAAGACAAAAGTGATGTACAATGCTTTTACAAGGAATTAATATGTATCGAATGATGGAGAAAAAAGTCAAGATAATAGATACGTACGTTTATCTTAGACAGCAGATATCAAGTGAGGGTCGCATTGGTGAAGAATAATAAAACTTGCCTGGAGAGCTTTTGGAAGAAACCGCATAATATTCAAGAGCAATATGCCACTATCTGATTTAAAAGAAAAGTGTTTGACCTTAACTAAAAGAGACATACAAAAGCTGCAGACAACTGAAAGCAGCATGGAGAGGTGCATGCTTGGTGTAACCAGGAGAGATAAGAAGGGGAACTCGTGGATCCGAAAAATGAAAAGAGTGGAAGACATCATGATCAGAGTTAAATTCCTGAAATGGCAATGGGCTGGACATCCTGCCAGACGGACAGACCATCGATGGACAGCCGAAATTTTAGAATGGATTCCAAAGGACAGGAAAAGACCCAAAAGAAGACCACATGGCAGATGAGTGGATTAAATTCAAAAGTATGCGGGAGTAACATGGAGGAGATGGAGAAACTTCGGGAGACCTTCGTCCAGCAGTGGATTGATAATGGTTGATAATGATGATGATGATGATGATATCTTTAAACAAACGTGTTTAATCAAACTTTCAGGTGATACATTCGGAGCACCGACATGGATCTTAACAAAAAAGACATACAAAGGCTGCAAACAACTAAAAAAAGCATGAAGGGATGTGTACCTGGTGAAACCATGATGGGCAAAATGAGGAACTCGTGAATAAAGAAAAAACAAGAGTGGAAAATACCATGATCTGGGTAAATTATCTTAAATCGCAACTGGCTCGAGATGTTAACAGAACGACGGACCACCGATGGACAAAAGAGATTCTGTACAGGATTTCAAGTGACAGGAAAAGAACCAGAAGAAAACCACATTTGAGATGAATGGATGAAATTCGAAAGCATGCTGGAGGGACATGGAATAGACAGGCTCAAGAAAAAAATGTGGAAGAAATTTGGGGAGACCTTCATCCAGCAGTGGGTTGATAATGATGATGGTGAAATTCACAAATGCTTTGCAGTATGGCCTACAGCAAGTGTTGATAAAATGATGGCAGTCTTCGTGAAGTTTGCACAATTCTTTTTGTCGCACACTCAGGTTAGATGGTTATAGAATGCCAATTGCTGTTTCTCAGAAAAATGCTTTAATTTACCTTTCTTTCATTAAAACAAGAATGCTATCTTTAAAGTAACACAAAAATCACTGAACGAAATACGGTTCCCAAAAATGGTTTGCATAAATATTTCTCTCCCTTTACAAAACCAGAGTCCCAAATAAGGACGGCCATTTTCCTTAGAGTAGCTAAATGTTTTCATTACCCCAATACTAGAGAAAAATTTAAGCCCATGTATCTACTAGCAAGTATTTGCAACCATAACAGCGGGTCCAGCCATTTAATTTAAGAAGTTCCTTTGTATACATATATCGGTTATTCGACAACACGAAGCGCGGAAAAGCTCCAGGAGAAGATGGAATTACTGTAGACTTCATACAAGAAGCAAGTAGAAACACTTTACACGCATTTCGTAAATATCATAAAAAATATACCCACGTGGAGCTTAAACTAAAATTTGTTTTGATACGTGTTCGCAACTATACGTCAGATTCAAAAATTCCAATTCATAATTCAGTTTCAGAAGTATGGGGCATTCGCTATTGCATACTTTGCAAACATTGTCCTTCTTAATTAACTCTCATTTATCCCATTAGTTTCGACATACATACAAAAGCTTTTCACGCTACACCTCCGACGGAATGTGGAATTAGAAATATTAACTTCCACTGCGCAGCTTTAAATGTAAAACACGTTCATTGCATATTTGGTTTTTCACAACTTTTATTCTCATAGTAGCGGCGTCAAGTCAAATATTTATATCTATGTGCAATTTGTAAATTTACTTTAGTTTTCTTTGTTGGATATTGTGCACAATGGAAAGTTTTGATTCGCGGTAATTTTCTGCAAAAGATATATTTATAATGCTGTTGTCGCTAGGGTTACAACTTAATTTACTCCATTTGCATTTATCTTGCTTTTTTTTAAAATCCAATCGACCAGGGAAATCGTTTTCTATGAGGAAAATGTTCTGTTTTCTTTTATTGTTTCGGTTAAAAGCATTGTCTCAGCCAGTTAATGTAAATAGCTATTCGTATTACTGTTTGCTACGCTGTACCAGTTTCATATAATCAGCATGTTTCATCATCCAAGCAGAATCATGTTCATGCGTCAGCCCTTTTGCAAATGCCGGGCATGAGATATATATTAAAGAAACAAGAATCATGTTCTCACATTCGGTATTTAAAATGGTAAGCGATTTTGCCGTCACTGGAAAAGTCGTGTTTTCTTTCTCGACATCACCTATCGTTTCTTTCTATTGTCAAAAATTTGAACAGACATGGTTCTAGAATGTATTGTTGCTGTTAGCTTTATCAAACACATGTAGAGCAAGGAAGTCACCTCTGAAAATTTGGGAAATTCAATACGAAGGAGTTTTAGGAGAGGAATGTCTCACCCCTGGTCTAAAACTACTCTTACAAATAGGAAACTAGGATTATTAAGTAAGTGAACTGAATAGGAAACACAAACAAAAAAATTGAGTGAAAGGATAAGGTGATATATCTTTCAAACTGTGAACCGTGACACCAATCTGGGGGAAAGGGTGGAAAAGGGAACCAAGCGCCGCACAAAACATACAGAACTACAATACCACTTGGCCACAATTAGCAATTAATACATCTTTCTCAATCTATGAATTAAATGTTCAGATGAAATACTGCTCAGAAAATTAAATTTTGCTAGTGGTGGTAGCTAAATATATTTTAAGGACCCACAAACGAGTCCAGCATATTTAATTTAAAGTTAGAAAAATCTGGTTTAACAAACGTATGCAATCAATATTAACGAATATACGTATTTTTGAAATTTAAATTACTTCACTGTGCATCTTTAAACACTACTTCGTTTCAGTTATTGGAAGCAAAAATGTGTCTGTAATGTGACGTTAAGTGAATAGTTGATATTAGTACATCACGTTTTTGTATGTAAAATATAGCTATTCACTTTCCTCTTACTATCAATTTTCGTAAAAGGTTTTCATCAGGTATCAATCAATAAAGGTGAAAGTGATATATCCACATTCTCTGTTCACAACGCCCTCCTTTAAGCTGCGGTTTATACTCTATAGAACTGAGACTAATGGGCTTATAATTACCATCTGCAGTTTTTAAAAATATTGTGCCATATTTCGGTTTCTACTTGGAATAAAGTGTATTTACGATTGCCCTTTGGCAGTCCCGCCATCTCTGCATTCAAGGTATAACTACAGCAATTGCACTAAAAACAGAAAATGTTATGTAAGGCCCAAAATCCGAAAGATTAGAAAGTAGATTTAGAGATTCAGGTCTTTCTCTGACATCTAGCTTTTCATCAACGCGGTACACTAAAAAAAAATGACTGAACATACGTGGCTTTTCCGAAAGCATTGTTCCTCCCTCTTCAGAAAGTTACAGTCCAGACACTTATTTCATTAGTATGGTAGTGACAACGAATTCTTAAAAACTGAAACAAAGTTTGTCGGGTAAACCTTCAACATGTGGCCCAGAAATAGTTTTCTGAAGCGACGATAGATGGCGACACGTTATGGCTACATCGTTAAGCGTTGCGCCACGTTGTGAAAGTGGCAAAGGAAGTGAATAATGTGGATTAAAGATGGCCCTTAAAAGTGCCTTTATGAATGTAGATTGTGGCATATGTGTGAAATATTTATTATGATGGAAGAATAAGGTTTCCTAATGAATATGAAACTCTACTTAGCAGAATAAAAGCAAGAAAAGCTTTATCCGCCAGGGAAGAACTTCCTGATCGCACGAAGCAGGACTTCAAAGTAATGTTCTGAGAAAAGAGGGCAATTCCGTCGGAAAATTTTTCCATAATATTCCCACTGGTCCATCATAATGGTTGTTCCTGGCTCGACGTGATTTCAAAGATGCCAAGAATCCAGGTGCCCTCGATGAGACGACCTTGTTGTACTTGCGTTTTCCCACTTTGGCTTCGTACACTTCGACGATGATTCCATGACCACCAAGCCTTCCTACTATATCCATAGGAATGTGAGCATAAAAAAACCACGTATCAAGAGAACAAAGTGACGTAAGTAGCTATAACGCTTTTAACGTGAAAGGATGAGTTGGGAAGTACTGCCGTGGCGCCATCTATCGGAGCGCGCCACTTTTATAAGGTAAGCCGTTTGTCGGAGTGCAAACACATTTATAACTGTCAATTTCATACATTTCACTTAACCACTCACATTAATGAAATTTATACATCAAACTTATTTGATGAAACTCGTACTTAGATTCTGTGAAGTTCACCTGTTATCAAACCATATTTGTCAGAGCAAAGTTTACACATAATTTAACGTAAGACAATTTTCAAGGGCACGATTTTTTCGTTTTTGTGATGAAAAGACGTGAAGCACATTCTTTCAGGCAAAGGATTTCGCTTTTTTAAGCGATTTCGGGACTTTCTTCTTCAGGATTAGAAATTCACAATTTTTTTTAATATCATTACATATATTTATTTTTCTAAAAAACTGCATTTTTACAGGCTTAAGAATTCAAGGTTGTATAGGCTTAATCTTTAACATTTTTTCTTCAAACGTCTTAAAACAACACGGCTTTAACTAAATCATGAAACAAAAGTTGTGTTTCTGTTTTACTCTAGATTAGCATAAACTGAAAAGAATGTTGCGAGAGTCAAGATTCCTGTAAGATAAATATATCAATAATAAAGATTTCATTTCTCGAGCACATACACTTAAAAATGTACATGTGATGACTGATGTATATTCCAAGTTTTTTAATGCTTCCGACTTTTCGACATTGCTTAATGAAAGAAACTAAGTTCCCTTTGTAGTAAGCAAGAAAATGGTAAACCAGAAATACACGCATGTCTTGCAAGCTGATGATGAGTTATCTCTACTCATACACTGAGCTCCAATAGTCTGACTAAAATAGAATAGATGACCAATATATAAAAGAAATTACAAGCAAAAATTTACAATTATTTATCGCATGCAACACAGATAACGAAATACTTTCCTCTTAACCCTCTGCAGATCATGTACATTCCAGGGTTTTATCTTATAAAACATTGGAATATACAATGATTCCAGGTCATTGGACAATTCTTCTAAAACGTTGGAATGTACATAAGCATTTCGAGGTCATTCGTCTATTCTATGACTCAACTTGTTAGAGAATTTAAATTGTGTGAATAACCAGAATTCGTTCTCAAATGATGTTTTACCAGGTTTCAGAATGAAAGTGAAGAGTATGTATCTTGTTTTGAATACCCTTACAGCGAAGTTTGCAGCTTTTCTCTAGAGTATAATATTTTTTTTAGTTGTACGAAGTAATACGTCGTCGTTTTCCTTTTTTTCACACATATTTCTGAAGACACATAAACTCTTTTACTTCCAGACAGAAAACGTTTATTTCATTAACTTTTCTCCTAATGCAACAGCAATCGAGACACGGCATGACGTATGCATACTATCGGTTACTCCTCTTTGTCTCGCTAGAAATTGTTTAGAAATGCTAATGAAATTTGAAACACGAAAATTGAACTGTTTGTGAGATACAGAAGATAGTGAGCTTTATTTAGCAACTTGTCCTTTAGCAGAGACTAAAAGTCTACCCGAATTTAATTTGCGCTATCTTTGACGTCAACCTTGTTTCAGCCAACAGCGAAAAAAAATTACTGCGCGAAAACATTTGTTGCAAGTTCACGAAACAAGACTTATGAAACTGCGCTCTATCAACAACTCTTGCGTGATAAACAGATGTGGCAGGTTGTAACGGTTACTACAACGACTGTCGTTTATTCGAGGCTCGTGCAAAAGTCGAACGCAGTACCGCGCTTTTTTTAAATAGTCTCAGTTGTTTTAGGACAAGCTATGTAGCAATGGAAATAAATATCCTTTGGACAAAGATCACATCGAAATAAGATTAGTATGATGAAACCAGAAGCTGTCAAATTAATGCTCCTTAAATAAAAAAATTCCGATTTGATCATTGCAGAAGTACTCACAGGCTCAGGATGTGATAAAACTGTTTTTATTCCGCGAATTGACCTCGTACCTACTGATATAGACCCCTCTCGGATTAAGACGACGAAAAATTCCTGTAAAACTCACCTTTGCTATACCCATTAATAAATCTCTAGTTCAAACACTGGAGAAAGTAAGTATCTGCCTTCCTGAAGCAGTGTTTAGCCATGTAAAACTTTATGTTGCATTGTCAAATGTTCGACGGTTTGACGAAGTAACAGTTAAAGTAGTCCATGGGTCAGAACAAGGAAAACTACTTCCAGATTCCGAAAAAATATTTACAAAACATATCGTGTACAAATATATTTTCCAACGTCGTTAATAAACGCTTGAATAGCAATAAGGGATTTTCAGAACCCGTTTTATTCTTAACTTAACGGGCTTTACAGCTAGTCTTTAATTATAATTTGCTCGTGTTTGCTAGAGTAGGATGATCGTGTTAGGTTTGAATAGTTGCTGTGCAAAGCACAAACTATCATTATGTTTTTCATTGTACCTCTTCTGTCAAATGAAAGATTTAATGAGCGAACATCAACGAAAATTAATATCGTTAAAAGCAAAGTTTACTGTTTTGTAATGCAAATCGGAGGAATTCTAGACGTATGCAGGGTTTTGGATGATTATTTGAAAACATTATTGTGGATCCGTAGAAACCCATTGAATCTAAGCCGAACAACTCGATATAAGGGATATTGAAATTTTTCCTAAATCAAATTCTGACATAGCCAGAAAATAAAAGTTTTTAGCAGTCACTATCGTCCAAATATTCTTTAAATGAATAACATAACCTCTGTCGATTCGTTTGTTTGAAATATTAATAAAAATTACAAGGGCAAAGCGGAGTCCGCAATTTTTTAGTTTGTTGCATTTCTGAAATTATTTGTTTTTCAAATCGTTAGTATTAATGAGCTTAACTACTTCCAGGGTCTTATTGAACTACATACGCACATCCAAGGAATGTACGTAACAAGTGTGTATCTCTTGCAACAAGTAATAAAGAACTATTAAAAATATAACTCGTACTGAAATGTTTATATTCTTGTTCAACAACGGATATTACGGAACACAAATCTGTTATATGAATATTTTTCAATTCAGCGAAAGCTCTACCTGATTTGTCATTATCAAGATCAGATACCCTAAAGGAAGCCCTGAATTTTCGGAAAAAATTGCTTTAACTACAGCACTTCACATTTTTATGGCACTGCATGCGTATACACACGGTGCCCCATAAATTCGTAAACATTTCAATAATAATTCATAAAAGTCGGAAAAATTGGTATATTAGAGTGTGGTTTCCACAAAATGTATTGCAATGAGGGAGATTCATAGTTAAATTTCGCTATGCTAACTGAAATAAATTAAATATTTTTATGCATCCTGACGAAGTATACATATGTATCGAATTGTCTTTTCCATTAGCAATGCGCAATGGCGAATTGTTAAGTAAAACTAGAAATTCCTGCGATACAATTAAAAAGAGAGGACGTGCTTCTGTCGGCTATTTCGTAAACCTCATTAGCGATTTGATCACCTGTAGGTAATGATTCAGTGCTTTCGCGCTTGCACATTTTTTCTCTTTGTTTCGTAACACTTGACAGTCAATGTACGTAATTTTACGTCCAAACAAACGGCTCCAAAACTAATCAGAAATTGTACAAAAATAAACAGAATGTTTCCAAAATAATCATCGTTAAATGGTAGTGGAAGCTAGAGGTGGAGGCACTATCGATGGTATCGATAGTTTTGTCCAACTCAGTATATCGATAGCACCTCGATAGTTTTTCGGAACTAACAATAGTTTTGCGTTTTTCATTGCTGTAAATGTAAATCACGATGCTGGAAAGCATTCAGCTTCCACCGATGGCTTTTATGACTGAAACGCTGATTTTCAGTTCATTTATACTGGTGTCAAACACATTGAGCCCAGCCGTATTTATGCATGATGACAATAAGAAACTAAAGTTAACTGCAATCAAAAGCGTAAACGGTGAGGCTATGTGGTTTTGGCACTCCGTTGCACGTTTCAGTCGTATAAAGGCGAAGTCAAAAGCATTGTTCTTCCTGTTGGTACTGGACGTTTAAAGGTGCGTCACGTGCTGAAACAGTTATTTGTTGAGAGTAATTAAATAGTAATAATGGGTAAACGTAAAATATCTGTTGTGCAACTTTATTTCTCTTTTGGTAAGAATAAGGTCTACGCCAAATGTAGCCTTTGCGGAAAGAATCACAAAACGTCGAACAATACGTCAAACCTCAGGCATAATTTAAAATGACAGCATTAAGCTGCTGTCGTTTTAAATGATCCTAGAAAAAGACAATTTAGGAACAGTCTCACTCAAAACTTGATTTATTGAATTTCTCAAGAATTATTACCAGGATTTTGCTAAACACAATAACAAAAAAATATTTTTGCATACATACTGCAGAATTTTACTCTTTAGCTTTTGTGAACAGAAACATAAAAAAATCATATAGTACAAATAGAAAATGAAAATTAAGGAGCCACGAATTAGCTCGTTCTTTAGGCAAAACATTTTTTTCGTGACTTTGCTCACTCAATTCGGGAGGATATCATCAAAACGTAGACTACCCCGACACGCTGGTGAAGTTGTCTAAGCGCTGGCTTCTGGTCATTCGTTCGAGATGGTCCCGGATTCGAATCCAATGAGGAATAGATGTTGTGGTTGTTTACTTACAGCACTGGTTTCTCCCTTACCTAAAACCAGTGACTCTAAATCAGGGTTGGACGAATGCTTACAGCACATCAAATTGCTCAATGTGGTCGTTAAACCCCAAAGAATAACAGCAAGAAAAAAACGTTAGTTCCAAAGTAAATAGGGGTTTAGCTTTTTGACAAATTAGATAAGTAAGAGAAATTCTTGTCAGGAATATTTTTTCATCCCAGAAAACAAATTTCCTGCCAAGAAACTTTTCCAAACACTATCGAGGGTGCTATCGATAGGTATGTTCTGACTATCGAAAACTATCGATTGCTCTTCACCTCTAGTAGAAACAAAAGCAATATAACTCATTGATGTTTAAGTGCTGATAATGATAAAATTTGGAAACGTATTTATATACATTGTTTTTAAATATATTACAGCGTGCTTTTAACTAAATTAGTATTACAATTTAATCACATCCTACGATGCTTAGTTCCATTTTTCCATGAACACTTGAATATTTTACGTTTAATTCTTGCTCTACTAACTAAATATTTTTTTTTACGTTTTAACAAACTTAATTTCAATGAGGAATACTCCAGTTAATCTTGTAATACTAAGTGTGCTCTTTATTTTACTGTTGAATTAGTAGTACCCGCCACACCATTGAAACCAAGGGAAAAATAAAAGAATGTCGCAAAATTCTTGCGTGCGATTAAAGTTTAGTACTAATTTGTTTCAAAATAATCCGTTTCATTTGCTGCCTTGAAAGTGGGTCGTGCTTTCTGCATACTGTACTTGAAGTCCTAATAGGTGACATTATTCCAAATCGACTAAAGGTGTAGCAGTTTGATTCACCCTTTTCCCCTTCCTGCAGTGCTGTTACAAGGCCGTTTAAAAAGTGCAAGGACATGCCTTTAGATAGAGCAGTTCCCTCTTTTTGTGAAGTCATACAGATGTTACACCGACTAATACGTTCGTGTCGTTTTCGGCGTGGCACACGACAGTGTTGAAAACCAAATGGGAGTTTTGGTTTTCGTATGACGCTGGTGAACGCGGGAATTGAGAAACTTAGCTTAGGAAAGTCGGATGCCCTTCTCTAACAAAAAAACGTGATAAAGAGATTTTGTGGAAAGGTCACCCACACGCACGCACACACGCAAACTTGGGGAGCTGTCCATTTTAGGTATCGCATTGCTTTTTAAGAGCTTTTTTCCATCAAAAGATTGTGCTAAATTTTAAATCATGAAGTGAGAAAAACAAGTAAAAGTCAACGCTATTTTTCGGGCATTCAGTGCCGTGCTCCGAGCGAAAACGAGAAACCCTGCATGATTTAGAATATCTGAATGGGGGCTCATTGAATTATATCTGTATCCTGTAACAAAGTAATACGTAATGAGCTTTCCACTTTGTTATTTTTCGTATTTTCGTTACCCATTACGCCTTGGTAAATATGTATTCACTTTTTATTTTCTTGCAGTAAGATTGCATGTCCACTGTTGTGGTCGTACTTTTTATTTTCTTGCAGTAAGATTGCATGTCCACTGTTGTGGTGGTTTTTCGTTCTACTGGAATGTCGGTTAAATGCTCTGAGCATCGCCAGTAGCATTCTAACCACCCTCGTAAATTTTTCTGGGACCTACAGCGCAAAATATATTTTGACGACATAAAACGGAGATATTTTGTCATAAATCGTGAGAGCATTTTTGTGCCAGGATTTCTACCGATAATTATGGTATTTCATCCTAAATATGTTTTTCTAGAGTGCTGTGAGTACCTCTTGTTTGATTGTAATCATCCGGTTCGCTACTCAAGGGTTGTCCAACCGTTTTCTGTAAAGCGCCACTTTAAAAATTTTCATGGAACTCGCGGGCCAGCGGTTGCTGCGAATTCGGTAAGAAAACCCAATGACATTAGATATGAAAATTTCCAGAACAATTGATATTGAACGTAATTTATTACTTTTTTGTTGTTAAACAAAATGCTCAGTTAATGAGAATTCTGACATTGCTTTTGCTTACACAGGTAGTGAGTGTCTGCTCGTACTCTTGATGTAGCGATGCGCAGAATTCCGGAAAGATGTTTGTCTGTCAGATAGGACTTTGATTTTTGCATTGATGGCTTTCATCCATGAAAATAGCTGTTCGCAACAATATGTGTTATCAAACAGTGCAATGTATCGAAGGGCGTGTTTTGAGACATTTGGTAACGAAACAGAGGGTACATATTTTTTATAAAATGTTAACAAATCATACTGTACGAATACTTTCTTTATGGTGTATTATTTTTGATATCGACTAGTTCCATCTGTAACATATCAGGAGCTTCATTGGTATCAGTTCCGAATGAATCTGAAAACAATTTCATTTCTCCATCGTGTTCTCTGAAATTCGAAAACCTTTCTGTGAGTTCACCGCAAAGTTTTCATTCAGTTCGGAGTACGTTTTTATGGTTCGCGTTCGTACAGACCTTTACTATCTCAGACGGTCTTCTTCATAACGTAGTAAATTCGACAACTTTTTCCACAATTCACTGTTGCTGAAACAGTTACGTACGCTTGGATTTGCTCGCACAGTTTATGGGCAAGTTGATCTCTTGCAATTTCATATTTAGATCTGCAAGATATTTAGCGATACCTACTAGGAACGCCCAGTCATTCAACGACGATATTCATTCATAAAATTTGAATATTTTCCTTTTTTTGCAATGCAGTTCTTTATTTCTTCAAGCAGTGCCCAGTGTCTGGCCAGTGTCGCAGCCCTGCTGAGCCAGCGAACATGGATGAAGTAATATACGTCAGTGTTCAATGATTCTATTTCTGCAAGAAAATGTTTGAACTGTCCGTGATTAAGCCCCTTGGAACTCATAAAATTTATTGTTGAAACAACCTTGTCCATTATGTGTTGTATATCCAAGGTCTTTGCACTCAGTTACTCTTAATGAATGATGCAGTGGCATGAGATGGCATTATTAGGCACTGATTTCAGCATTAGATTGGCAAATCCATTATGCTTTTCTATCATCTTTGGGACTCCACCTGCTGTAATTCCACATAGTTTATCCTCCAGAAGATTGAATTTTTCCAAGATACGTTTTGCCTTGTCAAAAATATCTTTTCCAGTTGTTGCACCTTTCAGTGGACATAAGTCAATAGTTCCTCAACGATTTCAAAAGTTGTGATGATTAATCGTACATTGATTGCCAGTTGTGCTGTATCGCTTATATCCATACTTTCAGCGAGTGCTACGCTGTAAAATTAGCACGATTTGAGTCTGAAGAATTTATTTATCCACCTTTTTTTTCTCTTTTGAATCCCGGAATTTTTAAAATTCCGAACAGCGCAGGCGGCCGAACTCTGGCCCGCTGGCCGTTTGTTGCACAAGCCTGATCTAGACGCTCACATAAAGTTATTAGAGCAGTAACTCTGAAATCAGACTGTACTTTTCATTTCCCTTTTAATGGATGTAAAATTTAGCGAAGACAAATGTATTTGAGAAATAAATCACTTCAAATGCCAGTTTATGTTACATTTTGAAGAGTCAGGGCCAGACTCCTATACATAGTGGCATATGAAATACAAAACTTTATCCAACACCAGGTTGGGTCTTCTGAGGGAGTATAAATAGACTCATTTAACAAAATGAGCAAAGGCCTTTTACTTTTTGTTAGAGAATCATTTCGCTGGTAGGGAAAGCAGCCTAAGTAACTATGACAAATGTTACTCGCATTATGAAGATTAAAATGTCTAATCATCTTAAACATTAATCTGAAAACGAATCCTTATCAATTGAAAGAGACTGTAAATATTACGTAGTTATTTTAGAAAAGAGACGGATGCATATCTTTGTTTTATTCGCAACATTGGTGGACACTCTTCTTTATCCTGAATCCTTTGTTCGACTACGTCTAATCTAATGTCACTCGTACGAATACGCTGCTATGCAATCGATGTGTTGACAATTCATGCGATTGAACAAAATGCAATCAGATTGGTCCTACTCGAAAATTGTGTTGACCATTCGACATGCGTGGCTCAAAATACAATTTTGTTGAATCAGTGCCGAAGCTATTTGCTTCTCTTTCTAAAGAAAGAGAGCTAATCAATTTCTTGGTGAGAATTTAGTAAATTTTTCCACACACACGCACGCACGCACGCACGCACTCAAACACACACGCACACACACACATGCACGCACGCACGCACTCAAACACACACGCACACACACACATGCACGCACGCACTTAAACACACACGCACACACACACATGCACGCACGCACTCAAACACACACGCACACACACACATGCACGCACACGTGAATTCTATTACATGAGCAATTTTGAGCTTCCCTAGTTTTTCATGCACTCGTGGGGAGGTATAAAATTGGGGGTGGGAGTCATGATGCTTGTATAAGGATTTTCCCTAGTTTAAAAGGGGCTAGTACTCAAAAATTGCAGGTACGAATATTTAGTATTATTTCTTTTGAAAAAGGAACGGTTATACACTAGTTTTTTCCTAGTTACGCTATCTCATGTTTCTTTAGTTGCTTATAGTACTATATAAGATATAGTGTTGTATCCTCGGACATCATTTAAGTTTTTTTTTTTTTTAAGTTTGTATCCTGTTATTTGTCTCATTGTAATTTCCAAAACCCATTAAACAAATGGTTTATAAAGTATACAGTTCAATATTATAAAACGCTGTTTCATATAAATTTGAGAAAGTGGTTAAATTGTAATTTAAATGTTCCTCATGCGTAGCATTATGCCTTTGAGTAGGCAGAAAAATTCGAAACATTGGAAAGAGAAATCGATTGCTCTCTTTACATTTCGAAACCTGTATGAAGGGCCCAATACAAGAATGTACGCATTTTCAATTCCTTTGATTAGATCTAAAACGAATTGTATATTTAGTAACTTTTTTCAAAACATATTTATTATTTCCTTTCACTAGTTCTTTCATTCAACAAATTGACTTTTCCCACCTGATTGTAATTTGTACTCTTTGAAACTTAGAATTTTCCGTTTTCATGCATTGAGTTTTAAGGAAGGTTATTTAGTGTTGTACATAGGAGAATAGAGGGGAAAAACATGAATTCTAAGATTGTAGACAGAAATACGTTTCCCTGAAAGAACAGAGTAATTAGAAATGATTAAAATTATGTTTTTAAACAAAAATATCGATCATCGTTTTCTCCACAATACGCTGTCGGTAACAAAATAAATCAGACAAAGTTGCCATTCTATTTTACAGAAATGCGATGGAAAAAGTTAAAGAAATTGATGTTTTCCTGGGATTACTTAAATTCACGGTCGCTGATGTTCTTCAATATAAAGATGATGTCTCCCCTGCACTGAGGCTGCGCTTTCGGAGATAAAACGATGCCATCCATGAAATGGGAGTAGAACACGGACATCCTCTGCCAGAAACCTAGCTGACGACTTCGCACAAGCGATTCAAACAATTACTTGGACTACACTAGTCCGTCGAGAGATGCATGGCCATTAGTAACTAACGTGCTTCGATATCTGCACACAAAACCCTCATCACTCCAGGCAATGAAATGTTGTAACTGCAGTGGTTCTTCACTCTCTGTTCGTAGACAAGAGACGATTGGTCCGGTAAAGCAGTTAACCAATGTACTTATTATTTCGCTCCAATGGGCGTATCTGAGTGTGCCGTTTGTCCGCGGCAATGCTGTTAAGTGGACTACATTGCCAAAGACATAATGGTGTAAATCAGAACGAATGTGAAAATTTGACGTTTGTCAGAAAGCTCTAATTAAGTATTTTCTTTTCAACTATGCTTCCCTGGTTGGAATCGTAAAAGAAACATTTCGTTACTTGCATTAAAATATAGGGAAATTAACAGATTTCTTTATTTTAATTTCAATACCATACGTATAAAAGTAACGAACAAACTTATATAGATTAATGATTCCAAAAATTTAGTTTACGGGATCGTGATGCTTAGTACCATTGTAGAGCTCAACAGTTCCGTTCCACCATGTTTATCTTCTGAACAAAATAACGTCTAAAATGTGCTTAAATTAGTTTTTATGAAACCCCTTTTACAGGCATTATGTGTAATACATCAATTTTCAACATAGTGCACCACTTTACCTCTCCAATGTTTGAAATTCTATCAAAGACAAATGAATGCCTAAGTTCCTAAAATATTCCTGATTTTTCTACACTCTGAATATTTTTAAATAAGATATACGACACCGATTTCCGGAATCCGCAAAACACGATGATATAACCTGAGATAAGGAAATAAAAGGATCTTTTGATAATTTACAATTAAAATTATTAATCCAAAATATCCCATTTTGGTGCCTTACATCCGTTTGGATCATGAATTTTCTGTTTACCATTTTTAAGATATAATGTAGCATTTCTACTTTTCAGGGAAAATGTACTTTCTAGGTAATCGAGGAATAATTTGTAAAACAAAATGGCTTCATTCTCTGCAAACATATGTTGCATAACCATGAAGAATGATTATCGTTAAAGAGAAACAATTGTAATCGTGTGGTTCACTTTAGGAGTGGAAAGATTACTAGTTGTTGGTGCCAGTTTTGCCTGAACGTTGCTACTGGAAGTAGCTTTCAGAAACCTATTTTCAAATAATATAATCATACGATAATGAATATTATGAAAATCTGACGCAAGACTACAGGCTAACTACTTTTCCAGAGCGATGGCACTTTTATGGACGAATCCGTGCAATGTTTTACCTAAAGTACACACAATATTTTTTCTCACGAAATATTGCCCTGGACTTCAAATACACTTTAGACAGAAATTTAAATCCACAAAGCGAACAAATAATTAATACAATGAGCTCAATAATATGTTACGATGTTCACAATGCATCCTTGTGACGAAGTAGTCTACACCGGGACCTTTCTGTTCATACGTGAAGGTTCTATCTTTGAATACCTATGAGACATGGATGGTTTCTTTTACTTAAGACACTGGCTCTTTCCCTTTCCTGGGACTAGGATCCCAAATGAGTGAGATCAGCCTACTTATGGCCATCGAGCTGCTCAATGTAGTCGTTAGCCTCCCATCCACCTTCATCCCCTAAAAAAAATTTTCACCAGAAATATTCAAATTGACACGAGAAAAAAAATGCCCGCAGTGAAATTTGCATGTTAGTGAGCAAAACGCTGTCTAATATGTAAATTGATTTACATACATAATGCAAACAGAAAATAGCAATGGAATTTTTCTTCATAGTGCTAGTAAGAAGCATTCCAGTGGATTCAAATGCTTTCCCTTTGTTTCTTGCACGTCTATCTCAAGCTTTATTGTTGCTGGTTATAAGAAGACCTGAAGCATTGAACTCTCACGCACAAGTCGCAAGGAAATTGAATGTCCACCCCGGAGTGATTTCGTGGTTATAATTGCAATTCAAAAACCGAGGTGGAATGTCACGAATGACTGGCCATGGTCGGCCATGGCCAGTCATTCGTGACAACGGGACTGCTCTGTCGCTTTAACCAAACAGTGGCATATTTCCTACACAGTCCGGCAATTGACTTCGGAAGCGTGTTGTGCCACTGGGACTATGGAAGCAATGTAAACGATATATATAAGGCTAAATGGAATCGGCCTTTATGACATGAGCAGCATGTTTTTCTTTATCTGGAAACAACTCACAGGATAGTTCGTTTGAACATGTGCAATGTACACAATTCCTAAAGCCCAGACGAGTGGGTCGGGGTTGCTTTTACTGGGAGTCGAGTTTCAGTCTAAAAACAGATACTCGGCCTGATTCATCTGAAGGGAACATGGATCCCGTAGTGATCCTGCAATAATCGTTTCACGAAACTCCTTGGGACGCAGTTGTCTGTCAAGCTAGGTGGATTATGTTCCACGGCCGCACACCACTTCTCTTGTTTGCAGAAAGCAATGTGAATGTTGAGCGCTATAGGGATGAGGTCCTGGAGCCTTATGTAAGACTTTTTCGGGTAGATGTTAGCGCTCAGTTCCTTTGGTAAGTAATAATGCTAGACCGCGTGTGACTACGTTTTCGAGGATTTCCTGCAGAGTCAGGATATTTGCGGTATGATCTGTCTAGCAAATTTTCGGACCTGAACCCAACAGATTATCGTTGGGTTCCATCGAACGACACGTACCAGTTCGTTAGCTTCCTGCCCACAACCCGACCCAAGCTACGCTCTGGTCTCATCATAAATTAAAGTATTGGCTCCAGGTTTCACTAGCATCCTGGTGATCAGTATGTATCATCTTTAGGAGAGATGTATGTCAATACAAGCTGACAAACTCCAACTGAGAATAGTGAGTAGTTTCATGTTCGAAATTTCTTTTATATGAAACAGTCATTTTATAATTTGATATATTTTTCTTTGTTGAATTTATTTTGCAACTTGCCTATTACTCTGCATAGAGTTAAAGCATTGCTACTTATTGTTGTATTTTCTGAAGATTGTACTTCAGTGATTTACTTATTTTGTGTATCACGAGTTCCTAATCATTCACATACATTTTATATCGAGAGTGCCTAATGTTTAACATGTAGTACATATTCCGCAAGCATTTGTGAAATCCTCAGTTTCAGGGGAATCACGAAGCAAGAGTAATCTGACTAAACAACGGCAACCTGACAGATGAAGCGCACCTGGGTAATAATAGAAGGTTTTGCGTTCTACTTTAAGGAAAGGCTTTCGTTTTACTTCAAGATTTCTGTGTCGATTTATTGAAAGACTTGCCTTTTTCTTAAATACAGTACATTTCTGTAGATGAAACAAATTTCTGCCTTATGCAAAATGTGTGATTGTATGTTCTAAGTGGTACTTCTTAAATGTTAAAAAATAAGAAACATCTCAAATAAAATTTACTGTTACCTTTTGCTGTGTTTTGTATAGCTTAGACAATGCATATATTGTTTGATCTATAGGTTTTTCGTTATTTAAGAAGTAGTGTTTCTATAAAACTAAGACTTCAATATATTTGTATGTTTGAAACGAAATATTATGTTTTGCTAATGTAAGTAAATCCTGAGTTCATATTCCTATATAAGAATGTGTGTCATGCAAAAGTATCCATTAAATGTTTCAACTGTACTTCTTAACAAAGGGCATTTATACACGACAGTAGGAAAATTTGGACGGAATTCCTATAATCCGGAGGATGAGATCAAATAGTACCAGAGAAATGACGCCCTTAAGAAATGTAGAGGAAATTCAAATAATTTTCTTGTTCTGAAACAACTGGGAATATTTTGAGTGTTGCCATGTGTTTTCCACAATTTACGTGGATGTCTATAAATTATGAGTTCAGTTTTGTGCAAGGGCATACTCATTTGCGTTTTTATGCTCGTATGATTCGCGTAAAATATTTAACCTGCCTGTTTCAGATGCACGCAATATTCCAGTAATAGGGAGACTGAAATAAATGCACTTTAAAAATAATTGTAGTAATAAATCTGGGTGCCGAAAAGCAAATGAAGAGTAAATCTGCGAATAAGAAATGCAAGAATTTGTTTTAGATGTTTCACTGGTGATACATATTGATTTAAAACAATAATTTGCTGGTACTGTTATGAAAAAAGATAATAAGAAATCAGCAGGATATCTCCTCATAATCGATTAGAATTACACTCATACGCTTTCTGTTTGTGAACACGAAAACTAAGAATAGAGACGTAACAAAAGTCCAGAAGTAGGGACTTGTGCTTTTGAGTTCAGGCTTGCTCGAAAAGGAAGGATTAATCAAAGTGAATTAATGTTTAGCCCCAAGTTTTGATAGAACTGTGTTTGGTATTTATTTTGTACACCTAAATTGTATATGCAACTGCATAATTATGATGTAATATTTCATATTATATATTTGAACTGTTTCAGCGCCTCTAAATAAAATATGTAGAAAAGTGAATATTTAGGTACACCATAATTTGATGTTATCAAGAGCAATTTTTTCAAAAGAAACATATTAGAAATGGAGTACCAAGAAAGTTATTATTTTCATATTACTTGCTAAAATTTACCTTGTTTCGATACTTATTCAACTCTTTTTCTTTCTGGATTTTTCGTGTGATATAAGATTAATTCTACAAAAACTAAAGCAACTGTTTTTTTTAGCTCTCAAACAGCTACATTCATATGCGCAACAAGTTGCGTTGCGAAGCATTTGTTCAAAAAAAAAAAATTATCTGGAACTCTAGCTATATCAATAAGCACAGAGTTTTTAAATTACATGCAGTTCCCTATTTTGGTACTCTTAACATTAGTTATTAATTCAGAAAGCGAGAAGAAAGAGAGCTAATAAAATGCTAACTTTTAAATTTTGAAATTCGAAAGATTAGAAAACTTTTTCCATCACAACATTGTTAAAATATCTTGTTCAACATACAACGCCTACTAGAAATGGCTGTCTGTGGTGTTCTCCTGTTTACCCGGGGACGTCTGGTTGCCAGCCTATAGCAACCTATATCGGAAAAGGGTCAATCGTATTACATAATAAGTATAGTGATTTGAAGAACTACCGAATACTCTGCATCATTTATACATTATATCATACCACTCATTACAGTCTAAAATATCTTTTAATGACGTTAATACAAATATTCAATATATGTCGAGCTTTTGTACTCAGCTGGGATTCTTCTTATGAATAAAGGTTATTGTTTGGTAATTATTATAAGGTAAATTGTTTATAATAATACATCTTGTCTTCTAGGATAAGGCATAACTCTGGATACACTACTCTTCAGAATTCTCTCCACCATTCGACAAATTGGAACGATTTCCAGGATATGAGACTCACATTTTGTACCAAAAATAGTGGGACAATCATTTTCCCTATTTTACTCATTCAACACTATAACAACAAACAAATAAGACAGCACCACTTCATTTTGTACAATGCCGAAAATTGTCTAAAAAGATACAAGAAAAAGGAAATTTCTCTCCTCGCCATTTTTTTCTCATGCTCTTCACTTTATGCTGCGCCGAAATGGTCTCAGGCATATTCTAAAAAAATCACTAATATTGAAATCCTTCAACTTCGAATTCTCATTTTCGTTTGAATTTATCCTGAGAATTACTAAGAAAATTCACAGAAATAACTTTTCCATTAAAATAGTCACTTATAAATACATTTCTCTGGAAATCACTGTGTATTTCAAACATTTTATAAAAAAATATTGTTTGCAGCAAAAAGTATATTCTTCAAGAATACCTTTAAGTCACATTTATATCTATACTTTGCTAATTCTTGACAAAACAATATATATATAGGGTGATCAGAATGGACCGCACAATAAACCTATCGTACGATTCCTCGGGGAAAAAGGAGCCGAAAACCGTTGTCCGATCCGATGTCGCATTCCGGATATATACCCGGCAAAAGTTCGTGGCGTCAAATCTGGTAAGAATACAGACATTAGAAATAACTTGACGAATCACGTTGACATAAAACATGTAATTTATTGATGTGTACCACTGCAACACAAAAATTAAAATACGTGGACTCGTGTCAGATTAAAACATGTATTCAATATAACCACCTTGTAGTGCAGAACAGTCGGCATCCCACCGAGGAATAGGCATCTGCACGCGTTGCAGCAAAGCAGGGGTCACAGTTGTTTCGTGCCACGTGTAAGGTGGCCACTAAGTCCTGCAGATTGTTGACAGGCCGTCGATATACCTACTGCTATAGATTGAGCCAGAGAAAGAAGTTCAGTGGGTTAAGATCCGGTGATCTAGCGGGCGTTTGCGACAGGACCACCACGGCCAAGCCATCGACCAAGATATTGTGTATCCCGCCCCTGGCAAACATTTGTAGCGTAATGCGCCGGTGCTCCATCATGCTGAAACCAAAGATTGCTGAAAACAACAAATGGTACGTTTTCCAGTAAGTCCGGCAGAACAACACGTAGCAACACCATGTAGGTGGCAGTTGTGGCACGTTCGGGAAGAAGATATGGTCCCACAAGGATATCGTCCACAATACCACATCATACATTAACACCCTACCGGACCTAGTAAGCGTATTCGCGTGTTGCGTGCGGATTCTCCAATTGCAAAACACGACTATTACGGGTGTTGCAGATACCCTGCCGTGTAAACCTTGCTTCATCAGTCCACAAGATACGGTGGATGAAACCATTATCGGCAGCATGTTGCTGTTGCAGCTACTCACAGTATGCCTGTGTACGAGGATAATCCTGTGGTAATAGGCCGTGCACCCTTGTGATGTAGTATGGATGCAGGTCTTCACCGTGTAGAACGGCAAGCACGGTACTTTGCTGCCCACTGAACTGTCATGCGATCGCGCTGCTGGTCGTTGGCTCCTCCTCTATGAACTCTAGTATGGCGTCCTCGAGGGATGGTGTTCTTACAGAGGGTTCAGCGCCCCTGTCTACACTTTGACGAGGTGCGACATTGTTTGTGTCGCGCATTCAAGCGTCAAGTCGCAGTATGACCTGGGCGTGCGGTTGCCGTCGTGCTGGTATTGCTTGCTGTAGGCCATTGCGGCATGCAATTCTGAACCATGGCATTTCCCTAACAGGAGATACATGTCCCTATACTATCTCTAACTGTACGACATATAGCTACCCACACTACTGTTAAATTTCCAACGCAGTATGAGCTTACCTGCTACCATCGCCAACCCTTTTTATTCCTAACTGCCGTATCGCGCGGGCGTACAACTGATTGTTTCACGCTACCACGTCCTTCGAATTTACATACCCACCCCGTGCCACATTTTAAAACATTGATTGCCATTTTTTTTTATCTTTTTTTTTTTTTTTTTGTTGGAGGTTTAACGATCACTGTGAGCAGCACAGTAGGCTAAAAGTATTAGCCCGTCCTGGATTTAGGACCACTGGTTCCAGGGAAGGGAGAAACTCAGTGGGGTAGGACAAACACAACATCCATGCTTCACCGGGTTTCGAACCTGGACCCCTTTCGGACAAATGATCAGAAGCCATCGCCTTAGAACACTGCGTCACCATGGCGGCTTGATTTATTGGTGATACGTGCGTCTGTATAACTATGGACGTCGCTCATCAATGAGCATGTGCGCTACCGGATGTGACGTCACCAAAATTTGGGCTTGTATATCTCCGGAATGCGACGTCCGATCGACAACGGGTTTACGTTTCTTTCTCTACCAGGAATCGTCCGGTAGATTTATTGTGCTGTCGATTCTGATCACCCGTATATATCCCATACCCACGGAAAAGGATGTTCATAATAATAACTTTAGAATCCCTTGGTAAACCGAAATCTGTCCATGACTCAATTCCCTGGCATAATTTCTTAGCAAAACCACAATTGACAAAAAAGCGCAAATTGCCTTGAACATGGACTCGACAATACAGTGGCAAGGAGCTGTGGATCCCAGCGACTCATGTTAAGTCTGGTGCGAAGCACATCAGCCGCCCCGGTGGCACAGTGGTCTAAGGCGGTGGCCTCTGATCATTCGTTAGTAAGGGGTGCGGGTTCGAATCCCGGTGAGACATGGATGTTGTGTTTGTCTTACGGCACTCGCTCTCTCCCCTCCCTGGAACCAGTGACCCTAAATTAGGGATGGGCGACTGCTTATAGCCCATTGAGTTGCTCACGGTGGTCGTTAAACCTCCAATCAAAAAAAAAAAAAAGCACATCATGAGCCTTGTACACTGCCGGGCAATTGCTAAGGACGGATGACAATAGCAACGATATCAACCATAAAATAGAAGGCAGGAAAATGTGGAAATTAGCATAAGTGCGGGATACAGTTAGACGTCTTGTGCGTATGCAAATTTTGGATTGCCGAACTTGTTTGTGACGTCATAGCGCTGATAAGAGATATAAAGGATTTGACGCGTATTGAACGTTGTTGTTCAAACGCAAAGTTAAAAGGTAAAGAATCAATTGACGAACTCGCAATTTTCAGTATGTCTTCCCGACATCACCTAGATGATTTTACGCGTGGCCGTATTATTGGCAAGATTGAAGAAGGGCGAAAAATAACAGATGTTGCCAGGGAGTTCGACGTCAGCCACAGTGTTGTTTTAAGGCTTTGGAAATCATTTCAAACAAATGGAGATTGTAGCAAACGTCACGGGGAGGTCGTGTTCGAAGTACGACACCTGCAGAAGATCGGTACATAGTGCTATCAACAAAAAGACACCGGCGCAGCACAGCTAGTGAGGTAGCAAATCAGTTTATGGCTGCTACTGCCAAGCGGATCTCCCGAAAAACGTTCGCCAGACGTTTGCATGAAGGAGGACTATACGCCCGCCGTCCTGTTGTGTGCAGACGTCACCGTACCGCACATTTGCAATGGTGCCATCAAGATCGCAATTGGACTGATAACGACTGGTCTGCTGTCCTCTTCTCAGATGAGAGTAGATACAGTCTATCGTCTGATTGTCGACGACAACTGATCTGGCGTGATAGTGGTACTGCATATTGTCCAGCAAACATACAGGAGAGGGACCGATATCCGACATGTAGTGTCATGGTATGGGCTGACATCATGATCAATGGCCGTATGTCCCTCTATGTGCTTCCAACTGGGACTATGACTAGCCACCGATACATTAATGATGTTCTGCTACCTCATGTTTGCATGTTCCGTGGTGCTGTCGGTGATAGATTCATTTTCATGAACGACAACGCAACATGTCATCGAACAGTCGCTGTCCAGGAGTGTCTTGAGAGCGAGGATATTCAACGCCTCTTATGGCCAGCGCGTTCTCCAGATCTGAATCCCATTGAAAATGTGTGGGAGGCTTTGGGGAGGAGTCTTGCTGGTCGCCAATGCCCTCCAATATACAAGGACACCCTCATTCGCTCACTGACAAAGGAATGGGATAAATTACCCCAACAGCTGCTTGATACTGTTGTGCAAAGCATGAGACGACGTGTGGAATCTAGCATCGCCCTCCATGGTGGCCATATCCCGTATTGACATCTTACGCCGGAACGCCTGCTGAGGGTAATTGCATTTTTTTCACGTTTACGAATTCTGCACAAAATGGCCTGTTTGTCCCTTGAACACGTTCCAAAGCCTTCTGGATTTCAGAACACAATAAATTGTCTTTCTTGGAATGTCCTGGCATTCTGACATTATTTTATTTCACTTGGCATCCAACCACACTTACTTTTTTATGCGCTATATAGCCGTTTATGATCCGTCCTTAGCAATTGTCCAGCAGTGTAGTTGTGTGTGAAAAAGTACAGTAACTGTTCCTACTCTGATGTGCAGCAGTGAAGGTGGAGTACTGCAGATGAAACATAAGAGTGATTTGTGAGCTGTAGAGATGTGTTACTTATGGGGGTGTGGTCAATATATGTTCTGATCATGTGAGAAATGAAGATATGTTGTAGATGAGTAGTGTGAAGCAAAATATTGTTTGTAAGCTGGGGACAAATATTCTTGAGTGGTTTGGAGAATGAGTTGTGCGATGATTACTAGGAGAATTTATTCGGCCCAAGTGACAGGAAGAAAATGTAGAAGATCTAGGGAGGACCAGATTCAGGAATTCCTGCATGAGAAAAAGAGAATAAATGTGAAGTACAAATGGTCTTGTGTGTGATGGATGTCAGTAAAGCTCAAGTTGTGAGCTGAGATCACTGTAAATGCAGATGTTTGGTACATCAAGAGTAAATAAAATGTAGTTCCATCAGTTTTAAACTTTAATCCAGCAGATAAGCTCTCATCAACAAGCTAACCTCTGATCTTAGAGAATAGCTTAGCGATATATATGCATGTAAAGGTTGAATATAACTAGAAGTGAGAAATCAGTACTTATTGTTGTGTTGTTTTGATGTTAATAAGTGAAACATTAAATGCTATATCCCATTTGAGTTCAAAACTGTAAAAATAAATTTAAATCTGCTGACTTCCTTAATTTTAAGGATAGACTTCACCAATGAGCATTTAAAATGTAAAAACAAATTGATATAATATCGAAGATAGCTCCTCAGGTGTTTTGAATTTGATAAAGAATACTTCAGATATGTATTGTGTACAAGTTTTTAATGGAGATGAGAAATCCAAAGAAATGGACTGAGAACTGGAAAAAAATGCTTGAAGTGAAGTGGTGTGTGTGTGTGTGTGTGTGTGTGTTGATCTCCATGAGCATCTAAAGTTGATCCCAAATGTGTAGAAGCTTGGTTCACCATAAGCAGACACATGTCCCTAATTTTGGGCCAGTGGTTCCAGGAAAGACAAGACAGGAACAACATCTTTATGCATTTTACCACTTGGTAGGCACATCTTCCATGATTATTCAGATACTGAATAGTTTCCATGACATTTAATGAACATTTCATGACTGAATAGATTTTATTCATGGCATTTAATAAATAGATTTCTTGACTGAATAGATTTCATGACATTTAATTTCTAACACCTGGAAAAAGCGACATCTTTGTTTATTCACTGACGCCACATATTTAGAGGATTTTCACATTTAATGAACAGTGCTTCTTATTTTGAAAATTTGACTGTTTTCTAGCAGTTTCTAAGGAAGAAGTAATCTTTTTGTATGAGAATTTTCCTGATATTGATGCTGAATCAGTTGTAGCAGGTATAAAATCATATAGAAATTTTTCAAACTTGATCAAATGTAAAACCGATGGGCGCAATGCTAGGTATTCATATAATCTGAGCATTGTTTCAGCTAATATATTAATATAGTCCTTAATGGTAGTCTAAGAACTCCCTTCTTGCGGTTAGTGTCAAACATTTGGCACAATGTATTGCCTTTCAACCAAACCAAGAACCCATATTTATGAGTACAAACGCAATTTTTACATTGCACATTTATTAGATTTTAGCGGGAAAAGAATTTCGAAAAAAGTGACTTTGTATACTGTAAAGAAACACGAAAGAAATCAAATGAGGAAGGGTAATGCACATTAAAACTTTTCTGGACAACATAATTTTGTTAATGCCATTCCGTTTAAGAATAACAGTGTTCACAAAAAAAATACATTCACAGTTTTTATCAAAAGATTAATAGACATAATGACAAAACGGATAACACTGTGCAAATTAGGTCGAAATCTGTTAACAAGGTTTATTGTATTTTTAGTTTTTTTTTGTTTTTTTTTACAAAAAGAAATATATATATATATTTGTATCTACTGTGTATATACACAATAATTTTGAAATAATATATTTTCATGTATGTGTGCAAACTTCTTCAAAATTGCATTAAAAAGCTCTAGCCATTTACCTCTCAACAATATTTAGACTTTGCAGAACATTCTGCATTAGAAATTGCAATAATATGCTGTGATTACAGGCTAAGGGGGTAATGTTCCAGACAGAAGTAACCCAGTGATTTTGTTTTAGGCATTTTACTCCGCTTTTGTACTTAAATAAACATTTCGAATAGTGGAAAAACCTTAACATGTGTAGAACAATCAAATCAATGAGAATTATTTACCCAATTGCCTGTGCTTTACTGGTCTTCCATGTAGCAAAATATTTCTTCCACAAATTCCATTTCAAGTATATTTTTTATTCATATATATTTTTAAAAAGATGTTGAGTGTGCTTAACAGGAAAGTTGACATCCAATTTGTTTACTTTCAAATGATAACCAAAACTTTCAAATATCGTTGGTGACAGTTGATACTATCCACAGCCACAGCCCTCCCCCCCCATTAGTGGAAGAGAAGTGCAGATGTTATATAAACACGAAAGTGCACAACACTTTTATGATTGCTTTTTTGACTAATTTTGTCTCGCTGTATCAACAATCTTGCATAGGTAGCAATGTTAAGTACAGAGAATCATGATAACATGTTTTGTTAAAAAAAAGTTTCCGCATTTATGTTCTGTAAATTTATGTGACAACTTCCTGCCCTTTGGCCACTTTCATCCCATCTGTGCTCTGCCCCTTCATTAAGAAATGCAACAAGGGGCATATATAGATTTTTTCTGAGGGCGTGCCAATGAAATGAAAAAAATTGAATCCACCAGGACAAAATAAGAGAATGAGAATAGAAAAAAATAAAAAATAAAAATTCTAACGTAAATTAATGAATTTTTTTATTAAATTAAGCATTTTTGTTTCCAATGAAAGGCACATTTTAACAATAAATAAAACACATTTAAACACTTTCGGGGGGAGTGGGCATAAATATATGCGCCCTTACATTACATAAATGTTTAAAATATATAATATAAATACGCCCTTACATTACCATGGCTACGATGTAAACAACCCTGATGTTGGCTTTCCAGCCCAGCATAAAAGATATATTTTTAGCGAATTTTTCTGAATTATAAAAACGTAAAATTTTAATTCCGCTGTCGAAAATATTTATTTACGTAACAAAACAACGTAAAAGGGCAAAATAAAAGCATTAAGTTTTTAACGAAATTTAAAGTCGTAAAACCAATGGCGTCGGTCTTTTAAAAAAACGTTGAATATCAATTCCGCTATCGGAAATAAATATTTACACAACAAAACGACTAATATGGCAAAATAAACGCACTACGTTTATTTCCAAGTACAGCGTCCGTCTTGTAAAAGGTACGAAGTTAGTAATATACAGTACTTTTCTGAGATATCACTATTTAAATGGTATAAACAAAACTTGATTGCAGCTATATTTTCAAGCTGCAGGATATTTTTATAATCTTAGATCGTTTTAAGAATCCTGGAACTCGAGTATAAATTAATATGAAAATTCCTTGTGACTTAAGTTTACCATTATTTTATTTGAATCGTGTGATTTCTATCATTTCCGGATAACTCTGTAAGGAATAGTTTATGTGTATTTATTTATACACACTTTGGCACTGTATTCAATAAAACAATACAAATTTGCAAATGGCGCCGCACAGAAGCTTTATTTAGTACTGGCTGAGATTTGTGCGAACAAGCCAACAGCCAATTAGTCCCAAGTTCCCAACAGCCAATACTTAGTACAACATCGGATGGGATTCAGTGATAACCCTGAGGCAGTATGCAGTGAATAAACCGGAATATCAGTCTTATTGAGATCAGAAGTATTGAAAAATATCGAAAAACCGATCCGATATATTGATCTTTCAATACAGATATTTTCGATTCAATATATCGATCTCAGAAATATCAAAAGATATCATACTTTTGAAAATATCGCCCATCCCTTCGTCTTGGTGAAAAAATAGCATCCAGCGTAAAATCACGTGACCACTCGCTGACCAATAGCAGAAAGCGACGCATGCCGCATTCCTTTTCTGTCATTATCGTTCATTGGCTAACCCGTGCCTCTTAGCAACGCCCATAAAATTATAGTTTGGAACAGTTTTCTTACATATCACTGCCCGTTAAAATATGGGCATCACCCTGAAACTGCAGAAACGAGCCTTGACAGTAAAAATACACGGGCAACAATACTTTTTTACGGGAATTTTTAACAATGATAGTCTTCTCATAATAATGCATTTTTTACACTCAACTCGCGTATTATTACAGCTTGACGGAACTTATGAATGTATGATATTAAACATATTCCTTATGAACGTATGATATTTAATCAAAGAGAAGAATGAGCATTGAACAAATTCTAATAAAGTGTTACTGTGACAGCATTGGAAACTCTCTCTCTCTCTCTGTCTCTCTCTCTCTCTCTCTCTCTCTCTGTCTCTCTCTCTCTCTCTCTCTCTCTCTCTCTGTCTCTCTCTGTCTCTCTCTCTCTCTCTCTCTCTCTCTCTCTCTCTCAAGTAAATTCGTACTGTCAGTAAGAAATTAAGAACTGTCGGTGTTTAATTGTATCCCACAATGTTTTTGTGATCCAGTAACAGAGCTTCCAAAGCAAAATTTATAATCCTAAATATTTTAAAAAAGCGTGGGAAAGTCCCTTTTTTCACAGGAGTATATGTCCAAGTGTTCAAAAATATTGGTAGCACAATATTTTGTAAACACATACACTTTATGAACAATATTTTTTTCCAAACGCCTGAATGTTCTCTCTCCATCAGCTGTTTTGTGGTAAAAGGGACATATAGGAAGGCCAAGACTGAGAGAGGGATAAGACGTACCCCAAGAAACTTCAGAATGAGAAGCCAAAAGGAAATCTGTAATGAGCAATAATGAAGCTTTGGTTAAACCTCGATGGCTAGGACCGTGGCCCTGCTTAAACGTTATCTTCAAAGCCATTTTAAAAAGGGAAAACAGATATAACTCATTTCTTCAAGTCGTCAGTGACTACAGTTTTGTGTTAAAAACACCAATCGAGCACTGTGACACAAAATCAAATTTACTCCAAGTACACAGAAGCCTTTACGCAAGGAAGGTCTTGATGGCATTTGCTGTACAAGCACAGTGGTGATTTCAAATAATTATTCTGCAAACGTAATGTATTTGTACATAAAAGACAAAAAAAGAAGACGTGAACTACATTGGAAGCCAGACCTGAGGAAAATAAGTTAGACTGAATGTAAGAATTACCTAACGGAATGATGGAGGAGTACTCTCAACTTATTCATAGAATCAACAAAGAAATTTAGTAAATGACTCTGTGTTCAAGCGTACACAGAAGCAAGTTTTTTGGGCGGGATCCATAAAGCTGAAAAAAGGAATTAAAATTAGCTACTTTAAAATTATTATAATAATTTTAAAGTATAATCACCTTTCCACCTTCATCAATATCTTAAAAATCAAGTCGTCTCCTTTTGATGGCTTTCTCAAACGAAACATATCCACCGGCAACGAGCAGTTGGCTAATGCACTGTGCTTAGTGTGGGACGCGGACGTTTCTGACGGGTGTTTGAGACTGGTTTTACCGGCCATCTAGGCGCTGGTTTTTGCGGTGTTTTCCGCGGACTTCCAGGGTGTGGGGACGCGAATGCGTGGATTGGTCCCTCTGAAGTCGACCTCGGACTCACTCAGACCCTGGTTCCCCTTCCCTGACAGGGTTTACAAGATGAGTGTCGATGCGTTGGTCGTAAAAATACAAGACGATTGTAACCTGATGGCCGGCTTCTCTGTCAAAAGAAGCTGCACTAGATGTTTGATAGATGTAATACAGTTTGATTGCGAGCTATATACAACAAGCTAATTTAATGAGCTTTCATATGGTCCTTGTATGAGCTTTGTTAACCAATTTATCTACAGTATTGTCACATGTGATAACCATAGTAGATAAAAACAAACGTTTTTTTGTTTTTTTTTGTAAATTTCAAAACCTCATAACCATGAAATGAATCTATGTGGGAAGTTGAAATTCTGCACTCATTAGTTACGTAATGCCCTTAGTTTCACAAAGTTTCATGAAAATCAAAACCGTTCACATCAAAAATGTTACTCTTTTGTGCTGTTCTGACCTGAAATGCATGACGCTTAGTTGAATTCACATTTCCGAGCTAGGGTACAATTTAATAAATGCAATAAAAGTATTTTTTTCTGTTACTGTTTCTGAAATGTTCCGAAAAAATAGTATAGTTGTGCATAGTATGTGTCGTGTGTGTATGCGTATGTGCAATCGGGCATGTACTTTTGGGAGAACATGCCGGACTTTGCATGTCCCAATTTTGAAAAATTTCAGGCCAACATTGCGACGAACATCTCCAAAATGTATCTCGAAAGCTTTCTTTCAGAAGGTGTTGGGCATTCACTTACATGTCAAACTAGAGGTAATCTGAGGTAATATAAAGTGCTGCTTTAACGAAAGGAAGAAGGAACTAATCTGCGTTACAGTTCAAATGCGGTTTGATTTTGCAATGATCCGTGGTTATCAGGTTCGCTATCTTCTCTGTTTTGGTTTGAAAACAAAGCTATGATGCATACATGGTATTGATTTCACTAGTATGTCTATGGAAAACGATTTGAGATAACTACTGGTAACTAAAACAACAGATTTTCTTTTCTTTTCGTTCGACATAACTTCTTGTCTGAACAACGTAATTTCCTTTCACATGGAAAGGATTTTTAACTCTGAGAAACATTTTTCCATAGACACTTTTAAATATCGTTACGGCATCAGGCATCACATAAGCATCTAGGACATTTCCTAGTTCCTTTCTTCTACAGGTCAAAGCTTAGAAAAAAAAATGACAATATTCCCCACGAGAAAAGGATGACTGCTAAGTAAAAACAAAGCATAACGTCGTGCACGGTTGATTTTAATACAATGGTATTAATAAATCAATAGCAAAATTGTGGATTATACAAAACCCTATTTGGTAAACTGTAAAGTTGTTTTGTAATATGTTTAGCAACCACTATTTACCACGAAAACATTATTTATTTAATATATACTAAGGGAGTTTCCAAATAAACCCCGAAGGGTTTGCTTGAGTTTCTAAATTAAGTTAAATATCCTTTCGTAGAGTACATGACTGCTATAACTTTGCGTGGAGAACATGAACAGTAATTTGTCAAAAGAAAATTTTTAGACACATTTCGTGTATAATAATAGAACATTTCAATGTTATTCTATTCTGATAATATATACACCTTAACAAATGAAGGAAGGAACATATATTTTGAGATCTCCCTTCCCTAGTGTATGTTTTAAAAAGTTTAATACGCATTTAAAATTAAGTATTAATGTCTTTACATTGAAGTTAAACCATCTAAAATTTCTCTACGGGTGATTTTACATTTTAAAACACTTTAATGCTCATTACATTACGTGATACTTTAAATCTCCAAGCTCCGTCAAAGAACGGGTTATATAACTCTCCATTCTTTGATATTTTTTCTGCTCTTACTCTACTTCTGGAAAGATATATTCTAAGTAGAAATCCCTGAATTATGCAAATGAAATTACGGGGAAAACGTTTCGTGATATATACCAAAATACACTGCTCAGAAAAATTAGGGGATCACATGATTTAGCGAGAACAGACAATTGCTGGTAAATATACAGCGCAATATATTTATTAAAGGGACAAAAAATAAAGGATTGAACAGGTAAAAAATCATGTTTTATTGTAACAAAGATCAATTTTGCAGGAAACACATCTTGTGCCATAAAAAACCATTATTATCCATATCTTTTGGAGAAGAAAAAATAAGCATTGATGAACTTAGAGACATCTGTCTAATAAGGTGCGTTGTCACCTCGAACGTGCAAGACGGCTTCATACCTGTGGGGCATTGAATTGATCATGTGGTCGTAAAGGATTTGAGGGATTCTTCCTCACTCTTCAAGAAGGGCATTTGTCAACTGAAGGTGAGTCAACGGAAGTTGTGGTCTAGTACCAATGCGTCTGCGCAATGTGTCCCGAGCATGTTCGATCAGATTCAAATCCAGAGAGCACGCTGGCCACTCCTTGAGCTCTATTGTTTCCTTTTCAAACATCTGATTCACAAGGCTCGCTCGATGAAATCGGGCGTTTTTATCCATAAAAAGGGATGAGTCGCCGATGGCAGCAATATAAGGCACGACCAAGGGTCTAAGAATTTCTTCCTTCTACCTTTGAGCAGTTAGGGACCCATTCCGAATGACATACAGGTCAGTACACCCACCTAAGCTTATCCCTTCCCAAACAAGCACATCGTCTCCACGAAAACGCAATCTTTCTTGGACATGCGCTGAATTGTATCGGATGCCACGTTCTCTCCAGATCAGAAGTCGTCGATTATCCGGCTCTAGGCTGAATCTGGACTCGTCGCAGAAGAGAACTTGGCTCCACTTGGTTGGTCCCCAATCACAGTGTTCTTCAGTCCTGTTTCTTCGAGCCATACGATGTCGGGAGGTCAGTGGGACACACACAACTTGTCTCCATACATACAATCTACGTGCTAAGGCATCTACGAATTGTTTGTGTCGATACGCTTATTTCGGTTACCATTAAAAGTTGTCTTCGCAGCTGGATTGCATTGTGACCCCTGTTCCGAAGGACTGTTAATGACAAATAACGGTCATCATTTGAGGTTTTAACTCGTTGATGACCTTGACCAGGACGTCGTCGCACACTTCCCGTCTCTTGGAACAGACTAAACAAGCGTGAAATTACACTTCGGCTCACTCCAATGACGGACGCTACAATCCGTTGACTTTGACCGGCTTCGAACTCTCCTATGGCTTGCCACGCGGTACTTTCTAGCAAATTGTGATGATTCGGCATGCTAACACAAGATAACGCAACCAACTGTTTCTCCCGCGACCAGCGGTACAAGAATACAATTCCGAAAAGACCAACCGTTTTTATGTGATTTACACGTTTGAAGTCATTGTTGCTAATTTTCATGTCGAACTAATTTCTACAGCTGTTTTTCAGTACTCGAAGGGAATCTTTTGACAGTTCAGTATCATTCTACTCAACTACTTTGAAAAAAATCGTTTAAAAATGTGCTCCCCTAATTTTGCTGAGCAGTGTAGTTATTAAATGTTTTCATGAAACGACCATTCATTCGCGTGAAATGATATTTAGGTTTCTACTTATACCTAATAAACAATTCTTTGTGCTTTATCTAACGGAATATGCTGCTATGAATTCAGTGTCCATGTCTTCCTGAATAACACAACGCTGTACAAGTTTTTTTGTCTACAGCATGAATCGAGATAGGTTTACGTTCGAAATCCAGGTGAGGCATGGATGGTGGGTTTCTTTTGTTTAACGGAACATGTTGACGAAACAGTTGCCAAATTTTGGACGGGCGAATGTTATTATCCCTCTCAACTGGACACGATGCCGTTTAAATCGCCAACGAGCGAGCAAAAAAACATTCTTGATAGACTACCTTCCTACAGGTGAATTGAAGGACCCTTCGAGAATAGCATTACCATTTAGCCTAGGAAGGGATTGCAAATCAGCTCTTGGCATTCAAATTCTCTGGGTTGAGCAAACTTCCATAGTCTCCGCCTTAGAAATTACAAAAACAGTTTTTCTAAGTTCAAGCTAATTACTAAAAAAATATGCCTACCATTTTTTAAGGTCAAAACATTTGCACTTATAATTACACTACGCGCAATGCTACTTCCATCGTGCTCGACGTTCACCCAGTGAAAGATTCCGTTTCAATCTGTGTAGTTTCTACCTAACGTGTTGGCAAAAATATTTTCCGTTTCGACTTGTTTCGACGCGAAAAGTTTGTTTCCGTTTTAACCTGTTCCGCTGAAAAAGTTTCGTCTCAGTTCCGATGCTTTCCGTTCAGACTTAATATGTAGCAACATTAGCCCTTTAACTGGCTGGAACGAAAAATTTTGGAGATAACAAAGTGGGTTGAAAGCATCTCGAACGAATATATTCGCTGTCTAATTAAACTGGGCCGGCCCCGGGTGGCATGAGGGAAGCTGCACATCACAAATTCTTGCGTTCTCGTTAGCTTTGCTATTCAAAGTAGAGATCTACGGAGATGATTGACCCTAATTCTCTCAGGCTGTTACCAGAATAAAGTGGCTACAACAGAGGAGGATAACTTATGAAAGATGAGTCCCTTGGTTCTACCCAGTGGCATGATGTATGCCTCAGGTGGACCAGCCTAACACGGAAAACATGCCACAATGCCATGGAGTGGCGTACCGTTAATGAGTTTAATCACGAAACAGAAAATAAAAAACTAGAAGCGAGGGCTTGCCACCAATCAAAGATCAACGGTCGGTGTAGTTCAGATAAAATGGATAAACTAATTTTTTTTTCGGTAGCTTTCGCAATACCCGGTTTCTGTGTGAACATCTTTCTCTGGGGTGCCTACAAAATTTTAGGCACCATTTGGTTCAGGTGCCTCGGCCTCATAAAGGGCTCAGAAGTTTAAATAGGTCAGTTGGTGAAAAACATCATAGTTTCCCCACTTCAGGCGAAAACCTATTCCCTCTTTTGATAATTTTTTGATTTAAAAAATATCCGTTTTTAAAATTCGTTCCTCGCTGGAAATTATTCTACAGCACAGCTCATAATACACTGACGGAAAAAAATTCCCAACACCAAGAAGGGGTTGTGTTAGATAAACGAAAGTTGGTAGTCGGTGAGAGTACATCTGTAAGATGACGTCTATGCAAATTTCGCGCTGGTGCATACGTGTGGCGCTAGTAGCGCCAATCGGAACATGCAAAGCAGGTTTGCTGTAAATACGCGCTGTAACGTTCGTGAGCGTTAGTTATCGTTGAGATTCGACGTAGTGTGTTGATGTTAGTCAAGAATGCCTTTAAGAAGACGAAGAAACCATTATTAACAGCTCACGGAGTTTGAACGAGGTCATGTAATAGGGCTACGAGAAGGTGGATTTTCGTTCCGCAACATTGCAGAACGACTTGGCAGGAATGTAGCCACTGTGCATTATTGTTGGCAGCGGTGGTCAAGAGAAGGTACTGCCTCAAGAAGACTGGGTTCCGGCCGGCCACGTGGCATTAGTGAGAGGGAAGACCGCCGTGTACGGCTTATGGCCGTGGCGATTCGTACCGCGTCTGCGGCAGGAATTCGAGCTGCAGTTGCCACCACAGTGACACAACGAACTGTTACAAATCGGTTACTTGAAGTACAGCTCCGAGCCAGACGCCCTGTAGCGTGCATTCCACTTACTCCAAACCACTGCCGTTTGCGAAGTCAGTGGTGTCAAGCTAGAGATCATTGGAGGGCGGAGTGGAGATCTGTTGTGTTTTCTGATGAAAGCCTGTTCTGCCTGGGTGCCAGTGATGGCCGTGTGTTGGTTAGAAGGAGGCCAGGGGAGCACCTGCAACCAACCTGTCTGCGGCCGAGACACACTGGACCTACACCTGGAGTTATGGTCTGGGGAGCAATTTTCTATGACAGAAGGACCACTCTCGTGGTTATTCCACGCACCCTGACGGCACATTTGTACGTCGGTCTAGTGATTCAACCTGTTGTGCTGCCATTCATAAACCGCATTCCATGGGGTGTTTTTCAACGGGATAACGCTCATCCGCATACCGCTGCTGTAACCCAAAATGCTCTACAGAGTGTCGATATGTTGCCGTGGCCTGCTAGATCACCAGATCTTTCACCAATCGAGCACGAATGGGACATCATTGGATGACAACTCCAGCGTCAAACCAACCAGCATTAACCGTCCCTGTATTGACCGACCAAGTGCAACAGGCATGGAACTTCATCCCACAAACTGACATCCAGCACCAGTACGACACAATGCATGAACGTTTGCGTGCTTGCATTCAACATTCTGGTGGTTACATCGGTTATTAATGTACCAGCATTTCACATTTAAAATGGCTCTTCTCGCGCTTACGATAAGCTGTGATCTTGAAACCTTAATCGATTAAATATGTTACCTATACAAATGTATTGCCGCCATTTCATTCCTCTACAACTATTTTTTCGTGGTGTTGGGATTTTTTTTCCGTCAGTGTATGTAATAACTTTTGATACTACATTTCTTGTTCTACTAATTTAGTTTTCACAACCTGATAATGAACCTGGAAAAATTCTTTGACCATCATTCCGGATAAATAAAAAGTCACAGAGAGATAATTTGAAATAATAGGATAATTTTCACAGAGAACTCTTTTTATGGTATATAGAACGTCGACTACACTGGGCAACAGATCTTTAGAGAAATCTTGCCGTCAGGATTCAATTAAACATTTCTTGTAGATTTCTAGGTGCTGAAGACGAATATGACAATGAAATTGCAAAATTCGATACAGTTTTCGAGAGATCCGCAGTCATTTCTTATATATACTAACAACACGCACTGGCAAAGTCCGTTTCAAAGTCCGACGTCGCCTTGCCTGTCACTTGTACAGCTGCTCAAGATCATCTCTGGCGATCGTCCGACAGTAGTAAGCTAACATAAAACTGGACAACTTTAGCTGGTAGTTTTCCTCCATCGTCGCTGTTTCCTGATGGAATCGTTCACCATGCTCACCACTAACCATGCCGATTGTCGGGGTAGGCATTCAAATGGGAATGGAGCAAGTGTATGTTTAAGGATATGTTACAACCTAGTTTTTGATACAAAGACAGCATGTCCTCAACCATATACTTGTAGCTTTCTGACCTGCCATTTCCGAAGAAGTTTGTTGACACAAGACAAAACGCGTCTCAAACTTTTTCTCTCATCACCCTACAGCTCGTTGTCGAACATCTCGTCAGTGAAGAGTCCTCGGATCTGACAAGTCCCAAAAAACTCCGTCTTTAATATTCGCTTCACTGAATCGAGGAAATTTTTCAGCCTGGAACTTAAAGGCTGTTTCTATTCGATTGATGGCTTTTACCAGACCGAGATTGATGTGTAGGAGCGGTAAGAGAATTGTGTGTATTTCTTCCAGAGCTGTGTGTTGCACATCCTTCTCTCCAACATTCACAGATTTCCTGTCAGACCAGACTCTCTTCGCGCAGTGCAAAGTCGTTGCTCAACGTTTCCTTTCACACAAATGCAGCAAAGCTTTGTATAACCCAGCTGCAGACCCATCAACATAGACACTACCTTGAAACCACCACAGCGATGCCAGCCGTACTTGCTGTATTGAAAACGGTCTGACTGCTGTTTTAGGTTTTGGTATATTTCTTTCATGTAGACAGCTGTCCGACTGGAACATATGGTAGCTGGTTTCCATTATGCAGCAACCCCGCCTAGAGAAGCAATTTCGACGAGTCTACCCTGCCGGTAGTCTTTGAAAAATTTTCTGAATGTGAAAAGTTATTCATTTACATCTTTGATTGAGTCAGGGTCTTTAACATTCAATTTTTCCACAATTCACGGGGCAAAATATCGGGATCGGAATTCTCACTCAGTTTGTAGATAGCCTCAGATCAAATATGTTTTATGTTGGGAAATGCAGGTTGAGGCTCAGTAAAGTACATTGGCATTTTGCGGATGCCAATTGTGTCGCGATATATCAAAGAATTATAAACGCCTGTTCAGACCAAAGCCATGGCATCATGAAAAAGTGAAGTGCGGGACGGTACATCGAGAGTTGTCTGTATATGTCGCAAATACGTAATTCCAAACTTTTTACCCTACCAAATGTTATACAAACATTGAAAAAATAGGAAATAAAGTGATACAAAATTACTTCGCAGGTGTGAGAGTTTGCCTCTGTATATATGTACTGTATTTCGGAGTGTCAGACTCTTACAAAACGAAATGGGACGGGACGGAGTCACTGGGATTCAGCCTGAGGATTTCTGTTCTCGATTGAATGATGTATCGGATCGAAGTAACCGGAATACATACAATGTTCTCTCGTTATTGTTATTATCTTCATTCATATAGCAAAAATTGCAATTCGCCATTAGAACAGTCAAAATACTGTAATATAACAGGTAGCTGTGCATTTACCACGATATCCTCATTCTGTGGATATTGCGGAGGTAATATCATTTAAATAAGGATAACATACCTTTTCCAAAAAGCATTGAACATTTCGTTTTAAGCATAAAGCAGTCTTATGCCAAACTTCCATTATTTTATTAACGGTACCTATAAAACGGTAAGATAACCTGACTAGGTTCATTTTGATAAATTTTTCATCCAGTATTAAATTCTTTGGATATCATAAGAATACTTTCTGCTCCAGGAATATTAAAAAAACGAATAACATTATTGCAGTGAAATTAAGTATTTAAGGAAATGAATGTATACCTTTTTTACACATTTATTTACAAGTTATTTAAATAGGAAATAAAAACATGATTTCAAATGATGCTTCAAATCTAATTTTGTTTTTTTAGCATTTGTGTAAATGATCATCTAGCGCTCTATCTCTAAACGAAGTGCTTTCTGATCTACATTGGTGCTTCCTTTCTGTTCAGCCACAACACAACTTGATAAAATCATTATTGATTTGCAATGGCAGTTTCGTGATTCTTGCATCTGTTTTATTCGCACATAAGTTTCTATTTTGTTATTAAATTCCAAACAGCATTTACTGCGATATCCTGAGTCTGTGGGATTTGTAAGAGCTACTGCATTTACGAGCAAAAGCTACTGCATTCATTTTTCTCTTTTTGGGGATACAATCAATACACGATTGTTGGAATAATGATGATCCTTAGTTATTAGAGTTGGTATGTATTCATCGACTAATGCTTTTCTATTTCATACCTAAATTCACCACCGGACATTAATCTTTTCGTCCTCCTTTCAGACGCATAACGTTAATTTTAATGCCATTGGGAACATTTCAACAAACATCAGAAAAGAAAAACAAAAAAAGTTAGTTTTCAGATGTGTGCCGTGAAGACTAAACATTAGTCTATTTTGTTTTCAATATTTCTATTTCATTTACGTAAATTAGCGAAATACACATTTAAGAGTACCGTACTGATAAACATTTTCCCGAACGATACTCTTGGTGAAAGTAGTCGGTATAATATTTTTAAAATATATGATATGAATATTGAATAAAAATAGTTTTAAATATGATTGACCTTATGTTTATTTGGACGTTCCAGCTGTGACAAGCTCTGACGTGACGACTTAGGCCAAATTATCTGCTTCCTGCTTTTATGATTCCAGGAGACTTTGCAAAATGCGATAGCACTGATGAACTTTACCGGCGCTGTTTAATGGTCTGTGCATTCAGAATACACGAAGCAAATGAAAAATTCCAAGTACCAGACAGAACATAAACAATTCCACGTTATAGAAGAAAAAGCGTCTTTTACCTTTAATAGAAAGCTGCGCTATTGTTTTGATTCTATTGCATCATTTTGCATAATGCAAGGCTTAAATTTGCAAAATGCATTTTCGTCAATCCAGCATACCAAAGTAACTTTAGGGAGATCATAGGGAAGTTACTTCCTGCTCTACACATGTCAAGCCAGACGACTCGGAATTTGCCGAACTTGGGATGCGAGTTAGGGCTTATTTATAGAACGTCCAGATGAAAACCATGCAGAAAAGTTTAAAAAATAGAAGCTACATCGCTCTCCTCGTCATCGCTTTAGGAACAGCCTGTAAGGAATTCCAAAAGGTTTATGGAATACCTGATGTACATAAAGAGTGCATTAATTTGATTTAAAATTGCAGCAAAAGCAAACGGTTAGATGGATTAATGCTTATATCTTCGTATCAGTTTTTCGATATATCAACCATTGAGTATTTTGGCCATTTCCTAGAGAAAGTATTTCTACATATTGAAAATCTATAGGTATCAGGAAGAAACCAGTTTCTTTCCTATCTGTCTTATTCATTTTAAATGCAAGGATACGCTACGATGCTTCAACACTGTCTGTTATTTTTACTTTTATTAAGGGCAGGGGCTGGATACCCTGCGTCAGAGATAAACTGCTTGGTCGAATACAAACTGGTTCGTAAGTGGAAAGCCTTATTCTTAAGGGGCTACAGAAAGAATGATCCATATAACACCTTGTTATACAAAGCAATGAGGATAGTGTATTGTGATTGTGTACTAAACTGACTGCAGTTATATGGTACCAATGTAATATCTCCTCAGAAGACTTGAAAATTACATTGCCCTGGAAAGGGAATCGAATCCGCATCTCCTGATTTCCGTTCTAGCACGCTATCCGTTACACCACGCAGGACAGCGATGTTAAGGTTTCCGCCCCGGTGGCGTAGTGGTCTAAGCAATGGCTTCTCTCCATTCCTCCGTGCTGGGTCTGTGTTCGAATCCTCGTGAGCCATGGATGGTGTGTTTTTCTTACGGCACTGGCTCTCTCCCTTCCCTGGAGTTAGTGACCCTAAATTTGGGACGAGCGACTGCTTATTGCCCATTGAGTTGCTCACGGTGGTTGTTAAACTCCCAATCAAAAAAATTAAAAAAAGGAACTAAGGCTGAACAATTTTAGCTTAGGAATCTGAACCTCAAATTTTTTGCTAGTCGAAGCCATCTTGCCTTTTCGTAGCGTTGATGACCCTTTCACATCCAGGCACTGATATATGTCCTAATTCACCACAATTTCAGATATAAAAATTAAGAAAGAAATACAATAGGTATAAAGCTGAACAACAGATAGCAACGAACACACTAAACCTAGCTGTAGGGTTTTAACCGTGGCTTGGAACGATCGCGAATGTTGAGGTTAAACCCCATTCGGAAAAAAACTCCTCACCGGACTCTAAAACTACAAATGTGAGATTTCCGCAAATCCGAATGTACAGTAGATGAAAAAAAATTAATTTTCTCAATATTAATACGACGACACCAATTCAAAAGTGCGGCAATGACGTTTTGTAGGGATCATTCTTTTGCCATATCTATCAATTCATACAGCATAAGTGACCTTTTTCTTTTCTTCTTTAAGCAAGCAGTTAATTTTTTTTTGATTGGAGGTTTAACGACCACCGTGAGCAACTCGCCCGTCCCTAATTTAGGGTCACTGGTTCCAGGGAAGGGAGAGAGCCGGTGGCGTAAGACAAACACAACATCCATGACTGACCGGGATTCGAACCCGGACCCCTTTCGGACGAATGATCAGAGGCCATCGCTTAGACCACTGCGCCACCGGGGCGGCGCAGTTAAATTCAAAACTTCAGTGGCGTCAGAGCCCCTGATCTGTTGTTTTATTCGTTGAGATCTGATTTGTATTAATACATGCCGAAAAACGTACGGCATATGTAGAATCCAGGAGTTTGTTTCTTTGTCAAGCAGGTCATCGCTCTTTCCACGTTTATAAGAGAGTCACGCAAAACATTATCATCGGCCGCAACCCGGAATCGAACCCAGGTCTGTCAGTTACGCGCCAGACATACTACCACTGCACCACATGCTGCTACTATTTCTTTGTTGCGAAGATGTAACCGGAAAATTTTAATTACCGAGGAGTCGTTGTTTTATTACAACTTAGGTTTTGAAATTGATTGCCCCTAATGCAAGATTTGGAAATAGTCTGGCAAAATCTCACGCAGTATATCGTTAAAATGTATGGAGTGATTCTGAATAAAGACAATCGCGATAATATTGAAAACGCATTTATCACTGGAAAAAGGTGCCGTTAGTCAAAATGTCGGAAGTACTGACGGACCTGTTAAAGGACTAAGACAGACTACGTTTGCGAGGGAAGATGGTGCAACATCAGCAAATTAAACTAAATGAGGAACTATTACAGTAACAGCCTTTTTTTATGTTTGTCTGGAAGTTTAACAAAAAGACGGGTTATAAGCAGTTACCCGTCCCTAATTAAGGGCAAATGGTCTCAAAGAATGGAGAAAGCCATTACCGTAAGTTAAACACAACGTCCATGCCTGACTGAGATCCAAACCCAGTCGCATCTCGTACGAAGGGTCCGAAGCTTGCATGTAGATTACAAGGCCACCTGAGGCGGTACAGATATTTCTGTAGAAACTTATGACTTCCGAAATAGCGCCTCTATTTTTGTAGTAAAACATGCTGCCTCCATACCATGGACTCAATTTTTTTTATTTTCAGATCTGATTTTCATTCTTGTTGAGAATTTTTATCGCGATGTTTTCCTTTATGCTTCCTTTTGCATTTTACTGCAACGCACCCTGATTCGATGTTTTCATTGCTCGTAAAGCATAATTAATATCTTCCAACAAAAACAAAACTACAGTAGACTGCTGATTGATAGCATTTGACCGACATATAATTTGACTGACGGAAAGGCTCAGCAAATTCTCGAAAACTTGTTTTTACTCATAAATCGCTCTGCATGACTTCACATGCCAGCAGATCGACGTTTTAAAAAGTTTCGAAAGACTGAAATGAAGTATACAAGTATAATAATTGTTTCATATTAATAAATAGATTTAAAAAGAAAATACTGAAGGCTAAAAGTTTTCTATAATTACACATAAATTTTCACAAAGCACTATTGCACTCTCACGTTCACACAGAGCAGTAAATTTATGAACATTATCCTTCAAAATTCAAAACTTATAAAAGATGATGGATTTAGTCGGGGTGGAAAATCTTTAACACGTACTCGCTAATTTAAGATCACATGAACATCTGCGGGCTACACGTGGTACTCCCTCAACAAAAGATTCCAAAAAAAGCACAAAACCTTAATATTAAAAAAATAAAAATAAAATGTGTACAGATATTAATTAAACAAACTTATTTAGTTAAAAAATATGCAGGCGTCACCAAAACGTTTTAATATTTCGTAGGTCTCTAGTGAGAAATTTGATAATTTCTGTTTTGTTTTCAGTCTTTTAATATCTGGTTCAATCTTAGACACGTCGATCTGCAGGTTTCCTCCCAGTATTCATTAGACGAGAATGACCTCATGATTTCACTTTTTTTCGTTATAAAGAACGATTTTTCGAACAATTAGGTGCTTCCGTAAAAATGCTTTGAAAACAACTTCTACACGAATGTATAAAACAAATACAGCACCATTTTCATACCTTCGGCATAGTTTCCAGACTCCAATCATGTGATCGTAGATACTCCAACTCACAGAAGATAATGATGTAGCAACGGAGAAGGAGAGGGATGGCGTATTTGTCATTATCTAGGTTGTGAACTTCAAAGTATATTCTCGCCAGGTAAGCTAGGCTGATAACTGCACCTGCTCAGTCGAAATGAGGACGCTGTGTGGATATGTGGAACTCTCTGAAAATTTGTTAATGAAGGCGTAGCGCGAGCAATAACATCAAGATCTGGTAAATCTTTCTGTCGGACAGGATCTGTCCAGGGACCGGCTGGAGTCTGCTGACCCACAGGACCACCATTTCCCCTCCTTGCCGTAGCCCGCATGTGCGGTTTGCTAAAGGGCCGTTGTTCTTAATTTTGCGTCTGGCTGGGAAAATTAACAGCCACTGGGATCAAAATTTGGACCAAAATCCTTTATTGTGTTTAGGACAAGAAGTAAGATGCATGCTCATTATTTACTTTGAAGGTGTCATGCTCCAATGATCGGTGAATATGAAAATATTCCTATTTAAAGTAACCCTAAGAGCACAGAATTAAAACCTAAGTAAAACGTTTTCTTATTTGATTTACAAAGTAATCGTACATTCAATAGTTTACTTTATTCTTCTTCATGCTGATACGTCAGGAATTACAATCTTGAATTTGTAGATAAAACCGTGACCAGAATGTTTCTCAGTTTAACATTTGACCGTACTAATAAGAAACTATTCTGATTCAAAGGCCCTCAGATACGGCTTTTTTAGTGCCATAGCATCGTAAACCATGAGGAACAGCAGACTTGATAAGCAGTTGCATACCCAGAATAATACTGTCTTGAATATTTTTACCGTTTTAACACTGTAAACACACAATTGTTCACATCCGTATATAAAATGTTATTTTTGTCCACAGTTAAAAATAAATTCAGTGCAAATTTCCAAATTACATTTTATTCTGGATTATGTCAACTTACACTGTTAGACATGGAAATTGACCCACCCAGAAGGAGTGAGGACAGAGGAGTGAAATTGAGCACGAAAATAGGAATAACAAAAGGGTTTACCTTGATTTTATTTTTACCCACGTACAGTGTCTATCAGATGAGATAATGCAGTACAATATGCATGCCTCAGTAAGTGGTTGCTCCGCCTAGAACATCAATACAGGTATCAGTACGGTGTGGCAGTGAGTCATAGGGTGGATGGATATCATCACGAGGAATAAAACACCAAGCACGGTTGACTTGTTCACATAATTCATACAGATCGCAAGCAGGCCGATTCGATTGTAGCGGACGTCCAATGTAGTTCCACAGGTTTTCGATTGGGGATAAATCGGGCAATTTTGCTGGCCATGGCAGTGTTTGAACATGTTGCAAACATCGTCTGGAAACCCGATCGGTGTGTACACTCTAGTTATCTTGTTGGGAAATAAAGGGCTGTAGCCCATTCAGGAACGGTATAAAAATGAGCTGCAAAACCTAGCTCACATATCGTACAGCTGTCAGTATGCCCGTGATGAGGACAAGAGGTGACCTGCTGTCCTGCGTAATAGCACCCCATACCATGATGTCTGCCTGACGGGTGGTGTGGCGGTCCCGATCGAAATTTGAACCCGTCAGCTCACCAGGTTGTTCCCAGACAAGGATCCGTAGATATCTAGCATCCATTCAGGAACAGGAATCATCACAAAAGACCGCAGTAGTCCATTCGTGTCCCCAGTACGCATGACTTCGGCACCAAGACAGACGAATGTTGCGATGGCTGGCTGTCAATGGCAGTCAATATAATGGTTGCCTACTGAATAGGTTTGCCACATGTAATCTGCGGTTTACAGCTCTGGTCCTTATAGCGTCGGTTATGGCCAACGACACAGTACGTCGAAATGCGGCTGCAGTGCTTTCTGGTGACGAACGAGAGTGTCAAACAATCCGCCGATGCAGGCGTGCTGACGTCTGTTGGATTGCCCCACTGCCACTCCGACGCGCGTATGAACATTCCTGTAGCCACTGGTGCCAACAACGTCCAACACTTCATGCATCCTGTTACACATGTGTGGCAATACGACGTGTAGACCAGCCCGCTTCACACAAGCCTGCAATTCTTCCTCTCCGAAACGCAACAAAATAGCGATAAACCCGCTGATGGCATGTACTCGACATTTCCTAGCTTCGCTGAACAGTTCCCTATCACAAACAACAAATTTAAAACGTTCGCGACGCTATCATCTACGGCCACACATTACCACCCCTGTTGCTGCTGGCTTTTTATCTCACGAACGTGTGACGTCATCAGCTCCGGTTTGACATCATTTGCATATCTTAAGTCGGTACACCCATCCTCCTGAGATTTGTATGTTGGTAATTATCCTCCATTTGGGTGAGCAATTTCTATGTTGAGCAGTGTACAGGGTGTCCATAAATGAAGTATACAACTTCAGTATCCTATTGAAAAAAACTACAATAAATACCAAATTACGTTTAATGTCAAAGCACATGGTAACTCTAAAAGTTTTTTTAATGTCAGTAGGTCTCCACATGTGCTCCGTTTGATGCATGCAGGATGTCTAAACAATACTATGCCCGTGATGCGGACAAGAGGTGCGGCGTACGTGGGTTAACTATACAAAGGTTCATTTCCATCTACGTACGTTGCAGAAAGTCAGGTGTAACAAGGAATAAGGCTTCAGTAATACATTCTTTGAGCTCTGTGACAGATGTAACCCCTTTCTTGTACACAATGTCCTTAACAAAGCCCAGAAGAAAAAATCCCATGGGATAATATCAGGAGAACAGGGTGGTCATGCCTTTGCACCCCCACATCAAATTCAACGCCCTGGAATATGGTGGTCTAAAGATCTGCGTACATCCAAATCCAGTGCGGAGGTGCTCTATCGTGCTGGTAAATGATGCCTTGAATATCATAACGTTGTAGAAATGCTAAATGTTCTAACATATCCATGTACGTTATGCAAGTAACTGTTGGTTCTGCGAAGAAAAAGGGCCATATCACTCTGTCTTCCATTAGGCCAACCTAGACTTTAACCTTCAGGCTGTCTCACTCGTGTGCTACCATCACATGAGGATTTTCCGTGCCTAGCATTCGGCAGTTAGGTTTATTCACTCTGCCAGAAACGTGGAACGTCAACTCATCAGTGGAACAGACCCGTGAAAGGAGTGTTGGGTCTTCCATTTTTATTCCATGTTTGACGAGATATTTTATTACATGAGACACCTGGGGGCTTCTATCATCTGACTTAAAAAAACGTTTATACTTGCCGCTTTGTCGATCGTATTTTTTAATAGCCTACTTAACTTTTATACTCGATTTATAGACACCCTGTATAATTGCGTTTCCAACTGAAATTTGCGACATTTCATAGAGAGTAATCTATTTTATCAATTACAGTAGTGGCCAAAATTGTGGAAACCTTTTGAAAAAAGTGTATTTTTCAGGTTTGGATGGCTCATAACACCAATATTTTTAGCAATATCGTAACATTATATATCAATGGAAATATAATTTCATCAAGAATATAATGCAACAAAGGTTTTCTAATTATCTGTATTTTATGAAATGTTATAGCCAAATAACCAGAAAAAAAGCACAACTTGCTTAGGTTGATATGAAGTAGCTTTCCTTCATTTGAATTTAGCTAATGAGCATAAGTGTTCAGAGAGCCAATCAGATGGCATCTTGTTTCGTCAATGAGCCAGTTATGTGACGGTAGGATTGAGCTATTGATGTCATGTATTGGATCTGAGAGGAGGACATTTGTCAACGTTATATGATTGCTGTCAAGTTGGTTGTGTGTGTGTGTGTGTGTGTGTGTTCTTTCATTTAGTGAGCTTGTAAAACGTAATCAAATTGAAGAAATTGATCAAAGAGCTGACTGGTCCCCCAAAAAGCGATGTAAAATAGTACTATTAAGTGAACAAGGCTTCAGTTATGAAGAAATTAGAAGAAACATTGGTGGAAACTTAACCTTAGGTGGTATTTCTAAATTTTTGAAGAGGTATAAAGAGACTCAGTCAGTACAAAACGAGACTGGTAAAAACAGGAAAGGTGCACAAAAGCAAGAGGTGATAGAAGAATTAAGAGACTGTGCCTAGGTGATAGAAGAAAATCATCTGGGTGTATACAAGATGAAATGGCGCAATGCAATGTGAAGTTGAGTGCAAGACCTGTTAGGCGCAGACTGCAGGAATGTGGTCTAAAAGCAAGATTTCCACGAAAAATGCCATTTTTATTTCTCAAAGGTCGAAGAGATTAAACTGGGCTAAAACCCATGTTAACTGGACAGTAGAACAACGGGAGAGTTTATTAGTGGTGGCATAAAATACTTAAGAAGAATCGGAGAAGATCTGCATCCTGATTGCATTGTATGTACCGTGAAACACGCAGTTAGTGTTATGGTTCGGAGTTGTATGACATCAAAAGGTGAGGGCAAAATTTGCGTGATTAATAGGAATATAAATGGCCAAAAATACATTAATGAAATACTTGAGCCCAAACTGAAGCCTTCGGTACCTGATCATTTCCAAGATAATGAAGCATTTATATTTCAACAGGATTCAGCTCCGTGTCATGTAGTTGCTGTGTGCAAAAAGTGGTTTCAAGATAATCATATTCCATTGCTGGAATAACCTGGGAATAGCCCAGACTTTAACCACATCGAAAATCTATGGAGCCGACTAAAGAAACTTGTTAGTCAGAAGCAACCCAGCAATAATACCCAATTAATAGAAGCAATTATTACATCTTTGTTTCGCATTATAACAGCAGCAGAACTAAAAAACGTGGTTCACTCTATGGGAAGGTGTTATAAGGCCGTAAATAACGCTAAAGGTTACCCAACTAAGTATTAACTGACATGGTGAGAATTTTTGTATAACTCATTTTTTCTATGTGTTTCACATTTCTTCTTTATAACTGCTGTTCTAATGCCAAATCCTTCATAAAAGTTATTGCATTACATTCTTGATAAAATTATTGTTCTATTGATATATAATTTTATGGTATTACTCCAAACAAAAGTGGTGTTATATGCCATGAAACTTCAAAAATACACTATTTCCAAAAGGTTTCCACAATTTTGGCCACTACTGTAATTAAAAATTAACTGAACTTGAAGAAGAACATGTATTATTCTATTTAGATGTAGATCGTGCTTACATATTTAATTCCTATCAGCGCTTGCACGTCAACGTCGTATTTCAGATCTTACGTAAGCAGTCACTTTTCACCCGACAAGATGGTAAGTTTGTGAACGAATTCGTATAAAAAAAAATATTCGAAAACCAAATAGTTACCAATTCGCATGAATACAACCCCCAATTAATAAAATTTCCGGGTTTATCGAAGTGTTAATTCAACATTGAATCAAATTACATTCTCGTATTCGCAACTAGAAAGTTGTAAGGTCCAAACCATCGCCCTCACTAACCAAAGTTTTGGAAGATATGTTAACCTCTTTGTGAATGAATTAAGTTTAATAAATGCAAACTTGGGAGCCTCAAATTAGAGCAGTAAAACATTTCAATAGCGGAAACACATACCCTTAACATTTGTGCCCTATTTAGGAGTCTGATTTCACAGCTTTCTTACACTAAAATAAAATTAAGGAAGCTCTACAAAATAGTACGAACAATAGCTATCTTCTTAAATTACAACGCATATATTGTACGCATTTCGATTCATGTGTTGAAATTGCGCACTGGAATTAAATATGTCATACCCTAAATTTTAAATTAAAGGTTCATACACCTCGTTGTATAATTAAATCAATAAGAAATTCTTGCCTGCCCAAATATGTGACGAAATATTTGTTTTCCCCTTTGCAATTCTTGGCCTAATTTTTGAAAGGACACATACAACACCACACCATAATGGACAGCTGACCTCTGTACGTTACAAAATTCCATGTCGACCGCCGGTGGAAGAATTGTAGGATTACTTTTAAATAACTTTTTTAACTTGGAGAGTAAATTATTGCTATTGGAGATACTTTTTCACACATTTCTCGGGTTTTTACCACATACTTGTGTGAACGGATGTTCCATATCTACGATTATTATGATTTATTTAATATTACCGTTCAGTTTATTTAGAAGGGAGTTTTTTCTCGTAAAAACACAGTCCATACGTATAACTACGCAGTTTTTGGTATTCCTTTCTCAAGAAATCTTTATTTCAGGTTACGCCAGTTGCATTTAATTCCTTGTATATGCAGAGCCGTATTATTGGAACAGGCATCAAAATATTTTCTTTGCAAAAGGGGAACAACATTAAATTTCAGCGGGAATAAAACCCTGAGCTTTGCTGCTTTTTGCACTTAACATCAGCGAATTGAGGAAAGAGATATTTTTCCGGAGACAGGAAATAGCACCTCCCACAAATGCGCATATCAGTAAAACAGGACGTTGGCTATTTTTTTCTGTTCCTTAGCAATAAGATTATTTAGATTCAGTGTTTACATTCATTTTTACTGCAATCTAACGTACAATTTGCTTCAGGTTTAATCAAATTTTATAAATATAGTGAAATATAATGGAACGAATATATTCGTTTGTGTAAGAAGTGGACCGCACGCGTCTCGAACGAGTGTACTTGCGCCCCAAAAAGTGTGTTGTTCCTTTAACGTTTTTCTTCTAAGTTTGGCTTTAGCGTGAAAATTTACACAATCCTTTCTGACTAATTACCTGGTAAAAGATCAATGACAATGAACCGAGAGCGAAGACCTTTGAGTCAACTGTTTCATCTAGTTGCGTGATGTCCGTGTAAGCAAAACTGGCCCGTCTTCCGCATATATTAATACAAATACATATGAATAAATGACTTGAGAGGAGCGCGTGTTACCATCAAAGGGGTTATCTTCGGCACTGTCCAGATGAAAAAGGAAACCGATTATATTGGAGTAGCATTGGGGAAATTCGGCTGCTATGTGAACATTTATATTTGCGCACTACAGATATGTTTGGGTACCATTTAGTTCAGGTACACATGACGTTTAAATAGTTAAATGAAAGTTCGGTGTGTTATAACGGATCGTGCCAGGGTTAATTCTTAGTTTAAAATGGTATCTCAATATCTTCATAGAATGTGGTGTCTCCAGACATCTGTGGAAAATACGTTTAACAATGGTATAAATTTGGAAGTTTGGAAAGCTTTACAATTAATAGCGAGTTGTCTTGGAAAGATGTGGGTACGATTTTAAGTAGATATTTGGTCCCAAATCCTATTTCAGGGTATGTAAAACTTCATCGTTGTGTTTTTGTGTGTATATTTTAATTTGGCCACATGACCAAGAGATCTCGAAACTGAAGTGGTTATTTAGAATGGCAAATATCCTCTCTCGGATACAAAAATCCCATTCATGCATTAGAGTGCATGTGCTTATGACTATCATCGAAGGAAGAAAAGAATGACAAAAGGACAAATATTTGGCATAGCGTATTCAGCCGCTTTTCCTAAACGGCAGTTTTGATGACCGCGCCCCAAATTATCCGTCGCGAGCATGCCACGGATCTGCAGCACTTACCTTGAAGATAAATCATTAATTCGCATTTTCAAATACAAACGCATGAAGAGCGAAGACATTCACTTTTGACTTAGGAAACGGTCGTACCTTTTATAAAATGTGTTCTCATAGACAATGCAGGTAACTGGAATCACAATTTTGGTAAGTTATTTACCAACGGACTGATCAGCGATTAGTCCTCAAATTCATAGCCAACACAGTTCAATAGAGAAATGAGCGTAGCGCTTTTTTCGTCAAATGAATGACACAGATATTGATTTTAAACTATTAAATGACACTTGTTTCGCAAAACTCCTTTCCCTACTGATCATTTCAATGGTGATAGCTCGGTACCAAGGAGGTTCACCTCTATATCGAATTGGGATTATATTTCTGTGAACAACCCCATTCTAAGTCAACCGAAATTCAAGGTCTACTCTTTAATTCTCGGTTTATGCCAAAATTTACACATAGATATAAACCAATGAGCTGCCGTGTATTCGTGAGAAACAAGTTGTCCAAAATATTGCTGCTTACTAAAAATAATAAAAATGCTAATTGGCATAAATGCATATTCAATTAATTTTTTTATCATTTATGGTGAGTTTGTACTGCGTAAACCAATTGGATTTGCAAATATATTGCTGAGTAGAGTATTACTGCACAGAAAAATAGCAAATGAACCAACTAACGTACAGAAATCAAAATGTAAACTATTTCATTATATAAAATTCTGAGTTGAATGGAATAAATACTCCGAATTATGTGCGTACATTACATTTATCATAAGTAACACAATACCCTTGCGTTACGTAATCGTTTCACAAATTTTAAAGCCTTGAATTTTCTATTAATACTTCAAAAATGTGATCGAATGACTCTGTGAAATTTTCTTGTTACCTTTTCATTATAGCACTCATATAAAACAATTTATTTACACGGCTTTGTTCAAAAAATAAAATTTATATATAAATTTGTCATAATAAAATAAATGTTGGACAATATTTCACTTTTTTTTTAACGCAGGAGCATAATTCGCAACTAATGTCAATCCAGGTACTTAAGATTTCCGCAGTCGTTCCTGTCTTACTTAGTTGCCGTCTCGACGGATCGTTGCTTTTTGCATTATTTCAGAAAATAATACAAAAGCCGTAGCAACTTTCCTGTATTACGCTTTTGCATTATTCGTTATTATTTCAGAAAATAATGCAATAGAAAATACTAAACTATCCTATAGGAATGCTGAAGAATTAATTAGTTCCGATTTCTTATGATGTCTTTCTCACCTCTAACAGAACCATAAGGGATTTGATCTAAAACAAGCGCTTTTCGGATAAATATTAAACATCTGTGGATATATATTGAAAATGTTTTGATTCCTATGATGCTGAATTTGTTCTTTTTCTTTTATTTTACTTATCGTTTTTGTGTAGCTTCTTTGATTTCACCGGATTTCTAATTTTTAACATATTTGCAAATCGGGAAACGCCTTCATATTAGAATTTTATATACATCATTGGTACGTATGCGGTAGGAAACGGTACAAAAGTAGAAATACAGATAGACCGTGGGAATAAAAATTTGGATAGAATGTATTTTTAAGACAACGAATGTTAAGCTGAATATGAATACCTGAAAAAAATATCACTGAACCATCAGCCATTTCCTTCCTTTAAATATAGTTTTGTTTCCCAATCCCAAATTACATGTATTGCTTTGGGAATTCATTTTGTGGGTATATTTCCAGAACAACGCCAAACTTGTATTTCCTGAACAACGCCAAACTAATATTTCCAGAAGAACGCCAAACTTATTTTTCTTTCTTTGTAAACAGGAAATCTCAGGATCTTTCTGCCTCTTTTTTTTTTTTTTTTTTTTGTGAGATTCGGAAACATTTCGAAATTTTCCCTACAATTGAAGAAACAAAATTCCCTTTTATAAAGAAAGAATATCCAGTCCTTTCTCGTATACGAGTGAACTCCAAACTGCTTAGATGTACGTTTCTCATTTTTGTTTTACAGAATATGGCACGTGTTCTTAATGCCCTAGTCATTTATTAATTCCAGTAATCCAAACTGATTAGATTTTTCGTGAAACAATGTCTAAACTGAACATTGCTATGAACAAATGACCACCATAGAGAATACTACAAGTAACAATTACATTCTTTAAATTTCAGATACTCTTTTTTTAATGATTATCCTTCGTTATTGTACATTTGAATTGACCAGGCTCTTAAGGAATAATTACTTTTCTTTTTGTGAAGTCCCCGCTGCACAACTATAAATAATTTACATATTTCGCCTTTTAAAGCTTCCATTTATCGTTTCTTACATACTGGTATCTAAAGTGGTAAGGCCAAAATATCAACTGTTACCCTTGGCAACGTAGGTTTGGCATATATGTGATACTATTTTTCAAAACGTTCAACAAAGCAGGGTATAAAGTAATTTTTTCTGCAGTTAAATAAATCTCTATAAGTTTGCAAAATGTTTTCTTCTTTGTGCCAGAGAACCTGCTTAATTTTCTTCAAAATATTTCTTGTTGTTTTCTGCAACAATATAAGAGGAAATGAAACCGCACTGACGTAATCTGGAAAAATAGGTATTTTTTGTTTCTGATATGAGTCGCAGTGCTTCTAGTAGAGTAACTTGTATTACTAATGTGGTTCAAAAATGTGTTAGCAGAGCGAATACCAATGGGCTTGAACATGTTGAAAGAATTTATGACTAGAAGCTAAGTACTACAATAATATTCAGACAAACTTGTAGGATAGAAAGGCAGAAATCTGGAGATATTATCTGTGTAAATGGATGAAAAATGCCTCAGAATGAATTCGTTAAGGGAAAAAACATCGTGATTGAAAAAAAGAACATCTGGTTTTTTCTATACATTTTAATGTAAATCGTTATCGAATACATACTGATCTAAATCAACAATTTAAAACTTTTTTTAAATCCTGTTCTGTTCTCACAGGAGTGGAGTCGATTACAACCTAAAATGTTATTCGAAACAGTTCAGCCGCCCCGGTGGCGCAGTGGTCTAAGGCGCTGGCCTCTGATCATTCGTCCGTAAGGGGTCCGGGTTCGAATCCCGGTCAGGCATGGATGTTCTGTTTGTCTTAAGGCACTGGCTCTCTCCCCTCCCTGGAGGCAGTGACCAAAAATTAGGGACGGGCGACTGCTTATAGCCCATTGAGTTGCTCACGGTGGTCGTTAAACCTCCAATAAAAAAAACAGTTCAAATAATTAAGATGGGTTTAATGCCATTGTTCCCCAACCGCCTTTATTTTTCTTTTAAATCGACATGGAGTCGAAGTAAGAGGAAATCTAGATGATCTAAGTATATCTGAAATCCTGTCGCTGACGATTATTGGAAGCGGGACTGGCGGGACTTGCGTACACCGGGTAAACATTCCGTAGACTAGGGAAACAATACCCGCATTGTCGTCGACTGAGAAAAATGCTGGTAGATTGTATTTGGCCAAGATGGGAAGCTGAACACATGGCATCAGGTATATATATCAACATCCGTTTACTACACAAACTGCCGTTATTCGCGTCTTCGTTGACATAAGAATAGTTCTGTCGAACTCTAGCATCAGTCAGAACTTGGGCATCTTACAGATCACACAAAATGGGTGACAAAAAAGTTAAGAAACAAAATCGTTGGTGTTTTTTCTCGCAATGTAGGTATTGGAAAGGGAAGAATGATGCCAAAGAAAGTAATGCAGGTACGAGTGATCCTCGTTCGGAAGTAGTAAGAAAAAACGAGCTTGATGATGAATCAGAAAGCGAAAAAAACGTGAAATAACTGATGAGAAACTTGGTTCGGTCTTACGGCAAAGAGTACCTGAAGCTTAGGTTCATTATAACTCCTAGTGAACTATCGCCACAGCTTTTGGGTCTCGTGTGTTCGGAGACACTTCGGAATGATGCCATGAAGCCTTCAAACTTAATCGACATTCTCAATCCAAGCACACTAACTTTAAATGTAACTCCATCTATATTTTTTAAACGGCTTTACAGTGAGTTGGATATTTAGAAAAGTTCTATGGAAAAGATCACTACCGCTGACAAATATCTGCTTACGTCTTCCTACTTTGTTGTCCTTCAAATTACCAAAACGGAAATGTTGTTCACTATTCGTGAGGAGTTGATAAAACCTGGCATCCTGGAGTACGCGAATGAAATTCTAGGAAATCAAGCTGCTGAGAGACTCAAGGCGATTCCTCTGGCAGAAAACACCATTCATCGTAGAATTGTTGTCATTGCAGTAGATATTGAAGAACAGGTGATAGAAAGGGTGAAGAAGCAGAGATCTTTTGCAATTCAACATGACGAGTCAACTGACCTCTGCAACCATGCCATCCTACTCTGCTTCGGGATGTATTTGGAAGAAAACTAAGTAAGGGAAGAACTTCTGTGCTGCTTCGATTTACCATGTTGGACATCCAATTCTGACATATTCACCGCTCTGAATGCTTATGTTTAGAAGCTTTGATCAGTAATACTCTCAAAAAGAGGATCCTAGACAAGAGAATCTTGGAATCGCTAAGCCCTTCGCTGACGATCTGAACCCCTACAAGCTAACTCCCCAAGGAAAAGGAAAGCTTTGTTGAACTTTGTTCTGAAACCAGTCTGATTTCCATATTGAGATCCAAGTCTCTGATTCAGTTTTGGCTATCGATGGAGAAAGAGTATTGATGTCTAAGCGACAAAGTCCTGATTATATTGGTAACTTTTTCAAACATGTATTTAGGCGAGAAAACCTTTTAGCCGTTTCGGCACTCAAAGCGAACTACAGAAACCGAATTAACATTAATGCTGCACTGCACCTTACAGAAACGACGCTGGAACACGTGTCTCGAAGATTAGCAGGAGGAACAGACGTCGCATTGACAACAGAAAGTGATATTAACGTAAGGAGAACATGTGGTATTTTGATTATAAATTACAATTAATAATAATAATTGAAGAATATTAACGGATTTATTTATACTAGCTGAAAGGTGGAGACATAGAATGATCTGGTATATAAATTAAGGATTGCACGTGGTGATCATTGTAATATAGAATATTAGGACATTAAATGCTCAAAAACATCTTAAAGTTTTCGTTTCGACATCGCGGTTGCGCGAAATTTCCCCAACGTTTGGGTGGTCCACGAATGCCAAAAATGTAGGAACCACTGCTGTATACCATTTAAATCCAGTTCATTTTTCCATAAATTGCTTTGCAGTATTTCTCACCTCGCTGAGGACAGTTGTCTACGAAATTCGTTAGACAACAGGATATGTTAATATCAGTAAACGAAATTATCTGAATGTATGGATTTAGAAATAAAATTAAAAAAGAAACACTGTTAGTTTAGCTTTCAGTGGTTTTATTAATTAATTTGTTTTCTGAAGTCGAGAATGGTTTTTATGTCAAAAGTGACTCTAGATATATATGCATAAAGAACTGAGAACCCTAGTATTGTTTATATTGATGCCATGCTGTTTGCTGCATTTCTTGCCCGTCTCCGAGTTCCTGTGTGTCCAAAGCTTGGAAAATGGCATAAGAGGCCATATTAGAAAAAAGGCACAACGGCAGATAGCAGAAATATGCTAGGCCACCAATACAGAAACGACCTATTTCGTTCTGCCGAAAATTGTTGAACATTCATTGTATTAATTGGCTTTGCAGCAATGAAGAACGTAAGACCATACTACGTTTTTAAAATTTTGTTTGCTAAACTACACATCTAAAACCCGATTTAAGAAGCATGACTATAAGTATTTTACTATTCTGTTGTTACTCTCCTACTTGGTCCCTAGAACAGTTCTAATATCTTGACTAAACTGGCATAAACCTTACCGAGTAACCTAAGGAGCATATTTAATAAATAGGAGTTTTTAAAATACTACGGATAGCTACGTAAGGTCATTTGGATGTCAATATTCCCTTTACAGGTATATACTTCAAAACCAAACACATTTCATCTAAAATTTGAAGAAAATTCAATCGCTCCAATTATTTTTAACGTTTCTCTTCACTTTATATATTTATAAACACGAAATTGATGTTACATATTTATACATAAAAGATTCACTTAATTTACTTATACAGAAAAATGTTTTTAACTTTTTTCTTTCTTCATGTCTGTTCAGTTTTCATCTATTAATTTTGAGAAGTACTACAGAGGGAGATATTTGTAAAGAACATATCGCAACTGACACGAAACGATACAACAACCAGATCTGCGTGAAATGCCATTATACATTTTTTTAAGTAGTTCAAACTAAAATGTTGCACCGCAAAAGATATGAAAAGCGATTTTCTCAAACACGAAAACTCAGATTTCATTATAAATGTTACAGCTCGCGTCATCAGATTCTAAAGCGTTTTAGATATTCAGTTTCATGTGTCAAAAGATTTCGTAACACTCAACGCGGTATATTCACTAGCATTCAGTAAGTAGCTTCGTACATTTGTACACTAAGTGTTCACAAAAGACGGCATATTTTTGAATGTATTTAGGTTATGTTTAATGTATTGTATTTCAGCTTATGTGTCACCCGTTTTAAATTGAACTTAAAATTTATCTTGCATGCGTTTCACATTACTTCTGCTTTTATAAAGGTTTAATTTAAAAACTTTCCCTTTGCTACAAATAACTTTCTTAGCAACGGGTAATCGGAATTTAATTCGCAGCATTATCTAATGCACATGTTTGCCACAATATAAGGACACATTTTTGTTTCTAAAATTTTGCTGCTTTTCCTACGCATATGAAAACTCGATTAAAAATCACCATGTGATTCTTATTAGGAAATTATTTTACTCGTATTTCCTACGCAAATAATCGTGGACTTTTCCACGCGGGCGGAGAGTTACAGTCCATTTTTTAGGATATCTGTGCTTCTATGTTTCTGAATTAAAAATTATGTTTGCTGATCAAATCCTCTAGGTAAATAAGTATTGGATTGGAAACCAGTACACATTCCTGTGACACTGCAAAACATGTTATCCCTTAAAATTTCGAATGCTATCGATCTTGTGACATAGAAACAGAAAATAATTTACTGACGCATTTAAGGAACACTGATGTTTAGAGTACAAACTTGACAAAAACTCTAGGTGTATGTCAGCAACAAATGCTACTCTCTGCTTAAGTAGCATTGTGCTTGTTGAACACATGTTAAACGGAATTCACAGCTAAATACAATAAACAAATGTATATACCAACTCCGTTTATTGGTGTGAAAATATATTTAAAGTAGAAATACAAGGAAAAATTGTATCTCCCAAGCTTTCGCTCTCCAACCGGGAGGCTTTCTCAAGAGTTTCAGACGTTACTAATAAATCTGGCGAGTATAAACAAAAAAATTCGAAACACTGGTGCTCAGGAACGTCGTATTTTGAAACTTGATGTTCGAGACACGAGGTGATACACATGTTTCTTTCATGCGGAGAATCATCTCAGCATGTTCCTAAACGCGGACGGAATATCAACAGATTGGGTATCGTTGCATGCTTAGGGATGTGTGGAGATCTCAATACGTTCTCTGATCAGGGTACCTTTGTAACCAATATAGGGCGCAATTATCTTTACTTTATCTCATAACGGGACTGCGTTCTTTTGTGCTACTTCTTCAGACAAAGCTGTTAAGGTCTTTCCCAACCTGATATCTATCATATGCTCTTTAGACCTTACAGCAATCGACCTTTTATTCATTCCGATGTACATTTTCGACGAACCGTTCAAGTACATCAGAGAAATTGTGCACACTCCTGCTTCCGATTTCCTGTCAGGGTTTCCGCACGTGTTCGCTACTACTTTGTGTATGCTGTTCGGTGATCTGATGCCGATGTGAAGGCCATGGAGTCTCATTAGACTTTTGAATGAGTAAGAGAATTTTGGGATATACGCCACAGATCCGGCGTAACGTAAATTATCTCTTTTCGCCTTGGGAGTTGTATGATACCTTCATTGGACTTTTTGTAGGACTTTTCTTAAATCATGCTCGGAGAAACCAGCTGCTACGCCTTTATTGATGATATCTGATATCTCTTTGTTCCTTGTTTCTATGCTGGAACATACGTTAAAAGCTCTTTCAAAATATGTTCCAAATGGTGCCATTTTATATGCAGTACACTGGATGTTATCCAACATTTTTTAGATATATTATTGTACACTATCTACCAACAAGTATTTGGACACCCCTGCAATCGACGATATCTGCGGTCCTGACACACGTCACGGCCGCCGCCGTTAAATATCGTGGGGGAAAACAACGCAACCAGTCGCATGCAAGATGCCACGCAGTTCGAAGCTCTCTGATTTCGAGAAAGTTGTAATCGTCGGGTATCACAGAAATGGCCGATGCATACGTGACATATCCAGCAAGTTAAAGTGCCCAAATCGACAGTGGCCTACGTGATTGGCAAGTGGAAGATGAGAGGTGACTGTCGGAATGTTCCCCGACACGACAGACCCACAAAACTGGGAGTTAGAGAAGGACGGGTGCTGGCCAGAGAAATTCGGAAGAACCGTACCAAATCGATGGGCCACATCCGCGAGCAGTTTCAACAGGCCTCCGGGACTATTCGTTTGATGAATACCATCCGTAAGGAAGCCTATCTGCTCGGTTATCACGGACGTGCTGCCGCCCACAGGCTTTTGATCACCAAGTCCAATAGCGCTGCTCGGCTAACGTGGTGCAAAGAACGTCGACAGTGGACCGTTGAACAGTGGAAACAGGTTCTCTGGAGCGACGAATCGAGGTTCACCCTCTGCCGTTCGAATGGCAGGGTCTGGGTTCGGCGTCTGCTTGGAGAACGCCTCCTGCCGGAATGTATTGTGCCAACTGTGAAGCTCGGCGGCGGTGTAATTATGCTATGAGGGTGTTTCTCCTCGTATGGCACGGGACCCTTGGTCTCAATTCCTGGTAGACTCAACGCCGAGACCTACTGCACCATTTTGGATGACCAGTTTTACAGGGTGAACCCATGTTACTTTCAGAATGACAATGCCATCTGTCATGTTGCGAGGTCCACCATGGCTTGGTATGGTGACAACGGGGTTAATCGAATGGACTGGCATGCGCAGAGCCCGGACCTTTACCCTATCGAGCACCTCTGGGAAGAGTTGGAGCGTCGACTTAAGGGGTGCCCCCACTGTCTGAAATCGGTGAAGTAACTGACCTGTCTTCTCCAAGCCGAGTGGAAGAAAATACCGCTAGCCGTCGTACAACGCCTGGTTGAGAGTATGCCCCGTAGTGTCGCAGCTGTATTCTCCGCTCGTGGTGGCTCCACCAACTATTGAAGGTGAATAAACTTCGTTTTCCTTTGCTATCCCAGGTGTCCAATTACTTGTTGGTAGATAGTGCATTTCACTGAGACAATTCCAGAAAAATGTGTGCGTTATATAATTAGGCTTTTACATTACAACCTAGTCAGTTGCATACAACGTAATTATGCTGAGTCAGTAACGAAATAGTGATCTCTGGTGGCGTAATTCTTTAATCAAGATTAGAACGAGTACTTGCTCATAATACATAATCTTTTTCAATTTAAACGATATTTTACCTTGTTTGTTTTAAACATCATGCAGATATTCGGCTGCACTAAATCACGTAAACAAGGTGGAATTTAAGATCTGTTCGAATGCAAAAATGCCTAATGTGTAGATGCACGTAATAGGAGATTTCAAGACTTAACAAAACCAAACCTTAGAGTTAAAGAAAATAAATATTAAACAGGCTCTATGCGGAAGTACGAACATAGGGCATCATAAAAGGAACCTCACAAAATGAGAGGACAGATAATCACAAAATTTTCAAAAGATATGTGAAGGTTAAAACAAGAAACGTCTAAATGAAGAAAATAAAAAAATAGTAAACACAATAAGAGTACCCCAGGAAAAATAACACAGAATGTATTAAAATAATTTGAATTGGGGAAAGTTATTTAAGACGAAAGGGAAAGTTATTTAAGACGATTTAAAGGAAGTGGAAGAAAAAGTAGAAAGTGAGAAATGTTTGCATAGCATAGCCGTTTCATTAGTTCATTGTCTCCTGTTTGGATATGCAGGTCTACTTTATTTTGAGTTGCATTTTCATCTTTCATTTCCTTCTTTTTTTCTTCAATTCTGCTTATATTGTGCATCAGAAACCGGAAATAAAATGGTTTCTTCTGCAGAAAACTGTCATCTGGCACACGCAGCCCTTCATCCAATACGATATTAAGGGGTCTGGTTCATTTGCCCGACGTTTACTTCACCGAAGGGTCACTTGACCGAAAATCACTTTACCGAAAAGATTGTTTCACCGAAAGATCACTTGATCGAAAATTTCATTTCACCGAAGGGTCACTTGATCGAAAGGTACATTTCACCGAAGGGTCACTTAATCGAAAAGTCCATTTCACCGAAAAGTATCTTTACCTAAAAGTTCATTTCATCGAAAGGTCATTTCACCGAAGGGTCAGTTTATCGAAAACTTTGGATTTCATTACAGGATCTGCTCAAGCAGGGTGCAAGTTCGGCAGACAGACCACCCAAACTTTAGGGGATTATACTCAAATTGCGTTTTTGATTACTCCGTGTCACAAAGAACGCAAAGATTTAGTTTTAAGACAATTTTTTTTAAGAGTATAGGCCTCGGCTTAGGCCTTTTTAGCAAATTCAAATCATGCGTGTTCATGTTCATAAGGTTTACATAAAAAAAGTTACTTTACATTTTATTTAATGCTTATGAATATGAGTAGAGTTCAAATATGTTAAAATGGCCTGTATCTAGGCCTACGGTTAAAAAATTAATGTTTTGTGGTGGAGTAAAAATGGAACATTATTTACTTCATTTGCTATGTAACCCTTATGAATATGAGATCGGAGGATTAAAATTTGACAAAAAGGCACAGATCTAGGCCTTATAATTAATGTTATATTTCGAAAAACCTACTCATGGGGAGGTGTTTCATAGAAATTAAAAGTGTATTTTTTATGCAATCCTATAATGTTTAGGTGGCCAGTTTTTCAAAAACCCGCACCGCACTCCAACGGATCTCTAACAACAAAATTCTAAGTTTTTGATAAACTGACCATTCGGCGAAATAGGTAAAGTAATCCTTCGGTGAAATGAACTTTTCGATCAAATGTCCTTTCAATGAAATGAACTTTTAGGTGAAGTAATCTTTCGGTGAAATGAACTTTTCGGTCAAGTGACCCTTCAGTGAAATGTACATTTCGATCAAGTGATTTACGGCGAAATGATTTTCGGTCAAGTGATCTTTCGATCAAGTGAACGATACCCGAGATTAAGTTATATGTAGTTTTATGTATATTAAGAATTAACGGTTCTTCACGTGGCCGAAATCTGTTGGTACGAATCTATGAATAATGAAGACTCGTTAACTGTACTTACAGGCAAAATAGCAATTCATCTCTCAGACTATCTAAAGAAATTGCATTTTTTAATAATTGAGTATGATAACACATTCATTTACATCAGAAACTTTGCTGGTAAATGTTCTTGAAATCGAAATAACTTCAAAAAAGATTATATTTCCTTTGAGCCAAGTTAGTTTTTCATTAGTCGCTTCGAGGCAATTGTCATGTCCTCATGAATCTTAGAAATGCTCTAAGCAAAGCTTTAGTTAATTTAAAAGAAATATTGATTCTTCCCTCAGTTAAATCAACTTTATTCGTTCAGATGTTTATGAACAGCCATTAATCTAATCTAGATGTTTACTTCTTAAAACGTAAAAATTATTAAATACCCTGATAATATATCAAAGCACATGATCTGTTTGAGTTCTTTGAAAGAATATTACTCATGTTAATTTGAAAAATACAAAGTTAAATTCCTTAGTGTTCAGTAAAGTGCTTTAAAGTTAAAAGTATAATTACTAATTTTTTACTCCACAGTAACGCAGTAAATACTAATAATGTAATTATATCAAGCACCTCGGAAGAGAAAATGCTGATTTTGCGAAAACGCTTGGCATGCTTGCCGAACTGGCGTCCTTGCTGGCACTGTCTCGACCGTGACGTTGTCACTGGGTCACCTCTAAACGAATATCTTCCTCCTACCTGTACGACTTGGCAGCGTGCGCCGTCCAAGGTGTCCCCGCCGACGGTTTTTGCACAGTGCTATTGACACAACTGGTGGTTTTCAGTGAAGCGCGCCTTGCTTCCTGACGAGGAGGCAGTGACTGCGCTGCGGTACCAGCTCTCTTCTCGAGAGAGGATCCTCTTCTTCGAATCAATAAGCACGAAGCAACAGTTCGGATGAATTAAGAAGAAAACATATATACTCCAGTAAAACCAAAGAATATAATTGAACTTTTAAGACAGGAGGAATATTTGTTTTCAAACTTTTAAGTAAAATATTCCAACATTTAAAAGCTAAATACTGTTTCAGTCTAGAAGTCAATATGTGTTTCATATTAAAATATCTTACATCGTCGTACAGCACGATAAGTGAATTTATGGAAATTCTAATATCTTTCTGAAAAGGCAAAAGGGACTTCTTTTACCAGACCCTCACGCCATTTAATAGAAATAAAGCCTTTTAATGGATATAAATATTCCACATGATGTTTATGGTTCTGTTCTTCCACACCAAATGCAGCTTTGAAGGGCTTGTCGTTGGCAGTAAATGGTCGAGTGCTATTCATGATATCAAATAAGTATCAATAAGTTGGAAACATTTCAACGCTTCTAAATTTCCAGTAAAATGTAGTATTTCTTTCCTGTGGTCGATGAGAACAAAATGTTTGCTGGGGCTACCTTTCGTCGTTAATTTACTTTAACAGTAAGATACTGAGGTTTCAGTCTATGCCATACTTCGATATCACATAAGCCTTTGCTTAAGATTTCAATGATGATCTCTGCTGTTAAACTATTTCCATACCCCATTGTTGAACAGCTGTCGATGAAGAGATTCCTGAGAAGTTTTATACAGCGAGCCATATCAGAAAATACCCTTTTTTTAGACTTCTGTACAAAAAAATTATCAAAGAATGATCTTTTCGTGAAATTTCAATTTCTCTCCACAACGTACTGCTTCCTTGCAAGTCAGAAAGAACAGCTTTTAGTTCAACCCCAGAATAATTGAAGAACAAAGCAATGATTTCGTCATCTGACAGTTAAAGTCGAAGAATATTAGCTATTTCCATTGTGATAATAATCCTCGGAGCAGCACGAATTGGACTTTCTTGAAAGAGCCGAAAATTTGATCTATTGAGGTGTCGTAGCATAACCTAGAGCACGGTGAATAATAGTCAGGTGATACAAATCCCCATAGAGTTAACAGTCAGAAAAATAGATCGTTGATGTTATAGCTCACCATATGGCGTGCAGGAGTTGTGGGCCGATTGTTTACCTTAATCATCATAGGAATACATAACGTTTATGTTTTCATCAGGGCTAAATCTGTTTTTATCAGAAGTATTTTTTATTAATTACATTGTGTACTTGTGTGGTATTGAAATTCCAGAAACGTTGAAGTTTCTCTACAGAAGTTAAAGCACATCAACTCTTTTTTTAATTTAGAAGGAGACTAAAATTTATAGTGTAGATGTGTGTCGCTCTAGGATCAGTTCAGTTCCTACGTTTTTGAAATGGAACAAAAGCCTTTTGTGTCGAATTATCGGATAGATTGTTCGACATGTAAATAACGTGTATCAACTTTTAAAGCCCCAGGAGATGAAATACAATCACTGATTTGTCCTTTAATATCAACAGAGCCGCCCCGGTGGCGCAGTGGTCTAAGGCGCTGGCCTCTGATCATTCGTCCGTAAGGGGTTTGGGTTCGAATCCCGGTAAGGCATGGATGTTGTGTTTGTCTTACGGCACTGGCTCTCTCCCTTCCCTGGAACCAGTGACCCTAAATTAGGGACTGGCGACTGCCTATAGCCCACTGAGTTGCTCACGGTGGTCGTTAAACCTCCAATTAAATAAATCAACAGAACTCTGGCAGTGTTTGTTGTTTTCGTTATACATGCGCGCTGCCATTTTTAAATGTATAAATGGCGGCCAGCAGGAAACCATAGCAATCGCACATAGATAAGCATTTCATTTTTTTGTCAATAAAAAAAAAGCTATTTTATGATGGAGAAAACTATTAACCGCCGCATTAAACTTGCTGTTCTACCTACGAAATATGAAATTTTCCTACATAAAGGTGTGGAAACATGAAATTCAATACGTGCTTACTAATCAATGCGATCATGAAACATAATGCATATATATCGATATAATTCAGGACACCCCACTCGGCAGGCACAAAAGTGGATGTTTACGAAGCGTATAAAGTTTGTTTTTCAGTTCCAAGCAAAACAGCATTCTTAAGGCTGGAATGCTTCAGCTCCTTTCTCCCATAAGGAAACATAAGTTGTTCCCAGTTCTCGGTCAATATGTTGGTCGCGCCATCTGGTGACATGTGGCAATAACGGGCGATTTTTGTTTCCTGAGTCGTACCACCTGACACCGCGGCCTAGAGTCAATATGAATTTCGTCAAAGCTTAAAACGCAAAGCCTTTCAGGGTGACTTAAAATTTCACAGCTTTTTTTCATCAACAGAAAGACATCGTATTGAATACCTGGATTACAGGTACATTTTGCACACCGTTTTTTCAAAGTGCTTGAACTCAGCAAAGGGGTGCCGATTGTTTTCCCTCCAGAAGTGACGCGATTTGGTAGAGAGAGCACTGATAACGATTTCTAATTTTTATTATTATTTTTACGATGAATTTCGATACATCGTTGTGCATTTTATCGGCTGCTTCCTTTCTGTAAGAGCACTTACTTGGTCGTTCGTAAATATATAACGGATACATTTACCATATTTTTTCCAACTTGCTGTTTTTTTTTTTTATTTCTTTTAACTGCTTTTACGGTTGGCTAATTTGTTTTAACCAGACTTTTCTATAGGATGTATATCATTTTGATTTATGCAGAGACAACATAGTAATATACCGTTTCTCATTTTTTAAGATTCTAGAAACTTTCAAGATCACATATTTTTCCCTGCAGTTTTATATTACTCTTCTTCATCTCGTCATATTTCAAACATTCTGAATTTGTGGAATTACTATCAGGATCGTTCTGAGTCAATTCTACTCCGCTACTGATACGGGAGTTGTTGGACTTAAGATTGTAATTCGATCCAAAGCACTTTCTAAAATTTTTCTCCTCTGCTGCCTCTCAGGCCTTGGTGTTATTTCTTCTGAATTTAATGCTGGAAAATTAATATTCGGTACAGCAGATGATTTAAGAATATTTCTTTCTGGTAGACCAAGTAAATGGTTTTTCGTGTGCCATTTCATCCTCAAAATCATTTCTTTGAAAATGCTCACAACAAACTAAGCATTTTTTACATTGTTTCATCTTGCCTTTTGTATCTCTTTATCCGTTCTCCGAGTACTTGTGGGTCTTTCTGAGGAAAACGATGAAACATTGCAATTCCTGCTTTTTTATTCCTGCACCTATTGTTGCAAGTAGCAACAGCAGAGCAAACCAATATCACAAATATAATTAATCTCCGGCAAAAAGAAAACACCTGTTTCGCTTTCCGAAAAAACTAAGAGATATTTAGCAAAACTCCAAAAACATAAGAAACCGCATTTCTGCAATGGTTTACAACTTAAAACCCAGCTCTCGTTTAGCGACTTAGAGACGTCACTGACGCTGTGAAACCTTCCCCTCTGGGTAACAGCGGTGCAGAGGACACATCAAATGTATGGTCCATAATGGGCCTGATTTTTTGCGTGAATCCGTTCGAGTTCTGGGCCGGAATTTTGTGTCTCGGAGGGGCAATTGTAGTAGGGTTTGGAACCGTGGTGTGGTCTCGGAGAGTGTGTGAAACATCAGTAAACGAAGCACATGTCTGTACATGTGGCAAGGGAATCAAGTGTGTTGATAATACCGGGCAACAAAATTCCGTGTACTTGGCGCAGGGGTTGGGGGATGTCGTGCCAGATTAGCACGTTATGGCGTCCCTCTCACCCAGCCTTCTTTATTTGGATTTTTTTTCGATAACAAAGAGGGTGACACCCAATTTTCTGTGAACTGTGCGGCTTTCACTATTTAAAAGAATTCATGCATTGCGTTGTATTTCCTGGTTCAATACGAAGAAGCAATTAACTATTTTGTGCAAAAGAAATTGTTCGGCCATAGCTAAAGAGAAGATAACAAACGGCAAAACCAGTTTTCATCCCAGGGTTTTACCCAAACTTTTGTAAACTGTGCTCTGTATACAGTATTTCAAACTTTTATTGTTTTTTTTTGTTTTTTTTGCACTTTCTGGTTTAGTTTTATTTTTTATACTGCATCTCATTATATTTCATAAATTATTATAGTTACCACTTGTTATTTGCTAGTGTATCACGAAAATAGTGATTGTTGAAGTGGCATGAAACTCCTCAACACAATAATAAAAAATGTGCTTTCAATTTGTAGAAAAATGATGCACAGCAATCATGGTGTATCTAAATTGAGATAAGAAAGTGTAATCTATGTTACAAAGCTTCTGAATGAGTATGAAATAGTAAAAAAAAATCTAAACGTGCTGTAAACCTAACCTGACTATGAAATGCACACTCGGACAACCACTTCAACGAAAATATCTGCTGGTTTTTCAGTCTTTCTTACACAAGTGGTATAGAATGTGTTTTGGACCTTCGCACAATCACTGACAGTGCGACATCGCAACAGGAGACCGAACAAAGGAAATTTACCAGTGATCGTTCTGTCAGCGATTTCTTCCTTCAAAAAAAAAAGGAAACAAGCTATAGCAGTGGCGACTCGTCTATGTAGGACGTGAGGATAATCGTACACTTTAATTTAAGATAATCACACTCATAACGAAATATATGAAACGACTCATTTTATAGACATAGTAGAAGAAAAACCGAAAATGAGGCACAACTGCTGTGGTGGTCATCCTAGAGGCGTTTCCATGCGTACAAAGCAGCGCATGATGGTTGTTGTGTAAAAACACTGCTCTCAACCGACTGAGGATTTTTATCAACCGTCTTCGCTTTCCTGCTGGGCACAGCATTAACTGGTGTCACGTGTCTCCAACGCACAGTTCACATGAAAGTTCTTTGTCAGGAAAACGAAGTTTTTTTAAGTTTCAAATTGAGTTCGATTTTGTGTTTTAATTCACTCTTGAATGTATTTATTTTTGTGCTCTGGTAATCAAAGGAGCTTCTCTGAATTGAAACGTATCAAAACCAACAGTCGAAATTGAGCAGCTGAAGATCGTTTCAAAAGATTACCCTTAATATCCGTAGAAACAACTCTTCATTGAGCGTAAAATTTTCCACAACTTTGATTATGCAATCATCGATATCTTTACTTAAAAGAAGAAGAGAAGTATTGACCTCAAGTACAAATAACGGCCGTCAGTAAAGTAAATTTTTATTTCGTTTTATCATTGTTATTTATTTAATTTTATCGTGTGGTTTCTATGCGTTTAGCTATAGGATATACAATATTTATTTTTGAGATTTCCACTTATTCTCCTCCAAGCCTTATTCTCTGAGTTTCGTCCCTTTACACACTATTCTCCATAAAATCCAAGAATCACCCTTGGTTAATCGCCTGATTTACTCGCATGGCAGGCTAACAAAAATGAAAAACGTCGCTAAAACACGAAAGTTTGTAATTTTATAAACATAACAGAAATTGAGATCTTAATTTTTTTAAATGCATGTACGCGCAACAAGAAGAACAACTATGCAGTTTTAAGACCAAGTTCAATCTCGTATTTCAGCTTTTGGAAAAACGTTATTGCGAAAGACGCATGGACAAGTAATCTTTGTTAGGGTTGCCAGCTTTGTGAGAATTAGCTTGAGGAAGAAATTTCCTAATAAAAGGGGTACATAATTTATTGCATTTTTTTCCGAGTGTAGAAGAATAATTTCCGCTGTACAGGTAGGTATTAGAAAACATGGAACGAACTCTGTGGTCAAACAAAAATATCTCATTTACGTTTGGCATCAGTTCAGAAAGGGAATTTTCTAAAAATATGCCTAAAACAATTACTTTATTTCTGTAGGGCTTTTACAAATTGTTTCACTAAACCTACTTTAATACAGAATTGGCTAGAGCAAAATATCTGGGGGTATTCTAGCGGTTTAATTTTAGATTGTTGTTATCCAGGTGAAGAACATTCCCTGAACGCCAATATATTTTTTTAATCAGTGGTGTTTTTTGTTTCAGCTGTACCATTCGTACAAAACACATGGGAGTTTTATTTATCCAGATTACTGTCCGAGCAACATAACAATCGCTTTCAAGTCATCACACAAAAACCACGCACGGTCTTTATAATTCATCTTATCTAACAAAAAATGCAACGTTTGCTTAATATTCTTTGAATCGTAAGGAGTGTGCCAGTGGGTTAAATGCATGATTAGTTTCATTGTGAAATAAATCTAAAGTAAAACTCGATTTAAACGTCTATTTGACGAATTTGTAAAGTCTCCTGTTTGAAGTATTATGAGTAATACAGAATAATTTCATTATTTCATTTACATGATTTCAGTACACAAGTTAGCCTTCTTCAGAAAACTATGGAACTGGCACTTTTTCCCGATGTCTGTACCAAGAAAATTGTTTTCCTTGTGATACAATCTTTTGCATTTAATATGAGAACCAAGAAGTTCAGCCATTTTTTTTTTTTTGGCAAATTTAAATCTCGAAACAAATCATTGAATTTATACTGATTACATAATAAATATATAGCCTTAAAAAAGCTTTTCTCTAAACTTCTACCTCCAGATGCTCGATTTGGAAATTAGATTGTATCCGATAGCTTCCATTAGCTAGGAGAGGCTTTATGTACGCAATTTATTAATTTTCGTAACATACGTTTCAGCCGCAAATGTGCGCAAGTGGCTTTTCTGATTCTTTATATTTAACCGATTGTATAAATCCAGTTGGATCTGTTTTCACTAATTCCATGTGCTATGAATAATCCAACTTTCATTACTTAATTTACATTATGCGTAGTTCTTTCCTAGCTGGTGTAAGTTTAATTGATTTTTTATTTTTGCTGAATTTATAGATTTTCTAAACATCTGCTTTGAAATGCATTTTTTGTGTTGAGAAGGATTCAGAAGGAGTTTTCACTACAACCGAAAATTGGGTGTCACCTTTCTGTTTTTTCTAATTTAAGGATCATATAAAATAAACTGGCACGTCATAAGGAAACGAAGATCAAATATTCTGTTCCAATGCCCATGGTAATATGCAAAAGATGGCCCGGAAAACACAGAAGCAATAAGACCTTACCTGGTATTCAAATTTAAGGTGAACAGTAAGAAAACTCGGAAACCTATATTCTGCATCACTTTACTGGGAGAACACAAAAAGATAATCTCAAAATCATCGGCGGCTCATCTGTAGAAGCACATCAACATGTGGTCTACACACATATTTTCGGGAAATTTTATTGGATTAGAGAAAATATTTAACACACAAAATTTTGTGAGCGTCAAAATTACACGAAAATATGTTAAATCGGTGTTCATGTGTTTTGAAAAGCTGCTGTTATGCAGTGCAAACATCTTGCATTTTCTTGATGTTAAACATTCAAATTTTTGCATCCATAGCTCATTTAAAACCGTGAATTCTGCGTCTCCTGGGCACAATCTCCTACTGCCCTGGTTCAAGGCTAATTAGGCATGAGCTGTTGAGCACTCTACTGGAAGCTAGCCGGTGTTTAGGAGGAAAACATCGGGTCACACTTCCATGGTGCCCATTCTCGTTTTCGTACCAAGAAAATTGTTTTCCTTGTGATACAATCTTTTACATTTAAGATGAGAACCAATAAGTTCAACCGGTTTTTTTTTTTTTTGGCAAATTTAAATCTCGAAACAAATCATTGAATTCATACTGATTAAATAATAAATATATAGCCTTAAAAAAAGCGTTTCTCTAAAATTCTTCCTCCAGATGCTCAATTTGGAAACTAGAATGTCTGCGACAGCTTCTATCGGCTAGGAGAGGCTTTATGTACGCAATTTATTAATTTTCGTAACATACTTTTATGCCGCAAATGTGCGCAACTGGCTTTTTCTGTTTCTTTATATTTCACCGATTGCATAATTGCAGTTGAATCTCAAAATTACACGAAAATATGACACGAAAATAGGAAAATATGACACAAAAAATTACACGAAAATACGAAAATATGTAAGTGTCAAAATTACACGAAAATATGTTAAATCTGTTTTGATGTGTTCTAAAAAGCTACTGTGCTGCAGTGCAAACATCTTGCATTTTCTTGAAGTTTAACATTCAAATTTTGGCATCCATAGCTCATTTAAAACCGTGAATTCTGCGTCTCCTGGGCACAATCTCCTACTGCTCTGGTTCAAGGGTATTTGGGCATGAGCTGTTAAGCACTCTGCTGGAAGCTAGCCGGTGTTTAGGAGAAAAACATCGGGTCACACTTCCACGGTGCCCATTTTCGTTTTTTTGCCAGAGAAAATGCAATCGCTCTCTCCTCTCTTGCAGTAGTAGTTGTTGCATTATTTAAATGTCATTCTTCTGCTTCATTGGTAAAAAAGTACCAGTGATTATTCAATACCCTTATCTAAAGGATGAAATGTGAGAAGCTAAATGTTAGTCATTTTAATCGTGAATACTGCTGATTATATGTTGAAACATCAGTACTTCTCGCATTCGATGGAACAGAAACTGGAAATTAATATGCTGGGAAGACGTACGCCACACTGTAAACTACAGCAAAAACGGAAATATAAAAGTTATCAGCAAATCAAAGTTCAATTTTAAAACGTATAATAAAAATGAATATGCGGTTGTACATGAAAATGTTGTCCTTTTTACCCATGTTTATGATATTTTCCGATAAAATTCGAAATATAACGTCTCCTCTGCACGCAAGAATAATGTACTGTGGCTCTACTTCATGGTACAAACGTACGATCGCAACTAGATTCAACTTATGGGTAAGACATTGAACAGCAAAATTAGAATAAAAAGTAGTCGACTCATCTTGTCACGTCTTACAAACAATAATATTTTCGTGGAGCATTTGAACTTGCTTAATATGATAAATCGACCTCGTCGTCCGATCCCGGAAGTTTTATTTTCTTTATATTTTTTAATACTTTTGGAATCTCGTTCCTTGAGCTGAGGTACCTTTAATGCCGCGTGAAGCATACAAAAATATGAAAAATATCAGTTCTCGTCACGTTTGCTCTACTTGCTTGATAAACCACAAGACGCTGAAGATCAAAATTCTTGGCTATATCTTAACAAAGTGTATTCGTTAATTGCATAGAATTATCGATTCTGCTATCTTAAAGAGTTTTTAGCCCGTTTTTTACGAGCAAAGAAAAAGATCGCGCACATGCATATCGAAACGTCTTATCGTATCTTTTAACAATAAACACGTCTGCTTAAGAAGGAAGCAGAACGCTTTTTCCAAAAGATTAAGAAAATTTGGAATATTTGGGAAGAGAACTCCAACAGTCCCATACTTAAATTAATTGTTCCAACAATATAGTGGAAGTTTTTATAGGCATTCATTTGAAGAATGTCTGAAGCAAAATTTTCAACACGTCTTTTGTAAAAAAAGCGTGCAGTGGTATTACTTTGTCCTTCCGTCTGTTGATCCATCCGTCCGTCCATGAGCCTCTCCGTTGGTCTGTCTATCAGTGCTTCTGTCGATCTATAGACACTACATCTGTGCAACTATTAGTCCGATTTGGAAAGTTACTTTTACGCTGCGAAGATTAAAATATGAGAACGATGATTCTTGCATTCCATTTTTCCGATGAACAACTTCACCACTAGATGGCGTAAATGCAGATAATATTGAATGCAAACTACATTTTCCTCCATATATTTGCTTCTACATATCCGATTGATTTTTTTACATTTCGATGCCATTTATAGCGAAGACTATTTTAGATACAGTTTCCTTTTCAAATGATATTGAATTCAAATTAAATTTTCTTTCATATCATGAAAAAAATACGGGATTACGTAACGTAATACAAATTTTGACGATAACAATCCAATTTTTGCCGTAAATGTGATAATATTCGAAAACTTGAAAATTTTCATCGTCCTGGAGCGGGACTCGAACCCGTGTCTCCCAGATATTCAAATTGTTCGGAAAAATGAAACTTGGTCGTTCTGGGTGGTGTAGTAGTTAGCATACCAGGGCGTTTTCTGGGAGACGCGGGTTCGAGTCCCGCTCCAGGACGATGACAATTTTCAAGTTTTCGAATATTATCTGACTTACCATCATTTTTACATTTACATCAGAAATCGAATTGTTATCTTCAAAATTTGTATTTCTTCCATATATTTGCTTCTACATATCCCATTGAATGTTTTTCCCTTTCAGGCCATTTACAGCGTAGGTTATTTTAGGTACAGTTTACTTTTAAATTACGTATATTTTTCCTCGGACGTCAAGGTCAATTACGTTTTCCCCGATATATCTATTCTGAAATTCCGATTTGTAGAATTTTCTTGCGTCGCATAGAGTTCCTCATGGGAAATGTTTTTCATATAATTTCAGATTTTTGGTAAAGAATGGTTTGGCCACCAAATGACGTAGGCCTTTATTTCTGTTTCTGATGTATTTCCACCAAAATCTGAGCTTCTGAAAATTCTATTGAAAAAATTATTTCGTGGACACAACGGAAAAACATGTTTTGTAGAAGATTTCAGAAGAGTGCACTTCTGATAACATTTTTTTATGTTTTCAAAACTGAACGTGGCTTGAAATGTTTTCGAAACAGGAGTTTTCATTATATGCTTGCCAAAAGAGACCTTTACTTTTAAAGACGACGATTGCCATGGTAGTAAAGACGACAAATAGAGTATAACAGTTTTTGTGGGCTCCAACATGAACGGAAAGAAAAACTGAGATTATTGGTGTTTGGAAAAGTAAGCAACTTAGATGTTTCAAAGGAGTGACTTTAGAAGTTGGCAACTGTTAGAATAGGACTGCAGTAGTGACAAGCATAGCAAAAGACGAACATTGGTAAACGTGATAACGTTAGCGACTTTGATCGTATAGCGCATTGTCGCGAAAGACAGGTAAATTATTGTAACGCCAAATTGGTAAGAACCCTGAGTTCCTGATGGTAATCGTATCAAAAGTGTACCGCGATTATACCATCGATAAATAGAAGTTCCTATGGACGAGCGTACCAGCGCCCAGGGAGCAAGCGGAGCCCGACCACATGCCATTTACCACCAGAACCGGGGTGGAACATCCAGGCTTGTACAGACCAACCATTTTCAACTGCGGCACAAATCACATCTAGGTCAATGTCAGGGGCCCAAGCAGCGTCAGCGAGCTAACAGTATGGCGCACAGTGCAAACCAGTGGCTACCGTAGCCGACGTCTTACACATGTGAAACGCAGGAAGGCTGTATGTTTGGCGACTGGTATTACGAGTGCCCCTCGCCCTTCGCCACCGGAGGAAACGTTTCAATTGGACACGAATGCATGAGAACTGGACTCAAAATCAGGGGAGTTCGGTTCTGTTCACTGATGAGACGCGATACTGTTTATAGAGTGATTCTCGCCGAATTTACATCTAAAGAGAGGCCGATACTCCCTATCTTCTCTCTAATATCGAGGAAAGGAACACCTAAGGTGGTGGTAGTGTTCTGGTGTGAGCAGGCATATCGATAGGCAGCCGTACGGAACTTTATGTGCTGCCACATGGAAACCTCAATGCTCAAAGGTATAGAAACGACATTCTTGACCCTATTGTTCGCCCGTAAGCTGCAGCAATTGTCAATACATTTGTACTGCAGTCGGAAAACGCAGCTCGCCTCGTGCACCAGTACGAGGAACAGGATACTATAGTTCATATGGAGCGGCCACTACTCTCTCCCGTTCCAAATCCCACTGAGCATGTCTGGGATGCTCTCAGAAGGCGTGTTGCTGGCCTATAGCACCCTTCCCTGCAGGGGATCCGCACTGCTTTGCTTAAGCAATGGACGCAGCTACCCAAGGAACTGCTCGAAATTATAAAAATTATAATTAACAGCATGGAACAGGGCTGTCTGGCCTGTATTGCTGTTCGGGGTAACCACATTCCGTATTGAAGTACCTTCTCCTGTTTCTTCTTGATACCCATATTTCTGTATTTTCATAATAGCATCACTGATACAAAATCTAAATGCTTTGCATCACATGTTCTTACGCTTTATTGTTGCATTTTGTCTGATAAAGCTTACCACCAAATTTAATCCAAATCGGTTGCATACTTTTTGAGGTCTCACGATTTTTCCACTTGTCGCTTAATTTATAGAAACCAGTGTATAACTTCGCAGGTTTGCACAAAATTCTGGGATATAGGTACGTCGTGCGACCTTGGGAGGTAGCTGATTTTACAGATCCTGGTCACAAAAATCGTGAAAACAATTTTTTTTTGTAAATTCAATCAGCTGACTGATGTACGTATCACAAAACTCAGTATAGCTTCGCCCGCCAAGTACTCTACACTAAGTCTCATCGCAACGCGGCAGACGGGTACGCTTAACGACCTTGAGAAGCGTCACGAGCCAACCTCCAATCAGACCGAAGAGGGAGAGCAAGGAGCTGATTCGCTACTGTGTCAGAAATAGCAATAGTGCCATCTCATTCGCTTCCCTCTCGACCACAACAAAAATTCCAGGAAATGGTTCGTACTGCTTCAAACTTTAGTGACAGATTCATCGGATTGTTACCAGTTACTGGTTGAAACCCAACAGTAAGTGGTAACAATCATACATCTCAGATCTGTTACCACTTACTGGTTGAAACCCTTCATACAGCAAATTGGACTTTATGGATTTCTCGGCAGCTACTGATATATGTATTTGTCGTACGGAAAATAAAGACTTAAGGCGATCGATACTTACAGCCCTGACAGTAGTTCTGGCAAACAATCCTTACGGCCAAGCATGCAAGACTGCAGCTGAGGTGGTCGAACCTAAAGTAGCAAGACACAACCTAAAACTGCGTTTTTTTTATATTATATTCACACATTCCCAATATCATATCTACGGTATCATAAAAGACTAAAAAATGCCAGAAATCTATTACCACTACCTTGAAAACTGTGAAAAATACTTCTTAATGGATTGGAGCTTTTGTTCAACTAAGCCGCTAGTATGTATTGGTGTACTTCCTTCTCGTTGGACGCTCTGTGCCATAGAAGGTTTAGCGCTGACATGCTGCTACTAATCTGCTGATGTGAAAGGCAGAAACACGTGAGTTTTATATCGATCATGTTTCATTATTACTTTGATGTTGTCCTGAAAAATATGATAATTCGATCTAGTCTGGCCTTGGAGTTGTGTCCGCGACTTAAAATATTTTCTTGGTTTTCTTTTTGTTACCACTTTCTGTCTACAACATTTATAAAAATATTATTTTCTCTATTTTCGTAGAATCGTCTTTCTTGTTTTGCTTTTAGTCACAAATACTATTTTTCTTCTGCATCTCACTTCTTAGAGCGTATCTAACTCTACATCTTCCATTCTCCCTAATATTCTTGAATAGGAGATTTTGAGTCTCTAAGAAACTACAAGAGATATTTGCTATGGAAACAATACATTTTAACGATAAAGTACCAGACACTGAAAGAACAATCACTACTTAAATCACATTCGGTACTCAACTTCAGCTTTTCTACTAATTCATTCAAAATGTATGTCAGTGCTTCTCAGAATCTGCACCAGATTATATGTTTTTATGTTTTGGAATTCCGTGCGTCCTTTACCCATGATCAACAATTGTTAAAAGAGAATTTTCGAAGTGTGATTTTTCTAAAAAAATCCATAGCATAAGGTGAAAATGAGTTTTTAAAACATTTCTAGAAATTCTGTTTATTGTCGAATTTCTCATTTTAATAAAATTACGGTAACATTTGCTGAAAATTAAAGTACATCTGTTTTCACTACGAAGCATGGTATCAACTCTGATAATCCTAAATAAATCCCCAGCAAGAAAGTTCTGTTAGAATTCACACCCCAAACGTCAATGATATGTAAAAAAAAACTGAACATTTCTTTTAAGTTCAATTCCTTTTTCACTTGACCAGTGCATTTACATACCTCTCATCAAGTGATTTAAGATTTTTACATGAATTCTTCCCGTATTATGAATACTGCGTGTTATATAAAAGCATTTTTTCGTTCCCAATTTCTGTGAAATTATTGATGAAATATCGAAGATCCTACCATACGCATTTTTGAGTCCCATGCTCTACAGATCGTGTTTTATTGATTGTTATAATCTGATCATATAATACATTTCCTTTGTTCCATTCAAAATGTTTCAGATCTATTCTCTTTGTAGCCTCAAACTTAAGAGTACCAAGTAACGCCAATACCAAAAAAGAAATAAAAAAGAATAGTTTTTTACAAAAGGTTGACAGTACTTTCTCTTTAAATAAAATTTTAAAAATTAACAACTGTTTATGAAACGGAATATGGTAGTCAAAGAGCTTTGGCCTTCTCAAGTCATCCTCTCATAGGGTTGCGCGGAAGTGGCGGCACGATTGCGCTGCACCGTGTTCAACACTGTCCTCTTTTATACACTGCTGGCCACCCGAAATGCAACACTAAGAAGGACACAAGATAGCAACGCCAGATTTACTGGACACATAACAACAAATACAAAGATGAAGCGATTGAGATTACAGGCCCGTGCAACTTGCGGAACACGCAGACATCAATAGTTTGTGTGGCCCCAGTCACTGGCAATAACGGCCGCTACACGCCGCGGCATCGAAAGAAAGAGGCTTTGGATGTCGGTTTGGAGTATGTCGGTGCAGGCTGCTTCCACACGTTGCAACAGTTCATCAGGCGTAGACGCAGGTGGTGCTTGCCGGGACACTCGGTTGCCGATCAGCAACCAGATGTGTGATGGGCGACATATCGGGAGAACAGGCGGGCCACGGCAGCAGTGACACCTGGTGGGCGGTGAAGAATTGTTGCACAATGCGGGCCACGTGCGGGCGCGCATTATCCTCTTGAAACGTGGCCACTGGCAGGTCCTGCAGGTAAAGGAGGACTACAGGCTCCAAAACGTCGGAGATGTAGCGGTGACTGTTGAGTGTACCGGCAACGCGTACCAGAGGGGTGCGGGTGTCATATCCAATTGCGCCCAAAACCATAACGCCGGGCGACGGGCCGGTATGGCGATTCATAATGCAGGTGTCACACAGTCTCTCGCCGCGGTGCCGCCATATGCGGATCCGACCATCGTGGTGTTGCAGGCAGAAGCGGGATTCGTCGGAGAAAACAATGTCGTGCCATTCCGTAGTCTAGGTGCGGCTTTCAACGGCCCACTGCCGCCGCACTCGCCGGTGGTGTAACGCCAATGGTAATAGGGACAACGGGCGCAGGGCGACAAGTCCGCGCTCCTGAAGACAACGTCGAACGGTTTGTGCTGACACAGGTTGTTGCGCAACACACCCTAATTCCTGCGCTAACGTTCGTAATGAGACTTTGCGAGCCGTCAATGCCCGCTGCACCACATGCCGAACCTCTCGTTCGGTGGTGTGCAGCGGCTGCGGCAATCGCTCACGTCGGTCCGTATGTCCCTCCTGTATCCACCGAATCCATACTCGCCTCACGGTGGATGGATGTCGTCCCACACGGGCGCCCATGTCTCGGTACGATAAATCGCTATCGCGATAAGCCACTATTCGTCCTCTGTCGAACTCCGAAACGTGCTGGAATGAGTGCCGTATTCTGCGACGAAGCATCAGGAAGCTTCCCACGCACAGGTCCGGCAGCACAACACACTTCCACTACTTACACCTTGCCTTCCGTGCACCCTTCTTATAGTGCTTGTCGGTGGCGTACCGGCCGCACATGATTTGCATATGCCTTGCAATGCTAATCGTTTGCATGTCTTCTCGCGGGCGATGCATGCTCCGAATTTCACGCCGATCTGATGCTTCCTTCTTGGTGTTGCATTTTGGGTGGCCAGCAGTGTAGTTAGGATTTTTGGTAGATTTTATCCTCTTCATTGGATTACAGGTGGGTTGTGTCATCTTTTTCGGAAGGTTAGAGGATTGTATCATTTATAATTTCTTCCCATGGATACACCACACCGGTTAGGTTGTAGAAGCTCAGTGATGTACACTCACGGACAAAGAAATTTGCGCACCTAGAGGAAACATGCTACAATCGCGAAATTTTGAAAATAGCTAGAGTGCGTGCTGGAATGCAAGTAATCCACGTGTCGTGTAGTTGCTCGTGATGGCACATCCTGTGATAGTCCTGCAAGCAAGAACCAGCAGCCTAACAAACCGGCGTTGGGTCGATGCCCCGTGAAAATGAAAAGCACCGGCCGGCACAAGCAAGAGCACAGAGTGACAAGAATGCCTGGTACAGGGCAGATTCGTCGATTTGCACAACTTAATGATTTTGAGAGAGGTTTCATCATCCGGATGAAAACCGCAGGGTGGGAGGGGCGGCGCGTCATATAGTCCGTCCCGTGGATCGGACTGATCATACCATCGGACTGTCTTGGGAGCAGTTGACACGTGACGGCACTGCTACATGGCGGAGCGGCTCCGTACGCACCACGAGGACCACTGGTAGAGAAGATTGACAGATCGAGCGCCAGACAACAAAAGATTAACGGGGACCTATTCCATTATACAGGCAGATGTACCGGCTCCTGTGTGCCCACGAACTATTTCCTGATGCCTCGCGGAAGTAAATGTGCGATCCTAGCGCCCCTTACGTGTGCTGTCATTACCACCGTAACATCGCCTGCTCCGTGTGCAGTGGGGCCAGGCCAGAGGGACGTGGAACGCCGCAGACTGGCGACATGTGGTGTTTAGCGATGAGTGCCGCTTCGTTTAGGGAACAGATGATCATGGTGTCTGGGTGTGGAAGTCCCTGGATTAACAGCACAATACCAACCTTACTACCAAGCGCCAAACCTCCCCCACTGTAGGCATTATGGTTTGGGGGACCATTGCCTACGATAGCCGATCAGCTCTAGTAGTGGTACAAAGGGTCATTGACGGGCCAGTGGAATGTGGCCCGTCAATGATCCACGTATCACTAGTATGTGCTCCCATTCCTGGCCAGATTCTAGGTGCGCTATACCAGCAGGAAAATACCCACCCACACGCGGTTCGGGTTTCCCAGGACTGCTTATGCCATTCCAGACACTTCCATGGCCTGCCTGCTCCCCGAACATGTCCCCTATCGAGCATGTGTGGGACCAGTTGAAACGCCGGCTGCCGACGTGCCGAATTATCCGGGATTTGGAGCAAACCGTCTAACACGTGTGGGCTAGTCTGCCACAGTACAACATCAGGCGTCTGTTCACCTCCATACCGGACCGTATTGCAGCATGTATCTCCGCACAAAGCGGTGCTACGCGCTATTAAAGATGACCGGCATGCGTGCCACAGATCCCTCTGTCATTGCCTTGCATCTCTGTTTTAGGTCCATTAAATTTCAGTTCAATCCGATTCTTTCTTCTTGGTTAACAAATTCCATTGTCCCTGAGTGTATCAAACATTCGTAATTAAGCAGCATTAATGTTAATTTTAAATTTCACATCTTGTGTGCAGTTGAAATTCCTCTTGTTTAAAAATCAAGCTATTCCGTCGTTTTCGGGCATGTGCACCGCTAACAACATTTTCCAACATAAAGTGCATACGAAGCGCATATTTTTATGGTTTACGGGCTCGTAAGGGAAAGAAAGTGGTGCGCATGACACTATCGTTCACTTCAGTAAAAATCAGAGTATACAGCTTGCATTTTAAACTGTAAACCCAGGCTCTGTTTTTCTAATGGAGGTTTAACCACCACCGTGAGCAACTCGATGGCCTATAAGCAGTATCCCATCCCTAATTTATGGTCACTGGTTTCAGGGAAGGGAGAGAGGCAGTGCCTTAAGAAAAACACAACGTCCATGCCTCAGTGGGAATTGAACCAAAATTCATCTTGAGCAAATGTTAATAAGCCCTCGTCTGGACCACTGCGCCACCTGGGAAAACCCAGGCTTTAGCTTTGGAGTTGGGTAGGACTAAAAACATATGAACAAACATGCATTAAGCTCATAGTAAATCGTATAAAACTTTTTGCACTTCAATTCAAATCTTTAAGAATCACAAATATATATCGCATCCTCTATCTATAAAAGACGGTACGAAATTGCATGTTAAAGCTGCGTGATATTCTTACATCTTGGATGTAATATCTTCCATTTCTGTTTCATCATCACACGCTCGACACGTATTTCCACACATACGCTGCCGCTCAGGTGGCGCAGTGGTCTAAGCTTTGTCTTATGACCACTCGTCCGTGAAACGTCCGGGTTCGAATCCCGGGAGGCTGAATGTTGTGTTTTCCTTACCGCACTGGTTCTCTCCCTTCCCTGGAACTAGTAATCCTAAATTAGGGACGGACGACTACTTATATCCCATTGAGTTGTTCATGGTCGTCGTTAAGCTTCCAACCCAAGAAAATAAATGTGCAGTGGCTGATAAACCCTCAATCCAACAAACGCCAATCGATTATCTTTATCTAATTCCCTGGCTACACTCGAGCGCGGACTAATGAAAGGACGAGTTAAATGAACCCTAGCCTCTTTTGTGATGCTACTCGGAAATGGTAGAATTACATACTCTGAATTCTCAAAGTGAGTTTTAACTCACTTATTCTTATACTATATTTGGGATGCTCTCACGTCTTATACTTTGATGTACAAACAACTTCTCACATCAACATGTCATCATTCAGATGAAACAAATATACAGGTGTACATTAACTGACAAACTTACTGCAACATATGTGAATGTTGTCTTGCAAACTTCCCGTGAAGAAAATGATAGGCTATCTAATGATCAACAAACCGAACTTTTCTAAAGCGTATCTGAGAATTAAGATAGTTCTTTGGAGCATTATTTAAGAGTAACGCTGTTTGAAGTTATTTTAAAAACTAATTTATGAACTTTTTCAACATAAAAAAACTTAAGGTCAAAAACTAAATTATTTAACAGCAAAGTTTTTGTTTTGTTTTTTCAATTTAAAACAAGTCACAATCTGAAATCAGCCCGAGGTCGTCTAAAAGAATGCCATGTGTGGTTAGAATATTTTATTTCCTTTTCATTACTATCAAATATAATCTATGTTTTTATTTTTTATGGTCTTCGGATATTGAATAAATTAAGCTCAATTTACGGTACAAATGTACGCAGAAGATGTAGGTACATTTAAAATCGCTGTTTCTTTAGCTTTGGAGCTGTAAATGTAGTTAAAATTTAAATTAGGTTCAGTAATATAAGAAAGTGGAAATCCCTTGCAGCTCTTTCAAGTTATTTTAAAAACTAATTTATGATCTTCTTCAACATAAAAAGAATTAAGTAAAAAAACTGAATTATTTAACCGGAAAGTTCTTGTTTTTTTTAATTTAAAAACAGTAACAATCTGAAATCAGCCCGAGATCGTCCAAAAAATGCCATGTGTGGTTAGAATATCCTAATTTTCTTCCCAATACTATTAAACCTAATCTATTCTTTTATTATCTACGGTCTTCGGATATTGACCAAATGAATCTCACATTAAGGTAGAATTGCACGCACGAGTCAACTTCATTTTAAAAGTTTTATCCAAGTAGGGCGATAAATAGTTCAACCAGTCATTCGTATGGATAAGAATTTAATTTTACTAATTAAAGATGTTGCTCACACTCCGAATATGTGATAGTAGAGTGGCGTGAAACGAGTTTTAAGTTGTTTTCGCAGCTCGCTTTCTGCAGCAAACCTAACTTGTACATTCATTTCCAACTTCAGAGCCCAGTTGCGCATTTCACAAGAAAATTCAGGCATCAATAATGTAGTGATCCCTCTTTGATTAATATGAATTGAAAGGAATTCGGAAATGCCCTTTTTATTTAGCTGTGTGTTTCATTAACAAATTCCCTTCGCTTAAAAACGATGCTGCAGTTTCATTTGTGTTGAACAGAAACTTTCATAAGAAACCAATTATCATGATTTAATGGAAATTGAAGATTTTCCGAAGAAATGTTGTACTCCAAAATATGTGACGGATATACTTTAAAGTGATTTAATTTTTATTGTGTTTTCATAAGGGTTTTTTAAAGAATCATAGTTTTAATTTCGTGATTTTCACAAATCAGGTGTTCAATTTCGAATTCATGCAAGAATAACATAAACATAAGTTGAATTACACGAAGTATACCCTCCATTTTGCTGATGTAAATGCTGTAATATTATTTATATATCAAAGATAAATGAACTTAATTTGAACACACGATCTTCTTACGTTAGACATGTGTAATAATTAGCTATTTTTACAACAATTGTTCTTCATTTCTACTCGACTAACTTCATATTTCACAATATCAATGGATTACCTATACAATTATGCTGGAATCTTAAGTCTGTCAAATTTTTTCAATGAATTTTATTTCAGAAAATTTTGGGAACTACACCAAAAAGTGTACTTTTTATACATTTTATTTGATGATTTCTTTCCGATTAGCTTATTTCAAAAGAGGAACTTTAGAAAAACTCAGTATTTAAAAAATATGGGTCGCACAATTTTAATTTTGCTTGTAATTCAGTGTCTAATAACGTATATAGTACGCTAAACACAGTTTAAATACATCTCGGAAGCAAATCTGTGGAGAGGAAAGCGTTTTCTATTATGAATAAACTATATGCATATGAATAAACTATACTATATGTAAACAATTTTTACAAAACTTGTAGCAATTTCCTTCCATACCTAAAATATCAGTCATTTGAGCTTCAAGAAAAGCGGACATTTACACAGAAGAAGAACCTTTCTGCAAAATCGTACGACATACGCTTCATGAATTTGATAAGATGTATATAAAAGCGTTGTTTCTTCGAATTTCTGAAGATTTTTATTTCATATTGTTACTTTAAAGGTTTATGCCATGAAATCAACAAAATCCTTTGTGAGCAAAAACAATTATGAGAATATCACGAAATCTTCCATTATAAAGTACTGACGTCTGTCTAAATTTTGTTTAACAAATGAAATATTGGAAAAAAATGCAATTTCTTTGCCGGTTGAGTGTCCAGACATTCCACAAATATGAATCCACTTCTAAAAGCAGAAATAAATAAATTTCACGTTTTTTTTTTTTTTTTTTATATGTAGAGGACTTTAGGAAAGGAGTGTCTAACCCCAGGTCTTAAACTACCCTTAGAAACAGGAAGCTAGGAGATTTGGGCTAGAGTGTCCGATAGGAAAGTGACACGGCAGCGAAGTAGAAAGGGGGAGGAAAACGCCCTTATTTATTACCGGGGTCCAGTACCCGGGTTCCGACCGCTTAACGTGCCCATCCGACACACAGCGGATATTTAGTGGATCGGGCGTCCATACCTGCCTGAGATCGAACCTGAGGTCCTTTCCGTGGCAGTCACGAAAGTTGCCCACTAGGCCAACCGCGGCCCAAGTTTACGGTTTATTATCTGAAAAATGAAATATAATAAAGCCTGTCGTGCAAACATCTTTAAGATATGGTATGCTAAAAAATTCTGAATAATTTACGCCTTAATTACAGACTGTGGTTGGTTTATGGCCGAGAGAGGCGGATTTAGCATCGAATCTCATGAAACTTTTTAGTTGAAAGAGGAATGGTAGACAAACGAGTATCCAGTTTTACTGCTTTGTTACCTGTTTTATTTTTTTCTCCGTCGAAGTTTGTTAGGTTGATTTCCGGCGCTTTTTGTTTGCGTCTATAGGCTCTCCTGTTTCATACACTTGATACATTCGCACCATAACATAATTTTTTTCCTTCTTTTCCTACTTGCAGCCCTGGGATAGTGCCTTGTTCTTCCGCTTGATTTACATTTCATTATTTATTTCTTTTTTGGCATTTTAGCATTTTTTAACACTTTAACTGGCTGGAACGAATTAACTCGGGGTTAGCCAAGTAGGGCTGATATCAGCTCGAATGAAAATATTCTTTGGCTAAGAAGTGGGCCGAACCAAGGTACATTGCCATGACATTAGAGAGATGAGTTCCCTCCGTTTGTGAGGTCACTCTCATGTTACACGACCTGATACATCGGTGTCGTGCTTGACGTCATACACGACAGCGTTACAAACCAATCGGAAACCTTGGCTACTGCATGACGTCACAAATGGAGGGAAATCATTACATTGGCTTCATGGCCTTGTACTTTCTTGACGGTCTTGGTCGAATGCGGCTGGAACGAGTAAACCTGAGCATCAGAAAGAGCTGATTTTCTTTTAGTTTTGTCATCCGAAGTGGTCATTTTGGGGGATGCCTTACACTAATCATTTCTCTCTGATCACCTGCTAAAAGAACTGTAACAACCGTGTGACGTTACAAACGAAGGGAATTCATCTCTTTGATGCCATGGGCTTGTACCTTTTAGACGGCCTTGGCCGACAGAAGCTGGAATGAGTAAACCTGGGCATCAGAAAGAGCTGCTTTCCGATTAGTTTTGTTGATTAAAGTGGTCATTTGGGAAGTTTCCTATTACTAAGTCTTTCTCTCTGATTACCTGATAAAAGAGCTGTAACATTGGCAGCGAACCTAAAAAAGGAGAGAGAGAGAGAGCAGATGTTTGGTCCCAGTGGCATTATGTCCGCTTTAGGGGAACCAGCCCTTTCCCATCATGCCTTCGGTCATGGAGCAGAAAATTAAAGGACAATAAGGTGGTTCTGGTCTGTACTGCTTAGGTGAGAGAAATGAAAAGGAGTTGTTTTGCAGTAGCTTTCGTAAAACCCGGCCGATATTTAAACAATTCTGTTTGGGGAGTGCAGATGATTTAGGGCACAATATGGTTCCCAAAATCTTCTGTACTCCCCAAACAGATACCTCGGCCGCTTAAAAGGGTTTAAGTGAAGGAACGTAGCGAAGTTTTTCCTAATTTGCTTAAATACAATTTTAACCGAGAACAGCACTTTAGACACTGTTGTTTTAAATAATACAAAAAGTAACCGCTTTTGACCCGCAGTCTTATGATTCATTAGGTAGCCCTTCTTTAGAAATACTAGATGTTCTCTGGGAAAAACTGATAAAAGACAACTTTGCAATGATTAGTCATTTATGAACTTACAAAGCAGTCTTCTTTGTAACCACATTTTAGAGTATTTGGTTATTATAGCTTTATGTCGAACAATCTACCATAGAAAAAAATATTGTTTAACATTAAACTTGACGTACGATTTAACAAAATTTTGCTACAATTCGTATATGAAACAAGGGAATACATAAAATATATTTCAGCGGTTTCGTAATTGAAATGTTCCGTTGCATAAATTAACAAAAGTGTTATCTTCAATTCTTCAACAGATGCGCACACCGGCCACTGAATTAGAAAATTTATGAAAGTGAACGTATACTTCTCTTACACAGGGAATATGCAAAATACGTGGTTAGGAAATCTAGCCGACTATTCCAGTCTGCTCCTTTTCAGTAAGTGTCTGTAGGGATGACCACCGTGGGAAAAATAAAGGATTCTTCACATTTCGTCATACGGTTCACCGTGTTTGTTCACCCGGCTTTATCGACTGTTTTGAAAATCGCAGAGCTGACATGTTTCTTAAAAGTTGTGATACCACGGGTCTCAAAAAAGTGGAATACGACGTACGTTGCTCTTGTAAGAGGCATAACTAAATACGGTGAAACGACAATCTGTCTGGAACAAGATCACCTTCTTCTGAGAAAGCTCGTTCGGAGAAACAATACATTCCGTGTGCAGAAATTGGCCAAAGCATTCAACGAAGGTATTCCAGACCCGTATCTCAGGGAACTATGTGCACAGTAAAAATTTTCATGGTCAAATTACGGTAGATACACCGGCAGCTGAGTGGCCGGTCAATAAACCGTAATTGTACAGTACCATACTGTAATGTTCATTAACGGTCTAATGACCGGGAAATAAAAAACGGTCAAACTACCAGAAAATGTGGCCTAACACAGTAGATCAACCGTAAATTTAATACGGTAGATAAGCCGTATTTTAAAGAAAAACATGGCAAAGCCTGTTAAATAAATCCGGTGTAAAGACCGTTTTTTTTACAGTACTGTAATTTTACAGTACCATGCTGTAATGTTCATTAACAGTCTAATGACCGGAAAATAAAAAACGGTCAAACTACCAGAAAATGTAGCCTAACACGGTAGAGCAACTGTAAATTTCATACAGTAGATAAACCGTATTTTAAAGAAAAACATGGCAAAGCCTGTTAAATAAACACGGTGCAAAGTTTTTTTGTTTTTTTTTCAAAAATGTTTAGCCACCGTTTTTTAGATTTTGTTTAATGACCTTTTCTTAATGTTTTTTTGGTCTAATTAGGGCTTCAGCCAATTTTTGGTGCGGACTTGAACCGCAGTTTTAAGAAAAAACACGTCAAAGCCAATTAAATAAATATGGTGCAAAAACAGTTTTTTTTTACAAAAATGTTTGCAAAATTGTATGTGTTTTTCACGATCTATAATGTGTTTGAGCTTTTGTTTTCATAATTCGTAAAACTCTCAAAAATACCGTATAATATATACACCAATCAGCCAAAACATTAAAACCACCTACCTAATACAATGTGTCTTCACCTGATGAGACAGATTCAATGAGATGTTGGTCGCCATCTCTTGGTATCATGACTGCAACAGATCCCACACTTCCTGTAAATTATGCGGGGGATGCTGCTCATACCCCTTCCTCCAACTGAAACCACAAATGCTCAATAGGATTCATGTCCAGTGAATTTGGGGCCTATGGCATTAAAGGGAATTCTAGTTATGTTCTTGGAACCATTCCTGAACTTTCTTTGCAGTGTGACATGGATTACATCCTTTATTTCAAGTCTTGTTGAAAGGTGCCATCTCCACTAGGGAATACTGTCACGAAAAGGTAGTTTTAATGTTGTGGCTGATCAGTGTACATTTATTTAAAGATTTCAAAAATGTGGTCATCTCTAGAATGCCACTCTTAGTCTACCGTAATGGTCAAAATACAAATACCACCAAACTTGCTTATATTGAGTACTGTCGAATCATTTTCATCTAAGAAACAATATGCATTATGCAGTTTTACTGACGTAGATCACTGGGGTGAATGACTTAACTTGTAAGTATTGTGCAAAATATTCATGCCATTGAAAATCTAGATGAGCAAATTGTTAAAGCTTCCTCGGATTTTTCCAAAGGACTACTAAAAACAGTTAATTTCTACATGACAGCACAAAGTAACACATTTTTCATTTTTGTCCCTACAACTTCTGGTGTGACAAGTGCAGTTCACTGTAGGTGTTTAAATTGGAAGAAGTCAGAAAGCCAAAGTGCACGTTGTTTGCAAGTATAACAAGCAGATGTCTAAACTACAGAGATAATGGTGTATAGCAGTTGGCTTGAAGACACCGGCGAATCAGTAGTATTTTAAAAAAATAAATGTTGCATATGCAGAGAACTGGAAACAAATTACCAACAGATATTTTCCGATGTGCTCAGGCAAAAAGTAATTTATTGTTTCTTAGATTTAGGACTACCATTACTAAAATACTGATATATAATTGAAACTTAGATACACAGGAAAAAGTACTGAATCAACTGGATTGCATTTTTTTTATTTAAAAAAAACAAACTTAATTGGTGTAACAATATATATACAGATCAACTAATATCATAGACAATGTTTTTTTTATTATGTGACACTTATTGTCTGATATCTTTTAGCCAACTGTTGTGGTCTTTTACTTTGTGCCATAACTTTGCAATTTTTGGATTGACTTCAGAATAAAGCGTCTTCCCTTTCTTCCTTTCTACCTTTGATCCACATACAGGATTTATACCCACAAAGCACCTGTGATAAAAGTGAGAAATTAACACAATGAAATACATCATAAAAATTCTGGCTTCTAAAAAAGTAACAATATATATACAAAAATAATATGTATCTTTACAGCATGCTACTAGTTTGATTTTAAATTATTACAAAAACTAAATTATTTGTGTAGTGAGAAATCCTGAAGACCATCAAAATGGAAACGATTTGATCAATTTGAATACTATTTTTATCCTAAAATAAGAATACTGGTTATACAATACAATGTTCATAATATTTGGCAGGTGTAGTGGTAAAAATTTGTAGTCAACTCAAGAAAATGAAGACCACCAAAAAAAAATGTTGTCACAATGGCCAGGTCTGAAAATTAGCAAGGCAGGTGGAATTACTAGAGGGCAACTGAAAATAAAAGACTGATGCCTTCATGGACTGAGCAGATTCCTAATACCTAGCAGAGTTGTATCAAAATTAAATGTATCTGCATACACAACCATTGAAACAGAAGACTTGCTGAAAACCCATGAATCATAACAATAGAATAAGATAATTTAAAGAAAAATTAATATGACAATAAATAATTATTAGAACATTACAGATTCTAGAGAGGACAAAAGTATATCAAGACTGAATGCGCAGAAATGTGTGTAAAATGGACCTTAAGGCCAAAACGCTATGAACCTCATAAAAACAAGACTAATTAAAGTTTTTATATCTAGAAAAGCAGTTCCGTTAATGATTTTTCAAAAATTATAAATAGCATTTTCAACTTAATTCAAAAATAGTAGACTTATAAAATACATAAGGAAAAGACTTTAATTTCATAACTAGCAACTGCAAGAGGAACCTGGCAATATAGTTTATAGTCTTTCTGTGTAAATGAAACTTTTGTTACAGTTCCTATTAATTGAGAACAGGCCTTGATAAAATCAAAAGGCCAGAAAAGTCTGTAAAACCAAAAGAAGTCACTATTGGAAGATGTGAAAATTTCTCGTTCAGATAGTAGTAAATATATTAATCTGAGTAAAGCCTTAAGTGTTTTAATTGCTGTAAATAACATTTTTAAATCTACAAGCAAAAACTATCTGCAAAAGCTGCTAATAATTTGGAAACTATCCGTGTATGGCATACGCATGCACGTCTATATTCTGAGACTGATACCAACTGCAAAAATCCAGGAAATGCAGCAGATCCCTTCCAGTAAATAGGTGGACACAATTTATTTTTACACCCAGTCCTTAAGAAAGAGAGAGACTACATATTTTCCTCGGTAAAGTGGAGGCTTAGGGTTAGAACAGATGAAATAACCAAAATTATTTTAGTATTATACTTTGTTTAAAAAAAATAGGTTTATATTCTCAATAAAGGACATGTTACTATTTTTTGTATATCATGCAATACATACACAATTATAAATGTAAAAAATATATTTTATACACTTTAATAACATTGGAGAGAGAAAAAAACTTCAATAAAATCAAAGTTTTATCCAAAAGTTCCTATACTAACCTTTGCAAAAATTCCAATGTCACTTTTGCCTCAAAGGGGTAGTGAATATTAAACACAAAATAGGCAGAAAACAGCATGCACACTGCTTTTATTGGATTTTGCACACTATTGACACACATTCTGTCAATTATTAACATGAAGTTCTCTGGGTTTAGAACAGAGGAACCTAAAAAAATAATATATATATATATATATATTAAATTCCTAAAATTTTATGTAAAATTAACAAATTTAACAATGGTAATTATGCAGTTTAAACTTTTGTACTGCATCAAACAGCAGTTATAAAATGGTGTAACCAAGATACCCCTATCCTGTTAGACATCAGGATCTTTGTATTACTGTCATCAAATTTAGTTAAGATTTTTGCTAGTAACTTTAATAATGCTAACACTCACTGCAGAAGCAGGGCTCGCTTCCAACAACTTCAGAACAAAATAAGATGGACTTAAGTAGTGGGGGAAAAAAGGGTCAAATCATGGACATGTAAAAAAAAAAAAACTTTTCATTTTTATAAATCTCCGAAGTGGCTGGTTAAGTCAAACCCAACCAACCATCTGCAAAATAATTAATTCACTACCCATTTATTACCTGCCGATCTTGGGAACTCCCAAATGACTTCCAAAAAGGCGGAACTCTTTCACCCCTGATAATAGCAATAACTTTGCAAAAATTACTGCCTGAGAGTGCTCAGGCATGGAAATTTAAAATCATATCAAGTTGAATTCAGTTCATATGGGGTATGCAGATGTGTCAACTCTCGGGATGAATGTCAAATTCTCCTGATTTTCACCGAGAGTTAGCCATTAGGATGGTCAGCATTCCATCAACCACCACCATGATTTTGAATTGCCTGTGAAATAATTTTCTTTCTGCGTCAAAGCAAGGCGACAATTGCAGTCATTAGTTTTGTATTTGTCCTGTCCTCCTATCTGCAAAATAGAAAGATTCCCAGGTGGCGCAGCGCAGTGGTCTAAGCGCTAGCTTTCGACCAAAAAAATTTGCTTTAAAAAAATTTCCCCTAGTCCGATTGTCATATGACACCTTCAGCAAAGAGCTGACCTGCTCTGGCACTAGGAATGCCGGGGAGGGTCCATAATTAATTGACAGATGGCAGCTGCCCTGCCTTCTTGCAGTTCAGTCTTTCAACCCTTCGCTTCAAGAAATCCGGCGAATTCACTTAACGACAAAATGTGGCCTTGCCTTGTAACGAAAGGCGATGTTAGTACGATGCTTTTTGTTGTTTTTGCCGTCGTGCACAACCTAAAGAAGACTATAGCATGCGGGCCATTTTACGTTTTTATTATCTTGCAGAATCTACGTACCCGAAAAACCTATTTCAGTAGGGAGTTTGATGATCCGTGGAAGGGAGGAGCGTAATAAAGAGTGTAATTTCCAAAACCAAAAACAGACCACAACGCTTAGGAATACGAAGAGCTTGAATGTTTTTAAACTGCACCCCCCAATAACTATAAGTAATGGACACCGATTACAGGATCTTTATCTAAGTTAGGAAAAAAAATATCTGGGGTGTATACATTTACAATACAAAAACTAACAATGCAATAAAATGGGTATTGCTTTTATGCTTTTAGTTTTATTTTTGCTTTGTTCTCCAGAGCTTTTAGTGGACCAATAATACTTCTAGAAAATATCGATAAAAATAGAGCTCATGTGATTTTATGAGCTGTAATAATCTCCCGATTTTCAGATTTTGAAGGTTGGCATGTCTGGGTATGACATTTTACTTTCATAAATGTAAGAATACAGTAATAAAAAAATACAGTATAAAAAAAATGCAGAGGACAATATACATAAGTGAAATAAAGCAAATACTTAAAAAATCAAAACATTGTACTGTTAAGAGTGTGAAAACCAAATATGATACTAACAATTGGTTAGGCAGAATTTTAACAAAAGCATGGCACAACTTTCAAAGCAGAAACATTCAGCAAACAATGATAAGTGAAGAAGTATGTCATTCTTAGAACTGCAGCTTTTTATTTCTCTAAAAGATCCGTGCATTTTCAAGCTTTGAAAATGCACGGGTCCATTTGGCCATGAACCTGTGCAAAATTTGGACAATTTTGGAGGTGGTATGGCTGGCAATACTTGAAGAATATGTTCACAAGCTTTGAAAATGTACGACATTTTGCCGCATGAAACAGACACGAGACTGACCAATGAAAAAATAAAGGCTGAATTTTTTAGCGATGCGAGGGAAAAAAAGCATTGAACATTATAATTACTAAGCACATCAGAATATGCAATCATCCTGTATAAGCCAATATAAAATAATTTTATTAATTACAACTACAAAAAAATTAACATTTTTCCTGCCCAAGTCACACTGTGTTGTCTCACAGGCTGTTGGGACTTTGTTAGAGCAATTAAATAACCAGTGCAACATCAGATTTGGCAAGACGCACTGAAAATGCTTTTTGGGGAACTATTATATCAGTCAACCTTATAATAATAAGTCCAACAATGACACTGCCACAGAACTGTAGCAGAAAAATCAAAATCACATTTTTAGTAGGTTGAGCAGTCACACATTGTCAGAATAAAAAAAAAGTTTATTGTTGTTTTCAGAGAGCTATCTATGGCTGCATCAGGAAGTCCAAATTACTAAAAATTTTGAAGTGATTCTTATAAGAGCCTGATTTTCAGAAAAGTGCAATAAATTAATACTGTAATACAATAGTAGGGAAGAGGATGATTCAGAAAAACTTTTTCTTTAAAGAAAACAAAAATTAGTTCTCTTTGGTTTCAAGTTGTACGTACACAGTTCAATTGCTTTTATAACAGGGTATCCCCCCCAAAAAAAAAACCCAAAAAAACTTCAGTTTTGTAACAATATAAAAAATAACCAAAACAATGTTAAAAAGGCTGAATTCAGCCAAAAGGTGAAAAAAATGTATGCATTATTAAGACAGGTGGCTCAGCATGGTTACTAGAAAGGTATCTATTTTAACAGTACATCTCTCTCTCACACACAGTGTGTACATACACTCAAAGGAAAAAACATTAGATAGTTTGGAAGTGTGCTTCCACATGTTTTCTCTATGCGGAAGCACACTCCGAAGCAAATATCGAGAGTTGCCCTTCCGATTTTCCCCACATGCAACAAATGGATAGAATACACTGAAATATAGACCCACAATAAGATATAAAGGTTAAAATCGTGCAGAACTTTTTCAATATATCTCTGATTGCCAAACACTCCACTTTTATGAATCAGCACAAAGGAGATCTTCATATCAATAATTTATTGTTGGCGGAAAATGAAAAAAAAAATCTTAGAAATAAAAATCATGATCTTACACAAAACATTTTCTTAATTTCTTTACATATGTCAGGAGTTCCAATGGAAAATTAGGAACATTTTCTACTTGCTAGTTATTCCAGAAAATTTTAGAGAATAACAATGTATTAGCCTATATTGATGGAAATTCATGTATTTAACAACTTTATAGTTCCTTTACTTTTTCATCATGAATACCTTTTATTTGCAATCCCTTTTCCTTAGCAGCAAACTACTGGACTAGTTAATATTAGTCAATAGTCTGTTCCAAGTTAATCCTCCGCCCAAAAGAGGAACAAAGATTGGAAGTTGAAACTCGGATGTACCACAGTGGTAAAGTCAACACCAGCTTTCATAGCTGGTTTCCCTTGAGAAAGCAACGACTTAAAGGTTGATGCACAGAGAAAAGAAAACTCATTTAACAAGCTTTATGTCTACATAATTGTTCTCACCTCTCTACAAAGGGGAAGGTACATAGCTATTCACCACAGCAATCAAAACATTTAAAAATAGTGCAGGTAATTTACTTCAAAATTTATGAGTTAGCACCATTAAAAGACAGTTTATTCTTCTAATACACAACAGTATGAAAATGTACAATAATTGCTAAACTATGATATAGAAAACGTGGGTTATTGCAGATGAGGCTTTTTTAGGCCACTGTGACAAACTGGAAGTGCATGTTTGCCAATACCCTGAATATGACGTGTGGTGTCATCATATTCTAAGAAAACAAAATTTTATGGTATGATAAAACCATAAGCAGTTTGAATAAAATTCAAAATATTCAAGAGGGAAATCATAGTGTTACCTTTTACAGCTAGAAATGGAGATGTTACTGCTTCATTAGGAGGACAGTGAGGATTGAGCACCTGAAAAAGAAATCAATTACTTTTGCATCACAAAATCAAGATACTGATAAAATATTGTTGCACTTCATTTTAGTGATGCTATAAAATTCTACAAATAAGAAAAGGAACCAACATTAAAACATACAGCATGTTGAGGACTGATGTAGCTTTTTTGGGGTGGGGGTGGAGGGGTGAAGCATGCTTATTTTGCGCATATTATTCCATCTAGACTGTTTATATATATAGTATAAGTGGCTGCACCCTCGCCCTTGCGTTTGCCATGATAAACCTGCAAAACTTGGGAGAAATTATTATTTTTGCCAATTATTTGTAAATTAAAAACATTAATATGACTTATCAGCCAAAGAATATTGTGTTGTACCCAGCCCTTCACTCTACAGCTTCCCATATCTTTATCCCTTTGCCAACATTAGATCAGAATACCAGCAATCAGAAAGTTAAGCTAGCTGATATTTTCTTTAACTACCTTTTACTAGTGATAAAACTGTAACGGCCAAGAAAATGCATAATTTAACATTAAAAAATGCTGCGTGTTGCCTTCTATGTTGGCTGAATTTGCAAGCGAATCAGGTAAGGTTTTCCATGATCCAGCTCCCTGAATTACACCACCCACGCTCAAGGCCATTTGCATTGAATAAGCTAATTTATGCCAAAAACACCTCCAGTAACTCTTATGAAGAGAACACGGTTGTAGGCGAAAAATTATGATCTGTGATCACAGATAACAAAAGGTCAGATTTTAAATTTAGATCCACTTCTTACCCGCAAAGGCACCTTCTGTTACTCCTGCATCCAAGGGTCAGTATTTCCCAAAATAAAGGTGGGAGATATCTGTAGATGAAAGGGTGGGCAACAAATTTGTTGGAAATCTCCACAACGTGCACACATGTAAATGGAAAACCACTTAAGTCTACAAGAGAGTTAAAAAACAACTGTGGACCAACATATTTTATCTGTAGGTCCATAAAAAATCCACACCAGACATCTGTAAAAGTAATATCTAAATAGATGTGGGGCACTCTTCAAAAAATAGATGTTAGCAGAAATTCATATATTTGGTGTAAGTAGGTCAATGTTTGAAAAATAATAGATAAGTGTACTACAGACTGTTTCACCCTTTCAAAACTTTTTTGAGACGCACTTCCCTACCCCCCTCAAATGACCCATCTTACTGATATAGCACATTAAACTATTGAAAATCTGCTAGTTAATCTTCATACTTATACAACAGTATCATTTGATGTGTAGCCGATTATCAATGAAATGGTTCTTAAAACATAGTGATAGTATACCAGCTGACAATATCCAAATAATTGAAATCACAGTATTCAAGTAGATATGAGAGTAATGCCAATATTCAGAGATATACTGATCATCAATTATAAAATTTACACTACATTTCTCTACTAAAGAAAATATTCCAAATATTTGGTTTCTCTGTAAAAAAGCTAAAATTTCATACAATTATGTTGGTTGTAATTGCAATGATCATTATGTTTTATAAAGTTTAAAGAAATCAATAGAATAAATTCAAAATTACCTCCGAAACTGCCAGAAGAAATTTTACATCTTCATCAAAATATGCAGCAACTGCTGCAATTAGCAAAATGACTTGATTGCCATTTCATACATCGACTTCTGTAAATAGCTACAGTAAATTTGTCTTTTTCTGAGCACGAAAATAAGTCAAAAGTTCGGCCTTCCGATCTTCAACCGACTTGCAGAATTGGCTGTATATATCAATGCCTGTTAGTAATCGAAAGTGTTGCAAAAGATCAACACCCGAAAACAACTGTGGCCAGTCTTGAACTAATTTCACCAGGCTTGTTCCACTATTTATGTCAAGGCGCTGTAAGTAAAAAGTGTCACTGATTAGCTCAATTAGTTTTTCATCTCCCTCAGTGAGCTGGCTGAGCTGGGTTTTTTTAAACTGAAGGGACTCTGTAGTCTCATTGTGAGGCCAGTTAGGTGCCCAGTTGATGCATCCATAACTATCTATCTTTGGGCTAGGAAGGGAACCAGGTGTGTTTCCTTCCTCTTCATTACAAGAGACCTTCCTTTTCCTAACTGGCATTTTTTTATGTAGCCTGCACATGTTCTCAACCCTGTTCAGAAGTTGCTGAGCTAGGGAATCATAGCCAGATCCGAGAATGATCCCATTGATACTGTCGGCTAAAGAGGCATTGTACGTCTGTACACATGATTTTGCAAACTCCTGGACTATTTTTTAAGGGGTTTGTAGTGTACTGAAATACGTCATCTGCAACGACCCTCACCAATTCTCCTCTGAGACTTGGTTTATGGGTTCTGCCTGTATTTAAGAATTTGTCCCTCATATTTCAAAAGGAAGAAATTTCCTGCCTGTATTTAAGAATTTGTCCCTCATATTTCAAAAGGAAGAAACTTCCTGCCTGTATTTAAGAATTTGTCCCTCATATTTCAAAAGGAAGAACTCATCATTAGTGCAGTGGAACTTCATGTTAATAATGCAATTTCAACACCTCAGATAATGAAGGATGCATCTGGCACTCATGAAAATAATTTTGTTAATAATAACACACTTACAGGAATACATCAAGAAGTGCAGCTGCTAGAGGAATGGTTCCTAGGACTATCTAGAAGCATTCACAGGTGTACAAAGGTCTTTGATACATTTTAGTGTTCAACAGGAAATAACTTAAAAAACTTTAGGAAGGAGAACATTACAACACTGGGTAAACACTTCCATAAACAGCTTGGATCTCATGAATCTCTTGGAAGACTGAGTAGTGACTTAGTCTGCTAGGTGAGTGGTAAGAATTCAATTAAGGTTATCAGGCAAGGAATGAAATTTCACAAGCTGCTAGAAAAAGTTCTGACCCACAAGGAGCGATTTCCATTTTTTTTTTTTCAAAGCTGATGGCCATAGACAGTGTGCTGCAAACAAGGGTTCAGTTTGACAAATTTAATAAAAAAACAAATTCAGATTAAATATGGAAATTAACAGTTTGTATAACCTAATGATGATCCGCATGAATGGACCACCACTGGATAAATTTGATTTATCAGCTTCAGTGGACTACTGGTTTATGTTTAGATTTTTATCAAAACTATAGAACCCTGAGATTTACAGACGAAATTCGAATTTCATTTAGCAATAAGTAGTTTGGGTAATAGGCAGTGCTCAATACACTTATACTGTATTATTATTATTAGTCTTTGTTCCCACATCGCCATGAATTATGCTTGTGCATGAATACCCTGAAATTTGCTTTTGTTTCACCTGACTCCTAAATTTTGGAGCTGGTTCCTAAATCTGGAGCTTATTTTTCCAGCCCTGTATTATGTGTTGTTTTACAGGTTACATTTGTACAAACTTTTATATTACAATACATCCAACTGTTTTTGAGATATCACATTTTTTTTATTTGTAACTTAACCTTTGCACCATAGTGTATATATAAACCTCATGAAAAGTGAAATAGGGCAAAAATAAATTCTCACCAGTTTTTTTAAATGCTCTCAGTAGTTTTCTTGACTGTACTGGCTTCAAACATTCTTTTAAATCTGATTCTTCAACATATTCAATGTCCTTATACTTCGAAACTCCAGCATCAGTTAGTGCCAGAATAACTTCTTCAGTCTTGCTTTCATCCAGTTGTAGTGTTTTTGCGACAAATTCACGAACTTGCTCCATTTCTTAAAAAGCAACACAATAATCAACATCATGTATAAGCATGTTTTATTTAAAGAATATAATTAATCTAAGTTAACATATTAAAAAAAATATCAGTTCAGTTTCTGTCGTGGATTCTTCCAGTTATAACCACAATTTTTCACTTGTGAATTGAATCATAATTTTTAGATAAAGATTCTTCCACACATATCCACAGCAGCATTTCTCACTGTCTTTTAGGAATTTAAATGCCCCATGGGAGAACTTTACTGACTAATTAAAAAAAAATTACTGAACAAGATGAAAATAATTTACTTCTACTGCCCATTTTGCACTCCTGGAACCAATATTCAGCTGTGTCAGTAGCAATAATGGCAGTGTACAAATAGCTGATAAAATATGCATTATCTAGTGCTCTATTGCTGTTGCTAAACCATTAAAAAACTTATGTTTCAAAGCAATAACTTTTTTATTATCACAACTGTAGCATGATAAAGGGTAGAAATCACCTAATTTTTTGTCATTCACACACAAAACTCTGTCTGTACTTTTACAAATGTGCAAACCACTATCTGAGCACCAACGACCCTCCCACACATTAACAATAAAAAATATTTCCTTGTTTTTATCTTCTAATATGAACAGTATTTCTCCAAAGACACAATCATTATCTTTGTTCTTTACGTTCAAAAACTGGCCTACAGTATAGAGTACCAAAAATTGTCACTTTGTTTGAAATGTGCAGAGGTTGACATTCTGATTCTTTTATTGCCCTTTGTATTTGAATGGAGTACAACTCGATAATGAAAGTTTGACTGTCTTCAAACCGAACCCTTTCAGCAAAAAATGAGCCATTTAGAAGATAAGCTTGCAATAACTGATGTTTGTTTGACAGTGTATCAGTGAGGTTTTTGAAGTTCTGACATCTTCGGGCAACTCTTTTGAAATATGAATGTTTACTCTCAAAGCGCGATGTCCAAAGACGAATAAGTGGTCCAAATTTCATCGTTAATTCAGGATAGTGCAGAAGGAAGTGGTGCTTTGGTCGAAGAGGCACATCTGCAAAAGAAACCTTCCTTCCCTCGAAGTACTCTTCAATTATGATTTTGAAATGTGCAATTTGTGAATGACTTATGCTAGGTGCACAGGCAAATTCCACAATTTCTCTGAGTGTAACAACTAGTTTCCATACAGAGTCATCAGTATCTATCTTAGAGTACAGAAGGATTGGCAAAAAGCGAAGTAAGGTCCAGTTCTGACAAGCACAGCCATTTAACCTTTTGCTTTTTGGGTGAAACACAGCAGGCCTGCAAGAAGCATCATGCTCAGAAAATGAAAAGCCACGTATTAGATCATTTAATAAAGTATACGTAAGCCAGCCTTTCTGAACAAAATAATTTAGGTAAAGTGACAAATCATAGTCACAAACCCCTTCAAACAAGTCATGACCAACACAAGGAGGGAGCCCAGGAAGACAAACATGAGAGTACTGCAACTCATTGAACAGAGACGGGGAAATGATTCCTTGGCTACCCATGGCTAATTGCGAAGCAGATGCATCATAATTTTCAACAGTTCGTGATGAAGCACTCAAATATGGATAATCTGAACGTTTCCAAGTATCTCTTTGCATTAGACAATAACGGCACATACATTCTGAAGTTGAGAAATTCTGGTTAAATCCACCAATAAAATGTGCTCCTAAATTGTCAGCAGTAATACAAAAAACCCTCCCTACATAACATACACCATCCACATTAAATCCATTCTCAATTTCATTAAGGTCACCAATCAATTGCCTAAATACTACTATTTCGACAAACAATTTTAAATCTTTTTCACAGCACAGTAAAAGAAGTTGCATTTGGTGAACTGATGACCTATACTGAGGGTAGAGGTTTCCTAATGTGAAATAAAATCCGAGAATTTTATGTTTATTTCGTGAAGAACCTAACGGGTTAACAACCTCAAACGCATCCTGAAAAAGGATAAGCTGAAGGATTTTTATTGATCCATCTGCTTGGCATTGCTGAAACACGCTACCGTCAGTAAAATCACTCATTCGATCTGCTACTTCATTTTTCAGTGGATGATCTACTTGATCCTTTACAGACTTATCGCGGAGCAGATTAACAAGAGTTTTTTTAATTGGAATGTAGTGGCAGTAACGCAAGCGATTCACCTCAACGCAACCCATGCAAATTTCAATGGGTTTCACAAATTTCGTGCTTTTTTTCAAAATATTGTTGTCTTAAATAGATAGATTTAAGAAGTCCCGATTCAGTATGGAATGCAGATTTTAAAAACTTTGAGTCATGGACATATTTTACCATTTTTTTTTCATCTTCAGATATATTTACTAATTCACTCAATTTATCAGTGAAACTCTGTGTAAAAAAGGAATCTTCCTGAATCAGTAAATAATTTATCTCTTCCGTTATCAACTGTATTGTTTTACATGGGATTAGGCATTTTGATTCCAAAAGCAAGCAAAAAAGAGCAATATTTTTCAGTGTGAGTACTTCAGAGATATGGCTGTCTGACTGATTAAGTTGTTCACTTACGTCAGAAGTGACTAGTTCCACAGTACTGTCAACTCTCAACGTCAGGGCAACTGGCTCAGAATTAAGAAACTGTAGAGATAGGAATTTTGTACTGTGATTCAGATGATATCTAGATAAATGGGAATAAAATGAAGATTTGACTTTAAATGTTATGGCACACCCTTTAAAACAGCATCTAATAAAGCCCCCGGAGGTTAGATGTGTCTTAATGTGCGATATTAAATCAGAAACTCTATTAAATGCCTTATGACACAATCTTTGGTTGCACTTTAAATCCACTTCTGAATTTCAAAGTTGTAAACCACGCAATCCACGGTGGTATCGCGAGACATGAGTATTAAAGCCATAGTAAGAGCCAAATGTCTTGGAGCAACCACGCACCCCACACTGAAATCTAAAATTATTTACATTTCTATGAATGCTCATGTGGTGAACATATTTCTTTAAAGATAAAGAAACATAGTTGCAATTGACACACTCATACATGATGTTAAGTATTAAGTATGCACTTTTATGCAAAATGTTTTATAATGAGATATTCCTAAGAAAAACAGAAGGAATTACTGTTTTATGTATTGAATGTAAAATTTCATGTATCAAAAATAAACAATAACTGACACTAATTGCCAAAGGCTTTGATTCATCTGAAACCAAATTCTTTTACATATTTTTTAAAAATTCAACCAATTTAGCATGCAGAGCAAAGATTCATTACCAAAATTATTTACAATACAAAACATATGTCCACAAAAAGATCCTCCGTAATTGTCAGCACTGTTGTCTTAAGCAATATACAGGGTGTCCCAGAAATATTGGATACATTACAAAATTATGTAAAAAAAAAAACTGAGCATTGTCGGTTTTTCTATGTCATGTATTACAAACACGGTTTCTATATTTTTGTTTTGCAGAATTGTTATTCCCAGAATCCGATAGATGGCGCTAGGTGTGGTCTGATGAGGAATGTATGAGAAATGCGCAATCGGTAGTAATGTCATCCGTACAGCACAAGGCGATGTGTATGTTATGGCTTGCGAAATTAAAGTCTGTCATTAAAGTTAAAAGACGGTACCGTTTAGAGTATGGTTGTAATCCTCCATCAATGAATTCAATTAAGCGATGGATAAAACAGTTCTGGCAATGTGGAACTTCGTGGAGGAGCCGGTTGGCCTAGCATCAGCGATGAGACGGTTGACCAAGTTAATGGAAGTTTCCGACGAAGCTCCAGGAAATCCGTTCGTAAAGCAAGCAGAGAACTGTGCATTCCGAAATCAACAGTTCACGATATCTTGCACAAAAAATTTAAGTTTTATGCTTATAAAATCCAAATAGTGCAAAAGATGCATGTAAATGATCACACTCTGCGAAACGATTTCGCTGTGGTTATGCTAAATTGAGTGAAAAACAACGAAAACTTTCTCAGTACTGTCATTTTCAGTGATGAATCCACATTTCATGTATTGTGAATTGTCACAACTGTAGGATAGGGGGTAGTGAACTGCCTCATGCTGCTAATGAACTGGATCACGATTCTCCAAAAGTTAACGTGTGGTGCGCCCTATCAAAAAGAGAAGTGATTGGCCCTTCCTTCTGCGAAAAAAACAAATGATGACATTTACTTGGATATGATAGAAACTTTCGCTATACCCAGATCAAAAGATATAATGTCATTTTCCAACAAGACGGTACGACTCCGCATTGGTCAACATGTATACATAAGTGCCTAAATGAGCCTTTTCCCCAACAGATAGATTGGCCGTGGTGGTCCCATTCTATGGCCTTCTCGCTCTCCAGATCTAACTCCATTGGATTATTTCATGTGGGATTAGGATCGTGTCCATCAGACGCCTTGTACTGATTTACAGGAACTAAAGTAGCGTATCACAGCTGCTATTTAATTCCATATCTCCTCAAATGCTTGCCAATACATGGCATGAAATTGAGTATCGCTTAGCGTTACTACGAGCAACCAAGGGATCTCACATCGAAATTTATTAACTTGTGCAGTTACATTGTAAGTTAATACAGTCAGTTTATTTCTATCTGTTTAATGTTTTGTTTTATATAATTTTGTTATGTGTCCAATAATTCTCGGACACCCTGTATATATACATTTTTGTAGCAAATAAATGCAACAGAATAAAAACAAGAATGTTATTTGTTGAGAAGGAAATAAGAAACTAAGACTTTTGAATCCAAAAGATTTCGAAAACCGGTAGAAACAGTAAAGATTTTATGTGTGCAGCTCTGTGGAACACCACATTAACAGGGCCTGCAATTTTATGAGAGTCCCTAGTTCTTTTTTTTTTATGTGAAAAAATACTTTTTCCTTTTTCAAACATTAGCATGAGAAAGTATTGTAATCGTGAAAAATTCGACTCCAAGATGTCAAAGGAAATGCAAGTTGTGAAGTACTTTGCACAAAAAAGAGTAGTCATGACTACTTTCTATTTTTAAATAAATCCTGTACCTGTATGTACCTCTTATTTTTCCAGTTTTTCAAAAAAATAAGATTTTCAGTTCTAGAAACTTGTCTCCAGCCTCATTTATTTAGCACTGATGGAAATAATGCTTCACTGGTGATGTGACTTCATTGCTGATATTCAATCAGAATAGCGACACAAGAGGCCTGAATGTTACATTGTGATTAAAATTTTCACCGATTCACCCTTTCATGATGTACATTCTCGGAGATTTGTTTCAATTCATTTATAGTGACAAACTGACAATGAGGGACAGAGGCCCCTTGAGATGTATCAAATATGGCATCAGCCATCTTGATTGAAGTCCATGGTAAAGTAAGGTTTCGAAATTACCAGATGATTATATTTATATTTGGTGTTTTCACTAACACGCTGCAAATCTTTTAGTTGGATTTTGCCTTTTTAATGCGGGGGGGGGCAGGTTTGGTCTTTGGAAAAAATTTCTGTTATCAGGAATTCAGGATGTTATTTTGGGTTCTGTATTAGGATTACAATTTATCTGTGGTTGACTTTATTACTATATATATACAGATAAAAACAATTAGGGAATAGGGAATATCGTAGTTTTGTATTAAAACTGAGTGACAGAAAACTTTAGAGGTTGGAATAGGAACTACAGACACTTAGTACGCTATGCAAAAAGAAAAATATGGCCAAAACAATTAGGAAATTTTAATTTAATAATTTTAGGGGAGACAAATGTACAAAGGCATATTTATGATCATATCGTAAAAATAAAAATAAAGGTAAATTTCTCACTGAAAAACATGTACGACAATTTGCATTGTATAAGCCACGAATAAACGATTTAAAAAAAATAAAATAAAATAAAGTTTTTGCTGCTGTTCAATTTGAAAAATAATCTGCAGTGTAATTGTGCTGGAGAGGGGCTATATAATTGGAAAAGGAACTCTCTCGGAAAAAAAATTTCAGTCCAGGATTTGCACCAAGTGAAGAGGACGGAAAAGCGATGTCATAATGAAAGACCGGGAAAGCTGTAGGAAGGGGCTGCGGGAGTTATTTTGTCTTTGTATTTTTGCCCTCTCCTCATCAATTGGCCAGTAAAAATGTATGCACAGTGCTTTCTGCAGGAACCTAAACATGCACGCCTCATTTCAAAGTTCCATGTTCTGAATCTCGTGTACACTGTGCCTTGTATTTTAGTTTGTCCTTTGCCAGTTTGACCAAAGTTTTTGTTTGATTTCTTCGGACTCCGGGGTCTTTATGTGCCTAACTTTTCTGTCGAAAATTCCGCTTCTGGATCAACATTTGTGATATACAAGATCATATGGCTATTTTTTTCTTTTTTATCTGAATGTCACAATCTGTGAATTATACGCCGGCACAGATCATACGAAAATAAAAAAAAGTGCGATTTCCAGGGTCTGAGGATAAACGACGAAAATTATGATAATTCAGGAATTTGCGAGCCCCAGATGAAAAACAAAACAAAAAAACAAGTACCTTTTTTTTTGCCAGGGCTGAGGGCAGAACATTTTTGGACAGAAGTGTACGACTTTGACATTATATATAGCCCCCTCCTCCCCGCAGGTTCAATGTCTGGCCACTAAAAAATTTAGCTGGCCACCAGATTTCAGAATATTTTTCTACCTCTGGTTGTTACAAATACCTTGTTACCTCAAAATAATCAGGATGTACAGTAAAGCAAGACACGTCTGAGAAGAGAACGTTGCTCCATTAATTTCTTCTCTAATCAGCAGGGTCATGTGCTCAAAATCTGCAGGCAGCACGGTGGCATGCGGTTAAAGAAACACATACCATAGGTTGTCGAGCATACAGATAAACACCGTGTAGTCGGGTGCGAATAGTTTGAGTCGAAACATTTGTGTCAGTAGCCGTATGGAGTTTGCATTGCAGAAGAGGGGCGCTCATACTCCGGTTTCTCCTGGCAGTCAGTGATAAAAAAATCGATCCTCATTTCTTGACGTTGCTTTCCTGTGACCTTGCCCTGGTCTTTGCCTTAAATTTCCGGTATCTGAAAACCAATTCCAAAATCTGGAAATCATGCTTCGAGACACTCCAATGGCGTCCGCTACTTGCGATTGGGTTTGACCAGCTTCTAAGTGACCGATAGCCCTCAGGCTACAGATTCGGGTAAATCACGTTCGGACATCACATTCAAAGCACGAGTCATTTTTATCCTGGACTAAACGATCATAAGATACAATTCACTTTTCATTCGTTGACAGAAACATACCCTTTTTAACGTCCCACAATCAATTTTGCATACTGAGGTGTTTGGAAGTATGCAAAAGTGTCATTGTAATAACTTTCCTTCAATTTCTCTTAGCATACAAACAGTTGATGTCAGTAGTTCATATCTAAACCACGATTTCTCCTAATAGTTTTGAGCAGTGTATTTTAAGCTAACGGGGGGAGGGGGGCAATGATGTTTAGCATTGGTGCTAATGCAGAGGTTGACTATGGAATTTCTTAGATTTAAGCTTGGAACATAATGGCAACTCTGCCTGGAAATAAAGAGGGATTTGCCAGGCTATTTGAGATAGCTATTGGCTGGAAAACAATGGCATCAACTTTAACTCTGAGTAACATCTTATGTGTTTTTACAGAAATAAAATTTGACCAAACATAGAAATAAAGTGTTCGAAGTTGGGCCGCATCCCGGCGATTAAAAAAATATTATCTACCATCTTAGCATGTAATAAATTTTAAACCCGTCACAGACTATGTAAAGAAATTAGGATGAAAGCACAAATTTTAAGACATAAATCAGCAAATGAAATTCTTAATGGATTAAGTTGATGAATGATTAGCAGCTGGGACAGGAAAGATATAGGAGGCAGCAGTATGGTGTCAGAATTCTTGTTAAATCACCTACGATTGTAACAGTGCTAGCTAAATAATTTTCTGGCGCCCATGTGGTCTGCAGGTGAAATTGATCATTCCACGACTTGTGCCTCGTTCTCCAAAACCAGTTGTCAGAGCAGGGGTGTTTGGTGGGCTAAAGGAGGTTGGAGTATTTGGAACTTTTTGGTCACCAACAAAACTAGTATAGCCCACACCTGTTTTACTGAGGACTGAAAACTTCGTGTGGGTAAAAACGTTCCGAAAAGCGCAAATTGAAGAAATAATTTGCATTATTCATATTAAATTTAGGACTTCCATTGTCTAGAAATCCTAAATCTTTTCTTCTACCTACAGAGATTGGATGTTTTTTCTTCAAGTTTTTCTCATAAATTTGAATATATTTTCATGTGTGCTCTTTGGCATATTTTAGAAAGATGTGATAAAGTTGGTACTAAATTACAAAAGCCATCACTAGATTTGTTAACTGGACGTAACCTTCTGTCATTATCCCATTTTATTGCCAATGAAAGAAATAATTTTGAAAAATATGAAGAAATAGATAAAACATTAAGTGAAAAATCTCCTGGAAGTTTTGTCAAATCACAATAAAAAATATGCACATGGCAATAGCCGTAATAAAACTATTCTTCAAGGACAGAAAAAATGTGAAGTAGAAACATTAAATGTGATTATTGATCAGTTGGATAACAGATGTCTGTTAGCTTATAAAAAAATTCAATTTCCATTTCAGTTCTTAGTTAACTGCCAACTAAATTTCTGTAAATAACTCTTTAGATTTTTACAGTGAGGATTTGGATGAATCTTTACATAGTAAAATTTCACAGTTCTTTGACTTTATCAAGTGTGAATGTAGCTACTGCACAAAAAAAAGGTTCTTGTCATGACATTGCAAAACACACACACACATATATATATATGATAATTTGATATTTTCCCAAATGTATATTCACTGTATTAAAACTACACTTGGTAAAAAATAACTTGTGATTGACAATGCTTCAACAAAGGCTTAACAGTCTTGCTATGATGTCATTAGAGCATGATATTGCTAAGCAGTTAGTTTGACGTTGTTGTGCACTTCTTCACAAACCTCAAAGCACAAAAAGACATTTTAAAGACGAACGCCTGAACTTTTTTTTTATTGGAGGTTTTTTTTTTGATTGGAAGTTTAACGACCACCGTGAGCAACTCAATGGGCTATAAGCAGTCGTCCGTCCCTAATTTAGGGTCACTGGTTAAAGGGAAGGGAGAGAGCCAGTGCCGTAAGACAAACACAACATCCATGCCTCACCGGGATTCGAACCCAGACCCCTTTCGGACGAATGATCAGAGGTCATCGCTTAGACCACTGCACGACCGGGGTGGCAAACTTTTGTTTTTGTGCATTCATTTTTCATTTATGTTGTCTACACTTGATTCAATGTTTGAATTTTTTAGTATAAAATTTTTGTAAGATATGTTGACACTTGAGATTTTGGGGTATACTAGCAATGTTTATTTCTTACACAGTACACCTGAAGATATTTTTTTGAGGGGTTTTTCTTAGCTCACGAAGCAGTTCTAATGTAATTACTGCCTAGCATCAGTGACCTGTTTGTAAAACTTTCTACGTGCAATTGTGTTTGCATTGAAATACACCTTTTGGGGTACTCATTTTATAAATAAAACAAACAGATATTGGTCCTGCTATTAAGTTTACGCGACGCGCCTCGAGTTGTGCGTTGGGCATGAGTTGAGTGATATTTCTGTCATTTTTTTATAATTTTACAGAAAACACTGGCAGTTATTACTACACAAATACCTGTGTATTGATATATTTCAACTAATTTTTAAGAAATTGAATGGTTCTGATAAATTTCCATCTTACCAGATGGAAATTTAGATGAGGTATACACACTGCTCACATGAGATTTCTTCAATGTGTTAGTTTGCAGAAAAAATGTTTCAACATCTTTAAACAGACATTTTAAAGACAAACTCCTGAACTATGTGTGAACTTCTGTTTTTGTGCATTCATTTCAAATTTTTGTTATCTATACTTGATTCAATGTTTGCATTTCTTTAGGAATAAATATTAAAAATAATACATTTCCTTATGTCTGCAAACACATAAGATGTATTTTACAAAGCCTTAACAAACATATATAAGGGAAATAGGTATCCAACATATGTACACGACATACATATCTATCGTATAGTCTATAGGACATTCGTATTTTACAAGCACTTGTGACTAGAAATAGGGGCCACAAAATCTTCAGTAGCCCAGATTCCAAAAAAGCTGTCTGGCACTGAAAAAAAAAATGTAGGAAGCAGGAGCATGGTGTTAGAATTTTTAGCACCTACGATTGCGAATGCTAAATAAAATTTCCTGGCACCAACGTGGTCTGGGTGAAATTGACCATTATACAATTTGTACCTCGTTCTGCAAAACTAGTTGTCACCCTAGTCACAGGACAAGCGAGGAAAATTAGCAACTGAATTCGTTTACTTAACTTGTTCGGCCTAACAAATAATTTGAACGAAATACATGAAATAAAAAATCAAACTTGTTTCAATTGTTACCAAAACCACTTAATACTAACATTCTCATCATAATGCACTGTGACTTACACAAAACAAAAAAATACTTACCGAAAATAAATGCTGCGGTGCTTCTATAAATCGGTAACATAGAATCCTTACTTTGTGTAGAGAGACGTCCATCGCTTCGTACCAACATGGCGTCCGCGACCAGCCCGTTGCCATTCGACAGCACGTAAAAAAACAGGTATTATACCGTAATGGTTAAAACAGTTTAAACACCGTGAACATGTAGTTTATCTACCGAAAATTTACCGTTCATCGCCCGTTGGCGTGCTTACGGTCCGTAAACCGTTTTAATACTGTTGAAACACCGAGAATTCACGGCAATTTTTTACAGTGTGCAGGGAATTGATATAGTAGGTATTTGCAATTGCATGGCTCTGAAAGCAATGATTTCGTAGCAGAACTGGAAACATCATATACAGTAATGTCACAAAGACAGTGACTGGACACTGCGATACTGGAAAGAAAATGTGGTCCAAAACGTCGTGGTACAGCTGGTATTTTTCTGAAGGTAGGCAGAGAGTTTGGAGGAAGTCTTTTGAAGGCCTGGTCCAGCTTGACCTGTAAACACATCACAAGTTTCTGGATGTGGTGTAATGGTGTAGGTTACGTACTTTTGGTAAGGAACGGGATGAGTAATATTGCTTGAAGGTTTTGTATTCTCTAATATGTATTTGAAACTTATGCATTCTGTAATGTTGATTTTTATTAAGCAGGTGAGGGCTGTTTATGAACGGCCATGCTCCTTTCCGTCCTGCGCAATGTGTTCAGCAATGCGTTTTCGAGCACGACAGCGATTTCCACAATTTTTCCTGTCCCCTACAAAGTCTGGATCTGTACCCTATTGATGAAATGTACGTTGTTTGAATGTACCGGACGTTTTAGAAAAACATTTATTGAATCAAAGTCTTTTTGCTTGAAATCTGGGTTGCTTAAAACGTTGTCTGGCGATTGGCAAGTATGCCTCACATGTAGATGCACTCCAACACCTTCTGTAATTCATGTACAAACGCATACCTGCTTTACTGCAGGCTAAAGGAGGTACAACGCGGATCTGAATAAAAGTTTCGTAATCAGTTGCAAGAATATGTGGTTTTGATTTTGAGAAAATACGAAAATATTATTTCGTCCTCTCTCCCATTTTATAAAAATGCGTGCAGTATTTTCAAACATGTGAATGGCTGAAAGAATCCAGTAAGATTCACTATGAACTTTAATAATTTAGCCAAATAACTGGTTAAATTCCTGTTTCCTATTCTCCAAAAACGAAGTACTAAACATTGAATACTTGTTTTGTGGTCAAAATCAATCTTTGAATTTCGCTATTCCCATTGATTTCATGCTGATCTTGAACAAACTAAAAACGTATTTTCAGTTATATGAATTTGTAAAAGACTGCATCTTTTAAAACCTACAGAAGGAAACATCTTGTCATTACAATATTCTGATATGCAATTTTTTCTGGAAAAAAAATATGAATAAAATAGATTTGAAATGTGTTTTGCACTTAACTATTCAGGAAGATTTAAGAGAGCATGTAAAAGCGAAATACCAGTTTAGAGATTTCGTTACAGTAGCTCACTGGCTTTTAAACTTAAGAGAAATATTTCCCATTTTGATTCAAACATAGCTTACTGTAATCATTAATTTCCGCCCATGTATTCATGGAAAACTGCAGATCAGATCCTATGTAGATGATTTTAGGAAGGATGTCTGACCCCAGGTCTTAAACAACCCTTAGAAATAGGAAGTTAGGAGATTTGGGCTAGAGTGCTCGATAGGAAAGTGACACGGAAGCGACGTAGAAAGAGGGAAGAAGACGCCCTTATTTATTCCCCGGGGGCCAGTACCCGGGTCCCGACTGCGTAACATGCCCATCCGACGCACGGCGGGTATTTAGTGGTTCGAACGTTCGTACCTGCCCAGGATCGAACCTGAGGCTGTCTCCACGGCAGTCACGAACGCTCACCACTTGGCCACCCGCGGCCCGGAAAACTAGAGAGATCTCATTTGTGAATTAATAGCAACTTTTGGCATTAAGAGTTGGTTGTAAAAACACACGAACGCTCTATTTAGGAATTTCCTCAATATATTACACTAGAAACGATTGCCGCTGACAACAAGAGAAAGGGATTAATGTCAACATAAATTGAAAACATATTCACATTAAATGAATGTGCCTAATCTCTTTCTTGGGTGTCATTTTTTGTCATTTGTATTCTGATGTGCAGGCGATCCAGCTGGCAACGGCAGAGATGGAAAAGGTTTTACCTATAACGTTGTTATCTATAGAATCACACAGCGTAACGTACTATCCATCTCTTTCTGAATTATGTTAGTCCATTTGTCTTCATGTTACAGGATTTTTGTTTACAGAATGTTGCAGATAATTTTAAAATGTTATTTCCCAACCTGGGATTCGGGACACTACGGCCTAAATGTTTTTTTTTTTTTTTTTCGAATTTGGAAAAACTGTTTATGAGAGTTGGAAAATTTTGAATAATTTTTATCAAAAAAATGTTCACATTACATTCTTCAAAAATGTAACATTATCCCTACGACTGATTTCTGTTATATACGGGTACCGAGGGTAACCGTATGCTATAATTAATACCTGGGATAATACTTGATGAAACATTATCAGTTTGCACAATTTATTCATACTTAAAAGCGTCCGTAAGATCGCCTTTAAATTGCATTTGCTACAGTTTTCGTCGCGGACCCATTACAGCGGACTAGAATCCTCGTCAAAAATATCAAGAAGAAACACAAACGGTTTTCATCTTCATTTCGAGATCAAATATTCTGTTCAATATCATTGCATTAACTAACATGAAGTATTTTCAAGTATGATATTTGTGTTATTTTAAGCTCCTCGTGTAAAAGACCGCAAAAAGATTGTCTCTTGAGGTCTTTGAATCTCGGGTATTCCTATCCATACAAAAATAAAACATATAGTAGTATTTCAGTACTTTAAAAATAACACCCTGATTGTTTTATCTACAGACTTTAAAGTGTTAAAAGGCGAATACATAAAAAACAGAGCACCTGAAATAAATCGAGCTACGACCTTAATTTTTTCAGGATGTGTTCACTAAACAATATAGAACAAATTATTAGAATCTCGTTGTCAAACGTACTTGGGGCGTCGATGTACCTAATAATCGGTGGGGCCAATTATGGCATGTATCACCTGCTATACGCGCTGAGGCATCGAATCAAAAAATTTGTGAATGGTGTCCAGTGGATGAACCATCCATGTTGTATTGATTCTCATCCAAATTCATCAAGATTTGAAGGCGGACGGTCCTGCCACGGCACCTGTCGTTTGACCATGTCCCAGAATTTTTATCTGTGATAAATCCGGTGATATACCTGGCAACGACAGAGGTGAAACTTTGTTATCCCAGAAGAAAGTACGTGTTGATGCTGCTACAGAGGGTGTAGCATTGTTCTCCTAAAATAGGGCCCCTGGGCCGTCCGGAAGCAACGGTAGTGCGACCTGCAGTAGAATATCATTAATGTAACAGGCACTCGTTAGGGTAGCGCCAACTCTCATTAGACGACATCTGCTGTCGTAACCGATATCATTCTCGAGTTGGTGCTGTATGCCTGGTACTAATACACTCTCTCCAATTCCTCTCTCCCTGTCTTCGGCGGACACAAATGCGGCCATCATTTTCGCATAAACAGAAGCGCTTTTTGTAAGAAAACACGATACTGTGTTATTCCTCACACCACGGCCTTCGTTCGCTGCAGCATTGCAGCCTGGCAGTCCGTTGCTAAGGTGTCAACGGTAGCTTAGTTTGGTTTTTTTGGTTAATTGATGTTAATGGCGCAAGGGCCATGGTTGGCCAAAGAGCGCCAAACAAAAGACATAAAAAACAAACAAAAAAAAAAAAACGGTAGCTTCAGGAGGGGGCCGAAGAGCCTGCAGTCCGAACTGCTATATCCGGCGACGTACTGCTTCAGCTAAGATGAAAGAATGCATCACAGTCGTCCAATTTTGCGCCAATGCTGTGCATGATGCATAACAGTCATCCAAAGACAATATCATAAGATGATGCTGGAAATATAAGTAAATGAAACTTAGTCAATAAATTTTATTTAGGAAAATTTTCGGAACTACACCAAAAAGGAATACTTTTAATGCATTTTATTTGAATGACTTATTTCCGATCAGCTTATTTCAAAAGAGGAAATTTCCAATAAATCGTATTTAAGAAATATGGCTCGCAAAAGTTTAATTTTTCTTGTAACTCAATGTCTAATAACGTATCATCATCATCATCAATATATTTGACAACCACTATTAATCCACTGCTGGACGAAGGTCTCTCCAAGCCTCTTCCACAACGGTCTGTCTTGTGCCAGTCTCCTCCATGTTACTTCCTCATACTTTCGAGTTTCATCCAACCATCTACCATGTGGTCTTCTTCTGGGTCTTTTGCTGTCCCTTGGAATACCATCTCAAATGTCGACTGTCCATCGATGGTCTGTTCTTCTGGAAGTATGTCCAGCCCATTTCCATTTCAGGAATTTCACTCTGATCATGATGTTTTCCACTCTTGTCATTTTTCTGATCCACAAGTTCTTCTTCTTATCTTTCCTGGTCACACCAAGCATGCACGTCTCCATGCTTCTTTGAGTTGCATGCAGCCTTTGTATGTCTCTTTTAGTTAAGGTCCACGTCTCTGCACGATACGTAAGCACTGGAAGGATGCATTGATCAAACACTTTTCTTTTAAAACATAATGACATATTGCTCTTGAAAATTATGCTGTTTCTTCCAAAAGCTCTCCAGGCAAGTTTTGTACGCCGATTATTTCTTCGTCAATGTGACCCTCACTTGATATCTGCTGTCCAAGATAAACGTACGTGTCTGTTATCTCCAGCTTTTCTCCATCAATCGATAAATCTTCATTTCTTGTAAAAGCATTGCACATTACTTTTGTCTTCTGAAAGCTCAATTTTAATCCCACTTATTTACTCTTGTCAGCAAGTTCCTGGATCATACTCTGCAGCTCTGATGGGGTAGTTGCTCCCTAATATCAGTAGTTAGCCTATACGGTACTTTTGCTTATGAAGTGGGAGTTATTTCCATATAACAATGTGTGTACAGGGTTATCTATGTAGATTAAATAAAACGTATTTTACATGTATTACGTGTAATTTATACGCATTTTACATCCCGTAGAAAACTAATTTATTGCACAACTTTCTACGTTGCATAATAACTTATTTAAATGAAAATAAATTAATAAATATACATGTTAACATTACTAGAAGTAGGCAGTTATTTAAATTTTTCAGTTTATAACCACAGATATGAAAATAATTGCAGTGGAGAGATATCAAAAACACACTTAGGCAATGCGAATGATACAACATTTTTTCCAAAATATTAACGTCTGTTTCAATTTGACAGTTGTTAAGGTTAATGATTACCCACGTAAACTAATCACTCTTAACAACTTCCGAGTCATTCGTTTTATCCAAAGTAACCAGAAATTATTAAATGCCTCTTACAGTCAACCTACAACTGCACTTTTTAACCCCAAATAATATGCTATACAGCAACATTAATTTTGTTCTAAGGAAGAAAAAATACGATGAAATGTTACGACAAAGAAGCTTCTCTCCTTTAACTGTCATTTCTTAAAATTGAAAGATTACTCACCTGTGAATTGTTCATACACTTTTTGTTTATTCATAGCGTTTATTAATGAATTCTTCACTATATCCAGGCTTCATTGTTGCTTAAATTTGTGTTTTACTTTAATAATGCCACATTGCTGACAATTTTATCAAAACTACATTCAAACTAAAATAACACTTACCGTCACATTATCACATACAGTATTGTCTTCATACAATTTGCATAACACTTGCTTAATACTTGCATTTATTCTTACTTTTCTTAGCAGTTTTTGGTAATCAGCACATTTTTTATCTTTAATTTTTAGAGTGTGATACATATGCACTAGTTTCTTAGAATTTTTAAATCTTTGTCGGTTTCTTGTTGCGTTATGAATGTACGAAAAATTCCAAGTGACATACAAAGTTGGTACAAAATCCATATGATGAAAATTGTCAGCAGCCTTTGATGACTAGTAATAACGTTGGATATCATACGCAAGGGTCTGTGTCGGTGAACAGCAAAGCCACACGAGGAAATCAATGTTTGGTGCCGGCGTGTTGTTATAATATAAAGGATAGAAAAAGTGAAAAACGTAGCATGGAGAGTTCGTTCGATTTGCCGCATGTAAAACACACACGTGTCGCTGTTAGCCTGGGATCTCCAGTAACATTGTAACACTTCGTTTGTTTTATTGTATTTAAAGCAAGTATTGAATTTATTACATTTTTTTTACATTTATGACACAAATTACGCATTTTACGCGTCACGTAGAAAATAACTTTTTTACACGTAACTTCCCAACCCTGTGTATATAAGATTTATTCCATTTGGGACTTTGTTAAAGGCACTTGGCCTGTAATACGTCCCTCCCTAATTCCTGGTGAAAAGAATCTCGGAAATATGGTTTGTCTTATACTGTGTTACTGTTCGTGGATTAGCCACGTGTTTTCTCGGAAAATAATTCTCTTCTGCGATTTTTAAAACAACCTACGTTGTTCTTGTAATGCTTCATAACGTCATGTGGTTGAGCAGAGAAAACTTTCTGACTAGATTTGTAGATTGCTCAGTTGAAATTTAGATATCTCTTCATGAAATATAAGAAAGATTCTCATGTTTCTAACAAATATAAGAACACATCAATCAAAAGCTGACATATTTTCCTATTCTTGTGAAGTGGGCATTTCTTCAGTAAGCATTCTCCCCTAATATCTAATCAGTAATTCTTATTAGGCGGTATTCTCAGATTCTTAATACCACAGGTTGTCACTTGTCAGTCAGAAAAGCAAATAGTTGCCAATGTTAATCCGTGTGGAAGGATTTGCAAATATTTTTCTTCTGTGTTAGGGAACCTGTCAACTTTAACCTTGAAACTCCCAGTGTGTTACCAAGGGGGATATTATGCTACGCTACTGAATAGAACACGTGCCGACATTGAGTTCTGGACGAAGAAAGGGTGCAGGCTGCTCGAGTTCCAGAGACAGCTACAGAATGTTGTATCAGACATCTCCATTTACAGAAATCTCGGTGCACATCTCGAGCATCACTGACATCCATCACGCGTCGCACGCAAGATCTTTTGTACTTCGTAGTCATAATCTTTTTCTCAAGCAGACATTCCTCATTCTGGTCCACCCATGATTTCCTTGACCTTCTTCTACATTGTTTGCCTGCCACTTGGGCTGAAAAAAATACCTTAGTAAGCTTCTCATCGCTCAGTCTTTCATCATGGCCAAACCACCTAGTACCAAGATTTTGCCTCATATTACACAACTGTAACACATATTTATTCTTCACATGATCACACAGTGTCTTGCCACAAACCCGCAGTAAGTAGTATATCTCCCCTGCACGCATATGGCTCTTATGTTTCTTTTGCAGTACGCATTTTTTACTGCCATACGCCAGAGTAAGATCAGTTACACTTTCATATGCAGTCATTCGATAATTTTTTGAAAACCCATCATTCCTGTGAAACGCTCCTAAAGCAGTTATGACTTTCAAAGAAGAGTTCACTCGCCTGCTAATCTCGCCGTGTAATTTGTTCTCTGTGTCAAACATGCCTCCAAAATAAACAAACTCGTTCATGTGGTCAATCACTGTTCCATTCAGACTAGCCTTCAGAGCTAACAGTTCCTCGCTCAAAAAAACATAACTTTGGTTTTTCCCGTATTTATACTTAGTTTAAAATTCATACAAACTCCATACATCTGGGTACACAAATAATGGATACTCTGCAACTCACTCAATTTTGCTCTCTGCCAGCAGCGTTGTATGATCATCATACAGCAAAATGAACACACGTATATCACTGATACATAAACCAATGTTATCCATTGCTTGTCGCTCCTACTAAACTTGAAGGTACAGACATAGCTAACAATTCGGATTGAAACACAAAACTATGGGTTCGATTTCTTTTGATTTTAATAGAGTTACCTTCAGATTTAATAGAAAGTACCATTGCTAGTGTTTCCATTATTGAACTTATCAGAACATTGGTAGATTGCCAACAGACAGATAATGCTTTGATTCTTCCTACCCCGAAGAAAGACTAGGATGCCAGTTTTCCAAAAACATTATAAGCCTGCTGTTTTAACTAGCATTGCTTCTGAAATTTTGGAAAATTAATTTGAATAGAAATGCCTGAAATTTGGAGAACTAATGATTCTGAAGGATCATAAGCGTCACATGATGACTGCTATTTTTTTCTTGTCAACATTAAAGGCATCAATCGAAATAATCTAAGCACGTGGGTATAACCTGACCTAGAATCAGCAACAGGACTTAATCCACACTCAAATGACATACCGGATCCAACTTTCTGCCACTTATCAGACCTCACCTGCATGTTTGATGACATACAAGATTACATAAGTTTATAAATTGACAGTGAATTTATAGGAACCTAATCAAGTGCTCAACGTTTCAACCAATATGAACTTAGTGACTTCATCAGAAAGCTGAACATATCGAAAGAATCTACTGAATTGCTGATCTGCACGTTGAATGAAATGAATTTACTTCATTCTGGAACCAAAAGTACGTTTTATCGTACCTGAGAAAATGATTTGCTTCCCTAAGGACAAGCTAGTGTTGTGTGATGTCAAAGATCATCTAAGGAAAATGGGACTAGCAGAATGGATGTCAAATTAATGGCGCCTTTTCAATGATAGTTCCAAGCAGAGTTTGAACTTTTGTTGTTAACAGAGAAGTGTATACCTAGAAACTGTAAGAAGTATCTAAAACAAATGATTTACTTTACTTCGATGTACCATTGTGAGACACTATTATCCAAGTTTCATCGTAAGATCAAGAAGAAGAACAAATGAACTCTATTACGAAGCAACAATGCAGCTCTACATAATCCAGCATCATAGCTGAATAAAAAATACTAATTGTAAAAGAAAATCGCATTTTTCCATTAAACAAATGCTGGATTTGATTTAGAGAGAAAAAGGATAGAAGGCTTTCAGTTTCTTTAAAACACCCTATGCTTTGAATTCGGTATTCGGCAACACATAATTTAAAAATAGACAATCTGATTATTTTTTATAAAGCAGTTTCTGAGGAAACTTCTGAAAGAGCAATATCAATGTCACTTGTATTCGTTTCCAATTTTGCACAACTAATCTGTAGTTTGAAAACAAAAACGCACATTAAACATGTTTTGTGTTTGTTTCTGTGAATTCACATATTGTAAATACAAAAGTGATTTTAATATTTTTTGCTGATTGCTATTGCGGCAATCTTTTAAAGCAAAATATTCAGTCGCAAACAAATGGACACTACGAGTAGTAGAAATAATTAATATTGGCTCGGTGACAGAAGTGTTTATTATAATAAAATTGCTTGTTTTTCTATTATTTGTGGGTTGATAAGCGCACGCAGTCCTTCGGTTTCGTACGATTTGATTCGTGTATCTCGCACTTCCGTAAATCAGCCTTTAAAAACAACATCGTATTTGGTTTTGTACTTTTAATTAGAAATTTTGCATCTCAGGTTTGAAGTATACATTTGGAATATAATAATATCAGAGCGCTGAAACTATGTAAAATGGGCATTTGAACGATATGGAGTTCAGCAAAATGTTTGCAACTAAGCACTGGTTACTAAATTACTTGATTGGTTGGATCAATTACATTTTTGGAATACATTTCATTTGTATAATAAAATATGAATTCTAAACTTTCTAATATTCATAAGTCAGTACTATACCAAGAATTTAGACTTATTGTAGGACCTCATCATTTAGACTTTAGCTTATGATAAAATCTTCAGATTTCTAAAAAAGAAAAAAAAAGAAACTAAATACGTTCTTTTACACTGAATGCAACGCATACAGTCATATCTTCAAGGTTAATTGAAACGATTTAAAAACAATCATTCATAGTTTCATCAGATTCCAAACTGCATATAGTTTCAGTATTTTTGAACAAAAGGTATTGGTCAGCATTTCACAAGAATCCACATTCTAAATTTATGATTATTACCAAGAAATTCCAAAATAGCAACCTACTCTCTTGATTATGTAAAATACTATGTAAAAAGATTTACATATTGTGTATAACTTGGGAGACAAAAAAAATACAGCAGAAAATTATTTAAACTCCATATCTCATCTTTGAGGCAACGGCATTCTGTTTCAGTATTATGGCAAATGACCAAACTAAACTTTTATGAAACCAGGTGTTAGAACATTGCTTTTTGTAGTGTTCAAGTAAAATGATGGATGAATAATAACCCAAATAACACTGAAATGAAAACAAATAAGTGCACTTATTTATTTTTTATAGATCGGCAATATTCTTACATAAGGTTGTAAAAGATGGGGACTGATAGTGTTGTTTTGGCCTGAGCTGTAAATTAATGCATGTGTCCATTACTTAGATACTGAGTGAAACCCCGCCGATAACGACGAAGAAAGATAAGCTACGTAGAGTAAATTTTTAAATATTTATTTATTGTGTATTTCCTTGATCACCATATTTTGAGGAACGTTCGTTCATCATCGAGATTTTTCCTTGATACGGACAGTCACAAACATACACGAAATAATGTTTCGTCAATGTGAAGCAGCTGTGTTTCAAATGTGAAAATATGTTTTATGAAAAATGCAATAATAAACATTAAAATAGTAAAAAGCTCGAAAGTTTGAGGCAGGGATTCGGCAATTAAAACAGGCAACTGTTCTAATAAACGTTGTAGGACAACTGTCATACATATTATATTATAGTGTTTTAGATTTGATTTTAGTTTTAGCACTGTATTGTGAAATTTTATTGATATTTAAAAATGTTCAATACATTTTCGTTTCCAACCTAGGATTTATACATTCTGAAGAAGTTTCAGTAATGTCCTGAAAAGATCAACTTTGAATTGTATAGGGAAATGCAACGAGATCTTCGGGCGATGAACGCAGAAAACGACCGTAGACTTTTACGATGACTTCCGTAGATGATGGGATACTTCGAGGGCACGTTTACCAATTCGCTTTTAAGATAAACATAGAAAACTACTCAGATTGTCTAGTGGCGGTATACGAAACGAAATATGACTTAACACATTAACAAAGTTTAGCGCGATGTTTGTACTGTTACATTGTATCAACACAATCATTATCTTCGCGTCGGCGCTCACGTGTGATGGTGAAGGGTTTAGATTTGCTGTTTGTAGCACGTCAGTATCAGTTGGAGCAGAACAATTGTTGCAGTGTGTAAGGTAGGTAGGAAATTTAAAGTCCTCCTAATACCAAATGCTAATCGGTTATTAAACAAATGCAGAGAGCTTTTGATCTGCTGTCACTGTAAATGGACGAAGACTACGTTTCTTCAAATGGCATTGATCAGGATTTAATAAATAGATACTACTTTAAAAATAGACTTGATAGATTTACAAATTTAAGTTTGTTGTGAAATTTATAAATAAATTAGAAATAACAAGTCTACTAACTGTAACGGTTAAAGAAGTGTAAGGTGTTAAAAGGAAACCAACACCCTTTCGGGTTCAAGAGTCCATGTTCTAAGAACAAAAAAAATATGTATGTTGGAAAACTGCAGTAGACTTTAAACTAAGAGCGTATTTACTCAATTTTAACAGATAAAATCGCACGTGAAACTTACTGTTTAATTGTTAGTGCCAGACGCCTCTTAAGTTATGCAACTTAGCTTCCTGTCTTGTGGAACTGTCATTTTCGCGATATATTTACATGTTTCGTGAAAACAAGCATGAATTTGTGATGGAAACTCTGGATACGATATGTCATCCACTGCACCGCCAAACAACATTTTTCATGAAATGCACAGCTGAATTAAAATAACTTGAGTACTCACATTAACTTATTACCACAGAAAAAAGACAAGTTTCATTATCGTTGAATGAAATGTATTTTCATTTTTTGCAAGTATTTGTTTCATTTTTATGAAATATATTTATTTTAGGCAAATATTAATCTACTATTAACAAATGTTTTGCAATAATTTTCGCATAAAATAAATATTATTAAGTTTCTTATCACACAAACATCGATTTGCATTACATATTTTTTAAATGGAAAGAATCACTGTCAACACAGTTTAAAATTAAAGGTTCAGTTCAAACGTAAAAATTTAATTTTCCATTAGAATGAGCATTTATTTGTAAACTAAGAATATAATCCTTCTATACTTCGATAATTATTTTCTGTTTTCTATGAGAAATAATAATTATATTAAACACAAACGAATGTTTTCTGTTTGAAATATACTTAATAAAACGGCGAACATTTTACTCCTGTGAGGATCACATTTAAATGTCAGGGAAACGAGGAAGTTGAGTAAAAAAATCGCAGTAAATCACATTAACAGATTCACGAACAGAAAACCAATATCTGACAGACCCCTTTACCCAACCAGCATCACTCCAAGCCATGAACGAAATCTGGAGTAAACAACAGAGACACGATGGTCACTACGCTTTGCCGTGATTTTAGAATTCCTGCTAAGGAACACCAAAACATGGCGCTGTAGTGAATGTATATTTGGTTTCTATGATGTGATATTCAATTTAAAATTGTAAAAATTGTTTGTACTTTCATCAATTTGTCGCTATCTATAAATTTGGGATCTGTTAGAAGTATTTCCCCATTAGACTTAGCAGAGAGGGATTTGTGGATGGGTATCCAGTTTTAAGAAATCTTTGGTAGATGTACGATTTATTTAAAGCGCAAATTCTTTGGTGTTAAAAACGTGTTTTCCAGTACACCTTAGAATAACACAGGAGCATTTCACAAATATGAAACAATTTTAAATGTTGCATGTGAAACATTCAAAAGTGGCATTTATGCAATTATCCTGTTACAATTCTTAAACATTTTTCGTTAAATTTCTGATTATTCCGGCATCAGTAATTAGATATGTAAACATTTTTACAAATAAATTGGATGACGTTTCGTTTTGAGTATATATAAACTAATGTTTTCATCCACTTTTTATCTATTTATATTTGATGAATTTATTTAACCACTACACACATTTTGCAAAAGTACAGGGAAGAATTTAAGAAAAGTTCGCAGATGTGTCCGATAAAAACAATCTTCAGCTTTCTGTGATCAAAAGGAAAAAAATCAAAATCTATCTACGGCATATTATATGTAAATAATTGCATTTTTGAAGCCTTAATAAGGATTTGGACGCAAGGAATCTTTCTTTTAACAAAATTTATGCATCGAATAACAATGTAATTTTTCTTTATAAACTTATGATAAAGCAAGGAGGCACTAATTAATTGAAATTTTACTGAACGTATAGGTGTCACATAAGTGCAAAATACGGTGTTAATGTTTGCGAGATCCTATAGTAGAACAAAATGCAAATCAGGTAATTGTATCCTTACTTGATATACACATGTAAAGAAAAGAATTTCGTGATTGTAATAAAAGGAAGCATTGCAGCCTAAGGAATTTAATGTAATGTGTTAAAATTTCCGATTCAAGTAAGCAGTGCGTCTCCTCTGAATCGTGGAATGTACGTTAACAAAATAACATGACGGAGCAACTTGAACAAAATGTTAAATTGTGAACGACAGCACGACTCAGTAAGTTTCAATAACAGACAAGCAGAACTCAAAGTGAGATATTTATTTCAGTTTTTTTAATGTCGGTAGTAAAATTTATTTCGGTTGCATTAACCTTCACTTCTTCTAACCTGTGCTGAGATGCCAAATGAGATAACTACTTTCGTTCTTCATGCAAAGAACTTTGACTTCTGAATAAAATATTTCAGATGACATTTTTACATAAACCAAACCTCTGATATGGAAATTTGCATTTTATTACGACCCCAAAGTATGTACATATTCTTCTCTCCTGCAATTTAGATTTGTTGAACTAGGTTTAATCTGGGTAGAAATGATTGCTATCATTTATCACTTCATTTACCCATTCAAAATTAATGACAGCTGTTTTATTTCACCATTGTTTACACACATCTGTTAATTGGGATTAGGTCTCGCAAAGACCGCAAACTGTGATTCGCACTAGAAGTGAATAACAATCTTACTTATTTTTAAATGTATAAATGTTTGAAGATTACTACCTGCGCACTACTACATCGATATTTCTTCTTAAAGCATGCAATGAAGGTTTTCACCTATACTTATCATTGCGTTTTATTTTCGTATGTTCATGACTAAGCCAAGATATCTTCATAACATTTCTGACAAATTTATATTCGTATGTTGTGAATAAAAATGTAAATAAAAGCTATTTAGCATGTACAACTATTTTGGCATTTTCCCAAAGGGCTACGCAAAACAATACATCAGAACACCCTTCTCGCTTCCTTCTCGTAATTTCTGGGTTTTGAGTTTTCTATCCAGATGAATTGTTCTTAGAATAATGTTCCCATATTGGCTATCAGGCTAAAATATCATCAGTGTTGTTTCAGTGAACCTGAGCATGTGTCAGAAGAGACTTTGAAGACATATTACTTGAACGCGACTGTTTCGCTATGCAGCTTCGTAAGGAGTTGTTTAAGAAAAATCTGCTTCAAAAAATAACCAAATAAAAACTAAATGTGTGTTGCGGGGAGGGCACCGAAACGAAACTTTTATTCAATTTTGTTAAATGTGGGATCATGTATGCGAAAAAGTTTGTTACCTATTATAACTTAGGATATGCACCTATGGCAATCTATCATATCATGCATTACACAGCATCCGTCCACCTATGTCCTCTGTTTTTATGATTTCAACCATGTGAACTGTTGACAGAATTTTAATCATCGTACTTGCTTGCCTCTTAACGTGTTTCTCTGGATTATTTGATATTTAGCTTTGTAGATTTGTGAAATTGCCTTTCTCTGTCATATTAGCATGAGTTGCCTTTCTCTGTCATACTATCATGAGTTACTCTTGTTGTTGTCCTTTACGTCCTTTTTCATTTTAATTTTAATTTGCCCTGATTCTTGTGTTTTCCAGATTCACGATATCCATCTTTTGGGTATTTTTTTCTGATAATTCGTTCGCGTTAATTGGGATTCGTTTCTCGCTGTTCGTATTTTCAGCCCTGCTCCACTCTAATAGAGAATTTATTTTGATATGTATTGTCTTCTGTTCTTATTGGAAGCATTAAAATTTCGAAACTTTCTTTGTCTTCCCATTACCACACAGGCCTCGGTTTCCCTAAACATGAGATGACACGTTTTTTGAAAATATTAATCTGATGCATTGAAATCCTGAATCTCAGTTGGAGTGTAAGCAGAACGTCAAATAAATGTTTCACCGATCTATCTAAATAAAGACAGCAATTGGAGAATATTTTTCTATGGCAGCCACTGGTCGTAATTGAAAATTAGATAATTATTTGTCAATACTGAGAGTAAAATGTCTAAATGTGTAGGTAAGCACTTTAACAGAAAGTGCAAATTTAGACGACTGAAGAGAGGAGAAATGTTTCATGAGCTTAATGTTTTTACACAATTCCCAAAATATATATAAAAGTAAAATCTTATGTGGATTGTTTCGTGTGTTGAGAAATATTAGCCTATTAAATTTCAGTGGATGTTTCTGTGACATTAGAACTGTGAGCACTGAATGGCTGTGATTTAAACAGTACAGCACAAATTCTCTTTTGAAGGGTTATTATTTCGAACCGTACCAAGGGTTATACTTCCCGTTTAAGCATGGAGTGATACATTTTTTTCAGCTGATCGTACATGTGGCATACTTTGTAATACAATAATTGAAAGAAAAAAACTTTTAGATGATTAAAACATCTGCCGATTTCCGATATAAAACTTAAGTTTTAGAACGGAAATCATATTTCCCGAAGTTAATTTTTAGAATTGAATATCAGTCTGACATAAACGATATTTATCTTAAACACATATGCTTTACGTTTCTTTTTTCATGTCGTTCTTGAGTGCTACTCCATTTCGCCATATTGTCCGCAATCCAGAATTGGCAGAATACCTCTTCCTCTAAACTAACAAAGCTACTCATTTAACTTACTTACTTTAGTAGTAAAAGAAATGCAACACACCAATCTACATGCTTCTGTTACATATATGCAACTGCTGTTTTATATCTACACTTAAATATAAACAAGGTTTCTTTCGTTTCCCAAATATGTAACAAATGTTTTGAACCTCTTCAACACCGTTGCAGCAACGGGTGGCGCCAGTAGTGGTTTTGGTTTCGTTGAGCTGAAAACTCTATTCTTATAAACATTTCTTCGAAAGAAAAAAGCCTGCCACGTGTTTTAATCGCTAAGGCCAACGGAGTGAAGACGGAATTTTATTTCAACGATTAAAGAAATAAACTGTCACACCTCAGACTGTTACCTAAAGCCTGGTTTATCGGTTTCAGCTCTAATTAGTGAACACATCCGGTGTCGGACGGGTTCTGTCATTTTATCTCGTAAACTGTGCCGTATGGTGATTTAACAAGTAAATCCCTCTATCGTGAGACGAAGGCGTTTTTTTATGCAATAGTAAAGTGCCAAACTATACATTACAGGCCCGGCGCGCCAAGAGCACTGAAAATTTCATGTAACTGATAAAAATAAAGTACGGATAGGCTCGTGACGACGTCTACACTGTCACGTATGAAATTAGGATACCCAAAATATCTGACATACATAAAATTTGTAACTCCACTCTAAAATTATTCACTGCGAAAATGAATTATTCACAAAAACAAAAAAAGCTCATAGTGTTATTGTTGGCATAAAGGTGCTCTATAATTTTCTACTTCCTATGTAGCCATCGCTCAAAAATCTTGAAAAATGTATTAGCTTTAGATCGGAATCAAAGCTCATCTACCGATTTGCGTTCGAACATGATCTCGTTCTTCAAATATTAGAAGTCAGATGCGGGTTCGATCCTCATTCTAGAGCGACGTGTTTTTCCAATTGTTTTAGGGATCGTTACAAGGGAAATACATTGGCGGAAAGTGAAAAAGAACACGAAGGAGGAATTGGTGGACGATCATGAAATTTACATATGTTAATGGGGTCTAGTTTACGTAGCTGTGATGTTAATTTCGGGACCAAGAGGTTAGCGCTTACGCCACAGCACGACATAATATGCAAATTATCGTCGGTGGTATTTAAGGAGTACGGCGAAGTGAATGTAATCAGTCGTCGGCATAACGACACGTGCGAAGATCCTGAAGAGCTGCAATGCCTGGACATGAAAGACGTGTACGATTTCAGCAGTTATCGGACTTTGAGCGAGGTCGTCTAGTCGGATTCCGCGAGGCCGGGTGGTCGTATCGTCGTATTGCGGAGCGAATTGGACGGAAAGTATCGGTGGTGGTACGATGGTGGCGTAGATGGTCCAAGGAAGATTCCCACACGAGAAGACGTGGAACCGGGAGTCACAGACGGACTGAAGCGCGGACCGATCGACGTATAAGAAGAGCGGCGTTGTCAAGCAGAACATCCACAGTGACGCAAATCCGAGCTGCCGTTGCACCTCGGGTGACTGTGCAAACCATCCGCAACCGTCTACTGGATGCAGGACTATGTGCACGTGTGCCTCAGGCATGTGTACCTCTGATTCCAGCCAACCGTCAGGCACGGCTGAAGTGGTGTCGACATAGTCTACACTGGAGAACGCAATGGCGATCTGTCGTGTTTAGCGATGAAAGCAGATTCTGCTTGGGAGCCTCCGATATCCATATACGAGTTAGCAGACGCACAGGGGAGCGTCTTCACCCTTCTTGCATCCGCCAGAGACACACTGGGCTTGCACCTGGTCTCCTGGTGTGGGGAGCGATCAGCGATCAGTCCCGTACACAACTAGTGTTTTTACCGGGTGCGATAAACAGCACCACCTACATCAACAACATCATTCAGCCCGTTGTTGTTCCATTTGTAAGGTCGGTCCATTGTGGTGTTTTCCAGCAATATAACGCACGCCCACACACGGCACGTGCAACGCAACATGCACTTTAGGGTGTGAGACAACTTCCATGGCCTGCACGTTCACCGGATTTGTCCCCCGATGAGCACGTGTGGGATTTTATGGGACAACGACTTATCCGGTCTCGACGGCCAGCCACGACCATCCCCGATTTATGCGTCCAGGTTGAGGATGCTTGGAACTCAATACCTCAAACCTACATCCAACATCTGTATGACAGACTTTATGCCGGAATTGCACAGTGTGACATAGTTCATGGCGGTTCAACTTCGTACTAACCATGTTACATGGCAATGTATTTTTTCAGTTTACCAACACATTCAGCGGTATTTTGCCATAATGTTTTGATCACGTTATTCTCTGTATTCCGTTATTATTCCGTATAAATTTCGTTGGTATCAGACGTCTCTTTCTTGGTGTTCTGTTTTCACTTTCCGCCAGTGTAGTATGGCATCTATATGCTGACATTGATGTAAACAGTTGCAGAAATGTATATGTAAATTTTTGTTCATAGATTTCATGGACAGTTTTTCAAAATCGGATAGGTTGCCTTTTACACTTGTTTACGCATTTTTAGAAAAAATGAGAAATCATGTTAACGTAGTTAAAATCAAATTCATGCAATATTTTTGCTTGGCCTTAAACTGAACGAGCAATTTCTTAATATTTATTTCCTTGCGAATAATGTTTGAATTATTTGGACAATTATGCAATATATGTATGTAAAACACAAGCATTAGATGTTCTTGAATAACTTTGAAATGATGAAATTGCTGCTTTCCATCGTTAATTTTATTTAATTTTTTCTCTTTCTTGAAAATCAAAAATTAAAGTAATGCTTAAATTTTATACTATACATTCGTTCATCCAGTTGATAACTATCTTTTCCTGTACAAATTCCCCAATTTCGATGGTTTCTCTTAAAGTTTTTTGTTTCTCTTGCAGCTTCTGTACTTGACTGTTATTTGGTCATCATCACCTAATGACATTCAAGTACAGAAGTGATTTTAATTCCAGGTCATTAGGTAATTTTATAATTAGAAACAATAATGTGAACCAAAAACATTTTAAAGGAAAACAGTGGTGGAAGCTGACATACATACAATAACTCATATGATTACCAAGCAAACACTTCTCCGTTAGTATATAACTTAGCAAAATAAATATTAATAATTGTGTGGGGCCCGATTTCAAAATCAAGAATTTTTTTCTGCGTCGTGATTGTCTAAAATCGTTAAAAATATTCTTTACATCTTGGGTTGGTAATAACTACTGTATTTTTTTTTAGTCTTAACGACCACCATGAGCGCACTGATTGGCTAAAAGAAGTTTCGCTCTCTGATATAACCCTTCGAGATGCTTACGGTGCTCCGTTATATATTGACGGCAAACGACTGCAATGTACGTTTCATTTAAAAATTATATTTTCTTTAAAGCACAGCCCAACCTTCAGAGAAGATTAACTTGAAATGAATATCCCGCGGTTTAGGGGTGGAACTAAAGAAGTTATTGAAAGAAAAATATATTTAAACCCTATTATTTTTTCTGCAAAAGAGCTTATTTTTTTCGGCTTAACTTCTATTTCGAATGAGAGGATTTCGTAAAGAATTTGAATTTCATTTAGTGTACGGATGTCCTCCATGTGTCATAGAATGGCATTCCTTGTTTTAATTCACATTGACTCTACACATAAACGACAGGCTTGAACAACATTCCACAAATAGTTTTCAATACAAGGAAAATATTGATGTTTCGTTATGCTCAATTGTTCCTTACGTCTTCATGAAAATATTGTACACTGAGGTAATTTTTGACATCAGGCTACTTCCATTTCAGCCCCGTATTCTTGTCTCTGTGTCAAGCAATGAGTGTGCAGTACGAAGGGCCGAAAAATAATAATTTCGCAATTCAATTTGGAAGAGGGTAGAAAAGTTGCCTTTTACCACCCAATGTACGGCTATATTTTTTCAATATTTTTATACAAGGTCTTGAGGCCTCTACCGAGCGTTAAGTAATGGCGAATATTATTAAAAAATAAAATGAAGTCGTTTTGACATTTTCGTATTTTTATTACACATATTAATTTCAAAAATATCTTTACGTTTTATCAGTTCAACCATTATTTTAATGTTTTATGTTTCAAATGTATCTTTTATCAACTCTTTTAATAGGAGAAAGTGCGAACTACATTGCAATGGCGGAATCATACTGGTCTAGGAGTTATACCCATTATCAGGTAAAGTGTGCCAGGAGTGTGGTAATAATTTGCCCTCGAAAGATGCTCGCGCCGTATTTTCCTTATTCATCAGATAATATGTGGAAGATTTTAGGAAGGGCGAAGTGTCTGTTCCCAGGTCTTAAAGAATCCTTAGAAGTAGGAATCTAGGAGATTTGGGCTGGAGTGCCCGATAGGAACGTTACACGAAAACGAGGTAGAAAGCGGGGAGGAAGACGCCCTTATTTATTACAGGGGTGCAGTACCCTGGTTCCGACAGCTTAACGTGCCCATCCGACGCAAGGCGAATATTTAGTGGGTGGAGGGTTCGTACCTGTCTGGGATCGAACCTGAGTTTTCTCCATGGCCGTCACGAACGTTAACCACTAGGCCATTTGCTGCCACTTCCGTTATAGAAAAGCCAGTTTCATCTTACATAGGGCAAATTACCCCACCTTGGGGTACAGCTAAAGGTGCTGCTGAAAGTATTCTGATTTTTTCAGCGAAAGAAGGTTAAGTCTAGACTTCCTGGTGGCAATAGTTTGTGATGCACGGCTTTCAATACTGGAAACAAAAACGGAGTTTTAGTTTGTCTTGTAATGAAAATAAATCGTTCACTCCAATGATTAATATGCCAATTGCATGCCAACGAATTGCTTCCGAGACACTTATTTCAATATTTATATGGAGTTACAACAGGTCCAAAAGAATATTCGGGTACGATCGGGAAATCATTATATAAATGCGAAAAGCTTCCAGTGGCAAGCTTCATGGCTATTTCTTGTGGTTTACCAAACGTCGACCTACAGGATTAAGTTTAGTTAAAAGATATTTGTATGGTATTTGCAAGACTATTTCTTCAGGACAATGCTCTACGAATTTAGCTGATCGTCAACCTGGAACGCTTACTCATGCTCGTTGGCCGACGACTGCAAAACGTGTTCTACGATGCTACATCTCGTGTGATAATCCGTCAGCGAATTAAAAAATTATTTCAGAATTTATTTTTAAAGTTTATGTCCCAATGCGGTTCATGATAAAGTGTCATCCTTCCTGCAAAGATGGAGCTTTGCATGTTTTCAAGACGATAAAGGAAACTCGTTATTTAGGTGACGAATTGAAAACTGTACTTAACCCAGTTTCTCCAAAGAATGAATATTTAGTTTATCCTGAGAATATGCTCCTTGCGGTAATCAGCGATGACCGCCGCCCCAATCGTGAGCTGGGACTGAGGAGGATTCTGAGGGCTATACAGAGAAAGACTAACCCAGAAAGAACATTCAAATTTCCAAACATTAACTTTGAAGCTATTGACTACATCGATCTGATTAACTTGAAAGAGTGTCATTTTGTGTCTCCCCTTATTTTGACAAAAGCTACAAATGAAGACCTTGAATCTCTTATAAATTCTCCAATTACTCCTTCTTTAGAGTTTCTTCGATACCCTTGTCACACACAGGCTGTGGAAAGGTGCGTAAAATTGGGGTCAGTGACATCAATGTCTGTCATTGGACCAGAAGCAAGTGATGGCTTAATCCGTGCTAAAATCCAATCCCGACAAATTATGCCAAATTTTGATCATAAAAATCCGTATAAATTGGCTGAATATTTACTATCTACTTTTTTAAGTTTAGTTGTTATGTATTTATCCCTTTTTTTGTTTAAAAATGCAATTCAATTGATATTTAATTTTCAATGTTTGTTTTATCGACATGTTTCATTCATTTTTGAATTGAAAGAAAATCTGCAAAATTTGGCAACATTTGAATTTTTTTTCATGTGTTAAAAAACTTGCATTCTGAAAGTGCAGTTTCTTAAATCAATTAAGTTCTTTGAATATAATTTTTAATAATTATTGAAAAAGTTTGTAAATTTTTAGACTTTTAACTTTTTCTTGGAAAGGCTAGGTTTTAGGCTTAAAACAGTAAAATACAAAGCCCAGTAGAGGGCTCAAGACTTTGAATAAAAATCTAAAAAAATTATGGGCATTAATTTGAACGTATAAAACCACTCCTCCCTACCCCCTTTTCCAGATTTAAATTCAAAAATTATATTTTATCCTATTTGAACGGTCCACTTCAGTATGCAGACATGCAGCTTTGTTTGGCAAGAAGCTTTCATATGCGTAAGTCTTTTGAGTCATTTTACACTTCGTACATTTTTACAACGTGAAATAATAACATTAAACTGAAAAGTTAAGAGTTTTCGGTGAAGATTTAAATTATATTCAGATCTCTTGAATTATTTGAAATGACACAAATGCCAATAAGTTAAGTGCTATGAAATGTGCTCTCCGAGGCAGTTGCGAAAGCAATTTGTTGTACGAAGATGTCTTATAAATGTATCTCTTTGCGTCGCATGTACTCCATTGGAAGATTGGGGAACTGGAGTTTCTCTTAGATGTTTTATGAGGAAAATGGAGGTATGGCATAATGCAGATTTTGCAAAACGCAGAACTTGGTGGGAAAAAAAGGGATCAAATTGCGAAACACATGCGCCAGTTATTACCCATAGCCGAGCATTTATATTTTCAGTAGTGTCGCTTTCTCTTTACAAGCGACACTGCTGACAATATAACCGATTGATGATCTGGAAACTATGACGTAAGTATAAATATAAAAAAACCCATTAAACTACTAATGTAATCCGACATTCAAAAAATAAATCTGGTCTAGCTTTTATATCCTGCTTTTCTGTCATCATATATGGGAATATGGTATCCTTCATGGCGTTCTTGAAGGATACCATATGCCGATATATGATGACAGAAAAGCAGGACATAAAAGCCAGACCAGACTTACTGCCAGTGCTAATAAATTTTCCAAACAAAGAATTATATTCTACGATTAAAATCTTCTTTCAAGTCTTACCATTGTTTGGAAGAATTTTGGAAAAATACACATCTTTTGACCCATAATCAATTGCTTTCATGCAATCTATATTTCGATGGATTTTCCAAATAAACGCTTTCAGGTAGCTCTTACTTTCTCATGTATCAGTAGCTAATGTACACAAACAGCCGGCTAAAAACCACCATGGAATGCGAAAGGAAAAGAATCCGCATAAATTACATATATAATACCATTAAAGAAATTAACTTCAAAGCTCTAACAGCACGAATTATTCAATATGCAGTATTTCATATTCCTTTATGCGGAGAAAATACAAAACTATACAACGAATATTTTTCTCTAAGAGCCTGGTGTGTTCAATAGGCACGGAAATTGCCCTTGCATTCCAAGGTAAATCGGTAAAAACGCATGCTCATGCGCACAATTCGAATTTCGGAAGCTACAGAAATTCTACCTTAAAGAAAGAAGCTTCTTTTCCAAATTTATATTGAACTGTGAAGTTTACTAGTAATTTTATTTGAAGTATTGATCATATTTGCCAGTTATTATCCATAATTGTCTCCCTTCCTGATAATGTTGTGGATATAACTGACAGAATGTCGCAAATCTACATGAGCGTCTCAAGAGTCAAGCGAGCATCTTCTCCATTCGAATGATGATGACTTTATATAAGTTGAAAAGTTTTCACGAGAGTTTGGTGGGAGTTTGATGGTGGAATAGTGGTGATCTCAAGCATGCCGTGATTTTAAACTTTTTATTGGATTTCAATGGTGAAATATTTTTAAACTCCAAATTTTACTTCTGGTGCAACAAGTACAAGGGAACATCGATGGAATGAGATATTTTATCAACATGTATATAGTGAATTTAACATATAAGGTGTTGGAACCAAAATGCAATAATGTACATAAAAGAAAGATTAGAACCAGGAGTTTCATCTCCCAATGGAATCATAGTTGGAATAATCGCGACATGTGTTGAGAATCGTCAATGAATCCACAAAAAAAGTAAATTGACACACCAATAAAATGCTTCGTATCGACTGTGAACTAAGAGGTACGTAGTAGTATTTAGATCCATTAGTGAATATTTATTTGTTACTATGGAACTTTCGGTGTGAATAATTAACGCGGACCCAAAAACACAAAACGTTTTGGGTTCCAGTAAGTTATTTACTGAATAAGACCGAATAAAATAACTCATGAAAGCCACTTACATCAGCAGACAGTGAAGTGCCTGCTGAAAATAACTCAAAATCCAAGCTACGCGAAGACCCCAAATAGCACTTACAAATAAAAAAAGAATAGAGAAGTGCAAGTTGATAAGAACACAAGGTCAAAGTTGAAAAACGCCTTTGCATGCAAGAAAAAACGAAAACGACTGTGGCTACCAAAAGCACAAAACGATAACGGCCCAAAAAACATAAATCGATTTTCAAAAAATGTGAACAATTGTCAACTGAATAAGATTTTTTCCAACGTAAGTTGCGAAGGATAAATACATTTGGCAATAATCTCTAATTCTGGAATATAAAAGACAATAATGTCATCAATATATCTAAACATATGTGCAGCTTTCAATTTTATGCAGAATGTAGGCCCTAGCTTTATAGAAATGCAAGTACAAGTTAGCCAGGGTGCTGGAAAACGAGATACCCATTGGGCGTCATGAAATCTGATGGTAAATAAATAAATATACACTGCTGGCCACCCAAAATGCTACACCAAGAAGGAAGCATCCGATCGGCCTGAAATTCGCAGCATGCGTCGACCGCGAGAGGACATGCAAACGAATAGCACTGCTGGGCATATGCAAATCATGTCCGCCCGGCATGCCACCAAGAAGCAATATAAGGAGCGTGCACGGAAGGCTGGGTGTAAGTAGTGGAAGTGTGTTGTGCTACCGGGCCTGTCCGTGGGAAGCTTCCTGATGCCTCGTCGCTGAATACAACAGTCATTCCAGCACGTTTCGGAGTTCGAAAGAGGACGAATAGTGCCTTATCGCGACAGCGCTTTATCGTACCGAAACATCGGCGCCCGTGTGGAACAACATCCAGTCACAGTGAGGCCAGTATGGATTCGGTGGGTGTAGGAGGGACATACGGACCGATGTGAGCGATAGGCACGGCCGCGGCACACCACCGATTGAGGTCCGACATGTGGTGCGACGGGCATTGACGGCTCGCACCACCACATGACGAACGTTAGCGCAGGAATTAGGGTGTGTTCCGAAACAACCTGTGTTAGCACGTACCGTTCGACGTCGTCTGCAGAAGCGGGGACTTGTCGCACTGCGCCCATTGCTCCGATTATCATTGACGTTACACAACCGGCGAGTGCGGCGGCAGTGGGCCGTTGAACGCCGCACCTGGACTACGGAATGGCCCGACATTGTCTTCTCTGACAAATCCCTCTTCAGCCTGCAACACCACGATGGTCGGATCCGCGTGGGGCGGCACCGCGGCGAGAGACTGTGTGACGCCTGCATTATGCATCGCCATACCAGTCCGTCGCCTGGAGTTATGGTTTTGGGCGCAATTGGATATGACACCTGCACTACTCTGGTACGCATCGCCGGTACACTCAATAGCCATCTCTACATCTCTGACGTTTAGGAGCCTGTAGTCCTCCCTTAAACTGCAGGACTTGCCAGCGGCCACGTTTCAACAGGACAATGAGCGCACGCACGTGGCACGCATCGTTCAACATTTCTTCACGGCCCACCAGGTGTCACTGCTGCCATGGCCCGCCTGTTCTCCCGATATGTTGCCCATCGAACACGTCTGGTCGGTGATCGGCAACCGAGTGGCCCGGCAAGCGCCACCCGCGGCTACGCCTGATGAACTGTGGCTACGTGTGGAAGCAGCCTAGACCGCCATACCCCAAGCCCACATCCAAAGCCTCTTTCGTTCAGTTCCGTGGCGTGTAGCGGCCGTTATTGCCAGCCATGTAGGCCACACGAAATATGGGTGTCTGCGTGTTCCGCAAGTCACACGGGCCTGTAAGCTCAATCGTTTCGTCTTTGTATCTATTGTTGTGTGTCCAGTAAATCTGGCTTCGCTATCTCGTGGCCTTCTTGGTGTTGCATTTTGGGTGGCCAGCAGATAATTGAGAAGATATACATATATCTTCTCAATTATTTGTGCGGCGTTCCCAAATAATTCGTTCTCATTGAATGAAATGGTAGCTATATGCCAAAGCGATTTGTGAACACACGTGATCACTGAAACCCTAAGCGCACGCTTACAATTTTAACCGATCGAAGCGCCGTAACCTAACAGGAAAACCATTTTGCTGGTTTTCTTCGTTTCTTAAGGTTTTGTGTTCGCGTTGCGAAGTTCTTTTTTTAACTTGGTACGGAGTGAAGCATGTCACGTCAGCATGCTGTCTTGAATCCGTTAATCATGTTATTTCATACAAACATTTGAACCAAATTTTCGAGATTTCAAGTTATTAAATGTTTGCAAACCTTAATATTTCGCGATACAAGGAAGTATCAAAAACTATTTAGTTGAGAGCATATAGGGATATCGTTTAAGGAAAACTTTGTTCCAACAACTGTGTTGAAATTTCGACTAAAATAATTACCAAACTAAGAGAAAGATTAGAAAGTATCCTTGTCTCCGCTGGACAGTTCCCACACTGTGTCACTAGAACTTCCTACCAGCTGACGTGAAAACGCTATCATTCAGTAAAAGTGAAATATGCCAGATTTGGCAATTTAAACACCTAGATAAATGTTATATTATCATATTTATAAACTGGACAATTAGTAATCTAGTTTTAGAACCAACGGAAACAGAAATAAATTATTTCACAAGAAATAAATCATGGACGAACAATCAAAATATTCTTTTTAAAACAGTCATCTAGTCTTGGGGCAAATAATTATTGGATCCTTCTCCTTGTACTGAATCCGTTGACATAAAAGCGCCGTGTTCATTCCAAAACCAGCTACTCATAACGAACGAAACGTTTATCTGATGCTCCCTTTGCTCCCTAAGACTTGAAATAATTTCTGAAATAACGGAAACCATTGGTTTCTGGTAGAAATACCTGAACTTTGCACTATGATTTTCATGTTAACAGCGGCCCTCTTCAATCAACTTCATTCTTCAGGTGAAGTGCCGTTCGCATTCAGCCAACTGCAGCATGCAACGGTGATCACCCGAATGGAATTTTAAAGATCCAGGCAGGAGGAAACCTGTTAACACCCCACATAAGCGTGTTAACGCCCAACTGTGGAAATGGGGAAATCTTCCTCCCACTGCAATATACATTGAGTGGGCAGAAATCATAAAATGCCCACCTAGTAACGAGCGATCCCACATTTTGCCCTTATAAACCCAGTTACACTTCAAAACATGGAGTCCCTTAGGTCACCAAAGCATTATACGGGCATCCCGGCACATGCTTGCTGCAATGCTGTTTATACTTCCTTCGTACTCCCGGGTTGAGAACCCAAAGCTCGAACGAACTTTCCACAGAACCCAAAAGATTTTTCACCGGGTTCATGTCCCGTGAACCCGGTGGCTATTCCCAAGTGATAACTTCGGCAGAATGCTCTTTTAACCACGTTCTAGTCCCCACTGGTCTGTGGAGAGATATATTGTTTTTCTTAAAGGAAAGAGTCTATTGACCTGTGGGGTTATAACTCTATTAATGCGACTCCTTGTAGCCCAGTGAGTTGCTTATGATGGTCGTTAAACCTCCAATAAAAAGAATAACTCTGTGAACGGATGCAGATGGTCTGCAGGGATGGCTTTGTAGCGTGGACCCTTCTGAGATGCATCAAGCTTAACGGGCACACGTTTGCACCAGAGGTCCCAATATGTGCTATTGAAAGAGTCATAGAATGTAACATAGCTTCCAGCATCCTAAATAATTCCTGTTTGACGTGCTTGGTCCATCGCTTCGTGCAGTTAACGCCACCCTCGTGTCTGCGCGAAATAACTGGAAATGAGAAATTGGAGACGGCTTTATTTTTCCGGTGTGAGACGCATGGGACCAGGAAACCCGTTTTCAAACGTCTAAGGCCCAGTGAGGCAATATATCAATCATTGAGAGCTAAAAAACGGCCCAGGCAGCAGTTCTTTTTTTAGAGTTTTTGTACTTCCACGTTTGATGCACTGAAACTGTGTGCCTAAAAATGAGAATTTTCAATATACCTTTCTAGGTACAGACTAGATAATCTGGTGCCCCGTCAGATCCATTCTTATCCTGTGGGATACTTTGTTTTTGAGGATGGAATTATTTACATATAACCATGTGTATAAATAAGATTCATTCGGTCTAGGGCTTTGTTGAAGTTGCTACTGTTGTTATGCGTCAATTGCTCATGAAAAGAATGCTGGAAATATAATTTTTATGCGGTGTTACTGTTCGTGATAAAGCATGCGTTTCTTCGAACAATGAATCACGTCTACAATTTTGGGAACAAACTACGATATTCTTGTAATGCTCAGGAACGCTATGTTGTCCAGCATAAAAAACGTTTTGACTAGTTTTGTGGTTTGCTTATTTGAAATTCAGATGCTTCTCAATGAAATAAGAAAAACGACCCTATGTTTCTAACAGACATAAGAACACACCATTCAACCGCTGGCGTATTTTTCTATTTTCAAGTAGTGGGAATTTTTTCTGCAAGCATTCTCTCCCTATACATAATCAGTGATTCTTATTAGGCGGTATTCCGAGGTTCTTAATACTGCAGGTTGTAACTTGTCATACACCAAAGAAAATAGTTGTCAACGTTAATCCGAGTGGAAGGATTTGCAACTACTCAGTACTTTTCTCTCTTAGGAAACCTGTCAACTTTGACCGTGATTAAGTCTATCGAATGTGTTACTAAATGGGTATTCTGCTACGCCACTGTGCCTAGAATGTACATTGCGGGATGTAAGGTGGGTAAGATTCAAGCCACACAGCTGCTTAGATCTACATGATTTGAAAATAAATGTACGCCATAAAAATGAAATTTTGGAATATTGTTGTTGTCGGTTTGAAAAAACAAGTTTTCCATACGGAAAAAAGTAAGCAAATTGGCCCATAAGAGCGTTCGCACCATCTGAACCGCCCCGTACCGATAGTGATTCATTTTTTATGTTTTATTTAGTAAAATGCAACTTTAATTAGCTAAAATGCTTTAATTTCATAATTCTGTATACGTCTCTGGGGTCATCTGCTTACATAATTTAATGCACAAGAATTTGATATTATGCTGCAATACGGTGTGTAAAACTATGGAAGTGTAAGATGTTTTCGTTTCGATATTGCAAATGGGGACATATGCAAAACAAGTAAACATATATAAATAAAGTATTGTTTTTGTGTCTGAAATGTCATTTCACAAATAATAAAACATAGTGGAAGAAGTATTGATCTAAACGTTCAACTTGCTGTTATACACATTAAAATTGAAATTAGTCCACATAAAGGTATATTAATTAAGAAAATATTATATACCGATCGCTTGAATTGTTTGTGTGACAGATAATCCCTATTGTCTGCGATCCATCTGCCACATATTCAAGATAGCCATACGAACGAATGACGAAGGCGAAAGGCTGCACAAAAGTTACGTAACATAACAAGGCTTCCTCACCAGCAGCCGTACCTCATTGGATGATGAAATAAGGGGTGTTTTTCTACGATGGGAACATCGGTCTAACCGCAATGGGTACCTGAAAGTGACGTATAATCACAGGCTCCTCCTCCAGCTGCTGATGCTGAAATGAGTAGCATTTTTCTCCGAGGTCAGCAGTAGTACTACGAAACTGCTCAGCGGTATCGCTCACTGCTAATTTCGCAAATCGCAGATTAATACATCTGAAAGAAGAAAGAACACATTGTAACTTTAGTTACATGTTATTTGTTATCCACAGCCATGCTCTCATTTACGGGGAAGGGGCTAACACAGCTGAGAATGTTACTTATAGAACGTCGGAAACTGTCATAACTACCCACGTGGATGAATGCTAAAGGATCATAAACAGAAGTGAAGTAATAATAAAGATATTTTTTTTACTTTGGAAAAAAAAAAGAACTTGCATTTCTGTGGACTAAATCTTGCATTGTTTTCAGTTATATAAGTCCAAGATTTATGCATGTTTTTATTTTGAAATGATACAAGAATTCTCCACGAATAACTTATGTTTGTTTTGTTTTTTTGTTTTTTGCTGTTTACCTATAACTCTTTACTGCTTTGATTTTTAGCTTGATGTATTTCTAATATAGCGTCCTTTAATATCTCGTAGCTATTGTATTAACATTTTACCTCAATGTTTCTGGAGATGATAGGTTCTTCTTTAAGACAGAAAATGTACTCTGCAATTCGAAACTGAGCTGAATTTCATTTTTTTTGCTTTCGTGCTGTTTGTTCCCGAGATCGAGAGAAAAAACGCGTTCGAGAAATTAGCCATTTATTTCAAACTTTATATTTCGATATATTTCAAACTGATATTTGGCTTTTGTTCAAATTTCATACTTTGCTCCGGTACGAAATTAGAAAAATATATTTAATATAAACTGCTGGTCACCCAAAATGCAACACCAAGAAGGAAGCATCCCATTGGCCTGAAATTCGCAGTATGCGTCGCCCGTGAGAGGTCATGAAAACGATTAGAATTGCAGGTCAAATGCAAATCATGTGCGCCCGGAACGCCACATAGAAGCACTATAAGAATGGTGCACAGAAGGCGGGGTGTAAGTAGTGGAAGTGTGTTGTGATGCCGGACCTGTGCGTGGGAAGCTTCCTGATGCGTCGTCGCAGAATACGGCAGTCATTCCAGCACGTTTCGGAGTTCGACAGAGGACGAAGAGTGGCTTATCGCGACAGCGGTTTATCGTACCGAGAAATAGGTGCCCGTGTGGAATGACATCCAGCCACAGTGAGGCCAGTATGGATTCGGTGGGTGCAGGAGGGAAGGACGGACCGACGCGACCGATTGCCGCAGCCGACGCATTCTTACGAACGAGAGGGCCGGCATATTGTGCGGCGGGCTTTGACGCTCACACCGCAACATCACGAACGTTAGCGCAGGAATTAGGGTGTGTTGCGCAACAACCTGTGTCAGCGCGTACCGTTCGACGTCGTCTGCAGGAGCGGGGACTTGTCGCACGGCGCCCATTGTTCCGATTATCATTGACGTTACAGTACTGGCGAGTGCAGCGGCAGTGGGCCGTTGAACGCCACAGCTGGACCACGGAATGGTTCGACATTGTCTTCTCTGACGAATCCTTCTTCAGCCTGCAACACCACGATGTTCGGATCCGCGTGTGGTGGCACCGCGGCGAGAAACTGTATGAGGCCTGCCTTATGCATCGCCATACCGGTCCGTCGCCTGGCGTTATGGTTTTGGGCGCAATTGGATATGACACCCGCACCCCTCTGGTACGCATCGCCGGTACACCCAGCAGTCTCCGCTACATCTCCGACGTTTTGGAGCCTGTAGTCCTCCCTTAACTGCAGAACCTGCCAGCGGCCACGTTTCAACAGGACAATGCGCGCCCGCGCAAGGTACGCATCGTGCAACAATTCTTCACGGCCCACCAGTTGTTACTGCTGACGCGGCCCGCATGTTCTCCCGATATGTTGCCCATCTGACACGTCTGGTCGCTGATTGCAACCGAGTGGCCCGGCAAGCACCACCCGCGGCTACGCTTGATGAACTGTGGCAACGTGTGGAAGCAGCCTGGGCCGACATACCCGAAGCCGACATCCAAAGCCACTTTTGTTCGATGCTGCCGCGTGTAGCGGCTGTTATTGGCAGCCATGAATGCCACACGAACTGTTGATGTCTGCGTGTTCCGCAAGTCGCACGATCCTGTAAGCTCAATCGTTTTAACTTTTATCTGTTGTTATGTGTCCAGTACATCTGGCTTTACTATCTCGTGTCCTTCTTGTGTTGCATATTGGTTGGTCAGCAGTGTAAAACAATTGTATAAGTTCCAGAACGATGTGCCGTCAAATTTATGAAGTAAAATCGCTAGCTGCTCTCACGGCAGACAACTGGGAAAACAAAGGAACAGCGGTAGAAGTTCAGCTTCTGTCGCAATTTCTGCGAAATGCGGTGAAGTTACCGAAAATGAGAAAAATGTATCCGCCGCAACATGACGCGAGTTGTTCAAGCATCAACCCATCAGCTAATACCTTTCTGTCTTTTCTATTTCTGTGAAAACTAAGGTTTCCAAAATTCTTGCAGCGACTCACACTTCGCTAATGTTATCTTCTGAATCCTTAAGGTATTATATTCTGAATCCTTAAGGTTCCTACAGCACCTGTTAGCTAAAACATGCATTCCTTACCTGCCTACCATACATACTATCTAGAACACTCCATAAAAGGTGGTTCACGGTAACATTATAGAGGCTACAGCGATTAGACACCATCCCCCATTCAAATTTCAACTTTGAACCAGAGTACCGGAGCAAGCACTAACGCCTGCGACATCCTCCCAATGCTATAAAATGCCATAAGTAACTCTGTATCATTTGTACATTCGTGACCGTAGAGACCTTTCAAACTCTCGTAGATTGAATCCAGACATGAAACGGATTATGACTGAAAAGTGCCGCTAGAGGCTGCTCGCCTGCCCCGTGCCTTTAAATTACGTCTGACGCGATCAGATGTCACTAATATTTTATTCGCTTCAGTTTTGGCAATACAAATTTCCTGAATATAATTTGTTTACAAATTATATGTTTCGTAGATGTTACACGACAACAATATTTTGACAGAGATGTTTTTTTTTTTGATTGAAGGTTTAACGACAACCGTGAGCAACTCAATGGGCTATAAGCAGTCGCCCGTCCCTAATTTAGGGTCACTGGTTCCAGGGAAGGGAGAGAGCCAGTGCCGTAAGACAAACACAACATCCATGCCTCACCGGGATTCGAACCCGGACCCCTTTCGGACGAATGATCAGAGGCCATCGCTTAGACCACTGCGCCACCGGGGCGGCTAGAGATTTATAGATTGTTTCTTTTGGAACGTTGGAAATTTTTAAAATAGTTTTGAAATTACTTAGGTTATTGCGAATTGCAAGGTCGCCTTCTAGTTTATTCATCTTCTCGTGTGTTGGTAAATATATTATATGTCTTTATCATAACTAGGTGTCTGTTTCTATGTTTTCGACGTGAAGCCGAAAATAACTGTATACTTTCTAGGATATTTCGAAGTAGTCTGAAAATGCTACTTTCGACAGGGAAAATTGCAAAACAATTGGAAAGTGGAATTAAAATATTCAGGTTCTAGATTTTCAGTATTTTTGGCCAAATAAAGGTAAGTTGTCTGTATTGCAACTTTCATCGTCTGAAGTTCAACTTAATTTACATGATAAAAAGAGCATAAATTTTACGGACATTTCAAACAAACATGCCAATTCACTTTCTGATTGGTCCGTACGAAGTAGAGAGACTGGAAGTCTCATTCTTGACGCTAGTTACCGGAGAGATTACGAATTTGACTATATTGCTGAAGAAACAACCAACACTTGCGTATTGTTTGCGTATTTCAAAATCTGGAAACTCAAAAATTAAGAACAAATGTAAAGGTTTAATTTATAATATAATAATTTTTCTGAAGAAATTACTTATAGTATAGTTTGTTAAATACCAAATTCACTAAAGAATATTTTTGGAATGACTTCCTAAATTCAGGTTCTAAATTTTAGTACTTTTGCTCACATAAAGAAAATATGTATGCATTGTATTTTCCATCCTGTAAAGTTCGCCTTAATTTATATGACAAAAAGGTACAAATTTTACGGTCGTTTCAATAAACACGCCAGTTAATTTTTTGATAGGTCCGTAAGAAGTAGAGAGACCGGAATCCTCGTTCCTGACGCAGGTACTAGTAATCACTGGAAAGATTACAATTTTAACTACATTGCTGTAGAACTAAATAACACCGGCGTATCAGTTGTGTTATTAAAAATCTGGTAACTGGATAAAAAAGTATGCTAGATAACGGCTTATTTAATAATATAATTATTTTTCTGAAGAAACTACTGACAATTGTTTTTAAGATAATACTTTCCCAAAAATATCATTTTTGGAATGGCTTCCTAAGCATTAGAGCTTTGTAAAAAAATATATCCCAGCTTACACAATCAGGTATACATTACAATATCATAGAAAAATTCTGGAATACATTACTTTTTTTAGAAAAATCAGGCAAAATATCTAAATCCATTGAAATGAACACAGGCACACCGAAATATGTACCTGAAGTATTTTCCTGAAGTAAAAATGTAACCTTTTTGACTTTCCACTCAAGGTTTTAAAGCAACTTTAGAAACTGCATACAAAAGGTATTTTTGACATTTGTGATACCTGACAAAAATTATTGTGCAAAGATTTAGTAAACGCCGCATTACTTTCTTTCAGCACTACTCAAGTTAGCAAACCTCCAATCGGTGTCGTGCAAAGAAAATGGCCGTAGAAACGGAGACCAAGCTACCGAAAAACAGGTTTTCATGCTCACGATTTCATTCGTGAAATGGTAGCCCCTCTTGCCGCCGCTGCTACTGCTGTCTCAAGTGTCGCTTACGATGCTGCTGGATGAACCTTCAGGAGCCAGTCTCAGTTTAAAGGCAATAAAGAAATATCTTTGCTACATAAAGAAGAAAGAATGAATATTTTACTTTTGTCTTCCTCTTTCAAAGAAACAGGCTAAAATTACTTCAGCCTCCGCTTTATTAGTGGCAACGTTTTGAGAAATCTCCAAATGAGAAAGTGCAAGATGGGAGATGTATTTTATTGACCTAAAAATATGTACTCTGAAGAAGTGAAGTGAAAAAATACCTAGGAATCTTATTTTGGTTTAAAAATAATTATTAGTATAAAATTAAAAAAAAAATTCAGAATTCATGAATACTATTTTGGAAAATTTCGAAGGCATTTAAGGAACTAGACATGAGGCAAAATTCACCCTTGAACGATGTAGTAGAAATATCTGTCAATATTTCCGATTAATTCCGTACCTTTAGACTAATTCTGACATTTCTTCATGTCTTCAGGAACACGTTCCATAATTTTAATACATCTGTCAAAGTGATCATTAATATGATTTCACGAAACTTTGTTTGAATAGGTGTTTCCTAAGGAATAATGCAGATATTATAGCAAGGTTTTGCAAATAAGGACGTTGTCATCTGACTAAAATGCCTGTTCATTAGCCACCCGTAGAAACATCTCTAGGTTCAATATTATTCTTTTATGTAATACGGGAATAACTGATGGTACTGATTTGAAAATATGTGTTAATCCCTGTTCGCTTCTAAAAATCTGACTGAAATCCTTTTGTTACAGATTTTACTATGGTCTTTTTGCGTAGTCTTCTGAAAACGCATAGTTTCCCATCTAGGGAGCGCTAACAAATGCACCTTTCACGATTTCTTCAGAATCGTAAAATTTGAATTAAAAAATAATTTCTGTGTTTGAAAGAGTAAGTGGCCAACACAATTTCGCATCTTATTTCAAATTTTTCATAATGCCCACATTTTGGACTAAATGATGCCAGTTTTGCTCTCCTCCCCACGTGCAGCGCCATAAAGCATGCAGATGTTCTTGAAGCTGAAAAGGAAGCACTAATACAATTTTATTTTCAGGAACACCGTTAAACTCTTTTAGGAAGGAGTAATAAAATTTATTTTATGGATATTAAAATTCTACCAATATTGAAATTGCATGTACATTTCCTTGAATGGTAAACAATACCTTGAAGAAAACGTTATTTAGGAAACATAATACAAAAGCTAAACATTTTGCTTCTATGGCACAACACATTCGTTCATATCGTTTTCCAAAAAATTATATGTTTCTCTGAGGTTTTCATTATGTTTTCTGCCTAATTCTAACACTTTGGATATTGTTTAAAATGACAAGTCGAATGGGAACCTCGTAAATCTGTGAATCTTTCTACATGGAAGCATTTGTTCTCCTAGAGAAATATCTCTGGTTTCGGGTTTTGAAACTCTGGCTTCACTGATGTCTTAAGTAGCTATTCGAATGCATATGTTTATCGAGAAATTGAGAAAAGCGAATGCCACCATTATCCGTGTATAAACACTTTGCTTGATATGAACCGCGAATACTGCAAAAAGAACTGACCACCATTAGGCAACTGAAGTACTAGACGCTATTCCGTGGTAAACCAGATCTCTGGGTGAATGAAATTGGAAAACATGTTTAAGTAATATGGAGGATGATGTCTCATGACAGAAAGTTGTGAATGTAACTTACGGATAATTCTTGCAGTGTACTGATAACAGAATCTTTGCCAGAAATAAAAGCAATAAATAAATAAATAAACGAAGCAGCAAAAGTAATTATCCAATCGAGATATAAATTGCTATGTACACACATTCACACACACACACACACACACAATGTACAAGAATGGGAAATGTAGTTCCAGAGCAGTTTGGCCATTTATTTAGATAAAACAGCTACACGAGTTCAACAAGTCAGTGCGTTTTGCTACCGAAGTGTAATGTACTTTGTTTTACACAAAGCCTTGTGTCAAACTTGAAGAAAGTGGGGGTATTCGGGCTTCAAGTATTTTAAGCAGTGCTGAAGTGCATCCAACACGGCTTTTTTTAAGGTTTGAGGCTATGACTCTTGCTGCTTAAGCCATGGATTGTTAATTTTCAAGTGAGTTATATTTTCAACTGAGTAGCCCTCCTCGTGAAGGGAGGGGTGCAACTTAGGATATAACAAGAGAACTGAAAGTATAATTGCATTATTGCTTAGCTAAGCACTTGCTCATAAGCAGCACTCATTCAAATCCAACGAAAAATACCTATGCTCAGTTGCTTTGAGTAGTCGTCCGTTTCAGAACTAGTTGGATGCCCAGTACGGAACAACAGCCAGGCATTTTTCTTTTCTTAATCTCCGTTTTAGATTTCGCGTTAGAATGAGTTTAACACATGTTCATTTTTAGCGATTCTTGTTCTGTGTTGTATTATACAAGAAACTAATGTTTTTCTTTTCGCTACTGAAATGTTGTAATCCATTTCTTTTTACACTTCATTGAAATTTCCTTTAAACTACGTATTACATTTCGAATTAGAATGAAGTTAACACCTGTTCGTTGCTCAGCTTAAGGCTTAAGTTCTAGCAACCTTGGAAATGTAGCATTCCGTGTATCTTAATTTTGCGTTCCGCAAGCTATTCATGAATGCGCTGACGTTATTTGTGAGCACTTAACTTGATATTTTATCGATCACGACACTATCGATTCATATACTAGAAGACCACAAACTGGTGGGAGTTGTTTCCCATGTGACCGTTTTTTTCCGATGAGGAAAATAAAGCATTGCACAGTGACTTGCTTATTATGAGACTGCAGTTGACGTCTTTCTCTCTAAAATTCCTGCTGATGGTTTAGGATGTAGGAAAGAAAGTTCTTCTAATTGCGATTATCCAATTTTACCAGTAAACTCTTTTTTTTTTATATCCAACATAAAATATATTTTTTAAGGAAAACAAACTATGGACAATAAGGGACACAACATTTTATGTCACAATCGTATTGGAGAAAAATGCACAGAAATGTAATTTTTTCCAATTCTTATTTTTAGGTGCATATATCGTTTTCAGTTTTTAATTCTGCAAATGTTTTCTTGGTACTTTGTTCAGCAGTGTATAAGTAATTAAAGGTAAATGATTGAGTGTGTGCATGTACGTATTTACCTTTGTATAAAAACGTTTTTTTTTATTGTTTTCCCCTTTGCTGTTTCTTGATGCTTTCTTCAGCTTAGGACCACATTCTTAATGGGAAGCCGTATACTCCAAATTCTCAATTTTTTTCCGAACTTTTCTTTTACTGTTTCCTGTCAGGACAACCTATTCCCACTTCTATTTGTTTCTGTTTATTAAGCCTTTCCAAGAGACTCGGAGAATAGCATTTAGAGCGGCACTAGCTGTACCAATAAAAACAGACGTTTGGCTTTATAAATAAAGGACATATTATTCGAAAATTATTTCAAGGACATAGTAGTGGCTGATAAATCTTATACTTACAAATTTACCAGAACATATATCTATTTGATGTTAGTATTCAGAAACTTAAAAAAACTAAACAAATATAAAGCAATTAGTTTCTGCAGTAATTTGGTATTGGGTTGTCAGATAAGTTAATTCGTTTTTTTTTCAATTATTGGAATCCTTAGTTTCCATGAAAAGTTTTCACAAATCACTCAATAATATATTCTCCACGGTTCACGACCTCTTGCCAAAGTTCCACTAGGTTGTCAATGCTTCGTCGGTAAAAATCCTGGGTTTTGACTCGAAAAAGGCATCGAGTCTCCGTTTCAGTCTGACGTCGTTGTTGAACGATACGCCTCGTAGACAGTAATATGTGATAATCTGAAGGCCCTATAACAGTAGAATACGGTGGCAGAACTTCGCAACCGAAATTTTGAATAGCAGTTTTGGTCAGATCAGCGACGTGGGGGAGAGCGTTTCCGTTTTAAAGAAACACACCATTACGCCAGTTGGGTCATATTTGGCTAAAAGGACTGGTTGAGAGGTACATTTGCTGAAAGTAAAGCTGTGTTGATTGTGCTGTTCTTTTCAAGCAATCTTTAGTGGATTACACCTTCCCAATCCCACCAAACGCAGATGATGGCCTTGCGTGGATGCAGATCGGCCTTGGCTCGCGGTGTTGCTTGCTTGTGAGGACTCAGCCATTCCCCCTCTGCTTCATATTGATATAGAGACACCATTTTTCATCGCAGGTGACGATGTTGAGAAAAATATTTTTTTCGACACTAGGCTACTCTGTTTGTGTCCACGAGTAACCTGGTGTTGAGCGAGCAATCTGGCGGCGATAACAGAGCGCTGAAGTTTGTCTTTTGCGTTCAGAGAATGTAGCACCCTTGCACCGAGTTTTTGGACTTTCTCCATCGAGTCAAGGTGACGGCCGACGGTATTATGAGAGCATTCCATCTTCTGGGCCAATTCTCTAGTGGATTGACGCGGATCCTCGTGGATGAGCTCATTCAATCCATCCTCACTGATCTGAAAATGTCTGCTGCAACAAGGAGAGTCAGTGAGGTCGAATTTTCCTTACTTGAAGCGTGAATACCATTCTTGTGCAATTCTGTCACTACCAGCGCCTTCTCGGTACACAACACAAATGTCGCGAGCAGCTTCGGAACCTTGATTGAAAGCGACGAGAAGCAGGTGTCAGAAATGCTGATTTCTGTCTACTTGGCACTCCACTTTTCATATAGCAAAAAATAGTTAAACCAAATATAATATCGAAATTGATGAACAAAAGTTGTACAGGAAGAATAGAGCTAGAAAACATATAACACTAAGATCAAAATATTATTCGTGTTCCTTCAAATAACATTGAAAAAAAACGAACTGATCTGACAACCCAAAACATCGGTTTACATTTATATATATTTTTCAGCCTCTGTGTTACCAACTGTTTCTATAGGAGGGGCAAATGTAACATACCGTTGCACCTAGGAGTCTGCGCTTTTGTCCACAGGTGGGGAAAACTTTTCCCTGGAAATTCTGAAAACATGTGGCAACTCTTCTCTCGAAGATTTTGGCAAGAAGAAGGAAATTTTAAAATGTGACCCCGTAAGAAAAAGTAGAAAAATAAATTCGTGTCCTGTAAGTAAAGAAGTGTACTTTATCAGAAGTAGAAAGTGAACATAAAGTTTGTTTGCAGAATGAAGAACATACCACGAAATAAATTTCTCAGTAGTCTTTGATAAAGCAAAGATGTGTTTTAAAACGTTTATCGAGATAATTGCACCAACATTTGCAGTTGCATTATAGAAGGATTATTCATCGACAAAGCACCTCAAAACTAGAATTTTCTTTCTCACCATTAGCACTTTGGGTAGCAAAACATTATTTTAATCCGGATTAATGTCGGCACATGAATAACGAGAGAAAGAGAGAATGAGAAAGAGTAGGGGACATGGATAGAGTTAAACGTTTTTCAGAGGATGGAAGAACGTGATTGAGAAGACAATATACCGTGGGCTTTATTTCCTACCTGAAAAAGGTAGGGTTTTCCTTAGAAAGGAAAATATGATAATTTAAAACCAAATGAATTAATCCAACTATTTTTTTTATATTTTTGTTAATTTGAGAAAACGAATATTTACACAATTTTCGTTCAATATATATTTGGTAATTCACCTTCAGCTAATAGATTTGTTTGTAGACTTGAAAATCCAGGTGAAGGAAAACATAAAACAATGTACAAATAAGAAAAATTTAGAACTTCCTACAAACGTGATTCTTGTGAAGAATCTTGAGAACTGTTTTGTGAAACATGTGTATCATTAGTACTGTTCAGAACGTTTAGATAAAAAAAGTAAGTATTGGCTTAGAAATATTCCATCCAGTGAATACTAATGTTAGTGGCAGTCCCGAAAGGCATCAGAAATCATCGAATTGATCAGCAGAAAGAACTCCAATTGACTAACCTAGCTACAACGCCACAAGACCTCTTGAAATACAGGTCAAGAACCAACGAATACACAACTAAACATGAATACAGCATACTTTAAAACACAGAGCACTTTTTCCAGTAATAAAACGAGGCAGCATAAAACACAAGATCCATAAACCAAACATTATTACCACGCTCTGTACAGCACCAGCCAAGATACTAAAAAAATCTGAAAACATCTCAAACGCAAAGTTATACAGTATATGAACAAAGAAAAATTTAAATACCTTATAATACGGAAAAACTAACACGAAACAATTTTTGAAACCAAGAGGGAGAAATGTAACGTGCATTCGCGAAAGTGATTATTTGAGTAGAACCCCCAGCCCTTGTTAGAAAATATGCAATTCCCTGTTGTCTGGTTTCAGATTTAAGAATGTTTAAAAATAACAATGAAAGTACCTGGTGCAGATGTTTTTCCACAATCGTGTCATGTACCTGGTGCAGATGTTTTTCCACAATCGTGTTCAAGTATCATTTTGTTACTTAAACCAAACTGCCCTTTATGACAAAATCGATTTGAAATGACGAAATTCAGTGGTTTAGCTCTTCTGTATTCTGTCAGTTGCTTGCCATACGACAAGACTCGAAATGTGAATGACCGATTTTTAATATTGAACTAGTTTTCAGATATTGCGCAATGTATAGTACTGTAGAGCTCTGGAGTCAGATAGGAAAAATCTTAGTTTTTCGCAAGTATGTGTAGCTGATATTTGCGATGCATTTTTGTTCTGTGGAAGGTGTAAGCAAATATAACTTGGCAAGAATTGTGTTAAGAATTTTGGAAATAGTATTAGTTTCACATCTCCTGTCTTAGGAAACTGTGATTAAAGTTTCGCCAGTAGGAATAACCGCTATTGCCAGGTGCAACCTCAAGAATAACTCTCAGAATCTTAGGTATCAAGCAAGTATCATTGTCGTATTTAATAATAATAATCGATTGTGACGTACTGACAGAAGGCACTTCTAAAGGCACGTTTGATTAACTTGCTGTTCTACACAATCATGGAGCATTGCAATTTTTTAACCCTTTGGGGAAGTCACGTGGTATACATTGCTATTATGCATGTACAAAGATCCGAATGAGATGTAAAATATTCATGCTCCATACGAGCTATAAAGTAACAGTATTTGTTTTAGTTTAAAATTTTATAAAGCAGCTATGTTTAAAGAATATTTTGTAAAGACACTAAATACCGGAAATCAGATCGCTCAGAAATGTACCACCATAAAAACCATTATGTTGACCTTAAAGAAAAAAAAGGGAAACCGTGGGGAAAAGTCCGAAAAAAGGCAAAGAAATATTCCATTTCAATTCTAAAACATTCTTTTGAGTATTTATGTTACACTGCTGGACAATTGCTAAGGACGGATCATAAACGGCTATATAGCGCATAAAAAAAAAGTGTGATTGGATGCCAAGTGAAATAAAATAATGTCAGAATGCCAGGACATTAGAGGAAAGACAATTTATTGTGCTCTGAAATCCAGAAGGCTTTGGAACGTGTTGAAGGAACAAACAGGCCATTTTGTGCAGAATACGTAAACGTGAAAAAAATGCAATTACCGTCCGCAGGCATTCCGGCGTAAGATGTCAGTACGGGATATGGCCACCATGGAGGGCGATGCAAGATTCCACACGTCATGTCATGCTGTGCACAACATTATCAAGCAGCTGTTGGGGTAATTTATCCCATTCCTCTGTCAGTGCACGGATGAGGGTGTCCTTGTTTATTGGAGGGCATTGGCGACCAGCAAGACTCCTCCCCAAAGCATCCCACACATTTTCAATGGGATTCAGATCTGGAGAACGTGCTGGCCATACGAGGCGTTGAATATCCTCGCTCTCAAGACACTCCTGGACAGCGACTGTTCGATGACATGTTGCGTTGTCGTCCATGAAAATGAATCTATCACCGACAGCACTACGGAACATGCGAACATGAGGTAGCAGAAAAACATTAATGTATCGTTGGCCAGTCATAGTCCTAGTTGGAAGCACATAAAGGGACGTACGGCCATTGATTATGATGCCAGCCCATACCATGACACTACATGTCGGATATCGGTCCCTTTCCTGTATGTTTGCTGGACAATATGCAGTACCACTATCACGCCAGATCAGTTGTCGTTGACAATCAGACAATAGACTGTATCTACTCTCATCTGAGAAGAGGACAGCAGACCAGTCGTTATCAGTCCAATTACGATGTTGATGGCACCATTGCAAACGTACGGTACGGTGACGTCTGGACAATGGGATGCACACAACAGGACGGCGGGCATATAGTCCTCTTTCATGCAAACGTCTGGCGACTGTTTTTCGGGAGATCCGCTTGCCAGTAGCAGCCATAAACTGATTTGCTACCTCACTAGCTGTGCTGCGCCGGTGTCTTTTTGTTGATAGCACTATGTACCGATCTTCTGCAGTTGTCGTACCGCGAACACGACCTCCCCCGTGACGTTTGCTACACTCTCCATTTGTTTGAAACGATTTCAGAAGCTTTGAAACAACACTGTGGCTGACGTCGAACTCCCTGGCAACATCTGTTATTTTTCGCCCTTCTTCAATCTTGCCAATAATACGGCCACGCGTAAAATCATCTAGGTGATGTCGGGAAGACATACGGAAAATTGCAAGTTCGTCAATTGATTGTTTCCCTTTCAACTTTGCGTTTGAACAACAACGGTCAATACCCGTCAAATCCTTTATATCTCTTATCAGCGCTATGACGTCACGAACAAGTTCGGCAATCCAAAATTTGCATACGCACAACACGTCTTACTGTATCCCGCACTTATGCTAATTTCCACATTTTCCTGCCTTCCATTTTATGGTTGCTATCGTTGCTATTGTCATCCGTCCTTAGCAATTTTCCGGCAGTGTATTATAGAAATGCAAAATATAAATTTGTTTACCTTTTAGGCGTTTTTTATTTCAACTTTGATGCTAAAATAATGACTTACGGCACTTGATTGAACCTGTGCATCCGAAATTACAATATAAATAATAGGAAGCTCTTTTTTGGCATTAAAATGAGAGAAATAACTCCAAAAATATACTTCATAATAAAAAAATATTTTCATCAATAGCATGTAAAATCGTTGCAAAATTCAAATACCATTTGTAGAATGATTGTTTTATTATAATACAAATTAGGAAGTAATTGTCCAAATATTGACATAATTTGTCCAATCTACATGAGAAAATATTTTTAACAGTGTTTTAAATTTTTATGGTGCTTGGCATTTTTTTGAATATCATGAAATTTTGATTATGTTTCGTTTAAATAAGCGTTATTAAACAAATTATAACCTTACATGATATGAATTCCGTTAATCAATAAATCGTTGTATAACCTGTAAATTTTTTTTTATAAAATAAAAAATATATAAAATTCTAAAGTGCAAAGTTCATATATTCTCTTAGGATGTAAAACAGAATTAAAATACCTTTCGTTAGGTATTTCTATTTTCGACATATTAGCAGCATTTTATTGTACAAGAGAGTTACGTAAATAAGCCACTGAAACTTTCGTTAGTGTTAATGTAGTAAAATTGGCATGTCAGTTGTTACAAACATGCATTACTTTTGGAAGAAGACGTTTTGAGCGCATTAAAGGATTTTTGAAACAGCCTGTTTCCGCGGAAGCATACACCACTGCTGCTAGAGTTTCGGCGAAATGGCAGTTTTTCCTACATTATCACTTAATCATTATTTTCCTGAACGCATATAGGAACTCGTGTAGATGTATTTCATGGACTTCTGAGTGTAACAAATGATTGCAAAATTTAAATTAATATTGTGGTCCTTGTTTCACCGAAAAGTAAGCGAATGCTGTTTTTATTTGTTTTCAAAGAAGTTATCACTTATGTTCCCGGTAATGCACCGAAGAACCTGAGCTTTATGAGCATCTCCCTAATACGATGTCAGTTCTCCACATGCCACCCAGAAGTCTTATCCAGCTAGGCACTGAATCTATAAGATTTCTAAAGGTATCTTCCGGTATTTTGTACTATCACGTTACCAGCAGATCCTTGAACTCATGTACGTTAAAAGGTTGACGTGACGCAGCTCAGATTTCCTGTTCTAACACAAACCACAAATATTCGATTGAACTGATCTCGGCGGAATTTGCATGATGCTCCAGTTTCGCAAACTAATCTTCCACATTATCCTACTGAAAGAAGGAACTACTAGAGAGAGATACCGTTGTCTTTAAATAATATATCTGACCTGCAGTGGTGTACATGTAGGCAGCAGGGCTCGAAAAATCTTTTGCCCGACATACCTGGGGCATGTAAAAATTCTAATCGGGCATGTATTATCTTTTTACTGCATGTCCGGCTGTGCATGTAGTAAACTTTACTACATGACCGGCTGGGCATGTACGCCGATGAGGTGTTATATTATGATCACCCCCAGCTTTGAGAAATGAGCGCGTCTGGAGACCGAACGGTGGCGCAGGTGTAGCTCACAGAGTAGTATATATGCAACGTGAAGACCGGCTTTCGTTTAGTAGAGTGTTCTGAGTCAGAATGAGAAATGTTGCCGATTTATCGCAGTTCGATAAAGGATAAATTGTTATAGCACGGTCCCTCGGAACTACGATCTCAGAAACGGCGCGGGTTTTGGGTTGTTCACGTGCCGCTGTAGTGAGTACGTATCGAAAATGGTGGACAGATGGCCAAACGACAAATCGTCGTCCAGCTCTGTGTTGTTCGCAGCTCATTGATGCCCGAGGGGAGCGGAGACTGCCGCACGTTGTTCACAGCGACGGCAGGGCCACAGTGTGACAAATTACCTGCAGCTACAAATGCGATCAGGGAAGTGTGTCACAGCACACAGTTCATGACAGCCTTCTGCGCATGCGCCGGCGTAGACGAAGACCCAGCCGGGTCCCTATGCTCACTCCATGTCATCGCCAACAAAGCATGAAATGAGCCCAAGATCATTAAGAATGGACCTTGGTTGATTGGAAGAAAGTGGCCTAGTCTAACGAATCAAGATTCCTGGTTCATCACGTAGACGGCCAAGCGTCGATACACCGATTACCAACGGAGGCTATGGCACCTGGATTCACTGTTGGGCAGAAACAGGCCGGTGACGGCGGTCCTATGCCGTGGGCGATGTTTTCTTGGAACATTTTAAGCCCAATTATCACAATAGTACAATCCCTTACAGTTGTATGGTATCTGGACATCGTTGTGGAGCAAGTTCACCCATTCATGACAACTGTGTTACCTGCGGGTGATGGCCATTACCAACAGAATAATGCGACATGCCACTCCGCCAGAATCGCCAAGGAGGGGTTCGAGGAACATGCTGGTGACTTTCTGTTAAAGCATTACTTTCAAATTCACCTGACAAGAATCCAATCAAACATTTGTGTTTCCACATGGAAAAGCGGGTTCTCGCTAAATCACCACCACCTTGAAATGCACAAGAACTGGTAGACCTGCTATTGACATTATAGTACCAGATAACTCAGGGTACCTATCACCTCCTCATCGATTCGATGACTTGCCGGGTGGCAGCTGTTTTGCTTGCTAAAAGTGGTTCTACAGCTTATTAGGTAGATGGTCTTAATATAATGATTCATCGGTGTACATAAGAAAATTTTCATTGGGCATTGACTCAATCTAGTAACCAGCACGGCATTGTACTGCAAATGTTTTCCGTTCGAAATTGAAAACCACATTAGGGAGGAGGATTTAAGAAAATCAAATAGTTATTGACTGACGAACTGTGAATGACCCTTAACCTCTCAGCGTGATAAGTAGCTGTGATGAGAAAACCAATGTCGCTGCTGACAGAGACCGATGGTGATGTCACTAAAAGAACCAGTTAACAATATTGAGCTTCTGGCGCATCGCCAAAGCATTTCCGTTCCGCTCTCCCAACAAATAGCGGGAGGACATTCGATACACGAGTACGCGCCCGTCAGTTAACAGTGAACGCATTTTTTTCCGAATTTGCTGAACACATGCGTCGTTCAGTAGGCAGGAACATGGATTTTTGGCTGTTGCTAATACTAATGGATATCCGAAACTTGAACTTTGGCAATCAGCTGCCAAAGACACAAGGCATGTTAGCGGACACTCTGTTCAATTGTATCATGATGAAGAATGTGAGGAAATCTTGTAGAAGGGATTAAACGTTAGTTTTGACTGCGATAATTGGAAATATTCAAAGTAATTGATCCCCTTTCGGTGCATTTACTTCATTAAAAGTAACTGATTTTCTAGGTTTTATATAGAATTATGGACTTTGTTATTCAATGATGATTATATAGGCCTATTTAATTTCCTAGGCTTCGGAGCTATCAGCAATGTATAATTTTATCAGAAAACCTTTCGGAATGTAAAATTTTGGCTTCGGCATCTATTTGTCTGGACAACATGCCCGGGAATGTAGAAATTTTCTGATTTTTCTGCCCTTGGTAAGCAGTAGACATAATCGCTTCCTGCTCATGAATTAGAGGACTCGGTATTTCTGAACAGCTTATTGCCCTCAGATTTACATTCCCTCCAACGGCTTGTTTTGGTCCCACGATGCTTCCAGCTGCCAACACTTCACCAGATAAACGGCGCACACATTGTCCTCATGGTGTAACAGGAAACGACATTCATCTAACCAGACGCTCTTCTTCCAATCATTCAAGATCTAGATTTGATGCTCGCATTCCCATTCTAGACGCTTTCAAAGTGAACCCAGATTAGCATGCGTACGGCTACGTAGTATCATATTCAACAGGGTTCGATATACTGCCTTTTGTGTTACACGTTTCCCGTTACTAGCATTCAAATACCATGGATTTCCTTCACGATATTCCTTATGTTAGCTCGAACCATACGGGATATCTTTTCTCTCCTCTAGCATTGATAAGCCGTCGGCCCACACCAAAAACAATTCATCGATGCTGTTCGACAAGTGGTTTTTACCTCCCCGAACCACGTGTTAATTGTACTACATACGGTGGGCTGTAAGCACCCCACACACCTAATCGTTTCAGAAATGCACTGTCCTAATCGTCTGGTCATTATCGAACTCCCGTAAGTCCGCTGTATTTTCCATCTGAGGAACAAGAATAACACTGATTAAGAAAGCTGAGCATAAATTGTTATTTATATCATTCAAAATATTTACACACGCGGTCTTTTCCTGCTGAAGTGGTTTCGATTTGCTTAAAGACGCGTTGATCATTATATTCTGGCTCTTCAGTGTATTCTAAAGATACTTGTTTCGAATTTACGGTGTAATCAAATTTAGTCCGCATTATTCTATACACTCTATACACCACCCATAACCTGATAATGTTACGATGAGAAGCAGCATCGGAAACGGAACAATATTCAAGAGCTAAGAAAATAATAATTTTTCTTTGTAGTAAACATTGATTTTTTTACTAACAGTAACCCATCGCCCATACCGTGCGTTTTCAGATCAATAAAGCTTAGGAGTCAAGTGAAATCTTCCTAATGAGCGTAGAAATAACTTTAAGAAAATGTCCAGAACATGCATTCAAATACGGAAGTGCATAATGAAAAGCATGTATTTAAGTTTCTACTCATAATATGTGCGTGCAAAACAGGTCATATTCTTGGAAGCACGTAGTACTTCATTACAATCTATTTTTCCGCTGTCATTTGCGGGAAAAGTAAATAATTTTCTTTTAAAATTTAGAAAATACGTTTTGCTATCAAGTGCGTATGTTAATGACCATAAATTTTAATAATTAGAGCGTCGAACCAGAGTAAATGTATGACAGTATTCCTCAAACACATTTAGTATTTGACCACGAATTTGGTTAGCTCGATCAAAAACAAAATTGTTGTCGCACTGTTTCGGGATAGGCGAGAGTAACTGATTGCGTCATCAGATCTCTAAATAAATTTGAGAGTATTTTACTCGCAGAAATATTGCAGTGTTTATTTTCTTTTTTGTTTCCGTAAGTTTGCATGAATTGTTCAGTAGCTGTCAAAATAACTTCGCATACGGAAAAAAATAGATAAAGAGCAGTTCGAATGAATCTGTCTCATTTAATTTATTTAGAACACCCTCGCCATTTACACGTTGGAGGTACCTACAGAATATGTGCGTATGAATTTTTTAAGAAGACACCGAAAAAGTGATGTAAAAGGGATGTCCCAAAACAACTGAAAATATTTTTTTACAAAAAAGATATGCGTACCTTAATTCACAAGGGAAAAGTCATTTTTTTCGAAATACTGTACATTTCATCGACTATAGGTGTCTCAACGTTCCTCCCACATTTTGAATATCTTCTGGAATTCTTCTCCTGAAAACAACCCCTGCGCAGATCTAATAAGCTGTTGATCAGTGTCAAATTGTCCTCTCCGTAATGTCTTTTTTAAAATGGGGAAGAACCAGAAATAACGTGTTGACAAGTCTGGACAACATGTAGGTTCGGAAAACAACTTAATGTTCATTTTCTCCAAATAATAAACAACAGAACGGACCATATGCGGCCTTGCATCGGGTCGCACATGAAAAGAAATGGAAAACCCAAGTAAAAATAACTCGTTTCATGCCCAAATGCTCGGTTCAAATTGTGTGAATTGATGATTTTCAAATGCAAAACACACCTCTGATATATCTAATTGATAGGTGCCTGTCTTCCCATGTAATAACACTTACTGTATAAACAAATACATCGCTTTTTCCACGTTTTAGCAACACACAGCAACCGGAAAAATTTTTTTCGGTCACCTCTGGAGAATCGAATCCCAAATCTCTCGATATCTGAGCGCTTTAGCCTTACACCACGGTGGCCAACTATCCATGGCGCCATGTTTGTTTTTCTTTCAGCTTCTGACATCATAAATCCGTAAGATGGGCTCAGCTACTGAGACGTCTCCATCTGGTGGGCATTAACGGCACTGGCTATATATTAATTATAGCAGTTAAATCCAAAGGGCTATATACAAAGTGAAAATCTTCCAACTACGTGGCTTTAGTGAGTAAACAAAGATATCGCTCTTTCCACGTTTTAGCAACACACAGCAACCGAAATATTGTTATTCAGTCACCGCTGGGGAATTTTAAGGCTAACGCGCTCGGCTAGATATCGAGAGATCTGGGATTTGATTCCCCAGAGGTGACCAAATAACAATTTTTCGGCCGCTGTGTGTTGCTAAAACGTGGAAAGAGCGATGTCTTTGTTTATTCACCAACTCCACGTATTTAGAGGATTTTCAATGCCCATTGTGCTGATGTTTACCTTTGTAACATTCGCTGAAGCTCTTCCTCATTGCGCAATTAAATTCGCTTACTCACGACCATCAGTAAATTTTTTATGCCATCTGAAAATTGTTGATTTCCTTGGACATTCATCTTTTCAAGCCTCTTGTATAAGACGGAAAGTTGCGCCGACAGACTTCTGATAAGTCGACAGCAAAATTTAAAGGCTCTTCCTTTTTCCTGTCTCACATTCATTTTTTTGAAAAATCACAACGCAAAAACCTTTTGTTAGGATCTCACGAAAAAACGCTTATTTAATACACACAATTGACGTGGATTAGGAAAATCAAACAGAAGTCATCGCTCTTTCCACGTTTATAAGTGAGTCACGGAAAAAATCGCCTCCTAGGTATTTTGAGTCACGGAAAATCATTCGCCCCCGAGTTATTTGTTCAGTTGCTGCTTACCATCTTTAGTGAATCCCCAGAACTGTGCGGCGCTCCAAGAAGCAACCTGCCATGTGGTTTGGCAGTTAGTCGTATGTGAGTCTGGAAAATTCGAGGCCGCTGTGATGCAGTGGTAGCATGTCCAGCGCGTAACTGGAAGACCTGGGTTCGATTCCCGGTGGCAGCCGATTAGAATTTTTCCGTGACTCACTAATAAATGGGAAAGAGCGATGACTTCTGTTTGAATGCTTATTTAACTGTGCCAACTCATGCTTGATGAACAGGTGCGTTCAGTTGCTAGGGTTACCACAACGACTTCAGTTCTTTTGCGCCTCGTGCTGAAGTCGAACCCAGTATTGCATATTTTTCATGAAAGCATTCTTAGTTGTTTTGGAACAAGCTATGTAATAAAAGACGTTGACATTGCCTTACGTAAACAAAAACGTGTAGAAAACAACTGCATACAGTGTATACAAAAAAAAATATTGAACTCTTTGAACTCATATTCGTGTAATTTGAACATCACTGATATTCAATCAAAATTTTACGATCTCAAGAGAAAAGGCATTTCTTTGAATTTCTGATTTTAGCCAACTAGGCAATGTCAAAGACAAAAACTTCCTCATAGCTTTCGAGTACTATTCCTCGAAAGTATGTGATTTCTTTAGAGCAAAAAGGACACTTTAAATGAATTAACGTCAGGTTCAAGTAAGAGATACCTCAGGACCTTATCGATTTGACTTGATAACTACTGATTCCAAGTCGAACATTACATCCCAAATGACGAAGGCGTTAGACTGTGAAGATCTCTCTAGTCTCAGTTTAGATACCGCTAAACAACAGTAAAATATTCATTAGATATCCAAGAGACTGCTGTATGAATCTCCACGAAAGATGGAATGCAATCCTTTATTACTCTACTCACACCATCCCAAATTAAGATTTATTACTCTACTCACACCGTCCCAAATTAGGAGGAAACCTTACCTTAATTTGTTCTACCCACACTTTCATTACAAGCCACATTCCATAACCAATATTCCGATTTCCTCCAACATAAACGTTCCCCTCAAGTGCAGCTATCTAGTTCACAATATTTACCTTGGGTGTAATTTCCCCGACAACTAAAATCAGCCTTTTTTTGAATGCTAAGCATTAACTTTCATTTGTTGTAGATAGCATTCGAACTTTTCAGGAGCATCACAAATGGTTTGAACCTGTGGTCAAAACATTTGACCGTATACTTGAATCAGGGGTCAGTTACTAACTCTGAAATTATTTTTCCGAAAATTGTATTCTGACGTAAATAAAAAAGCACCGTAAATAAAAAAAAATTGCTGTTACCAAATATATTTTTCAACGTAAAGTTATGTAAATAGTGAACGTAAAACACTGTAGGATTCTAGAATTTTCACTAAGACCTAATGAAAGGCGATCATTAACAAAATTATTGGACAAGTATTCTCAAGGATTAGCAAATTATTCATTATTTATAAATCCTTTCGAAATAAAAAACCGCAAACCTTTGCTTAACTTTAATTGTTTGGTTATTTATGTGCCGTTCTTCAAAAATCCGACAGTTATTAATTTTTGAAAATTATGAATTTCAATCCTGATCTTGCGTAACCATACAAACAGTCACACTAAATTTTGTTTTCGTTTCTCTTGAAAATGTCATGATAGGTGTATTGCGAAATATTGCAAATTTAAAACAATAAATAAAACAGCATCTGCATTCTGTAGATGCATTTGTACAATTTTTATATTATTACAATGCCTTAGATGTGCGCAAAATTATAAATGACTCATCTGAGCATGTACTCATCTGATTTATTTAAGCCTTGAAAGTTTCGGAAGCAAATAAAAAGTCAACCTAAAATACTTAGGTAAGCGTTTCAAAGAAATATCAAATAGCTAGAAAATGGAGTCGTTCTGAGTGTCATATTGTACAACATTATTGCCAAAATAATATTTTAAACACAGTGATAAAAACTGTACAGGTTTTTGTTTTATTAGTAGCAATTAATATGCACATTTCCCCATTTTGGAAGGCATGTGCTAAGGATGGCGTTTTTTGAAGATTTGATTTATACATGTAAACATTTTCTTAGACATTTACTGTTCAATGATTTTTCATGAAATCGCAATGGATAGATATTTTTATAGCTCGCTTTAAAAATGGATATATCCTGGCTTTGATATAGCTCGCTTTAAAAATGTATATGTCCTTGCTTTGAATACATGTCCTCTGATATTTGACTTTCTTTGGGACGAAAATAAAGTATTTTTATTGTAATTATTTTTATAATGATTAAATATTTCATTTTATATGTATAAACATTATAATCCATTTCTCATGAGTTTGTTTCTAATAAATCTAAAAATTCTAGATTGTGTCTTACACCTGTTACTGAGATTTTCCTTACGTAATTCAAATAGTATCTTGAAATCTATTTTCTCCAATTGTCTACGTTTAGAGATCAGTGCTTTCTGAATCGACGATAACGCTCTATTCCAAAACTAACTTCAGTTGCTATTTAAGTTGTGCGCTGAATTCCAAAAGAAAAGAAAAAAAAAGAAAAATAACTTAGAAAATTTTCATTTTTCATATATAACCGAAACAATACCAAAAATGTGTTTATGGTCACTTGGCGCAGGCATAAGTTAACTCATGCCCTCCTTTACTTTTTTTTTTTTTCAATTTTTTCGTCGTTGTAGAAGCATGAAACCTTGAACATTATATGCATATCTGCTCAACATTACAGATCGTATGCCGTAGATGTTATATATTTTTAGGGTAAGTCTTCCAGAATAAGCATTATCTTTCACATCAGCTAGAGTAAAGTGACGCTAGTTTTACCATTTCTATGTAAATTGCGAAGATGTTATAGATGCATGACCGTCCAGTCTCATGAAATTTTTTTCTTTGCATTTTTTTTTCAAAACCGTCCTTTTAGTGGAAGAAGTCAAACAGAAGATGAAACACCGAAACGGATATCAAGCATTCGCTCTAAAACATACGCTTATTTATATTATACGTAATTTAGTTTTTGTCTTAGATTATCCTAAACTGAAAGCGACAGTTGTGGAAAAGCGGTTTTTCGGTGTAACAAGTGTTTATTTAAAAGTTCTTAATATCATTATTTTGAATCTTAAAATGAAGCCAATTTATGAATTGAAAATTTCCTGTGTTTTTTTAACTGAGAAAAAAACTATTGTGTTTTTCTGCACTTCAAAGATTTTAGGCTTAGGTTCACTTTTCAGGTGCAATAAACTCTGTAATTTTCAGTAATGGATGAATTTTTCTCATCTACCGAGGGATACTATCAAAATTTATATTAAAAATTCTGGTCTATACACGAAGCCAAAAGTATTTTGAGAAAACTGTTAAGCTCATGACTCCAATCTTTCAAAAATTTTTCTCATAGGTTGATGAAACGATGGACTCACTCTACATTTATTTCCATGCCAACCTTTAAGGTTCCTAGGGAATTTGAATTTTCTAATTCCTAAAATGCTGATAGTTCTTTATTCTTTTATTTTAACACCGTCACACCGCTAAAGTTACATCAAGGCGTGCTATGACGCATCCTTGAGAGCAAAGTCACTGCTAGTAAAATGAAACACGTATTTTGTGTTGCTTCTCAATAGGACTTCGCTTTCGTAACTCTCTTCTTACCTGTTTGGACATTTCGAAATTCAACTTTTAAATACTCTTGGTACTTGCATATGTTGTTGCCTTCGTTGCGAGATATATACCTTTATTTTAACCAGTCCACTATATAGCCAAGCTTTTCTCCTAAAGTATCCATTTGCTCAAATCTCTACAATATTTGTGATAATAACCAATGTTCCACATAATATTTGATACACACAATTGACGTGAATTAGGAACAACAAACGGAAGTCATCGCTCTTTCCACGTTTGTAAGTGAATCACGGGAAAATTATAATCGGCCGCCACCGGGAATCGAACCCAGGGTCATCCAGTTACGCGCCGGACATGCTACAACTGCACCACAACGGCCTCGAATTCTTCAGACTCACATACGACTAACTGCCAAACCACATGGCAGGTTGCCTCCTGGAGCCCTACACAATGCTGGGGATTCACCAAAGATATTGAGCCGCAGCTGAACAAATCTGTGGTTTGGCAGTTATCTGATGTTGGATGGGTTGGTAGTTATTTAATCTGCTCGTTTGGCAGTTATTTAATCGTTGGTTTAACTGTTATTTAATCTGTTGGTTTAGCAGTTATTTAATCTGTTGGTTTGACAGTTATCTGTGGTTTGGCAGTTAGTCGTATGTGAGTCTGGAGAATTCGAGGATTCTGTGGTGCAGTTGTAGAATATCCGGCGCGTAACTGTAAGACCCTGGGTTCGATTCCCGGTGGCGGCCGATGAGAATTTTTCCTTGACTCCCTTATAAACGTGGAAAGAGTGATGACGTCTGTTTGATATTCCAAATCCATGTCAATTGTGTGTATCAATTATTCACTCGCGTCCTAGTGATTTGTTCAGTTACTGCATACCATCTTTGGTGAATCCCTAGCATTGTGCAGGGCTCCAAGAAGCAACCTGCCATGTGGTTTGGTAGTTAGTTGTATGTGAGTCTTGAGAATTCGAGGCCGCTGTGGTGCAGTGGTAGCATGTGCGGAGCGTAACTGGAAGACCTGGGTTTGATTCCCTGTGGCGGCGGAAGAGAATTTTTCCGTGACTCACTTATAGACGTGGAAAGAGCGATGATTTCTGTTTGATGTTTCTCATAATATCGAATGCTGCTTCTCCAACAACAGTTTATTTCAGAATTTGTATTCGAAGTACCTGAATGTTCACTTTAACTATACTAACTGTCAAACACCCCATAAAAGCGAATGTAGTTTATCATTTCAAAACTGCACATCTGAAATACTGTAGCTAGCATATCGAGAATGAAACCAAGGTTTAGTTCTGAATAATTTTAAGTCGAAAGCCCATGTGTTTTCCAATTACGATTCGGAACAAGCGCTAAATTTTCTATTAGCACTTGACACAGAACATTTTTAAGGAAAGTAAGATAAATCTCTATTGCTAAATGCCGTTCAGGGAATAAATAACTTACACATAAGCAAGAATTTATGCGCTAAAATCAAGAACTGCGCTCTGAAATAGAAAAATATGCATTTAATATAACTGAAAGTTTTCTACAGGATAAGCATTTTTAAAGAAACAGCGCAGATTCGGGCTGAAAAGTTTCCTGTATTTTACTCTCCAAAGGAAAGGGCGCTGATGTTAACAGAAAACTAATACCGAAGAAACACCAGAGGCTTTAAAAAATTATTTTGAAAATGTTTGATAAACGTGCCTTATGTACATAACGATGGCGAACGCGAAGAGAAATAAATTTTGAGAAGAACAGAAACCCGTACCTTTTCACCAAACATTTCTGCAGATTTTGGTTTTGAACGTCCTTGATCTTATACACCGAGTTTCCCAAAGTTCTTCTAAAAATAAGCAAACTGATATGTTCAAATCAGATCATTCAGATACCTTTGCTGCAGTACAACGTGGAACTATATGTAAACCATGATTTCCCAGTTGTGGAGTTTTGGCACACAACCACCTCTTTACCTTAATGGCTTATGTCTTTACAAGGAAATATCTTTTTCAACGCGGAATATTTTTCATATGTATTTATGTAAGACACTCGGGAGTCTTTTTCGTAAGGGTTTGTGAAGAATTCTTGTGTGTTAAAATGCATTTGATAAACGTTCGACTACTAATGTTCTAAGTCTCGGACAACTACAAACAAAACACATTTTCAGTGCGCTTCAGGTCCTAACGGGATTAGCTGCTACCCTGGGAATGTAAATGGCATTGAAGATAATTTCTTCTTGTACAGCATGTCAGATGTGACTCTACCTTTCGGAGAGGGGGGTAAATGTAACCTCGGAAGAGATAAGACTGAAAGAAAGCCTTATCCAAGCTCTGTCCCTTTCCCTGTCCCTTTTAATTATTATTATTATGTTTAGAATTTAACCGTAATAATATTGCTGGGGGAAAATAATATTCTGTATCATCCATATTCCTGCGGCGAAATATATCTCTTCTTGCCACTGCAGTTGAAAACAACCCAATCTGTCCTAGCATCTCAATGGATTTAGGCTCCAATTCATAGATCGACTAGCATTCGTCACGTAGCCGGAAGATCCATCTGAATCTCGTCAAGCTGTTGAGAGGGTAGAAAATGAACTTTGTGAGACATCATGGGTCTTTGGATGTACAGTAGCAATCCACAGCATTCCGTCCCTTTTTCTTACCTTGAGCACAAGACACGATATTGCTTCAAGGGCCAGGTGTATCTTATTATCTCACCCAAACAGAGGGCGACTGGTTGCACAGTTCATCCATATCGACTCTTTACGTGCCTGTACAAACCTACCAAGTTACATTCCGGTACACCAACTAGTACTGGGTGTGGAAATTTCAGTGTAGTGAATTCTAAAATTTTAATCTTAGTTTCAAATTTGATATCAAGTGTAAAGTCGTAATCCTCTGTACGAAGTTAATAAATGTATAGGATAATTAAAAAAATCTGCTTCATAGCCTTAATGGCAAAAGAAACATAAAACGTTTTAAACTATATACATTGACAAATATAATTTTCTCTCGTAATTATACTTAAGTCAGAAGCTAATTTAACAAAACTGATAACTCGTTTGTCCCCGATGAAGAAATGACATATGGGATTTCTCTTCTTTCTTGAGCTTAGACTTCTAAGTTCAATAGATCAAATAGTATTTCTTTTTTTTTTTTTTTTTGGTTATTTAAGATTTCGCATGGAAAGATATAATTTATGATGTTTTTGTGTTTCCGTAGGTATGGACACTTTTTCGTTTGAGCTGTTAGTAGAAGGGTTTTCGTTTGAGCTGTTAGTAGAAGGGCAGTTCCCTTCATAAGGCAAATCCACTTTTAAGATGATAAAGTCGATAGAGTGGGGTACAATTCGAAAATGAACGAAAGTTCGGGATTGAAAAAAAGCAGAGACTTTTGAAGAAAGTCCTCGCCATTCGGTTTAGTCGCTATGACGCCGAAGTCACATCTGTGTTTGAACTTATAGAAAGGAATCCAAATAATGTAAACGACAGATTCACTATCAGTATGCTTCCCAAATAACTATTGTGACTATCCCATTAACACTGCCGTTTATGAAAAAGAGAGAGCGTCTTTTCCATTTTAGAAATCTGCAATGTATGTGTGTGTGTGTGTGTGTGTGTGTGTGTGTGTGTGTGTGTGTGTTTGCGCAGAGCACAGGGGTTGAATTTCAGTGTTCTTCTTTTTGGGATTACTTATGATTTGCAATTATTCGTACATGAGTAAACCTCCTAAACCTAATTATTTGAAAATACATAAATTGTAAATCAAAGAGGAAATTGTCATTTCTTCCTGAAATTGAAATGATATAACGAGATTTCAGCTGCCGTAATATTTGCTGCAAGATAATTTCTTTTAGTCTTCTTTGTACGAGGTGGGTTAAATATTTGTTCCTTTATTTTGCTAATGAAATGATGCATTATTCATTTTAAAAATATGCAGTTATTTAAATGTCTTTCAGTTTAATATCTGGAAAAGAGTACACTGAAGAGCAATTGAATTAGAGACAGCTGGCGTTATGCAAATGTGGCGCTGTAAGCGGCCCTGTAAACGGAAACGACATGACGTATGCAGAGATCCGACAATATAAGGAGGGATGCGACGGGAATCAGTAAGAGTCGGAGGTAGTATTGGTAAGACGAAGGATCTAAGCGCATTTGATCGTGGGCAAATTGTCGGGGCCCGACGAATGGGTCACTCCATCTCGGAAGTCGTGCAGTCACTGGAATTTTCTCGAGCCACTGTGTCCCGGGTGCACCGTGAGTACATCGAATCTGGTAAAACCAACCTTCCAAGGGCCAACTGACGTGCACAACAGTTTGTGGATGAGCGGGGTTATCGTCGGCTAGCTCGCATTGTAACAGCGGATAGACGGGTCACATTGCACGAAATCACTCGGCAATTTAACGCTGGTGCACAAAAACGTGTAAGCAGCCACACCATCCAGAATCATCTTCTTACTATGGGGTACAGAAGCCATCGTCCCACGAGGGTACAGCTGTTGACCGCACATAACAGGGTGCAAAGATTAGCATGGGCACGGGAACATCGCCCCTGGACCCTAGACATGTGGCAAAATGTTGCTTGGACTGATGAGTCGAGATTCACGTTGGTACATGAGGATGGCAGGATACGAGTATGGCGGAAACCACATGAAGCGATGGATCCATCTTGCCCGCAGGGTATTCTTCAAGCTGGTAAGGGTGGCATTCTCGTCTGGGGACTGTTTACGTGGACTGAAATGGGATCCCTGGTACGTGTGACATCGTCCCTCACAGGTCAACGTTACCGGGATATCCTGGACGGCCATTTGTTCCTGTTTGTGCGTCTTCCACATCTCACTGGGGATCTCATCCTACAACAAAACAATGCACCGTGCCATCGCTCCCTAATTGTATCTGAAGGGTTAGATGAACTCTCCACCGGCGTGATCTCGCTTCCTTGGCCAGCTAGGTCCCCTGACCTGAATTCCATCGAGCACATCTGGGATGCCATCGAAGGAGATGTTCGAGGCTCTGACACCCTCCATCAAATCTTTGTGAACTGTGGGAGCTTGTTAAGGGGTCGTGGATCCGTATGTTTTCCAACGCTTCTGGTGTCTTGTCGAGTCCATGCCGAGACGACTCGCCGCCGTCATCAAGGCGAAAGGTAGTGCTACACGTTACTTGACAGGTATCTCTAATTCAATTGCTCTTCAGTGTATATGATTGAAAATTAATAATTTTGATTTACTTCACACTGCTTCCTAAAATCTGAGTACTGATTTTAAAAAAGCTTTGGTTTTTCAAATCTTGAAAGGAGAGTAACTCAATGGGCACTGATTTACTGCAGAAATGTTATATATACTTGCATGTACATGTCACCTGATAAACTCTTATCTTTATTTGTTTTTTTATTTTCAGGTGCTTCCTTTTCGGGATTTACATTATGATTCTAAGGAGCGTTTATAAGACAGAACGACACGATTCTGGAAGGGAGAGAATATGAAAGAAACGTTACGATTATTGCATTATTCTGCATGTGTTTAGGAATAGTGTGGTTTCTGCGTGCTGCTGAATCAAGTATTAATGTTAAAACCTTTTCTGTCACCAGGAGGGAGTCACCCACTCAGTTGTAGCTTGAAATAAATCCTTTAGCGTACTTTAAAGTTTGAATACTAAATCGTTTTTTTACGTTGACGATATCGTTGTTTATGGGACTGTTCTATAGTTCCAAGCGGATTGTCGACTATAGTGCGCAGTCTACACCAACTACCTCAAAAATGGGGTAGACAAAGTTGCGGGGATCCAAATATTTTCCTCCACCGGAGAAGATTCAACGACAACATTAAACAAAGTTGTGCTGCGTATGATTGTACTAAGGTCAGTGTTTTTTTATGCTACTCCCATCTGGGAAGAACTGAATAAGGCTCAGAAAGAAAGATGGGAGTTTGTGTAGATTAGGGTGTTCTGAATTACCACTGGGGTTCCGCCGTGCACCGTAACTTGCAATTTGAGGGAGGGACGGGGTGTCGAAAAAGTACATGAGTTTACCACTCTATTCTCCATGGAGTTCTTCAAGAAAGCGGCTGATCATCCCAATAAATTTGTTAGGCGTGCGGTAAACTATGGCCTCAGCTTACGCGTACGTGACATCAGGCGGTCACTAACATCCCTTGATAGGAAAAGAATGATGGCACCACCCTTGAGCCTTGTTCCTTGTACTTGAGACCTTGTCTCAGACGGAAAGTGTTGGTGATCGACTTTGGCAGTAGTGTGAAGAAGTGTGGTTAATGGACGTTTCTATCCCAGCCGAATTGAATATATTCTCTTTGTCTCGTTTCCTCTAATCCTGAGAACACCGTTTCTCCTAAAGGGATTCGCATCCTCCCCTTTTCCTTAAATTTTTATATTTACCATTTTTTATTGAGCTCAAAACGTCTAGCTTCCAATCGCTACAGTCGTTACACCAAAGTCTCACGCGGAGAACGTCACTGGCTCCAAAGGCCCAGGCTTTTATTCGAAATACGAACAGATTTTGCGATATCTATCGGCGCTGAAAGTAAGTGAAATTTCCAGAGAAGTTTAAGCAAAAAATCTCCGACAAATTAACGTTTTGCAAGATCAAACCCTGATTTCACAGAAGTTCACCACGTGGACAAGTGGTACATTTCAAATCTTGTTCTTTCAAAGTTTGTGTCAGTGATGAACAGTATTAACGAACTTTCTGAGAGTAAGTCTAGCAATTTTCTGGGAGTTAGTAACCAAGTCCAGCACGTTGGTTGGCACACATTTCATAGCTGTCATAAATAATGCAGTAGTCGTCGATTTAGGTGAGTAAATAATTAAAAAAAAATAAGGAAAATTATTATGCCTTTGCTTGGGTTGATCGGTTGGTTTTAAATATATACTTAAATATTCTAACTAAACAGTAAATACTTTGAATTTTTGAAATACATGTGCATGGGTTTTTCTTCGAAAATGTCCAGTTATTTCGTTTTTCCCTTGAAGATAACTATTCTTGTGGTCTCTAGATGTTTCCCAAACCGTCGGTCGTTTTCTAACCAGATCTTGCGAGCATCCATCCTTCAGAATTATAGTTCCCTCTAGACTATTCTTTTTTTCGACTGAATACTATTACACAAACTTACCATTTTCGTTTTTTAAAAATGACAGTTTTGGATTTTTAAATTTACTCAAACGTACTAGTTTCGTTTTTCTAAAGTCACAGTCAGACGCTTACTTAATAAAAATACTTTAATCAATAGCAATCTCAATAAAACATATTTTGAGTGTTAGATAATACAAAAACGAAATTTTCGACTGAATTTCAGAATTTTCGAATGGACGAACGCTCATTAATTCTGTTCAAGCGATACTGCCGAACAAGAATGAACTTCTTCTCTTTTTTTCTGGAGTGAAGTTCACTTCTTCTCTAAGTGTTCCGTAATTTGACAGCCTTATCAGGGCTCCCGGAACTCACTCCTCCTGCCTTTACGGGCTTGGCCATCGGTTCTGTGACGTCACGCTAAGCGACGGAGGTATGCACCGAGAAGGCTACAGCACAATACGTTTCTGGGCATTCAGTCGTATTTAATGCTTGAAGGAAAAACTTAATAAGGGCCATATTTTAGTTTTCTGTAAATTATATCACGCCATAGCAGTTACATCGAAATGTAAAGAAAACAAAAACAGAAAGAAAATTGCGTCTGTTTTACCTTTCTCGGGGATAACGCTTTCTCGCTATTTCTGTTTTTCACGAATATAAACGGTTATGCCAAAAAACTCTGTTAATGCAGTTTTAAACAGACGTAGAAAGCAACTGAAAACCAATCTGTTAGCATGTTGAAGTACCGTTAGATTACAATTTTGGCATCTCTAAAAGAAAAACTGGCGAAAAAAAAAAAAACAGCCTCCAAAATTACGTTTTTAGACCCTAACATTTCCTCATCAAATGGCATTGCTTTCATCCAAAACATAATATATTTGAAGAGGCAGACTGTTCCAAAATTGATATACTGAGAATATGTTTGAAAAGGTAAGTCACAGAAAAGAAATATTATAATAATGATGCACCAGGTTTTTGATACAGTATACACATAAATAAATAGAAAAATTGAGGAGGCCAGATATATGCTAATTTAATAATGAAAAGGTATTTGGAAGAAAAAGTCACTAAAGTGCTTATAATGCTACTACAGTCTATATGTATGTGTGCTTTTAACAACTTAGCCTCCCCTAGTCAATTTTGAAATTGTAGAAATTAAAAATATAATATTTTCTCACTAGTTATCTGCATAATGTTCCAGGACATACAGACCACGACAGTCAGAGCTTTCATCCACGAAGGAGAGGAGCTTCTTGCTTTAAATGAAAAAGTTTTGAGGCTGCCAATTAAACTAGATTAATACTGAGAATGCATAACTCTCAGCCCAATGTAAACACAGAAATAAATAAACGAAAATTAATATTATTTTGTACTGATTTCGCGCTCCATGGTTATAAACATGTGTTAAAAAATGCAGGAGTGATCATTTTTCCCACACGTGAAACGAAGATTAAAAATATACAAAAATGAAGATTGAAATATATTTATTTGTATGGGGTGTAAGGTAGTTAGACTGGGGTTAGGATTTAGTTCCCCTGTTACGATGATTATCAAATGTATTTGCAAAAATTTGGAGATATTGCGTTGTTAGTGAAGCACACAAGGAAAACAGATTCATTTGGTAGCTGCTGCAAAGTAGCATCTTTTGATTTCCCAGACTTGTTATTTAAGTAGTCATTTTTTCAACTTTGAGTAGCTATTTAAAAATACGGAAGCGCACTTGAGTTCCAATTCAAATTTAGTTTGATTACATTTTGAACTTCTTCCGTATACCACATTTAACCCTTCAACCATCTTTGCCACTAATTTTTTAACACAAATTTTACATTTTGTACACGGAGTAAATGCTCACAATTATGAGTCAAAAGAATTTAAATAGTTTGCAGAAAATAATGAATGTTTTCACATTAATGTCTTGAGCTACCCGTGGACATGCCTGTCGCTTACCGTCACGTCACAAATAAGTTCTTATTCCGCTATCCAGGCCCGTAAACATAGAGAAAAGGGGGAGTACCGCCGACCTCGGCCGCGTTCAGTAAGTAATGCTTCTGCGCAGGTGACTCGAGCATATCCTGTTGCGTAGCAGCCAGTCAGCCGGCAAATGATACTTCTTTGCTCCATTGGCTTTATTTTACTTCTCAATAAAACATCGCAAAATATTTGTTTGTATATAATTATGTTCAAAATGGATTATCCTTTTTCAGCTGTATCGACGAGTATAAAAAAACAGTAGTAGAGATCTTAACTCATGAAAATGTATCTCCCAAAGAAACGCACGCTAGATTATCGGAAGTTTATGGTGTTAGAACTTTGGGCGTAATCACTCTTCGTCGTTGAATAAGAAAATCACAGCACAATGGAGGAATGTTGGCTGTAAATGATAAACCGCGGAGTGGAAGTTCCGTAACCGCAACTTGCGATTTGAACAGGGAAAACGTAGATGAGTGCATCATAGATATCAAAACATTATTGAAAGGGCCATAGTAGGTAAGCTGAACATTGGTTTAGGTAGTATGAAATCCATTGTTAACGTTTTTGGGTTCAACGAAGCGTCTGTTCTTGGGTAGCGCGTCACTTCACAACTGAATCGAAGAAATTTAGTCTTCAGACATGATAAATGTGACTTGCTGCATAACAGCAGGCAAACTGAATGAGGTAAATATATATAAATTTATCTAAAAACAGCTCGTTTTGCGTGCAAATTAAAAAACAGTACATACTTAGCCATCAAGCATTAAGTGAGTGCGTGTTTCCTTCGGAAGGAAACAAAAAGAATAAAGTTTCTATAATGACATTTGGTCATGTTTTTAAAAATCCCATAAAAAGTTTCACGTTTTGGGGGTATCCGTGTTCAGTTGATAAAACTGACGTTATCATTGTTATTAAGCAACAATTTTTGTGTTTCACGTTTTTAAAAAGGAAGCACATTTTAGATCTTAACTTTCGCATTTCATTTAATGCTTCATTTCTGTTTCTACCAAATTTACCTATAAATTAGTGAACACATTTCTAATACGCGAATCTACACTGCCGGAAAGTGAAAAAAGAACACCAAGAAGGAATTGGCGAACGATCATGGAATTTGCATATGTTAATGGGGTCGAGATTACGTGGGTGTGATGTTAATTTCGGGACCAACCGGTGAGCGCTTACGCCACAGCACGGCATAATATGCAAATTATCGACGGTGGTATTTAAGGAGTCCGACGAAGTGAATGTTATCAGCCGTCGGCGTACGGACACGTGTGAAGACCCTGAAGAAGCTGCAATGCCTGGACATGGAAGACGTGTAAGATATCAGCAATTATCGGACTTTACGCGAGGTCGTCTAGTCGGACTCCGCGAGGCCGGGTGGTTGTATCGTCGTATTGCGGAGCGAATTGGACGGGAAGTATCGGTGGTGGTACGATGGTGGCGTAGATGGTCCAAGGAACATTCCCACACGAGAAGACGTGGTACCGGGAGTCACAGACGGACTGATGAGCGGACCGATCGACGCATAAGAAGATCGGCGTTGTCAAGCAGAACTTCCCATGCAATGCAAATCCGAGCTGCCGTTGCAAATGAGGTGACTGTGCGAACAATCCGCAACCGTCTACTGGATGCAGGACTACGTGCACGTGTGCCTCTGGCATGTGTACCTCTGAATTCAGCCCACTGGCAGGACCGGCTGCAATGGTGTCTCCAACGTCTGCATGGGAGAACGCCATGGCGATCTGTCCTGTACAGCGATGAAAGCAGATTCTGCTTGGGAGCCTCCGATGGCCGTATGCGTGTTCGCAGACACACAGGAAAGCGTCCGCACCCTTCTTGCATCCGCCAGCGACACCCAGGGCCTACACCTGGTCTCCTGGTGTGGAGATTGATCAGCTATCACTACCGTACACAACTCGTGTTTGTACCGGGTACGTTAAACAGCACCTCCTACATCAACATCATCATTCAGCTCGTCGTTGTGCCATTTGTAAGGTCGGTCCATTGTGGTGTTTTCCAGCAAGATAAAGCACACCCACACACGACACGTGCAATGCAACATGCACTTCAGTGTGTGAGACAACTTCCATGGTTTGCACGTTCACCGGATTTGTCCCCCATTGAGCACGAGTGGGATTTTATGGAACAACGACTTATCCGGTCTCTACGGTCAGCCACGACCATCCCCAATTTACGCGTCTAGGTTGATGATGCTTGGAACTCAATACCCCAAACTTACATCCAACATCTGAACGACAGGCTCCATGCCAGAATTGCACAGTGTGACGCAGTTCATGACGGTTTAACCTCGTACTAACCATGTTACATGGAAATGTTATTTTTCAGTTTACCAGCAAATACAGCTGTATTTTGCCATAATGTTTTGTTCACGTTATCCTCTGTATTTCGTTATTATGCAGTATACATTTCGTTGGTATCAGACGTCTCCTTCTTGGTGTTCTTTTTTCACTTTCCGCCAGTGTATAATAAATGACTTTAAAATATTCTAAGTTCATCCAAAATGTTAGTTTATTTACAACCTTGATTAACCTTTTTTTTAGTATATTGATTTACGTTGTTCTAAATTGTCATTTTGCTCTAGGTGATCAACCTGCTTCACTCCTTTATGCCAGGATATTTAACCTCAAGTCTATTAACTACAGACTGCACGAAGAAATCTCCGCATTATAAAAGTATCTCACAAATCATTAGAGTCAATATTCGGAAAGGAAATAAAGTATTTCCAATTTCCTGACTCTGAGGGAAATCATCGGAGCACAAACTTCTACGGAGCTAATTCACGTTTTGTACCTTGAAAAAAAAACGCGATATCTATCTCTGCCCTGTCTTGCGTTAGTTGTTGGATTATTTCAGTACCGACTTTCTCCTTCACCGGAGTTTTGTTGGTTGGTGGACTTTTTTTATGGCGAAAGGGCCATTTTTGGCCAAAGAGTGCCAGATGCAAGACAATCAAACAAACAGACACCGGAGGAACACCGTCAGTGATAGCTTAATATAGTTACATAAGTAATGAAATATGAGAGCTGAATTTCCATCATTTTTTTCATTAATACTCTTGATTATTCTCAGCATCCACCATTCTTCTCGCGTTAGTAGGAGCAGAAATGTCGTTTCACATAATATAAACATACACTACTCCCTGTTAAAAATGCAACACCAAAAAAGGACCTGATATATTGAAGAGAGACCTATAGGGTACATTACTTATGACACAAGAACTAAGTTATCAAAAGTACAAAGCACCAGGTGATGTGAAACACACAAAACGTTGTACCTCGTGCACCCACCAAGAGCGGAGATGACGACTGGTACATGTCGTGGCATCGACTTAAAGAGGTTTTTGGTGTCGCACTGCGAAAGGTCAGTCCATGCCGTCTTGATTCGTACACATATTTGATCTTGAGTAACTGGCGGCTGAGCCTGACGGGCCACAAATTATTTCTGTTTGAAAATAACTTCGTGTTTTTCTATTTTTTTAACCAAACTCTTTTCTACCTAGATTATAGAGACTATTGATGCCCCGTCTATCTTAGGTGTACGTTTAGTTTCGATCAATGTCATCTTGTCAATTCCTGTTGCCTTAGAGGGACTATTATGTTTTCTTCTAAATGCTCAAATTATTTTAAAAGTTGCTGAGATGTTGTTTTAGAATGTTGAGGTTATAATGAATTCAACTTCTTCTAAGCTTCTTCTAATGGTTGTGTGGTTGTGTTGTTAATTATATCATGAATAAACTTTCCTGCTAGTAGTGTAGTAATAATAATGAACAAGCTTTTAACTGCTAGTAATGTTGTAGTAGTAATTAAGATGAATAAAGTCTTATGCTGGTTGTTAATAATAACAACTAATGAAATAAACCTAACAGCCAGACAGAGATCTGACAAAACTATGAACTGAGAAAAACGTACTTACAACAAACTCTTTATTCAGGGAAACTTCTGGTATTATCCAACATACAACGAAGCTCTACTCACATAAACGAAGATCTCTTTACACATAAAACGAAAGCTCTCTCTAAACACATCAACAAAAAGCTCTCTCACGTAACACAAACAAAAGCTCTCTCGCACATAAACAAAAGCTCTCTCGCACATAAACAAAAGCTCTCTCGCACATAAACAAAAGCTCTCCTAGGTATCGTTGAACGCGCCTATTTATACTGGCTACCACCACGTCATGACTTACACTCATTGCCAGATCTCATTCAGCGGGAGAAATAATACCTCGTTCAGTAAGAAGATAATTTACATAGAAAAATAAAATAACCAGAGATAGTAAAATCAAAAGGAAAGTGAATCTAGAGTATACGTTAAAAGGTGTGGTGCAGTAGAAGAGATAATTCTCATGAACAGCTTATGGAAACTTAAATACAGGCACTAAATTTGAGTCGTACTGCTAAATCCCAAAAATTACTATTTTAAAGTTAAGTTAATTTGGAGTAATGTATTTCAAATAAAAATATGCTTAAAAATGCCGAACCAGCTCAAATTTGATCAAATTAAAAAGCACTGACTTTGGAACTTTTGGTTCATAGCGTTAAAAAATATACGAAAGTTTGAAATAATATCAAGAGAAAATGTAAGTGAATAATATACATTGCTTTCGGGCTGTGATGCTGTAGGATGTCCTGAAAGCAACAATGCAGGTTAGTTTTGACTCCATTTTTTCTGATTACAGGTGCAAGTCCAATGGTAGACATGGATTTCAGTAAAATGTCGGAAGTATGAAGCTCTCTATAGGATTTTTGCGGATCACTCACATATTTTAAGAACTGCACAATTTAAGCTCTTCAAATTGTAATGTCTGCAATTCTAAAGGTTGAAAAAATCGGACCTGTTTGACGGAAACCTGTTTTTGCAGTTTTCATAATAGCGCAATACTTACCGCTTTTTTGAATGCTTTTTCCAGGTAAATTATCCTTCTTGCCCCTGCCAGAAACATTTATGCTAATCCAAATTATGGAGGTCATCACACAAAAAAATCCTGGTGGTGCAACAGATATTAACAAATTTGTTCTTATAGGAATCCTAACAGTACTGAGTTCTTGAAAGAATATTGCAGTTCTTCGAAATTTTCTGCCATGGTTTTACCTCTGCTGGAAATCAAAACAATTACTTCGTTAAAACCTGTGATATCGTCCTGCTACAAATTTCACCATTTATACATAATTAATCTGTTTTTCATACACAATAACCACCGTACCTTTACGTACATATATATACACTGTGGCCACCGAAAATGCAACACCAAGAAGGACACGAGATAGCAAAGCCAGATATACTGGACACATAACAACAGATGCAAAGATGAATCGATTGAACTCACAGGCCCGTTAGACTTGCGGAACAAGTAGACATCAATAGTTCGTTTGGCCCCCATGACTGGCAATAACGGCCGCTACACACCACGGCATCGAACGAACGAAAGAGACTTTGGATGTGGGCTTGGGATGCGTTTGTCCAGGCTGCTTCCGCACGTTGTCACAGTTCATCAGGCGTAGCCGATGGTGGTGCTTCCCGGGACACTCGGTTGCCGATCAGCGACCAGACGTGTTCGATGGGCGATATATCAGGAGAACAGGCGGGCCACGACAGCAGTGACATCTGGTGGGTCGTGAAGAATTGTTGCACAATGCGTGCCACCGGCCGGCGCGAATTGTCCTGTTGAAACGTGGCCGCTGGCAGGTCCTGCAGCTAAGGGAGGACTACAGACTCCAAAACGTCGAAGATGTAGTTGTGGCTGTTGAGTGTACCGGCGATGCGTAACATAGGGGTGCAGGTGTCATATTCAATTGCACCCCAAACCATAACGCCAGCCGACGGATTGGTATGGCCATGCATAATGCAGACCTCATACAGTCTATCGCCACGGTTCCGCCACACGCGGATCCGACCATCGTGGTGTTGCAGGAAGAAGTGGGATTTGTCGGAGAAGAAAATGTCTTGCCATTCCGTAGTCCAGGTGCGGCATTCAAAGGCCCACTGCCGCCGCACTCGACGGTGGTGTAACATCAATGGTAATCGGAGCAATGGGCGCCATGCGGCAAGTCCGCGCTCCTGCAGACGACGTCGAACGGTTGTGCTGACACAGGTTGTTGCGCAACACACCCTAATTCCTGCGCTAACGTTCGTCATGTGGCGGTGCGAGCCGTCAATGCCCGCCACACAACTTGCCGGTCCTCTCGTTTGGTAGTGTGCCGCGGCTGCGGCAATCACTCACGTCGGTCCGTCCGTCACTCCAGCAACCACCGAATCCATACTCGCCGCACTGTTGCAGGATGTCGTCCCACACGGGCGCCCAAATCTCGGTACGATGAACCACTGTCGCGATAAGACACTATTCTTCCTCTGTCGAACTCCGAAACGTGATGGAATGACTGCCGTATTCTGCGACCAGGGCTCAGGAAGCTTCCCACGCACAGTTCCGGCAGCACAACACACTTTCACTATTCACACCCCGCCTTCTGTGCACCATTCTTATAGTGTTCTCGGTGGCGTGCCGGGCGCACATGGTCTGCATATGCCCTGCAATGCTAATCGTTTGCATGTCCTCTCACGGGCGACGCATGCTGCGAATTTCAGGCCAATCGGATGCTTCCTTCTTGGTGTTAAATTTTAGGTGGGCAACAATGTATATATCATCATCATTATTGTCAACATTTATCAATCCACTACTGGACGAAGATCTCCCCACGTTTCTTCCACAACGGTCTGTCTTGTGCCAGTCTCTTCCATTTTACTCCCGCAAACTTTTGAATTTCATCCACCCATCTCCCATGCGGTCTTCTTCGGGATCTTTTCCTGTCTCTTTGAATCCAAGCTAAAATTTTAGCTGTCCATCAATGGTCTCTCCGTCTGGCAATATGTCAAGCCCATTCCCATTTCAGGGATTTAACTCTGATCATGATGTCTTCCACTCTTGTCATTTTTCTGATCTACGAGTTCCTCTTCTTATTTCTCCTAGTTACACCAAGCATGCATCTCTCCATACCACTTTGAGTTGACTGCAGCCTTTGTATGTCTCTTTTAGTTATGGTCCCCGTCTCTGCACCATATGTAAGCACTGGAAGGATGCATTGATCAAACACGTTTTTTAAAGACATAATGGCCTATTGCTTTTGAAAATTATACTGTTCCTTCCAAACGCTCTCCAGGCAAGTTTTATACGACGATCAATTTCTTTGTCAATGCGACCCCCACTTGATATCTCCTGTCCAAGATAAATGTAGGTATTGGTTATCTCCAGTTTTTCCCCATCAATCGCTAAATCTTCACTACTTGTAAAAGCATTGTACATCACTTTCGTCTTCTGAAAGTTCATTCTTAATCACACTTCTTTACTGCTGTCAGCAAGTTCCTGAATCATACTATATATACACTGAAGGAAAAAAATCCCAACACCAAGAAGGGTTTGTGTTAGATAAACGACAGTTGGTAGGCGGTGAGAGTACATCTGTAAGATGACGTCAATGCAAATTTCGCGCTCGGCACGTACGTGTGGCGCTAGTAGCGCCCCTCGGAACATGCAAAGCAGGTTTGCTGTAAATACGCGCTGTAACGTTCATGAGCGTTAGTTATCGTTGAGATTCGACGTAGTGTTTTGATGTTAGTCAAGTATGCCTTTAAGAAAACGAAAAAGCCATTAACAACAGCTTACGGAGTTTGAACGAGTTCGTGTAGCAGGGCTACGAGAAGGTGGATTTTCTTTCCGCAATATTGCAGAACGACTTTGCAGGAAAGTAGCCACTGTGCATGATTGTTGGCAGCGGTGGTCAAGGGAAGGTACTGCCTCAAGAAGACCGGGATCCAGCCGGCCACGTGGTACTACTGAGAGGAATGACCGCCGTGTACGGCGTATGGCCGTGGCGCAACGTACTGGCCTGCGGCAGCAATTCGAGCTGCAGTTGCCACCACAGTGACACAACGAACTGTTACAAATCGGTTACTTGAAGGTCAGCTCCGAGCCAGACGCCCTGTAGCGTGCGTTCCACTTACTCCAAACCACTGCCGTTTGCGACGTCAGAGGTGTCAAGCTAGAGTTCATTGGAGGAAGGAGTGGAGATCTGTTGTGTTTTATGATGAAAGCCGGTTCTGCCTGGGTGCCAGTGATGACCGTGTTTTGGGTTAGAAGGAGGCCAGGTGAGCGCCTGCAACAAACCTGTCTGCGGCCGAAACACACTGGACCTACACCTGAAGTTATGGTCTGGGGAGCAATTTCCTATGACAGCAGGAGCACTCTCGTGGTTATCCCACGCACCCTGACGGCACAGTTGTACGTCGGTCTGGTGATTCAATCTGTTGTGCTGCCATTCATGAACAGCATTCCAGGGGGTGTTTTCCAACAGGATAACGCTCGCCCGCATACCGCTGTTGTACCCCAACATGCTGTACAGGGTGTCGACATGTTGCCGTGGCCTGCTAGATCACCAGATCTTTCTCCAATCGAGCACGTATGAGACATCATTGGACGACAACTCCAGCGTCACCCTCAACCAGTATTAACCGTCCCTGTATTGACCGACCAAGTGCAACAGGCATGGAACTCCATCTCAAAGCTGACATCCAGCACCTGTACGACACAATGCATGAACGTTTGCATGCTTGCATTCAACATTCTGGCGGTTACACCGGTTATTAATGTACCAGCATTTCACTTTTTAAATGGCTCTTCTCACGCTTGCATTAAACTGTGATCTTGAAACCTTAATCGATTACATATGTTACCTATACAAATGTATTGCCGCCATTTCATTCCTCTACAACTATTTTTTCGTGGTGTTGGGATTTTTTTTTCCGTCAGTGTATACATAATTATATAAATAAAAATGTAAATGTTCGTTTGTTGAAAATAATAAATCTCCGAAAGTTCTTAACCGACTGCTTCGAAATTTTGGCACAACGTTGCATTCGAAAACGCGCGTGTTTTTATATACCTATTATATAGATGTCACACCTGTGCAGTTAAAGACATGCTTTTTTGAAAAACAGCGCCATCTCTTGGACGTAAAACAAACACACGCTATGCTAAATATTTTACGATTCCATTTTACGATCCATGTGTCGTTTACCATAGCGTTCATTTCGTGAGAAAAGTTTATTTTTTTTATTTTCTCATTGTTTTCCATTTTGTTTTTTTAAGTGTTTTTCTTATTTTTCAGTGCAATTGGCAGTGGAATTGAGCTTGTGTCGATTGCTCTGCGCTTGAATTGAAATATTTCGTTAGTATTATTTTTTTTTCTTTTTTTTTAGTTTTTGTTTTTTCCTTTTTAAATGTTTTGCAATTTTATATGTTTTTGTTATAACTTTCTTTCTTCTTTTTCAGTGCAATCGATCTGCTTTAGTTCATCCGAATATTGCCTCGCAGAAGATAAAACTTAGGTCGTCGTACTCGCGGAGCGGAAGCAGTGCGACGAGTAATTGCAAATCAAACTGAGGAAGAACGGGCATCAGCGAACGAGCGAAACAAACAAAGAATGGCTCAAATACGTGCCGAGGAAGCAGCAGAGTTACGTGCAGCTAGACTTGAGGATGCACGGTTGGGAGCACGGCGAGCGCGTTATGCAGCTTCAGATCTGCTTCGTTCTCAACAGAATAAACGCGACATGCTGAGAGTTGCTGAAAGACGTCAACGAAAAACAGCTATCAGCGTCAAACACGACTCTGTGCTCAGCAATCACGCGATTACAATCGCCTTGCATTCCGGTACAACCCAGCTGATGATTATAGTTTGAGCCGACATGTTCTCATCGGCACTATGACTGAAGGGCGTCCTTATTGCAAGGCTCTGAAATTTAATGGAGAAACGAAAGGAATGTGTTGCGCCACTGGAAAAATTAAACTGCCTCAACTTAGAGAACCGCCAGAGCCATTAAAATCTTTGCTTGCCGGATATACCGCCGAATCAAAGCATTTCCTATCTAACATCAGGAAATACAACTCTTGCCGCCCCGTTGGCGCAGTGGTCTAAGGTGTTGGCCTCTGATCATTCGTCCGTAAAGGGTCCGGGTTCGAATCCCGGTCAGGCATGGATGTTGTGTTTGTCCTACGGCACTGGCTCTCTCCTTCCCTGGAACCAGTGACCCTAAATTAGGGACGGGCGACTGCTTATATCCCATTGAGTTGCTCACGGTGGTCGTTAAACCTCCAATCAAAAAAAAAAAAAAAAGAAATACAACTCATGCTCCCAAATTACGTCGTTAGGCGCAGAAATCGTAACAGCTCAATTCATGCCAACTTTCAAAGTGAAAGGACAAATTTATCATAAAGCCGGCTCCCTGCTTCCTTTATCAGATGGTTAACATAAATTCCTACAAATGTATTTCATCGGTGATGTCAATGATGAATTGAATGCACCTGCGGAATTTCTACCGGCATAAAAAGGTCCATCGTTTCCCAACTGCAAGAGCTTCTTCACGAAAAATTCAATTTAGTACGTTCATTCAAAACAGCAATTGACATGATGCCATCTGATACACACAATATTGCTATTCATGCTGACAAAACGCCTGCTGGAGGACATGTGCGAAGATTCAATGCTCCAACTATAGACGAAGTGGCAATTGTTATAGTCGGAGATCAATTCCAACCCAGAGATATTGTTCTTCATCGGAGAAACGATCAATTGACAAAAGTTGCAGAAACTCGTCGATGCTATGATGCCCTGCAATATATAATCATTTTTTGGGATGGTGCCGATGGATATCACTTCAACGTTAAGAAGATAAATCCAGTCAGTGGTGAAGAAACAAATATGAAATGCAGCGCAATGAACTGTTATTCATACCGTTTAATGATTCGAGAGAACGAAGACAATCACATTTTGAAATGTCGTCAATTGTTTCACCAATACATCGTAGATATGTATGCAAAAATCGAAATAGAATGTTTGATATTCATCCGTTTGAATCAGACCAAGCTTCGCTCTGAAGAATACGTTCATTTGCGAGATTTCCTAGGTTAAGAAAGCATGTCAATGTGCAATTTAAATCTCTTGGACACGGAATATAGTTCAAATTGAACTATAATTTTTAATTTTTATTTATAATTCGGTGTCCAACAGATTCAAATTGCACATTGACATTCTTTATTAACTTAGGACCTAACAATTTTAAGTATATAGGTAACGTAAAGTACTATTTGGTGGGTCCTTAGTAGCTGAAGATCTTATCTACATACACAGTTTTGCATCTTGTCAATTCACACATTTTTTGGCTTACCAGGTATTTGATTAACCGTGACCACGTTTTTTATCAGTGTATATATTTAGGTTCTTGTGGGTGCTCTGCTCAGTCTTGTTTGACTTTTTGTAATGGCGGGTTTTTGTTCTGCCAGTAGGCTTTTAATTCCTTTTTTTAGTTTTACAAATTTTATTCTTGGAATTTTGTTCTTATTAGAATTTGGTTTTGTGGCCTAGGGAGCATGACCAACCGACAATTTTGGCTTGCCTTGTCGTTTTGTTGGTACTAGAAAGGCCACTCCCACAGGTTGATTCTCTCCTGATGACGGCAACTTGTTCTAATTTTCACTTGTTTGACGTTCCTTTTTAAAAAAAAATGGTATTTTTGTTCTGTAACATTTTCATTCTATATAAGCTAGTACATGAGGTTTAGCTGCCTTAAGAGATTCTCATGGTATTAGCCTTTTTGTCTATTTTGTTTTTGTCTTAAAATAATTTGTTTGTAAAGTAATTTTTTTGTTTTATTTATGTACTATATATATATAGGGATGTAAGGTCAGGTGATGCGTAGCATCACAGCCTCTCCTTGACAAATGTCAACCCCGCCTTCTCGTGATGCATCCTGTTCCCACTAAAGGTGCTCTGACGACCGCCAATAGCGGTATACCTATACGATCGGGATTAGAGGAAATGCTATCCCACACTCATCAACCCGCTTGGCCAGCGTGGTGAGTTATGGACAAACCCTTAAAAAATGACTCCACAACTTAAATCTTGGCCCTCAGTCTCCGGCAGCTGCAATGCACCTGGCCAAGGCAGCGGCCAGTGCGACATGAAGGCAGAGGGTGATAAAAATCCCCGGAGGACCGGACTCGGCTGCCATCTGATGCTGACCTTAGCTACGTATAATGGACGCTCCCTACCTTTTGATTCAAGGCTTCTTAAATTGGAAGAGGAACTACAAAGGATCAAGTGGGACATTGTTGGGCTAAGTGAGGTAAGGAGGAAAGAAGAAGATCTCATTGAACTGAAAAGTGGACATCTCTTCTACTATCGTGGGACAGATACTGACAGAACTAGTGGTGTTGGATTTATATTAAACACGAAACTGAAGGATAAAGTTGTAGAAGTTGAAAGTTCCTCTGACAGAGCTGCACGACTTGTTATCCAACTCTCGAGAAGATACCAGGCTCAGATTATTCAAACTTATGCACCAACAACAAGTCATCCTTAAGAAGAAATTGAAAAATTTTATGAGGAAATTTGTCATCTAAATAATAAAGGTAAGCAACACTTGAAGATAATTATGGGAGATTTCAATGCAAAAATAGGGCAACAGCAAAAGAATGAAACTTCAGTAGGTAAATTCGGTCTCGGCAACAGCAACCAGCGTGGAAATACTATCGTTGAGTTTGCAGAGGCAGAAGGGTATTTCATCTTGAACTCCTTTTTCAAGAAAAAGCCACACAGGAAATGGACATGGAGTCATCCAAATGGGACGACAAGTGAAATTGATTTTAGTATGTGTAACAAAAAAGTCGTCATAGAAGACTGCAGTGTGCTAAACAAGTTCAACACAGGTAGTGACCATAGATTGGTGAGATGTAAGATGCACCTCAACACTAAACTCGGACGTGGAAAGCTCATAAGACAAACCAATCTTAAAAAACACCATTATACGTTCAAGTTGGAACTGAAGAACAGATTCCCTGCTTTAGAAAGCCTAACATCAGATGAAGTGGATATTTCTGAAGTTAACAGAAAAGTAGCCAAAGCTCTTATGGAAACAGCTACAAAATTAGCTGGGTCTAAGGACAAGTTGCATGTGAACAAATTATCAGGAAAAACCAAAATGTTGATGAAAAAAAGAAGAGAAATGAGGACAACTAAAGAAGATGTGACTTCTAAAGTGGAATATATAGAGCTATGCAAGACAGTACGAAAAGGTATCACTGAAGACGTAAGAAATTCAACTGTGAACTAGTGAGGAAAGCAATTGAAAGCAACCAAACCCTAAAGATAGAAAAGGGACATCTCAGTAAGACAAGAAAACTGATTATGGCACTGAGAAAAGAAGATGGTTCTGTAACAAGAAATAGAGGCGAAATTTTGACAAGAGTGAAAGATTTCTACTCCAAATTATATGAAAGGGATAACACATGTACTCCAGACATTATGAAAGGTACCAGAGTTTTTCCAGTTCTCCCAGCAGAAGTTGCACATGCAATCAAGAACATGAAGCGGGGGAAAGCTCCAGGAGAAGATGGAATTACTGTAGACATCATACAAGAAGCCAGTGGAGAAATCGAAACAATACTCGCCCAAATTTTCACTCGGTGCCTTAATGAAGGGAAGATTCCTGGGAAATGGAACAACGCTAAAATGATCCTGCTACATACAAAAGGTGACATTGATGATCTCCGGAACTACAGGCCTATCAGCCTCTTATTAGTGGTTTATAAAATCTTTACTAAAGTTCTTTCAAACCGCTTGAAAGTAACACTGGACATGGCTCAACCGAGAGAACAAGCTGGATTCAGGAGTGGCTACAGCACAATAGATCATATCCACGTACTGAGAGAACTAATTGAAAGAACGAGGGAATATGAACTTCCATTGTGCATGGCTTTTATCGATTATGAAAAAGCCTTTGATTCGGTGAAACCTTCAGCAGTTATGATGGCTCTGAAATCCTGCAGTAATGAAGATGCATACATTAATATTATTAATAACATCTATGAAAATGCAAGTGCAAAGATTCGGCTGTTTGAAAATATAACACACATGAAAATTGGAAAGGGAGTGAGACAAAGTGACACCATATCTCCGAAGCTCTTTAATGGCACATTGGAAAATGTCTTCAATCACTGAACGGGGAAAACAAAGGAATAAATATTAATGGAGATTATCTAACCCACCTTCGTTTTGCTAATGACGTAGTCATTTTTGCAACTACCCATCAGAGCTGCAGAGTACGTTCCAGGAACTTGCTGACAAGTGTAAAGAAGTGGGATTAAAAATGAACTTTTAGAAGACAAAAGTGGTGTTCAATGCTTTTACAAGAAATGAAGATTTGTCGATTGATGGAGAAAAGGTGGAGATAACAGACACGTACGTTTATCTGTGACAGCAGATATCAAGTGAGGGTCACATTCATGAAGAAATTAATCGGTGTACAAAACTTGCCTGGAGAGCTTTTGGAAGAAGCAGCATAATTTTCAAGAGCAATATGCCATTATGTCTTAAAAGAAAAGTGTTTGATCAATGCGTCCTTCCAGTGCTTTCGTATGGTGCAGAGACGTGGACCTTAACTAAAAGAGACATACAAAGGCTGCAGACAACTCAAAGAGCATGGAGAAGTGCATGCTTGGTGTAACCAGGAGAGATAAGAAGAGGAACTCATGGATCCGAAAAATGACAGGAATGGAAGACATCATGATCAGATTTAAATCCCTGAAATGGCAATGGGCTGGACATACTGCCAGAAGTACAGACCATCGATGGACAGCCGAAATTTTAGATTGTATTCCAAGGGACAGGAAGAGACCCAGAAAAAAACCACATGGGATATGTGTGGATGAAATTCGAAAGTACGCGGGAGTGACATGGAGGAGTCTAGCACAAGGCAGACCGTTGTGGAGGAAACTTGTGGAGACCTTCGCCCAGCAGTGGATTGATAATGGTTGACAATGATGATGATGATGATATATATATATACCGTCATACAAGCACGGCACAATTATTTTGATACACTACCCCTCCAGCAACGTGCATTTATCATGATTTATTTCTGCGTATACTGTTTTTCCTGCATTGTGATAAGTAAATTGATATGTCCAATGTACATATGCTTTCTAGTACCTAAAGAATAATTAAGTTTGAAACATTTTGGACAAAACCAAAATGATGTCCAAGATCTTTGTTATTTAAAACGAGGTTCATCAAGTACTTCCAAGAAATATTAATTTCCATATGTTTCTGAAATTTAAAATGTGAGAATTACTTGCTTTTAAATACAAAAGTTGCAACAGCCACTAGCGAAAAGTAGGAATATTTTAACCTTTTTATTGACTATAGAGCGTCTGCCTTAGGTGTGTGTGTACACACCGATTTAAGGCTGGCAAACCTTTTACCAAGTACTGTAGCACTGAAGCTTTAACTACGTTCCTGTCTAAGAGAAACAGAAGCGGAGTGTGAAAGGCTCAAGACCCACATCCAAAGGTGGTCAGAATGAGAAGCGAAGAAAAAGTATAATGTTAGGTGTCATGAACTATATTCATCGCCTCTGTTCTGGCGTAACGGGAATGTCTATTAGCTCGGAAAACAGAGATATGTTCAATATGTAAGCAAAAGCCAATTTTCGGGTAGAGATGCCTGCCGCACATTCTGAAACTACAATTTTAAAGAAATATTAATATACTTATTATAATTTTTCAAATTTTTTACCGATCTCTAAAATACGTAATGGAGCTTGATTGCATCAGAAAAGAAAGTGAGCTCTACAGTATGATGTTATCTTAACATACCTCCACATTTTTTTAAAAATATCACACATTAGGACATTATCTCGAAAAAGTCTTTCAAGTATTTGCTCATGGCATATATTTGTCAACTTCTCAATAAAATTGGCATTCCACTTCCTAGGTTTCGTATTACTACAACAATGTTTAAACTATAAGGTTCAGGGCATCCTACTCGCTACCGAACAAGGCATTTCTTTAATAACATTAACACCAAAGAAAATATTGCAACGAAATTTGAAATGGACTAGCCTTATTTCGTGCGAAATGTGATGACATCACAACATGTGCTGGAAGTGGCCACCATTTGCAACCAGACAGCACTGAACCCGGCGTACCATATTGTGGAAAGTCCTTGCCAGTACGTCCACCGTCACTGCCTTAATTTCTTCGGTAATGCTTGCTTTCAAGGCATCTATGGTTCTCTCCCTTTTAGACATCCCCATAAAAAGCAACCACGAGGCGTCACATCGGGCGAGCGCGATCTGACGCCTCCTGGTTGCTGAACAATTTGGAAGAAAATCTGTCCCTGAAATAGGGATATATTTGCTTTATCGCATATTTTTGTATAGACAAACTTAGCATCTCGAACGACTCAATTGCTTCCGGATGACTCCCAGTTACGCATCGTTCACAGGCCTTAGTTGTGTTTAACGAAATTATCCCGACTCAACATCTTTTACATATCAGCGCCCAAAGGTTGTGTGCAGCATTTGTCAGCACGGTGGAGTAGGATTAACAAAAAGTTCAATCGTGCCTTTAGAGACAAAGGGAAGATTTGTTAACATGAGAACTGAGTGGTTCTACATAGCCACTCCGGTCGCTGAGTGGTATGAGGAGTTGAGTTCTAATCATTCGTCCAAAATTGTCGGGGTTCAAACCGCGTGTGAGGCTTGAACGGTATGTTTTTCTTGATAACCTCAAGCTATCCTCTCTCAAGAAATTTTGTCGCTTAATTAGGGGAGGGCGAATATCCTAATTGAATATTCCTCATTAGGAAGGTTCCGATTCCTCTTCGTAGCCGATAAACCCCGAAACAAATATAAAAGATCCTACGTGCTGAGAGACAAAGATAACTACCCTGAATGCATTGGATTGTAAAATGGTGTGAACATGTCTCTTTTATTATCCAATGCACATAATACACCGACGTTGCTTCATCTCTGATAGATGCAGCTCTGATTAACAATTTCCGTTTCCTATCGGTTTCTGCGGCTCAAGGGGAACATTTTCAATTCTCTGGGAAGCACTCATTTTAAAGTTTTCATTTGTTAGTACGTAGTATCCCAAATATGTTACCGTATTTGAAAGTCAATAACTTCATTTACAATATATTAACTCTGATGAAAGAAATATGATAAGTACATCGTTTGTTGTGCTTAGACTCGTAACACGTGCAAATGCAGATGTACAAAAGAATAAAAGAAAGATCTGGAAAAAGCATATGTTTTGGATAATATGTAAAATCCTTTTTCATACGAAGAAAAACTCCATCTGGCGCATACGATTCAAATTAGGAAACTGACATTTTAACAAATTTGTGCTTAAAGGCAGTACAATTCAGTTTCTTTTAATATTAACATTGGTAGTTTTATAACACTCTTTTCAAAAATACCAAAGCAAACAAAGGAAACTAAGCACCCAAAAGTAATCATCCAATGGACATGAAAATTACAATGTACATGTATAGCAAAGGAAGAGTAATTTTTCCATTTATTCGTGTTAAAAAGATACACGAGTGGTGCAAGTAACTACGTTGTAGCTCCACCTGTAGCTCGTACACGAGCGTTTATCCGGTATAGTACTTACGCATAAAGTTCACGGATACTGTGCTGAGGTATAGAATACAAGATGGTGTATAAATTGTGGGTCAGTTTGCCGACATTCCGGCATAGGTATAGGTTGCGTCCCATAATGCCCCAAACATGTTCGATCGTGCAAAACAAATTACGTGACAGGAAAATGAAAATAAAAACATAATGGTATGATAAAGCAATAGTACAGAAAAGATCATAATAAAAAAAGATGTACTATGACAAAAACCAATACAAATGACCTATTGATCGGTATTCCTGAAGTACTTTTCCGTATGGAAAATGGCTATGAGATTCCATATTCAATATCGTGGTATATTAGCAAGGGCAGGAGGAGTACTACCAGGAATCTTAAAATCTCCACATAAATGATTCAGATCCATAAGCGTTTCAGCGAATACCTTTCTGCTAATCAGTTGAAAATTATTTTAGCGCGGTGAAAATTTATTATTTTTTACCACGCTAAGCAGTTGAAAAATAAACTAGCGTCTCAGTGCTTGTCTTTGCATTGAATTATTGTATTGTCCAAATTTATTTCCAACGGACGTTTTTACTGTGATATTGTAATTCATCTGCGACCTTCAGTGACCTCGTAAATTTCAATTTTAGAATATATTGTAACATTTTGATATTCTGTTTCCGATTTTTTGAATAAATCAACCTGACGTCATTAATTATGGGAAGTCACCTGTAATTTATTAACAAAGATTTCGACTACGCTACATCAATTCGCATTCACTTTACATAACGTCTAATGCTCCAGAAATGTCACAAAGCATTGTATGTAATATCGCTTTAAATAAAATATTTAAAAACTAATCGCAGTTTAGTCATATTAATAAGAAATTGAGCTCTATCTCATAAAAATTCTTATAATCCTACTTGTGAGGCAAAGTTTACAGAAATAGTAAAACTATACATATTAGTTACCCATATTTTTGGCGTAAAAAAAACAAGAAAAAAATCGCACATGAACCAAATAGCGTTTTAAAGGAAGGTTGACATAAAACTGTTACTAATCAGAACTCACACTTTATTATCTTTAAAATAGTATTTAAATTAAAATGCGGTACTGATATTTTCTAAAATGAATTTTGTGTTTGGAAAATAGATTGCTGCGCACTCCAATAAGCTGAAGTGCGTAAATGTTCTGTTATGGCGGTCTAGCTAATTCAGGTTGTGACCGGAAGTCGCAGCAGCTACACTTCGTAGAAGCCACAAATACACGTGTTGCAAAGGGGTCAGCAATGTCAAATTAATTTCACGATGCGTAACCTGACTATTACTCACTGAAGTGCCAAAAGGCATGGGATAGCAGTAGCGAATTTTTAAGTGTCGCTGCCGTCGTATTTAGATGCTTTGAAGCACGCCATTATTTTTATCAGTTGCGAGGTGTAAGATCGTGTGTCAGATTAGAAACCGATAGTAGGATTATGGCAAGCCGACGTGAATCACCAGAGTTTGAACGAGGAATGGTAGTGGGAGCCAGACGGATAGGACATTCGATTTCCGAAGTTGTGAGGATATTCAACATTCTTAGATCCATGGCGTCACGTGTTTACGGGAAAATGCCGACTATAAGCCATTACCACACACCGTGGACAGCGCAGTGGCCTACCACGGTTCCTGAATGACCGTCTCCATCGGCGTCTGACTAGGTTTGTCCATGCTAACAGACAAGAGACACTGGCTCAAATAATATCCTCATTCGATGCAGGAGGTACCAGAGATATATTCATCACGTCAGTACAGCGTAATTTTGCGTCCATGGAGTGTGGGAGCAGAAGGCCCACCAGAATGCCTTTTTTAACATCACGACATCGGACACAGCGTTTCACCTGGCCTCGTGAACACGGCAATTGGTTCCTGGAAGACTGTCAACATATGGCTTGGTTTGATGAGTAACGCTACCAGTTGCTACGAGCTGATGGTAGAGTTCGGGTGTGGCACAGATCCTATAAGGCCATGGACTGAAGTTGTTGTCCAAAATTGGTTAGAGGAGCATTCTCGACAGTTCGGATGGATGCTGCGGCCACCATGTTATCCCGATATGAACCCAATGGAGGACTTATGAGACGTGGTGGTAAGGTCCATTCGACCCAAAAGTCTGCACCTACAAATACCAGGTTACTGTGGGAGGCTATTCAGAAGACATGGCTCAACATCTCTACAGAAGTCATCTGGCATTTTGTGGAATCTATGCCACGTCGAGTTGCTGCACTTTGTTGGCTAGAGGTGGTCATTCAGTTTCTATGCTAAGATGTGTAGTGGTAGCGCTCAGCAGGGGAAACAGCAGCCCATTTTTAACCTGATCTTTTCCCAGTGAGTGGCAGATTTTTCGTTTTAGAAGTATTCCTGCAACACACACACACACACAAATTGCACGCGTAAATACCAGATGTGCTGCAGTCGTAGGCATTGAGTACTTCATTTTTCTTCGACTCGTATATGTATGCAAACATTCAAGTTTCTAAATGTCTCTGTGTGTGCTCATCATCTCGTACATACATATACTATACATATGGTAAAAACTCATAGCCATCGAATATTTTTTGCTTTCCCCATTAATTCAGAGGATTGAGCAGAATTGTATATGAGTGTTGTTTGTATAAAATTATTTCCACTCCAATATATTTCGGATAGCCGGTATAGATTTAATCTTCATTTTGAATCTAATAGTGCAAGTCTGATCGAAAGGATATGCTGCAAGTTCTAATTTGTATTCTTAATAATTTAATCTAATTTTGATCCCATGGATTCTTAAACCGGTAACCATTTTGTACATGTATATATGTATGGCAGCCTTACTTCGAGGTATGTAATTGATCGATTATAAAAATGGTATTTCGATTTTTCTTTTGTCTTTACTACAAAACAATAAAAAAGAACTTTCATTATACGCACATTTGAAGGTATATATCGTTACAGTCGACCTAAGAAAAAAATAAAGATCATACGGGTTCTTCATGGGTACGGCAAGGATTAGTAAAGGGGAAATCTTTAATAAAGGGATTTTCTTTTGAATTTTTCGGGAAGCAATTGTTAACAGGTTCTATGTTCACTACGCTCGCACAACACAAATCTGCAATTATACCTTCTATTAGGCCAAAACTTGTGTATTGGATATACGCTGCTAATTGCATTCTCATATTTCCCTGCCTTCCGAAGGTCTCTAGTGCTCAGAATTAATCTCTGTTTCTCTGCAAAGGTTATCCGCTTACAGTCACTTCTCTTCCCGAATACACAAATACTCGTTTTAGTTTCTTGTAATTATAATGAGGGTGACATATTATGATCATATGGTGAGGCATTTTGTGATTTCATGGAGTACCATGTGTTATTAAAATAACTCTACGAAAACACTAACAAATAAAATTGTGTTTGTAATAATAATACCGACATTACGAAGCACGTTGCTTGAGGCTAGTTTAAACACTGGCTAGTAACGCGACTACCGTACCTAAAGAAATTATCATTTATCTGGAGGTTTCTTGCATTATTTGATTTCTGAATGTTGTACATAAACCAAAAAGAAAATTTTGCTATTCGAAGACATTTCGTTTTTTTCTGAAGGAATAAGCGAATTTACATTTCCGTGATTGCGTATAAGAGAGAGCGGCAGCGCCAGTATTTGCAGACCTCCTCAAATATGCCAAAACGTTTACGGAAATTTCTTGTGATTCGTCAGACAATTGTGTGGAGGTCTGAAACAATACCGGACAATGTGGTTTAAGACTTCTGAACCCAGCTTTTTTATGAATATTAAAACCACTAAATACTATATAGGTCTCTTTCGATGGTTTCGCGTTGTCTTAGAATAATCTAAAGCTTGGAAAAAAATAACTTTGCATGTGTCCAGAGTAGGAAACCTTACCAGTTCAGTGAATATATCTTACGCCTTAAAAAAATAACAGCAGAAAATCAAATAAAATATGGGTGCAAAAACATTAACTCCAGATTCTCGTGTTTTTTTTCCATTGAAATGTTTTTAATGTTCAAATGTCATTACTTTCGAGCTTGAGTAAGAAAGAAGTCAGAAAATCTCCAGGGTTTTCTTGTTTGTAAAGGAAAAGGATCCTTACTCTGAAATCTTGGAATATTTCAAGACCTCAGCCACATTCATTTTCCATATAATTGTAGAAAACATAATAAGATACCTTTTTACTTAAAATTAGCTAAATTAAAATATCGAAGTCTTAAAATTTATCTGTGTTAAGCGCATGAAATATACCGTCTCCAAAATGATCAAGCCTCACCATAATGAAATCATCAGATAAAAATGGACGTAACGACTCTTACATTCATGACAGAATGGGTCTCTTTCAAATTACAGATAACTTAATGGGTAAACTGCATTCGTATTTCAAGTTTTCTTAGAAAGTGCAGAGCAATGCAATGAAATGAGTTCCGGTAATCTTTGCATGGAGAATTTCAAACATCAACTCTTCTGTCTAATTATTGGTCGGAGACTGCATTGCCAACGAGGTCTACTCAAATTTACCATCGACATGTCTGGGCGCCATGAGGTTCACTTGCAGTATTGAATACATCCCCACGTTCTATTCTGAAAAAAAAATGAAAAAAGTACCGTCATCTGACAACTGGTATTCAATACTTCTCCAGGAGAAAGACTCGTTATATTCTAAACAACCCGAAGTAGAACAAAAATCAGTAAAAAACAGAAAGCAGGAAAGCACATAGCTGTGGCTAACTTTAGAAAACAACATTTTCATTTAAAGAATGACTATCAAATGCACTAAGACAGCACGATGTTCAGTACTGGCCAAAAGAGGAACGCAAAAAATTCCCCCAATCCTGTTCTGGAACGTCAAATAAGGCTCCGAGTGCAACAATCTCATGTCTTATAGACATGACGACTATAGATTGAAAAAATGCGTTATTAAGCTGGCGAATATATACAACCAATTTAAAGAAGGTATAAACGATACTGACTCAAATTATATCGGACCTACTGTGGCCCGTTCTTCTTTGGCTTTCGGAAACATATTTTTGAACATATCAGCACTGTGTTTTATCTAATGTAGGCTCAATTCCTACACAATTTGTTTTTGTTCTCTCTTTTCAACTACACTGGCGGAAAGTGTAAAAAGAACACCAAGAAGGAATTGGCGGACGATCATGAAATTTGCATATGTTAATGGGATCGAGATTACGTAGGTGTGATGTTGATTTAGGGACCAACCAGTGAAAGCTTACGCCACAGCACGGCATAATATGCAAATTATCATCTGTGGTATTTAAGGAGTACGCCGAAGTGAATGTAATCAGTCGTTGGCGTACGGACACGTGTGAAGACCCTGGAGAAGCTGCAATGCCTGGGCATGGAAGACGTGTACGATTTCAGCAGTTATCGGACTTTGAGCGATGTCGTCTAGTCAGACTCCGCGAGGCCGGGTGGTCGTATCGTCGTATTGCGGAGCGAATTGGACGGGAAGTATCGGTGGTGGTACGGTGGTGGCGTAGATGGTGTGAGGAACATTCCCACACGGGAAAACGTGGAACCGGGAGTCACTGACGGACTGATGAGCGGACCGATCGACACATAAGAAAAGCGGCGTTGTCAAGCAGAACATCCACTGCAACGCAAATCCGAGCTGCCGTTGCACCTGCGGTGACTGTGCGAATTATCCGCAACCGTCTACTGGATGCAGGACTACGTGCACGTGTGCCTCTGGCATGTGTACCACTGACTCCAGCCCACCGTCAGGAACGGCTGCAGTGGTGTCGCCAACGTCTGCACTGAAGAACGCAATGGCGATCTGTCGTGTTCAGCGATGAAAGCAGATTCTGCTTGGAACCTCCGGTGGCCGTATGCGTGTTCGCAGACGCACAGGGGAGCGTCTCAACCCTTCTTGCATCCGCCAGCGACACACAGGGCCTACACCTGGTCTCCTGGTGTGAAGAGCGATCAGCAATCGCTCCCGTACACAACTAGCGTTTGTACCGGGTACGTTAATTAGCACCTCCTACATCAACAACATCATTCAGCCCGTTGTTGTGCCTATTGCAAGGTTTGTCCATCGCGGTGGTTTCCAGCAAGATAACGCACGCCCACACACATCACGTACAACGCAACATGCACTTCAGGGTGTGAGACAACTTCAATGGACTTCACATTCACCGGATTTGTCCCCCATTGAGCACGTATGGGATTTTATGGGACAACGACTTATCCGGTCTACATGGCCAGCCACGACCATCCCCGATTTACGCTTCCAGGTTGAGGATGCTTGGAACTCAATACCCCAAACTTACATCCAACATCTGTACGACAGACTCCAAGCCAGAATTACCCGCAGTTCATGGCGGTTCAAAATCGTACAAACCATGTTACATGGAAACGTTATTTTTCAGTTTACCAGCAAATACAGTTGTATTTTGCCATAATGTTTTGAACACGTTATCCTCTGTATTCCGTTATTATGCTGTTTAAATTTCGTTGGTATCAGACGTCTCTTTCTTGGTGTTCTTTTTTCATTTTCCGCCAGTGTATTTGATCTCAGGTATTTCAGGACAGAAACGTTTTTCTTTGAACTCAGGCACACAGAACTCTGTTTTTGTATTTCCGGTAACTCAGGAGCATTAAAGAACATATTTTGTGTATATAATAATCATCATCATCATCATTGTCAACCATTATCAATCTACTGCTGGACGAAGGTCTCCCCAAGTTTCCTCCACAACGGTCTGTCTTGTGCCAGAAAGGGTCTCTTTCAAATTACAGATATATATCATCATCATCATCATTGTCAACCATTATCAATCCACTGCTGGACGAAGGTCTCCCCAAGTTTCCTCCACAACGGTCTGTCTTGTGCCAGTCTCCTCCATGTCAGTCCCACGTACTTTCGAATTTCATCCACTAATTTCCCATAAGGTCATTTTCTGGGTCTCTTCATGTCCCTTGGAATCCAATCTAAAATTTCGGCTGTCCATCGATTGTCTGTCCTTCTGGCAGTATGTCCAGTCCTCTGCCATTTCAGGGATTTAACTCTGATCATGATGTCTTTCACTCTGGTCATTTTTCGGATCCACGAGTTACTGTTCTTATCTCTCCTGATTACACCAAGCATGCACCTCTCCATGCTCTTTAAGTTGTCTGCAGCCTTTGTATGTCTCTTTTAGTTAAGGTCCACGTCTCTGCACCATACGTACGCACTGGAAGGATGCATTGATCAAACACTTCTATTTTAAGACATAATGGCATATTGCTCTTGAAAATTATACCGTTTCTTCCAAAAACTCTCCAGGCAAGATTTGTACACCGATTAATTTCTTCATGAATGTGACCCTCACTTGATATCTGCTGTCCAAGGTAAACGTACGTGTCTGTTATCTCCAGCTTTTCTCCATCAATCGATCAATCTTCATTCCTTGTAAAAGCATTGAACATCACTTTTGTCTTCTAAAAGTTCATTTTAAACCCACTTCTTTACACTTGTCAGCAAGTTCCTGGATCATACTCTGAAGCACTGATGGGGTAGTTGCAAAAATGACTATGTCATCAGCAAAACGAAGGTGGGTTAGGTAATCTCCATTAATCTTTATCCCTTTGTTTTACCAGTTCAGTGATTGAAAGACATTTTCCAATGTGGCATTAGAGAGCTTCGGAGATATGGTGTCACCTTGTCTCACTCCTTTTCCAATTTTTATGTGTCTTGTATTTTCAAACAGCCGAATCTTTGCACTTGCATTTTCATAGATGTAATTTATAATATTAATATACGCATCTTCAATACCGCAGGATTTCAGGGCCATTGTAACTGCTGATTGTTTCACCGAAACAAAGGCTTTTTCATAATCGATAAAAGCCATGCAGAATGGAAGTTCATATTCCCTCGCTCTTTCAATTAGTTCTCTAAGTACGTGGCAATGATCTGTTGTGTTGCAGCCACTCCTGAATCCAGCTTGTTTTCTCGGTTGAGACATGTCCAGTGTCACCTTTAAGCGGTGTGAAAGAACTTCAGTGAATATTTTATAAACCACTGATAGGAGGCTGATAGGTTTGCAGTTCCTGATATCCCCAATGTCACCTTTTTTATGTAGAAAGATCATTGTAGCGTTGTTCCAATCCTCAGGAATCTTCCTTTCATTAAGGCATCGAGCGAATATTTGGGCGAGTACTGTTTCGACTTCTCCACTTGCTTCTTGTATGATGTCTACAGTAATTCCATCTAATTCTGGAGCTTATCCCCGCTTCATGTTCTTGATTGCATGTGCAACTTCTGCTGGGAGGACTGGAATAACTCTGTTACTGGTACCTTTCATGATGTCTGGAGTACATGTATAATCCCTTTCATATAATTTGGAGTAGAAATCTTTCACTCTTGTCAAAATTTCGCCTCTATTTCTTGTTACAGAACCATCTTCTTTTCTCAGAGCCATATTCTGTTTTCTTCCCTTACTGAGATGTCCCTTTGCTATCTTTACGCTTTGGTTGTTTTCAATTGCTTTCCTCAGTAGTTCTCAGTTGAATTTCCTTACGTCTTCAGTGATACGTTTTCGTACTCTCTTGCATAGCTGTATATATTCCACTTTGGAAGACACACCTTCTTTAGTTGTCTTCATGTCTCTCCTTTTTGCATCAACATTTTGGTTTTTCCTGACAATTTGTTCACATGCAACTTGTTATTAGACCCAGCTAATTTTGTTGCTGTTTCCATAAGAGCTTTGGTTAATTTTCTGTTAACTTCAGAAATATCCACTTCTTCTGATGTTAGCCTTTCTAAAGCAGCGAATCTGTTCTTCAATTCCAACTTGAAGGTATTATGGTGTTTTTTAAGGTTGGTTATGTCAATACAATTTGTTTGTCTTATGAGCCTGCTACGTTCGAATTTAGTGTTGAGGTGCATCTTACATCTCACCAATCTATGGTCACTACCTGTGTTGAACTTGTTTAGCACACTGCAGTCTTCTATGACGAATTTTTTGTTACACATAATAAAATCATTTTCACTTGTCGTCCCATTTGGATGTATCCATGTCCATTTCCTGTGTGGCTTTATATATATATAAAGGGGGGGTTGACATTTGTCAAGGAGAGGCTGTAATGCTACTCATAACCTGACCTTACATCCCATATATCATCATCATCATCATTGTCAACCATTATCAATCCACTGCTGGACGAAGGTCTCCCCAAGTTTCCTCCACAACGGTCTGTCTTGTGCCAGTCTCCTCCATGTCACCCCTGCACACTTTCGAATTTCATCCACCCATCTCCCATGTGGTCTTCTTCTGGGTCTTTTCCTGTCCCTTGGAATCCAATCTAAAATTTCGGCTGTCCATCGATGATCTGTCCTTCTGGCAGTATGTCCAGCCCATTGCCATTTCAGGGATTTAACTCTGATCATGATGTCTTCCACTCTTGTCATTTTTCGGATCCACGAGTTCCTCTTCTTATCTCTCCTGGTTACACCAAGCATGCACCTCTCCATGCTTCTTTGAGTTGTCTGCAGCCTTTGTATGTCTCTTTTAGTTAAGGTCCACGTCTCCGCACCATACGTAAGCACTGGAAGGATGCATTGATCAAATATATATATATATATATATATATATATATATATATATATATATATATATATATATGGGATGTAAGATCAGGTGATGCGTAACATCACAGCCTCTCCTTGACAAATGTCAAACCCGGCTTCTCGTAGTACATCCTGTTCATACTAAAGGGGCTCTGACGACCGCCAATAGCGGTATAACTATACATTGGGATTAGAGGAAATGCTATCCCACACACACCAACCCGCTTGGCCAGCGTGGTGAGTTATGGCCAAACCCCTCCAAAATGACTCCACAACTTAAATCTTGGCCCTCAGTCTCCGGCAGCTGGAATGTACCTGGCCAAGGCAGCGGCCAGTGCGACATGAAGGCAGAGGGTGCTAAGAATCCCCGGAGGACCGGACTAGGCTGCCATCTGATGCTGACCTTGGCTACGTACAACGGACGCTCCCTATCTTCTAATTCAAGGCTTCTTGAATTGGAAGAGGAACTACAAAGGATCAAGTGGGACATCGTCGGCCTAAGTGAGGTAAGGAGAAAAGGAGAAGATCACATTGAACTGAAAAGTGGACATCTCTTCTACTATCGTGGGACAGATACTGGCAGAACTAGTGGTGTTGGATTTATAATAAACAAGAAACTGAAGGATAAAGTTGTAGAAGTTGAAAGTTCCTCTGACAGAGCTGCACGACTCGTTATCCAACTCTCGAGAAGATACCAGGCTCAGATTATTCAAACTTATGCACCTACCACAAGTCATGCTGAAGAAGAAATTGAAGAATTTTATGAGGAAAATCGTGATCTAAATAATAAAGGTAAGCAGCACTTGAAGATAATTATGGGAGATTTCAATGCAAAAATAGGGCAACGGCAACAGAATGAAACTTCAGTTGGTAAATTCGGTCTCGGCAACAGAAACCAGCGTGGAAATACTCTCGTAGAGTTTGCAGAGGCAGAAGATTTTTTCATCTTGAACTCCTTTTTCAAGAAAAAGCCACACAGGAAATGGACATGGAGACATCCAAATGGGACGACAAGTGAAATTGATTTTATTATGTGTAACAAAAAATTCGTCATATAAGACTGCAGTGTGCTAAACAAGTTCAACACAGGCAGTGACCATAGATTGGTGAGATGTAAGATGCACCTCAACACTAAACTCGAACGTAGCAAGCTCATAAGACAAACAAAATGTATTGACATAACCAACCTTAAAAAACACCATAATACCTTCAAATTGGAACTGAAGAACAGATTCTCTGCTTTAGAAGGCCTAACATCGGAAGAAGTGGATATTTCTGAAGTTAACAGAAAAGTAACCAAAGCTCTTATGGAAACAGCAACAAAATTAGCTGGGTCTAAGAACAAATTGCATGTGAACAAATTATCAGGAAAAACCAAAATGTTGATGCAAAAAAGAAGAGTGATGAGGACAACTAAAGAAGATGTGACTTCCAAAGTGGAATATATAGAGCTATGCAAGACAGTACGAAAAAGTATCACTGAAGACGTAAGGAAATTCAACTGTGAACTAGTAAGGAAAGCAATTGAAAAAAACCAAAGCCTAAAGATAGCAAAGGGACATCTCAGTAAGGGGAAAAAACAGATTATGGCACTGAGAAAAGAAGATGGTTCTGTAACAAGAAATAGAGGCGAGATTTTGACAAAAGTGAAAGATTTCTACTCCAAATTATATGAAAGGGATGATACATGTACTCCAGACATCATGAAAGGTACCAGTACCAAAGTTCTTCCAGTCCTTCCAGCAGAAGTTGCACATGCAATCAAGAACATGAAGCGGGGAAAAGCTCCAGGCGAAGATGGAATTACTGTAGACATCATACAAGAAGCAAGTGGAGAAATCGAAACAGTACTCGCCCAAATTTTCACTCGATGCCTTAATGAAGGGAAAATTCCTGAGGATTGGAACAACGCTACAATGACCTTGCTACATGAAAAAGGTGACATTGAGGATCTCAGGAACTACAGACCTATCAGCCTCCTATCAGCGGTTTATAAAATCTTCACTTAAGTTCTTTCACACCGCTTGAAGGTAACGCTGGACATGGCTCAACCGAGAGAACAAGCTGGATTCAGGAGTGGCTACAGCACAATAGATCATATCCACGTACTGAGAGAACTAATTGAAAGAGCGAGGGAATATGAACTTCCATTGTGCATGGCTTTTATCGATTATGAAAAAGCCTTTGATTCGGTGAAACCATCAGCAGTTGCAATGGCTCTGAAATCCTGCGGTATTGAAGATGCATACATTAATATTATTAATAACATCTATGAAAATGCAAGTGCAAAGATTCGGCTGTTTGAAAATACAACACACATAAAAATTGGAAAAGGAGTGAGACAAGGTGACACCATATTTCCGAAGCTCTTTAATGCCACATTGGAAAATGTCTTTCAATCACTGAACTGGTAAAACAAAGGGATACAGATTAATGGAGACTATCTAACCCACCTTCATTTTGCTGATGATATAGTCATTTTTGCAACTACCCCATCAGAGCTACAGAGTATGATCCAGGAACTTGCTGACAAGAGTAAAGAAGTGGGATTAAAAATGAACTTTCAGAAGACAAAAGTGATGTACAATGCTTTTACAAGAAATGAAGATTTATCGATTGATAGAGAAAAGCTGGAGATAACAGACACGTACGTTTATCTTGGACAGCCGATATCAAGTGAGGGTCACATTGGTGAAGAAATTAATCGGCGTACAAAACTTGCCTGGAGAGCTTTTGGAAGAAACAGCATAATTTTCAAGAGCAATATGCCATTATGTCTTAAAAGAAAAGTGTTTGATCAATGCATCCTTCCAGTGCTTTCGTATGGTGCAGAGACGTAGACCTCAGCTAAAAGAGACATACAAAGGCTGCAGACAACTCAAAGAAGCATGGAGAGGTGCATGCTTGGTGTAACCAGGAGAGATAAGAAGAGGAACTCGTGGATCCGAAAAATGACAAGAGTGGAAGACATCATGATCAGAGTTAAATCCCTGAAATGGCAATGGGCTGGACATACTGCCAGACGAACAGACCATCGATGGACAGCCGAAATTTTAGATTGGATTTCAAGGGACAGGAAAAGACCCAGAAGAAGACCACATGGAAGATGGGTGGATGAATTTCGAAAGTATGCGGGAGTGACATGGAGGAGACTGGCACAAGACAGGCCGTTGTGGAGGAAACTTGGGGAGACCTTCGTCCAGCAGTGGATTGATAATGGTTGACAATGATGATGATGATGATATGGGATGTAAGGTCAGGGGATGCGTAACATCACAGCCTCTCCTTGACAAATGTCAACCCCGCCTTCTCGTGGAGCATCCGGATCCCACTAAAGGAACTCTGACGACCGCCAATAGCGGTATAATTATACCATCGGGATTATAGGAAAAGCTATCCCACACTCATCAACCCGCTTGGCCAGCGTGGTGAGTTTTGGCCAAACCCATCAAAAATGATTCCACGACTTAAATCTTGGCCCTCAGTCTCCGGCAGCTGGAATGTACCTGGCTAAGGCAGCGGCCAGTGCGACATGAAGTCTGAGGGTGCTAAGAATCCCCGGAGGACCGGACTAGGCTGCCATCTGATGCTGACCTTGGCTACGTATAATGGACGCTCCCTATCTTCTGATTTAGGGTTTCTTGAAGAGGAGGAGGAACTACAAAGGATCAAGTGGGACATCGTCGGGCTAAGTGAGGTAAGCAGAAAAGGAGAAGATCTCATTATACTGAAAAGTGGACAACCCTTCTACTCTCGTGGGACAGATACTGGCATAACTAGTGGTGTTGGATTTATAATAAACAAGAAACTGAAGGATAAAGTTGTATAAGTTGAAAGTTCCTTTGACAGAGTTGCACGACTCGTTATCCAACTGTCGAAAAGATACCAGGCTTAGATTATTGAAACTTATGCACCCACCACAAGTCATCCTGAAGAAGAAATTGAAGAATTTCATGAGGAAATTCGTCATCTAAATAATAAAGGTAAGCAGCACTTGAAGATAGTTATGGGTGATTTCAATGCAAAAATAGGACAAAAGCAACAGAATGAAACTTCAGTAGGTAAATTTGGTCATGGCAACAGAAACCAGAGTGGAAATACTCCCGTTGTGTTTGCACAGGCAGAAGGTTTTTCATCATGAACTCCTTCTTCAAGAAAAAGCCACCCAGAAAATGGACATAGGCACATCCAAATGGGACGACAAGTGAAATTGATTTTATTATGTGTAACAAAATATTTGTCATTGAAGACTGCAGTGTGCTAAACAAGTTCAACACAGGTAGTGACCATAGATTGGTGAGACGCAAGATGCACCTCAACACTAAACTTGAACGTGGCAAGCTCATAAAACAAACAAAATGTATTGACATAACCAACCTTAAAAAATACCATAATACCTTCAAGTTGGAACTGAAGAACATATTCTATGCTTTAGAAGGCCTAACATCGGAAGAAGTTGATATTTCTGAAGTTAACAGAAAAGTAACCAAAGCTCCTATGGAAACAGCAACAAAATTAGCTGGGACTAAGAACAAGTTGCATGTGAACAAATTATTAGGAAAAACCAAAATATTGATGCAAAAAAGAAGAGAGATGAGGACAACTAAAGAAGATGTGACTTCCAAAGTGGAATATATAGAGCTATGCAAGACAGTAAGAAAAAGTATAACTGAAGACGTAAGAAAATTCAACTGTGAACTAGTGAGGAAAGCAATTGAAAACAACGAAAGCCTAAACATAGCAAAGGGACATCTCAGTAATGGAAGAAAACAGATTATGGCACTGAGAAAAGAAGATGGTTCTGTAACAAGAAATAGAAGCAAAATTTTGACAAGAGTGAAACATTTCTACTCCAAATTATATAAAAGGGATGATACACACACTCCAGACATCATGAAAGGTACCAGTACCAGAGTTCCTCCAGTCCTTCCAGCAGAAGTTGCACATGCAATCAAGAACATGAAGCGGGGGAAAGCTCCAGGAGAAGACGGAATTACTGTAGACATCATACAAGAAGCACGTGGAGAAATCGAAACAGTACTCGCCCAAATTTTCACTCGTTGCCTTAATGAAGGGAAGATTCCTGAGAATTGGAACACCGCTACAATGATCCTGCTACATACAAAAGGTGACATTGAAGATCTCGGGAACTACAGACCTATCAGCCTCCTATCAGTGGTTTATAAATTTTTTACTAAAGTTCTTTCACACCGCTTGAAGGTAACACTGGACATGGCTCAACCGAGAGAACAAGCTGGATTCAGGAGTGGCTACAGCACATTAGATCATATCTACGTACTGAGAGAACTAATTGAAAGAGCGAGGGAATATGAACTTCCATTGTGCATGTCTTTTATCGATTATGAAAAAGCCTTTGATTCGGTGAAATCATTAGCAATTACAATGGCTCTGAAATCCTGCGGTATTGAAGATGCATACATTAATATTATTAATAACATCTATGAAAATGCAAGTGCAAAGATTCGGCTGTTTGAAAATACAACACACATAAAAAATTGGAAAGGGAGTGAGACAAGGTGACACCATATCTCCGAAGCTCTTTAATGCCACATTGGAGCGTGTCTTTCAGTCGCTGATCTGGGAAAACAAGGGGATACAGATTAATGGAGATTAACTAACCCATCTTCGTTTTGCTGATGACGTAGTCATTTTTTCAACTACCCCAACAGAGCTACAGAGTATTACACAGGAACTTGCTGACAAGAGTAAAGAAGTGGGATTAAAAATGAACTTTCGGAAGACAAAAGAGATGTTCAATGCTTTTACAAGTAATGAAGATTTGTCGATTGATGGAGAAAAGCTGGAGATAACAGACACGTACGTTTATCTGTGACAGCAGATATCAAGTAAGGGTCACATTGATGAAGAAATTAATCGGCGTACAAAACTTGCCTGGAGAGCTTTTGGAAGAAACAGCATAATTTTCAAGAGCAATATGCCATTATGTCTTAAAAGAAAAGTGTTTGATCAATGCATCCTTCTACTGCTTACGTATGGTGCAGAGACGTGGACTTTAACTAAAAGAGACATACAAAGGCTGCAGCCAACTCAAAGCAGCATGGAGAGGTGCATGCTAGGTGTAACTAGGAGAGATAAGAAGAGGAACTCGTGGATCCGAAAAATGACAAGAGTGGAAGACATCATGATCAGAGGTAAATCCCTGAAATGCCAACGGGCTGGACATACTGCCAGAAGGACAGATCATCTATGGACAGCCGAAATTTTGGATTGGATTTCAAGGGACAGGAAAAGACCCAGAAGAAGACCACATAGGAGATGGGTGGATGAATTTCGAAAGTATGCAGGGGTGACATGGAGGAGACTGGCACAAGACAGACCGTTGTGGAGGAAACTTGGGGAGACCTTCGTCCAGCAGTGGATTGATAATTGTTGACAATGATGATGATGATGATATGTAAATAATTGTATATAGTGTGGAAGATATATTCTTCTCACAACACGCAGAAAACACGTCATGATAATTAACCCAGCAATCAGACATCTCTGAATTTACTGTATTTTTACTGTTCTCACGTAATATCAATCACTCAGAAAACTTGGAATCGCACTCAAATCTCCCGATTATCGTTCGTCAAACGGTAATCGGGAGTTGCATGTACGATTCCCACTCAGGGTGATGACATTTTCAAGTTTTCCGAGTGATTAATATTACGTCAGAACAGTAAAAATACAGTCAATTCAGAGATGCCCAATTGTTGTGTTAATTATCGTGATATATTTTCTTGGTTTTCCTTTTTGTGTTAAGTGAAAATCATTTGCTCATTGTATCTTTTAATTCATTTGCGTGAAAAGCACTGACAGAACTTTCGTTTTGTAACCAGTCATGCTGCCGACTTATGGATAAAAATATTAAGTTTAACACTAAATGCACATCGTTAAAAAATTTATACAACGACTCCACAAAATAATAGGCAATCAACCATGGGTTTATGAAGTTTGCCGTCCATTTTGCATGGCCTTAAAATACGAAAAATTTCAAAATATTTTATAATTCATGATGCAAATTTTTTAATGTGTATTTTAAGTATTTCTAAAATTATGGTGTTTTGTGAACTGGTTTATTATAGTGTTTTGTACGCATCAAGAGCTATATTTCTGCAGACTCAGAAAAACGTAAAACAATAAAATTTAAAATTTCCATTTAACATCGGTAAAATGCTTTACTTTCATCACATGTACTGTCTGGCTTTGCTCGAAATTGTCCAACGAAAGCTCCCAAGAATTTCGTTATTTCGAAAAAAATACTACCTGTATATCTAATGCAATTTATGCTTGGATCTCATATTTCGTTACCGAAATTCTAGAGTAAACTGTGGAGCAAAGCAACTGATACAAGAAAATAGCATTTATCATGTAATCGTGGAAATCCAAAAATAAAATTTAAAAGAATTGCTTTTGCGGTTCTCTAACTAAAACGCAAACTATTTTTTTCTTTACGATTCTGGAGAGGGAATTTAAGCATTTTGCCAGGTTCCAATTACTTCTGTATTGTATTTATACAATTTCGTGTTGTTATATTGTGTTTCATCTTAGAAATAGAACTTTTATTAGAATTTGATGCTGATACTAGGTGAAAGCCTGTCAATAATGACCAGGAAAAACGAAAATGTTGATGCAAAAAAGAAGAGAGATGAGGACAACTAAAGAAAATGTGACTTCCAAAGTGGAATATATAGAGCTATGCAAGACAGTAAGAAAAAGTATCACTGAAGACGTAAGAAAATTCAACTGTGAACTAGTGAGGAAAGCAATTGAAAACAACCAAAGCCTAAAGATAGCAAAGGGACATCTCAGTAAGGGAAGAAAACAGATTATGGCACTGAGAAAAGAAGATGGTTCTGTAACAAGAAATAGAGGCGAAATTTTGACAAGAGTGAAAGATTTCTACTCCAAATTATATGAAAGGGATGATACATGCACTCCAGACATCATGAAAGATACCAGTACCAGAGTTCCTCCAGTCCTTCCAGCAGAAGTTGCACATGCAATCAAGAACATGAAGCGGGGAAAAGCTCCAGGAGAAGATGGAATTACTGTAGACATCATACAAGAAGCAAGTGGAGAAATCGAAACAGTACTCTCCCAAATTTTCACTCGATGCCTTAATGAAGGAAAGATTCCTGAGGATTGGAACACCGCTACAATGATTCTGCTACATAAGAAAGGTGACATTGAGGATCTCGGAAACTACAGACCTATCAGCCTCCTATCAGTAGTTTATAAAATCTTCACTAAAGTTCTTTCACACCGCTTGAAGGTAACACTGGACATGGCTCAACCGAGAGAACAAGCTGGATTCAGGAGTGGCTACAGCACAATAGATCATATCCACGTGCTGAGAGAACTAATTGAAAGAGCGAGGGAATATGAACTTCCATTGTGCATGGCTTTTATCGATTATGAAAAAGCCTTTGATTCGGTGAAACCATCAGCAGTTACAATGGCTCTGAAAACCTGCGGTATTGAAGATGCATACATTAATATTATTAATAACATCTATGAAAATGCAAGTGCAAAGATTCGGCTGTTTGAAAATACAACACACGTAAAAATTGGAAAGGGAGTGAGACAAGGTGACACCATATCTCCGAAGCTCTTTAATGCCACATTGGAGGGTGTTTTTCAGTCACTGAGCTGGGAAAACAAGGGGATAAAGATTAATGGAGATTATCTAACCCACCTTCGTTTTGCTGATGATGTAGTCATTTTTGCAACTACCCCATCAGAGCTGCAGAGTATGATCCAGGAACTTGCTGACAAGAGTAAAGAAGTGGGATTAAAAATGAACTTTCAGAAGACAAAAGTGATGTTCAATGCTTTTACAAGAAATGAAGATTTATCGATTGATGGAGAAAAGCTGGAGATAACAGACACGTACGTTTATCTTGGACAGCAGATATCAAGTGAGGGTCACATTGGTGAAGAAATTAATTGTCGTACAAAACTTGCCTGGAGAGCTTTTGGAAGAAACAGCATAATTTTCAAGAGCAATATGCCATTATGTCTTAAAAGAAAAGTGTTTGATCAATGCATCCTTCCAGTGCTTACATATGGTGCAGAGACGTGGACCTTAACTAAAAGAGACATACAAAGGCTGCAGACAACTCAAAGAAGCATGGAGAGGTGCATACTTGGTGTAACCAGGAGAGATAAGAAGAGGAACTCGTGGATCCGAAAAATGACAAGAGTGGAAGACATCATGATCAGAGTTAAATCCCTGAAATGGCAATGGGCTGGACATACTGCCAGAAGGACAGATCATCGATGGACAGCCGAAATTTTAGATTGGATTCCAAGGGACAGGAAAAGACCCAGAAGAAGACCACATGGGAGATGGGTGGATGAAATTCGAAAGTATGCAGGGGTGACATGGAGGAGACTGGCACAAGACAGACCGTTGTGGAGGAAACTTGGGGAGACCTTCGTCCAGCAGTGGATTGATAATGGTTGACAATGATGATGATGATGATGTAATCGAATGGCATTTAACACCAGTGTAGGACAAGGGGAACACAGAGAAAAATAAATTACGATCACACCAAGATAAATCTTTGCTCCTTTTAGCTTCCGTTTTCGAAAATATTTCTGCAAAACATATTTACCAATAGTATTCAGACGTTTACGGAAGAAATCTTTGTTTCGTCCTACATTGGTTTTCGGAAATGTTTCCTTCATTTTGAAGTTGACTTGCAAAAATTTATGGAATAAAACCTTTAACAACAATACAGAGCGTAAAGGGCACCACAAGAAAAAGAAATTAAGAACACAGCATTCGGCTGGCTAATTTCTGTTTTCTGGCATTTTTGCCCCAATTCTTAAGCTAAAACAAACGTTTACACAGTAACATGTTATTTAAGAATACCATGGATAAAGCAAAGAACGCGAGAGGGGAATATTCGATTTTGAGGGAAACCTTCATCTAACTTCTGTTCTCGGAAAGTTTTGCTCAGAGTATATTACCGAAACATTTCATTTCTTGCAGATTTAGAACAACGAATGATAATAGATATTTAATATTAAGGCAGCAAATATTAGAAGCTATATAAAATACAAAAATCTTAAATTCTATGTACATATTCTAATAACTTGTTTGGTTCCGAATTTATATATCGGACAAAATTAAGTCTCAAATTTTTGCTGTTGGAAGAACAAATGTTCTCAAATGTTTGTGTAAAATCTGTTACTTGGTTGGAATTCAAATTTTCTTTAATGAATTTAAAATATATTAAATGAGCACAAACATCGTTGTATTACCTGGGCAGAATAATATTGCATCGTTACTGTTTTGAGCTTCTTCCAAGAGTACGAGCTAAATTTATAAGATCAAACATAACGGCAGTTTAATAGGAATGTAGGAATGCACGCTGTCCTGGGAAGAAAAAAATTAAAATTTAAACCTGTTGTACCAAAATGATACTGCCTGATAGTATAATGATATTCATACTCTCTGGTAATATACTGATAATCGTGTCCTATAAAGATGCTTGGTGGTACATTTTGTTCAAAAAGTAAGCCTGTAACATTTCTAAAGAAAGAACCTTTAAACTCTTTAGCCAAAGATGGACAAATTATTCGATTATCAGGGCAACATCTAACTGTACATGTCGAAATGCTGTTCCATGTTGCAAAAATATATTTGTTTGCATGCTGTTCGCATGAGAAGCTGTTTGTATCCCACAGAAAAGCCTATTCAAAGTTTCAAGGAAGCCAAATACAAGGGTTGCAGTAAACGAAAATAAACTGCGTTTTCTAATTCGAAATTATTTTTTCATTATTTTTCTAAAAGCTTTCAGTAATTACTATATTATTCCATTTGCATGATTAAACAAAAATATGAACATAAACGCCGACACCGAATTTTTAGGTTTAAGTTACACATAATTTGTATGATTTCCGAGACGAAACAAATATCATAAGTAGACTTTCAGAAAAGACATACATTCGTACATGATTGCTGTTCCGCCTAAATAGGAAAACTGCTCATTACTTAAGAAACTGTTTGTATGTGATGAGTGGAACATGTTATGAAAAAAAATTACAAGTTCTGTTCGTTCCTTAGCATTGACACAAATATGAAAAATACTATATACTCGCACTGCCAACAGAAATGCGACTTAGGCAGATTCTTAAATTCCAGGGAAAACCATTATAGCAAGTGTATTCCGTGGAAAAGAGTATTTTTCAAATGAAACTATTAGAAGAAGATATAAAGAGAAACCGATGCTATAAATCTTCGGCCATAGCTTGGAATGACATGAACCATTCAAAGAAGAAAATGCGTGCAGAATATTTTTTTATAACGAACAGTAATAGTCAGCAAAGACTTTAAAAGTAAATTTCATACATCAGATGTCAACTTTCAACAGGTAATGTACTCTGTCGCAAATTGCGGCACACTGAAACAATGACAAAAAGTTGTTTAAACAATTTGATGTTTGTTACTAAACCGCAGTAATTGGGTAAATAAAGCTAGGATTACTATGTAATTGGGTAAATAAAGCTATATATTTTTATATATAGATGTCGAACGTAAGTTTTTTTCGATGTCGAACGTAAGTTTTTATTAATATTTTTACGTATTTTACGTTTTTGCTGTTATTATACGTATGTACTGTATACTACATAAATTACATGTTTTCACATCATTTAAAAATAATTTTACATATATCGCCAGTTTTTTTCGAAAAACTACCCAATATTATCTGTTCTCTATATTTTTACGTATTTTACGTTTTTGCTGTTATTATACGTATGTACTGTATACTACATAAATTACATGTTTTCACATCATTTAAAAATAATTTTACATATATCGCCAGTTTTTTTCGAAAAACTACCCAATATTATCTGTTCTCTAAACCGTTGAGCCAACAGATAGAAAGCTTCGCATTTCCGAGTTTCGCACCACAATAAAGCCGACTTATAGCAGCACAATACCGGAAACAGTCTGCTTTCTTATCTCAGATGAGGAAAGCACACTGAGTAATATGTCCTTTATTGCGTACTTTCGTGTCCAGTTTTTTCCTAAATCATTTTGTTCAAGACATTATTAAAAGTTTGTTTTCCTGTTCAAGCTGTTGATTAAGTCTACATGCCTCAAATTAAATCACCTATTATCTAAATTAAAGGCATTTATTAACGAGTTTTCCGATGAAGGACTGAGAACTAACGGAAATATTTCGTTATGTTGTGTGTGCGTGTCCGCTGTTTCTTTTGACCAGTGTTTTCAAGTTTCGAACACATCAAATCTGGTAAACGTAAGAAAAAAAACTAAAGTGAAAAGCAATTTGTTAAAACGAAGTCTTCTTACAAAAGGTCAAGGAAGCAGCGAACAGGTCAGTTCAAATTTCCTTTTGGATTCATGTCGTGCACTATACAGTTTAGATATATCGATGTCGAACGTAAGCAGTCCAGTGTTCAGAAGTTTCTTAGAAAAGTACTGCGTCCAAATATTTCCAGACGAATCTACTTTAAGAAAAAATTACCTGCAGCTGATGTATCACGAAACTGTATTAAATATCACGTAGAAAATCGAAGAGTTTCCTATTTGAATCTCAATTGACGAAGCAACAGATGCGTTTTGGAGATATATAGGAAACGTTACAGCTGGGCATCTGAATGTATGGAAAATTGTATAACCACTACACGATCGCTAAATCGATCAACGAATCGTTGCGAACCTTATGGCAAGAGGAAGTAAAATACGATAAAGTACGCCTATTGTTAACTGATGCGGCACCCTACAAGATGAAAGCGGCTACAACCCTTTGTGTGCTGTTCTCCAAGACGATTCATTAGATTTGTCTTCCACATTGGCTCCACAGAACTGCTGAAATAACCTGCTGCACTTTTTCACAAACCGATTCATTGATTAAAACAGGTAAAAGAATTTTCTCAAAGTTTCCAGCAGAACACAAAACTTCGAAGGAATGTTCACAGACTTACCTCTTCCACTTCAGCCTGTGATTACTCCTTGTGACACTTGGTTACAAGCTTTCTGATATTACGGAGACAATTTCAACAAAATCAGGGAGGTAATCTAGGAGTTTGACTTGGACGATTCTACTTCTTTTGGAAAATGAAAAGTTCTGCTGGATAATGATAATTTATTAGAGGAACTGACTTTCCAAGAAACACATTTAACATAAGGCAGGATAAGCAACAACAAAAATTATTATTCCTTCTTTCAAACCATCAGAGAATTTGAAACTGCAAGTGCTCTTTTGATAAATAATTTGAATAAATTTAAAGAGATGATTGAAAAATTAGGAAGGGTACACGGCCGTAATGGAGAAGTTATAAAATGTGAGATGAAAATGTTGTAAAAAAATCCAGACTTAGAAACAATTACAACTATGAAAAACATTTTGCAGGGCAGTTGTACTGTTTTAAAAAATTAGGAATTGTCGCCATCGGATACAGCTGGGTTCAAGTTTTCGCCCATCACTTCATGTTACGTAGACAGAGAGAAAACTGGGGGACCTTTGTTTTCGACAACCTAAAGTGGTATGTTGTTGCTAGTTGTAATAGCAGGAAGTTTGTTGAAAACCCTGGTTTTGGGTAAAGTAATTTAAACTTCGCAAAGTAAAGTAGTTATTAAATACCTTATGGCTGTATAAGTTAATAAATTACAGGAAGTTATAAAAATATATAAAGAAATACACCACATATTTTAGTGATATTTGTCTTTCTAATTTTTAATGAATTTCCTAATTTTTAATAAATAATTTACGTACATATTTTGAAAAAAAATATTACATATAAATCCTAGCCCTAGTTATCAACAATATATTAATCAGCAGGACCTGAAATGTGTTAAGTCACTATCTTGCTTGAAAATCTGGAAATCAATGAAACATGCAAAAGAAAAATAAAGTAAATAAATGTTGGATAAAAGAAAACGAAAATTATTTGAACCTCACCGAATGCAAAAATCTAAATACCAATCTTCGCTAAGGGGAGCATATGTCTTCAATATGTGAAATTAAAGATGCGAAGACTGCATTTTAAGTTAGACCAATTTCTGTTTTATCTGTTATGTTTGAAAGAAGAAGCTCTTTTGTTAATCGAAAATGGTGCTGCACACTTGTTAGGTACTTCGTACGTACTAACAATACGCCACGAAAATAATATGAAGTATGAAATGTATATACTTCATACCCTACGTGAACAATTTATTTCTGCATACCGTTACTTCGTCCACAGGGAAGTTAAGAAAAAAATTGAAACCTAGTTATAGATGGGTTTCGAAACCTTCTGACTTGTTTTCAATCAGAAAAGGAATTCAGTTTAATTTTCTAGACGACTAGGAACTGATCTGTGCCATATACTTGTGACGCCCTCAATATATCTCTCACTAAAAATGGGAAAGAGAGGTGCAAGTGCCAGGTAGTCCGTTAAGGAAGATCAGAATGTGAAAGGAGAGAACAGGTGACCGCATTTGTATTTAGCGTTCTGATACCAATGCACAAATGCCTTTCTGATGCGACGAATATTCAGTTCAGAGAGATCTGATTAATATCGAGCCAAGGACAAACGCAGCGATAGCCGCATACTGTAGCATTTATTATTTCAAGTATTTTAATGCATATTTAGAAAGGACAGCAGAGACTGACATTTCACCAAGAAATAAATTTTAAAAATAGAAGGTATATTTGTAATATATAACAGCATAGGGTATTCAACAGAAAGATTACATTTACTTAAAACAATATGCCTTCTAGTATAGGAGAGAGTAGTACCAAGTCATACAAATGATAAACTACTAACACAAACGTCTTGATGCAAGTTTTTCCAAATGAAGTACAAATGGCATGGAAACATCAACTTTTTCCTTACACAGATTCCTTATCGTCCGACTTATTTTTTGGATATATATGTATATATATGAAGGTACACCAGTAAAACTGAGTCATCTAAAGAAGGTCTTTCGTTTATGGGCAACGAAATACATATGGCATATGTAACTGAACTACGCTTTTGAAATGCCATTGTCCTACATCTACCTAATACGTCGTTTTAAACAGTAAGATTTTATTATGCAAAGCATGATTTGAGCAATTCTTTGGGAATAAACGAGGAGCAAGCCATCGTTGCGCGATATATAAAGACAAATGGTCAGAGATAGATAATTTAAAAACATTTATTTACAGTTAAAATAAATGAAATAAAATGACCACATGAGATTTTTCGACACCAAAGTATCAAATTGCACGAATATTTTTCAAGTCACCGTTCAGCAATTCTACTTGCTGTCCCGAAAATTCATACACCCCGAAGAGCAAATTATCAACATTTTAAACATTTTGTACTTCCGTAGAGCAGCGCATGCTTGACTTTAGAGAAATCGTACTCATGGTTTTGAGGCTCAAGAGTAGAGGGAAAATTTCAACATTTATAATATATTAAACTTTCACTTTATTATTATTTGCTTATTATCTTGTCTTTGCAGATTTTCTGCAGTGAAATGTACGATAAATATTTATATATATATGAAGGCACACCAGTAAAACTGAGTCATCGGAAGAGTTCTTTCATTTCTGGACAACGGAGTGCATATGGCAAATTCATACACCACGAAGAGCAAATCATCAACATTTGAACATTTTTGCACTTCCGTAAGGCAACATATGCTTGACCTTAGAGAAATCTCACTCAGGGTTTTGAGGCTCAAGAGTACAAGAAAAATTTCAACATTTATAGTATATTTTATTTTTCATTTCATTATTAGGTCAAATCTAATAATATTCGCACTGCATTACTCTGTTCACAGTATACCTATGCTCAGATATATACTGTATAATTTTCGCGTGCACCTTGTCTTTCACTGAAGACTTACGGCCAAATATAATGAAATTAGCATTACATGAAAAAATCCAATTCTCTCATATTAAAGTAATGTGGTTGGAAAATGCCCGAAATGTACTGCTGATTTAAACGCGATAAGGCGTCCTTTTATCATTGGTGTTGTCGTTCAACAGCAGTAGTTTTGTTTCAGTATAGTTAATGTTCCAATATTGTTTATTGACTGATAGATATTCATGACTGTAGCTAGAAATTTGTGTGTCTGCGTGTATAGGGACGCATAATTTACCAAACATAAAAAGAGTACTTTGATGAGGCCTATTTGAAGACATCGAGGTAAATTCGTCAGTGCCCAAGATTAGAGAAAAACTGTAAAGTTTGGAATATTACGTATTATTTATTTTTCTAATAATAAACCCAAATTAAAAGTTTACATGGTAATAGCAATGGATAATATACAGTTTAACTCTGAACCGAAAATAACGAATCTTTACTAATTTCAGTGGGATGAACACGAAAATAACCATAAAATCTGTCGATTGGCCCTCATTTACGAAAGACTCAGCTCGCAATATATAGCGTCATATTGAATCAGCCCATCGTATAGGAGGTATTGTTTCATTGTCTGATGCCATGTAGTTAAGTCCTGACAGCACTGACGTAATATGATGCAGTCATTAATAAGAACTGAAGTCATGTATGATCAACAAGCGTTTGGGCGATATTTTGCGCTGCACTCCAATTTTATCCTGTGTCAAATGCACAAGTTATCCCTGCAGCGTAATTCCAGGGGTATTGATACCTTGTAGTTATGATAATAGTCAAAATATTTTTTGCTGTATTTGCAGGGCAGTGGACGTTTACAAGCCAGAAAAGGCCATCACTCCGATAGTAAAAATGCGTATTAGCTTTATTTCGGATGTAAGATCGAGAGCACGAGAAAGCATGGGCCCCACACATGTTCTGCAGTAAAGTGAGAGGGCCGTTTAAAGTTTCTACGGTTTGGAGGCAGCCAAGTAATCATGCAAATGCTTATTACATCTGTATGGCACCACCTGTTTTGGGAGTCATAACGAGCAAAAAGGAGTGGACAATAGCGTACCTGATTGTACCATCTGGTACACGGCTAGTTCAGTACGGCGAAGGACTTCCAGTTCAGAAAAACGTTTCATCGATTCCGAAGATAATGAGAACGGAAGTGAACTGATTTGGGTTCTCCTGAGCCTTCCGCGTCTAATTATGATATCTATGTCGTCCAAGTTGCGTCATTCGCGCTACACCTTCTCATACAAGAACTGGACAATTTTGTTCTTGATCTAGAGTTGTCCAAGGCCACATCGGAGTTACTCTGATCAAGATTTTTACAACGGAATCTTCTCAAGAAAAATGTCTGAAGGACTTCGTATCTCACTCCTCATGAGCAGTTTGCATTTTACTTCCGATAGGAAGCTAACCATGTGTTCTGATACTATGTAGATGTCCTGATGAATGTCCTTCGGAATAAACATGATGAATCGCAACTACTTATAGACTCGTCGAAATTGAGTCTCAAGATGGTGTCCCTGCATAATGGAAACCCGCATCCATCTGTTCTAGTCCGACAAGCTGTCTACATGAAAGAAACTTAGGAAACCCTAAAACAGAAATGACTTTAATACAGCAATCACAGATGGCGTCTCTGTGTTGACTTAAAAGTAGTGATCAACTTCCTGGGAAACGTCAGGGTAGTAAACTACAACGAACTTGTTGAGGACATGTCTCTGGATCACAAACTTGGCTACAGTACGTCGTTAAAGATACACTTGCGCCATTCCCACTTGGATTTCTTCCCCGACAATTGCGGAATGGTTGGTGATTAACACGGGTAAAGTTTCCATGAAGAAACTGCAACGCTGGAAAAAAAGCAGCAGGGAAAATGGTCCAATTCTACAGTATATTGGACGACAACTACTGGACTCCCGCTAGGGATGATTCTGAGCACTTATTGAAGCTATAGTCAAAGCGACGTTAAACGTAGAAGAAAACATTCATCGGTACAGGTGGTAAGTACGCATGGAACACTGTTGACGATCTCTCACATACCGTATCCAACTTTGCATTTCCAGTGTCATATCCGTGTTCAGCAACCCGAATTCTGTAAGAAATCAGTTATTTAATTTTGGGGAAAAGACTTTTGTAAAAAAATTGTTGTCCAATGTAGTTAGGTACGTACTGTCGTTTGCCGGGCTGTCGACAAACCTAAATATTCCCATCACGCGAAAAGCCTGGCTCATCGTTCCAACGAAGAGGTTTCCAGTTGTCCACAATCAAGGAGCGACGGGAGATGTACCACGCCAAACGGCTCTTCGCATTCACGGGAGAGTTGTCTCGTGTGCCGTTGCACAGGAGACACAGATCTCCCGTGATAACCCACATGTCCCATAATAACCCACACTGTGCAACGCTCTGCGAATTTAGTTATGGTAGTAACCAAGCCATTGCAAGTATTTGCTATTTCAGCAGTGATGCAAAAAGGTAGAGAATGAACAGTGTTTCTTAACATTTCTTACCACGGATCCTCTGCCACGTTCCGTCATTTTGTGAGGCCTTGCTGAACATCTTCTTGCTGTAGTTGCACCGTCATGCTTCCGTCTCTTCACGACGTGATTTACATTCGATTTTGGGTGTGTTTAGTTGAGCTCCAATGTTCCGTATGGAAATGGTACTGAAATGACATCCTATGTCCAACCCACACTGGAACTCGGAAAGTTAACGACCACGCGTCATTTTCACTTTAAAGTTACTGATAACACGGCAGAATATCTCAACTTTACATACGTACCTCTCTACTTACCGCGCACCTTCACGCACAAAAGTTCTTGGCACTTATGCAAATACTTGGTAGTGTCCGAATATGTTTTATAACGTAGTGTATATTCCAATGCATTGTGGGCTGCACATTGCACCATCTGCGTTGTGACAGCAGAAGACATGTTCGTACACCAGTGTTGTCTGTAGCGAATACGACAAACATCCCCACTGGGCTAGATGGCACCAGAAATCATTGGAAAAGTGTTATGTAGTCCGATGAATGATGTTTTCAACCGCACCTGGCCGATGGAGAATTTTGAGATAAAGGCACTTGCGAATGGATTCATATTTCATGTTTAAGACGCTCCAGCTGCAAGAAACACTGCATATATGTGGTAGACGTTTTCCTTCAGGGTGCTTAGGACCCTATGTCGAATGAACCCACGCCCAAATTCATAACCATATTTAAACATAGTTGCTGATCCAATTCATCCAACAATGGGCCTTATTTACCCCTGTTGTGAGGGGTTCTTCCAGTAGAACAGTGTTTAATACCCACAACCACTTGGAGTGGTTTCAGGAACCTGATGAAAACTTTCCCTTGCTTTATTGACTACTTCAGTCTTTAAACCTTATTCCCATAGAGCTGTTGTGGGATGAAGCCGAACAGCATGTCTGACGTCTGAATTATTTACTATTGCGTTTGCAAGAATTCAAAGATGCTATTCGATATGCATAGGGTAATATATGACCAGATCGCCAATAAAACTTCACGGTATCAATGACTTGGTTAAATGCTTCTCTTCTGAACGGCAAAGGGAGTGAACATAATGTAAGATTGATGGCCCGGCAAATTGTCAAATTAGTGTCTACAAACAGCACAAAAGGAACGGCTATCTGTTAAACAATCGTAATACTTGAAGTCCATTATTAATCGGTTTTTCCAATTCCCTTCTCTAGCTTACTGAGCTTTATCAAATATAAATTTATGTTACTCCGAAACACACGAAAACTGCTGACTCTCAGTTTTTCAAAAATCTTTAGGTTATTATGGAATTTTGATTGACTTCATATCCCATGATTTTTTTTTTCTGCTATTTTGGTGTTAAAAGACGGTTAGACAAAAGACAGATTTTCCAAATTTCGTGCTGTAAACAAATTATTTCAGGGAAAAATACAGCTTGTGATCCCAAGAGGGAAAATCCCTTGAAATTCCAATAGAACATTGGTCTTAATTGTTCTGTCTTGTCGTATAATTTTGTTTGCATTCACACACACGCACTCTATGTGAATCAATAAAACAAAGGAAGAGGATAACAGAAAATGACATTTGTTCGATGGTAAGAGTGACTGTGCACACCTCATGATCCAAAGGACAGCTATAAGCATAACACAAACAATGACAAAAGTTACTCACCCCATCAGTGTTTTGGTAATAGACGTGGAACGTTTGTGTTTACCGATCTCATGATACCTCCCCAGGGCACACTGGTCTGAACGCTAGTTTCTCACCCTTCGGCTTTTTTCAATTTTAATTTGGAGGTTTGATGACCCCCGTGAGCAACTCAGTTGGGAATAAGTAGTCTCCATTCCTAATTTAGGGACACTGGTTCCAGATAAGGAAGGCAATCAGTGCAGTAGAACAAACACAAATTCCATACCTCACTGCTGTTCGAACCCAAACCAGCTCGGACGCATTTAAGCTACACATTTTATCCCACTCTGTGTGTGTGTGTGTCTGTGTTTAGTTTAAGGAACACCGAAAACAACTCTAAGGACTGTGATCTGTCACCCGTCGCTAATTTAGGGCATCTCGTTCCGTTACACAAGACAAATACACCATTCATACCTCATACGTGACATGACACCGGGCACTCGAACGAATGGTCAGCAGATTGCACCACCCTCTCTCTGTCGTTTACAAATCACGATCGTAATGTTTTTAGGAATAAAGTTAAATAGAGAAATAAAGTGAATGTGCTCTAACCTATTTATATATTAGCAAATATGTCTAATATTTTTTTGAAATTGAACTTTTCTCAACCTCATCCTGGCATCGTTAATATTACGTTTTTAATTATGACTTTTGCTGGTAAATGAACAAACCGTATGAAGAAATATTTAGACACATTTCATAAGATACACCGAAAATAAAGCATTTTGAATTGTCGGTTACACTTTTAAAAAATGTGTACTGTGTACTGAGCTCCCTTAAAGCTCATTAATGAAATGGATGTAGATTACAGTACGTTTTCAGTCAAAATGTTACTGAAGCTATTTTAGAAATCGTATTCTGTAATGGTTTGTGCACAAGGGTGTACTTATTATCGCCTCTAATCTCTGGTATTTGCGCATCAACTGAGATCGCTTGTACTGTGACAAGTGGAAGATAATTTCTTATTTTATTTAAAACAAATTACCCGTATTTGAAAAGAACGATTTAGCAGCAGGTAGCTTTAGCAGTTTCCAGGTTTGAACCTTTCCCAAATTATAAAACGATTCCACTGTTACACAAAGGGGAATCACCCCGAACTGATAGGGCAGCTCAGGTATCCCGAGTTCACAAAATGAGTGGCGTTTTCTACAAGGTTTACAACAACGTACCATAAAAACATGCTTTCTGCTGCATACCACAGAAAACTTGAAAATTACATTTTCAAATTTTCTCAATTCTTTCACTTCTTAAAAAAGTATTTATATTTATTTCCCTAGTCTGTTCAATATCAAAAAATCTTTCATCACATCTTGATTTCCGGTACGAAGAGCAGAATCTAATTCGTTTAAAAAACTTAAGAGAAGAATTTAAAAAGAACAACTTTTCTGATTTGGACATTTAAAAATGCTTTTAAATTTATTTTGAAATTCATTTATGTCGGCTTTTCTTAATTTACTTTGTTTAACTATAAAACGTATTGCTTTATTTTCAATTTCAATTCATTCCAATTGTTACATGTAATTTAGAAAATCATCTAGGTGTCTTCTAATACTTGGATTTCAAATTTCTTATTTGTGCCTTTCACAGAACGCTGGTGTATAGCTTTTGAAACAAAACAATCTGATTTACTAGATAAAAGTTTTAAAACAATGATTTCAAATATAATTTATCATAAAGAGAAATTACTCAAAAGCAATAAGTCGAATTTTAGAGTAGGAATTATTCAGCAGCTATATAGTGCTATACACACCGTGGTTTCAAATTATTAGAGAGACCTGACAAACAGCCTTTCGGACTAAATTAGCCTTCCAAAAATTAGATTTGATGTAGCACGGAAATATTGAAGCGATGATGTCCTCCTTTAACAGGTATTATAACCCAAGCAGATGTGAAGGTATCTGTCAATTACCTAATGTTCACTGAAGGAGAACCTCTATTACGAATAGCTTTCTGAATTCCATCCCCATTGAGTTCAGTTGGATTAAGATATGGGAGCTGTGCCCACCTCTTTACAATATTGAAGTTAACTGTATTGCTCCTGGAACCACTGTTCCTCGATGCGAACATCGTGGCATGGCGCATTATATTATTCGGAATTATCTTCTCCAGTAAAAAACACCATGCAAATGTAAGGATATAACCTCATCTGAAATGTTCCTAAGAATCCTTTGACATTCAAATGGTGTTCCACAAGTATTAAAAAACCACAATAACCGCCAACAAAACAGATCCCAGACCATTACATCGCCTTTCCTTTCCTGTACACAGGGCCGGCCTTACTACTTCGGTGACCACAGACAAAGATTTACTTCGGCGGCGCCTAACAGTATTTTTAACTGAAAAACGTTCATGATGCTTCAGTGTTAAAACATCAGTTTTCAATCATATTTGAGTAACATATTTCCCCCTCAATAACATTAAACAAAAATTTAACAGAATGCACGATACTTTTATCCAATATATGAACTTAAGCATTACCTAAAGTTTTCAAAACTTCTCCGATTCCTAAGTACAATACGCTCATTTGTAAATGTCATTGTAACTTGATGTTTCGTGGTTATTCCTGCATAAACATTTGGGCACATATGCTAAGGTTTAATGTTAATCACACTGTTTACAACTGTTGTAGAAAACTCAAATTAAGAAAAAAAAAATGCTTTCCTAGGGTCATCAAATTGAAGTAAGCGCCCTTTCGCCGTTTATAAGTGAGTCACGGAAAAATTCTCATCGGCCGCCACCGGGAATCGAACCGAGTGTTTTCCAGTTACGCCCTGAATATACTTCCACTGCACCCCGGCATGTAACTGGAAGACCCTGGGTTCGATTCCCGGGGGCGACCGATGAGAATTTTTCCGTGACTCACTTATAAACGTGGAAAGAGCAATGACTTCTATTTGATGTTTCTGGTCCACGTTAACTATGTATTTATCATTCCTAGGATGTAATGACTTTTATCATTTCCTAAAAACTTTACTTTTATTTGAATTTTAGACTAAAGTTTTGTGCACAGTGCCTTACAAATATTGCGAAAAATTTTTTAATTATTTAAAAAGTAATTTTTCTTCTTTTGTAGATACAAAATCTGCATATAATTGATATAGGTCTAAAGAAGAAGCAATATCGTTTTCAACTGATATAAAATAGTCCAACTAATTGTTCTTGAGTCATTGTTGAACTCAAATAAGTTTTGAGTAGCTTTAAGTTTTTAAAAACTTCTCTCTGCTGATGTAACTATGAGGGGAATCGTTAGTAATATCCGCAAGGCAATCAAGACGTTCGGAAATGCTTTTTCACCTGCACTCATTAAGATAACGTAATTACTGTGTTGGAGACAAACATTCACGTATTATGTTAATTAATGATTTTAATTCTGTTACCAGACATGTTTCATCTATATCACTATCTGTGCCGTTATTTGCTGTCAGAAATATTTTAAATTTTCTGATTATAAAATTTAAAAATGTTTTTTAATTTTCTGTTTTGTATGTAAAGCCAAGCTTAAAAAAGGGGAAGAGCTGTTTTTATAAAGATTCACTTAGCGCCATCTCCCCAAAAACTAGTGGGACAAGAGAAAACACATACTTCGCTCTTTATCTTTTTAGCAATTTTATTGAGTTGTTTTTGAAATATAATACTGATTGAAAATTGGATGATGAAAGAAAATCGATATGTGATTGAAATCCACGGCACCTGGAATTGGCGGACCTAGGCAGCAGCCTTGATCGCCTATGCCGAAACCCGACCCTGCCTATACATTTAATAAAAGTAAATGGGATACGTTGATTCCTGTTATTGACATCACATTGTGACTCGCGTGTCTGCGTGAACTCACTGAAATTGTGATCATGGGACCAGCCGACAATTCCCAGTCCTCAAAGTTAAAGTTTTGGTGCTCCAGTTCCCATTGCCGAGGAATAGGTCGGCTTTTAACAGCGACGAGTGGTAAACAATGAAGAAGTCTTCTGTCGGAGTCTCGTCGATATAATGTATGAGAGGGTGTGTATTCTGAAATTCTGTCATCATTACCGTAGTGTTTTGCGCGGCAAGTCATCGCAGTGGATCACGTTTGTTACCTTGCACAGTCCTCTTCAGTAGCGAGTGCTCTCGAACATATAACAGCCTGTACCTCTCCCAGGAAGTCCAATATCAATTGTTTGGTTGTTTGTGCACCAGTCATTGTGCATTCTTGATGCAATTGTTCCTGAATAACCGAGAATGATTGCAATTTCTGATATGCTTGGCCTTGCACTCTTAGCTCTCACAATCACGGCTTTTTCAAAGGAGCGTAAATCACAATGATTTTATACATTACCGCAAAAACGCAATGCACGTGTCTGATTCATTTGCAGTGAGATGTTTACAAAGCCATCTCAACGTCATAGTCTTGTACGTAAGTGAGAATGTTGCGAGTCAGATACAGGTTAATGATTTGAAGCTGGAGTTTGCATTTTTGTCAGTATTTTTACAAAAAGTAATAATAGAAATATCTACGGAACCAAAGAATTTCTAATGATGTTATTAACAGAAAACATGTGCAGTATTGGGTAAAAAAGATCATATTAGAAATAAAGCTCACATCATTTTGTTTTGTTTATTGGGATATTCCAAATATTCTAGATAATGTACAGGAAATGGCTTGCTATGCAATAGTTCTATCATCACTTTCATAAGGTCACGAACAAACACAATACGTATTTTTATATGATTATGTAGGACGATGTATTTTATGTGCAGTAAAAACACTAAAGCCTCTAGGCAATGAAATTGCAGAAGTGACAAAATTGAACATCTTTAACTCATAATTCATTTTAGGTTTTCAGAAAAACAAAATTGTGTACAACTAAATATTTAGAATTATATAGTTTTCTACAAATTTGAAAATCACTCACCCTCGTTCAAAACTTATTCAAATAAAAAAACAAAGTATCCTGTTTAACATTGCGTATCTTTTTGACTTCTTTAAAATTGTATAAGACCATCAGGTGAATTTGGCGCAAACTCCATCAAAACCATAAGGTGATCCTTAGCGGCAATGTGCTTTAGAAGCAGCGAATCTATTGGAGTTTCATTGTTGACCCCATATTACAGAACAGTATCTCTCAACTGGGTGAAAGAACATCGGCATTGGACTTTCGACGATTTGAGACTGGCATCCTTTCCCGATGAGAAATCACTTTTCCAGCTTTTTCTTCTAGACGATAAATCGCAGATCTGACGGAAAACTTAAGAAGTAGTGGACTCGACACGAAAAAAGGAGTTTTCCGTATAAATGAGGCTATGTTACGATTTTAGGAGCGTTCAACTGGCACACGTGTGGGGTCTGGTGCCTCTAGATCAATGATGGGCAAACGTATACACTGGAGTTCAAAAATTAAAGACAAGACGGTTTTTCAAATGTAACGTCGTACAGAAGTGTTCCACATCGACTCAAATCATACCATAAGATTCCCAAGATGTAAGAATATGGGACAACTGAGCAAAACCGTCGAAACAGGGAATCCAAAGGATACAAAGGCACTTTATTTAAAAGGTAGCTTCGAGCACAACTGGATAGAAGACAGAAACGTCCATGTGACAGGCAGCTACCAAGACAAATCCAGTCTTTAGTAGGGGATATGATTCTTCCGACTGCGTTGCAGGATTTACAACGCCTGTTCATGCTGAGAGCGAGGTACTGAAGGAGCTGTTGAGGTATCGCTGCCCATTCCTCTTGTAGCGCCAATCGCAGCTGCGGAATCGTTGCTGGGGACTGGTGACGTGCTGCCAAGCATCTCCCGAGAAGGTCCCACACGTGTTCGATTTGATTTAGGGGCAGGAACCTTGCGGGCCAATCCATGCGTAAAATATCTTTACTCTCCTACAGCTGTGAGACAGCCACTGTACGATGAGGTGTAGCGTTGTCGTCCGTGAAGAGGAACTCAGGACACACAGCACCTCTAAACAGACGCACGTGAGGTAGGAGAACCTCGGTACAATAGCGGACAACAGTGACTGAACCTCCTTGGAAGATGTGGAGTTTAGTACGGCTACCAAGTATGATACCGCTCCAAACGAGAACTCCGCCAACTCCAAACCGGTCCCTTTCGATTATGTCGGAGGTATGACTGCGTGTTCCCTGCTCTCTCCAGATGTGTATACGTCCAGAATCGCTAGTTAGACTAAATCGGCTCTCATCCGCAAAAAGAACTCGACCCCATTGCTGATATGTGCAGTTCTTGTGTTCCTGGCACCACAGAAACCGCTGTCTCCGATGAGCAGCATTAATGGTACACACCGTACTGGTCGTCGTGCAAATAGACCACCTTTGTGCAGCCTCCTGGCCACGGTAAAACGCGATAACAGACGTCCAGTTGTCTGTTGCATCTGCCTTGTAATTTCTCCTGCTGTCCGCCGTCTCTCTCTTCTTGCCTGTAGGACAATATACCGGTTGTCCGCCGCCATGCTTGTTCTTGGATGACCACTGCTAAACTCTCGGACAACTGTTCCTGTCGTTTGAAATGCTCTTCAAGCTTGTGAAACGATGCTGTGAGCGATCACGAACTCCTCGGCAACACTAGTCACACTTCGAACTTCTTCCAACTTGCCAATGACGCGACCTCGGGTAAAATCATCCAGATGTCGTCTACTGGATTGCCTGTTGGCCAGATCGCACGGTGGCAGCAACTCGACGTCGTTCAAACCGATGTACACCGTGCAATAGCTTTCAACATATTGCTGAGCGTACACCGTCCGTGTGCTTGATATCCCTTCGACACTCGCCCCCCTACGTCATGCTGAATATATGCGCATGCCCTACCGTACCGGACCCTTGTCTATGTCCTGAGTGGTCCTTCGGTTCGTTCTGACTGCTCGTTCCGCTGTTATGCTAATTTCTCCTCTTCGTCCATAATTTTTGCACACCAGTGTAGGAGGGTCAAATGAAAAAAAAAATATTCAGGCCAAACACTTTCTTCATAAACGTTTCCTTAATATCCACTTAAAAAATGGTATACCTTCTTAATATACTGACATGAATAAGTTTAAATAAGTTGCTAATGTAATACAATCATACATACATACTCAATTTATTTTAAGTTCATTCAGAGGATTATTACAATGGAGTGTGAGGTGACCGAAATTTTGATTGAGTTTCCAGCATTTGTTCAATGTTAAACTGTGACCAGGTGATTCTCAAGAGAGAAGCGAGGTAATCATCGGTAAGGGTGTTTCTGAGATCATTCACCTAGAAAAGTTGCTGATGCTTATCAATTTAGTCTCAACATGGAAAATGTATTTTACAAGTGTATACATCCTGACAGTTGTCAGTCGGTTGAAGTGTCGGAATCCCAACACCGACATACCGTTTAGCATCAATGCGCAGCTTCTTATTCAGCATGATTTGCGTCTTTCTCGAGATTAAATAAATAGGGGTTGCAGCACGTGTCGTAAACAAATTGGAAAGAGAGCTTTTGAAAGGTGAAATCCTGTGTTGAAACTATACCCACAATATAATGAGGAACCTTTCTGAATAGAACACGTAATGCTTCCCAGATAAAATGAAGTGTCATATTTTAGAGAAGAAATACTTTTAAATGATTTATCCCACAGGCCGGATTGAATGCACCGGAAGGACGTAGTTATCCCCGGAAGGACGTAGTTAGCCCCGGAAGGACGTAGTTAGCTAGACGCATCCTTGCAGTACGTCTTCATCCCTTCATGGTCATGTGTAACCTCGGAGAAATAAATACTTGCAGTAAAACAATGCAGAGTCGTGAAAACAAGAGTATTGTCTGAAGAGTATTGCCCGGACAATCCGCAACCAGGAATGGCTTTCCCGCCAACAGGACATTTCACTGTGTGTACAATCTTCGAAATTATCTGGAATGGACAGTTAGAGTTTCGAATCATATATCCAAGAATGTGATGAAATTATGGACAGCGTTGCAGAAAGCATGGGTGGAAGCAACTATGTTTAAATGAATACCGAATCCCCGGGATAAAAATGCTGGCCATTTCTCATATTGCGTCTGAAGATGCCCGTTTTTCGTGGGAAGGATCAGATAATACTGAACAACAAAACAATTTCGCATCTCAATTGACTACTTGTACAGTGATATTCAAACAGCAGGAGGAAAGCTGCGAATCAGTCTGAGGAACTGATATGAACATTCACGCTTTTCGTTTTTCTACTTTAGAGTTTCGTGAGTGGAGAGATTTTCAATTTTAAACTTTTTACTGTCTGAAATCTTCCACCTCTTTGCCTTAGGTATAATTCTCTTAGATTGGCTCATGAGTTTTCTCCACGGCTTTTGCCTGTTTTTATTTCTATAATGCTCTTTCGTCTTGATAGGAAAATTATTTTCAATTTAAATGAGGTTAAATATATTTTGCCAGAGAATCGGCTTCCGATTCTGTGTCATTGTTCTTCTGTCATTGCAATATAAATTCATGTGGGTCATGTCTCTAAAAATTTTTGAAATCTCTTAATAAAGCGGTATGCAGTTTTCAGATTTCCACTTGCGTTAATGATAAAAAATTCATTTGGTTGTTTCGTCCAACTTTGCGTAATCAAATATCTTGGATTATTGGAAAAAATTTTCTGAACGTTGTGGTGGTTAACATTTCTAGTTTTTCTACTAATTCACTTATTTTAGAGGAAATATTCATCGGCAAATTTAAAATACCCTACATCAGGATGAAATGATATGATATCTATAAGTTTGAAATGTCATTGAAAAAATTCCAGAATTTTCTTGATACTAGAATTATAAACGGTTTTCAGTATTTATCTTAGAAACATTTTTATATACAACGACTGTCACGAGGAACATTAAAGCAGCAGTGACCACAACAGCAATGCGCAGCTCTAAAAGAATCTCGCTGATTTGCGCATATCGTCATCATCGAGTGCGATTCAACCGCAGATGTAAACATGTCTCAGCTCCCATCTTTTACTTTTATGCACTCGTGTCGTGTTTATTGAGGCCAATTGTATTCACGGAGTAGTATTAACTTAGTTATTCTCGTTTATTTATCTAGTTATAATTGTTATACTAATTTAATAATTCTAGTTATATTAATATAATTATTCTATAAATGTATTATTTGAGTTATTCTAATTATATTACCATCATCAAGCGCGGTGTGTGTATTGTGACTTCTTTTGTTGGATGTTCTTGGCAGTTTCCTAACGCCATAATGCAAAATTGTGCAGTGACCATATGCAAAAATAGAAATCAGAACACGAAAGGGAAAGGAATTATTTTCTGTAGTTTTCTTAAAGATCATACCAGGAGAAAGAAATGGCTCATCAAATGCAGAAGATTAGATAAAATAAATTTTTCAAATGCAACTGTATGCTCTGAACATTTCGCTGAGAAAGGCCACCAAAAAGACAAACAGAAACACCGCATGTATCTTATTCTTTTTTTCAATTACTGTCTGAAAAATATCCTGAACCAAACGAGAAACTTATAAAAGTATACACTAGGAGAAGAACCTTTTTGAGGATGCGGCGCCTTAGTACAGTATTACTGCCAAAGCAAAGAAGACATAAGAGCAACATCGAAAGAAAGTTCGAATATAGCAAGCCTCAAAAGTAGCAAAATAAATGAAAGTTAATTAAAGAATATTGCTAAGACAAGCCGCCAACGGTAACCGATAACTCGGGTACAGTTGGTATATTTTGAGCCAAACTATTGCAAAATCTAAGCTCGCTAAGGCGTCTATTATAATAACAAATTCTAAAAAACGAACGCGTAAATTTTATGACTTGCAGAACAAAAGTACGAAACATTAAAAAAAGAAATGCCTAAAATTTATCATGAACAACTTTCCTTCACGCCTTCACGTTGGTTGTGATCAGGTTGGATGTAAACAAAGCGGGAAGACACACTCAGATCGGGAACAACGTTTTTCATTTTGTATCGCAAAAGACAGAGACACACACACACATACAGTACTAAATCCTATAACACTGATACACCCTGTAATGTGTCAAAGTTTTTAATGAGTGTTTTGTTTTTGTTTTTGTCGGAGGTTCGTTAAAACTGTGCCTGTGGGATCTATATTTTTTTCTTTTCTCGCTGTTTGTTTACAAAGCAGTATCACAAACTTTTAACACTTCATTTTATATACAATTTAATTATTCTAATCTGAACTTTAAACTTTGTTTGAAATGTAAAAAAAATGCTAATAATCCATATATTTATTCCGTATTGGGACAGTTTTGTACGCCTCGCTTTATCTGAGCTAAATAAGTGTCACTGTATCTAAAACCTACGATGAATATACTTTTGATGTGTGTTTTTGTGGTGGGAAATTACTGAGTATAAATAAAACGAAATTATAACTGCCTTAAAATATTTTGCATATTGCAAAAACCTAAAGTTTGGTACGTGAGCGTACACTGGCGGAGGTGACAGGGTGATAGCGAGTTACGAATTTTCGTCGATACGCCATATTCGGGTGCATCACGCTCGATTGTTACGTCACGACCATCAGCCAATGGCAGCTATTTCGATGTTAAAACCAACCTTACCGTCTTTAAATAACCTTGCATTAATACCTGGATTGTAGCAGTTCAATAGTCAAAGAGCTAATTGTGTTTGTGTCTCGCGTCAGAACGTAACATGTATGCACCCCTTTTGGACATTAACTCAGTGCACCCTCTTTTAGGATGAGTGTTTGCATACATGGTGCACAATCTTTTAGGATGGGCTATGTTTCATAAAGGGTACTAGAGCCCTGTCCGAAAATTTCATTTCACGCTAAAGCCTTCTCTCCCCCTGTGTGACTGATACATTGGTCCAAGGGGGTAAGTTCCTTTCAAGCTGATTGTGGCTTTAACGGAACCATACGTTCTCAAGCTTTGCTGCGCATTCTGACAATTATTTTCGTTTCAGTTGACACTAACGGAATTCTACTTGCTGTGTAAAGGGCAGCACAAACAGCATTAGTTAGCGAAGGCAAAATCAATGACAGGCAAAAAAATTATTTACGTGCTTTCTAAAGGGCTGCTCCAAAAGTGTAAGTTACGCAAGGCAAAATCAATGACAAAAGGGCTGCAACAAGCGTAAGATATCCAAGCAATAGCAACTTTAATGAAACTTGTCCATAGCATCTACACACCAAACGTGAATATCGTAGTTAAAAGAACAAGACACTACATGTCATATAATGATACCCATAGAGAATTTTTTATAATTAATGAAACCACAAGACTGATTAAACAAAAGAACCAATCATGACAAAACTAAAAATTACAAGTTAAGAAATTTAGATCGCAGATGCTATTGTAGCTTTTAACCAGTTTAGCATTCAGCCTTAGGCAATGCATATATTCTACGTACCTCCAATTTGTCATTCGTTTTCTTTAATGTTTTCCAGTCTGAACGTCTGTTCATTTCCTTCAAGACGGTTGGACCTATGGCGTCACGTATTTTCCCGTCTTTCAAGACCCCTATTGGCTCGTGTGTTGGCGACTTAATCTATTGAGGGTACCAGGAACCAGAAGGAGTTTTTCAAAATTATTAAATCGTGTTCTTCAAAATTTTGAACCTTCGGTTCTTGACCAATTATTACCATAAAAACTGTGATCTGATATCTATATTTTTTTATTGCAGTGAGCCACTGCCAACGAAATCGTGAGAGTCGTAGGGATTTACGTGGCGTCAAGATCATTGTACTGCGTAACTAAAGAAACCTACTTTTCGACAGTTTAGCACCTGTATGTGTTAGCTCAATCTTTTCCACGAATCAACAGGAAAATTTAGAGCGTGAGCTAGAGATATAGATTTTCGGTCCTTAAAGAAATGCAATCTCTTGGAAAACTAGTCTTGTGTTGTTGTGTCTCACCACGTTAGGTGGGCGGACAGTTAAGTGCAATAACTGGTACGTGTGATTAATATACAAAATAAAGTAATGGGAACATTGTACATTTCAATTATATATATATATATATATATGAATATGACAAACTTGCGAACGAGACAAATTGTTTCAAGTTTGGTGGAAGTTTTATGATGAGAAAGTGATGCTGCCAACCCAAGACATCATAAAGAAGCAAGACATCTTCATTACATATTTCCATTGCTTTAGTATTTTGTATTTGTAGATACGATGGGTTACTTTGATTGCTGCTTACCATGGTTGAGCTTCTGGTTTGGAATTTCATGTCTGTTTTTGATGTAACCGGCGACCAGACGAGGTCTGTTACATTGTGCGGGGTAAATGGTTTATTGCGTATGAAAAGAAAGCGTTTCTCAAAACAAAAACAAGAAATCTCCTTCTTCAGGCCGCTTCAAAAATATCGCCAAATTGTCCATGCGGTAACATTATGTTCTTTGGTCGGTGCGAAACAATATAATAATTATTTACGTTAGCATTTCTTTACGATATTTTCCGTATATTTGGACGCTTATAGCGCTGAAGAATTTAAGAAGATTGCCAAACGTCGAATATTTCACAGATGAGAGCTCAATGGTTCAAGTATTATTCCGTTTGCTTGATGATTCAAGAAAGCAATAAAATAGAGACCAGAGCAAGCACGTTTGAAACAGGAATCAGTCGCTCCAAGTATATCAGTTTTACATGTCTCACATCAGAAAACCGGATATACGTTCAGGTACACGGTTCCACGAATACGGAAAATTTTAATTCATTCAGCCATTCGGTTTTGTTGCGGCATCAAATTTGTTATATCGGATTCCGAGAAATATTTTTATGCTGTATTAGAGCTGTACAGTTTTCCATGTATGACGTGTTCTCTTCTACGAAAAATGTCCCTTTTACGGGATAATGGACTGCCATCATTAAAAACAACACAGATGACCAAAATCACATAAATATAAAGATGTATATATGCCTGAGATTTTTTTTTCATTTTCAAGGAACATAGAAACTGCACACGTAATCTGATTTATAATGAAAAAACACCCACGCATGTTGTTATTTCAATTTTAGCTTGCCCAAGACAAATCTAAGATCTCACAGAGACAACAGATGGATCCAAATTGAACGATATATTTTTAGATACATCGATATATTTTTAGATACAAATTGAACGATATATTTTTTCCCCATCGCCCTGTTAAATCAAACGACCGTTGTATTTCAATCGACCTTAGAGGGGTTACGATAACTTAATCCATTGAGACTCATCGTACGGCCCCACTTCAGATTCATTCGTGCCGTTTAATCATATTTAGTAATTCAAGCAAAAGAAACTTGTCTTCTAAGATGAGGCATACTCTGCATGCACTACAATTTATATCCGCGGAAGAAATACATGCCGGGAACATTTCACACCTGACTTCCAGACATGCGAAAGTGCATATCTAATTCCAGACTTCACCACTTTAACTCAACTTTTAACAGTATTGTAACTTGGGATTCGGTATTGCTTTAGCTGCAAGTCCTTTTCCAGGCGTCTAAATTAAAGGTTGTGTAGGATCTTACAAATATGTTTGACCAGACATGTAGAACTTCGTCTACCGAAGATTCAAATAAAAAAAACGTTACGCAAACATAGCGCCCAAAATTGTTTTCTACAGTGATTATCAGTGCTTATGATAAAATAGCGATCTAGTCTCACCACAGGCGAACGGCGGCTCGTTAATTAGGAGAGAAAACTGTATTTGCCGCCCCGGTGGCGCAGTGGTCTAAGGCGTTGGCCTCTGATCATTCGTCCGTAAGAGGTCCTGGTTCGAATCCCGGTCAGGCATGGATGTTGTGTTTGTCTTACGGCACTGGCGCTCTCCCTTCCCTGGAACCAGTGACCCTAAATTAGGGACGGGCGACTGCTTATAGCCCATTTGAGTTGCTCACGGTGGTCGTTAAACCTCCAATCAAAAAAAAAAAAAACTGTATTTAATTGATTGTCAGAAGGTCAATCTCATTATCCGGACGTCAGCGCTTATAGCAACAAATTCGAATTTAAAAAAAATATCATGTAGTTTAAAACTCCCAGTTGAAAAGTTGGAGGGTATCGTGCTTTGTAACTAATCAGTAATCAAAAGTTTGATGCAACAGGACAATTTCGCTGTACATCGTGCACGCCAATGCTGGAAAGTGATACAAGGATTACATAAACAACACATGGTGGCTCGTGATTTTAAGACAAAAGGAAACTATGTTCACTGCTTTTCTTTTTTTGTCACTGCTGTCGGCAGTTACAAATATCTTCTACATTTCCCAAAAAATGTAGCTTTCGACATGAGAGTGGATGGTATTACAAACAACGGAAGCAAGCCAGCTGATTATCATGGTAGATGAGGGGTGAATTCTGATGACATGATCCTCTCATACATTCAGGAATCTGCTCATCTATACACAAGATTCCAGTGATATTGCACCAATACAATATAATTTAAGTGCTTTTGTCTCATCACTGTTCGGACTAAATGCACAAACTTATACACATATTTGTGACCGTTTGTCGCAAACGAATGATACTCTGCAGCGCTGTTATTGATATTTTTTTCAGTATCTGTCACATTCCATGAGATAAGTTTAAGGATTCGCCGCAAGGAATTCTCTAGTCCAAATAATGGTATTGGTCCTCCTTGCACTAATTCCTTTGGAAAAATAAGAGACCAAAGGCCTGTTTCGAACATTTGGTAACATGAAGTTTATACGTCATTACCGCAAATAAATCACCTAAAATTTCTGTCTTCCATACAAACTACCTAATTGAGCATCAAATTAAAGTATATTATAAAGAATTTAAATCTCGATCATTGCTTTATATGTACTCGTGATCATCATATTTGCATTCGAAAATATATTTCAGTCATTAAATTTCAAATATTTTTCGCCAAAAAGGTTTGAAGGAAATTTTCATCTACAGAAAATCAATATTATGCATCCGAGTATCTGTACGCAAATGTTTAACAAGAAAATGCAAATACGCACTAGTTCGTGGTTCGGAAGACTTCATTATGAAAGTCTGAAATGCGTTTTTATTTTCTTCGCAAACCAGCACATTATTCACGTTACCTAAAGGAATTCATTTCTATTGCGCTAAATATAATAAAATATTGTTTTCAGTAATATACTAAAACAAATATGAATATGAATGATAAACTACACTGTTAAACATCTTTGGCTTCGCAATGCAGTAATAGTCCGAAAAGCAGCGTTAGCTGCATTTAAAAATTGCGTAACAGGAGTTTTTAAATGTATTGCATAAAAGTGGCTCTGATAAACAAAAAATGGCGGGTCTTTTAAATCAATAAGTTAAATATACATTAATTTAATAAGAATTTTCTATTGAAATACTTTTTTCTGTGGATGGCACGCCAGATTTGCCATTGAGAAACACTCATTGTACATCACTGTGACCACGCAGTGGTGGTCAGAATACGCCGTCATCACTTATGAACGTAACGATCACGTTCAAATACCTGTATAGACAGCTAACAGAAAATAATTCAGAAGTGTGAAGAGTGTCAATATGAGAAGGAATAGTGGTATAACTGACTCAGAAAGATTATTGATAGTCGGCGCTTGTCGGGAACATACAATCATCTCAAAAGCACAGAACATTCTTGGATGTACAAAAACAACAGTACGTTCAAGGTGTAAAATGTGTGATGCATAAACGACAACACAAGTAGATCGAGATTTTTCTGTGGGATGAAACAGTTGGATACTGCTGGCAGACAACGACATTTGGAAAGACTTTAATAATATGACAGCAGAGTTTCTGTTCTGCTAGTAAGCCCACAAGGCAACAACGCCGCCCCGGTGGCGCAGTGGTCTAAGCGATGGCCTCTGATCATTCGTCCGAACGGGGTCCGGGTTCGAATCCCGGTGAGGCATGGATGTTGTGTTTGTCTTACGGCACTGGCTCTCTCTCTTCCCTGGAACCAGTGACCCTAAATTAGGGACGGGCGACAGCTTATAGCCCATTGAGTTGCTCACGGTATTCGTTAAACCTCCAATCAAAAAAAAAAAAAAAAAAAAAAAAAGGCAACAACAGCTTAGCGAAAAGAAATTCAGTTTAAATGGCACGACGTACATGCGGTAGAATGGGCTATGACAGGGGTGGGGAACTGGTGGTATTCTTTGCAACTAAGTGCATCCTTTCAGGTGAATCAAAAGTTTGCAGCACCAACCCTTTAATTTTTATTAATGTGTGTTGTTCGTCTTTTACTACTTTTATTTTAATTTTAAAATGCCCGTATTTAAAATACAAAAAATGGTAACAGATGATTCAACGAAATTATTTGGCCTTGTTAGATTACAGCTAAATTAGCGCAGCCTTCAATCATGAAAAGGTTCCCCACTTTTGGATTATGACATCAGATGCGCAATTTGTGATCAACACTCTTCGGCTGAAATGCGAAACTTTTGTCTGCTATGGATTCAGAAAAGAAAACATGGACCATTTAGGACTGGGTAACGTCCACAAGATAAAGTGGTAAAAGTTCAGAGTATACATTCTTATGTTATCCTAGAAGGTGGCGTAAAACTGTATTGATCTACGTATAAGAATTGTAAGCGTTACTGTACAAGATTGTTGAAGCACTGTATTTATATTGTGTTTTTTTCATGCAGCGAATGTGGTCACTTTGCACCCCTGAAACAGCATACTGATGACATGAGCTATCTAAACAGTACTGCTACCAATTAGAGACGTATTGGGTTGGAAATATAGTAATGTTTGCAAAAGCAAGGCAACAGAAAATTGTTTATTACCCTACATACAAGTACTAATGAGACCAAAATATAGTTATCATCGTTTAAAAAGTCCTGCTCCCATCATCTATGCAGGTGTTGGATACTGTCGCTGTGCATTTGTGGCGGCTTAGATGAAATTAACTGAATAAGTGCAAGTTTAACATCTCGGCACTGTCTACCATTATTCGCGGGTGTGTATCTCACTATGGGTGATCTTTAGATAAATGGGCAAACGTAATGTTCACAAATGGAAGCCTTTTAACCTATTTAATGGACTCACGGCTACAGTTAATCTGGTGGGTACGTTGCACTGTGAATCATGCCAGGAACATTGTTAAACGCTACAGATATTGCACTTGCCTTGTTAAGGTGTGTTCCTGAAATTTTATGAACTTACGTACCAAAATACAGGTAGTTAATCAAAGAGGCACAGATACTGCACTAATGTAATCTTTCGCCATGTTCTACAGTTCCATGGTGCTGTGAGCCTAGGTTCCATTTTTCTCCGTTCTCATAGTACGGCAGATGTGAATCTAATATTTATTACGTCATAAGGACCATCGCGTAGCGTGGCCAGCGTGCTTCCATAATATCAGTGCAATCGAAATGAAATAGGATGTCCTGATATTTCGCAAATTCCGCACGTGCAACCGTTCGTGCTCTTAACAGGGCTCTCCTTCCGGAGTTTGACAATTTACCCCAAGAATTCCTAAACAACTCGTTGCTTAGTATAGCACACAGATGCCAGACATTCATTGTTGGGCATGGTGGACACATCCCGTACTTGGGACTTCGCCCATTAGAATGTTCATTTTGTCTTGATCAAAGAGTGTCTCCCTATGATGAGTGAGCTGGTACCTCCTTGGCAACATTATGACCTGTTTCGATCTTTATTAAATATCACTGATGATTTTGAATGTTCTGCGTTTCGTTTTATTGCTTTTATTATAATTGATACGAATACAACTGTGAAACTAATATTTCCGATATTATGAAGTGAAAAAATGTTTTTGTCGTTAAATTTCAGCGATCTCTGAACTTGATAAATAGCAAAGGGAAGAATTGAACGTTGGTGACGTCACACAAATTCCAAAGAAATACAGATTGGCAAAGATTATGTAAAAAATTTGTGATTACCTCACAACCATATGAACAGAATGATAACAAGAAACATTTCCCGATTTTGGGTTTAAAAACGCAGCTGTTTGGACAGCAACAGCACTTCCGCTTGAGATCATGTTCACCTGAAAAAAATCGATTTAAAGTATTCAATACATTGCGTTATTGTAACTTTTCTTTTGAACTGATTACTGTGACTAAAATTCTTAAGTACTAGGATATATTCTTAGTGTTAATTCACTTCCTTATTTCATAAAATTTTGAAAATATAAAAACTGCATAACAGTTAGATAATTTATCAAATGATCCTTTTATATGATTCGTTATAATTCCAACTATTTATTAAAATGTTAATTAGTAATTTCGACTTACTTTGAACAAAAAGAATTCCATATCTGTCAAAATGAATTAATTTTAAGTAAGTATATATTTCTCTTCAAGGAGTTTAGAGTTTATAATTTTGAAGATATTATATTCTCAGTTATTATTTTCTTGGCACAATTATAACGCAATGCATATGGAATTCATTTCGCAATATAGGACTCATTTTATTATATCACGTTATCATCTTAAGTGATATACTGCAAACAAATTTCCAAACAGAAGTGCGGACATACGGGCGGCAGTTAACTAATGAGACTGGTAAAACACTGGTCGGAAAGACATGGATTTTGATAAGCCATTTCACCTATGATGTGGCATCAGCATGTACCAGACAGTAGCGCAGATGAATATTTATGCTGCTCATGACGTCATTGGGTGGAAGAATAATCTTACTGCTCTGTCATAGAGCAGAGAGGAAATACCATGTTGTTGTTTTTAAATCGTTAAAACTGCATATGAGGCCGTTGAATTTTTGCGTGATGTGTATGGGACTATGATGTCTTTGCGTGATATGATGTGTATTTGCCTATTTTGGGCACAACTAGTCTGCTGCTATGCAGGTTTCAAGGATGCGCGTGAAGATGGGGAAAATGAGGAATGTCCCGGACGCCCAATTTAATTGCACACGTCAGAAATCCTTGAGAAAGTTCCCGAAAGAATAAAATGTGATCGTTGGGTGACCTTAAGGACTCTGGAATTTGTGATCAGCGTTTGTAAGGAGACGATTCGTCAAGGTTTAGAACGCATTGGGAGGTACGAGGAGATGTGTTCGTTTGTTCCGCTTCTTTGTCAGAAGACAAGAAACATACTCGAGTGGAGCCCTCAAAAGACATTCTGGGAACTGCGAAAACAGTACAAATTACCTCCAAAGAATTATGGCAGATGACGGGTCATGCTGTTTTCTTTATGATCCTAAAACGAAGTGTCAGAGTGCTCGGTAGAAGTCGCTGCAGTTACAAAGGAAAGACGATCAGTTTGCTGAACTCCAAAATTAAGACAATGCTTGCGTGCTTTTTACGACAGCAAGGGATTGCACATCACGAGTTCTTCCTGAGGGTACAACTGTCACTGGTAATGTTTAAACATTCATTTTGGAACGATTGTAGAACAAGATTGTTCGGGTCCGGCCAAAATAGGAAAACGGGAAATGGTTCTTTCTTCACCTTCAATTTGGGTGTGATCAGAGGATTGTTCGGGTCCGGCCAAAATAGAAATACGGGAAATGATTATTTATTTACCTTCACGTTGAGTGTGATCAGATGATTTTTCGGGTACGGCCAAAATAGAAAAACGGGAATGGTTATTTCTTCACCTTCAAGTTGGGTGCGATCAGAGGATTGTTCGGGTCCGGCCGAAACAGAAAAACGGGAAATGGTTCTTTCTCCACCTTCACGTTGGGTGTGATCAGAGGATTGTTCGGGTCCGGCCAAAATAGAATAAGACGGGAAATGATTCTTCACGATAACGCACATGCACACAGAGCTGTCAGTGCGCGGGAATGTCTGACACGAAAGCAATTGTATGTACTCAACGATCCCTTTATTCTCCAGATTTGGCATTTAGTGACTACTTTCTAATTCCGAAATATTTTAAGGAACAATTTTATGGCTGGCTGATTCCTTAAGCTTTTAAAAGGAAAAGTTATTCAGGAAAGTAAAGACATAAAGAGAATTCGGACGTAAGCTCTTTTCTTCATTACGAAAGGTGTTTTCTTCAAGTCCTTTCTTTCGCTGGCTGATCTTTCCACTTCTTGTATTAACGCAGAGGGAATATACTTCGAACAAGATACATTCACATAAGTTTTCTTTTTTTTTTTTTTTCATTTTCTTTTTCTTGAATACACAGTGTCATCAATTAATTGCCGCCTGTGTATAAGCTAAACGAATAATTCAATTTTAAAAGCAACATCCTGTGCAAAAGTACATTTCCAACTGTAGATTGAAGAAGCGTATATGTTCCACTTTGTCCGTCCGTCTGCCTGTACGTCCGCACCAAAACTCTTGCAAAAGCGGTTCGATTTCGATGAAATTTTAGTATGTGGCAGGGGACCATTTGGGGACGAACGCTATTGAAAATGTGCGAAATGGGTCAAAGGTCCGGACATAGCAGTGGGATATATTCCATCGTCTGTATGTATCATAACAAATGTTAAATACTTCGATTGCGACAAAACTTTATCATGTTGTTACGGAGGTATACTAAACGAATTCCGTTGAATATCATTGAAAGTGGGTCAAAGGTCGGGGCACAGAAACGACATATATTCCGCAGCCATTATCCTCATAATTTGAATAAAAAGCTTCTATTGCAACAAAAATTTAGTATGTTGTTCTAGAGGTATACTGAACCAATTATGTTGAATATAATCGAAATGGGGTCAATGGCACAATAACGAAATTTATTCCACAGCCTTTATACTCATAACCTTAATAAAATGCTTCTATTGCGACAAAAAAGTTAGTATGTTTTACCAGAGGTACACTAAACAAATTATTTTTAATATCATCGAAATGGGGTAAATGGTCAGTGCACAGGAGCGAGATTTATTCCATAGCCATTATCCTCATAAATTGAGTAATGATTTCTGCTATGTTGCAAAGCGTATCATAATCAATACAATGCATGATTTTACCAACATGTTTATTTTATTTAGTAACACTTAAAAATAATTTTCATGTCAGTTGTCCAAAATATGAGATCTGCTTTTACTTAAGGATTACTGAAATGTAATTAAAGATGTTTAACGCCCAGAAAAAAATATACGAAGATTGTTGAAAATTAAAAAAAGAATTCCGCTTCCAAGTATACATTTTTATGTTACCATTTTTTCTATCATAGCAACACTATTTTGTTTTCAGTTATTTATCACTTTTCTGTCTCTTCTCTCTTACAAACGCAAATTTTAATTTTCTTTAACTATCACAATGAGTATCATAATGTCCCAGCTTGTTAGTGACAGCTTTAAGTGCAAAGCATTTCCTCCAGCTTAGATCAGTATAAAAATGGATAATTCTGCGGGTTCAAGCTGAAAATGAGTGCTACTATTTGATTTTTAAATTTAATTTCCACCTTATGGCCGATACCAGCGTTTTGGACAACTATAAGACGCAAGATGTCCGAAACCTTTGCGAAGATTTGTGCTGAGTTCTACTTGATGTCAAAAATCTGATGCGCACATTTGAATTTGTGTTGTGGATTTGGCATGAGCAGGGAAGCAACCGCTATACACGTACATGTAGTTGACGGTCATCCATGGACGTTGGTCGTGTAAATTTTAAATTCCTACTTTCAGTATTTTCTAATTTTTGAAGTAAAAACGTGTAAAATAAGTTTCTATACATAATGCAATTTTTATTGGAATTGCTATCTTTATATCTCTCGCTAATTACTACAATTAATTCGAGATAAATCATATTTTTATAAGAGTTTCCGATTGCTTAACCCTTTGAGCGGCTCAAACGAAATAACTCGGGGTATTTTTTCCTGACCTGGAACGGCTCGCCCGAAGTAACACGGGGTATGCTTTTGTGGCTCCTAGCGGCTGGAACGAAATAACTCGGGGAAAAATATATTTCCGTTACCCAGCTCGAACGAGTGACCTCGAACTCCGAACAACAGTGAACGTTGCATGCACCCTTTCCTTTGTTATTCAAACTGCTCGTTCAAGGGGATCGTTGAAACTAATCCTTTCTGAATGATTACCTGCTAAAAGGGTTCGGATAAAATGGCACTGAACCAGATATGTTTGGATGTCATCGCAGTTTCTAATTTTTGTCTTGGAAACATGAATTCACGAATTGCGTCGATTAAAACTGAAGTAAAACTTTAGAGTATTTCAGTAATTCTTTCTGTAATCAACTTGGCAAGAAAAAACATTACTTCCGACAACACAATCTTTTAATTTTAAAGTATTTAATTAATACGATTTTGTTTAAAGAAATATGAAATCCACTGTGAAACTGATTTTTCGGTTTGCAACAGCGACTTAAAAAGACTTTAAAGGATATGACATGAATTTTTTTACATGAAATTTCTCATTAGGTGGTACTGAAAACAATAATTAAATTTCGGAAATTACTTTATTTTAGGATTTTTCAAAAGTGCTTTCCTATTTTAAATGAAAACAGCAGCGATCTGAACTATTAGTGAGAACAGGTAGTCATATATGTGTGCGGAATGAAACGTAGATAAAACACACAAGACACAAAGATGAATTTCTTTAATTTAACCGGAGCAAATAGTAGGCGCGTTGTCGATCAGCATGCTTTGTACGCAGACAGTTGCAGAAAAATTTCCCTCTTTTCTTCTCCCCAGTTTCTTCCATAAAAATATTTAACATTTCTAAACCATTTATTTCCCTTTTTCCGAGAGTTTATTCGGCGTCTGCAGCCCCTTTTTGCTTAACAGATCTATGCAATTAAAAGATAAGTTGAGTACTCGGTCTTTATTATATATATATACACTGCCGGAAAGTGAAAAAAGAACACCAAGAAGGAGACGTCTGATACCAACGAAATTTATACAGCATAATAACGGAATACAGAGAATAACGTGATCAAAACAGTATGGCTAAATACAGCTGTATTTGCTGGTTAACTGAAAAATAACATTCCCATGTAACATGGTTAGTACGAGGTTGAATCGCCATGAACTGCGTCACATTGTGCAGTTCTGGCATCGAGTCTGTCGTACTGATGTTGGATGTAAGTTTGGGGTATTGAGTTCCAAGCATCCTCAACCTGGACGCGTAAATCGGGGATGGTCGTGGGTGGCCGTGGAGACCGGAGAAGTCGTTGTCCCATAAAATCCCACACACGTGATCAATGGGGGACAAATCCGGTGAACGTGCAGGCCATGGAAGTTTTCTCACACCCTGAAGTGTATGTTGCGTTGCACGTGCCGTGTGCGGGCGTGCGTCGTCTTGCTGGAAAACACCACGATGGACCGACCTTACAAATGGCACAACAACTGGCTGAATGATGTTGTTGATGTGGGAGGTGCTGTTTAAAGTACCCGGTAAAAACACTAGTTGTGTACGGAAGTGATAGCTGATTGCTCCCGACACCAGGAGACCAGTTGTAGGCCTTGTGTGTCGCTGTCGGATGCAAGAAGGGTGGAGACGCTCCCCTGTGTCTCTGCGAACATACATACGGCCATCGGAGGCTCCCAAGCAGAATCTGCTTTCATCGCTAAACACAACGGATCGCCATTGCATTCTCCAGTGCAGACGTTGTCGACACCACTGCAGCCGTTCCTAACGGTAGGCTAGAGTCAGAGGTACACATGGTAGAGGCACACGTGCATGTAGTCCTGCATCCTGTAGACGGTTGCGGATTGTTCGCACACTCACTTCAGGTGCAACGGCAGCTCCGATTTGCGTCGCAGTGGATGATCTGCTTGACAACGCCGCTCTTCTTATGCGTCGATCTGTCCGCTCATTAGTCCGTCTGTGACTCCGGGTTCTGCGTCTTCTCGTGTGGGAATGTTTCTCGGACCATCTACGCCACCATCGTACCACCACCGATACTTCCCGTCCAATTCGCTCCGCAATACGAAGATACGACCACCCGGCTTCGCGGAGTCCGACTAGACGACCTCGCTAGAAGTCCGATAACTGCTGAATTCCTACACGTCTTCCATGTTAAGGCATTGCAGCTTCTTCAGGGTCTTCGCACGTGTCTGTACGCCGGCGACTGATTACATTCACTTCGCCGTTCTCCTTAAATACACTGTTAAAAATTCCCGTAAGAAAAGTATTGTTGCCCGTGTATTTTTACGGTCAAGGGTCGTTCTGCTGTTTCTGGGAGATACCCTTATTTTGAACGTGCAAGGCTCCTAGGAAAGCTGTCCGCAACCGTTAGTTACCGGGCGATGCTACTAAGAGGCTCAGCAGCGTGTTTAGCCAATGAGCGATAACGACAGAAAATGAATGTCATATGCATCGCTTTCTGCTATTGGTTCAAGAATCAGATCCAGTAGGCACGTGATTTTATGCTGGATGCACGTTTTTTGGTCTGTCAGTACGTGTTATAAAACACGTGAGGTAGAAATTTTGTGTACTGTTGGCTACGAAAGTTCCCGAGTTGAAGGTAATTTGATTCATATATTTCAAAATTACGTTTATGACATCTTAAATTTCACATCTTTAGATTACTCTTAAAAGTTTTTCAGTTAAGCACGCCGTCGGTTACGCTCATTGAATTTTATTTGAGGTTAGTCTTACGAATTTGATATTTTAGTGTAATAAATTATAAAATAGAATTGTGCTTATGAATATTTAAGAGAAGTGCAGAATTAAAAGAAATATCGTGCATTTATAGTACAGAACTGTAAATGTAGTTTTTTTCATATCGTATGGATAAAGTCTCAGCAAGAGGCTGCATCACGTGGGGCAATGGTGTCAGCTGCAGTCTGGTTTGACGTTAGGCTTAGGTTTTGTCTGTTCATTAATTTAACAACGCCGTTTTAGAAGAACATTAGTTTGCTGTTGTATGAGTATAATTTCATGAATCACGGTAACGCTGGTAGAAAGTTCTTTGTCACTGGAAATGTCATTGTAGTGGGTTGTTTTGTTTGATAATCAGGTCTTCCCACGGTGCTTATAAATCCTTAAAAAGTGCTTATATATTTTTTTGGGATGCTTAAAAGTCCATATATTTTTCCAAAAAGAGCAAAAAGTGCTTATTTTTTATTTTGTTTGGACTTTTTTTTTTATTTTTCCACATTTGCCTATAAACTCGATCGGTCGTTTTCGTGGAGCACGCCAGTTCATATGAAATGCTATACCTAATTAATATTTGGAGCCTAGACACTCAGAAAAAAAAGGTTGGTGTATTTTACACTGAATGGCCACTTTATTATGACCCCCCTCAGTACTTTGTTGGGTCACCTCTAGCCTTTAATACAGCGTCGATTCTTCGTGGCATGGACTCCACAAGATTTTGATAGGTGGTTTGTGGAATCTGAGACCATTCTTGATGAATAGCACTTTCCAGGAGTGTGTGATTGCAGGGTTGTGGATCCAGCTGTCTGATGGCTCGTTCAACTTTATCCCACAAATTCTCAATGGGGTTGAGATCTAGTGCCACCTAAGCAAAGTAAACTTACTGGCATGTTCCTGAAACCAATCCTGTACAATACAAGCACTCTGGCAGGACACATTATCTTGTTAAAAGCAGCCGTCGCCGTTGGGATAAACCATCCACATGACATGATACACTTGGTCCACAACGATGTTTAGATATGATGTACCAGTCAGACGTTTATCAACACAAATTAAAGGGCCCGAAGCATGCCAGGAAAACATTCCCCAAACCATAACGTTGCCTCCACCAGCTTGAAGGGTTGTAGCAATGCATTTGGGGTCCATGCTATCGTGCTGTTTCCGCCAAATTCTCACTCGACCATCAGCATGTTGCCAGTGAAAACGTGATTCATCGGACCACATAATTTGTTCCCAATTATCGACTGTCCAATCTTTGTGCTCCTGTGCGAACTGGAAAAGTTTTCTCTTTTTAGCTGCAGACAGCAAAATTGTTCAAAGGTGTACGAATATTCCATGCCAAATCAACCAAACAAATTTCAATATTCAACCTGACCATCTCAGATTTCAATGAAACCTTCGGGGATCATTCTCTCTAATGATATAAATGAGAATACATGTTTAAATTTTTTTTCTCATTGGGTTTTCGTGTAATTAACTTTTAAAATTTTGAAAAATCATTTTTTGGCTTGCCTAAACTTTTTCAATCTTGAATTTCTCAAGTTCTATAAGGCCTAAAGAGTTGTTTGTCCCCTCATTTTAAAGAGAATTTCATAAGTTTTAATTTGGTATGCAACTTGACCATGCTTGGTGAAAACAATATTAAACAAAATTATGAATATAGTGTTTTTTAAATTTTTTGAAAAAATATGTTTTTTGTAATATTATAAGCTTTAAATCCTGAAACTTTTAGAGTGGGATCGAGAGCTATGGCAAAAAACTTAAAGTTACTGTACAAGTCATAATGGATTATAATTCTCGTTTTAGTGTGTTTACATGATAACAGACACTGAGTTTTAAAATCTACATAATACATCATACTAATACATAGTCAAACATAAAACAAGGGAAGGACGGTCCTAACAGGCTAAAAGTTTTACCTGGTAAAATTAATAAAAATTTTTTTAGTTAGCACTCACAGTTGGAGTTACGCCAAAATAGCGACCTCTTAGTTCTTCTTTAATTAAACAAATAAGTTCTTGTTTGCCTTTTTGGTTTCGGAGTCTGTAAGTCAATAAACTCTTCCTGTAGCTGTTGTAGGATCAACTTTTGTTAAAACCTCACTTTTATGCCCAGCTAGTATGTCAGTAAATTGTATGTATTTGAAAGATGAAGAGCCATGTGGTTCCAAAAAACTTATTTTTACTTCATCTCCTTCTATTCCTAACACACAACCTAACCACCGTCTGAGTATTGGCATGTAACAAAACCAACAATGTCATTAATGTCCAAATCATCATCAGCTGAAACTATTCTACACTTGATTCCTCTGAAAATGAGTAGCTTTTCACTAAAACTCTAGTCTCATTCACAGGACTGTAACTGTGAAATTGTAGAGTACCCTTTATTGTTGTCGCTGTTTCAAACCTACTCTTCAAGGTCTTTTCCTCTGCCTCGTATTCGTCTGTAGTGGGATACAAAAAAACTGATGTTGACAATATTGTCTTTAGCACAATCATAAAGTTGGCGAGGAGTCATAATTTGATCATTGTAGACCATTTGTAGACTGGCCAATGCCGCTAATCGTTTAACAGTTCCTCCGACACCATCACATGCATTTTTTCTATGTGACGATGCAAAGAAGTTCCATTCCGCCTTGATGCCAAAATCTTTCTCATGATGGCACAGATTGAGAAAGTTTGATTTGTGTTTGCACTGTGATGATGCTCCATCTGAAAAGTAATTCAGGTTTCTGGGGCAGATTCTGTTTAAAAAAGTCAATCATGAGGGGTTGAAACAAATGAACAGCAACTGTATCATGCACCATACAATCAGAAAGATTAACTAAGCTCAGGTGCGCCAACTTTTTGGTTTCCTCGTCAACGTAGTATACTGAAGAGCAATTGAATTAGAAACAGCTGGCGTTATGCAAATGTGGTGCTGTGGGAGGCCCTGTAAACGGAAACGACATGACGTATGCAGCGATCCAACAATATAAGGAGTGATGCGACGGGAATCAGTAAGAGTCGGACGCAGTGTGGGTAAGACGTAGGATCTAAGCGCATTTGATTGTGGGCAAATTTTCGGGGCCCGACGAGGGGGTCACTCCATCTCGGAAGTCGCGCAGGCACTGGGATTTTCACGAGCCACTGTGTCACGGGTGCACCAAGTCAACAAGAAGTCTGTACTTTCAATACATACATATATCGTGTTATACATATAAGCTCAACTGAGGATTCCTTTTAGAAAGAACTCAATTTTCTTAAAGGAATTGAATGGAATACACAGAGAATATAGTCCTTCTGTTGTGGCAAAGCTGTTCAAAAATTTAGGAAATTCTCAAAAGGTATAATTTCAGTTATTTTCAAATCTGTAAGCAATGAGAATTTTTACGGATTAAAAGACTATGCTAAAGACAAATTCCTAGGGAATTAATTAGATCCCTTGGGAATGTGGACTTTCATATATAGGACAGGCCCACAGGGCTTTTAAGTTTTCGTGTGAAAGAACAAAAGTGTTACGTATGGAACTGTGAAGTGAAGTAGTCTATAGCCCACATTGCCATGAAAACAACCATTTTTTTTTAAAACACTATGCTTATTGATAAAACAGATTTGACTATCAAGTTTAATATATTAGCTTTCCACATATACTGCAACTCTTCACGGCTTGTCATCGACATGACATCTACTCCATTTCTTTCAAGCGTATAGAAACAACTCGCCAAAATTTTGGAACGTCAGAACTGATGTCTCAATGATTTGAACGTTTGCACTCCATTTATGATGATGACGCCAAGCCAAATACTCAGCGAAACTATAGTTGATTTTAAAATAAATATTTATTGTGAATAAATGACCTTAAAACAAAATATTTAATTGTGAATAAATGACCTTAAAACAAAATGTTTAATTGTGAATTCCCATTTTCCACTCCTTGGAGGCTATTGATGTCGGAGCTTGCACACCATTTGCTGTGTTGTCATGATGCTGATTTATGCTGATAACTTATCTCCAGTACTCACAAATTTGCATATCACCATGCTTCCCCTTTGAAACCATAATAACCCCTAACTTTTGTGACCACTGTGTGTGTATATATATATATATATTCTCTTATGATTTAGAATACATGAATTGCGTTTGAAGCCTATGAAAATAACGAAATAAAGAAACTTCCTCTAATACTAAGACAATCATGACCAAAAATTAAGTTGCAATTCACAAAGTAGTGAAAAATACAAAGCATCTCGCATACCATAATAAAATAAGGCTCTTTTTGGTAAAAATACAGAAAAAATTATAGATAAATATAAACTGGGATATAACATGCACAGACTGCAGGTGGAACACAGATAGCCTTTAGCTACATTTAAAAGAAAAATTAAAAACAAGGCTCTGAAAGCACTACTGGATTTATCTCCCAGTATTTCACCTCACTTTTCTAATCAATCAGCAAAGTTTCAAATGTGTCTGAAAAACTGTTATTAATGACAATGCAATTGACACCGTTTTATGTTTCAATACTTCAGATGTTAGTGATATCAAAATAACTTATGTTACCGCCGTTTTTCGTGATGCCAGTTAAATCTGAGTAACTGAATTCCCAAGAAAATTGCAACAGCCGCGATGATCACTAAAATGGAAATGTCGACCCAAAACATTTTACGAAGTCCTGTACCTTGTGAACAATAAAAAATATATAAAGGTTAGAGATTGTGTTGCAGAAATCACTGTGATAGAAATGCTTTTTTTTTATAACACTACACCCCTAACAAAGAAAACCCCTTATAAACGCTTCGTCAAAAAAAAGTGGTAGTAAAATAACTTTTAAGAACAGGACAACTTTTGTTAAGGGGGGCAATCATGTTATGAAAATGATTTTTATAGCATTCTAAATAAGATAATCCTTTAATATTTCATTAAAATTAAGGGAAAATAAAATAACTTTTAAAGGAACTCAACAAATGTTTTCTGAAAAAGCGAAATTCATCATCTACCCCCCAGCTTCAGTGTTGGGCCCAAGGGGGACGGGGGAGGTCGAGCGTTAAAACACCCCAAAATGTAGAACCTTTCGATATTTTAAGGCAATTTTTTGTTAGTATTTGAAATTGTTTTTATGTCTCATGAGAGCAACCGAGTGTTTTCTCCATTAAAATGAGGAAGGGGCAAGAAGCCAAGGACCAGAATGTTCCATTGCAATGAAAAGCCAATACATAAGTATACCAAACGTTTCTGCGGTGATGAGGCAATGTCAAATTTGAGTTCCATGACTTATTTCAGATTACTCTAAAGCATGCTGAAAAGCAAGGAGTTTTGATTAAAAAAAACTAAGAATCACATTAAAACAAAACCAACGCTGTAACGAAACCCAGAAGACTGTTACAGGATTTCAATTTATGTACCACATTTAGACATGTATATTAGTTTTATTAATGCTTTGGAAAATAGATTTTTCACACACAAATCGGCCTTATCAAGATTCCAATCACTTTTCCCAACTTGTTTCCTGCATAGATAAATGGCAAAATATAAGTGGTACACCATTATGTGGTGATATGAATACAGGTAATAAGAATAGTAATAATAATTTTCAGTCATATTTATTTGAATATTTTTGCACAGATGTTGCATACATTTTAAAAATGCACTTATAACTTTTTCTGGCAACCACACTATCATCCATTCACTCCTGGATTCAAAGAGACTGAAGCTGTCATTTGAAAAACTTTCTTACTTTTACATAGCTGAAGTATGTCTTTAAAGTTTTGGTACCTTTTATTTATGGTTACATGGCTTATGTCCAAATTAATCGGAAGCCAAGGAATTTTTCACATTACTTCAGAAAATGTTTCGAACAGACTGAATGGCAAACTCTTAGCATTCATTTATGGAATGCTGTGGATTGTATCAAACCACATTTTCTATAGAAAAATCTATAGAAACAGTGATTTGATGTAATCCTTTAGAAATATGGCCCCTTTTTCTATAAGACATTATTTTAGGAGTTCTATAAGTTTCTATAGAAATTATATAAGGTTCCACTGAGGTTTCTATTAGGATATCTATAGAAAACCTAGTCAAGTTTCTATAGAATTTCTATCAAGATTTCTATAGAATTGTGTTCACTATTGCTATAGAAATTCTGTAGACATTTCTATAGAGTGCCTGATAGGACTTATAGAACCATCTTTATAAAAAAATGGGCCATAATTCTAAAGATTTCTATAAACACTTCTATAAAAAATTTTATAGAATTCTATAGAACTTTTTCCTAATGGTATGTGCTGTTGATTTTTTTGTCCCTCTATATGTGCTGTTAATTTTTTTGTCTCTCTATATGTGCTGTTAAATTTTGTCCCTAGTGTTGACCACAATTTAGAGTAAAATCAGCAAAATCGATATTTTGAGTGGAGAATTACATATGTATAGTACATGTACAACAGTTTACGTCCTAGTAACAGTTGTCTTAAGTAGTTGAAAATAACTGCAGGATGTCCAACTTCTGCATTTGTAGTGTGAATTATTTCTAATAGGACAGTTGGCAAAAACAAAACAAAAAAAACTTTGTGTCTCTGCAAAAAAGTTTTTTTTTTCTAACCCACATGCTTATTTATGTACAGGCATATATCTAGGATTTCCGTTAACAGAGGTCCAGAATAATTGCATATATACGCTATTTTAACAAAAGTCACCAGACACCCCCTCAAAGGCAAATGAATGGATCCACCGCGTTGTTCAGATGCGTGGTACAGTAGCAAACGGTATAAGAACCAGTCTGGCTGACCGTCATCATATTGGTTTTGGTAGGCATGCTTGCCACTTTGTACTCTTGCTTGCATTGGTCGGTGCTTTTCGCTTTCCTGGGGCATCGACTACACGCCAGTTTGTGCTTGCAGCACCACCACAGGGTGTGCGGTTATGCTCAATCGCACCAAACGTGGATCATTTACATACCAGCATGCACTCTAGCTATTTGCAAAGTTTTGTGGCTGTAGCATGTTTTCTTCTAGGTGTGCAAATTTCATTGTCTGCGAGTGTAAACAACATCCTTCTCTCTTTATGTTGAACAATAGTTATATTGCATCAGTGGAACTTCAGTTATGTCTTTGTAGGGGATGGCTTTGAAAAATGTGTGAAAAGAAAACTGAATTTGCTGTCCCAGTAGCAAATTCACGGTTCTCTTTGTTGGGGATGGCCTGAAAAATGTGTTGAAAGAGAACTGTGAATTTTCTGTCTTGTTGTCGCAGTGGTCTACGCGCTGGCGTCTGACCATTCATTCATGAAGGATCCGGGTTTGAATCCCGGTGAGGCATGGATGTTTTTTCGTCTTACAGCACTGGCGCTCTCCCTTTCCTGGAACCTTAACTTAGGGATGGGTGACTGCTTATAGCCCATTGTGTGCTCACAGCAGTAGTAAAAGCGCAATAAAAAAAACATTAAATTTTTAGTTGAATCTATTTTGTGGCTTCAAAAAACACTTGATTCTTTCAAAGTCGCATACAGGATTATGCATAAAAAATCAAAGAACAGTGTTTCTTTGATAATCTGAAATTCAAATTTTAACTTATAATTGCAAAACACTTACAAATGAATTGCATATAACTGCATTGAAAAAGTGATAGAAACTACAGTAAAATAGTAGTAGTGCAAAATTCTATATAAAATTGAAAAGCGCATAACTAAGGTTCCACTCTTGTGAAAATCGAGTAAATAAATCAATCGCTCTTTCCACGTTAAGCAACGCACAGCAACCGAAAAATGGTTATTCGACCGCCATCGGGGAATCGAATCCCAAATCTCCGATATCTAGCCGAGCGCATTAGCCCTACACCACAGCGGACAACAATTCACAGTGCTATGTGCGTTTTTCTTTTTCAGTCAGCATCCGACATCATAAATCCGTAAGATGGGCTCAGGTACTGAGAAGTCTCCATCTGGTGGGCATTAACGGCACTGGCTATATATAATTATAGCAATAATCCAAAGGGCGAGATCCAAGGTGAAAATCATCTAAATACGTGGCGTCAGTTGAGTAAATAAATCCATCGCTCTTTCCACGCTAAGCAACGCACAGCAACCGAAAAATTGTTATTCGACTGAAGTTCCACTGTGTGTGTGTGTATGCATGCATGCAGTGTTCGAATTACCTAGTGGTCCGATGGCCACTGACCAGTAAAACTTCAGTCAGACCACTGAACTATTAATTTTACTGGCCCGGATGGATGGTCAGTAAGTTGTATTTTTTTTTTTACCTCGAATTTGTCAAGTTAAAAAATGAATTTCGTTTACCTTGCTGTACGGTTTTCTTAGGATGCAAACTAATGATAGGCTTAAAAACAAATATTGGATATAATTCCACTGAAATGATACATTATTTTTCTACATATATTGTAAATGTCTATGTTATTTCTTTTGCGGACCAGTGGGCATTTTTGTGGACCAGTGGTTTGCAAATTCTAATGGTTCGCTGGGCCAGTAGAAGATTTATTTCTAATTCTAACACTGTATGTACAAACACAATATAAATTCTGTTTTCCCTCTCTGTCAGGTACCATAATCGGACAGGGCAACTTCCTGAAGATCCTAGAAGAATGGTAATGTTAGAGTGTCATATCTGTTTCAAAACATTTCGTGTGGCAAAACTGTACTTGGTACATTATCGTGCTCATACAAATGTACCAAATGTAAGATTCCCCTGTGGTTTTCATGACTGCCCGGGAATTTTCAAGACTTATAAAGGCTTTAAGTCCCACATCAAAAGAAATCATGCTTCTATAAGACCCAGCACTCGCAGTTATGAGAAAACAAAAGATAATTGTTGTACATGTGGTGTTGTCTCTTGCCAGAAAATGTGTCACTCTCCAAGTCAATTGATTGCACACCTAAAGCAGCACTTGAGATCACATGTAACAGTTACTTGCCCATTTGAAGCATGTTTTAAACTTTTTTCAGAAGTTACCTCTTTTGCGTCCCATATTTCACGCAGTCATTGCACTTTTGCCCCAGGTGGGACCCAGGTAAATCAGCCATCCTATTCCTTTAGGGAAATGATCCCACCTTTTGACCATGTATCCTCTCAGGATATTGAGTCATTAGAAAATGATAAGGACACTATTACACAAGATCTTGGTCTGTTTTACTTACGTTTGCAATGCCAGTATAACATTCCTGGGTCAACAATTCAGGGAATCTTTGATGAAATCAGCAAATTGCAACAAGGTTGCCGAAGAAAGTCTTTCATACGTTTTTTTAGAAAAACTAGGCCTTGGAATGGATACTAATTTGTCACAATCTCTTCTTTCAGATATTCAAAAAAGTAACCCATTCACTAATGCACAAAAAGCTTTAAGTTCACATTATCTGCGCAGCAAATTTTTTAAAGAAAACTTCGATTATATTGAGCCACTTAATATTTGATTGGGGTTCAATCAGACTAATCAGCCTTCTCATTTCCATTATATTCCAATTGAAAAGACACTACAATCCCTCTTGAGTGATAACTCTATTAAAATGCAATTTTCAAAACCAATACCTGCAGAGAAAAATTTATTATGTGATTTTACAGATGGTTCTGTATTCCAGAATAATATTTTTTTCGAAGAAAATAAACGATCATTACAGTTAATATTGTATCAAGATGGTTTTGAAATTGTCAATCCATTAGGTTCTGCAAAAACAAAACATAAAATGCTTGCTGTGTACATGACTTTGGGTAATATATACAAACATAATAGATCCAAAGTTAATCCAATCCAGTTGGTTCTGTTGTGCAGAGAGCAAGATTACAAATATTTTGGACAAGAGGCTGTGTTTCGACCTTTGATAAATGATCTGAAACACCTGGAGTTGCATGGTGTTCAGATTGATGGTGAATTTCATAAAGGAACTGTGGCTTTCATCATTGGGGACAAATTTGGTAGCCATGGCATTGGAGGTTTTATAGAGCATTTTGGTAATGGGTATTTTTGCAGATTTTGCACAATAACCAGTTCCGAGTTCCAGAACTCTCCCCATAAACTGAGCTCTCCTTGTAGGAGCATAGAATTATACTGTGAAGCTGTGCAGGTGTTATCAGAAGGGAATCATGAGGCTGTTAAGGGAATCAAGTTTAATTCTATTTTTAATGAGTTAAGCTATTATCATGTTTGTTCACCAGGTTTACCTCCTTGTCTTGGTCATGATATTTTTGAGGGAGTCATGTCCTATGACCTTGCACTGTTTATTAAATATTTTGTGAAAACCAAAAAATGGTTCACATATAAATACTTAAACAATGCTATTCAAACCTTTAGATTTAAAGACGAGGACTCAAGGAACAAACCAAGCATTGTCTTACCAAATAAAAAGAAGCTTGGTGGTTATGCAGTTCAGAACTGGACAATGATTCGATTTCTGAGTCTTTTTCTTCGGTATAAAATTATAGATAAAAATGATGAAGTCTGGAATCTGATTTGTATGTTACAAGAAATTGTTGTTCTAATTTCTTCATCAAAGATTAGTAAATCTCAAATAGCATATTTAGATGCTTTAATAAAAGAATATCTGTTTTACCGAAAATTTCTGTTTCCTGATGTACGTCTAAGACCAAAACATCATTACATGCGGCATTATTCCGAGCTTATTTTAAAGTGTGGTCCACTAATATGGTTGTGGGTGATGCGTTTTGAAAGCAAACATTCCTTTTTTAAAAATTACATTCAACATTCTAAAAATTTTGTCAATGTTACCTCAGCCTTATCTAGGCAGCACCAACTTTACCAGGCTTATTTGAAAGCAGGGTCATATTTTGGGCAGCCTATTGAAACAGAAAATTGTTTCCCATTCTCACTAGAGCTGTATGGAGATAGTATACAAACAGCAATACAACAGTGCTTCAGTAAGCTATCTCACCTTTAAGTAGGACAGTGGGTAACTATACATGGCACCAAAATAAGAACAGGAGAAGCTGTTGTTCTCAGTGCTGATATGTATACTCTGAAAATAGGAACAATCCATTTGATATTGTTCAGTGGAAGTAATGTTCATTTTGTGCTCAAAGTGTTATCTACAAAAAAATTCCTTTTTTTAACTTGTTTTTGTGTTCCAATGAGAACAACTCTACCTTTTCATGCATTGACCATAAAGGAATTATAGGGCTTCCATTTCCTATTTATGAAGTGGGAAGGGAAAAGTATATAGTTCCCAAGCACAATGTACATTATATGTTACTTTATGACTAATGAGAATGTTTTTCACTGCTTTTGATGAGAAAGGGCATGTTTTTTTCTATCACCGTCCATCTGTCTTTGTACACAGGGATTGAAAATGGTCAGTAAAAGTCAGTTTTTTCATCATGGTCAGTAATTTGTCAGTTTTCTTTTAAATTGGTCAGTAATTTGTCAGTTTTTTTTAAAATTGGTCAGTAAAGGCAGTACTTTTTTTTTATATTTTTTCCATTACTGCATTTTGGTGGGAACATGACTACTTCCTAGTGATTTGACTTTTTTTCTTTCAGTTCAACGCAATTTCTTTTTCTCATTTTTCCTAACCTAGTAATAATTATTATTGTACTGACCAAGTGGCCCAGTGATGAAAGTGTTTCCTGAGCATTGGCTTTCCCTAATTGCTTAAAAATATGATATCTGAGGGCCATGCATTCTTCTCTACTTTGTATTATGTTATTCGCCATGTTATGTTATCACGTGATGAAAGTGTTTCCTGAGCATTGGCTTTCCCTAATTGCTTAAAAATATGATATCTGAGGGCCATGCATTCTTCTCTACTTTGTATTATGTTATTCGCCATGTTATGTTATCACGTCACCTTTGCTTTCAGTGAATTAATCTTATTTGTCTTTTGTGTTTCAGGTTCACAATCTGAAATTTTTTATAATTTTTTTTATTTTATAGTACAACAATGAAAATATTATCCTGTATTTATAAAACAAAATTGTTTTCGATAAAAATTTGTGCGGTGGCTTGCTATGGGGATGGTGGAGGCCAGATAATTTTTTTAATGAATTCCCAATTTTACTTTTAAAATGCTAATTTATTGATAGGCTGTAATTACATTTGTGCCGCCCCGGTGGCGCAGTGGTCTAAGCGATGGCCTGTGATCATTCGTCCGAAAGGGGTCCGGGTTCGAATCCCGGTGAGGCATGGATGTTGTGTTTGTCTTACGGCACTGGCTCTCGCCCTTCCCTGGAACCAGTGACCCTAAATTAGGGACGGGCGACTGCTTACAGCATATTGAGTTGCTCACGGTGGTCGTTAAACCTTCAAAAAAAATTACATTTGTCAGTATTTTGGTCAGTAAAGTCAGTAATTTTGACGTATATGTCACATTTGAAAAATTATTTTTGTGTCATATACAGAAGGTGAGGGCAATGTTTTGCAATATTTGGATCACTTTGTCTTCATAGTACCTTTACGACGAAAGCTGATTGGCATTCAAAGTATAGGCCATTGTGTTGCACCATCTTTAGCCATCTGTCTGCGAGTTCTTAGATTCCGCAGTGGTACCAGTTCTTGTCCTTCAAGCTGAAGAACTCCTTCACTCCAGCTGCCACCTCCACCTGGTTGTTAAAGTGCCGCCTTCGAAGGAAGTGGGCTATGGATCGGAACGGAACAAGTAATTATCCGACTGGGCAAGGTCCGGACTATATGCTGGGTGTGATATCCATTCGATGCCCTCAAGTTCCAGGATTTTGCACGGTATGAGGCTGAGCATTGTCCTTCTGCAGGATTGCTCATTTTCTGTTCACCAGTGCTAGGGTACTTCTCCAAAACGGCATACATCTGCTCCAGCTGTTCACAGTAGAGGTTGGCGTTGCGTTGATGGTCCGACCATCTGGAACAAACTTTTCATTGCACATAACAATTCTCTTGATGAAAAATACTTTGTGTAGGTTTTCTAGGTATTTCGTTCACAATTTCAGTCGACGGTTTGCTTCAGTTGGTGCGAGTTTGTGGGACAATGTGGTAGCTCTTGTAGACCTTGCCAAGGTCCTGAAAGTGACGAACCACAGTGGTCTGCAATATGGCTAGCTTGCCTGATAATCTCCAAGGCCTGGTTGTCGAATTTGCCTCTACGGCCTGGTGCACGGCCTCTGAATCCATGGTCCGCAACCTACCTTGCCTGATCGTCAAGGTTTCTGTCACCCGAGTGAAATTTTTTGAACCATCTGGTTGCAGTGCTATGGTTGACGGAACCTTCCCTTTTTACATGACAAATGCTTCGTGTTGCTTGAGCAGAGTTGTGGCCAAGCTCAAACTCATAAAGCAAAAGTTCCCTAATTAGCTGGTTGTGGCTGTTCATCTTTTAGGCGTCCCAACCACAGACAGAACGACGACACGCAATACTGTTCACAGCAATGACTACCACTTTATATCTCGTTTGACTGGCTGCAGTGCACTACTTGAACAGTTTAAATAGGTGACATACCTGCTGCGGCACATGGGTTTATGCAAATTTTGCAAAACTTTCGATTCTCCCTCTGTAGTTCATAGTTTAGAATGTTTTGTGTATAATTTGGAAGTTCTTTAAATGCTACTGGTGTCACTATAGCGTTTGCATTTGAAATTTTGGCTTTGAGGGTGTCATTACGTGATATAAACATTACCACAAAAACTTTCCCATAACAGTTGCCAATGAATAAGTGTGTTTAAGGTTTATACCACAGGCTGTTCATTTTGAGATTAGTTATGTCCTCAGCTGTATCACGTCACCTGTGTGTGTGTTGGGGGGGGGACAACATAGCTGAGGGTCTAATAAGAGAGCATCAGTCTAAAACCTAAGTAAAAGATTTAATATTTGTAAGCATTACATTTTGTGATTAAACTTATTATACTTAACGTACATTCTTTGTAGATATATCACTATATTCAGTGTGTTTTTGTTAATTCGCCTTATGGAATGTCGTGTACCTCGTTCTTTTTTATATATATATTACAAATATATGTACTTTAGAAGGATCAATTATTTAACAAGTTAATATATTGTAATTAATTTAATTACAGTATATTTTACAAGTTAATATAGTGTAATGTAATTACAATATATTAACTTGTTAAATAATCGATCCTTCTAAAGTATATATATTTGTAATATAAAAAATAAGGTAAATGATGTTCATATCACAAATTGACAAAACAGTGCTGGATATAGTGGTATTCCTACAAAGAACTTAGGATAATAAGTATATATGTTTCATCACACAATGTTATGCTTCCAAATATTATTAATTCTTAAGTACATTAAATCTGTCTAGAAAACACTTTTAGGTGTATTTGACTTTGTATCATTGAGTCAAAAAACAGCAGTAATAAAAGCAAATTTTTTCGGACGATTGGTCGGAAGCCTGCGCTTCGACCACTGCGCCACCGGGGTGGCTCTCTTTTTGCAGATAGGAGGAGAGGACAAGTGCGAAACCAATGACTGTAATGTCTATCTCCTTGCATCGAGGCACAAAGAAAAATATTTCACAGGCGATTCGGAATCGTGGTGGTTGATGTAATGCTGACCATCCTAATGGCTAATTCTCGGTGAAAATCAGGAGAATTTGACATTCATCCGGAGAGCGGGAGGAAGGGCTGAAAATCCGGAGAGTTGACATGTCTGCATAATGTAACCAATGCATGAATTTTCAGCATGTTATGTGCTTTACTGCCAATCCTTCTCCCTATGAAATTATGAATCACTAAAATTTCAGCTTTCTTCCTTGTGAAGTACACCTTTTTGGAGTGACCCAAATAAAAATACTTAAAACCACTTGCTATGCAAAACATTTTGCATATACTCTTGTATTTCATGGGAAGTGCAATAGTATTATTCCTCTGCAAACCTTCCTTCTATTGTTTTTTTATTACTCTTTATGCTTTTGAAATGTAGATGGATGCAATCAAAGATTTTATCAAGAAGTCACTTCCAAGATTATCTGACGACACATTAGGGAAAGTTATGCAGACAATTGAAGAGAGTGGAGTGGAAAGCTTCCAAGATTTGAAATATTTACAGTGTGAAAAAGATTTTCAAGGGATTTTGAAAATCGTTGAAGCACGTAAGCTCCAAGAAAAGATTAAAGATTCCTTTGAAAATGGTAAGTTATTTTTCTGTGTTTGTCTTGATTTTTTATTTGGAGAAAATTTGTACAGCTAAAATCAACTGATATGAAATAAACTGTTGATATGTTTGAGCCATATTCTACAAGTTTAGAACTCAGCTGACAGAAAATTAGGCAGCACACATATTTTAGACTGTCATTCATAAAAATTTCAAAGTCGGGTGTACAGTACAGATTTACAACATGCCATCAGGAACTGTATATTTTATATATGCAGTTTTAATGAAATGATCTCCCATAGGAAGTAGTGGTTTCTCTGGCTTTTTTTAAGTTTTTGCCAACCCGATCGCCAAATTCAATTTTTTTTCTTCACCGAAGTGTTCAAATAGTACAAAAAGGTAATTGCCAGTATTTTCGCCAAAACAATTTTTTGGTTTCGCAAATTGCGAAGAATTATATCGTCATAGATCATATGTAGAAGATTTTAGGAAGGCAGTGTCTGACCCCAGGTCTTAAACAACCCTTAGAAATAGAAAGCACGGGAAATTTGTGCTAGAGTGCCCGATAGAGGAAAGTGACACGGAAGCGGGCTACAATGGACCCTAGTACCCTGGGACCAACGGCTTAACTTGCCCATCCAATGCACAACGGATATTTAGAGGTTCAATCATTTGTACCTGCTAGGATTGAACCTGAGGTTCTCTCCATGGCAGGCACGAATGTTGACCACTAAGCCCAATGCGATCGGCAGCACAACGGTAGTCTTTATGGCGTCAGTTTTCCTATCAGTCATTGCAAAGCCATATGGCTAAGTAAACAGTTGAATGATCTCAGGTGCTGGCGTGTGATTATTTGTCCAAGTTCAGTCCTGGCTTAGGTCCTTGTTTTTGTGTGTGTGAGATGGTGCATTCTGCCTTTGAAAGCACCACACAAATTGAGAATTTCCGTTTTGTGTGTCCATACACAATTTTCAAGTACATAACTACAAGGACATTCCTTCTTAAAGGATTTTAAGGAAACCCATCTATAAATTAAAAAAATTGTACCAGTAGAACATGATAAACCTGTTTTTTCAGAATTTCTGCAGATGAGGCTTTTTCATTGAAAGAATACTAAAAGAAACTTCCTGTATATTCCTCTTCCAATCCAAATATCAAAGGCCTACTTATTTTAAATCCTCGAAACAATTTTAGTTTACATACATTGTACACTCACATTTTGTTAGGGTTTGTAATCTGATGTTATATCACTGCTTGTACTTCTTTCTTTGCAGTATAGCATAAAACATGTCAATATGTGAATACCTAGTACTGTTAAAGATTTGCACAAATAAATATCTTATACTACACTTATCTATACATAATGAAATTACAAAAGAAGTTAATTCAGATAAGTGTTTAAAACAATGCATAAATAACTAAAACTTAGTCTAAAGTTTTCCACTCTTTTTGGGTGCCACAACACCTAAATTTCTCGACGAAAAGAGTTACGTGCAATTTTCTGATTCTAAGCAGTTTTGATTATTGTTTTTTATAGCTGTCTAAATTAGATTATCTGAAACAACAAATACATGTCATATTTAAATTCTGTTTTAACTTGAAGAGCTTTTAGTTTTTCACATCTTCTAAACACTCCGCCCCAGAAGTTTCTGGCGTCTAGAACTTTATTAAGGTCTGTTTGTTGTCAATGATTTGGAAATTTAGCAAAGGCTTAGTAATTATTAAGAACATGCTTTGATAACGATTTAGAGCGCAGAAACGTCTGAAAATACAAAAGTTAAAATATAATTTAATTAGTTAAAAGAAAGTCTGTAAGTGAATGTATTAAATAGTTTTTCTACTTATGCATTGGATTATTTAGTTTTCATACATCTATTTAAGTTTTTTAAATTTATTGTTTCATATATCACGTACACAAAATCACTAGAATGTGTTTTTTCAAACTGTTTCCTTTTGCTTTTCACATTTTTAATCAGTTTTTTGTTGTGAAGTTTCTGTTATGCATTTTTCTGCATTGAAGATAACTTTTGCACATTTTTCTTTAATATGCCTTTCTTTTTACTTGTGTAGTTTGCCCACCTGTTACAGACATGCCACTTCCCATCCGGGAATTGCCTGCAAGTTCATCTTCATCATTGAATGAAGAATCGGTGGGGAGCTGCACACCCTAAAATGGTGATTCTGTGAAATTTTCAGTTCCCTATAATAAGTTTCCAACTACAGTTTTGGCACAATTAGATTCAGGTTGTTCTCTATCTCCTGCAGATAGGAGAGAAGTTGTACGAATAATTGCAGCTCAGATCTTGCATAGTGTGCCCAAACCACAAAAAAAAAAAAACACACCTAGAACCTGTTGCTAGAGAGTTGGTAAACAAGTACCCGGCTGCTTTTAGAGATATAATAAATGGTGCTGTTGTTGGGCTAGGCCATGCATCACTTCTAAGCCAGCTTATTGCTAGGGTTGAAAATGTGTCACGTTCTCCACATACCGCTGTTAAGAGGGCACTGCAGCTGTTTCATCCTGATGCATCCGACAAGAAAAAACGCTTGTTTGATAGTTATGGGTGTGAAAACTATCAGCCTGCAGCTTTTCCTACTGACGAGACTGAGGAATCTCAGAAGGAAAAACAAGCGTGGTTAGTAGAGGAGGCAAAAAAGTCATAAGAAATACTGAAAAAGCTGCAGAGTACATGAGTGCTACATATGTGTCACAGAGACTGTGTATTAACACAAAGTCTCCCGTTTCTGCAGTGTTAGTAAATTGGCCCTTGCTAGCAGAACGAAAGTTTTTTTTTACCATGCTAGCACATTATTAGGGTTTTGCGTCCAACAAAAAAATGGAGGTTGCTGTGACAGAAAAATTACCTGAACTTGTGTCCTTTTTCAATAGCCCAGAGTGCCAGGTATTTAAAAATTGTAGTTGGGACAATCCTGCCCATTTGGGATATGTGCAGCTCCTCTGCACATGCTTTGGAGAAAACTACAAGCAAATTATGTAAGTTTTTGAGGTAAATGTAATTTTTTTGTTATTCTTTAGCAAAATGGGAATTGTGATATATATTAAAGTTGTTTGCTGTCTTTAAGTAGAAATCTTACATTTAACCTTGATGGCAAGTAGAAAATTAGCTTAGAGCAATTCCCAAGTGAAAAGATTTAGCTGATTTCTTAAATAGAATGAGTTGTTCATATTCCTAAAGCCTATCCTGAGTTAAAAAAAATGTAAAGTGCTTTGAAACTTACTTTCAAAATCTGTCTAAAGTTATGGCATGTTTTAGTTATTACTTTACAAGAATTTTGCTAATTTCATTCAGTTTTGCCATTGTTTTAACATGTTGATTTGATATCTCAACTTGATGTGTACCTTGGCAGTTCAGATGCTTTTTAGATTTTAGTATTAAAGCTATTTTGTAACACTGACTTATCCTTGCTGAGCATAAGTCAGCAAATATAACTATGTACAGTACATACATATCACTTAGCTGTTCTCTGATATTAAGAGGTTAGCTCCTCACAGACTATGTAATCTTCCAACACCTAAAATGCAAGTAACTTCTTTATTCTGTTATAATTTCTCAAATAAATTATTCTCTCACATCATGCTATTAGTACTTTATCTATTTGGACATCATCTATTAAAGTATGAACAAATCAAAACTATTTTTTTCCTTTTAACACTTAGGAAACCACAAGCCCGAAAGAAGTTGTGCAGCAGGGCATTTGTCCAGTTACACCATTTATTTTATCATTAGGTGAGTGATTCAATGATTCTGTATTTATACTGAATTTTTTAAGTTTGAAAATGTTTGCAAATCCAATTTTTCAGTGAGTCATCCAGCTTTAAACTTCATATTTTGCTATTTCACGTTTAAAGTGATTTTTGTGTTTTAATGTGCCAAAAGAACTTATGTAATTTTGGAGATTGTTGTTTCATGGAAAAAGATTAGCATCAGGCTAGGTAATGGGTAAATACATATGTGATAAGTTTGTTGAATACATTTGCAACTGTGATATAGCTCATTGTTACAAAATGTTCAAATGTGGCAATGAGCAAAAAGTAAGATCAGTGGCTCCATAATGTAGTTACTGAACTGCAGTTTAGAATGACTAAGAATGCACATATATTAATTACCCAGCTGGTTGTAGTTTAGTGTGCAGCTGTAAAAATAAAGGTTGCATTTAAAAAACCTTTGTGAGACTTTGTTACATTCTGTTCATATTTGCTTAATAATTTCTAAATTTACCCACATGTTTCTGGCCTCTACATTTTTTTTATCAAGGCCTGTTTTAAATGTCTGGAAAAAGATGTGAAGAATAATGGAAAATTAAAGTTAAAATAGTATTAAGTAAATTTGAGTGAGTGTTCAATTCTAAATTCATTTGTTGCATCCTCTGATTTAGCATCAACAGCACATGTATACTACTAAACCAATCAAATAAAACAAATATTTGTCATGGCAAAATGCATGTCACCTCACATCTTCAGGTCATTACTATTTTGTACTTAAAGTGAAACCGAAATATCTGCCACCATGGTGGTTTGAGGCACTAACATCTTGCCATACATCAGAGATAAGCCTAGGTTCAAGTCCTAAATTAGGCCCGAGTGATAGTTTGTCTTTACAGATAAGGAACTGCTTATAGCCCTTTGAGTTACACATCGTGGTTATTTACATTCTCACGCAGCCCCAAAAGTGGCAGTCCACAGTTGAAGAGCTTAAGAGTCTAACCTCACCTGAAACAAACGTTTGTGCATTGGCAGAATTAAAGAAAATCGTGTGATCTCCCCAGATGGTTGTTCCAAGTAAATAACTTTTTAACAGTTTCAAAGAAATGTAAATGTTTGCACAGAAGCGCAAGTTTCTTTCTTTGCTGCACATGGACATTAGCAGTGTTTGAAGCTGTTCCTTTATGTGTAGTTTTTTTAGAAATGTAAATACGCCAAAGATAAATGTTTTTGCATGTGCTTGTACATAAAACGGTCAATCTTTTCTTGATCATTTTCACTCATGAAAAAGTTACTCATCCAAAAAGATCATATTGCTAAATTATCATAACATCTAAGTAGTACTTGCTTTATAAATGCTCAATGCTTTTTTACAACTTTTATTATTGAACATAATTTACTTGTTCAGTGGGGAAATACTGTGCCTATTTGAATGAAGAATTTTACTAATTTTTAACTAGTAACTGTACTAATATCAACATATGTAAATTGACAGGTATTGGGGGGGGGGCTACATAACAATCTAAAACCTGAGATTGATTTTGTGACAGGGTTTCTGATCTAATTGTTAACACCTTATCCCAGTAGATTACTCCTGTCAGCAAGAGAATTTCGAGCATCAGATCCAAACGCGATCAAACGACAGCAAAGAGAAATTGTTAAAGCATTAACATGCCCAGAACAAGGGACAACAGGCCGAATTAATTATGTACAGTATTTACAAATCATATACAGCAGAAAAAAATAACACCTATTTACACATTCTTTGGGAGTTGAAAAGGGAAGAACACACTCTAAAACAAGCATTTCTAAAACCCAGTTCTGCATCCGTTAACATGAGTCTGGACTGCCCAGTTCTGTTCAACCGATTGGCATGTAAAAGTAAAAGCAATTACAGTGTTTACGATTTTCTGTTGTGGGATAATTCCACAATTGGGGACAAATACTTAAAAGGAAGTACTTAGTGGGGATTGCTAGAAATAGTTGGCCTTTAGATGACACCTGTAAACCTTAAATTGGCAGATACACATCCTTGCTGACAGAGCTGCAGCTTCTGCGGCAAGGAAGTGACTGGTTGCAGTAGGTTTGCCTCTGAGAGCTTCCTGGACTTCTTTCAATATCCAGGGAGATTTTCCTCGTCTGTTGCTGCTGCTGTAACCTGTACACTTAAGCTTTCTTTTATTTTTTCTGAAAATGACTTCTTGTCTTCCAATGAATTGTAGGGCATTAGTAGCCCAAATCAGGTGGTATATAAAAATCACGAGCTATTCCATGCTCATTACTGCCCTCGAATAAACCACTCCAAGCAACAAACTGGCACGCTTTTTCTTTGGTGGCGTCCAGTCGTACTCTTTGCCACACCGGTGGTGCAGTGGTCTAAATGCTGGCTTATGACCATTTGTACGAGAAGGGTCCGGGTTTGAATCCTGGTGAGGCATGGATGTTGTTTGTCGTATGGCACTGGCTCTCTTCCTTCCCTGGAACCAGTGATCCTAAATCAGGTACGAGTGACTGCTTAAAGCCTATTCAGTTGCTCACAGTGGTTAATTAAACTTTCAATAAAAATAAAAAATACTCTCTTGCATTTTCTCCCTTTAATTTTCTCTTCTGCTGTGAAGTCTTGAGCTCGGCTGCTTTTGAGAGCGGCAGAAGTCCCTGATGGTAACAAAAATGCCTCATCTTGCTGCTACAGACAGTTTAAAGGTATTTTGACTTTAGTAGCATAACTTGAAAGGCGCCCCGATAAGGGTGCTTTAGCTTTGCACTACCCTAATGTCTGCAATAGCATCCTTAAAAACGCATTGCAAATATTGCTGAATATTCAAGGCCATTTCACAATGGTATTAACTGCAAATCACTTTCACAAGAAATTTAGGCTTTGTTACTGAGCATTGTTTTAAATGACATTTTTCAGTAATTTATCAGATGGGGTTAGTTAAGTAAGGTAGACTGGTTAAAGACTTGCCACCTAACTTACTGTAGTAAACAGAGTAAATTTCAAATGCAAGTAATTCTTATTTATTAAATTATGTAATTTTGAATAGATAAGGGCATACTCAAAGAAGTAACCTAAAGTATTTGAGTATTTAAAGCACTGTGTGTTTTCATGTCCATTATATGCAGTCCTTGATGTTAGACTTCATAAAAAGAAAATGTTAAAAGTATGTAAAAAAAATTGTGTTTTTTGCAGAAATTCAGTCAACATGTATTGAATTGAATTTTATTTCTCAATGCTGTATTATATATACTCACTGTAGGTGATCCTTACCAGAATGATAATGTATGTTCCGTGGTAGTGGAAAATGCCCTGCTGGGAGAAAATATTTCTTTGTCAGATGCATTAATGGTGTGGTTTTTAAGCTACTATATGTTCAATCTGCAATATCCTTCAAGCTGCTCTGCAACTTTTGAATTTATTCAGAGGTAAGACATGTCTATTAATCTGAATTTAATAGTATTCAATAAAATAAAATATTGCAATTTTAATACAATGTGCTTTTTTCTGCATAAAGTTGTTTTCTACCCCCAGTAAATTATGTGTTGGCATCTATGTATTTGAAGTATTTCTACATTTTTTTTTTGGTATATTTCACAGCAGATTTAATTTTATGGGTGCCATTGGATTGATTCAGATGAAATGATAATGCCACCTGCAGACCTTTATTAGAATATAAAACACCTATGCACCTAGTCAAATCAGTTTTATGGGGTGTTGACACATAAAGGAAACTACTATGGAGGAAAATCATCAAAAAATAAATAATAAACACTATACTTAAGAGAATCAAAGAGCGTATGAAATCCATTTATTTTTGCAGCGTAGTAAGTACAAAGATTTGCCAAGCTTTCACACTCCACTGGGGGGCTTTCTCAAGGCATGGTAGACATAAAAATGCAGGGAATTGGAACACGTAAGGAACAAAGACGATTTTTGAAATAACGCGGATGACATCAAGAGCGTACTAATACTTCACTCGTTTTGATAGAGTGAAGTGTTTTACAGTTGAGAAGGGAACACTAAACTTGTGACCTCCAATCAAATTAATCATCTGAACATATTCTCCAATCTGTTATGGACAACTCAAAAGGTACATCTGGTGGCCAAATAGTTGGAGGTACTACTTTTGCCTAGTCACAGAAGGTAAGCACAGGCTCTGGGACTCCTCTTCCTCTCTATGTTTACGGGCCTGGCCACCGGATTAAGAACTTGCTTGTGGCATCACGCTAAGGGACAGGCACCATCCATGGGTAGCTGATGACATTGTGAAAATATTCATTATTTGCTTTAAAGTATTTAAATTCCTTTTGACTGATGATTGTGAGCAGTTTCTCCATGTACAAAATGTAAAATTTTTGTTAAAAAAATTAGTGGCAGAGAAGGTTGAACAGCTGAATGTGGTTAACGGATAATGTTCAAAATGAAATCAAACTAAATTTGAACTGGGACTAAAGTGCGTTTGAGTTTTTAAAGATATTTTTAAATAACTACTCAAAGTTTAAAAATCACTGCTTAAATAACATCAGGGAAAAGAAAATATGCTACGTTTGCAGTGGGTTACTTAATGAATCTGGTCTTCCTGCGTGCCTCACTAACAATGAGAATATCTCAAAATTTTGGCAAATACATTTAATAATCATCATTGCAGGGGAACTAAATCCTAAACCCCAGTCTTACTACCCTAAACCCCATACAGATAAATATATTTCAATATTCATTTCATGTGTTGGTAAAAATTATCAAGTATGCATGTTCTAACACATGTTTGTAACCAAGGGTTACGAACATGTGTTAGAACATGCATACTTGATGCATACGGTACAAGGTATTTATTTCTGTGTGTACATTGTACTGAGAGTAACACATTCTTAGTATCAAATTAAGTCGAGCTGGCAGCCTCAAAACTTTATGTATATCTTTATACCGTACAACATTATGCAGATAAATAGTAAGATTATATCTGTAATTCCTTTAATTTCAAAATGGACTAGGGGAGGGAAGAGGCTAAGTTGTTAAAACCACACATAAATATAGATTGTAGTAGCATTATTAACATTTTTTTGTGACTTAATACATTCTCAGTATCAATTTAATATATAGTTGTGCTCCCTCAATTTTTATTAATTTATGTATTGTACTGCAACATTGACCTGGTGCAGCATTATCGTAATTTTTCTTCTTTGACTTACCTTTATTTTCAGAATATTAATTTTAGAACAGTTTGCCTCTTCAGATTTGTTATTTTTATGGATGAAAGCAATGTTATTTGATCAGAAAAAGTTAGGGTCTAAATGCACAATTTTGGATGCTGTTTTATTAATATTTCACCAGTTTTTCTTTTATAAATGAAAATTGCAATGTAGCAGTGCATCAGCATACTAACAGAGATTACCTTTCAGTTATTTTCTGTGTCTGTTTAAAACTGTATTAACACAGTTTTTCTTTTTGGTATAACTGTTTGTACTCGTACAAAACAGAAATAGCAAAAAAGCGTAATTCCTGAGGAAGGTAGAACAGACGCAATTTTTTTTTTCAGTAGATTTGCTGTGTCATATAATACTTTGCAGAAAACTAAAATATGGGCTTTATTAAGCTGTTTCTTCAAGCAGTTAAGTACGATTGAATGCCCAGAAACGTATAGTACTGTAACCTTCTCGGTGCACAACTCAACTCCGTCACTTAGCGTGATGTCACAAAAACGATGGCCAAGCCCGTAAAGAGAGGAGAGGAGGGGAGGGGAGGGGGGCACAGGCACCAAGCCTGGAAGAGGCGTGTATGGTGTTTGACTTTGATCCAGTAATCCCATATCAGGACTAAGAAAACTTCCCATGGCCTTAGATAAACACGCTTGTCGTTAAAACCTCTGAAAACAAAAATCACACAAAATAAATTTACTTTTACCCATAAACTCAGCAAAACCAGTGATTAAGCCACATGTATTCAGTGTAACCAATTTGTATTATTCACACAGAGGATTCTCGTAATTGTATGGAATGAAGAAACAGTACTTGAATAAAAACTTAATGTTCTTAGCATCTGACTCCTATAACTCAATTAAAATTGTCATAAATTAAGTAACTTTGAAAATTGATAAAGGAAAAAATAAATAAATTAAAAGTTGCTTTTGAAAGTCTGCATGGTCTACTTTGACCAAAGCCTGGGTATACTGACAGTTAAACCTTGTGAAATGAGGCACACAACATGTATGCCATTTATGCATCAACTTATATAATATATTTTTTCATTAGCTAATAATAATGGTTCTCAGCCTTTTTCTCCAGATATTTATTTCAGTCATAGTACTTAAATGTATGATCTATTTTGTTCCTGTATTAGCTTGATTCAATGAAGTTATAATATTCTGGTAACATAAATTGCTAAATGAAATGTACTTAACAAGTTCAGTGTATTAAAGAAAGGAAGAAAGAACATAAATTGATCGAAATTTCTTTGGACAATAAATAATTTAACTTTCTTAAATTGTAAGTAATTACACTATGAATGCAACCAAATGTCTGAAATATGGCTGGTATATTTGTTAATGTAACTAGCATGCATATTCAACTACTGTCATTTATTTGTTATATGTATATTGCATCCATATTTATATTCTGATGTGCTTGCTTTAGTGCTCAAATTACATTGCTCTCAGTTATTATGTGTGACTTTTATGGAAATGAAATTTTTCAAATCTTTAATTCCTAGTTTTTACCCCTTATGAAGGATTTTCCTTGGCATAAATCCAGAAAAAGGGACAAAAATGGCAAAAAGGTGTGGAAAACGTGGAACAGTGCATCCCAAAGTTCTGCAATTAGCCAGCAAATTAAAGTCACACAACTCCATTTGGCAAATTTAAAAACAGTCAAACCACCATTTGGAGACTTTTGGGCAGTCATATTTTCAAGTTCATGCAATTTGTAGGTAAACATAATTTAAATTGGTGTCACACATTCTGCATACTTAACAATTACCAAATTTCAAGGAAATGGAATTTATTCACCTCACATTGCATCATGGGAAAGCCTTTCCGTGGCCGAGGACCAACAACAGTGCGTTTACATGCGTTCTCCCATTGCTTAACATGGCGTTACAATGCAAGGGTTCAGGAAAACCGCAATTTCCGTAAATTTATTAATGACATGTATAACTTTTGCTCGTCATATGGTTGTGATAATAAATCCTGCAACATAAATTGTGTAGACGAAAGAAATACATTTTCTTAATTTTCCTCTGAAAAAGACAATTATTAAAGCAATGGCAGTGTAAAATAAAACGAGGTGGTTTCCATTCCGATTTGGACTCTCCAATATGTTCTGTCCACTTTAATGAAAAAGTTTTTGGATATTATGACACTACAAATCAAAGACAGATGACACCTCGTAGTATTCCTTCAGATTTTAATTTCAAAAGAGAGAAAATTGATGGAATATTTGGATTGGTAAATTACGAATTAAGTTTTACTTTCCTCAAAGAATAAAACAAACATGTCTATAATTTCTGTTTTATTTAATGTTACGCATTCATTTAATTTTCAAGCAGATTGCCTAGCATGCAAACCCTAGTTTGTTTTCTCATTATGTATCGAGCTTCTAAATGTTTTTGTTTTACAAAACAGGGTACTCAATTTTATGTTTCAGATATTTAACCAATATCTGACAATATGAACGTGAACATTTAATATAGCATGTATGAGAAATGCTACATTAAAAACTTCATGATGACTGACGGTGATGCTCTCCTGCATCATGCGAAATAAACATCGAACACAAAATTGTCTTGGTATATTTTTCAAACCTTGATTTGTTCTAAGAAATTAATTTCTTCTTCGCCCTATTAATTCCTTGGCATAATCCATAACGTTAGGATTGTAAAAATTAGCCAACAGTAAGGGATAATCAAATAGCGAAAGTATTGAATCAGCAACCATGTTGGTCCGCTGAAATCCACTTCTGACGTCACATGAACAAGGTCCATTGAAAGAAGTCTGGTTATAACCTTTATTTGACTTGGAAAAGTGTAAAATCATTTTGTGAAATACAATGTTATCTTTCATGTAGTCATTTCAATGATCATCAAAATTTGCTTTTCTAATAGCATGTGTTAAACTGTTTTTTGCTAGTCATGAAAACGACAGTAAAAATGTAAGCTTCTTTTTTGCTAAATTATGTAATAAATGTTGAATGGAAAAAATATTGCTTCCTGAATTTCTTTGAATGAAACCTTTGCTTTGTTGCTGTCTTTCTAAATATATAGTAGAGAAAAAGATTTTATGTGAGGACTTCGATATAATAGAAAAATAAGTGAAACACTAGTTTAGTGTAATGTTAATACAAATAAATGTTCCTGCTTTCCTTGGCTGAAATTAGGGTGGAAAGCTTTTCTCTTAAAATTTTCATGAATGCTTGCTTTAAGAAAAAACTACTCAAATGGATATGCCCATTTGATGCTTACTTGAATAAATCTTTCAGGCACTTTCTTTACAAACAGAGGTTTTCCTGTTTGTCAGACAGTGCACCAAGCAGTACATAGATTTAAATTCTACATCACCACCAGGCATACTGAGAAAATTTATACCAAATGGTTATGTATTTTGTACAAAGCTGAATGAAAAGTAGTACAAGGAAAATTCATTTAACAGCAATTAATTGCAAATGCATGAAAGTACTGTTGAAGAATCAATGCTGAAGTTATGTGGAGATAAAATAAAATTTATGAAATAGGGAAGTTTATGGAGCTGCTACCTTCATCAGAAATGAAATGAATGATATAACACATGGGAAATCAAATGTTGCCAGATTTTTAAATGGATTTCCAATTATTAGGACTTTGAGATGAGTACATATTTCAGGTGTTTGGGAAAGGAAAATTTCAATACAGAAAATCTTAGGTATTTTGGAGGTACAGAAACTTTCTTATCCCATAATACCCATAATCCATATGCCTCATCTAATTCCTATTAATTGGAAAACCGTTTTAAAACCCAATGTTTGATTTCCACATGTACACCTTATTTTAGTTCTTCCATGGCTGGTGAAGCTCAAGTAGCTAATGAAACATCCCGCATTTCAGCTTTATTGCATTTTCACATAACTTGTAGCATTGATTTTTCAGTTCTTCCATGTATTTGTAAATACATGAAGCATTGTCGTAAAACATACATTAACTGTATTTATACAATTGTACTTTTTTTAGGATGATACAGACTTATATAAAATGTACGTATTTCTCAACATATCGAGATGGAAAAACATGTTTAGAAACTTATTCTTTAGTCAAAATGTATTCGAAGAATGGTTCAACTGTTGAAACTTTTTACATGTTTTAGTTCTTTTGTGTGTAATGCAATTTCTCAATTGAAAATTACTATTAATTGCGAACAAATATTTAGATAATTAAAAAATCTGTTTATATACCTCTCTGTTCCGAACCGTCGCTGTTGAAATTGTATGTGCGTTTGTTCTTGCATTTTTCTTGAGTTTACACTTTAAGAAGTTTAGATGGCACATTTTTCCTCTGAAAAATCTGCCATCTGAACTTCTTAAAAAGTAAGATCCTAGTGTAAGAACAAATGCACAGACGATTTGAACTGCGGCAGTTTGGAACTGAGAGGCACCTAAAACGATTTTTTAATTATCTAAATATTTGTTCCCAGTTAATAGTAATTTTCAATTGAGAAATTGGGTTTCACACAAAAGAACTAAAACATGTAAAAAGTTTCAACAGTTGAACCATTATTCGAGTGGATTTTGACAAAAGAGAAAAATGGCAGGAATAGGTTTCTTTTGTATATGATTAGTTACAATGTTGATTAGCATTTTAAGTGTATTCCTTAACAAAATTAAATGAGCACAGAGTGAATGTTTCACTTAACATTCTACTTTTCACATGTTTTGACAATCATTAACTCTACTTACAGAAATAGTTTATAACCTCATACTTCTCTATCCACCACTGATTTCTGAATGTATTGCATGTTTTCAATACATGGCAGGTACATTGGTTTTCTTGTGTCTGTCACTTTTCATATAAAATGAGAATTTAGATGAAATTAAATTCTTCCTTATTGTGCAGATTATTAACCTCATGTATTTGGGTTCAAGTTAAGTTGCATTCTGGCAGTACAAACATTGAAATTTCAATCACAAAGATTTGAAAAGTATTGATTAGCAGTTACACTTTAATAAATTAACCTGCCATCAGGTGAGGCTAATGGAATTTATTTATTTTTTTTAGCATGAGGCTGTACAACTCAGTGTTTGAAAACTAAGATATTTCTCACGAATAATGCTCTACAATCAAGGAACTGAAAATATACAATAAACAAATTCTGAAGTCATTAATTTGGAATTATGCATAATTGGCTATTGTATGACATGAAAGTTTATTTTTATGTTCATATAGTTACAGCTCTGCCCAACACACACACACACACACACACACAAATATTCAGTATTCTGAAAAATTAGGTTAACTGCATACATTGTAATTACTTTTTGCTATCAATTTTGTGATATATAGGCATCTTTACAGAACAACTTTTTTCAGAGCAGTACCAGCCGTTGCCCTTAATCTAACGGCAGGCATTGCTCTGAAATTCAGTCATAACTGAATACGGTCAAACATATATTTTTACGGACATGGCTCGGAAATTCACACCAGGCTAATTACGGACAAACTATATTTTTATGGGCATTGCCTTGAAATTTAGGTCTCACTGGATACGGTCAAATTATATTTTTTATGGGCATCGCCCTAAATTTTAGGTTCCACTGGATACGGTCAAATTATATTTTTTACCGGCATTGCCCTGAGAATTAGGCTCCACTGAATACGGTCAACTTATATTTTTACTAACTTTGCCCTGAGATTTAGGCTCCACTGAATACGGTCAAATTATAATTTTACTGGCTTTGCCCTGAAATTTAGGTTCCACTGAATACGGTCAAATTTTATTTTTACTAGCATTGCTCTTCACTTTACGGGTTTAGTATTCATGGTTGAGACCGTAATTTTATGGGCTTTCACAAAAATGGGCCAAGCCATAATTTTCTGGGCAAGGGCCGGGCCCCCAGTTGCCGGCCATTGTCCGTAATCTAATACTTAAATTTTTTACAGTGTACCACCGTCGATAATTTGCATATTATGCCGTGCTGTGGCGTAAGCGCTCCCCGGTTGTACCCGAAATTAAGATCACACCTACGTAATCTCGACCCCCATTAGCATATGTAAATTTTATGATCGTCCGCCAATTCCTTCTTGGTGTTCTTTTTTCACTTTCCGGCAGTGTATATCACAAGACTTAAAAAATCAGTAGAAATCATACAAATATAACATGATCACTGCAAAACCGCGCCTGCTGCAGGTTTCAAACGTTATCAGTATAGCATAGTGGAGGCGGAACCGCCCGGGCTACTAGGGCCCGGGCCCGGTCAATAATTTTAGCCAAGAGTTTTAAATTGCATATGCGCGATTTTTTGTTGTCGTATGCCTTAGGAAGTTACTCTAGCTAAGTGGTCAGGTGGTTCTAATCCTTAACAAATCTCCTTAGGCGTTATTTTCCTTCTGTTTGTTCCAGAAAGCGGAAAGTGGGGGAGGTGGGGGAGGCACAACGATTCGAAGGTTCGGGCCCGGTTAACAAACTTCACTATACGCCGCCCCTGGTATAGCAATAGAGTCAACCACAAGAAATGTACATTCCCAATACAATGCTATCGAAATAAAACCCTAAAAATCCTGAAAAGGGAATCTCTGATTCTCTTTTCAGGATTTTTAGGGTTTTATTTCGATAATATTGTATTGGGAATGTAAATTACTTGTGGTTGACTCTATTGCTGTATATCATCATCATTCTCAACCATTATCAGTCCACTGCTGGAAGAAAATCTCCCCAAGTTTCATCCACAACGGTCTGTCTTGTGCCAGTCTTCTCCATGTTAGTCCCGCATACTTTCGAATTTCATCCACCCATCTCACACGTGGACTTTTTCTTGGTCTTTTCCTGTCCCTTTTAATCCAATGTAAAATTTTGGCTGTCCATCGATGGTCTGTTCTTCTGGCAATATGTCCAGCCCATCGCCATTTCAGGCATTTTACTCTGATCATGATGTATTCCACTCTTGTCATTCTTTTGATCCACGAGTTCCTCTTCTTATCTCTCCTGGGTAAACCAAGCATGCATCTCTCCATGCCTTGTTGAGTTGTCTATACATGTATGTATAATTTCACAACATCCTTGTTCGAAGAAACGCAGCAATTTTAATATCTCGTAAGTGTGAACTTGAAATCAAATATTATCAAGAAGCAGTAACGCACTGAACCCAAAACGCTTAAAAAATTCCTATGCCTTGGACATTTTAACAAAATTTAACTTTTACAGTGGAGTTTTAAGGTGAGGTGTGTTCAAATATACATTCTAAAATTGCTATAGGAGAAACAGTACATCAACCCTTAAATGCTTGCATCAACAAAAAGGCCTAAGGCCTTTTTAGGACACTTTCCGTTAAATGCTTGATATTTCATTTATGTTTGCGGATGATAATTACTAATAAAAAATTATGCTACAGATGAAACTCGTGCAAATCCCCTAGGCTCTTTCAGCATTTTTTTTTACAATCATAATATTTGATATGTTTAAAATCTGCTTATAAAACTTGATTGGATATATCAATATATCAATGATCGGATGTTTGAAGCAATATATCAGTCATCAGGTGTTTGTATCTACCAAACTATTCAATGCCACATTGCAAATGTTCTTCAGTCACTGAACTGGGAAAACAAAGAGATAAAGATTAATGAAAATTATTTAATTCACCTTCGTTTTTCTGTAGACGTAGTCATTTTTGGAACTGGCACTTCAGATCTGCAGGGTATGTTCCAAGAAGTTGCTGACAAGAGTGAAGAAGTGAAATTAAAAATGAGCTTGCAGAAGAAAAAAACTGATGTACAATGCGAATTTTGAAGATATGAATCCGTTCTTTTGCGTAAATATGACATGGATGGTCAGTCCGACAGTATATGAAAACTTGAAAATTTCGTCGTCCTGCAGCGGGAATCGAACCCGCGTCTCCTGGTGAATCGAACCCGCGTCACCCGAAGGGAGACGCAGTTTCGATTTCCGCTGCAGGACGACAAAATTTGCAAGTTTTCGGACATTATCTGATTTATCATCCATGCCATATTTACACCAAAAAACGGATTCACGTCTTCCAAATTTGTATTCTAAATATGTTGTAATCCTGTATTCCATTCATGATGTACAATGATTTTACAAGAAATGCAGATTTATTGATTGATAGGGAGAAGCTGGATATCTACATTCACCAATACCTACATTCACCTTGGACAGTAGATATCCAGCAAAGGTCGCATTGATGAACAAATTATTCTGCGTATAAAACTTGATTGGAGTGCTTTTGGAGGAAACAGTGCATTTTTGAGAGCAATATGCCATTATATCTTAAAAGAAAAGTTTTTAATTAATACATCCTTCCAGTGCTTGCATATAGAGCGGCGACATGGACCTTATCGAAAAAAGGCATATAAAAAATACAGCAACTGAAAAGAAGCTTGATGTAACCAGGAAAGAAAAGAAGTGGATCTCATGAATAAGGAAAATGACATGAGTCGAAGGCGGCATGATCAGGGTAAAATCCAAGAAATGGCAATGGGCTGGATATATTGCCAGAAGCATGGACCATCAATGCACAACCGAAATTTCAGACTGAATTCCACGGTACAGGAAAAGTACCAGAAGGAGACCGTATGGGAGATGGATAGATGGAATTCGAAAGCATGCGGGAGGGACATGGAAGAGACTGGCTCAAGCCAGTTCGTTGTGGAAGAAACTTGGGGAAACTTTCATCCAGCATAGGATTGATAACGGTTGACAATGATGACATGGGTGTAGGACAAGTGTCCACCGGAGAACTGGACACAAAGATAATAATAATCGTCCATTTGATTTCTCCGAGTAAACATTCTAAGTTATGACTCATAACGACTCTCATGAACTTGTGTTCCTTTTAATTGAGATATTTAGTGTATTATAGTGTTGGGGAGTCTTCCGTAGTTCTTTTTCCGGTATTATTACTACGCGGTTTGTCCCAAAAGTGTAAAGTACAATGAAAAAGAAGAACGACAATTCTGATCTTTCTCTTATTTAAGGTTTAACGACCACCGTGAGCAACTCGGTGTGCTATAAGCAGTCGCCCTTCCCTAATTTAGGGCCACTGGTTCCAGGGCAGGAAGAGAGCCACGGCCGTAAGACAAACGCAACGTCCATGGCTCACCGGAATTCGAACACGGGCCCTTTACGGATGAACGATCAGGAGCCATCTCGTAGCCCAGTGTGCCGCCGGGCAGCTTCGTAGAGAAGATAGTAAATGTTCTACCTCTATTCTTGGTGCGTGTTCAAGCATTCGAAAAATTGGCTCAAAACATTGATAGGTACTGTGCTGATTTCAGAGTGATTATGCACAGAATAACAACGATTCACAGTTGTATCATTTTCTCGCTTCATCTACCCAGATGGGGAAACCAGATAAACATGGGACATTTTGAAGTCCACTTACTATTATCCACTTAAGTGAAATATTAGCTTTTCTCTGGTAGTCACTTCCCACATAAATATAGTACTTATAGTAGCCTTATAACAGTAACTCGTTATCCTATTGTCTGGAAAAAAATACAAAAACTTGCATTTTTTAATTTAAAAACAAAATAATATAACAATAAATTTCGAAATAATAAGTGATCATGGTACCGAAGTTTTGCTTTTTTGTGCCTTGAAAAAATGCGGTAACTGTTTAGCTATTACATGCTTGGTAAACACTGTTCTATCGGAATATTAAATGTGTTTCAGTATACAGACTCTGCGGTGGCACAGCGACGAGTACAGCATAAAAAGCACCCTGTGGGGTAGCACACAATTCAATTAACGTAACGAATCTCCGAAATATTGAAAGTAGTGCAAGGCTTCCCACACAGATCATTTATTCTCGACAATTTCGGAATCGTTAAAATAATTTTCGGTACAAAATATTTCGGTTTAACACTTAATTCCTCTTATTTCAGAAAGTTTACTTCGACTCCCAACAAATTACAGCGAAAAAAAAATATCTGTATTTGCCTCCACTAGACTTTTTCGTACATTATCAGAGCGGAAAACCCATTACGTATTTTAGCAACCGGAAGAACTTTGAAGGGCTATAAATTAATATTTCAATGTATTTCGCTATTCTGCCATTGTTTCAAATTCTGTCCCACTACACCTCTGCTGCGGTGTTGTGGGCAACTACACAGCTGAGCAAATGGAAAGTGCGGGTCAACATTCTAAGGAATATAACGCCTACTCTTTTATATATCCACTTCCAAACCAATATCTAATCAGTCCGTTGCTTTTTAATAAACTGTTATTGTTGTTTCATGCTAAAAGTTGTACATTTTGAATTATTAATAATCGAAAACTGTTTTGGGACCGTGCTCTGATTTCTACGAAATTCTGATCAACTCATTGTTTTGGTATCTCAAATACGTAGTTTGACTTTTGGTGGTCATATCCCCTCCCCCCCCCCCCCCACACACACACGCACACACGTGCACTCACGTACAGAAGGATAGACAGACACAGTCGCAAAAATTGTCAAATTGCATTTGGAGGACCATAAAACTTATATTCCCGTTGAAATATCCAAGTGAAATTTTTTCGCCTTTACTAAACTTTACTATATTAAAGTATTTATGAAAAATAGAAATGCATTTATGAGAAAGAGAAGTTTATGAAAAGGCCTAGGGGGCGGGGGTCGTGAAATTCAGACTTAGCAAAAATATCTTACTTAAAACACATTTATGTCTGAAATACAATTCGCTAAAACGACGGAAGAAATCCGTTTTGACCAAACAGTCCGCTGTTCAAATTTGTTAAAGTTTTATGATTATTTTGTGTAGGATTAGGAAGAAGGTTGATTCGACTAATAACGCGGACAGTACGAAATTATCATCTTGTGTTCTTCACATTTTATCATGTCGGTGGAATGTGCGTCCTGAAAATCAAAGGTTGCTGTGTCCTGTACCGATAAAATTTACTATGGAGGAAAACAAGCTTCTGTCATTTTTTTTTTCTGAACGTTTTTAAAGGCACTTGCTTTTGTGTGTATTTGCCATTTTCAGTTATGCCTGTGTGTCAGTTGAAAACTTTGTAAATTTATAATAATAGAGATGAAACTTAACAGTAAGTCCCTCTACCAAACTCTTTATCCTAAAATTTAAACTTTTATGTCTGGTGGTCGGAGCAGATTTTTGCGATGCACTGGGATCTCCGCCGTTAAATTAGCAGTATACCTGCAGTGGTTTAGGAGTGAATCTTGTTTGTTTTCAAATTGGCACCTTTCACCTCTACGACTACGGTGCAGACGACACATCTTTCTGTTTACAAACCATGTGAATTATGGATTTAGTTTCCCAAGAGAAGGCACCCTTCACGTCTATCTTAGGTATGACGAACTATAAAGTACCGACAATAAAGGGTCGGGATATCTGCTAGGTACACGTGCGTGAAGAACAAGAAGCCGGAGGATTAGGGCTTGCAAATCAATTTAACCTCCTACGTCGGTTACCGTTTGCGAATATAAGTAGAACTAACAGTTTCACTGCTTTGTCTGGCTGGGGAGAAGGGAGGCGCACCCACAAACGAGCCCAAAGTTTTTGCACAGGATTTTGCTCGAACGAGTTCTCCTATTCTCAATATTTTACTGCACGGCCGGCTGAAACTCTTTGTGTCTTTTCAGGGGTACGAGTAAACGATCACATTTGCATTACAAAGTATTTTAAACTTCGAACTTCAGCGGAGAATCAGTGGAAAAAGCTGAAATGAACAAAAATTGCATACTTCCCAAATTAATGGCTTTTTAAGTCCTGTTAAGAGAAAAAATTTGAATTTTTAGATGTGACAGAAATAGTCTTTTTCAAACCTCCTGTTAAAAGATTCGAATTACTTTCACATCTCTAGCAGAAAATTCGCGAGACATGCAACTTTGAACACAACGGTATGGCAAAGCCAGCTTCATTTTGGGATGATATACCGGACACAGAAAAAAATATCACAATTTAAGCATTGTAAAATGTTTGCGAAATTTAAAATGAATGAAAAGATTACTGGCATCGTTGTTCCAGAATGCAAAGTTGAATGAAGCTGCATAAAAATCGCTACGTGCTGTTCTCTTGCCCCCCTCCCCTTGGGGAAGAAAACAGGAAATCATGAGGAAATGGCACTCGATTTTTTTAACTTCTGTTCAAGTATTCGGAACGTAGAAAAATATTTTCCGGCGTTTTGAAGACCGAAATATATATATACATATATATACACTATTTCTTTTCTCTTCATCCAGCACAAGTTTCCTATTACATATGGCTAAATCCATTGATATAGACTTCCCCACAATTGGGGGGATGGCAGTTGTTATGATTAAATGAAATATTTCAAATAATGTAGACGTTTTTGTTGAAGATTTATTTTTATATCACATGTATTTACAAATATTTTTCATCAGAGATAATTTTGCTTCGTTTTATATGACATAAAAAGATTCTTAAAATAATTTTTTATTAAAGAATTTCATTTTATCATATGCATCTTAAATTATTTTTCATTAAAAAGTGAAAATGAGCACTGCGTCCTGTGTCATTCGCACTATGGTTAACGATGAGATGATCATAGTACGAAGCTATCATAATTGAATGCCGTGATGTAAAACAGGACGGAAACTTTGGATCTACAGCGTTCATGAGCAATTGCAATAAATAGGGAGGATTAGTCAATGTACAATGCTGGCGGGCGGAAGCTCAGACCTTCGACCATGCACTGCACATCCACGACATCCAGCAAATCCCGTTCCCACGTGATCAAATGTTCACACAATAGCGAGCACAGAATTTCTTAAATGGAATGATCCAACAAGAAATCCAGCAAACAAAGTGCGGCATGCTATATTCATTCTTACTGCATTGTCTAGCTTTCAGAACGAATGAAATCAATCTAAAACTAAATAACCTATGCTTTTATAACAAAGCACATGACATACTTCTGAGAAAAAATTCATTCACCAATCGCTTAAAAATGAAGTACATCACTGTTTACTTTTCAGGGAGTCACATAAATGAGGCGTATTTTCCCCAAATTTCGATTGAATTATTTTTTGTTAAGCTGAAAAGAAAAAAAAACAGCACTTTGCTATTCCAACTGAAAATTCGTGCGCTACAGGAAATTATGATCATCAATACTCCATACGCCCCGAGAAGTAGTCAAATGGGCTACAAGTAAAGATTTCTCCTGCAGCTTTGTTTAATTAGATTGTGCGTATGTGTATGTGTGTGAGGGAGAGAGAGAGAGAGAGAGAGAGAGAGAGAGAGAGGGGAGAGAGAGAGAGAGAGAGAGTTTATCATTTATTATATTGTTAAAAAGCAGACACATATAACATCGATGAAAAATGAAAAAGCTAAGTAAAAACAAGATTTAATTCACCTCAATTTTCACGAATGAATTTTGAATTATATTAAGTTATGTGCCTACAGCTTTCCGAATGAATTGTATCGTTTAACACTTAATTAATAATCTTTGCTTTTAGAATAAAGGATATGACATGCATTCTGAGAGAAAAGTCATTCACCGATAGCTTAAAAAATGAAGTAATTCACCGATAGCTTAAAAAATGAAGTAATTCACCGGTTCCTTAAAATACGAAAAGGCATTCACAGATTTCTTTTCAGTGAGTCAAAAAATAGGGTAGCATTTTTTTTCCAAATATCTATTCTATTATCAATCTTTTCTATTTGTACTAAATTTGAAAAAAAAATATTTCCGTTATTGCTCATTAAACTGTAAATTTGTGCTACAGAAAATTGGACGCTCATTATAGATCCATGAGTTGGGAGAATGGGCTGCAGATAAAGACTGCGCTTGAAGCTTTGTTTAAAATCAAGCCCTGAGGCCTTCATTTTTCTGGATAAAAAGCATAGGTAGTGGCAGAGAATTCTGGGTACCCCAAACATTTCTGGGTCCAACTAGAGCCACCCACACAAAAGTTTGCAATTGAAATCTAGCTAGTATTAATGCAATAATTATGGGGAATAAGATCATTCTTTGACCGATATCACATATTAAACAGCTCGTTTCTGTCTTTTACAGAAGTACAGAAGGAACGGCATTCCCAATTTAAATAAATCTTAAAATGATTAAAATGTGTTCTGAAAGATTTTACTTTTTTCAACTTGGCCGTATTTTGAAGATGTCATTGGTTCCTTCTGTGAGCAATGAAGGACAAGATTTTTATTGGCAAGGGACTGCACCTAACGGACTTTCCCCGTTTGTCCACCGAATGACCCAGCAACTGGCCTGTGATCTTCAGGCAGAAGGGTGTGGTGGAGGTCTCTTCTCGCCTCAGGTCGTAGAACAGAAATAAAGGACTTGATGAGAGGGGTAATGTCCTGTGACAGGTTTGTGTTGCACCCTGCTAAGTGAGAAGGGGTCAGGAATTGGTTTGCTAGGAAAGCAGAATGCACGCCGAAATAGGAACATTTCAAGTTCAAGGAGAGGAGAGAATTTGAAACAATAATCCCTGCAACTTCCGTGGATTTTTGGCAAAAGTATTTTCACGTACACCGGCCGCTTAAAGGGTTAGAATGTCTTGCAGTATTTTTCTTAGAAAGTAATGTACACTAGTGGCCACCCAAAATCCAACACCAAGGAGGAAGCATCTGACTGGCCTGAAATTCGCAGGATGCGTCGCCTGTGAGAGAACATGCAAACGACTAGTTTTGCAGGGCATATGCAAATCATGTGCGCCCTGCATGCCGCCAAGAAACACTATAAGAAGGGTGCACAGAAGGCGGGGTGTAAGTAGTGGAAGTGTGTTGTTCTGCCGGACATGTGCGTGGGAAGCTTTTTGATGCCTCGTCGCAGAATACGGCAGTCATTCCGGCGCGTTTCAGAGTTCGACAGAGGACAAGTAGTGGCTTATCGCGACAGCGGTTTATCGTACCAAGACATCGGCGCCCGTGTGGGACGACGTCCAGATACAGTGAGGCGAGTATGGATTCGGTGGCTGCAGGAGGTACGGACAGACCGACGTTAGCGATTGCCGCAGCCGCGGCACAACACCGAACGGGAGAACCGGTATGTCGTGCGGAGGGCATTAACGGCTCGCACCTTCACATCACGAACGTTAGCACAGGAATTAGGGTGTGTTCCGCAACAACCTGTGCAGCACGTACCGATCGACGTCGTCTGCAGGAGCGGGGACTTGTGTCATGGCGCCCACTGTTCCGATTACCATTGACGTTACACCACCGGCGTTTGCGGCGGCAGTGGGCCGATGAACGCCGCACCTGGACTACGGAGTGACACGACATTGTGTTCTCCGACGAATCCCGCTTCTGCCTGCAACACCACGATAGTCGGATCCGCGTGTGGCGGCACTGCGGCGAGAGACTGTATGACGCCTGCATTATGCATCTCCATACCTGTCCGTCGCCTGGGGTTATGGTTTGGGGCGCAATTGGATATGACACACGCAATTCTCTGGTACGCATCGCCTTTACACTCAACAGTAACCACTACATCTCCGACGTTTTGGTGCCTGTAGTCCTCCCTTACCTGCAGGACCTTTCAGCGGCCACATTTCAACAGGACAATGCGTGCCCTCGCGTGGCACGCACAGTGCAACAATTCTTCACGGCCCACCAGGTGTCACTGCTGCCGTGGCCCTCCTGTTCCCCCGATATGTCGAGCATCGAACACATCTGGTTGCTGATCGGCAATCGAGTGGCCCGGCAAGCACCACCCGTGGCTACGCCTGATAAACTGTTGCAACGTGTGGAAGCAGCCTGGACCGACATACCCGAAGCCCACATCCAAAGCCTCTTTCGTTCGAAGCCGCGGCGTGTAGCAGCCGTTATTGCCAGTCATGGGGGGCAAACGAACTATTGATGTCTGCTTGTTCCGCAAGTCGCACGGGCCTGTAAGCTCGATCGTTTCATCTTTGTATCTGTTGTTATGTGTCCAGTAAATCTGGCTTTGCTATCTCGTGTCCTTCTTGGTGTAGCATTTTGTGTGGCCAGCAGTGTTTATTAAAATTAGGTAAACTTACAAACTTGAGGGCTCCTTTTCTGGTGTTAGCCTGTTGTTCGGTTGTGATAAACTTTGACCATGCACCATAAATGCATACTGACAACGTAACCGTAACCAACTTGTTACGATCAATCCAGTACGACGATGTTTAACACGACCGCTGACATCAATGATTTGTCATATACCTTACAGCAAACACTATTAAAAAAAAATTCTAAATGCGGAAAGTATATCTAATTAAGGAAATACTTCCTGCCAAGAAATTGTCATACCAATCACATAATTATTATTTACTGCTTTCGCATAGTGTTTTTTAAAAATATTCATCCCCTTCGGTAGATCAAAAAACTAAATTTTCGGATTTCGATCATCCATCAAAAGTTTGGACAGAAAAATTCATTCAGAATAATTTTTATATCGTTTTGTGAATTAATTTGTTCCGCTCATACGTGCTTACCTGAAATTCATGCGATGTTTGTCAACTGTATCCAACTTACAAGGTACGAACTTCCTTAGCTTCCGGACACAAACTCCCCCGTCATTTAGCTTGTGGTGCACGTTCCCAGCTACCGCTGTCTTAAATAAGTTGAAGCTCCTAAGGAAAAAGGCAAGCGTCTCTTCTTTGAGTTTAAATTAATTCCATTTATGGCTGCCTTTAACTGTATATGAAGAATATGAATTATTTCTGATTTCTCAGAGCTGACTTGGCGATTAAGTGCTTATAGTTACTAAAGAGACCACAGAAATCAGCTAGTTGGCATCTAATTGGGACTAAGTGCACTTCAAAAAAAGTAAGTTAAAATAATAAGTTATTAATTCATTTACAATGAGCCAAGTGCTTTTAAAAGTCCGAAAATAGAAACCCCTCACTCCCGTTGCGTTCGGAGCTCATGTGGAGGAGGACTATGAGAGTAAATTCCCTGCAGAGGGGAAAGTGAAAACAAAAGTCTGTTTCAAGAGCCGTCGGTTTTTCTTTGTACCTTCCATGTATTTTTTTGAAAAATTCCCTTTTTTCTGTCTTTAGGTTTCTATGCGCCTTGGCCTTTTGCTTTTTTTCCGCTGAAGAATGTGGTGTATTGAACCTGGTTGTTCTGTAGTGAGGCACTACTGACACGCCTTGAATAAGAAGTTTGGGTAACTTATAAATTATCTTTCTAAACGATATTACTTGTACCCATCTAAATTTAATTTTCCTGACTATTACGTTTTACTCTCCTATCGGGGAATTCCATTCTATCATTTAACTTTTCTTATTCACCCTTTAAGGGGATAATCTTGTTTAATGAAAGAGGGTCTAAACGTTATCAGCGGTCGCTGACCGGTCCCATAAAATCAGATAAATTAAAAAAATCGCAAAAACCGGGGCAAATTTCTAAGTTCGATCACGAAACTTTCTGTCAAATAATAAAAATGGAAATATAATTAATAAATTCCAAAAGAAATGACATTGTCTTCCCTTTACGGATATTTTTTCTACTGTACATGGAAATGCATGAACATGGACTTGAATTTTGAGAAACACAAGATCTTATGGTTGTTTCAGTTGACCATCGTGATTAGTGTCATTTTACTATGTCAAATAATATAGCAATCTGTGTTTCTTTAAGATCATTTTTGTCAACTTTCTTCGAAATTTCAAATGTCTTTGAATTGACAAAAGACTACAGTTAGATAAGAAAGGCATTGCAGAGCATCAAGTACGGTACTTATTAGGCATTGCAAAACATAAAGCATAGCATATAAGAGGCATTGCAAAGAATAAAGCAAGACCACGTATAAGACGTTGTAAAACATATAGCATCGCACGACTTTTGCAAACAGGGTAGCATCTCCCAGAATTTGTTCAAAATATGATACTCTGGTCTGTGAACTCCGAGTCAGTCTAAAAATGTTCCACTATTTAAGTTAGGAAATATCTACATCCTCTAAAAAAAACCAAAAAAAACATGCCTTTCGAGCAAAAGTCTGCAAAAATATTGCTCAGAATCCATTTTTGTTTGCTCAGAAGTTTATTGAAAAAAATTGCTATATAACCATTTTTTCCAACAATCTGTGCGTTTTTTTAAATGAATTTGATGTGAGAATTAACTCATTCAAGAGCTTAGCATTTCCGACTCTTTCTGCCAAGCTGGGAAGCTACTTGGAGATGGGCGAAGGGGTGGAAGACGTCTCTCAACATTTAGAAGACATTCACACAACAAGGAAAATAAAAGAAGACGTCTCGCAACATTCACACCACAATAAAATAAATATATAAAAATCGGGAAAACTCGAGGTGAAGGATACTTAAACAGGTGTTAGGAAAAGCATTTCGGACCCCACCACGCCAGCAGTCAAGGTTTCTACTACTTGCGTAATGTATGAGCGGACGTCAATGAGAGACTGATTGCTTGCCAGCAGTGGCAATGTCAGGAATTCGTGTTTGAGGAGGTTGCGTATTAAACAGCCCAACAAAAAAAATATTTCATGCTTTGTTTATCCACAATTGTCACGAATACACCTCAAATAAAGTAGAAAACCTATTTTTGAGACTCTTCAGAGAACTTTCCAGAACGAGCGTACTTGCCCAACAACTTACACGGATCATTTGCTGCAATGGACAAATAGCAAAAGAAGATGTCACACATTTGGAGTATTAATTGTCTGGTGGGAACCAAAAAACTAATATGATGACTATTATTTTTGTCTTGTCAAAATCAATGGCATCAATCGGAATAATCAAAGCAAGTGAGCCCATCCTGTCCTAGACTCAACGAGATGACCTCATCCGCACTCAACTGAAGTACCCGTTCCATCTTTCACCCACGTACCAGTGTTCCATAGGATGATGAAGTACGTATTTCTGATTTCATTGAAAAGTGTTAAAAGTGACAGTGTTTTTGCAGGAACTTATAAAGTGCTATACGTTTTAACAGACAGGAACTATTTAACCGCATCAGAGGCCTAAACCTCGCAAAGGAGTATTCTGAATTGCTGGCTTCCAGGTTGAATGAGAAGCATTTACTTCAATCCGGAACAAACATTACGTTTTATTGTAGAACAGAAAATGATTTGCTTCCGTTTTTCTCTTTTCTCTAAGCATAGGATAAAATCTTAGTGTTCTACAATGATGTCAGAGGCCCTGAGAGGAAAATGGGCCTATCATAATACATGCAAATAAATGGCGCCTTTTGCTGATAGCGCCAAGCGAAGTTTAAAATATCGTCTTTTGTTCAGATGTGGCTCAATTCCAATTAGTCACTCTTTCACTACGAAAGAGAAACACCAAACTCTGTTATCTTCGAAAAGATCAGGTATTATGGACATCAATAGGTGACTTGTGTTAACCCAAAAATGATGAAAAAACTACTTGGGCATCAATCTGACAGCAAAATATCCGCGCTCTTGATATCTTCGAGAAAGCAGAGCCAAACATGACCACTGGAAAAGAAAAGATTGGAGTTTAAGAAATATTGTGAAACTGGAAAACAAAATTACATGAGTGAACCTTTGTTTAACAAAGACAAAGTTATTCTGCCACTAATACATACCAAACTAGGCCTCATGAAGCAATTTGTGATCGCTTTGAATAGAGAAAATGAGTGCTTTTGCTATTTTTCAAGTAAATTCCCTTGACCGAACACAGAAAAACAGAAAACAAGGGGTTTTGATAATGCCTAGATTAGACAGCTTATAAAATACTGATATTTCATAGATTCAATGAAGAAGACTACGTCTTGTGCCTGCTTTTGCGTCGTTCTAGTTGTTTAAAACACTTTAGAGGCCAACATAAGGCAGACACCTATAAATTACAAGAGGACATGCTCTCCATCTTTAATATGTTTGGCTGTAATTGAGAATCGATGTCCAATACCTACACCACTTATATCGCATTACAGAAAACCATGGTGATTTTAGGGAACAGTGGGGAGGACTGTTTCGCCAATACATAAATAATATAGAAGATTGATAGGAGAGAAGATGGGTTACCCAGTTGATGTAAAATTAGTACTTGCTCCTTCAGCGGAAATGTCCTGGAATATCGCATTCTAGAAAGTCCTACAAAAGTAGCTCTAAAATTTGGATCACTGATCATTTTGTATGTTCTTTTGTTGAAATAAACTGATTTAGTTATATGTGGTTATTTTAGCAGTATGTAATATTAATAAATAAATATTTAATAAAATATTATCACAAATTGTATATCATGCGATTAAGGAAAACATATTTTGACGAGCAATCGGTTGAAACAGCATATAAGGTGGATATGCCGTACTTCTAAAACTATAGATGAATAGGCAAAACTGATGCTGTTTTAGGAATCAGCGCCAGAAATATATCCAAGAATATGTCTGACCTTTTAGGCACAACATGTGACTTGGGAAGTGTAGCCTTTAGTAATAAATTCGAAAAATGAAAATAAAATTTAGAATAAATATATTGCTTTTCTTGATTTCTTTGAAGTACATAATTTCACGTTTGCTCATCTGAGTATATATGAGTTTAACTACTGATTTGTAAACATGAACCAAAATGTAATTGCTACTCAAATGTAACAGTGATTTTTAACCGTATTTGGAATCATAGTTTAGAGTCTAAACTACGATTCTAAAGACAGTTAAAAATCACTCTTTTTAACAGTAATTTGGAATCATAGTATGTGTGCTGTGTACGTATATCCTTCTGAATCAGAAAACAAATTCATAATTTTGTAGTCTGTCTCAGCCAATAATACACTGGCGGAAAGTGAAAAAAGAACACCAAGAAGAAATTGGCGGACGATCATGAAATTTACATATGTTAATGGGGTCGAGTTTACGTAGGTTTGATGTTACTTTTATGAGCAAACGGTGGGTGCTTACGCCCTAGCACGGCATAATATGCGAATGATCGTCGGTGGTATTTAAGGAGTACGCCGAAGTGAATGTCATCAGTCGTCGGCATAAGGACACGTGTGAAGACCCTGAAGAAGCTGCAATGCCTGGGCATGGAAGACGTGTACGATTTCAGCAGTTATAGGACTTTGAGCGAGGTCGTCTAGTCGTACTCCGACAGGCTGGGTCGTCGTATTGCGGAACGAATTGGACGGGAAGTATCGGTGGTGGTACGATGGGGGCGTAGATGGTCCGAGGAACATTCCCACACGAGAAGACGTGGAACTGGGATTCACAGACGGACTGATGAGTGGACCGATCGACGCATAAGAAGAGTGGAGTTGTCAAGCAGAACATCCATTGCGACGCAAATCCGAGCTGCCGTTGCACCTGAGGTGACTGTGCGAACAAACCGCAACCGTCTACTGGATGCAGGACTACGTTCACGTGTGCCTCTGCCATGTGTACCCTGACTTCAGCCAACGTCAGGAACGGCTGAAGGGGTGTCGCCAACGTCTGCACCGGAGAACGCAATGACGATCTGTCGTGTTCAGCGATGAAAGCAGATTATGCTTGGGAGCCTCCGATGGCTGTATGTATGTTCGCAGAGGCACAGGGGAGCGTCTCCACCCTTCTTGCATCCGCCAGCGAGATACAGGGCCTACACATGTTTTTCTGGTGTGGGGAGTGATCAGCTACCGCTCCCGTGCACAACTAGTGTTTGGACCGGGTACGTCAAACAGCACCTCCTACATCAACAACATCATTCAGCCCGTTGTTGTGTCATATGGAGTGTAGGTCCATCGTGGTGTTTTCCAGCAAGATAACGCTCGCCCACACAAGGCACGTGCAACGCAACATGCACTTCAGGGGCCATGGCCAGCACGTTCACCGGATTTGTCCCCCATTGAGCACGTGTGGGATTTTATGGGACAACGACTTATCCGGTCTCCATGGCCAGCCACGACCATCCCCGATTTACGCTTCCAGATTGAGGATGCTTGGAACTCAATACCCCAAACTTACATCCAACATCTATACGACAGACTCCATGCCAGAATTGCAGAGTGTGACGCAGTTCATGGCGGTTCAACCTTGTACTAACCATGTTACATGGAAATGTTATTTTTCAGTTTACCAGCAAATACAGCTGTATTTTGCCATAATGTTTTCATCACGTTATCCTCTGTATACCCTTATTATGCTGTATAAATTTCGTTGGTGTCAGACGTCTCCTTCTTGGTGTTCTTTTTTCACTTTCCGGCAGTGTATATATAAAGTCAAGACGCGGACATATGTATGGCAGCACACACTCACACTTCCGTTGCAACTTTAGCGGTTTCTGCTATTACGTTGCAAGGACAGAAGTGAAAAAACATGTTCTAAAGTAAGTGTGAGTGTTCTGCCATACTTATGTGCTCGTCTCGACCGTATATATATTTTCGGCGGAGACAGACTACAAAATTCTGAATTTGATTTCTGATTCAAAAGGTACGTACACAGCTCACGTGAAGTTGTAAGACAGAAATATCGGTTATTATGTACTCCATTTTAACAAGTCAGAGTACCAGATTATGCAAAGTGGTTATTACCGGTAGATTTTTTGCAGGGGATGGTGCGATTGCCTAAACTATGGACAAAGAAATAATTAAAATCAAGTAGCACATTTTGCATGTAAAAGAAGATTTTAATTTGAACAACTCATTAAGTTCCTATGGACGGGATTTCTGCGAATGTTCATTTAATAGTTAGTATATTTTATAGATATAAGGTCAGGTGATGGCCAACATCACAGCCTTAGCTTGACAAACGTCAACCCCGCATTTTCGTGGTGCATCCTGTTCCCACTAAAGAGCTCTGACAACCGCTAATAGCGCGATAACTATACCATCTGGCATAGAGGAAACGCTATTCCACACTCACCAACCTGCTTGGCCAGCGTGGTGAGTTATGGCCAAACCCCTCCAAAATGACTCCACACTGATATCTTGGCCTTCAGTCTCCGGCAGCTGGAATGTACCTGGCCAAGGCAGCGACCAGTGCGACATGAAGTCAGAGGGTGCTAAGAATTCCCGGAGGACCGGACTAGCCTGCAATATGATGCTGACCTTGGCGACTTACAATGGACGCTCCCTATCTTCTGATTCAAGGCTTCTTGAATTTGAAGAGAAACTGCAAAGGATCAAGTGGGACATCGTCGGGCTAAGTGACATAAGGAGAAGAGGAGAAGATCTCATTGAACTGAAAAGTGGACATCTCTTCTACTATCGTGAGACAGATACTGGCAGAACTAGTGGGGTTGTATTTATAACAAACAAGAAACTGAAGGAAAAAAGTGTAGAAGTTGGAAGTTTCTCTGACAGAGCTGCACGACTCGTTATCCAACTCTCGAGAAAATACCAGGCTCAGATTATTCAAACTTATGCACCCACCATAAGTCATCCTGGAGAAGAAATTGAAGAATTTAATGAGGAAATTCGTCATCTAAATAATAAAGGCAAGCCGCACTTGAAGATAATTATGGGAAATTTCAATGCAAAAATAGGGCAACGCAACAGAACGAAACTTCAGTAGGTAAATTCGGTCACGGCAAGAGAAACCAGCGTGGAAATACTCTTGTTGAGTTTGCAGAGGCAGAAGAGTTTTTCATCATGAACTCCTTTTTCAAAAAAAAAAGCCGCAAAGGAAATGGACATGGAGACATCCAAATAGGACGACAAGTGAACAAAAAATTCGTCGTAGAAGACTGCAGTGTGCTAAACAAGTTCAACACAGGTACTGACCATAGATTGGTGTGATGTAAGATGCACCGCAACACTAAACTCGAACGTGGCAAGCTCATAAACCAAACAAAATGTATTGACATAACCGACCTTAAAAAACACCATAATACCTTCAAGTTGGAACTGAAGAGCAGATTCTCTGCTTTAGAAGGCCTAACATCGGAAGAAGTGAATATTTCTAAAGTTAACAGAAAAGTAACCAAAGCTCTTATAGAAACAGCAACAAAATTAGCTGGGTCTAAGAACAAGTTGCATGTGAACAAATTATCAGGAAAAACCAAAATGTTAATGCAAAGAAGAAGAGAGATGAGGACAACTAAAGAAGATGTTACTTCTAAAGTGGGATATATAGAGCTATGCAAGACAGTACGAAAAATTATGACTGAAGACGTAAGGAAATTCAACTGTGAACTAGTGAGGAAAGCAATTGAAAACACAAATTTTTTCATGTACTGTAAATTAGGCAGCAACACTTCATAAGAATTTTGAATGCATGGCCTTTGTAGATGTCTTTCCTATTGTGTGAAACGCGAAAACAATACTGCATAAAAGAAAAACCTTTGTTTGGTAAAACGAGAAATTCTGAAAGAAGAAGAAGGTGACGTGAGATTTCCTCTTGCCTTGTATATGAGACTCAATTCGCTTCTCTTATTCATGATTTTTTTTAAAACAATAATTTGTTAAATTATGACTTCAATTTCTTGGATTAAATTAAATTTCTCATTTGATTCCTCTTTCATTTTATAGATTTTTCTACAAATATTCGCAAAGGCATTAATAAAAATGTTAGACGTCAGGCTTCTTTTGTTACTTCCCACTTGTTCTGACACAGGACGAATAAATTGGTCTTAAAGAAGATTTTTTGTCATTATCTGAGATATCCGACTAACCGTAAAGTTTAAATAACATTCCGCAGTACCATGCCAAGACGAACTATATAGGGTGACTGTTTAAGGGAATTTAAATATTACACAAAATGATTCAAGCAGAAAAGGATTATCTATACTAGCTCATTGAAAAAAGACTTTATATAATTTGCCGTTAAACACGGTTACAGTTCTAGTTCTCGGCTGATTGTTTGCTATTCATCTCGTCTGGTGCTTTTTGAGACATTGTGAATGGATACTTTTTAGAGGTAATGAAAAAAAACCTTCCATACCTGCACTTATTTTCTATGCATGATATCAATATCTTGAAAATTACTCACAAAGGACACCCGCGGGTAACAAACAAAACCGCACTGAACTTGTGTTATAAATTATTTACGTACATCTGAATTCAATAGTGATATTCGTTGTTTTGTGAAACTCCGCAGTTGTCCAGTAGAGGTATCTAAAGATAGGTGCATGTTGAAGAGTAAGGAGCGGATCTGCAGGAAAATAATTATCACGTGCACAGGACTGTTGACGTCTGTAACTTCATAACGAAGGGTCAGGGTGTGCAAGTAACAAAAGGTTAATTCATGTGAGGGCTGTATATAAAATGATCAAAGCAATAACCTTTGCCGCAAAATGCAGAGGATTTAATAAATGCAAAATCAGTACACCCACAGAATGCACACGCACGAAGAACATTAGTATGGAAAGCCACGTCGATGACACTTTTGAAATAATTGCACAAGTTCACCACAATGGTAGCAAGCTTTCTGCGATACGTAATGAAACATCGGTCTATGATCTCTACAGACAGTTGATTGTACATCACAGAATTCACCTTCAGAAGGAATAGTTGGTCATGTAATTTTAGTTACAGCCTATTGAATCGTAGTTTTATGAAGTCTGTAATCCTCTTTGCGTAAATTTTATATTTTCTGAAAAAATCAACATCGAAGGTTTGAACATATTCGCAGTTTTTGTTGGAATGATTTTTAAATGAACTTTTATTGCCGCGAAGGCCTCCTGAAATTTTCGTTCCTCCTTGTATCCAGACCAGGAATCACCAATTACGAGTGACTTCTCAGAGAAATGTATATTCAAAACTGACGCAAAAATGTTCGAACCATTTTTTGTCACACTATGTACACAGACAAACAAGACGTGTGATACAAGCACCTGCACACTCTCGACTGGGGTAGCAGCCCACGAGCGGCAGACGGCTCAACGGAGCCTTCTAGTGAGAAACTGCGGAATTTTGCAGAAAAACGAATATCACCCTTAAATTCGGAGGTACGCAAATTACTTATATCGGAAGTTTGGTGCGATTATGTTTGTTCGAAGCCGGGGGTGTTCCTTGTCAGTACGCACATTGCAAGTCACTTTCCGCTTAAGTAAAAGAAAAACCGAAGTTTTTAAACTAAATTTAATTTATTATACACCCTTTCACTTCTCAGCTCATGTAGTCGACAAATATCATTCATTTCAGTTACAGTTTTTAAAATTTTCTAATATTTCACAGAAATGGAGGTAAGTTTAGAGACTTGCACAGTTACCACACATGGGCTAATCAAACAACTACTGAAGTCAAGCCTGTTCTAAAGTAACGAAATTTTATTGACACGTTTATGATTAGGAAACAGGTGCTCTATAATGGGTTTCGTTTTTAAGGTCCTGATTTTTACAATTTCTGTGAGAAAATTTAATTTCTTCGAAAAGCAAACTCAGGCAGTTTTTCCTCAAAACTAACGTATTTTACTTTGGCAGAAAATACATAATGAAAAATATACAGGAATTGCGGGAAGAAGCACGCCAGGTTTTGTTTCAATCAATTTATATGTATTTAAAAAGGTACAAAAAGGAAACCTCAACAAAGTAAAGAATCAGTAGTTCCTTTTTTTCGTACAGTTACTGATTAAGTTCGAATGCAACACATCCCGTTACTGTCAAGAAAATTTTCCAATTGAGTATTTTCATGAGGCCAGAATATAACAAGAGGTGCTTCAGAATCATTCTACACGACGCAAAGTGTGTTTAAATGATAAAATCAACTTTCACGATACTTTTGTGTCCTTAAATAAAATAACAGGCTCTCTCGTATCATGTTGCAAAACATCTTGCAAGAATTATTATGGTTGTTTTATTCAGATATCAATAGGAAGAGGTTTACAAGAAAACACAGATTTGTTTCTGGCATTCAAGCGGCAATTTGGAGCACCGCTAATATTTTCATGTGATCTTGAAGTGCAGCGTACAAATACGACACAACTTTTTTTTCAAAAAAAGGGTTTATTAGGCTGCAGTAAAATTGTTGCACTGTACGCTTTCTTATTCCGTACGTACTGATCTGTTTTCTGTAAGAACAACCAGTCAACTGAAATGTTTCAGCTTAAGTTATGTACTTCCTCTGCTTAAAAATGCAGTTGCAAATACCCATTTTTCTTAAATTTTGGTTTTTACTATTGTGAGCCAAACGCGAAGGTAGTCGTAGTTTTTTAGAACTTCCATTGATAAACCGAACTCCTACTAAAAATTAATCGTACTGTTTCAGGTAAATCGTCTTACTTCAGTTCCGACCGGCCGGTCTGACAGCGGTCGGGGAGCTAGTTTCTATGCGACTGGCTTGAGTGATAACAGATTGAACTAGGGCTATTGTCGTTAGCGGGCGCTCGGGAATGTTACTCCCCTCGCTTGGTTTTCATTTTGAAAAATGTGTTTCGGTGCAATCTTTGGACTTAGACCTGAAATTCATGACAGCTCGCATAGAGATTCTTCTTGTCAGATTGCGGGTACATCTTCATCGAGCTCTTCCACCTATTCCCTGGTCTGTTTGCTCCGGGATTAGGGAAAGCCCGCGCGCTCCTAATTTCATGAGTTTTAGCTTGAGAGGTAGATCCGCAGAGTGCCCATTCAACACTTAGCAATTTTCTTTGACTTCCTCTCACACACAGTTGGAAGCTGCCCACAAGGGTTCGGCAGTTCCAAATGGGGAAACCACTAACCCGTCCGGGCCAACCCGTACACTGAAGGTTGTGACCAATAGACTACCAAGTCCAGTTGGCAGTTCTCAAGGGGCTTCCCCCAACTCTTCTGAGCCCACTCGGAATAGAGTGACCCGCACATAGCCCTCGAAGTTCTCATCGAGGGATCTCCAGCGTGCGGAGTCACCAATGGCCACTACAAAGGTCAAGGGGGCTTCCTCCAACACCACCGGGGCAATCATATCGTACTGTAGTCAAAAATTTTCCATCCCCATCTTTGGCAAACAAGGGAAAAGACTCATCCCTGGTTGAGCCCACTCGGGAAAATGAGGGGTTACTTGCTGGCCCTCAAAAGTCCAATTTGGAGGTTTACCAGGAAGCCGAGACGAACCCTGTGTCTACCCTCGTGGATTTCACCAGCCAAATTAATTATTATCTCAAAGAGTATGAGTCCATCATTGATGCCTCCCGGGTCGCGTATTTCCCAAATGAATGTACAGAATTGTGATTAAGGCCGATTCCGCCACGCGATAGGTTCAGATGTACTTTTGAGATTGCGAGTAGGTGGGGCTTATGAGGCGAGTCATGTGACTGAGACATTAGAGCTTTGCTGCTCACGCAATAAACCATTTTAATGTTCGGGTGTTTTCTTTGCGACAATGGTTACCTTCAGCTGGTACCTTCATTTTTACCTTTATTGCGACAATGGTTACCTTCAGTTGTTAGGAATGTCAAATATTTTACACGGCTTATAAGTATAGAAGAAATGTTCATTTTTTTCTAATGTTTTAGAAAAAATAAGGCATTCCACTTTGAACAAATGTTTCTGATTAATGTACATGAATGGCATTTGGCAAGTATGATTCATTTCAAAAAAGCTTGGAAATCTGTAGAATTTTTTCTTAGGAAATGCACCGCAAATGTTTTGTCTCGCTGACGCAATTTGCAGATCATGGAATCTACACTGTAATTTAATTGAGAAACAAGCACGTAAATATTGTAACACTGACCGAAGGTCGTCATTCGTGTTCAATATTTCATTAAATGTCCGCTTCTTTCTACTTCGAAACAAGTGTCAAGTAATGTGATAAATTATATTTCTTTTTTGTGTGTAACTGAAAAAGTACAGTTTTCTTGATATAAATAATTTCCATTCAGTAGTTTAAATTCAAAATTAGCTCAGGTGAACGTCGTAATCTGCATAGGTAGTAAAGTAATGTTTTTCCACACAAAATTATGTATTTTCTAATGTTTTAACTTTTGAGAAGCAAAGTATTTTGACATAAAGATAGCCCTACATATGCTGTGAAAGATGAGAAGTTTACTTCCTGCATCGCAGTGAGTTGTTCTCTGCTTATAAGACGGATGAACCTGATGTCACTTTAGAAGAAACACATGTGAAGCTACTTGTGTTAAAATAAAGACATTTCAGCTGAAGCATTTTTATTATCTAAAAGACTTTCCCGCAAAACGAGTTTAGTACTAGGGAATTCATGTTCTTCCATATTATCATAAATAGAGGGTCTTTAATTTGTACTTGCAGCAATGTAGATTTAACGGACTATTCTTCTCAGATCGCTCCATGTAAAAGAATGGCAACTCAGTCAGCCTTTATATCATAAGTGGACTTTCCATATTTCGAAAAGTTCTCATTTTAGATATTTGTCGGGGTGACCATTTTATCCTACTGCGAACAAATTATTGTTACATCCGCATTTGACTACTACTAATTATGCCGAATTTTACCACATTTACGAAGTTTATCCGTAGCAAAACATGGGGCAATTTCCTGTATGAGTAGTTGATTGCCACGAGCACATCTTAGTTAAGTGAGAGTTTGCGAAAGACGGATTCTTAGCATTCTTAATTTATGGGTGTGTGTAGTTTAAAAAAAAACTTCCTATCGGACACCTGTTTGTTTCTCTTACTATGAAGCAATCCTGAAATGTTCCTAAAAGTCAATGAAAAGTTCATTTTACTTTGGGGACAGTGTTACCATAGTTTCCAAAGGTATTTTAATACCTAAGGAAACTATGGTAAATCTTTCCTTAGGTATTTTAATGGTCGACTACAAGCGAAAAGGAATTTATGCGGAGAAGAAATACACGACATGGGATAACAGGTAAATAGAATGCTGAGAATGCTAATGATGCTTTCTCTTCTTTGTGAGATCAAATATACTAAAATGTACCGACGCTGGAGGTAAGCGAGTGAGTGGAAATTCGCACGTCATCGGAGCGATCAGGCCGACGTTAATGTTTGGTGCAACTTTGGAAACGCCGTAAAATATATAGCAATACGAATAAATTTATTCCTGGCATTCTGTGTAGTTTGGGAAATGGTAAAGTCATGAAATATAGTCCCTACCCTGTATTTACATAGAGAAAGTTGAGTAAAATAGAAAGTACGTATGATAAGGGAAACACACACTCTTTCGAGGATATCTTTATAAGGACAAAAAAGGAAAATACGCCGAATAACTTAATTGTTATTACCAGTACTGGTAAAGAACTACAAACAATGATACTATTGGGGATAAAAGTTTCCACTTTCGCAATACAATTATACCGAACAATATATGAAATAGAAAGGTTTATATGCATTTAGTCATCCATCATTTTGTACTTTACCTCCACCTAACTTAGAAATTGGTAACTGCATTTCCTCCAGGTGTGAAGGTCCTTCTGCTTCCGGCAATCAGAAATTTTGCTCTCTATCTTTTCTTCAGGTCATTCGAAACTCTAAAACCAATTCACAAACGGCAAAATGTTAGCTTATGATTTTTTTGTGTTTGCTTCATGTGGATCGATTTCGAAGACGCGCAACAAAGGTACAACTTTTTCAGAAGTTGAAGGCTGACGTAAAAGGGAGAAGTGATTTTAGTTAAATAGCAAACCCGAAAACTAAGTACAATGTATGTCACTAATAATTTACTTGGAATCAAATGTTTAATATGTGAAGCAAAATTCCTCTAATTCTCAAGTGAGTAGGTATGACCGTGCTTTGAAAGGAGATGCAGATTGATGCTCAATAAAATGTTCTTGAGTGCACATGGAAGTAGATGTCACACGTAGATTTTACGATTTGAAAATCTGCTTGCATTCAGAATGAAATCCTCGTATATAAAGTGCTCACAGCTACATGGTACTCTTGTTCTAAAGCCTATTTCCACACTACCAGGAAAAGGTCGTCATACATATTACATTCAGGACATGAACTTTAAGAAACTGAAATTGTTTTTTTATATATTTCATTGTTTTAAGTAATTATTGTAAACTTGAAAAACTTTGAAACAATGCAATACTGAAACATTTTTTTAACAATTTTCATTGCATATATATTAAATTAGTAGATATTTAGTCTTCATTAGATATTGTAGTTTTTCTATTTTTAGCTTGGAATTACACACATTTAAATTTATCAAATGTATTAAAGCAAACCAAAGCCAGAGTAAATATTATTATCAAGTTATAAATAAATGGTATCATGTCCACTATTGAGAAAGAATTTCACTTCTAATACTTTTAGACCAGAGGCCAAATTTTCTTTTGGCAGATGAATCAGGATTATGAAGCCCAAATTCTGACTCGCGAAACTTTGTCATCTGAGGGGAATTAGGGACCCCCAGTTGTACTTCTAACTTTAGGAAAAGAAAATATTTTCATGGCGATGTAGTGTGATGTTGAGGACAATAAGCATGGCTAACGGGCGCACAGACTATCCTTCAGATTAGGAAAGAACACAAGATCCTAAACCCATATGTATGGAAGACGTTAGTCTAAATTTTATTCTTAAGGGCGATAATACCTGACCTCATCGTGTACATGTATTCAATAATATTCTGGAAAGAGAGATATTAGCAGAATGGAATTGACATACAAATCCTTTGACGTCCATACAATTGATCATAAACACATTCATGTGTAAAAATTATGACCACATCCTGATCTAAATAGGAAGCGTAAGCAACAACCAGATCGCGTGAGTATCGACCAATCCTAAAAAAATGCAAGGCATTTAAAAGAACACGAGCTCGTGGATAGTATGCAGTATTGCTGAAAATGGGAAAGGACGTGGCCTAACAGAGTTTGAAAAAATGATTGTTCACTACCAAAAGAAGGGTAGTTGCAATACAGAAACGTCCGATACACGTGGTGCAGTTGTTAAAGTGATCCAGGAATGGAAGGAAACCATCAATACTTCTAGTAACCGGGTAGTAATGGATGGCCACCGAGCACTGACGACTGTAGGCATCGACAGTTCTCCCTATCGTTAATATCGAACAGACTGGTCACAGTGGAACAACTGGCAACAGCATTTAATGCGGGCACATCGAGGAGCGTAACGCAGACAATACTCCAAAGAACTCTGCTCTCTATGGGTTTCGGGACCCACCGTCCACTTAAATTATCCATGCATTCTGCCCGACAGCGACAATTACGGAATGAATTTTCATCTGAGAGGGGGTACTGGACCACCAAGCAGTGGAAGGAAGTTGTCCTTTCAGAGTAATCACGTTTTCTGCTTTACAGTGTCGATGGTTGATCCAGAGAATGGCGAGCAGTGCCGAAAGAAATAATCCCGAGGAAAATCTCGATACACGATTCTGATGCATGTCTTCAGTTCTTGAACTACTTAGGGGGTCGAATACTAAAGGAAAACCTAGACTTTTTTTGTAGAAAGGAAATGTTGAATAATAAATAAAAAAATATTTATTGCTAGTTTCTTTGATCCGTTAGCGGAACTACTTAATGCTCTGGTAAATACAGTACATTTCGTTCTAAACGTTTTTTGCGATAGGAAAACTAATGCGTAGCTTTTTGTAAAGAAACCTTTTTTCTTCAGAAAATTGATGCTAATACATTTCTAATTCCAGCAACAAACCAAGTGCCCACGAAATTCCAGGACTCCGATGTCATGTAAAATTTCGAGGCGACACACGGAACTATATTCTCTGATAAACGAAAGGTTCTCCAATTACATCAGCATTGTTCTTCCTTTCGTCAGAACCAAAGCCAATCATGAAACTTGGCTTTCAAACTTCAAGCAGTACTTGTAGTCTCATGATGTCATGAAATAAAAGGGGCGTGGGTCACAATGAGTACAGAACTGACACAAGGTCAGGAAACTATCCCGTAGCGACGCGCAGAGAGCTGCAAACTAAACTGAAACCAAACCAGGCGGAACTGCAGCGTATGGATCTAAGTAACACTTCTAGGCAGAACCATCGCCTTTCAATTTACTTTCGAAGGTCGGCGGGATTGTTTGCGTTTCACATCATGATACTTCGTGTGTCACTACGCGATATGTTTATTTCGTCATTCCACAACGAAATGCCAACGAACGCCTGTGTGCTTCCGAGTAGAATAACAACAAACTTTTCTTGGTTATATTTCCAAATGCTGCCTGCTCTCTTCGATTTACGTATACTACTTCTTCCTTGTCAGCTTAACTTTTGCCCTTTTGCAGCTTCGGCATTCTTGATCATTTATCAGTAGTTCTTGGTGTTAGGTGCTGTAAAGATCTTTTGGTTTTGCGTTACATTTTTGAGGTCATTCTTGCTGTCTTTGGATAATTTCGTTTTCGGCCATCTTTGTATAGGTAATATACAATCATAATGGTATTTTACTTATTATTTCTAGTTTGTTGTCTTGTTTGTATGTTATTTCTTTTCCTTTGGTCTTGTGGCTTCGGGATCACGACCGAGGGGACATTTGGGTTTTTCCGTCCCTTTCTTGGTTTCAGAAAACCACTTACATAAAATGGGTGCTTCTCTGATGACGACCGCTTTTATTTGATTTGAGTATCGTTTCGGCTCTTTTTCGCGTTCTGTGTTTCACCTTTTAAAGTGAGGCGGCTTTCGTGCTGTTCTGGATTTGTTTCTTGTTTGTATTTTGGGTTCCGTTCGGTATGTTGGCCGTGTGATAAGTTCGAGTAGTTATGTGCTTTGGTTCCAGGGTATTTTGCAAGTATGTGGGTTTTGTATGTTCATTTGGTGGTATGTACTATGTGTTTCGTTTGGTTGTTTGGGAGTTCTCTTGGTCTGTTTTTATTATTTTTGTCCTATATAGCCTTTCCGCCCTGATTGGGGCTTTGGGCATCAGGGGGTTTGGGAATGTTTATGATTTGTATTGAAGTGCTTTATTTTTCATATTAGTTTTCCTATATATATACTCTGTTGTTGCAACTTAACTGAAAGGAAGAGGCACAGTTTTTTCCCACTTTAGGTTGAGGAAAATGTCCGTCTCCTTTTGAACTTCAGGAAATGTTGGAACTTTATTCCTGTTCAAAACGTAGAATTTGTACCACAATTACCAGGAACACACGCAGCTTAGAACGTGCATTTGAAATGAAACGAAAGTGCCTCTTCTGGTGAGAAGAAAATAGAGTGTGGTACAGTTGTTCTTCAGGTGCTCCTATGGCGTTATAGGAAAGGTGGGTCAAACGCAGAAGAGAAAAAAAAAATGTGCAGTTGAAAGCGACTAAACAGTGAATAGGAACCGGGACTACGAGGAACATACGACGCTTATGCTTTTCCTGTGATCCACGCCATTACCAGAAAAAACGGTTTTTATGCAGAGGCAGAAGAAAATATATAAATTTTAAGGCGATAAAATAGTGAGTAAGAGTACTGAAAGAAATTGATTACGGAGCTTTTGTAAAGAAACCAGTTTCAAAAGCAGTTTAATTCAGAATGTACAACAAGCACCAAAACTGAATATTGTTGCGAAATGTGACGGACAACATGTGTATTAATGTACGACAATTTCCAAAGTAAAGTTACATGTACTACTTTTCTTTTTAACGAAACAAGCGCTTTCAATCTTTTAAACTAATATAATTATTTCTATTATTGTCAGCATGTTTATGAACGGGCAGTGTGAAGCTTTTAAGTAAATTTATAATTGTGTTTCATTTTTAGCATTTTTTCCTTATGGGAAAAATGCTACGTTGTTTTGGTGAAACAATGCTGCAAACTTTTGCGCAGTTTCAGAACATATAATTCTCCATGGGCACACACACATATCTAGGTTAGCGAGTTGGGTAAGAAAGCCTTACCTGTCAACATCATAATATTCTGATATGATCTGCTTATTCTGATTTTGGTATTCGCATAAAAATATGAACAAGTATATTCGACTTTTAGGAATTGGAAGACAAAAATATTAACCAGGGATATAAATTCACAATGTTCTAAAAGATTTCAACGGAAGTGTTTTACTTCAGTTTGTCATTTTGGATTAAGGAATCCTAAGTTCTTCGGAACAGCTTATGTAATAGTGTGTGTCAAATACAACCAGAAAAGATAGCAGAACATAGGTCTTATTAGCTTTGTTATAATAATGAAAGAATGCGAAATACGTGGCAAGAGTTATATGTATGGCAGAACTACTAGACGAAATATTATGCAATTGCGATAGACATTTTGATCATATGGACTTCTATTATATTAAAAACACTTTGCAATTTCTTTGTGTAATTTGCAAGATAATATGTTCAATATTAATTTGGAAAAGATAATTATATAAATAAAAAGAAGTTGATAAACTTAATTCAGGATGTTATTACCTCACAGTTTTTACGAGCTTCACTGCTCTTTTGTATCTGTTATATGAGAAACTCTTCAAGAGGAAGCGTGAAATATTTCAGGAAGCGCTGAGCTTGCTTGCATGCCCGAAACTTTATGTAAGTATGATAGCATTTTTACAGCTAAGATTTGAATTTCAGATTTTTGCGAAACGTTTTCCTGGTTGTGTTTCCGAAGGTTTCAGAGACCTAAAGAAACTCATGTTTGCGAAATTTTAAACTAAAATAGTTTTAAATGACGAATTCGGTTTTTTCTTCAACTGTTTTAAGATAAAAAAAAGTTAAATTTTTTTCCCTCCTGCTTTTTCTGACAATGTCTTTCGCAAGAGATATGTACACGTGTTAAACTCTTCCAGAAGTTATTCTGAGTTTGACTCAAAGCCAGTATGAACAAATTTTAAAATTACACTGTTCCATAAGATTTTAAAATCGCTTTTCATTAATATTCTAAGGAAGCAACACATATCCAAGGAAAACGTTTTTGTTTCTGGTTTAGAAAAAAAAATTCCACACAGTTAAAATATTCTGGTGACGGGAATTTCTCAAAGGCATAAAATGTTGAGCTAAGTAAGAAAACTTTCCGCGCGTGAAAGATAAGAGTAAGACGTAAAAGATTAGTGTAAAGCTCGGTTACATTTTGCTAGCTCAATCAGCGGCGACGACCTGATGCCATGTGTTAAAAGCGCATTCGGTTTTTACTATAATAACTGAAATCCCAGAAAAGTTCTTCATGTAGCTTTTATTCAGCAGGATAAAACATTTACCATTGAATTGATTAAAAATGTGTTCAAACTGGTGACATGCATTTAATCAACTATTCAAATTGCGTCTTCACAATGCGAGGGTCAGTGCATCGATTCGATGTCTGACGGTGATAGTTAATTTTCGATTAAACTGCCGAGGCACATCGTGAAGAGTGATTTTTCCTGGGAAAATCCCTTCTCTTCCGTAATTTGTATAGCAATGTTTTAATTTTGGAAACTGTATTATATGTAATATATTAAGATAGTTTATATACGCAATTTTTGATAGAATTCTCAGTCATAGCTTTTGCTGTTATTTTATAATGAGCCATATTTCCGCTTTTAGTATGATCTAGTTCCATACATTTAAACACGAAAACCTGTGCAATGAAATGCATACAATTTCTTCTCTCTAAATCTAAGATTCCTAAAATTTCCACAAGACGTTCACCATACGTGATGCAAGAGCTCAGACTGAAAAATTAATAATGATAATTTTACTCAAATTACTTGGATATCAGTGTTATAAGAACGAGCATCTAGTTGCTATAAGAACACTTCAAATAGCGGTTGCAGACTATGAAGAAATTTTCTAGGCATGCCATAGGACATAATGAACTGTTTAAAAAATTGGGTGTTAAAACACTACCACACAAACCATTTATCTCTTCTTTTTTTTTTTTTTTTGTAAAAGTAAATGTTTATGGTAAATATGCTCATGCTGCTCATTTTAAAGAGATTGCTGTGTTTAATTTATCGATAAATTTTTATGACTGCAGTTACTATGACAGTTCATTAAATTAGCTTTCGAAATCTATACTTTGTACCTGATATAAAATTTTCTTTTGGAGAACATTAAACTTGTTTCTCACCAGATGTATATCCAACGGAGAAACTGTTTTATAAAATTTGAACATGTAGAACAAAAGATATTAAATAAATTGCAATTCACCTTAATCTACATAGTGCGAAAACTGTGCCTATTTATAAAAACGATCTCTACCCGAAATGGCTTTTGGAATAAATACTACTAAAGGAAATAAACATAATTTTCAATCGATTATTGAAAAACAAAGATACAGAATTAAATATATTCTGAGTGTCTTTGTATAAGCGTTTGGGCTCTCCAACGGCAAGTTGTGCGTTAGAAATGAATGGGAAATCAAGGATCGTCTTTCACAGATTTCGTGTTTACCCCTTCAAGAACTTTGAAATCAGACAAATAGCTTCAGAAATATGCTACCCGAAGACAAACGAACAAATAGATATTATAAATTCGTTCTTTATTTTTACCAAAGCCGCACTAAAAAATAGGGGCACATTTACACATCAGTACCTTGAACATGATAACATTTATGCATGTGTGTGTTTTTTTGGTATACAAATTTTTCTTTTCCTAAAAAATGTTTTTTGCTTTCATTGATATTTAATTATATTCGTGAATGTGCACTTGATGTGTAAGGGTACGTTGACAATATTTTAAAACAAAATATTTTTCATTCATCTGGTTATCCAACTACTTGTAACGTCCATATGTGGCGCACTTTTTAAAACCTCAGCGTACATATACCATGAGGTGTTTGGAGTTTCTTCTTTGAATGCACAAATAAGGGTACGCGGTTACAATTACCAGGTGTTTTAGAATATTGTATGCATAATAATGCTGCAATGTTACGTGCACGCATTGGTTACAAGCGTTTCTGCCCTAGAAGTGTCCGAACGTCTTTAAGTAAACTGTAAAATATCTGAACATTTTTAACTTTAAAAACAACCGAATAAAAATAAACCATTAAGATGGCCTAACGTACAATTCAAAGATGTAGATCAAATAATTGCAAATTCCTATAAAATGAGCCTACTAAAATGCGGAGAAATACTGAAAGTAGCAACCTACATGTTAATGTTTTTAACCAAATAACATATATGTAATATATTTTAAGGGTATAAAACTGCAAACTTTAATTTAGGTTCCATTGATTATTATTATTGCATTTGCTAACATGATATGTGAGAATAAGCCTAATTAGAAAAATAACAGATTATTATATTCGTTTTTGTGACACATACATTGTTTGTTTAAATAAAGTTAGAAGTCAATGTGAAGTAAAATCATCCTGACTGGATCTTCTACAGAGCAGAGTTAAAAGTATGTTGGGCAATTTTTCGAGGCATTTGAAACATAAACTGCTCGATATAGAAATTCCCCACCTAGAAGGAGTGAGAATAGAGGGATGAAATTGAGTATGCAAAAAAAATACATACGGGTTTACCTTCGTTTTAATTTCACCCACATATGTACAATGTTTATGAGGTGAGATAATGAAGCACAATAAGTACGCCTCAGTAAGTGGTTGTATCACCGTGAACAACAGTACAAGCAGGAGTACAATGAATCATACAGTCGAAGCATATCGTCCTAAGGAATGAACACTAAGTACATTTAACTTGCTCCCATAATGAATCGAGATCGTGCGCAGGCTGATTCGATTGCAGACACCGCCCAGTGTGGTCCCGCAGGTTAGTGATTGGCCATGACAGTGTTTGAACATGTTGCAAACATTAATTGAAGACCAGAGCACTGTGTACACGGGCGAAATCTTTCTGAAAAACTGTGTGCTCTAGGCCATTCAAGAACAGCATCAAAATAGGCTTCTGGAATTCGCTCACAATCCATGTGCCGTGATGCGGACAGGAAGTAACTTGCTCTCATGAGTAATAGCACCCCATACCCTGATGCCTTCGTGAAGGGCGGTGTGGGGGTAGCAAACGAAACCGAAACTCGTCCTCTTACCAGGGTTTCCCAGACACGGATCCGTCGATCATCAGCACCCAGACAGAAACGGTATTTCTCACTAAATACAACAGCAGTCCATGCCTAAAGACAACAGCTGTCAATCCTGTCAGTGGCAGTCTAAGCAATGGTTGCTGACTGAGCAGGTTTGTCACATGGTACCTTCGATTTACAATTCGTATCGTTATGGCGACGTCTGTTGACGATGACACAGCACGTCGAATATCAGCTCTAGTGTTTCCTGGTGACGAAGGAGAGAGTGGAACAAACAGCCGGTCCAGACGTGCTGCCGTCTTTCGGAGTGCACTCTGCCGCATCTTCAAGCTTTCCTGTAGCTATTGTTGCAAACATCGTCCAACAATTCGTGCATCCCGTTGCACATGCGCAGCGATATGGCTGGTAGATTTACCCGCTTCACAAAGGTTTAAAATTCTTCCTCTCTGAAACGCATTCAAATGGCGATAAACCTGCAGACGGTGCGTACCTGGATTTTTCCTCCTTCGCTAAACAGTTTTTCATCGCATGCAACAAATCTGAAACATCCGCGACATTTCCTCCTGAGACCAGACATTACCATCCTTGTTTTTGCCGGAACCTTTTTTTCACGTAAGTTTGCGGTTAACGGCCCAGGTTTAACATCATTTGCATACTCCGAGTGTATACATTCGACTTGCGATTTGCATGTTGGTAGCACACCTCCTTCTGGGTGATGCAGTTTCTATGTCGAGCGGTGTATATTTTCTATATGTGCAGTTCATCAAACAATATCAAAAAGTTTGAAATTCTTTAGTACCACACTGGCATTTTTTAAAGTGCATAATTTACCTGAAGTTCATGGAACAGTACTTTACAAACATCACTTGGTCGCTCCGGGTATTTAAAATTATGAAACGACTGGAAACCACCGTTGGGCGTCTTCTATATAGTCATTATATCGATCAAAGATTTTTCTTTTATATTTACTTGTTCAAATTATCAGCATAATATCTGTCTGAACCAATACATTTGAAAAAACACTTCATTGGAAGATTTCCCACAACACGTCTGTATGTAATACCTATCTTTTTGTCTTCAAAACTGTGAACCACATGTAAATTGTTTCCAAGGAAATGCCATTTCACAGTGCCTTTAAGATTATATACTTTATGCTTTAAATATTTAAATAATGTTTTATCCTTGCCTTTATATGATACGTAGCGACACTATGTATCAAAACTAAACACAAGAGTTTTAACAAAATAGACAAATTGAGTAATAGATGATTCAGAGCTCTCAAATCTTTCCGTTTTTGAACATACATAAAAGTCTATTTATCTCTGCAGGTTGGCCGCCTTTTTCATACCAGAAAATAGATTCAGAAAAACTTCTGAATAGCGAGTACCTCTGGAGCGGATAATCTGTCCGCGATTCGGAGATACCAGCTTATCTGTCATTTAATACAAACTTATCTGCCATTTGCCCAAGCCATCGCGCAATATCCAATTGTAGCCTGTTTTTTTCTGTGAAACTAATGGAGTGTAACACATTTTTCAGCAAGTAATTAATTATCACACACCTGAGGTACAGAAATCCTTGTTTTTCCCTTTGCATTTTTATAATCAGTACACCTTTCTACTAAATTACCCCACTCTATTTATAACACATTTCCACTAATTCAGAATTGTTTCTTAAAGTTATGGCAAAATGAAATTTTCAAGAGAAAGTTGTGTTCATGATTGTCATAGTTTCTAATATCTGAACACTCTCAACGCAAGCCTTCAAGGCAGCAATATGATTTTTTTACGTGGGAGATAACACTGAAACATTGCGTTTATGGGCAAGATGAGACGAAGGTGGTAGCCTCACTAACATTCCACTAAACAATTTTCAGAGTTCACTAGCGAATAATCGCTACCAGATTTTGACCGTAACATAATAGATCACCCGCGTGATTCAGCGACTGGCTTTAGTGACACTTCCTAAACAAAATCCTGAAAACTTATGGATAATATATCCTTTTCAATGTGGTTATGAGCAAGAAACAACTGAATATGAGGAATAGTAAGATGCAGTTGTTGACGTGACTTGTGATGGTTCGCTGAAAACATTTGTTTCCTGGGTAGAATACTGGAGCAATTCAGGCTGAAGGTTTTAGCATATTATGAGAAGTTAAGTAAAAAAAGAACACATTTGAAACATCTACTTCCCGTTCGTTCCATATATCTTTGTAAACAAATGTTTCCGCTATTTTGTTATATGAATAACGAGAATGGAAATCGGTTCTATGTTGATGCGGACTTAAGATTAGAAGTAAGAAACATTGAATGGTTGGAAGGGATTGCTTGTGACAAAAAAAACATGATTATTAAATCACTTTTTCGTTGAGTAGCTACTGGCTATATCATATTTTTTGCACTTGTAACATGATTTAATACTTTTTCTGTTTTCCCAATCACAATAATTTTCATTCACGCGTGGTAAAATCAGATATTTATGGTCTGTTTTTTATTATACCTATAATCATTTACTTATTCTGGGCCGTTGCACATTTTTGCCAAAAAAATGAATCGCATAGATAACAATCGTACAGATATCCAAAAATTCAGAAGATGGGATCTGGTAACTTACAATACAGGCGGTCCGTAGTTATTCGCCTTATGGAAACTACTATCCTAAGGTATCACTGAAATGTGTCCATCGTTCATTGACATTGAAATAGGGTCAACCAGAATGAATAGCCTTCTCCCTGACGTTTTCTATTGCGAGGAGTTTTGGGAATTGCTTGGCAAAGGCATCTCCTGGGCACCTGGCAGGCACTGTGTACTGATGTTGAAAGTGTGTGTACTGGCATTTTCTTGTTGATGATTGGATAACGAATACCGCGGATGCAACATGCCACCGAAGTATCATCGTTTTACTGTACCGAATGTGCATTCGGGCGGTGAACGTAGAGGAGAGAATGCTAGCGCTACAAAAATTACACTAGGCTCTGAATCGTATGACGCTTATAAATGGTGGTAAGATCAGAAGGGCGATATCGTCGTCTGTTCACTGCCAATTGACGATCTTCGGAAATCAGACGGACATAAATAAGTATAAATGACACCGTCTCTGTAAGAACAAATGAATAGGAAAATCAAGGAACCAATAAAATTAAAAGCCGTAAAACTTTCAATTTATCAGTTTCATCTAAAGATACACATTAGTACTTGCGATCCACTTTGGTCCCATCATGGAACATTTGAACAGTGCTACAATTTAATGAAACCAGGACAGTATGGGTAAACATAGCATGTGCGTGTTAAGTCAGCAATGTTTAAGGTGGAGCTCCCCGTTTTGTCCAGCCTTTTCTAGGTGATTATATAATATGTTTCATACAGGTAGTAAATCACATAGTATATAGTAATTACAACATTTGTTTCAAGCTTTACAAATAAGTAAACTTTCCGTCAAAAACAGCGTTGAGCGAGATCTTGGTGTTACAAGAATTTTTGAATGGTCCCAATCTGGGTAGAAAGTTTCAAATCGTTGACGGGTGGCGCCAAGCCAGTGATTTGAAACCCTGCCTAAGTATTTTGAAGCACTTTCTACCCGGATTGGGACCATGCAAGAATCCTAGTGACACCAAGATCCCCTTCAATGCTACTATTGACTGAAAGTTTATTTATTTGAAAGCCCGTAACAAATGTTGTAATAACTTTACACAATGTGATTTACTACCTGTATGGAAAATACACTGCTGGCCACTTAAAATGCAACACCAAGAAGAAAGCATCCGATTGTATTGAAATTCGAACTATGCGTCGCCCGCGAGAGGACATGCAAACGTTTAGCATTGCAGGGTATATGCAAATCATGTGCTTCCGGCACGCCACCGAGAAGCACTATAAGAAAGGAGCACAGAAGGCGGGGTGTAAGTAATGGAAATAAGTTGTGTTGCCGCACATGTGCGGGGAAGCTTCCTGATGTCTTGTCGGAGAATACGGCAGTCAGTGCAGCGCGTTTCGGAGTTCGACAGAGGAGGAATAGTGGCTTATCGCGACAGCGGTTTTTCGTACCGAGACATCGGCGCCAGTGTGTGACAACATCCAGCCACAGTGAGGCGAGTGTGGGTTCGGTGGGTGCAGAAGGGACTGGCGGACCGACGTGAGTGATTGCCGCAACCGCGACACACCACCGAACGAGAGGACCGGCATGTTGTGCGGCGGACATTGACGGCTCTCATCGCCACATCACGAACGTTAGCGCAGGAGTTAGGGTGTACGGTTCTACAACCTGTGCCAGCACGTACCGTTTAACATCATCTGCAGGAGCGGAAACTTGTCGCACGTCACCCATTGCTCCGATTACGACTAGCGTTACACCACCGCCGAGTTATGCGGCAGTGGGCTGTTGAACGCCGCACCTGGACTACCGAATGACATGACATTTTCTTCTTCGACGAATCCCGGTTTTGCCAGCAACACCACGATGGCCGGATCTGCGTGTGACGGCACCGCGGCGAGATACTGTACGACGCCTGCATTATGCATCGCCATACCGATCCGTCGCCTGGCGGTATGGTTTGGGGCGCAATTGGGTATGACACCCGCACCCTCTAGTACGCATCGCCGGTACACTCAACAGCCACCGCTACATCTATGACGTTTCGGAGCCTGTAATCCTCCTTACATGAAGGACCTGCCAGCGGCCACGTTTCAACAGGACAATGCGCGCTCGCATGTGGCACGCATCATGCAACAATTCTTCACGGCCCACCATGTGTCACTGCTACCGTGGCCTGCCTGTTCACCCGATATGTCGCCCATCGAACACGTCTGGTCGCTGATCGGCCACCGAGTGGACCGGCAAGCACCACCCGTGGCTACGCCTGATGAACTGTGGCAACGTTTGGAAGCATCCTGGACCGACATATCCCAAGCCCTCATCCAAAGCCTCTTTCGTTCGATGCCGCGGCGTGGAGCGGCCGTTATTGACAGCCATGGGGGCCACACGAACTATTGATGTCTGCGTGTTCCGCAAGTCGTACGGGCATGTAAGCTCAATCGTTTCAATCGTTTCATCTTTGTATCTGTTGTTATGTGTCCACTAAATCTGGCTTCGCTATCTCGTGTCATTCTTGGTGTTGCATTTTGTGTGGTCAGCAGTGTATTACATAATCGCCCAGAAAAGACTGGGCAAAACGGGGGAGCTCCACCTTAAACATCGCTAACTTAACACACACATACTATGTTTCCCCATACTTCCCTGGTTTCTATAAATTGCAGCACTGTTCAAATGTTCACCTCACATTTGAAGATGGGACCAAAGTGGCCCGAAAATACTAGTGTGTATCTTTAGAATAAACTAATGAATTGAAAGTTTTACGGCTTTTAATATTATTGGTTCATTGATTTTCTTAATCGTCTGTTCGTGCAGAGACGGTGTCCTTTATATGTATTTATCAAGAATGTAAGAGTGATTGGTTTTATATTGTGAGACGGACATGTGACTAGTCAGTGAAAAAAATGTTTCCATTCGTCACGTCAAGTATATCTGTTACGGCAACATTGTAGCCTTGCGTGATGTGGTACTGCATTTGCTGGCACCCTTTGCAATGGCTGGCTTGAATGAAATATGAAAATGTTTATATAGTGCAAAAGTATTAAAATAGCTTTTATAATGAGCAATATTCTTTTTTCATTTCTCGACAATTAAAGCTTTTGTCAGTTATCTGAGATGTGCTAAGTGATTGATAAAAATATAGCCGTAAATCAATAGCTCTGTATTCCTATACTTTTCAACTCATATTCAGAAAAATAATTGAGTTAATGTTTCTTAACATATTCAGTCACGCTATATTTCTAATATGATACTTAACCCTGAACACATTAAATAAACGTTCACAGTTTGAAATTCTTAAAAAATAGTTTATTTCAGATGAGGCTACTTAATTCTTTTTAAATTAATGTGGTTTCGAATTTTTTTACCTGAACACCCTTTATTGGGCCAAAGGCTTCTGATGCATTTGCGACATGCTCATAGATCCTATTATTGATATGCCGCAGCGGTGGCGCAGTGGTCCAAGCGATGGCCTCTGATCATTCGTCCGAAAGGGGTCCGGGTTCGAATCCCGGTGAGGCATGGATGTTGTGTTTGTCCTACGGCACTGGTTCTCTCCCTTCCCTGAAACCAGTGACCCTAATTTAAGGACAGGCGAATGCTTATAGCCCATTGAGTTGCACACAGTGATCATTAAACTTTCAGTCAAAAAAAAATACTGATATTCCTTTTTGAAATAAATGCCATGGGTGTCCCTGATTATCATTACTTTATAAAGACATTTTGGGAATACAGCAAAAGGTAGGGTTAGCTATAATATGTAAGCTTTCGCGCAACAGTAAGGCATTATTATTAGTTGTTTTTTGCGGTATAGCTGCTTCCTTCCAGTGTGGATAATGCTGTCCTTCCTTAACACAATGGGCTAAAGCCATAGTTAACTTACCATTTTTGAGATCATACTTGTGTTCAGAACATCTCATGTTCTGAACTTTTAAACATCAAAGAACTGGCCTCCTTTTTTGGTTTCAATAATATAACTGTAGACAGACTCTACAATAAAAAACCCTTCTCACGGGAATGCTCCTTAATTCGTGATACCCCAAACGTAGGCTCACTCGACTACCACCCAAGTTTAACTCCGTTGTTAAAGAACCTGTGCAGACATCATGAGATTGACTTTGGCTCAAAGACTCTTAATCTCTTGCATCTAATCAGGAGTGATCGTGACAAGGTGAGTGTGGAAAACATGCATGTAATTTATTCCATTCCTCTATTTCCCCATGACCCATCGCAAACTGAAAATATATATATCGGTTCTACCATGAGGACATTAAAGACTAGAATGAATGAACACATGTATGACCTCAAAAATGGTAAGTTAACTACGGCTTTAGCCAGTTGTGTTCAGGAAGAACATCATTATCCACAATGGAAGGAAGCAGCTATACTAAAAAGCATCTAATAATAATTCCTTACTGTTGTGCGAAATCCTACATGCTATAACTAACACTACCTTTTGATGTAATAATAATTTGCCTAGTTATATATCACAAACTTGGAGATCACTGATCCCTCATGGACAAAACTCAGTTCTGGTTGTTATGAATATATGACTCTTTATGTAAATCAATCTATGCAATTATACTGGCCACATGTTACGCATTTACTTCATTTAATGCAGGTCTCCGTTCCACTCTTTTTCAAACATCTGATGATGACGCCAAAGTGGTAGTCGAAAGATCTAATGTGGTCATCTTATTTCATTTATTTTAATTGTAAATAAATGTTTTTAAATTATCCATCTCTGACCATTTGTCTTCATATATCGTGCAACGGTGGCTTGCTCCTCGTTTATTCCCAAAGTATGAAATGCACGTATATTCTTTAAGTTATAGATACAAGTTAAAGAATTACATTACTAGCTTCATACTTTATGAGTCAAGTAGAACTTTTGTAATAAAAATGTTATGTACGGTATAAAGAACTATTTTCAGCAGTGCCTCCGTAAAAGCAGGACTAACAAAACGTTGAAAAACGCAGATTTATATTTTCTTATCAGTTTGTGAATTATGATTTAGTAACTGATAGCCATTAAGCCTTTGTATTCAATTATGTCGTACTTCTAAATTCTCAAATAATTCCATCTGAAAAATAAAAAAAAAAAAAGGACTAGAACACTTGAAGCTGAGGATATCTTTAATGTGTGCGGAGCAACGTATGCTCGCTCCATGCCCAACAACAAAGACAGTCAGAGAAACGTCTGGCCCAGTAAACCGACAACAGATGATGTCATCAGGATCAGTATAACGGCTATCATGTAGCAATCGTGCTTGAGAAATTGCCACCGTTACGCAATTGAAGTTCGAGATCGATAATGACAAACATTTTCTATTTTCGCTCCTGATGTAATGACGTCGACATATCGCAAGTACAAAAAGAAAATATACCATAAATTGCCTATGTCTGTCATTAACATCATAAATTTCCCTGGTCAAGTAACGCACGGCACATTTTGGCATGCAAGTAAAAGACTCCCATTATATAGACTTTCTCATTTGGTCGACCTTTTTGAACATGTGGACGAAACGCTTCCGTCATGATTTACAAAGGATATTCATAAGTTTTCAGTACGCTTCGGGAATAAATTACAGAAAATGTAAGAAGTTCAAAGAACTGAAACTGGGGAAGAGCGTATTAGATTAGCACGAAGATGTATCTTCAGCAGTTAAATATCGTCTGCTAAGCATATGGCGCTCGTAAACGAGTTGGGGATAGAAGCGTATGTTTTTACTTAGTACGAAGAGAAATATCCGTATTCCGTAATTAAGAAAGCTATTTGAAAATCATGGAAACAACATTTCTAAATGCAATAAGCAATATTTTTCAAAATAGAGGGGAAAATTGTCAAGCATTGCTTTTAACAGGAAAAAGAACACCAAACGAATATCCAAAGAATGGACGTGCTGTTTCGACTATTACAAAAGTAAGGTCTCTGGTTTTAAAAGAAAATGTACCGAACCAATGAGCAATCTCTAAGTCGTTAAAAATCTCTGTATCAACTGTAAGCAAAGTATTAAACAAAGATTTGAATCTGAAATAAAAAACATAATGTTCACCTCCTTTTGAAGAAGAAGCCAATAAAGTACTTTATTATGATTCAGACCCAAAGCCTGGAACACAAAGAAATAAATAAAAACCTAGCTGCCAAATACAAAAATTCAACCAAAGGCTCCAGAGACTAAGGAAGGCCAAGCTGAAAGCTTGCAACAACACCAGGTCCATTTACACAAATGTAGTTCCAGTCCTCACGCATTCTTTAGGGATCATCCGGTGGACAACTACACAGCTAGAGAGAATAATGCGAAATAATGAAACAACCCTCACTAAGCATCGCAAGCACCACTGGAAATCAAAAGCAGAAAAGCCTATCATTGGACGGGTAAGATGAGGACGAAGAATGATTAATGTCCTAGAACACCAAGACAAAGCGGTCAGCAGCTTCAGAAAATACTTCTTTCAGAGTATGGTGTCTCTTCACCAAGCGGTAAACCACAGTGACAAGAAAAACACAGCCCTAGACTTCTCCATCCAGAATATCGAAATTAGAGCTAAGTAGCCAAATGAAAAACTTAAGTTCTACACGGATGACACTACATTAATCTCCAATCCAAGGACATGGATTAGACTGCCTCCATTGCTTGACTGACAAACGGATCACTTTTCCCCCGAGACCTAACGGTTTATGATAGTTGTACAAAGTTAAGCTGTAAACACTTGAAATTGCGCAGTCCTATCCTGTCGATAGCTACAGCATGGGGCGTGCAGTCCATAGAAGCAATGTAAGCAATGCTAGCCTTACTAGAAATGAATTATTGAAAGCTTTACAAAAATTAGATGAATTGTTTTTTATTTAGAATGGCTGTTAAAATTTAGACCCATGGCGTGATTGCTTCAGAAAATGCACCACTTAAATAACTATTAAATAATTTCCGCCGTAGCTGTATTGAAATTTAGTGTCGTCGTCGTGTAAAGATCACGCTTCTGCGCGCCGAAACGTCACATGACTTAGCTCACCGCTTCTGCTATGAGGGCTGTGCAAGCAATCCAGAAGTTGCTTCGGATTCCTCCATTCGTTTCAAGCTTCACAGCCGCCGCTCCGAACAGCCACGTGAATAAGCTCACCGCTGCCTGCATGAGGGCTATGCAAGCCACACAGCAGTTGCTTAGGGTTCGTCCATTCGTTCGGTGAGTAGAAGTTAAGTGTAATCTGAAGTGATTTTTTATAGTTCTTTCGCTAACGAACTAAGCAGTAAAATCTATGTTCTTCAAACACACTACAATGTGCAATGATTTTCTGCATTTTTCTGTGTAAGGTGTATTTACAATTATTGTAAGAAAACACCTTTCAACGCTGTTTGACTTAATTTTTGAAGATGTAAGCATTTATCTTCTCTGAGGGAAGCAATTTCATATTGCTTTCATGTTCGCGTCTGCGCTGCCATATATGGACCAAGACGATGGCAAAAGATATATATGTGTGTTTTAGATTGTGTTGTTTTTCATTTTGTAAGAGATAAGCCTTTCAGTCAAAGGAGTTTTCAAGAGAAGATGGATAATATAAATGCTGAGAGACCAAAACCTTCTAAAGAAGGTTTTGGTCTCTCCAAATGAAAGCTAAAATGTTTCTCCATTTTAGCTAAAATGTTTCTCCATTAAGGCTAAAATGTTAAAGCTAAAATGTTTCTCCATTAAGCTAAAATGAACTCTCCAAATGAAAGCTAAAAAATGTTTTCGCCACTTCCATCGGGAGGAATACAAAAAAACAAAGTGGTTACCAGCTTGCAAAAGTGACCAAAAATCATACTGTTGGCCGTACACATTATTTTCAGTAGACAGAAGAAGTTTATGGATAAACGGTTTTTTTGGCGACTTCAATAACTTTCACAATTCATCTAAACGGCACGAGTGTTCAGAGATACACATTTCGTCAGTGATGAAATTAAAAACTTTGGCAAAACAAGGATTTCTAGTTTCAAATAGACGAACAAATAAAAACGGACGTATCTCGACATAATTAACTCGTTAAAAATTAGAAATATTTTAAGGCGCTTAATTGTTTCCTTGGCAAGCAGAAAGTGGCATTTAGGGCATGATGAATCCACGGAGTCTGTTGATCTTGGGAATTATGATGAATTAACAAATTTAATTAGTTGCTATGACGAAAAGCTTAAAAATCATTTAGACAGTTCGTCTGTCTTTTCAAAGAAGTCATATCGTACACAAAATGATTTGATTGAATCAATAGGAGAAGTAATAATCGCAGAAATAAAAAAAAATTAGGAAGCTCCTTTCGTTTTAATTTGGATGAAAGAACTGATGTGAGTTGCAGGTCTCAGATGTCTATAGTGTTTTGCTATGTGACTAATCACGGGACTCCCGAAGAGACATTCATTGGCTTTATTAATGTGAGTTCTGATCGTTTAGCTAATTCTTTGGCAGAGCACGTCCGAAGCATTTTAAAAAGTTCTGAGTGCTCCAACAAATTAATAGCTCAGACGTACGATGGAGCTACCGTGATGGCAGAAGAACATTCGGGACTTCAAGCTCGTGTAAAAGAAAAACACCAGGAATGGATTTTTGTGCATTTCTATGCTCACAGATTAAATCTGGTCCTCTCTGAAGCACTTAACAGTACAAAAGAATCCATAATTTTCTTCGCAACACTGAGTGGATATGCTTCTTTCTTTTCAAAGTAGACGAAAAGATTTCATGCATTGGATGCGGAATTAAAAAGAAGATTACCCAATGCACCTCCTACTCGATGAAATTTTCAAAGTCGCTTGGTAGGAACTGTGTATGAGCATCTAGAAAATGCAAGAGTATTGTTCACAAATATTCTTGAAAATCGTGAACACTGGGATTCTGATACTATTGTTACAGCCAATGGGTTTTCAAAGTGTTTCAGTGGATTAAATTCCCGATTCCTGCTGTGTATCTTCTCTGATATCTTTCCTTGATCCATACGTTATTTGAAATACTACAGAAAAAGAAATTGGATATCACGTATTGGATGAAGAAAGTCGCTGAGTTTCAAAAAGCAGTGTCAGAGAAAAAAAATGAGTTCGAGATGCTGTGGTCAAAACTAGAAGAAAGCAAAGCAGGCGAAGTTCTTACAAAGCGTAAGCGCGCAGATGCTTACGGAGTTCCCAAAACAAATTACCGACGACTCTGTTGCGAAATATTGGACAATATAATGAGATACATGACTTCAAGATTTTTAGACTTGCAGAACATGAAATTTCTAGAATTGCTAAATCCTGACAAACGAGTGGGATTTAAAAATTGTTTCCCACAGAGTTTCTTTGAAAATTTAAAGAACAATTACACCAAGTACTTCGATTTTGCTCATCTGCGATTCGAACTAAAAGTATTGTCTTCAACAGATGACTTCAGTGGTAAATAAGTTACTGAAATTTTGATTTTTTTGAAATCAAACGGGATAGACGAAGCGATGCCAGAACCAGCCAAATTTTGAAAGCTCGTAATTACCATTCCAGCAACAAGCTCTTCAGCCGAATGAACTTTTTCATCCCTAAAGTGCGTAAAACGTATCTCAGAAACGCTCAAGGACAGGACAGACTGTCAAAGTTATCCGTGTTATCTATCGAAAAGCATCTTCTAGTTAGACTTATAACGGAATGTTATTTCCATGATCACGTTATTAACTCATTTGCCCCAAAATGAAAAAAATTTGAACTCATATACAAGTAAGAAAATTATTAAACTTGACATATTAAATTTTGCTACAATTTTCCCCTGTGAATATGATATGCACAAAATATAGGAAATGCACAAAAATATGCTGAAAAATATAGGAAATGTATTTCCAGCGTATTTGTATACTACAAATAAAATGTAATAAAAATAGAAACAACGTGTAATGAATATGTGATTGAATGATTTGATCTCACAAGATATTTAGCAAAATGTAACATATAAAAGAGTTGTGTAATTTTCTCTACAAAAGGTGAATTATGTTTTACAGTAATCGTGCTCTTAAAAAGATATATGTATTTTTTGAAATGTTTGCTAATAGTTAAGATTAGCCTCAATCTACTTCGTTGTTCACTGTATACTTTCACCAGAACCATAGCGCACCTTCAATTTTCATTTCCTCTTCTAAATAAATATAGTTTTTGTTTACGATAATTCTAAATATTTTTTCCATTTTTGTTGATATGTTCAGTTTTCGTAGCAACATTGGAAATTGTTGACTGAAAGGTACCTGGTTCAAGAGTAAGTAATTCGCACTCAAAGCTTGTTTTGTTGTACCCGATCTCTGATTTTTTAATCGCCATTTTTCACTTAGAAACCTCTTAAGCCAGGAAACTTCAATCAGGTACTCCTAACTAAATATTTTTAATTTTTCGATAAAAACTGAACATATTCAGTGGTAGGGGATAAACCAGGGATGGCCCTGGACTTCCAAAACAGGGTGGGCAATGGGTGGGTAAATATTTTTTTTTCCCAGGAAAGTTTAATATTAATTTCTTTGTCACACATTAAAATAATTTTAAATGCTTTTACAACAGGTTGAACAGGATATCCGGTCCCCCCATCCCATCCCACCCACACATAGATAAAAAGAACCGTAGCAAACTGAGCGTACATATAATATTACATTATTATTAAAATCACATTGCTTGCCTACGATGAAATACCACCTCACGCCACTGAGCTACCGATGTTGGCAATGCCATCAAATGCTACAGACCATGAAACACATCATAGCAGGAAGCAGAGTCCTCCCACAATCAGACTACACGAACAGGCTTAATGAAATTAACAAGAGCTTGCTTCAGAAATTCGTAAGAAAGCACCAACTCATTACACCTGAGAAAGTCACTTACTGCAAGTATGAGCCAACAGCACTCACAAAATGTACTAGGATAGATCGATCAATTAGATAAGCCCATCCCACGCACTCGCCCCGACATCGTCCTGGCAGACAAGGAGAAGAAGTCAACATACCGAATTGAAATAGCAGTGCTCAGCACATGCAAAATCCAGAAGCTGCACGGAGAAAAGCTGTCAAAGTATTGTATAACCAAAGTATAACGACATAAGATACGAAGTCATGGTGTATATGTGGCATACAGAGAACGTAACCAGTGTCCCCTTATTAAACTCTGCCGCAGGATTTGTACCTAAAACCATTCACGGATCAATACAGGCACCAGATCTTCAACCTAACACATACATGTAACTAGGAAAGGCCGTTATCCTGAACACATCTAGGGTAATGAGTAGGTTCCTGGACAACTAAAGAAATACACCACGTCTCCGATTCATATTCCTTCTTCATCCGTGTGATAATAATAATAACAAATGAAAGCCAGAAGCTATAATAGAGATGTCGTCTACAGAAGACCAGATTCGAAAATAGAAGCAAAATAAACCTCATGGGGTTTATCCAAACCTGTTAGACAGGCCAGAAGTTGGAAAGTAACCCCCAAATCAGTGGCTGAAGCAAGGGAAATTATATGGAGATACTATTGGGTTTTAGATGCCTGTTCAAGACAAACTAATTGCAACCAAAAACTATAGAAAAATATATTAAAGGAAGATCTGCAAAATGGCAAATGTAGAAGATGTGGTATGTGCATTGAGACCATTTAAAACATCTACGAGGGATGCACCACGCTAGCAAACGTTGGTTTATACAGATGCATATTAATTTTGCTACAATGATACATCAAAAATAAGCTCATGGTACAGAACTGTCAGTGTCAGAAGTGCCATGCTATAAGTATCAACCCAGTGAGGTACTAGATAAAAAAATACAAATTGCATTGGCATCGTGGCTTAAAACATACATAACGATCTCTAACAATCTTTCAGGTTTAGTGCTGTATGAAAAACGGCAGAAAGAAGCTTTAATTATCTACATATCGGTACCGGTGGACCATAATATTTAGAATACCTATGCAACAAAAGTCAACATGTATGTGGAAATGGCTGCAGAAATTAAACAGATGTGGACGCTGAAAACAGTTCACATACGTCCACTGATTATCTCTGCAATTGTTAATATTTCTCAGACTCTTAAAACAAAACGAGACAAAACGAGAGGCGAAATCAATATTTTTAATCCATTTATATGCACAAATATAAACAAACAAGAATTACAAACGTATTAAACAACATTCTTTGTAATGTGTGTTCGCACTTTGTCCCCTCACATGAGTCAAAACTGGAACCATAAGCATATTGCGGATGTTACTTCACGCGTTAACAGTCTCCAGCAGCTGGAATGCCTCTGCTGTCCAAGTTCCAACTGAATAAAAGAAATTTCGCCCAGGAATTCAGCTCTAAAATTCCTGTTTAAAAAATTAAGAAGCTGAAAACATGTATCAAAAGAAAATTATTTCCATATAACCGTATGTGCCATTCGGAATAGTAAAAATAATCTATGGAAGATTTACTCATTTTCTTGGAAAATTGTAAGCTTTTCTCTGTTGCTCTCAAATTAAAAGTAATACGAAAGCATTTTCCACAACGCAGTAGTCGCTTAAAACTAGTGGTGTTATTTAAACTAGTTGTGATTTATCTGGTACCCCGCCAGCTGTGAATTGCATATAGTTATTTGTTTTGTCCTAAACCAAAGCACAGGTGCTTCTGGGATTTATCTTCAGGCATGCGTTATGCACGTATCAAATGTTATTAGTAAAATAAGTGTAAGTAAGGTAGTACGTTAGAATGTTTAAAAGTGCCTGATCGAATGTAAAGGACAAACACGGAATTTGGATATCTTTCCGTTATGCCGATGAGCTCATGCAGAACAGTGGAGCAAAATTTCCAGAAAATTGGTGGCTTACAATAACTGAACATCGCTTTTATTTTCATGATAGTACATGTATTGTTCCGAAAGAATTTGGCTTAAATAAGCTAGATCATTATAAATTTAGCGATCGTTAAGTCCAGAAAATGCTGAGGCACGACGGCGTGGAAGACAGAATAACAACCGTAGTCAGTATACCGAAGTGATACAGTGATAATATAAATAAATGACTTGATCGTGTAACAGGAGATGAAAAATGGTTTCCTATGTCAATGTTGAAAAATGGATAGTCCATGCAGTGAGTTCAAGCTCATTTACTGAATAAACCGAAAAGGCCAAGCAAACTTTGCCTGCCAGAAGGTGTAGTTCACTTCCCTTTCATGCCGGAAAATAATGCAGCTTTTGAAACTTTTCGCAGAAAGTATCCCCATTGCTTTGCAAATATATCGTCAGACACATAAAATACAGTGTTTCTGCAAAAAATGCATATAAATGTATAAAACTAAAATTAAGTCAAGGCGGCGCTTGCTGACTTCGAACGTAGTTCTTCATGAAAACGCAGGAACTCATAGTGTGAAACGTACGCGAGAATTTCAAGAACATTTCAAATAGTGAGCTTTTTATAACCCGCCAGTCGGCCCTAATCCTGCTTCAAGCGAGTTTCAGGACACATGAAAAAATTGTGGAGAATAAGTAGCGTTTTGGTGACAAAGTTCAGAATTTTGGCGTCCAGTCTTAACTGGGTCCACAGACGCGACTGTTTGATTCGTTTAATAAGGAAATTGAAAACCTCGTTTCGCGATGCGACAAATGCTTCGTTTCAGGTGGCGACTTTCAAGAAAAGGACTTTACTCATCTACATACTACATTTGTATACATAATTTTTTTGTCATATTTTTCTTCTTCGGTGTTTCGTAATCATACAGTTATAATACTGATCTGATTACGATATCTATGTTAATTCCATTTGTGGTTTCTTACGTTACTACTTCCTCAGGTGTGTTATTTTTAAACCAATGTCTTTAGATATATCTCATGGTATAAGGTTAGGCTCGCTACGATGTCCGCCTCTCATTGGCTGCTGAAATGACGTCGGCGTGGACGCTCGGCAGCCAACATGGCAGCTTTGAGCGTCTTGTGGCGTTGGGTTAAGGCATACGAAACGATCGTAATAATCACACTTATTATGATAATAACGAAATAAAAGTGCAAAAAACTGCTCCTACATAAATCAAAATCATGAAATCAAACCATTTACCTTCCGTGAAGCGCAACATTTCCCAATTTATTTGCATATATGTGAACTCATATTTTAATACTTACCGCCAAGCCACTATACAAAATAAAAAACTACAAGAATTAAGGTTAAACACCGATACTTAAATTATTTCTGAAATTTACTTCATCAAAAAATGCCAACAAAGGCGGCGATACGCATCGCTGCCAAATCAATCAGTTCCGTACTGTGAACAACACGAAAAATATTCTGTCTCTCTATATATTAACTCTTGAAATATTTTTCAACATTCCTTCATGGTGTGAATGTATATAACACATAAGCAAGCTAAAAGAAACAAAACAAAAAAACAAATATATGCGCAAGAAAACCAAGAGTTAATTGTTATACGTCTAATTTTTTTCTCAAAATTGCTTTTTCCTGTAAAGTTAAATAAGCTTATTATTTTGCTCTAAGCTTAAGAATGTGGTTTTCACTTTAAACCTTTTTTACCAGCATGTGTGCTAGCTGGTTGTTTTAGTAGTTTACAAGGTTTAGTAGAATTTAATGTTCAAAGATTTTATTAACTTACAAAATTTATATTTGGTGCACTTAAGCAGATGTAATATAGCAGAAACCCACTTTCAGGTCTTTGTAGAAATGAGAGAGGGATCATTTCTGTTTGACCCGGAAGAAGGAATAAGTGATTTTTCTCAACATGTTCTACATTACATGTCTCCTTTTATAATCTCACTTTTAGAGTTTACAGTTTTTTAGTTTTAGCCCTCATCAAGGGGAGAATATAGCTCTGTGATTGGGTTTTGATATTCTTCTTTTTTAGGTTTTTCTTTTAAAATTGTTTGTACACACCCACACACATCATTTAAGAAGGTTGACATTTTTTCTGGAAGTGAAGATATAGAAGCTATATCGAATATATACTTAAAAAATGACATCTTGAAAAATACACGCACACACACACACCATATATACATACATATACACACACGCCATAGATACATAAATATACACACACCATATATACATACATATACACACACGCCATAGATACATAAATATACACACACCATATATACATACATATACACACGCCATATATACATACATATACACACACGCCATATATGCATACATATGCACACACGCCATATATACATACATATACACACACGCCATATATACATACATATACACACACACCATGAAGGAATGGTGAAAATGTTTCATCTTTAAAAACTCTGTCTCTCCTATATATGTGTCTGGTACATTTTTTTTTATGTTAATGACTAGCAAATAAGTTGGTATACTCATTACCACTGATGCTGTGCTAATTCAATTCTACAACTTTTCCTTTACCAGATTTGATCCTTAACACAATGTGCCCATGACAGATGTATTGAAATAAAACTTTTCTTTCTCAGATGAGTATATATAATAGCTATCAGAAAAATTGCAAATACTTGCATACATGCATACAAACAATGAAAAATTGAAATAAAAAAAAAAAACTTAGCTTTCTGATGGCAGAATTCCTGGGCACTTGGCATTATTCCTGCAGGTTGCTTACATTTTCTCCATGGCATGAAAAATCTGGTTTGGCCATGTGCATCCAGGAAATTTCACTTTGATGAAGCCTGCCACTTACGTGCTTTTCTGCGTTGAGCTTCTTCTGCCTTCCTAACTTTTGCTTTTGCATTTAAATGTCTTAGCCGTATAAAGGTTCGGGTTCTAACATACAACTTTATCACCTCTGTAGGAACATCTGGAAACCTCTGACCAATTTTCACACATAGTTTGTGTACAATCTTGTGTTCCTGGGATAAAGAGTCATGTCCATGCACTTCTGCAAACATCAACTCAAACTGGCTAACTTTCTCCAACCATGGATCTGATGGAACAAGCAGGCCACCTCGTGAAAGGGTCTCAATCCAGCCAACAGGTACTGATTCTGCAGTTGATGGTGGATTAAGTAGCTGGCCAGTTGGCGTACCCAGCGAACGGTCATATTTTCTTCCTCGGTAAGCTATGTAACCTGCAAGGTAACGAAAGCCTTCTACAGAGCAATCAGAACCAGGAGTAGCAGGTGGTACCTGAATACTTGTAGAGTCATGTAGTGTAATATCCCGAATCTCAGTTTCAGCTTCAATCATTGCCAGGGGTTCTGACATATCAGGTAAAACGGCACTAAACAACTGAGATGTCAAAAAGTAATCATCATCACCACCACCTAGCGCAACAGGAGCAGCACTTGAAAATGGAATGTCACTTACATTGGCACCTAGAAGCAAGAGACGCAAACTGGATTTCACTTCTGTAGGCAATGGATGATCATAGAAGTGGCCTAGCCCGCGTACTAGTGAAAAAATATTTTCAAGGCAGTCTTGATTGAGTCGAGCAGTTAGGATGTATTTTATGTTCAGAGGCTTCAGGTCAGTGAAGAGTCCCAGTAATGAGCGAATGGTTGTGATGAATCCTTTCTGAAAGGGTAACAGATATGTTGCATTACCTACCTTCATTCCTCGGAAGCATGCATGCAGCAGTCGTAGAATCCTCTCTTGGGTTTCACGATGAGTTCCAAATCCACATGCCAGAGACTTCGCATCTGTAGGCCTTCTTGCATTTAGCACATCAAACGAGTCGTTCAGAAGCTGAACAAATTTCGCGACGTGTTCTTCATGTGGCATAAGAAAGCGTATTCCTTGTGCAGTGTGGTTTGAAAAGAGCTGAGTTGCCAAATATACACGTTGGCGGTCACGGCCCTTCACACTAATGTGATGAAGTGACAACTTGGGGCATATCTTCATCTCACTGCAATCCAGAGTAAGGAGCTGTTCAATTGTAGCTTTTGTAATTTTCTTATTACCTGGAAGTGTTAGTCCATCATCGAAAAAATGATTTCTTAGCAGCTTGTAAAGGTGTGGAACATCTGCAAACACCCAAACTCGTTTATTTGGTATTTGAGTATTGAGGAAGCATGTGTTCGTGTGTGTTACTTGTAATTCCTTCCATACAGCACGATTTTTGCCACCGAGGTCAGCTACAGCAGCAACAACATTATACTTAATATCTTCCAGAGATGATATTATTTTGTTCAACAATGAGGCTGTCATCTGTATGTCAAAATCAAAATATATTACCTGCTTCCAGCTTGCAAACAGTCCCCGTACCATGACTACTTGCACATTACTGTGTGGACCAACAATCCTATCTTCTTCTTGGTCGTAGGAAATTCTGCTATCTATGTTCATTTCATCAAAAGAAATGAGACATGTACACTCTAAAGTACTAAGTCTTTGTGCCTGTGCCTTCATTAGCTGAAGGACATCATGTAGAATGCCAGGGCGACAATGGAATGAGCGAGCAGTCCACCGCCTCAGTGTTGAAATTCCTGGCAATGGAAACCCCATTTTATCTCTCAAGAAAATATAGCACTTTCTTGACATTGCACGCAGAGTAATGGCTTTACAGATGTCTTCCCTTTCCCATTTTACACATTTCTTACCTTTTATTAAACAACGGATCTGATTTGCAGTCAAGAGTTTTGCTAAAACTTTCGTTACTTCAGTTTCTAACTCCGTGTCAATTTTTTCAAGTATTTCTGAGAACGTCGTCGAGTTGTTACAAGCTGACTGTGAAGGTACTTGTTTCTTACTCTCATCTGAATGCACGCTGTGTTTAGCCTTTGGTTTTCTTCCTCCAATTTCTTTATTCTTTTCTCCATTGTTTTTATATCACTCAGCATGCACTGTGTTTCTTGATCAGTTCCCATCGGTTTCTCTACATTCCTCTTCTTTGGTGATAGATTATCAAGGGTTTCCAATGCACGTTTCCGAACTCCACGGTCATGACATCTAAGTGCAGTAGGCGTTGCAGTATCAGGTCCTGAAATGTCAGCACTGGCTCTCGAACTTACCTTATTAATACCAGTATTATTGCTTGTGGGAAGATTTAGTGTAGGTACTGCATCAGGCTTCAACACTTTCCTGTTAGTTAACCCAAGTAACTCTGCCTTTAAGTCACGCTGGTAGTCATCCTGTGTGAAATGTTGAGAACACACTCTTGCATTGGACACTTTGAAGGAATCCTGACGCTTACATTTCTGAATCCACAATTTTTGTAGTAATAAATCCTTCGGAAATACATGGTACATAATGTCAGTGTTCTTGGTTTTCCTATTGTACGTAGTACAACAAGCCACTGCACAACCCGGCATTATTGCGTTTCTTACGAAACACAGAAGCAATGAATTTCAGTGATAAATACGTGTAAATATCAAAATAAACAAAACATAAACATAAAACTATACGATACAAACTTCAAGCGGTTGAAAATCAACTGCATGTATAGAGAAAACTCCAGCACACCAATTGTAAACAAACAAGGATGATAGAAGTCGAAAGACTGTGCGTCCACACGTACGTCATGCGTGGTTTCAAAATAACCGAGTCTGATACTGCGCAGCTCAAGTGGGACCCTACTGTTTTTAAACATACACGTAAAGCAAAAGTGCAACCTTTTATTTATATTTTATTTTAAAGTTTCTGAAAAAATACTGCAAAAAATATCACATTCTTTTCCTTCTAATTGAAGTCACAAACAAAAAGAAATTGAATAACAACGAAAGGAACTGTACACCAATTTTACATAAGATGGTATAACTATACCAGTTATCGGAATTTATTGGCGTAGATAAAATCTAAGTTTCCAAACTTTCGCACATCAACCAGATGACTTTATCTACCTTTCTTGAAAAAGCCATCTGCTTGATGAGCAGAAGCTTGGACACTCTGAATTTATCTCCGCCAATAAATTCGGATAACATATATAGTTACACTATCTTATGTTAGAAAGAAATCGGTTATTTCATACAGATTATTCGGTTCAATAATTTCGTTTTTTTCAATACATGCTAATCTGGATTGCAAATAACTGCACATAACATGATTAAATGTATTACACTTTTACTTAATAATCTTAGTGTTTGAATTTTGAGTGTTTGTAATTTTTCTTGATTTCTTAGAGCATCGTGATAATCCAAACGTAACGTGGCGTTCGTAAACGTTCACGAATAAAGTGAAAATAATTTGGATTGTCGTTTTTTAACAGAAATGACATGGCATGTTCACAATATATTTTGTCATGTTTCATAGCATGAATTATTTAAAAATAGACATAGGATAAAAATATTTTCCCATTGCCTACTAAGCAGTTAAAACCAAATAAAAAATAAGAGATGCGTTTTGTCCTCTAACTTGCAGAATAAAAATATTTCTGAAGAATTTTAAAGCGAAATTAGTGTTAAACAACAAACAGCTGTTAATTTTTTTATTTTTTTTGTCATTGTATTTCCTTCCCAAGAATACTTGCATTGGTACCGTATGCAAACTCTCTCCGAAGTTCCGATGACTTCTTTGTGATTTAGTTTGCAGATTTTCATAAATCTGGGTGATCAGTTACTGTAAAGAAATCGTTTAAACTTTTTGAAACGAATGAAACTAAATTGGAAACCGCTTTAATGGGACTGGATTCAAATTTAAAAAACCGTCACTTACATACGTATTTATAATAAAGTTTCCAAACTTAACATAAGGATTGGTATCGCATACCGAACCTGAAAAAACATGCTTTGAGAAAAATGGGAGGAATTTCTTCGGCAAAGTAATTCATTGAAGAGATAACCGGAAGTAGGTAGAAATGGATGTGCGCCTGAAAATCCCAATGTTTTTGCAGCTCAAGTTCTAAATCCATTCAAGAATACTTTCCCGTGGTTCCCTTTTTTCTTCTTGTATCTTTATTTACAATACGAGCAAGCTAAATATTGTAACCAACAATTAACGCTGTTCCCGCCTCATGTAAAACCACCTAATCGCATTCGTTATGTCCCCCAAAATTCCTAACAATATAGACTGAAGAGCAATTGAATTAGAGACAGCTGACGTTATGATAATGTGGCACTGTGGGCGGCCCTGTAAACGGAAACGACATGATGTATGCAGCGATCCGACAATATAAGAAGTGATGCGACGGGAAGCAGTATATGTAAGACGAAGGATCAAAGCGCATTTGATTGTGGACAAATTGTCGGGGCCCGACGAATGGATCACTCCATCTCTGAAGTCGTGCAGGCACTGGGATTTTCACAAGCCACTGTGTCACGGGTACACGTGAGTGCATCGAATCCGGTAAATTCATCCCTGCAAGGGCCAACTGCCGTGAACAACAGCGTGTGGATGTGCGGGGTCATCGTCGGCTAGCTCGTATTGTAACAGCGGAAAGACGGGCTACATTGAAAGAAATCCCTCGGCAATTTAACGCTGGTGCACAAAAACGTGTAAACAGCCACACCATTCAGAACAATCTACTCGCTTCGGGGTACAGAAGCCATCATCCCACGAGGGTACCGCTGCTGCCCGCCCATCACTGAGTACAATTATTAACATGGGCGCGGGAACATCGCCACTGGACCCTAGACATGTGGCAAAATGTTGCCTGGATTGATGAGTCGAGATTCACGTTGGTACATGCGGATGGCACGATACGAGTACGGCGCAAACCACATGAAGCGATGGATCTTTCTTGCCAGCAGGGTACCCTTCAAGCTGGTGGGGGTGGCATTCTCGTCTGGGGACTGTTTACGTGGACTGAAATGGGACCCCTGGTACGTGTGACATCGTCCCTCACAGATCAACGTTACCGGGATATCCTGGACGATCATTTGCTCCCGTTTGTGCGTCTTCAACATCCCACTGGGGACTTCATCCTGCAAAAAGACAATGCACAGTGTCATCGCTCTCGAATTGCATCCGAATGGTTGGATGAACACTCCACCAAAGTGACCTCTCTTCCATGGCCAGCTAGGTCACCTGACCTCAATCCCATCGAGCACATCTGGGATGCCATCGAGAGAGATGTTCGAGGCTCTGACTCCCGCCCCCTCCATCAAATCTTTGTGAACTGTGGGAGCTTGTTCAAGGGTCGTGGATCCGTATGGCTTCCCAACGCTTCTGGTGTCTTGTCGAGTCCATGCCAAGACGAATCGCCACCGTCATCAGAGGGAAAGGTGATGCTACACTTTACTAGATGGGTATCTCTAATTCAATTGCTCTTCAGTGTATATCACAAATTGTGATTTATAAACGTATGCGTTTCTCTTTATAAAATATGTTTTGGGTCCTAGTGCTCTTATTTTGATCTATCTATGTTGTAACACAAAGGTTAGCCTTTAGAATTAATATTATTTGTTTTACTGGAAAATATATTAATATATATTGAATTTTTTGTTTTAAATGTGTAGTCAAGAACGTCAACAAGTATAAAACATTGTTCAGCCTACACTGCACATTAAGAAATGGTAGATTCGTTTCGTATGGACCTTTAAGAAATGGGACTTAGCTGATGAAAAACAATTTTATGTGTCACCGATGTGTTTCTTGCGGATAGTTCCTTACTCAAAACCCCACCTAATACTAGTGGACCAAAATCATGGCATGTCCCGATGGCGCAGTGGTCTAAGCAGAAGCATACTGATAATTACTCCGAGCTGAATCCGGGTTCGAATCCCGACTATATATGAACGTTAAGTTTGTTTTACGGCGCTTTCTCTCTCCCTTCTCTGGAGTCAATGGCCGTAAGTTAGGGGCGGCGACTGCTTATATCGCATTGAGTTGCTCACAGTGGTCGTTAAACCCTCAATAAAAAAAAAGTAATGAGTTTTTGAAATTTTCCAAACTTTAGTTTTATGGGAAGTGCTTCCTTACTTATATCTTCGTTGCAAATTAAAGCTTATCCTTTAGAATTATTTATCACTGAGACTAATGAAGTTCATAGTGCAAGGAACAATGGGTAAAATGAAGCGATCAAACGGACTTTGAACGTAAAATGATCGTGGGGCTCGAAACAATGATGCGAGCATTAACAAAAAGGTTGCTCTTGTGAAATTTTCCGAATCAGCAATTGTTAAAGTTTACTGAGAGTGAATCACCAGTCAAAAAACGGAACTGTTATAGTCAACGGCTACTGGATGCTCGAGCTGAGCAAAGAGGCGGCAGACTTGTTCTGTCCAGATAAAGGGCAAGTCTTCGTCAGACTGAAATTAATCTCAAGCTGGGACCAAATCTCATAGCCTCTCAACGTAGATTTCGACAAACATTACATCATATGGGATACAGAAACACACGTCCAGTCCGTCAACCATTGCTATCTGCAGCGAACAAAAACTAACAACTCCATTCGATCTAGAACACAAGAATTGGACCGTACACGAGATGAAAAGTGTGATGTGGTCCGACGAATTGGATTTTCAATTACATCATGCAGATGGACAAATGAAGATAATGAAACAGCAGCACGAAAACATGGACTCATCTTGCACCGTCACCACTCTTCAACCTGGCGTAGGCAAACATATGGTCTGGGCCATGCTTTCGTTAGACCTTTTGGGTCCTTTGATTCATGTGGAGGAACGTCTAATCTCCCAAAGTTATTGAAATATCGTAACCGACCAAGTTCACTCATTTTTATTGATAGCTTTTGCCAGTTTAGAGGTATATTACCGACAGAGCAAGGCTGCATTTCATAGTGCACAATTTGCACGCGAATAGTTTGAGGAGCATCACGGGGACGATTACAGGGTACATACAGTGGTCTCCTCAATACCCGGTTTTCAATTCAATGGAGAATTTGCATAATGGAGTCGAAAGGAGCATTAGAGAGCTGAATGAGCTACATTTCAATCTTTAAAAGCTGGACGGTGAAATACATCGGATTTGGGCTAATGTACCTCAATTCACTTACCGATGTTCGAGTCCATACAAAGAATTCCATCCGTTTTAAAGGTGAAAGTACGCCGCAACGTATTAATTATGTGGCAATACTAATTTGACCACTCAGTGTATATCTGAACAACACGATAGTTTTTGGAAACCATAAATTTAGGTTGAAACATTTCTACAACTTATGTTTAGTTAAAATATGAGCTAAAAAGCTCACTTAGTTATATAAGGTTATGGTTTAACACTATATGCAAATATTTTACTAAACAAATTTATATGTAATTGATATTTCAAATTAAAAACTGTACCTTACATCCACTGATTTAACACATTTCCGTGTAGAAAGATATTAAAATAGAAATGAAGTTAGCAAAACACGAGAGATTAATTATTTTCCTCCAATTGCGTGCTGTTTTAATTTTTCTACCTTTCAGGAAGTTTTTATTGTAGCCACTATCTACAACAGAATTTTCACACGCTCTTGAAAAAAAAGCAGCGTAGTAGTCATACACGCCATACTCTACACTCATAGATGTACTGATATCATTGTCTTATAAAGTATTGAATATCTCAGATCACTGCTAATATATTAATCCATCTATTGCTTTCTTCGATTATTAACACCATGAACATTTCATATACAATTGGGAAACCAATCTCCCCGAAGAAAATAATTTTCATAAATATATGGTAAGCATTGTAATCCTTATATTAGCATTACAATGAGTATCATGTATTTATGAAAAATTATTTCTTCCTAGAAATTCGTTTCAAAATTGCATATTACGTACATTCATCACTGGAATTTGTTACCTACGCCCGATCCTGGATTTGAGGAATGGTCGTGAGATGCTACGATGGGGCAGGAATAGCTTCGACTAGGGCAAAGCTGAAGGTTCCCAGATATATCTGTTCAGTTTCTTGGAATTTCTTTCTCCTGGGTAGTGTACTGTCTTGCATGGTCGACCGGAAATCCATCTATTTCTATTTTTTTTTTAGATTCCCGCTTCAAGACGATTGAAGTTTTCAAGTTTTCGGAAAAAAGTGGTTACATGGAATACAGTGAAAATTCGCCAATAATAGCATTACAATGGATATTGTGATTATCGGTGTCCTTCTTGGATTGTACTACTATTTCGGCGTTAACCGTGTCAAAGGACATTTCCTATAAATATCAAAAGGTATGCTACTTGCCATAATTTACTCACCAGGCCAGGTTTATGTGCTTTCAAGAGAAGGATCATTTCTGCTGACTAAAATGAGAATGAAAAAATTAACTGATCTGATATTACAATATCAGGGGTGTGAGGCGAAATCAAGAATAGGTAGAATTTTCATTGCGTATATATGTATATATTTATTCAATTATAGCAAAATTGAATCTTGTTTTCGAAATAAATTGGTTATGGCATCAATGCTATAATACAATTCGTGTGACGTGTTTTCCATTCTTCGTAGTTTTGTTTCTGACATTTGAGACGCATGTATTTTAATTTTGATATTATTTTTCTCTGAAAAAGGGAATTTTTTAAATTATTTACATATACTTCTTCCAAATGTTAATTAACTGGATTTCAGTGAAGCATATGCTATTTCAAATGTAATTTCTTATTGTCTAGAAAAACAGGAATCCATACCACTTCTTTCTACATCACTGTTTTCCATATAATATTATTTTATATCATCTTTATGAGTTAAAAAAACTTAGTGGCAGAAAAATGCCTACTACAGAAGCCATATATGTTACACAAACATAATCCAGCACAAGACTTAAGAAAATACAGCTAAATTATCATATAAATATTTTTACCAACAAAATCTGGTTAACTTTTTATCGCTGGAAATTTGAGTATCATGAAAAAGACTCCGGAGAATGTTCAAAGCAGGAAAGATAATTTTTCCACTTACTTTCCAATGAATCACAGTTAAATACAGAACGTCGACTTAAAACCATCATGGTTTTTTCTAATTCTAGTTTGCTAATCAATATGTGAGGGAGCAAGAGTGCGTTAAAACACACTGCCAATAGATACAAAAGCACTGACGTATTTACCCCTGACTAAAACCAATAAACTGCTCAACGTTAAGAACATATTAAAAAGTGTTATTATGACAAGGACATACATGTATATTTTGTAAATGCGTAGATATTTATGAATCTACAGCAATTTTTACTGCCTCTGTATCTTTTTATATAAAATTCCGGTAACATTAAAAATTCCTATTAAATTAAATACACAGTCGAGTCACATTTTTGACCGAATCCTACTTTTAATGACAACAACTCATATCCAATGAAAAAAGGCACGTGTCGTTGGCGGGATTGGAGGGTATATAATTTATGCTGTAGGCTTTCTGAAAACATATCACTCGTTGCGGCTATGGATAAAAGGAGCAATTTATCAATTTCACAAAGAGGGATGTTTATTGGCTTTAGGGACAAGGGTGGCAGTATTTCCGAAAAAGCGCAGTTTCTGAACTGTTCGCGTGCTGCTGCGGTTAAAGTACATCGTGATTGGAGAAATGCCAGTATTTCGAATAAGTGACATGCAAACTGCGCAGCACCACTTGCAATTGATGAGAGTGGTGAACGTTGGCTGCGATGGTGTATGATGTTCGATCGTCACGCTACAGTGGAGCAACTCACTAGCCGAATGAACCAGGGGGCTACCGGAAGTGTGTCTAAAACGACAGTTCAGCGAACCCTGCTGCGTATGGGGCTCCCATGCAGACGGATGATCACTGCACTTATGCTAACGAAGGTACGTCGGCAAAGGAGGCTTACATTTGCACGGCAATATCGGAATTGGACCTCCGCTGATTGGAAAATAATTGCCTTTTTCGATGAGTCAGGTTTTCTGTTTCATCGAAAGGATGAACATTGCAATATAAGAGGGAAAACATAGGAGAACAAACACCTTTCTATCCTTGCTGGCTGGTGCGGGAATCATTATGATCTGGGGAATGTTTTCATGGCATTCTCTGGGTCCACTAATAATTGTGGAAGGCATTGTAGATAGAATTCGTTACGCGTTCATCCTTGCATACCACGCACACCCATACATGCTGATTGTCTTCCCTGGGGAGAACGGGATATTCCAGCACAATAATGCGACGGGTCACACAACTAGAAATGTCCGAGAGTGGTTAGAGGAGTACGATGAAGAATACAAGGTTAATCCTTAGCCCCATAATTTAAGAGACGTAAACCGAATTAAGCATCTGTTGGACCACCTCGATCGTGTTGTTCTATCTATGCATACTCTACCACGCATCATCCAACAGCTGTCAGATGTACTGGATTCAGCGTGTCTCCTCAAACTTGTGAACACCTTCGAGCACTTTATGGAGTCACTACCATCCCTTCTAGCTGCTGTCCGCGCTGTACACGTCGTTTACTCTGTATATTAGATGGTAGTCACAAAACGTGACTCGACCGCTTTTTACACATTAACAGACATTGCTTTGAAAACACTTGTATTACCCATGTATCAAATTAGATCACTTTTATGTACCATATTAGGAAAGATATAAACGAAGGATTTAGAAATATCAGTAAGTAAATTCCTCTTATAGCGGTTTCTCCAATTACATGGGAAACAAATTGAATTTCAAACTAGCGTTAAAAAGACTAAATCTCTTACTAGGTAAATAATGCCTTTGTCCTTAAACTTGGTAACATTCACTACAGAATGATGTGTTATTACTATACAAATCAGAATTGCAAATTTCCGTAAAATCATAATTTTTTATTTCTTACTAAAAACTTAAATTGAAGTTTGATGAAAATGTTGCCCGATTTCATCAGTCAAGAACCGAAAGTTCAAAATTTTGAACAACACACTTCAGTAATTTTGAAAAACTCTTTTAGGTTACTGGTTGTCTCAAAACATTTATTCGCCGGCATGAAAACCCAACCGGGTTTTGGAAGACGAGACGTAGACGTGACGCCCTAAGTACAACTGCGTTGAAAGAAGAAAATTGAACTGGTGTCCAGACAGGAAAACATTAAGGAGAAGCAGTGAATAATTAGAAGTAGAAAATATGCATTGCCTAAGGCAGAATGCTAAGTTGGTTAAAAACTACTGTAACATCTGTACGTTGATATTTTTATATTTTTTTATTTTGTCATAATATTTGGTCCTTCTGTTTAAACAGTTGTGGTGATGTTTATTTTTGTCAATCATAAAGCTTTCTGTATGGTTATAATTTTAAGACATGTAGCGTCCTACTCTTTTAATTGCCATATTCGAGTTTGGTGTGCAGATGTTATGGATAAGTTGTAGTTTACTTGATATTGCTTGGGTATCTTACGCTTGCAAGCAGGCTTTCTGTCATTGCTTTTGCCTCGGGTAACTTACGCTGCTGGAGCAGATCTTTGCAAAGCAAGTAAATGCTTTAATTTGACTGTCGCTGCTTTTGCCTTCGGTAACGTCATCTTCTTTACTGCACTTTGCAAAGCAAGAAGAATCCTGGTAGTATCATCTGAAAGGAAAAGATGTGTTCCAGAATGGAGCAGAAGAATTGTCAGAATGTGAAGGATAGCTTAAGGTAGTGTCCCATAAAGCCACAATCAGTTTAAAAGAAACTTGCGTCCTCGAACCAACGCATCAGTCAATCAGGGGACGAGAAGAGTGGAGCATGAAAAATATTTCTCGTATGGGGCTCTCATACCCGTTATGCAACTTAACCCATCTTAAAAGATGATTCAACATGTATGCCTCTAATATTCCTAAAGAAGGATGCCCTGAATTAATGCCAACAGAGGTGCATACATGATGCATTGTGACCCGACACACAAACTCAAACAGCTGATTCACTACTGAGCTGTTTCACTCTGAGGCTCGAATACGGGGATTGTTCGATTTTACAATTAAACTTTATTTTATCAATATATAGATAACACTGGAGAACACAACTTTTGGTGCACAACATACACTGCTCGGCAATTGCTAAGGACGGATCATAAACGGCTATAAAGTGCATAAAAAGTAAGTGTGGTTGGATGCCAAGTGAAAAAAATAACGTCAGAATGCCAGGACATTACAAGAAAGACAATTTATTGTGCTCTGAAATCCAGAAGGCTTTGGAACGTGCTCAAGGGACAAACAGGCCATTTTGTGCAGAATACGTAAACGTGAAAAAAATGCAATTGCCGTCCGCAGGCGTTCCGGCGTAAGATGTCAATACGGGATATGGCCACCATGGAGGGCGATGCAAGATTCCACACGTCGTGTCATGCTTTGCACAACATTATCAAGCAGCTGTTGGGGTAATTTATCCCATTCCTCTGTCAGTGCACGGATGAGGGTGTCCTTGTTTATTGGAGGGCATTGGCGCCCAGCAAGACTCCTCCCCAAAGCATCCCACACATTTTCAATGGGATTCAGATCTGGAGAACGTGCTGGCCATACGAGGCGTTGAATATCCTCGCTCTCAAGACAGTCCTGGACAGCGACTGTTCGATGACATGTTGCGATGTCGTCCATGAAAATGAATCTATCACTGACAGCACCACGGAACATGCAAACATGAGGTAGCAGAACATCATCAATGTATCGTTTCCCAGTCATAGTCCCAGTTGGAAGCACATAGAGGGACGTACGGCCATTGATCATGATGCCAGCCCATACCATGACACTACATGTCGGATATCGGTCCGTTTCCTGTATGTTTGCTGGACAATATGCAGTACCACTATGACGCCAGATCAGCTGTCGTCGACAATCAGACAATAGACTGTATCTACTCTCACCTGAGAAGAGGACAGCAGACCAGTCGTTATCAGTCCCATTGCGATGTTGATGGCACCATTGCAAACGGGCGGTACGGTGACGTCTGGACAATGGGATGCACACAACAGGACGGCGGGCGTATAGTCCTCTTTCATGCAAACGTCTGGCGACAGTTTTTTGGGAGATCTGCTTGCCAGTAGCAGCCATAAACTGATTTGCTACCTCACTAGCTGGGCTGCGCCGGTGTCTTTTTGTTGATAGCACTATGTACTGATCTTTTGCTGGTGTCGTACTGCGAACACGACCTCCCCCGTGATGTTTGCTACACTCTCCATTTGTTTGAAATGATTTCCAAAGCCTTAAAGCAACACTGTGGCTGACGTTGAACTCCCTGGCAACATCTGTTATTTTTCGCCCTTCTTCAATCTTGCCAATAATACGGCCACGCGCAAAATCATCTAGGTGATGTTGGGAAGACATACTGAAAATTGCAAGTTCGTCAATTGATTCTTTCCCTTTCAATTTTTGTTTGAACAACAGCGGTCAATACGCGTTAAATCCTTTATATCTCTTATCAGCGCTATGACGTCACGAACAAGTTCGGCAATCCAAAATTTGCATACGCACAACACGTCTTACTGTATCCCGCACTTATGCTAATTTCCACATTTTCCTGCATTTCATTTTATGGTTGCTATCGTTGCTATTGTAATCCGTCCTTAGCAATTACCCGGCAGTGTATGAGAGTATTTTGAGAGTATTTTGGTCAAATGACATTAGGTTTTGTCCATCAGATTTGCTTCCTACGATATGACATATGCAGAGAAATCCCAAGAAGCCGATAACACTAAAATCAACATACGTATTTCGTTATTGAGACATGCTGACAAGGATTGTTCGATTTTACAGTGAAATTTTGTTTATCAATATACAGATAACACCGAGCCACACAACTTTCGGAGCTCAATATATTATACACTTTTGGGGGTATTTTAGTCATATTGCATTCTTTATGTCCATCAGAGCTGCTTCTCACGATATGACATATGCAGAGGAATCCCAAGAAGCCTAAAGTACGAAACCAAAAGAAACAAGTTTCGTCACTGAGACATGCTGCTGCTGAACACGCGTTTCTGTGATTTCCTACGATGCGATGTTCCTGGACATTTGTGGTGGATGCTCCAACAACTGTCCACCATCATATGCGTATCCCATCGTCCACGGTGCCGTTCATTTATGGCCCTTATTTCCCTAATAAATTGTTCCCCTGGTTCATCGCTGATATCTCCAAGACAATGTAGAATTCGATCCAAATGATTGCGGGGGTAATGCAATTTGATTCTCATAATACAGTCAAGTGAACAAACGCAATGAGCATATTCCCCACAAATTCAAGGTAGTTAGCGGCCTTATGGTTCACAGGAAAATTCGGTACAACCATAAACAAGAAAGATGACACCGAATTTTTGGGTGTAATAAGCACGTCTTTTGAATCCGTTCTGACGAAAATTAAATTCATCAAAGCTTTTCAAAGTCAATGAAAACGGTATGGAAAACAATAGATCTGGCGAAAGAAAGAAGATTTTCAAACGGGTTTATTTTCCCTTAGATGTTGCTGTAAACGGAATCGTGAGCTTACGAACTCTTAGAAACAGAGATATCGACAAAAATATAAGGTGACTTTACGTCCCCTGGTGGGAAAATCATGCATTATTTTAGGAAGAAAGTCTTCTCAAAAGGTTTATCCATATAAGCGGTATCGGTCGAAGAAATAAAAATTAGTCGAGTTTTCAGGAGCCCAGAGTTTGCAACAAATACTTCAGAAGGAGAAATTAACACTTATGACCCCTGGTGGCTAAACCATTCTTTACCAAACATTAGAAATTATGTGAAAAACATTTCCCATCAGGTCTTTTATGCGATACTGGAAGCATTTTTGAAGTCGGAGGTTTAGGAGCAGAAATAACGCAGAACACTTAATTTACCTTTGTGCCCCCGAGCGGAAAGTCAATGATTTACTTGAAAATTTTGAATTTATAGGAAAATCATTTCGCATCGGTAACACTATCCAACAAAGAAGAAATTTTTCAAATCGTACACTTAGAAGTGGGGATAGGGTTTCTACGCCCCTGGCGTAGAAACCCTGCATTTTTAAGAAGAAAATTTTCCTAAAAGGTTTGTCGACATGAGTAGTATCGGTCAACAAAGGACTTTTTTTTAATCGAGGTTTTAGAAGCTCATATTTTGCTGCAAATACAACAGAAGCGGAAATTAAGACTTACGCCACATAGTGGCCAAACCATTTCTTACAAAAATTAGAAGATATGTGTAAATGATTTCCCATCAGGAGCTGTATGCGGTGCAGAAAGAATTTTTGAAATCGGAGATTTAGAAGCAGAGATATAGGGGGAAACGCAATTTACATTTACGCCGCCTAGCGGAAAGTCTATGAATTACTTGAAAATTTTGAAATTATATGAACCACATGTCACACTAGAAACACTATCCAACAAAGAAGCAATTTTTCAAATCTGACTCCCACAAGTAGAGATATTGATAAAAATAAGATATACATGTACGCCTCTGGCGTAGAAACCATGCACTATTTTGAGAAGAAAATGTTTCTAAAAGGTTTGTCGACATGAGTAGTGTCGGTCAACAAACGACGTTTTTTTCAATCGAGAATCTAGGAGCTCATATGTTGCTGCAAATACAACAGAAGCGGAAATTAATATTTACGCCCCCTGGTGGTCAAACTATTTTTTTACAAAAATTAGAAATTATGTGCAAACGATTTCCCATCAGGAGCTGTATCCGGTGCAGAAAAAAAATTTCAAATCGGAGATTTAGAAGCAGAGATATAGGGGGAACGCAATTTACCGCTACGCCCCTAGCGGAAGGTCTATGAATTACTTGAAAATTTTGAAATTATATGAAAAACATGTCACACAGAAAACACTATCCAACAAAGAAGGAATTTTTCAAATCGCACTCCTAGAAGTAGAGATATTGACAAAAATGAGATGTAGATCTACGCCCCCTGGCGAAGAAACTGTTAATTTTTTTAAGAAGAAAGTATTACGAAAAGCTTTATCGATGTTAGTGGCATCAGTCCACGAAAGAATGTTTTAATCGATATTTTAGAAGCTATGATTTTATGGCAAATACATCTGAAGCAAAAATTAACACTTACGCCCTCTGGTGGCCAAAGTATTCTTTTCCAAAATTTGAAATTATAGCAAAAGATTTTTCACCAAGAGATGTATCCGCTGAAGAAAAAAACTTCCAATCGGAGTTTTAGAAGAAGAGTTATCGGGGAAAATGTAATTTATTTTTACGCCCCCTAGCGGAAATTCTATGCCTAATTTGAATAAGTAACTATATCTAAAATACTCTTCGAGATAAATGGAATCGAAAGATAAAAACAAAATTCAATGGGATGTTTAGAAGCAAATATGTGGAATAATACGTATTTTTGAATTCGACATCATCTGCATTTACGCCCGTTACCGGCGAAATTGTACATCGTAAAAAAAAAACGAAATTAAGGATCATCATTTGCATATTTCAAGCTTCCCAATGCAAAAATAATTTTTCAAATCGGACTAATTGTTGCAGAGATATCGTGGGTCGATACGGACGGACGGACAAACCGATAACAGAAGCACGATCCTTTTTTACAAAAGACGTGCTAAAATGACGACCTCACAAATACCTCAATATTGTCATTGTGCCTTGGAAACACTGGTCTTTCATGAGTTCCCGGATTTGTGGTCCATTAAATATACCTGCTTTTATTTTCTCCATGCTGAACGCTGGAAATTTTCTACATATCTTACAGAAACACATTCTACCTCTCTTAAGTGCCTTTACAAATTGTTTAATCAAACCAAGTTTGATGTGCAATGGTGGCAACATGATAATTTCTCTGCCCACCAAAGGTTCTGTGATGATGTTTTTTCTCTCGAGCTACCATGTTTTCTCTTACAGGTCACTGTCGTCTTACCCAGTGTTGATCTTTAGCTCTAGTATCCCACAGACATACAAAGCACGGGTACTTGCTGTACCGGGCCTGCTTCCATTGGAAAAAAATTCACCATCTTCAAATCCACAAATATGACCTATTAGTGATCGCGGTAAGCTATCTTCTGGAGGACTATGGTGATTGTCTTCCGATTTTCCCGCATACCAACTGAGTGACCGATTGGGTGTGATCTGTATCTGCTCCCGTTATGTAGAGGTACACATTTCAGGCGGCGTTTGGAGCTATATATGAATGATTGCCATTCGCTGGGTGTGTATTCCCGTATAAACAATTTCATCAGTAATCCTTCCACAAACCGCAGAAAACGAATATTTGTTTTCTTTTGTGAAGAATGGCAGAGGCTCTTCTTCTCTGTTGCGATACACTGTGATTTTTGTTCCCGGTAATAGTGCATTTTTCTGAGAGCCTGGAAGCTAACAGTTCAGATGCCTTCTTTGGAAGAACTAGGTCCCTTATAAGGTCGTTCAATCCCGTTTGAATGAAACCTGATTCAGTTGATGAAGGTCCTTGGAAATCACTATAATTGTACTCAGCATTGCTTTCTTTCTCACAAGCCGATTCATCCGACTCTTCAGAGAGCACTGGAAGTCTGCTACATGTTGGGACAAGTATGTCTTCTGAATGTGGAAAAGGACGTCTAGCAAACTATAGATCAGGTTACGTCTATTTACTCCGGGTCTTCCCATTGATGTTCTTTTAATTCACCAGACAAAAGTAACAGTCATCACTGTAGTTACTCCGTTCGCGCGATGCCATTGGGATACCAATTTTCATGCACTTCCTTTTCCAATTTGTCCATTATGGTAGGTGCTCTGTACACGTTTTGCACACGAAATGCGGTGCGAGGACAGCAGGCCGGGTACACATAGAACCCGTGCCCCTAGTGTTACTGTGAAGTAGGGAAAATAAGCTCTTTTCAAAGTCCGTTACAGCTTGTCTCTGTTGAGCGAACGTGTATTCTCCGCAAATGTAACAAGAAACATCCGGATGATTGACACATTTCCTTCATGATAAATCCATGTCAACGCCTGAAACATAAATAAAACACGTCTGAACATGTAACGTGCACAAGGAAACACGGACAGCAACAGGAAAATCAAAGGAATGTATACGAACAGGGAACAAATGCTGGCGGGAAAATAAAGTAATTACGCCAACAATATCTCGAGAACTAGAGCTGCTAGAGCAAAACGGATACCACTTTCGGAATTAGTGGCGCAAAAGCACCCAGCATCAGGTCAAAAATTCCATGCCCCACGAAAATAATTTTTTTACAGGTAACAAATGCTGCAGGGAAATAACCTAATGCTCGGAAATAACGTTAGTAATATCTCAAAATCAAGAGCTGCTAGAGCAAAAAAGATACCATTTATGAAATCAGCTGCACAAAAATACCCAAAATCAGGTCGAAAATTTCAGGCACCACGAAAAAAATGTTTTTGTTCTCCAGTGTATTCTTTTGAAGATGTGTAATAAATGCAACAGTAAGCATTGTGTCCATAACTACATAATTGTAAATGTAAGCATTTCTATTTTTAAAGTACAAGACAAATTAGTGTTAATTGAAGTATACTGCTTTTATGAATACGATTACTCTTCTTATACACTGGTGTGCAAAAATTAAGGACGAAGAGGAGAAATTAGTATAACAGCGGAACCAGCAGGCAGAACGGACCGAAAGACAACTCAGGAGATAGACTAGGGTCCGGTACACTAGGGAATGCGCATATATGCAGCATGACGTAGGGGGAGGGTGTGGTGTCGGAAGGGTATAAAGCACAAGGGCGGTGTATACTCAGCAATTCGGTGAAAGCTATTGCACGGTGTACATCAGTTTGAACGACGTCGAGTTGCTGCCACCGTGTGATATGGCCAACAGGCAATTCAGTAGGCGACAGCTGGATGACATTTCCCGAGGTCGCGTCATTGGAAAGTTGGAATAAAGTCGAAGTGTAACTAGTGTGGTCGAGGAGTTCAGGATCGCTCACAGCATCGTTTCACGAGCTTGGAGAGCATTTCACAGCAATGGGGTCGAGTTCTCTTTACGGATGAGAGTCGATTTAGTCTGACGAACGATTCTGAACTTATACACATCTGGAGAGATCAGGGAACAAGCAATCACACCTCCAACATTATCGAAAGCGACCAGTTTGGAGGTGGCGGAGTTCTCGTTGTGGGCGGTATCATGCTTAGTAGCCGTACTGACCTCCACATCTCCCAAGGAGGTTCAGTCACTGGTGTCCACTATTGTACCGAGGTTCTTCTGCCTCACGTGCTTCTGTTTCGAGGTGCTGTGGGTCCTGAGTTCCTTTTCATGGACGACAACGCTTCTCCTCATGGTACAGTGGATTTTGCAGAGCTGTCGGGGAGTGAAGATATTTAACGCATGGATTGGCCAGCAAGGTCCCCGGACCTAAATCCAATCGAACACGTGTAGGACCTTCTCGGGAGATGCTTGGCAGCACGTCACCAGCCGCCAGCAAAGAATCGACAGTTGCGATTGGCGCTACAAGAGGAATGGGCCGCGATGCCTCAACAGCTCCTTGACAACCTCGTCTTCCGCATGGACAGACGTTGTAAATCCTGCTACGCCGTCAGGGGTGATCATATACCCTACTAAAGACTGGAGTTTTCTTGGCAGCTGCCTGTCACACGGACGTTTCTGTCTTCTGTCGAGTTGTGCTCGAAGCTATCTTTTTAATAAAGTGCCTTTGTATTCTTTGGATTCCTTGTTTGGACGGTTTTGCTCACTTATCCCATATTCTTACATCTTGGGGATCTTATGGTAAGATTTGAGTCGATGTGGATCACTTCTGCACGACGTTACATTAGAAAAACTGTCTTGTCCTTAATTTTTGCACGCCAGTGTATTTATAATGTTTTTTGCAAATTGGAATTATATTATTTTCCCCTCTAACAAAGGGAAGGAAAATTCACATTTTCACAATTGGCAACCATTCGTCTCATACCTCTAAATTCGCACATTAAATTCGAATATGCACAAGGAATACGTGTCTAAGAATACATGGAGTCAAACTGAAATTAGGAAGACTAAGAGTACGCATTATCATTATGTGCCTATCCTTTCGATGAGTAAAGCATTTTTGAGATTTGAAATCACTGCTAAACCTAATTATTTGCTATACGTAATATTCTCTAAGTACAATTTATTACAGATATTGTACCCAATTGGGGGTTTCTGCCAAAGAGAATGTAATGATAGGGAAAAGATAGGCCGTCCGGGGTTTTAAATATGTCAAATACTAAGCTGATGCATGCAGGACCGCATTCTGATGTAGAATAACGCCTTCTGACGTGGAGTACCGCTTTATGATGTGGAGTACCGCTTTCTTGTTTGTTTGCAAACACGGCGTCAATTATGTTTTTCACCTTCGGCCTATATTCGGTCCAAAAACGTTGAATTGCATCATTTCTGCTATTGCAGAACGTTGTGTGTTCCTGCGTGCGACCTTCGGATGTGTCCAATATTCCAACATCGTAAAATCTGGCAGTTGCCCTTAAAATGTGGCTGCAAAAGGACAGCTGATGTTAGAGGTTAGCTGAACTTCCCAGAATGTTAAGGTCGAAGCCGATGGTCACTCTGTAGATGATAGCATCGGCATCGGACAAAAAAAGCACACCTTCGGAAACTGTTCAAACGTCATTCGCGTACGAACTATGGTATCCGATCATCAGTATGAAATACTTTGTTAACGACACGTCACCAGTCTTTTAAGTTTCATGAGGTGCCGAAGAATCGCCATTGATTTCGGAAGACTGGAATCGTTTACTGGTCAAAAAAGAATTGGAGTTCTAACAACAACTCCCAGACAGGAGGTTGGATGTTTAGAGTAGCAAACATTAGATCTTAAAGTCCACGGTCGTCAAGACATTATGTTACAATTAGGTTGAGTGAGTGAAATATCTTTGGTAGTGTTTTCGTTAGCCAATTTGTGATCCCCTTTACGCTCCGAGACATTCAACATCTGACTTGACAGTGCTGACATACTGGTTGATCAACCAAACATTTATTTCTTACAATTCCCCATAACTGGATGTCTTCTTTAAACAAAACAGCGCTCCGTATCATCAAAATCGGTTTTAAGAGAACCGGTTGTGGAGCATTCTACTGAATTAGGCACTATCAAAAACGCCCTTTTAATGTAGTGTTTAAATACAGTCACTTATATGTTGGAATAAAGGAGGTAAAACATTAAATCTCGAAACATTCAACTAACAGGTATCAAAGCGGTGCGGATGCCAGTTCTTGAAGTTTTGAAATTGTTTCCTTCAATACCCAGATATTCTCTGCTAAGGAATTTTCAACCAAGGTAATTCCATGAAATACACAAACAGTTTCCTGCGTTAAATTGAGGAGCTTTATTCTTTAGTAAGCAAGTCGAACTTTAATACGCTGTTCAGCTAAAATAAATCCTTCGTAGACAATTCTTTATTTCTAATATTGTGTAATAACAATCGAGTGAAAGCTATGTATCTAAGCAGCTGTTTTGTAATATATCTCAAAAGCTCAGATATTTTAAGCATTTTATTTAAATATATTAGATACAATGTTATTTTTGGTTAAATGGCTCTTATGAAAGTAAATATATAAACAGTTTGGAATGTTCATACATATATTTTATATATAATTTACGATTTAAAACGTCAAGTTAAAACAGCATATTAAAAAATTGCAGCATATCACGTGACCCACATTTAATAATTAGTAATTCATCCAAACGTGCATATATATCCAATAGCACATTACCTTTGTGTCATTTGACACAGAGAAAATAAGTTTTTGGAATAATTTTTGAAATATATAATATGACGGAAATAATAACATATTCTTCATCTTGGTCGGGTGATGTTGCAAACAGATATAAATTCACAACTGGAAAGTTTGTAGATCTAAATCATGTGTGAGCTAAATCTAAACTCCTGGTGCTTTGCCCCGTGCTTGCAACCCACATTGTTAAATGTGAACGCAAGCTTCACATCTCGTAATGAAAAAATGCATCGCCAAGAATATCAATCCATACTGTGATCTCTATGATTTTTTTATTAAACTGGACATTAAGTTTTGTGAAAATCTCTTCTATCATATATCTTTGTAACACAAGCTTCACATCTCGTAATGAAAAAATGCATCGCCAAGAATATCAATCCATACTGTGATCTCTATGATTTTTTTATTAAACTGGACATTAAGTTTTGTGAAAATCTCTTCTATCATATATCTTTGCCACAGAGTTATTTTTCTTTTCTTGTTTCAGACTTCATTTACGCATCAACGAAATAGATGCACCTTGTCTACAAAACAGTAAAACCACGGCGATGCAAAAGAACTTCGTATACATTTTTCACTTGAACTTGTAAGCTTCAATTACTTTTTTTGCATTAGAAAGTAGATTATATATCATTTCGTTTGACAAATACATAGCGACATCACAGTAAAACCCTTTTAACGAAAACGTTTGCCCTGTCCAGGTTGAACACAATGAACTAAACATGATTATGAACAATTTTCAGAAAAACACAGGTGGGCTAGAATATTTACATTATACTTGAATGGTTTTTACTTATACCTTAAAGTCTTTCGGAAAGTTATTAATTTTACAGAAAAAGAGGTAAAAACATTTCGTCTATTACGATTTCTTTCTTCATTTGCATAAAGTCATTTTAAAGGCAATTCCACAGCTTTTAAGAAATTTAGAAGCAAAGTGTATGACAAAAGTGCGAAATGTATTTGTCCATTTTTAGAAGTGAATTTTGTTTGATCTTCTTCACAGGCCATTTAATCTATAGGGTGAAATTTATGATACAACCACTTTTTTATTTTGCATCTTTTGCTGTTTCTTAGTTTATAGTAACACTGTACTAGAGATCCGTTTTATTGGCGTAGGAAGTAGACACATTAGCGTTTCCAAGCTTTCGCACATCAACCAGATGGCTTTTTGAAGGAAGTTAGGCAGAAACTGCAACTTAAAAAATAGAACGCATTAACAATTTGTACGCGGGAACATGACAATAGATACGATGTTATATTCATTTTACAGATATGACACATCACGTTGGTTGCATGCGCGGTATCCTGGTAGGCCGATTAGTGGCAACTCGAGTGAGACGCAATCACTGCAAGTATTGCTGTTGGTAATGATTTCCAAGATTTCCCGAATGGCTGTGCCTTTAGAGGTAGAGTAGGTAGCTAATTTCTTTATATCGTCCCACATAGGAGTAGCGGACTTGAATTTCACTTCTCTGGATAGTGCCGTGGCTACTTTATCGTATTTTGTGTCACTTTTATGTTCGTTGACCCTGATTCCAAACGAACGCTTGGTCAATCCAATGTTAACAGCCGTCCGGATACTGTAGGAGGATCGCATAAGCATCTGCTTCGCAGAAAAGAGGTGGTTTTTCACTACTTTTCTTTAGCATATTATATAAAAATTGCAGGAGACTTTATAGCCCGCGCTGTAGTTCATCTTCTGCAGGGCGTTCTTGAGTTTGTTAGACACATTTGGTATTTAGGGAATTGAGCCTAAATAACGTACCTGCGGCACAGGAAGATTAGAATGTTTGGCCCTGGCTTTTTGGATAAAGTTACGTATCTGTTTCAACGTATATCCTGCATCAGTGGCTAACTTGATGACGCTTTCAATTTCATGTCTAGAACGGGTATCGGAGGAAACGGTGAAGGCTCTTCGAATTCAAAAACAGAAGATAGCTGCTCTGTATTATGCGGGACAGAAAGAGCTGCGGATCATCAGGTTTGGGTCGGACGTGGATTTGTAGTAGACTTGTGTACCGAGTTGGTTATCAGGCGACTTTCTCAATAGAACATCCCGATAAGGTAAAGCGTTGTTCTGTTCAAGCTCCATCGTGAAATTGATCGTAGGCTGCATATCATTGATTTTATCAAGGTCGGAAGAGTCAGTTTTCCGTGAGGCCATACAAAAAGTACGTCGTCTGCATAACGCAGCCAAGTGGTAGGCCGTGGAATAATGCTGGAGAATATATTCCGTTCAATTGGGGCATTACATTCATCAATATTTCCAGTCGGATCCTTTCCTAAGATGAAGCAATAGTTTTGGAGCTTGGACCAAAATTCAGCTTCCGAACCAAATCGAACCCCAAAAGCGTCGTTTCTGAATTCGAAAGCGGAATATTACGAGATCCAAATGACTCAAAAGATGAAGTACGCCAGCTATGTTCTTCTAAATCACGATCTTGGTACGATCCTACTAAAATGCCTAATAAATTTAGGCTACACTTTACACTTCGGCCCCCGTGGTCTGCTTCACCTTTCGCGCCAATGTAATGCAGGGAGAAACGTTTCGCGATAGGTGGCTCTTCAGCTGCGTCGGCGTTTTCTCTCGCGTTGTGTGTGTTACTTAATCGCTGTTTGCAGAGTGCGTGAGCCGTGAATCCCTATATATACACTGACGGAAAAAAATCCCAACACCAAGAAAGGGTTGTGTTAGATAAACGACAGTTGGTAGGCGGTGAGAGTAAATCTGCAAGATGACGTCTATGCAAATTTCGCGCTCGACGCATACGTGTGGCGCTAGTAGCGCCCCTCGGAACATGCAAAGCAGGTTTGCTGTAAATACGCGCTGTAACGTTCGTGAGCGTTGGTTGTCGTTGAGATTCGACGTAGTGTGTTGATGTTAGTCAAGAATGCCTTTAAGAAGACGAAGAAGCCATTATCAACAGCTCACGGAGTTTGAACGAGGTCGTGTAATAGGACTACGAGAAGGTGGATTTTCGTTCCGCAATATTTCAGAACGACTTGGCAGGAATGTAGCCACTGTGCATGATTGTTGGCAGCAGTGGTCAAGGGAAGGTACTGCCTCAAGAAAACCGGGTTCCGGCCGGCCACGTGGCACTACTGAGAGGGAAGACCGCCGTGTACGGCGTATGACCGAGGCGCATCGTACCGCGTCTGCGGCAGCAATTCGAGCTGCAGGTGCCACCACAGTGACACAACGAACTGTTACAAATCGGTTACTTGAAGGACAGCTCCGAGGCAGACGCCCTGTAGCGTGCATTCCACTTACTCCAAACCACTGCCGTTTGCGACGTCAGTGGTGTCAAGCTAGAGCTCATTGGAAGACGGAGTGGAAATCTGTTGTGTTTTCTGATGAAAGCCGGTTCTGCCTGGGTGCCAGTGATGGCCGTGTGTTGGTTAGAAGGAGGCCAGGTGAGCGCCTGCAACCAACCTGTCTGCGGCCGAGACACTCTGGACCTACAGCTAGAGTTATGGTCTGGGGAGCAATTTCCTATGACAGCAGGAGCACTCTCGTGGTTATCCCACGCACCCTGACGGCACAGTTGTTCGTCGGTCTGGTGATTCAACCTGTTGTGCTGCCATTCATGAACAGCATTCCAGGGGATGTTTTCCAACAGGATAACGCTCGCCCGCATACCGTTGTTTTATCCCAACATGCTCTACAGAGTGTCGACATGTTGCCGTGGCCTGCTAGATCACCAGATCTTTCACCAATCGAGCACGTATGGGACATCATTGGACGACAATCCAGCGTCACCCTCAGCCAACATTAACCGTCCCTGTATTGACCGACCAAGTGAAACAAGCATGGAACTCCATCCCACAAACTGACAGCCAGCACCTGTACGACACAATGCATGAACGTTTGGGTGCTTGCTTTCAACATTCTGGCGGTTACAGTGGTTGTTAATGTACCAGCATTTCACATTTAAAATGGCTCTCCCCGCGTTTACATTAAGCTGTGATCTTGAAACTTTAATCGATTAAATATGTTACCTATACAAATGTATTGCCGCCATTTCATTCCTCTACAACTATTTTTTCGTGGTGTTGTGATTTTTTTCCGTCAGTGTATATCACACTGTTCAAAGCGATACGTGGCTTGTGTTTTTTTCAGCGTGCGTTGTAGCTCTGTCAGTAGCCATGTGGAACTGGAGGCGTTTCTTCGACGAAGTAGGGAAGGATGAAGAAACATGCATTGCATGGTGTGAGCGAAAAGGATTGCTTCCAACTGAAAGAAGATGTTCCGCTGGTCATGCAATGAATTTGCGAGTGGAAATGTCTTATCGTTTAGGACAATTCAGGTGAAGGAAGAATCGCGTTACAGGGGAAAGTGAGCAGTGTTCCCGTTTACTTGGGACGTGGTTTGAAGCTGCTTGTATTTCTCTTGATAAGGTGATGACTCTTTTATATTGTTTCGCCAAAGGATTGTCCTACGGTGATGCAATTGAAGAATCTTTGCAGGGTGGGGTTTCCACATCCTCTGCGACAGTCAGTGACTATTATCAGTCTTACAGAGAACTAGTCGCAAAAGTTTACGGTAGCCTACGAACAAGACGGACAGCTTCCAGCATTGATGTTTATAGATACTGTCCCGCAAAATGTATTTAATCAGTTGTCATGAATTTTTGACTGACTGTAAAAAACATATACAGCTGAAAAATATGTTTTCCAGGAAATTATTGAAAAGAACAATCCTAAACGTTCAATTATAGGGATTTCGAATATTTAACGGAAAACAAAAAAAGAAACTCATGCTGTCTGATTCCTCTGGTGATTAGATTAGTTCTCTCAGCTTCAGTGCCCGTGTTGCCTCCATACAGAAATGCCTTCTTTTTGTTACTATGTGAAGCAAGCAAACTGCAAATTTCTAAAGATTCGAAACAAGTAGTTTGGTTTTCCCCAGCATTATAACCTTAGATCAAGTTTTTTTAAACTAAGGAAGAAATGGGAGAAAAATTATCATGTACAGAAAGATACACTTCAATTATGATTAGCAAAAATTATTTTAGTTCTTCCGTGACATACTTCTTTTTGTTAGGATTATCTCACTAGATTTATGAGACTCCGTTAGAAGCCCAGTTTGTCTATACTATCTAGGGCATGCTGATTTAAAAATCAATTCTCCCCTCTAAAACACAGGTTCCTCAAGTGACGTCCCTACAAAGTGTCATAAAATTCACATTAAATATGTCACAAGCGAATTTAAACGGAACAGAAATCCTATAGCATACCAAACACAACAGAATGTGTAGGTATATGAAATCCATCGCTGAACAGCGACGTGTTATCATTTCTGCTCGTTCAATGGCATATGCTCAGTTCGTCGTATTTCAAAGTTTATGGGACATCCGGGAAATCTTTGAATCAATCTTACTATGAAGACGGACATCATAAATTTCTGTACGCTCTTGGAAACGAAATAAAAAGCTTATCGCGGAATTTAGATCCATCACATATTTCTGACACACCACTCTCACACAAAAACCGGGTTCGTCTGCTAAATAAACGTTAGGCAAACGCAACCAGCGAGAATTTCTGTACGCTCTTGGAAACGAAATTGAAAGCTTACCGCGGAGTTTAGATCGATCACATATTTCTGACACACCACTCTCACACAAAAACCGGGTTCGTCTGCTAAATAAACGTTAGGCGAACGCACCCAGCGAAAACTTCCTACGTGGCATAGAGCAACTGGATACTGAGTTGCTTCCATGTTCCGCAATGATGGTGTTACCAGTATTTCATTCCGAAAGATAACTAATAATTATTCTAGTCCCACAGTATATATAAAAAGATAACTTATCCAATAAGCATGTACTTCGAAACAAAAAAGGGCATACATATTTCATACAGCACACATGAACAAATGCCAGCAGCGGTACGTAAAAAATACAGAAAAAACGTTTGTCAATATTTTTCGTATTTGTGTGAAAAATCCACGAGGTTTTACAAAAACCCAAGAGAATCGATGTATAAAGATCATCAGTCGATAAAATGAATTATGAATCGCGTTGTGAAATTGATCAACTTAAAACAAAATTTCAAAGCACTAGCTTTCATGAACACATTGCGGGTATCTCACTATAAACTTTACACGTTTATCAGAAATTCTCTTTCCTTTGCAGAAAGAATGATTAATATCTAAAGAACTTCTTATATAAATCCTTAAGCGATTCTTTAAGACATAATATATGTGCACTTTCTTTGAACAAATTCAGTACTGATGAATTATTCCCGGACGATTTGTGTCCAAAAAAGAATCTGCAAATTGAATGGTTCACTCTCACCACTCTAAATGAATATTCAATCTACTACTACTTTTGCACGGAGAAATTTTAAATTACCTTCGACCAACTGTTCACTTTAGAATGAGTATATATTTTGTGTTTGATACCAAACCTCACAAGTTTCCTGAGCACATTCCACGTAAGTCGTCTGTCGGTACCCCCCCCTTTTTGTTTTGGTCCGGACATTTGGTCTTCATGAATTTTCTTTTTTTTTAGAATAAGTTAGGCATGTTTATTTTTCTCAAAATATTATGTCAATATATTTAAAACAGTTATTAAATACAGCGAAATTTAAGAATGGAAATAAAATAAAAATGCTATTTCCCGAAGTATCGTGCTCACGTCTAGCGAAGGTTCATTCGTGCATGGCGAATGCGTTAGTCTAGGCTCTCTCTTTTTCTCCTAGGGAGTGTGCCATTTTCCATTCTGGCATTGAATGCTATTAGTGTATTCGAAGGAAGCGGAGATTCAATCGTGAACTGGAAATGCGTTCCAATCAAGGTTGTTAAATTTTGCGCAGTTTGCCAATTTTCGTTGAGAACTTAAATCGGAATCCCTGTCTTATGAATTACTCACTGATTGCAGAGGAACGACTGCCTGTTGTGATTGAATGACCATTCATTTGAATGAACATTCTAAATGACACTTTTGCATGAATGATGAATTATCAACGAAAACCCAAGAAGTGATTTATGCCACCAATAGTATGTACTCAAATAAGGCTTTTTCTACGTATAAGGCCTTATTGGATCTTTAAGGCTTTTATATATCATTTCGAAATTCATTGTAACATTAAGAAACTAATATTTTACGGTTTGTGTCATATACTTATCTAGTTATCGATTCCTTTCTTCAGTACGGTATCAAATTCTAAACAAATGTCTTAGGAAAAGATTAGATTATAGCACAGGATCGTATTTATTACATATCTCTTGAATCAGGTTACTTTGCTATTAAGGAATACTTATTGTGATTTTTGTATTTAAGTGTAAAAATTTGACAAAAATCTATAATCTTAAGTTTAAGTGAATTAACTTCATAGAAATAGGATTATTAATATTAATTTGCCGAATAAACTTGGTGTGTTCTCAATTACACGAATGCGGTTCAAAGAAATTTTGCAAATACCCAGCACTAAGAAAATCTCTTCTGGTGAGCCACGTAAGACGTCTGAAGCAGAAATTTGAGAAGAAAAATTGTGATGAGAAGTGGCGAATTGAAATAAAAATTAATCAGAAGAAATGTAGTAATAAATAAAGAAACAGAAATATTATGATGCCTTCACGAATTAGTGTACTATCAGTGCAACACCTTTTTCTTCTTTCGTACCTAAGTTTCGCATGACGTTTCTAATGCACGTTTAGTGAAATTATTTATCGTACATTTTTTACGCTTATTTACGTACCTACCTGTTGTTTAAATGCCATTGATATACTATTTGTATTTTATATTTTTATGATATCCTATAATCTAGGAAATTTAGGAAATACGACTAATTGGAAAGGGATTCCTTAAAATATTGAAACACATGGTGCTATCATTATAGAACACCTAAAAGAGTTATAATGATTATTTCAAACAAACCTTTCACCTTTCTGTACGATCTCATTAAAGCGTCGTTTTATACTTAAATAATTATTCTTGAAGTTTATTTCACATAACAAGTGCCAGTATCATATCCGCAAATAAATAACATTTTTTACTATATTAAAATGTTGAATTCGAAACCTTTTGCGCCTTTGACTAGGCAAGCAATCTTAGTTAAACACATGCCGATAATTGTGGGCGTACATTACAGAATAAATTGAAAATGATATTTGGATATATATTTTGTATTACAGCTTAACATTTATCCAAGGTGACAAAAACTAGTCTTAAAGTTGTAACTATAATAACAGACTAAATAAACTTCCCATTGCTCTCTTAAACCATGAGTTATACGTATTTCATTGCTGAAAATAGTATGCTGACTTGATATTGAATGCCCTAAATTTTACCATGGTGTGTTTCTGATCGAAGTTTTATAAACAAGAGCACATCCTCAATAAACAAAGATAAACCTTAAATCAAGTTTAATATTTTTAACATTAATTAAGCTGTTTGCCAGGAACGAAAATTGAGCAATATAACCCTTAGCATGTGCATATTTTTCTCTCATATCTATTTAGATTTAATTTCAGAAGCTATAAATTAGAATCATGGCTCTTAAGCAAATTTTCTATTCTCAGCTATCTGCCCTTATATTTTTTTCAGCTGCTTGTTTCATTATGATTCTTGAGGCGTATTTATCTATGTAACTTTCTTTATGAGCATCTGTTTTCTTATGTAAATCTTCAGCAATTCTTTATTATAAATATCCTGGCAGTACGCCACATTGTTTTCTTGACCAGCATGTACGGTATGGTGACGCTGACGGTGATTCAGAAAAGTGAAATCGCATCATCAAGTATGATCTTTGAAGAAGCCGCAACTTTTAACGCCTTAGCAAGAAAGCCACGGTCATTTGGTTACAAAAATATGTAATGGCCGATCTTCTTGTGCAACTCAACCGGATAGGAATAATTCCGATATCCCTCATTCTAATATTCCCCTTCGGATATAAAAACGAATTGTTAAACTTCACGATAGTCGCACAACCGCAAGAATAACAGGAACGTACTTCTTTCAGTTGTTCTTTTTTCTGCAAATTTCTTTACCAAGTGCCTTAGCTAAAAATTTCTGTGAATTTATAACTATTCATTGCTTTTTTTGGCGGCGAAGAGGGGAATTAACGACTACCATGAGAAGCTTCGATTAGGTAAAAGCTCTTCGCCATCCCTAATTAGACCAAGGTTCCAAATTTAGAGCCAGAACCGTAAGTCAAACACAACATCCACGCTTCACAGGGATTTGGACCCGTACTCATCTCGGACGAAAAGTCAGAAGCCAGTGCTCAGACCATTAAGTCAATGGGACAGCACAATTCATTTTGAAAGTCTTTACAGCGTGTTTAAACAACTACACGAAATATTTATTTGAAATTTTTTTGTACTTATCTAATGACGGATTACCCATATCTGTACCTCTATTTTTTAGGGTAAAGGCAAATCTTCCTTCAAAAAGTAAAACAAGCTTTTCGTTTACCTTTTTTTTTTCCTGATTTTCTTTTTTTTTGTTTTTCATGTAGTTCCATGGGCTTTATTATGTTTTGCAGTTTATGCTTCGTACACATACGCATTGTTGTAGCAAATATCCCTGGAGAACACCTGAACTCACTTAGCTTGCTGACTTTCACCCTTTATATTACTCTAAGGCTGCTAGAGACCTCATATCATGTTAAGGGCAGCGATGGCCTAGTGGTCAGCTTTAAGGACTGCCACGAAGACGCCTCTGGTTAGATTCCACACAGATACGCACGCTTGCACCAGTAAAAATCCACCGTGCGTCAGATGGGCGCGTTAAAAGGTCGGACCTCTGATACTGGCCCCACGGTGATGAAAAATGGCGTGTTCCTGCCCCTTTCTACCTCACTTTCGTTTCATTTTCCTATCAGACACTCTACTAACTCAAATCTTCTTGTTTCCTATTTGTAAGGGTTGTTTAAAACCATGGGTCAGACACTCCCTTCCTAAAATCTTCTTCATATGATCTGACCTCATCTGACATCATGTTATTCAAAATTGTATAAATTTTCTGTTAAGCCCATGACAGTGCATGACGATGAAATCAGAGCTGTGGATCTTCCATTTTCTTTAAAGCGCTTGAAATAGCATGGGAGCACATCAAACAGAGGTCATCGCTCTTTCCACATTTATAAGTGAGTCACGGAAAAAGTCTCATTGTCCGCCACTGGGAAACGAACCCAGGGTCTTCCAGTTACGCGCCAGATATGCTTCCACTGCACCACAGCGGCCTCGAATACCTCCGGACTCACACACACTAACTGCCAAGCCTAATTGGCAGGTTGCTTCTTGGAGCTCGGTAAAATGCTCACAATGGATTATGTTCCTAGTCCACATCAAGTGTCTGTGTTAAACATGGAAGCTATTCTCTCCCCTATAGCTGTAAACGAATGAGTTACCAAATTCAGTGGTGCATTTTATTTTATTTTTCTATTTTGTTTCATGGCCGTACTCAAAATTTCAGTTTTGTTTCGAAATGCATCCACCCATCTCCCAAATTTAAATTTTCTATAATTTTCATATGGATTTCAGTATCAGCATAAAAGGCCTTCAAAAAAATTATTCCCCATAACAGGTAATTTTCGTATTTACGAAATAAATGCGAATAAATGCGAAATTTGCCAATATAAGCGAATAATAACGAACATTTTATTTTAACTACTTTTCCGCGACATCTCGATAATTAACATTTTTTAAAGCAAAAATAGGAAGTAATTTCGCGCAGCACTTGCGCCGTGCGTGTCCTACTCAGCGTGCGTTACCCGGGAAACCCCAGGCCACACCTCTTTCCCTATCGGCGAGTCAGCCAGCGCTGCTTAGTCGCACTGGCTGGCTGGCCTTGAAAGAATACGAAGGAGAACATGTTTGTTTCTTGCAATTCACTAATTGACTACAAGCTACAAAGCTCGCGATCCGTTTGATAGATGTATATCAATATGGGCCTCCCTAAGAAGAAATTAGGGTGATAGAGTGAAAGAGTTTGACTAAGAGGGATTGTATTTAACCGATACAAATATCGTGATGTGCAAATTTTGTAATGATCGTCTAGAAGGACAGAAAAGGGATACTTTAATGAAACACACGACCTCTGCTACTCACTTAAAGAAGAAAAACCTAGCTCTGCCAAGCACATCTGGAGCTAAACAGCAAGCTACAATCGCCAGTGGGTTTCCAGCGCAAAAATGTGTCAAAAATGAAAGAGATGATTTTGCAGAAGACACTGTAAGAATGTGTTTAAAAATCAATATTCTCATGCATAAATTAGATCACTCGGCTGTTCGCGATTATTTCGAAACATATGTGACGGGTTCAGGTAACCTTCCTTCTGGAGATACTCTGAGACGTAAATACGTACCGCTTTGCGGATGTTCGGAGAAAGAGGTAATAAAAGAGCAGCTGAAAAATAAACCAGTAGTTGCAGTGGCCGATGAAACATCCGATAAACAAGGAAGGTGTTTTTTTCAGTCCTATAGAAACTATTAATTCAGAACCAGAGCAGTCATGCTTCCTAGCAAGTGTATATTTTTTAAACGTTGCTAGTTCTTCCACTTGCTCTCAAGAAATAATTTACAACCTTGAAAGTATACGAAATTGAATACTCTCAAGTAAAGGGCCTGGTATTAGACTCTGCACGTTACATGACTGCGTGCTTCAACTTATTAAAATACTTCTTGGAGACCAAATTTTGCTCTGCCAATGTTGGGCGCATAAGGTAAATCTTGTGGGTGACGTATTTATAAAAGAGTTCAAAGAATTGAATTTCATTGTGGCCAAGACGAAGCCAGCTTTTTTGCACTCCAAAAAAATGAAAAGTCCATATTTAAGCTTCCTAAAATAAAAGGCACCTCAACTGCCAGCAAAACTCTACCACACGCTTGTTGTAACCAGGTGGAATTCTTGGTTCAAAGCTGTCATTTATTTGAGCGAATATATGGAGCACATCGTTGCTTTTCTCAATGAATATGAGGACGATAACTCGAGCACCAGTTTCCACCAAAAAGTTTTTAAAATCAAATTCTAGCTCATAAAATATGCGTTCAATTGACTTTCGTTTCTGAATTCGGTCCGAAAAATTATGATATTAATTGACAATTCAGAAGTATCCAACACTCCGTTCGCACACTTTTTGTAGAGTAAATTAGGAGGTTTACAATCTTCTCTTGAGAGCAAAGTCAAGGGTATTTTGTAAAAAGAGAGAAATCATTTTAACAAAGGAGAATGGTGAAATTGATCAGGAGCACAATATTATGCTGAAGACGGCAGCAGATAAGAGTTTAAATAAATTGTTAATCCGCATGACACTCAACAAAACAAATGAAGCCTACCAGCATATTGGCAGACTATTTTGTCCATCCGTAGCCACGATTACACCCACATCACCTTTGAACACAAATTTATATTTGCAAAGCTTCTCTAAAATACCATTTTTTAAATACATTCCACGGGATGAGCTCAACGCTGGATACAAACATTTTCACTGACAGATACTAACAGTGGTCAACCAAGAGACTCATGTTGATGTCATACAGATTTTAAAAGGAATAAAATGCTGCAACCTAAACTATGCAAAAGCAGCTATTAAAATCCTCCATAGTCCAGTTAACAGCGTGGAATGCTGAAAGATATATCAATATGTACAACATCGTTATTACTGACAGAAGGCAAAGGATAAAGGAAGAGAATATAGAGACTACTACACTGTTGGCTTTTAACTAAATATTTTGGTACTTAGCCTACCAGTGTGTAAACTTTAGAAAACAGTAAAATAAAGTAAAGTAAGAAACAATTTTTTGTGTCTTCAGTTTTTGCGAATAAATGCGAATACTTTGATTGAATTTTTTTTTGGAATTTCGATTTTGTTTTGGCAAATTTACGTATCCCTAATAATCACTCTTGTCTCAGAAACGACTATTGTGTCAACATCCCCAAAAACCGCAGATATTAGATGTGAAAATGATCGGGTTAATTAATGTTAATTAATCTTCTTCAGTGAATTCGGAATATCGTGGGGAAAATACGAAACATACCAAGAAAATATTTCCCTGTTTAACAGACGCATTTTGTTTCCTTAAGGAACGTCCAAAGATCAGTGAACAAAGGCGCAGTAATAATAATCATAAATTGAAACCTTGCTCATGATACAGTGCAGCCGTCAGACATCGTCCAGGAAGGAATAAGCACATATTCTGTCTAGATGAAATCTGAAGATCCTTTACATTTCTAAAAAATAGGCCTGCTTTTAAAGAGATCGATGATAACGGCATATTAACTGTTTTTCTGCTCATGATGGTTCACCACACGAATTTGACAATGTCTTATACGATGAGCCCGTCGAAGGGAAACCCGTTTTCAGAACGGAAGCACTTCATAGAGATAATATAAGTAATATTACATTAAAATTATTATAAGAAAAATATCTTCAGTGACTCGTGATTAAACAGATTTCCAAGTGTCGTGACATATTTTATTCAATCGCGTTATTTTTTGCACATTATAATGATTTTCCAGAAATTCGTTAAATTTCTGCACATGTAAAAGTTGATTTGATCCGATTTTTTTCTGTTTACTGAATTTTTGCGCAAAGGTTGGGGAAAACACTGACAGAACACAGTTTACGGTGTTGTGCAAACACACACACACACACACTCTTGACTCATACTTCGTTTCCGCAACTATTTATTTACTTGTATTTACTTTGCAAATTCGGTAGAAAATATACCTAAAATGGAATGATGTGTGAACCGTCGTAAAATGTAAATGAAGGTATTTATAATTATTTTTGTCTAAAAATTTAGTAATATATTTCTAAGAGAAACGCACTAATATGTGCCATACTGAGATTCATTCAAAATCTCCCCCCCCCCCCTCTGTCTCTCTCTCTGTTTTCTGAGAATATAGATTTTTACACTGTCATGTGGTAGCACATGGCAGTTTAAAAATCTTGATTCTGAACAATGTGATGTTTTATCCTGTAACTGTGCTTTCTAGCTTTCATACTTCCGTATACCATCAGTGTTTGAAAGTTAAGCGCACTGTTTTCATATTACAAAAAACAAATTCTATAGACGAGCAGGTAATTTATTCCAGAGACCATCAAGAAATATATGTACCACTAGAGTTCTACGCCAAACAATAAATTATTAACCAATACTCTGATAATCTCTCCTTTTGTTTTAATTTCCATCGTACCAGTCTAGAATAACGAGACCAATAAAAACGAAACTAATTTATCTCGGTCGCCTGATCTACCAACAACAGCTTTCTTAAACATCTTTCTGTTTGCTACAATTGCATTTCGTGCTTCTTTTACGTGGAAAGTAAACTGATGAATTTTTTAATTGCAGATCTCAAACCACACAAGAACAATCCGCTAATATGCAGTTTTATCAATGTACATTGAGCTCTTTTTTATTTTGTACTTAGATTAACAACCCTTGTTAATGACTCGGTGCGTTATAAGTAATCTTCCGTACCTGATTTAGAACACGTGTCCTACGGAAGAGAGATAGCAAGTGCCGTATGACCAACTCAACATTCATTCCTCACCTGAGTCGAACCCGCACCCACATCGGACAAAAGGACAAGAGTCAGCGGTTAAACTAATGCACCACGGGGTCGGTACAGCAAGTGCATGTAGTTTTGCTCTTAAAGCCCCGCATGTTTCATAGATCTCCTTGTCCTCTCTCTATAAAGTAGGCAGACGTCAACTTCATTCCGTGTTTATAGCAAAACCACAACTATGCCTTATGCAATCATAATGTGGAAAATTGTTGAATTTTCCGGTGTAAGGATTTAATAGGTAGTCGTACTAAAAAGGAATATGGGATGCAAAATACAAAATTGTGTTTTCGTGAACTTATAATTAAGTTTCAGAACACACGGTCCAATTGAAAAAAAAAACGTTATTCTATAAATTCTGAAAATAGAAACGGAAAGAAATACACTATTTAACAACAAATAAACGGACACCTGTGATAGCAAAAGGAAAACGAAGTTTATTCACCTTCAATAGTTGGTGGAGCCTCCCGGAGAGGTGATTACAGCTGCGACCCTCCGGGTCATACTCTCAAGCAGGTGTTGTACGACGCCTAGCAGTATTTTCTTCCACTCGGCTTGGAGAAAACAGGTCAGTTTCTTCACCGATTTCTGACGGTGGGGGCACCCCTTAAGTCGACGCTCCAACTCGTCCCAGAGGTGCTCGTCAGGGTTAAGGTCCGGGCTCTGCGCAGGTCAGTTCATTCGATTAAGCCCACTGTCACCATACCAAGCCATGGTGCACCTCGCAAAATGACAGGTGGCATTGTCATCCTGAAAGTAACATGGGTCCACCCCGTAAAACTGCCACAACGTAGGAAGAGGATGGTCATCCAAAATTGTGCAGTAGGTCTCGGCGTTGAGTCTACCAGGAAGTGCAACAAGGGTCCCGTGCCATACTAGGAGAAACGCTCCCATAGCATAATTCTACCACCGCCGAACTTCACAGTTGACACAATACATTCCGGCAGGAGGCGTTTTCCATGCAGACGCCAAACCCAGACTCTGACATCCGAACGGTTGAGGGTGAACCTTGACTCGTCGCTCCAGAGAACTTGTTTCCACTGTTCAACGGTCCACTGTCGTGGTTCTTTGCACCACGTCAGCCGAGCAGCACTATTGGACTTGGTGATCAAAGGCTTGTGGGCGGCAGCACGTCTATGATAACCGAGCAGATGGACTTCCTTACGGATGGTATTTATCGAAAAAACACTCCCAGTTGCCTGTTAAAACTCCTCGCGGATGTGGCCCATCGATTCTGTACGGTTCTTCCGAATTTCCCTGGTGGTCAGCACCCGTCGGTCTCTAACTCCCAAATTTGTGGGTCTGCCGGGTCGGGGAACATTCCGACAGTCACCTCTAACCTTCCATTTGCCAATCACGTAGGCCACTGTAGATTTTGGGTACTTCAACTCGCTGGATAATTACTTGTTGGTAGATAGTGTAATTATTGTACAAAATAAAACTTTTGTGTTTTAGGAATAATAAAAGATGTGAATACAACAAATATGTAAGCGTATAAAAGAGCACTTCCCCAGCCAAGAAAAAAATAAATTTCATCGGTCAGTAAGAAAAAAACAGTACATATATCAAAAATTACAGACCGATTTTATGGTATATGGCGAGCCATTACCATATACGTTGAGGCGTTTGGTTTCCAAAAAAGATATACGTTGATATCTATGTTTCAGGTATACCAGTACTGCTCTTTTACAAAAATACGTATGCACATCTATTTTATTTTACCACAAATTAATAAGACATCACTTTAAAGAATTAATTCCATGCATTTACTTGTTTAAATAATACGATATATTTATTTATTAAAAATTACAACCACTAATTTTACTATGAAGTCTTTTAACGCATTATACACTGCTGGACAATTGCTAAGGACGGATCATAAACGGCTATATAGCGCATGAAAAAGTAAGTGTGGTTGGATGCCAAGTGAAATAAAATAATGTCAGAATGCCAGGACATTACGAGAAAGACAATTTATTGTGCTCTGAAATCCAGAAGGCTTTGGAACGTGTTCAAAGAACAAACAGGCCATTTTGTGCAGAATACGTAAACGTGAAAAAAATGCAATTACCGTCCGCAGGTGTTCCGGCGTAAGATGTCAATACGGGATATGGCCACCATGGATGGCAATGCAAGATTCCACACGTCGTGTCATGCTTTGCACAACATTATCAAGCAGCTGTTGGGGTAACTTATCCCATTTCTTTGTCAGTGCACGGATGAGGGTGTCCTTGTTTATTGGAGGGCATTGGCGACCAGCAAGACTCCTCCCCAAAGCATCCCACACATTTTCAATGGTATTCAGATCTGGAGAACGTGCTGGCCATACGAGGCGTTGAATATCCTCTCTCTCAAGACACTTCTGGACAGCGACTGTTCGATGACATGTTGCGTTGTCGTCCATGAAAATGAATCTATCACCGACAGCACCACGGAACATGCAAACATGAGGTAGCAGAACATCATTAATGTATCGTTGGCCAGTCATAGTCCCAGTTGGAAGCACATAGAAGGACGTACGGCCATTGATCATGATACCAGCCCATACCATGACACTACATGTCGGATATCGGTCCCTTTCCTGTATGTTTGCTGGACAATATGCAGTACCACTATCACGCCAGATCAGTTGTCGTCGACAATCAGACGATAGACTGTATCTACTCTCATCTGAGAAGAGGACAGCAGACCAATCGTTATCAGTCCAATTGCGATGTTGATGGCACCATTGCAAACGGGCGGTACGGTGACGTCTGGACAATGGGATCACACAACAGGACGGCGGGCGTATAGTCCTCCTTCATGCAAACGCCTGGCGACAGTTTTTCGGGAGATCCGCTTGCCAGTAGCAGCCATAAACTGATTTGCTACCTCACTAGCTGTGCTGCGCCGGTGTCTTTTTGTTGATAGCACTATGTACCGATCTTCTGCAATTGCCGTACTGCGAACACGACCTCCCCCGTGTCGTTTGCTACACTCTCCATTTGTTTGAAGCGATTTCCAAAGCCTTGAAACAACACTGTGGCTGACGTCGAACTCCCCGGCAACATCTGTTATATTTCGCTCTTATTCAATCTTGCCAATAATACGGCCACGCGTAAAATCATCTAGGTGATGTCGGGAAGACATACTGAAAATTGCAAGTTCGTCAATTGATTCTTTCGCTTTCAACTTTGCGTTTGAACAACAACGGTCAATACGCGTCAAATCCTTTATATCTCTTATCAGCGCTATGACGTCACGAACAAGTTCGGCAATCCAAAATTTGCATACGCACAACACGTCTTACTGTATCCCGCACTTATGCTAATTTCCACATTTTCCTGCCTCCCATTTTATGGTTGCTATCGTTGCTATTGTCATCCATCCTTAGAAATTGTTCGGCAGTGTACATTTTTAAAAGCATTTCTGTAACATGTAGTGAACAAAATTGATGTACGGATCGAAATATTTGATTTTGTAAAGTTCCTTGTGTATCAGGGCCTAAAATGATAAGGGAAGCATTTTAAAATTCCATTAGCATAATTCCTTCTTCCATATTTTTCAAAGTGCTACCCATCCGAGAAAGAAATTTAGTGTCACATCTAACATTCAAAAGAAAAAAAGGAAATATTTCAGTATTGAGGTTCGGCACAATGCCGGAGCAAAAATGTCCTTACAATGATTATAATGGAAGCTTATGTTGTTACATTTTTGGTTACGCCTTCCTAAGTTGGAAAGGGATTCTTCAAACAACATTTTATTTATAGTTGTATCCTTGTGACTAAGAGTATGTCCCGTCAGTTTTAGTCTAATGAGTAATAAAAATCGGCAATTTTTTTAAGCGAGAAATTTAAAGAAATGAATGTATCTAAATATACAGTGTAAAAGAAAATCAACATAATCCCATTGTTGATATTTCCTTTAAAATTTTCTATTTTTAAATGAACTTTCAGTACGCCATATGTAATTACTGTGATCGTTGAATTCCGCTACATTTTTTCTTATTTCAGCAGACAGTAAAGTATTCCGTGCGAACTTATTCATATACAATGGTGTGTAAAAATTAAGGACGAAAAGGAGAAATTAGCATAACAGCGGAACGAGCTGGCAAAACATACCGAAAGACCACTCAGAAGATAGACCATAGTCCGGGACGGTAGGATATGCGCATATATGTAGCATGACGTAGGGGGTGGGAGTGTCGGAAGGGTATGAAGTACAGGTGCGGTGTACGCTCACCAATTCGGTGAAAGCAATTGCACGATGTACATCTGTTTGAACCACGTCGAGTTGCCGCCACCGTGTGATATGGCCCACAGGCCATCCAGTAGACGACATCTGGGTGACTTTACCCGAGGTCGCGTCATTGGGAAGTTAGAAGAAGGTCGAAGTGTGACTAGTTAGGCCGGGGAGATCGGGATCGCTGACATCATCGTTTCACAAGCTTGGAGATCATTTCACACGACAGGAACAGCTGTCCTAGAGTTTAGCAGTTGTCGTCCAAGAGCACGAAACGGCGGTGGGGGACCAGTATATTGTCCTAATGGCGAGAAAAGATAGACGGAAGACAGCGGGAGAAATAGCAAGGCACATACAACAGACAACTGGACGTTCGTTATCAGGATTTACAGTGACCAGGAGGCTGCACATAGGTGGTCTATTTGCACGACGACCAGTACGATGTGTGCCATTAACGCCTGCTCATCGGAGACGGTGGTTTCAGGGGTGCCAAGAACACAAGAACTGGACACATCACCAATGGGGTCGAGTTCTCTATACGGATGAGAGCCGAATTAATCTGACGAGCATTTCTGGACGTATACACATCTGGAGAGAGCAGGGAACAAGCAATCACACCTCGGACATCATCGAATGGGACCGGTTTGGAGATGGTGGAGTTCTTGTTTGGGGCAGTATCATGCTTGGTAGCCGTACTGACCTCCAAATCTTCCAAGGATGTTCAGTCACTATTGTCCGCTATTGTACCGAGGTTCTCTGCCTCACGTGCGTCTGTTTAGAAGTGTTGTGGGTCCTGAGTTCCTTTTCATGGACCACAACGCTACACCTCATCGTACAGTGGCTGTCGCAGAGCTGTTGGAGAGTGAATATATTCAAGGCATGGATTGGCCCTCAAGGTCCCCGGACCTAAATCCAATCGAACACGTGAGGGACCTTCTCGGGAGACGCTTGACAGCACGTCACCAGCCGCAGCAATCATTACGCAGCTGCGATTGGCGCTACAAGAAGAATGGGCTGTGATGCCTCAACAACTCCTTGACAACCACGTCTTCAGCATGGACAGACGTTGTAAATCCTGCAACGCAGTCAGGGGTGATCATATCCCCTACTGAAGACTGGATGTTTCTTGGCAGCCGCTTGTCACATGGACGTTTCTGTCGTCTGTCCAGTTGTGCTCGAAGCTACCTTTTCAATAAAGTGTCATTGTATCCTTTGGATTCCTTGCTTGGACGGTTTTGCTCACTTGTCCCATATTTTTACATCTTGGTGATTCAATGGTATGATTTGAATCGATGTGGAGCACTTCTGCACGACGTTACATTCCAAAAACCGTCCCGTCCTTAATTTTTAGACGCCAGTGTATAATTATTATGTTTTTTTAAGATATATCAGTGTGCTATGTCAGGCTCTGTGCACATCCTTTGTCTGTGGCCCCATCGATTAAAATTTTCAGTCAAACAGTCAAAACGAATATTTGCTAGTAACTATTTTTTTTGCAAACAGTTTTTCTAGCAGTAAAAATATTAAAACACATCCCACCTGCTTGTCAACTTTATGCCAATATGGCCTGAAATAGACGAGCATTCATACCGCTTGTACTTCAGCGCGCCCGCAGATCTTGTAGCTGTAACTTTAATTACTCTGGAATTCTTTTTTTTTTGTTCTATAGTATCATTTTACGGAAACAAATAACTATCCTCCAAGAGATATAATTTAAAACACCTAGTTTACCAAAAATTTAATGGAAATGCAACGTACCCTGCACGACACAGAGCTATCCGCCACGTTTGGGTACGCCAACACCTTCACTGGACACTTCGTGACTGGAAACAAGTTGCCTGGTCTGACGAGTCGTGATTCCAACTGTATCGGGTAGATGGAAGGATTCGTGTGTGGCGCAAACCCCATGAAGTCATGGATCCCTACTGTCAACAGGGAAATATACCGGCTGGTGGGGGAGCCGTAATTGTAAGGGGTGTGTTTAGATGGTTTTCACTAGGACCCCTGGTACGTTTACAAGCGTGTGTGACCAGCCAACACTATGTGCGCGTCCTTTCTGACGAAGAACATCCGTTCATGTCCTGCGTTCATGCTGATCAGTTGGGCATGTTCCAATAGGACAATGCACCTCCACACAAGTGTCGGGACGATACATTATGGTTAGAAGAGCATTCATCCGAGTTTGGGGTGTTGCCAGTCCCACCAAATTCCCAAGATCTGAACGCGATTAACACATTTGAGATTCCATGCAACGCGCTATCGAACACAGGAAATCAAACACAAGAAAATTAGTAGTTTCCTCTACGGAAACTACTAATTTTAGAGAAAAACCGAATCATTCATTTGCAGATATCTCAGAAACATCGTGACTGAACACTAAAATACTGGGAAAAGGCCATGTGGTTCGACGAGACACGGCACATCTTGCTCTCTACCGACAGTAGGCACAGAGGTTGATGGGAGTCTCAGGAGGGAGAGCATCCACCTTTCCTTTAAGCTCCAAAACAATATTTCTTAGAGATTATCGAGCACGATCAGTTGGTTCGGAACAGGTACCTTGATATTGTCCTCTAGAGATTATCTGAACATTCTTGTCTATCAAGTCAATCCTGCAATGTTGACTTTTTATTCAGCAGTTGATAGTTATTTCCTGGACGACAATAAAATCCGCAAAATATCTTCAGCAGGAGCTCATACAGCATAAGAGTAACTTTCACCATCTCACCTGTCCACCACAAAGGTCGGACTAGTACCCTATTGACAATATATTAGCAGGGCCTGATTATCGCATGGGCATGCCGGGCAATTGTACAGGGCCCCCAGTTTGAAGGGAGGCCCCAAATTTGCAATTTTTATGATAACCTTATGTTATAAATTTATTTTTACTGATGGACGAACTATCAAGAGGACTAATAAAATTTCTGAGGCTCCCATCTTAACTAAGTGAGGCAATTTAAACATTTCAGATTGTGAGCTATGTCTTCTATCTATTGCTACGACGTCGACCATCGAAAAATGCGATAGATTGATTTGCGCAGTATTCTAAAGTCTGTGGATGACGCTTTCGGTCTGCAGCCGCACGGATGGAAATATTTGCCAAGAAAAATGGCAAAACATATATAAAGCAAACACTTGTTTATATCATGTGGTTCCACATTTATATTTTCGACTAGGTTGTAATGGAGCTCTCAATTTTGTGCTTTTGTTAGTGTTAGCATGTGGTAATAGTTTGAAGTCAGATAATAATTCTTAAAGTTTTGTAGTTTTTATCAGAATTTTAACTGATATCATATTTGTTTAAAGTGTAATACCATATTTTTTAAGTGATGTCTCAACGAACGTATCTGTCCGGTTCTACTAAAAGGAAATTAAAGATTAAAAAAACATAATCTACAAAAAACTTGCAGGCTTGCTTTTACAGTATTCTAATAAGGTCAGTCAAAAACTGGATATTTCTGAGAATAAAATGATTATTTCTTGTGCACAAGTAACGAACATTCTAAAGATTTCGATGCATCAGCGAAGGAATCCGAAGACTCATTCCCTTTTTGAACATTTTTTTTTAAGAAAAGGGGATTTTGCCATTAAATATGAATCGTGAGAACAATAGCCAATAAAACTGTATTTTAATGATGGTGTTAGATGGAGATGCAACATATCTTTTTTTATTTTTTATGTCGCAGAGGAAGTTTTCCTAACAGCACATATTTTGAGAACTGTCTATTGCTTTTTTTAAAATAACCACGAAAATGTGATTTTTGAACCATGTTTGGCGATTGCGCCCGGCTAACAGAAAAGTAGCGTTTCTTTTTAAGTAGCACCTTTTTTTTGGCTCTATTAAAAGTAGCGCCTTTCATTTTATTTGGCACTTGTGCCTGACTAAAAGAAAAGTAGCGTTTATTTTTAATAAACACTATTATGCATATTAAGGAGTAAGTCTGGATGTTTAATTCATTATACCTAGTATATTGTTGTTTAAAACTGCCTCAATTATGTTTGCATATAGGTTTGAACTATTGCCCTTAAAGTTTCATACATATAGTGCTTTTCTGTGACAGAGTAAAATATTATGTGAGGGAGGGCATGTTGACCTGCCCAGGGACCCGAGTTATTATGATCGGGCCCTGTGTATTGGACATGTTACAAAATCACATCTGGGATTAAATACCCTCTTCGTCAAACTGAGCCAGCTAAAAGACAGTCTATTAAATGCCGGTACACTGCCTACGTAGATGCACTCCAACAACTCACGGAATCTGTGCCAATCAGCATACGTGGTTTAATTCGGGCTGAAGTAGATCGAAGTCGCCATTGAACAAGCGATTTTAATTAAGTATTCAGTATGTGTATATCTGTACGTACTGAAATCTCAAGATTGATGCTCTAAGTCACTTTCCTATCGTTTGCATTTCGATGTCATTGGCGTCTCCGAAAGTAACTAACCTTATTTTTATATAACGTATACTTATGCTAACACAGCGCGATCTATAATAGCGCTAATTAAATAAGGTTAATAGCTCCCTTAAGTTGCTTACACAAGAAAATCGTATTATAATGGCTAATATTTACCATAAATAATCTGTTTTTTAACATTTCGTTTAGGTCTCAAATGGCTTTGTTTCGTGCATCCAAATCATCTTATTAGATAAAGTGTCGAAGGAACTATGCCGTGTTTGGACAACTCAATTTGAGTGCCCTTGATATTTTCTGTATGAAACTTTCGTTTCTTGCACCCGCAAAAACAGTCATACATCATCCTTGCTTTGTTACCCATATATATCTGCTATGAAAATTTGATAGAATTTTTCGAAAGTTTTCCATTACGTTCCTAAAAGTAAGATGTACGTGTCGTTCAGGTTTCCTGTGAGAGGTCTCACATTAAATAAGTTGTGGTAGTGTATCATGGCGTGAAATTCTTCTAACTGCATATATATAAGTAATTCATTTAAAAAATATATTACTGCCAGCTGTTATCTCTTTATTGAAGATAAAATACGAAAATATAGTGATCAGCAATAGAATGTATATGGCCAAATCTCAGACAAACTGGTCTCCTAAGAAACTTTGTATGCTAAATAATATTCAGGCCGTTTCAAAACTAATGGAACAAACTTTAAGTGGTGATAGAACACACTGAAATAAGCACCTTTTGTCATAGAATGCATGATCACAAGTTACGCGGTTAGGCGCTGGAGGGCAGATTTCGTTTCCGCACAAACGCCGCTTTTGTCAACGCAAAGACCCATATCTTTTACCGGAACGTCTGAATGGGAGGACGTACCTTATTTTCCTTCAACAAGTCTTGCCTGAATTGATCCAGCATGTACCAGCAGCCGTCCGCCGTAAAATGTGGTTCCAGCATGATGGAGTGCAAGCTCATTTCAGCACTCAGGTACGTGATTATTTGAACGCCACATTTCCAGGCCAATGGATTGGCCAAAGTGCGCCCATCGATTGGCCCCCACGGTCATCAGATTTGTCCCCACTGAATTTCTTTTTATGGGGACACCTTATGTCCGTAATGTACGACACTCCCATTGATTCCAATGGGGAACTAGTCGCTTCTCCAGCGGTCCGGTAAATACCTGGTATCTTTCACAACATACAGACATCTTTACGTCGACGTAGCGAAGCGCGTATCCAGAGTGGCTGTCGATCTTTTGAGCAGCTTTATTAAATGTAATTAATTTTAGTATTTACTTATTAATGTTTGAAAATTTGATGTAATTCTGTGATGTCACGTTTTGTTTTTTATTTTGCCTGCAATAAAGCTTTGTTTTGCTTTGTTGTGCCATTCCAATTTTTGCGTTGCGAAAGACGCCGTGTGTGGAGAAACAGAAAGCGCCCTCCTGCGCCTAACCACCTAACTTGAGACCATGCATTCTATAAAGAAAAATGCATGTTTCAGTGTGTTCTACCACCCCTTAAAGTTTGTTCCATTAGTTTTGAAACACTCTGTATATATTTTTTTTGATAAGGAGAAGACGATCCTTTTTTTGTCAACTGTGTTCTCCGTTTTAACCCCATTCTCTTCGTGCAGTTCATTTTATCTCATACGCCTACGGCTAAGTCGTTTTAAACAACTCATTATATATGAGCGACTTCTTCTTTAAAATCAGTTAATTTCAAATTCGGTAAAGCTATATCTCATCTAGATTTCTTTTCTTCCACATGTTTCGAATATTTCCTTTCAATATTCCCATAGTTTCTTTTTTCAATCAGTTAATTTCAAATTCGATAAGTTATTTCTCTACTAGATTTCTTTTCTTCCACATGTTTCGAATATTTCCTACCAATTTTCCCATAGATTCTTTCTTCCAATCAGTTAATTTCAAATTCAATAAAGCTATTTCTCATCTAGATTTTATTTCTTCCACGTGTTTCGAAAATGTCCTACCAATTTTCCCATAGTTTCGTTTTTCCAATCAGTTAATTTCAAATTCGATACTGCGATTTCCTACCAATTTTCCCATAATTTTTTTTTGTGTTTCTTGGATATATTTCGGTTGATAAACAGCGGATACTCATTCCTTTCCAATAGAAGTTTGGCTGTTTAATTGATATCAATTTTATATATTAACCATGACGCATACACTTTAACAACTTTTGCCAGATTGGTCTGTTAGGGTCAACATTATGGACGGATCATTTCTAAGAATGAAAATTTGACTCGGAATTTTAAAATTGTTAGGCATTTTGGAAAGATTGTACCAAGATCGTAAATCAGAACAGAGCTGGAGTAGTTCGTTTTTGGCGTCTTCTTGCACTCTCCATATTAAACTTTCAAATTTGGGTTTGATCTGGTTCGGAAGCAGGTTTTTGGCCGTAACGGACAAATCTGCCCAGATAGCGATTAAGGACGCGGCAGACTACAATAAGAACCGATTCTGGATATGTTGCTCTTCAAAGACCCCCCCCCCTAAATTATTCGATTGCAAGGTAAAAAGAGCTGCCCGATTATCCGCTATTCCAGACGATCTCAAGAAAGCCGCCAAATTATCGGCAGGCCCACAGATCCCAAGCTCATTGAGACCCATGGTATCCAGGAAGTTTGCACCAACGTAAGATTTAAAAAAGCACTACCCAAATTCCTGCGTAGATTCCTTCCTGAACCGGACTTCGTAATAAATTCCACTCTGATTTTAAAACATAAGATCACGAAAATCAAAGAACTCACTGTCCGACCAAGATGTTGAACATAACCATGATTCACCTTATCTGGAAGTTTCACTGAGCAAATCGCCTGACAACCACTGCTGTACAAGTCTACTATTCAATAATGCATTATTTATGCCATGTTACTGCTTTCACAACCAACGAGATGCCTCGTGTCTTTAAATGAATATTACGTCGTATCTTTTTATTAACAAGTTAAATCGCCGCGTTCAAATTGTTAAAGTCTTATTAAGAAGTCAAATGTTTATTAACAAGTCGAATCACCGCGTTGAAATTGTTAAAGTCTTATTAACAAGTCAAATTGCCGCGTTCAAATTGTTTTTCTATTCAGATTGCAGCTTCTGCCAAACTCCGTTTAAAAAGCCATTTGGTAAACCACTTATTTTCGGCCTTTTCAAGGAATTACAACTGCGCAACGGCGACTCCTTTTACCAAAACTCGCGACGTACATTTCGGAAAGCCCTGACTTAGCATATAATGAAAATTTATTTGCTCGACAATTATCCGTAGGTTCATGAATCATCAGAGAGAAAAACACAACATTTCTAAGTTTTGAATACATTGTGAGTTAATGCAAGGACAACAGCCGATTAATGTTTTCAAATAAAATAATTGAAACAGGGAGTTACGCTGAACCGATAATGTGGAACACGGGGTTATTCACTCCGAAAATCAGAGGAGGATAGACTAACAAGACCAATATCCCTCGGCCAGGACAGAGAGCTTAGTGAAGAAAGAAAAGTACTATCACTTCCCTAACTCCCAGTTGTGTGACGGGTAACAGGGCACATTACATTACTAGCATTTTTTTCCCTCTATTAAATCAGAAGATTTTGCTTTGTTATTTTTTGTTTGGTATGGATTTGAAGTAAAAAATTTCTGAAAATTTGAAATACTTTTAAATTTCTGTTCTTAGAATAATATCATCAAATACAGTTTTCTGGACTAGGAATTCTGTAGCTGCCAATGCCAGGAATTGCCAGCTGATGTAGATGCTGAGTGGAAGGTATAGAGGATAGTTCTTATCAGAACTGAAAAGACTGAGCATGTGGAAATCTGAATGGGACCAGGAGTGAGACCTCTTCGAGGAAAATGGTGCGTATATTTGTTGTTGAAACAGAAGTCCTGCAAAGGCAAAATCATTTTTATTTATCAGAACTTTAGGCGACATCCCGTCTTCATTTATTTAAATAAAGCAACATATATGTTTTCTATTGGTCTTGCGCATATACCCCGATTTAAAAAATTAACATTATTTTGCAGGCGTCTTTCTACGTATGAAATAGGGTAGATATGGCACAGTCAGTGAGCCGTGTCGTGTAGAATTCGCGTGTTTAAGTCCTTTTTCTGCATTTTGAGGTACTCACGTTTTTGTGTTTGCATCAATGTAGTAGCGCCAGTTTGTGCTGCCATTTAATGACAGAAACCAAAATTCAGATAGAGACAAGGGGAAAGTAATATACCACCTGGAAATGGGTTGCTCTTTCCGATAACGGAAATATAATGGAGCTGGAGTTGGACGAAGTGAATTCTGAGCGCCTCATTTGTGGTCAAGAAACTTAAATACGAAGTTAGGCACTTAATTGCTGCACATTCAGTTGTAACATACTTATTTTACATCATTTGAATGGGTAACGTGTTATTAATTATTCATGATTCAATTAATTATTCTTCATAATTACCTTATTCTATTGTTAATACCATTCGATATAAAGAGAACATCGGGTTTGAAGCAAGTTTTCTGTTAAATACGCTGATACATTTGTTGAATACTCTGATACATTTGTTAAATACGCTGATACATTTGTTAAATACACTGATACATTTGTTAAATACGCTGATTCAATTTTTATATACAACTGCTGTTGAGTTAATTCAACTTTCTACTCTTTTGCTGGTGTGCAGAGTATTTCTCCCCTCTCTTTCTGCGTTGGATTGTAGCCACAACTCTTTGAAAAGTAATGACATCCGCCAACATAGCTCAGTTAATATTTGTTTCTTCCCACTTTGCTTCTTCCATCTTTGGCTTCGAAAAATATATCAGTTAAAAGGGGAGGGGAATCAGATCCGTCTATCCGATTGCGAAAAGGAACGAAAGATATGGGGAAGATATGAATAAAATGTAGAAAGGAAATTGGTGTTAGAACTTTGCAAGTCTTGAGCTGTTTTAATAATTGGTGATAACAGAAAATGCTGCGTAAACGTCGTGGATTGACAATTATTTTTGATTGGTTTAGCTAAAAATCATACCTTTCCAGCAAAACTTGTTACTGAGTTACTTTTCCACTAGAAAATTTGGTTTTACACTAGCAGTTTGCTAGTTTGCTTTCCGGGGAAATCTCTCCCTGTTTACGACATATTGAAAACTCCCTTTCAAAATTATAGAGTTTGTTCCAATGCTGTCCAGTCACATTTTATACAACAATTAATTTCTTCATCATATGACCGTCCTGTGATATGTGGTGTCCAAAAAAGGTAGATACCGTTTACTTACTACGTTTCCTCATAAATATGTATATATAAATAATGCAAAACACAAAGCGATATTTTGAACGAAAAAAAAAAAATATGTATATGTTGTGCGAATGACACCAAATTTCTCTGCTGAAAATTTACACGTGTCAGCAAGTTCCTGATTAATTAAAAAAAGGAACTGTACACCAATTACATTTAAAATAGCACTAGTGATCCGAATTTCTTGGCGTAGAATATAAATAAAAGTTTCCAAGCTTTCGCACACCAACCAGATGGCTTTTTCAAGGAAAGTAGACACCTAACTGCAAACTGGATAATGGAACACTTCAACTGTTTGAACGTGGGGACTTGACTACACAATAAATGAATAGGCGCAAATGTGATCAGTCATCCGAAGAAACGAGATCACGTTGGTTGGGCGCGCGGTAGTGTGGTATACAACACAGCAATATATGAAGAATTGATTCTAAATGCGTGGCAACTCGAGAGAGACGCCATGAATGATATCTCAATGATAGCGTCTCTCTCGAGTTAGTTGCAACGCATTTAGAATCAATTCTTCACATAATCCTGTGTTTTCTACCATAGTACCGCGCGCCCAACCAACGTGCCTTCGTTTTTTCGGATGGCTGATCCCATTTGCGCCTATTCATTTATTGTCTAGTCAAGCCACCACGTTCAAATAAATAACGTGTTCCATTATCCAGTTTGCTGTTAGCTGTCTACTTTCCTTGAAAAAGCCATCTGGTTGATTTGCGAAAGCTTGGAAACTTTGATTTATGTTCTACGCCAATCAATTCGGATCGTTAGTACTGCTTTAGGTTCCTGATTCATACTCCGCATGTTTGATTGGTACTTGCAAAAAGTCAGAAAAATCCTTACGTAGGAAATTTTGAATTTTGTCATGAACAAAACGAAGGTGAGTTAAGTAATTGCCATTAACCTTATTCTCTTGGCATCCCGGTTGAAATATTTTCTGCCATTTGGAAATAAACAGTTTGGAAGGTGCGGTGACGCTTTCTGTCACTCCTGTTACAAATATGTATTTGTCTTCTCCCTGATGAGGGAGACGATACTTCTCCAACCCAGCCCGACAGTTGCATACGACACATTGACGATGGAGCAGAATAACCTACCATATATATGTCATTAAGAAAACACTGGGCGCTTAGTTTCTTATGATTGGTGATGAGATTTGTCACATCGGACGCCCTTACTAATTTAAAATTCTTCTGTATCCTGGTCTACTTGTTTTTCTTGAGATGTCAGCTTTTGACTACAGTCCTCTTTGATGACACATCCTTGAGGGATAAAATTTCCTACGTAAGGAGTTTTCCAACTTTCTCCGCTCTCAGAGAGAAGTTAAGAAAATATTGTTCGGTAGCTCCTGCTTGTATTTTCCCCATATTAGTTTAAATACTTCTGTTCTTTTTGGAATCCTGCTAGACTTCAGCTTCTGGTGAGGATCCTGTTTCAGTGGATATAGTGTAACTGGAAACTTTTCAGGATAATATTTGTTATAAATATGCTTAAATTCTTATTTTATACCTTTCAATGGGAGATAAACTATTCTTTCAGTGGAGGTTTGCTCTGACTTGCTCTCCTTTCGATCGCAAGCGGGAAAGGGGTTTCAGATTTCAAGAACGTTTCACGTCATTCCATATATCATGATACCCTTTTCCCGACTTAAATCAAAACCCTGCAGATATGGATTTTACACTTTATTAGAAATGGTGTTGAGGATGAAATATTTTAACGGGGTATTGGAATAATAGATAAAAGCTTCCAAAAATATCGGTTCTGGGAGATCCTCTGATTGTTCATATTACATTTTGGTTCCATCAATATATTGTGCAACCAAATAATTTATTGTTGAATAGATTTCTATTTTTAACATTTAAAAAATTTCTACCAAATGCGACCAGGATTTGATGAAATGAGGGCACCTTTTCGATGTGTTTCAACTCAAAGTGGTCAATATACACTGCCACGTTAAAGAGATAGGCGGCATTTTATTTGGAAAATTTATTACTTACCAAAGGTGTTGATCTGAAACTTTTTAAACAAAGTTGCTTGTTTTGTGTTTGTTTTTCGGTGTCTTAAGACCAAGTTCTCTGAATCACAATTTGTCCGACACTATGGTGGGACTTCACATGGTTGAACGTGGAGACAGCGGCGAATCTACATTTTGATCTAGAGCGTTAAAACTGAAAGTTTATTCTTGCGAAAAGGAAAAAAAGAACGCTTTATTCGTTACTGGCAATTTTCCGTATTTTTTTTTATTGATCAGAAAAAACGCATTTCCATTCGACTTGTGTTTTAGCGAGTAAAATATCGTGCAATTCAACTTGAAAAGTTTTTCACCAAATTCAAAAACTCAAATATGACCTTACATTATCTCCTCAATAAAGAAGTAATTGTGAAATTGTGCATTTTTGTATGTTTTTTATCATACAGCTAAACATCGGTATATGTTTTCTGAATAAAAACTTTTAACTTTCACACGAAATTTTGCACTAGTGCCGATATTTCAAAGTAGTCTCCATTGCTTTTTCAATTCGGTTACAGGTAATTTAGTTGTACAACAGTAGCAGTTATACTCCTAATCTTGAATATCGGATTATTAAAAATTCACCATTTCGAAATTTTTTAGACATAACCCGGTACGTTACAAGTTTCAGAGAATTTCGTTTGCAGCTGAGACATGTAAATTAGAAATTTATTGAAACACGTTCACGCTTCTCTTTCTTTTCTGAATTTAAGAATTTTGAAACACGCAATATCTTACTTAGTATTTATTGTAAATAGGTAACGAAGTTTACTAGCAAATTGTAAATAAAATAAGAAGTTTAATCGGCACTAATGCTAATCCTACTAGAGGACAAGCTTCTAAAAAGGGTGATTCTTGTAAGTAAAGCATTTGTAACAGCTATATTTAATAAAAAGCAGAAACGTATTCGGATGTTGTTCTAGTATTTTAAAGTTAAGTTAATTTTCCTTCTTCATTGAAAATTATGAAATTTTTCATAATTAGTTTTTATAATAAAATAAAAAAATAGTCATAGGCTTTAGTCAGCAAACAAAGTAACTATGTATTTATGTGTCTTAAATTATGAATTAGCGAAATCTGAAGTTATATATTTCTTCTGTTACGAAGGTATTCAAAGATTTACAATAGTATTTTATAACGCGAAATATCTTTTATACGTTTATAAGGTATTCGCTTAGAAAAACGTATAACCAAGATACCCGTGTATTCATGTTTCTGTCTGTATTTGTCATCCACATTGCCCAAAAAAACTATAAATTTTTGTGCTATGCTAACGGCATTAGCAGTTAGCATATTAACAACAGTGTTTGTAATCATATAACAGGACAGGCTGACTGGAATGCTGACTCTGTTTTACTCGAAAACATTGATTTCATTAAAGATAATTTTAAGTTTAAGTTGGATGTGAGCATTAAACAAGCTGATTTGTTTTATGCAGATTTAATATTAATTTTAGCTGTATACCGTTGGTAATACAACAGCATAGTTTTCTTCAGTAATATATGAATAAGTTATTTAGTTTTTCATAGAATGTGAAAATTTTAATTGAGTTCAAATTGTTCTTGAAGATATTCGGATTTTACATCATTATAAATTTAGGAACGTAATCAAGTGTGAACCATTTTTTTATGGAAACCAATTTTTGATACTAATTTATGTTTTCTGTGTGACAGTAACAAGACATTTTGGTTGAATCTGAAAGTGACCTTCAAAATCTTCTGTTTGTCATAACTATTTTTATTATAGTAACCGTATTATGACAAATTTCATGTGCAATCTTTTGTGCTGGTGAAACTCTTAAATATGCGTATCCCTGTTACTCATTCTAAAATTTCCAACATTCACTTAAAAGTTATTCGCATCGAACATCTTTGCATTTCTGAGATGTGCTCAACAAGGGCAAAGTCATATGAAAAGTAACCATCTTGAGAAAGAATTTTGAACTTTTAAAGTTAGAGCGCAGAATATTCAGTTCAAAGACAAGAAGATATGTGGTGCATAATAGTTTCCAAGCCAACTTATACAACGAAGAAAATACGTTTTTTTTTTCAGCTCCTCTTTATGCAAATCGAAGCATCCGAATATAAAGGTTTTGGGGGTGTATAGATCATGCAGTGGTATAAATAGAACCTGATTCTGAGTCTTTAAACAGTGTTATTCCTGATCTTCAGATGCGAAAGGCAGTCGACTTTCTCTTCTGAAGGTCAGACGAACTTTTGCCAAGACCACATTGACAGCCAGAACACAGGCCCAAAGTATTTCCGAGACGGCAATTTGTGTGAGGAACTAACGGTCATTTAGAGCTTATCCCTTCAAAAAAAGTCTGTGTACGTAAAAACCGCGAACTCCGGAAAGGTGTGCGACAGTCACGCTTACCGATGGAGGAAATGAGATTACGAGTCATGCTTGTGATGCAAGTAATGTGTCACAATACTCAGTAAATTGAACGCTGCTGAAAACAGTCATGCGTAGCCGCAGGCATGTTCAAGATCCCTCACCAGGTTAAGCGTTGAAAGCGCCTACAATGAGCACGCGAGCATGAAAACTGAACTCAGAATGATTGGAAGATGATCATTTGGTCCGATGAATCTTGTTTCGGGCTGCCTCATATGTATTGCAGTGCACGTCTGCGCTTATCACTTGGGGAATTATTTGCACCAAGATGCACCGTGGAACGAAGTACAGCCCGTGAATGGATTGAAAAGCTAAGGGCATTGTATTGCTGTAAAACCATGGGTTCAGTCATTCATGTATATGCAACTGTGAAGTCTACCACTCACATAAATATTCTTGCAGTACCAGGTACAGCTTTTCATGCGTACGGTATTCCCCACTTGCAGTGTCCACTTTTGGCAAGATAATGCGCCATGCCCCAGTATCCAGATTTTGGGAGAAGGGCAGTGGAACATGAGGAAGACTTCCTGGTACTGATTGTCCTAACCTCCAAATTTCCCAATGATCAATCGAATCAAACATCTATGGTTTTGTTTCTTAAAAACAAATGCGTTTTGAGAGGGCAATCAACCATGCTAGCAGCAGGATGTTTTTCGAGGATAGGCACTGGAACATGCGAAAGAATCAAATGCACTTCCGTGGACCACAAAGTCCTCAGAGATCAATCCAATGCAAAATCTGTGGTTTATTTTTGAGCAGGAAATCTGGTATCGTACGGCTCGACCACTTACGTTATGAGTTAAAGATTCCGCAGGTAACGTGTTCATACCAGATATCGCAAGACACGTTTAGAAATATTATAGATTCGAAACATCCTAGAGTAGCAGCTGTTTTGCGGCATGTAGTGGACATGTGTCATATTAGCCAAATGGTCGTAGTGTTTCGTCTCTTCAGCCTAATAAGTCACAGGAGTACAATCCATAAAGTTTTTGTATTCGATATCCTCACTACAAAGTTTTCTAGGTTTTTTTTTCTGTTGTGAACTAAGCATTCAACATAAAATTCAGTTGGTACATCTGAAAGAGTAGCCCTCTATTATGATGTAATTTAGTCAGTAATCCAGAAGGCACCAATTATAAATTATTTGTGATCTGCAGTTTTTGCTTTTGATTATAGGACTACTATGTCTTTAACTAACCAAATCTTGATACTACTTGATGAAACTTGGGACATCTAACACAACAACATTATTTCGAACGCGCTCATGTACCTCGACAACACTGCATTAAATATTTAATCCTTCATCTTAATATAATTCTCCATGAATGAGAAGTTTAAAGATAGCTTTAACCGTCACACAACTGATGCAGGCATTTTACATTGCACTATTACAATACAACTGAAGATTTCAAAGGGTTGCTGACATTTTTCATACGCTAGAAAATAACACGATGGAAGGAAGGGTCCGAAGTCAGTCAATCTCTACTCATTAGTTCGAACTTTTTTGTTCTCAATATACTGTGTTTAGCATTCTACACAACAGTTAATAGCTAGTATTTTATTGCAAAAATTTTTATTAATATATAATTTCAAATACATTCGAAATTATGTTATGTTGCAGGGTTTCTAATTCAGTGAGTAAATACGCACACTTAAACAAAAATAGCTCTTGTAACTTGCAATACATCTTGTGTGACTGGACATGGGTTTATTTAAAATTTTGCTTACACAGAAAGCAGTTCCGTTTCGTTATTATAAAAAAGGAAAAAAAAAGACGAAACCGCAATTTTGCTTTTTTTAAAAGAAAAGTAAGATAATTTAGTTTTCGTAACAGTTTAAGAAAACTGAATTTGCTCAGAATTTCAGATGTATTGGAAACTATGGTTACAATGCAAAAACACCATGCAGCGTTATTAAATGTATTTTCTGCATTCGGTGCTGGGAACACCAGAAACTGTGTTCATTATTTTGTGTACATAGACAGTTCATACATTTTAGATATTGTGGTACTTGCAGAATTTCTTTCACAAGGAAGTTTAGTATTTGAAAGTGCGTCTCATAGATATGTGTTTGCAGTTAACCAAAACCGGCGATTGTTCTTGTGTCAAAATCTCTGTAGCGTCTGCGCATGAGGAAAAGACAATGATTGAGACTCTCACCTTGTATAAGGCAGGTGTCAGCCGAAACGATTACGTTTAAAAATGTTAAAGTCCGTATACTAAAAAACGCACCTTGGAGATTTATTAAATTTGAACGTATAATTTCTGACGTTTTGGAAAGTATTATTTCCTATGGTTACGTAATCATAAAAATTTCATAAGTATTCCAGATAAAACATTTATGATGCTTTGATAATCAGACATGTGAAAAGGGATTTACTGTTTTTGGGTTTTTTTTTTTTTTTCGTAGAATTGCAGTAGACGATAGGTTGAAATCCGGTGAACATGATATCATAAAGAAGTGCCACCCGAAAAAACTTTTTAAAACTTTTGTCTCCAACCGGTGTAATAATTAAGCAGGTCTTTACATAGCCCTTTAGGTAACGATGTGGTGAAATCATCTGCACGTAATTTTGCAAATCTCGGAGACATAGGAAAGCATAAGAACTATTTTCGTATGATTTATCCAGGTCTTAAAAATATTTATGTGAACCGCGCTTTAACACTAGAATAACTGATTGAAAGTTAATTTCAAAATAACATTTGATTCTGAAATATGACAAAATATTTCATTGAATATCCGTAGTACCTAAGTGCTGGTCTCTCAGTTAATTCTTTTTCATTATCTCTTTTTCTCTTTCTTCCTTTGTGGTTTTACGACCGTCATGTGCAATTCAATGGGTTACAAAAAGCCATCCGTCCTTAAAATAGGGGGAATGGTTCTAAGGAAGGGAGAGAATCACTGACGTAAAAAAACACACCACTCATGTCTCACTCGGATTTCGAATCGAGACTAATGTTTAGAAGTCAGCATTAGACCACTGCGAATCCGTGACTGCTCCTCAGCTTTGTCATTCTTAAAAAAAAATTCGTACAAGTACCGTGAACTCCATAGTCAACGGTTTTATATTGAATTTAAAAAATGCTTGCAGAAGTAAACTTGACGCTAGTCTGAGAAAAGCATTGAGTTTAACGATGTAGAATAAAGAACCAAAGTTCTCGGGAAAAAATTGAAAATCCGTTATGTGCAATTAAGCCGGTCGTATCAGTAACCTATTGGTTACTGCTTTATAAAGGGTATCTCTTATTAAAACAATAATTCACGTCACTCTACGATATTACACGATTGTAGTAAGTAACGTATTTGCTAAGTCAGCGCAAAGCCCATTTTCATTACCAGAATTTTATCTTGGGAACTCATTTAAGAAACAAGTCATTAAATCTACTGAAAGTTTCCATACAAATAGAAACATTTGTTCATGATAGCCCAAATATTCAACTCAAAGTGATAAAAGTTTGGAAGTTATTGTCAAAAGTTTACGTTACCGATCTATTAAAGCTCCCCCCCGTAGCGAATCTCCAAGAGATGAAATTTTTCAATAATTTCTTTGGATGGTGCATATCTAGGAAAATCTTTCGTGTTAGGAATGCAGTGTTACGATAATGGTTTTTATGAAGCTGGCACAAAATTTATCTTCAAGCTTGGATGTAACCGAAACAAACATTAACTCACCGTGGTTTTAAAAACAACAGTATGCTAATAATCTTATGCGGAAAACTGACGTATTAAGTGTTCAAAGGGCCCCTCTTTTGCTCATTATCATATGATGCTCGGCGTCGATATCAAGTATATATTCCCCATGTAGCACTCTAAACTCTTTCTACTATTCTACCGACTATAATGGTAGGGTCTCTCGATCCGCGTTCCTACACTTCTGCTTCTAGTGCACAGGATCCAAGGGTAACGGTAGCTGCGTCTAAGACGTCTTTCGGGAAAACTCTAATAGGCACAATTACCTAATTGAATTGAATTGCCATATCACCTAAATCAGACAGCTTCTTAATCAGTGCAACGAATAACTGATTGAGAAGCAATTTCCGGAAAAACTAACACTTAGAGCTTATACTGAATATAAAGATACACAGCTGAGTTAATTATTACTAATGGTATGTGGTTTATAGCTTTCATCAGAAGATCTGTATTACACAATGTGGGAACCAAAGCAGCAGGTAGCAAACTGATATATTTCTGTTGTCAGTAGTACGATTCATTCAGATGTCAGATAACAATATCTAATTTAATAACGCGAAAAACCTAGCACGTATTCTGGAATAATTTGTAAATCGTAAATAAACAAAGAACCTGAAGTCATTAAGAACCTGAAGACATTAAGGCTTCTGTTGGCTCGTATTGCATTATGTAGCCTTAGCTAACGTCAGGTATCGATGAGCCGTGTTTAGGCCTACACCTTGACGGTGGTTTGTGGTTTTCCCTCTTCAAACGACTTTCTGAAGATGCTAAACCCTGCTGACCGAGAACACTCCGCGAGCCTTGCAGTCTCGAAATAAATGGTCTAAACCCTTCATTTGCCGACAATAATATGTCCTTTTTAAACATAGCTTAAGTCCGTTGCCTCTATGAAATAATCTTATTAACAGTGTTTAGTATCAGGTGTTATTATAACGTTTCATGACCTTCATCCTCGCCGTCGTTTAACTGAAAACGTTTCGATATACATACAGATTAGCTGTGTAAAATTTTTGTCAGTTTGGTGTGTAACGATGAAGTTTAAGGTATGAGTTTTAAATAATTTGCTACTTTTCCATTCTTGCATGTTTTTCATTTGGGAAAGCGAATCTACATATATCATGATAAAAGGTTTAATTTCAGTATTAAATTCGAAACATTTTTTACACTAATTTAATTTTTGTATTGTGGAATTATATACAGATAATTGCGTTTCAACCTCAGCGAGTTTTATTGGATTGCATTTAAAAAAACAATATATGAAAAATATCAAGCAAATGAATAAATCCCAAATGACAACATATGTTACAAAAGTTTGTAACTTTCACCTTGTTTTACACTAAAAGAATTCATGTTTATTTCCTACACACATAATTCCTCAAACTCAAAAAAAAGACTTATGGTGACAAATGGTTTTCATTTTACTTCAAATGTTTTGCATCCCTTAGACACAACACTGGAATAATAAGCGCTATTTTTAGTTAACAGCTTCATTGGCACAGTATTCACGAGTCTAAAAACGCTACAGAAAAACATAATTCTCAGATACTGAAGACTATCAAGAACATTTTATTCACATTACGCCATCAACAGTATTCATTGTGTGCTCATGAGCGGGATACATGTGCAACCTTCTTTTTATTGATATATGTTGTTTTGTTAGTAGGAATTGGTTATATTACGTCGTATGAATTCTGCCTACAATACAGAATTATTTACTGAGCTTTGTACTGTTACAATGATAAGACTGTATTTATACAAGTATTTGCTTTGGGATCTCCGATTCTATGAATCCGATTGGAAAAAAATCAGTTTGCATTGCATGCCTTTGAAATTGCGAAGATTGCGAACACTGCTCAATTAAAATATTTGCAGAATGGTTGGCGGAAAATTGTTCAGAACTGCTCGCGCTTGTAAGATGATGAGAACGTTATCTCGCTTAGAATTCCGCCTGGAACGAATAGAACTTTTCGACATTTATGAGTATCTTTGCGTAATTCACTGCTGCCAAAAGAATCCCACTGATGAATAATTACTTATCATATGGTGGGCTATTTGTTGACACTACTAGAATTTTTCTGGCACTTGCACGTGTGACGTCTTTCAGACACACTCACGTGCTAGTAGAACCTTCTCGATCGTCATCGTTGTATCATTGGCGGCATCCGTAGTGAATGCACCCGAAAAGACAACCAGGTCGTTCACATCGCACAGCCACTACGTAAGCTAATGCGAGCTTGATTCCAGTTTACTCTGGGAACGACTTACATGGTCATTATAGGTACATTTTAGTCATTTACTTGCCAGGCCAATACACACTTGGTTTTCGGATTTTATTGTTCATGGGGACTTTATCGAGTTGTGTCGGTTTTTTTATATTAAGTGTGCATATTACCGTTTCCAAAATGATCTTACGGCTGAGACACAGTGAAATATATTTCCAATACCAACATTTTAAACTAAGTATTTACTTAATCACAAAGCTGTAAAAGTTCACAAAACTTATTTTTCAAATTTAGCGAAACCTTCTAGACGATCCAGATATTTGACTACTTGTGAAAACGTTTTCATCTTAACGGACAACAAGTTAACATTCGGAAATATTAAAGCTTATCATACTGGAGTCCAAATACTAACAAAGCCAAACGTTTACCTTGAATTTCTTATACGATGCCCTTTGAGATACTGTGGTTGTGATGCATTTGTTAAAGTTGCTTCTATAATTTGCTTTATGAAGGAAATGTGGGCAAGAATCATAAACCAGTTGCTCATATTTTGTATTTTCGTTTGTCATCCCATGGGTGTCGCCCTGGTGGGGTAGGCTAAGGAATGGTTTATGACCATTCATCCGAGAAGCGTCCGAGTTCGAATCCCGGTGACTCATAAATGTTGTGGTGTATTTGTTAAAGTTGCTTCTATAATTTGCTTTATGAAGGAACTGTGGGCAAGAATCATAAACAAGTTGCTCATTTTTGTGTATTTTAATTTGTCATCCGATGGGTGTCGCCCCGGTGGCGTAGTCTAAGGAATGACTTATGACCATTCATCCGAGAAGCGTCCGCGTTCGAATCCCGGTGACTCATAAATGTCGTGATGTATTTGTTAAAGTTGCTTCTATAATTTGCTTTATGAAGGAACTGTGGGCAAGAATCATAAACAAGTTGCTCATTTTTGTGTATTTTACTTTGTCATCCGATGGGTGTTTCCCCGGTGGCGTATTCTAAGGAATGGCTTATGACCATTCGTTCGAGAAACGTCCGGGTTCGAATCCCGGAGACTCATGGTTGTTGTGTTTCTCTTACGTCACTAGCTTTCTCCCTTCCCTGGAACCAGCGGCCATAAATTAGGGACGGGAGAATGCTTTTAGCGGCTGTCAATAAAGTACGTCCGAGATTACAGGGGAAGGGGTAGTTCCTGGCATGCAGACCAAATGTGACAAGGGGGGAGAGGGGAGGTTTAGTAGTTCGGACGTCCAGCGGCAAAAACATAGTGGAGGGTATTTCTTCGTTTTGGTTTGTATTTTTAGCACGTCTTTTGTAAAAAAAGATCGTGCATACGTTATCGGTTTGTCCGTCCGTCCGTTTGTGGACAAGATATTTCTGCAACTAATAGTCTAATTTGTAAAATTCTTTTTGCATTATGAAGCTCGGAATGTGCGAATGATGATCCCACTTTTCCTTTTTTTTTTTACGATGCAAAATTTTACCACTAGAGGGCGCAAAGACAAATGGCATTGAACTCGAAACACATTATATTCCATATCTTTGCTTTAAAACATCCAATTCAAAAATTCTTTTACTTTTCGATTCCATTCTTTTCAATGTTATTTTAAGAATAGTCACTATTCCAGGTTACGCATAGATTCTCCGCTAGGGGGCGTAAAAGTAAATTATTTTTCTCCAGATATATCTGCTTCTAACACTCCAATTTGTAGCATTTTTGCTTCAGTGGACACAGCTCGTGATCAGAAATATTTTGCATGTAATTTCTAACTGGGGCGAATATTCGGTTCGTACTAGGTGTTCGGGGCGCACTCACACAGAGTCGCAATTTAACCTATATTATCGATATTATTTTTTCGAATTTGTTTCTAATAAAAATAGCAGAGTTTGTCCTAAGGCTTTTAGTGGTGGTTAAAATTAATTCCCCCACATAATGTTTTCATTAATAACATAAATTTTGTTCAGTAAGCATATCGCATTCGCTCAAGAATCCTGAGGTGTGCTGTTTGGCGTGCGCATATCTGACGACCTTAATCCTCTAACGACCATGATCCAAAAATATTTTATTACTGTAAATACAATAACTCCCGAGACTGGTTGTTAGTTCACTTTTGTTTTGTAACAACAATGGAAACTGAGGGTGACTCCAGCTGATCCCCAATACGTCGTGTAACTTGAAAGAATAGGTAAGGGTAAGAAACTCACTCTAAACATACGTTTCGGGTGCTTATAGTCGTTCGTATGTATAAGCGTTTTAAGCGTTATGGTCGTTAAAGCATGAAAGAAGCTGTGGTACAAGCGCCCTCCCTGACGGCGATGAATGTCACATTACTTTTTATCTGTTGTCTCAAACGTACCAGCGGAACTCTCAAGGTGTGCTATCCAATATCAGCACCGCTTGAGTCTCACGGAGCAGCCAGTGGCTGTTACGTTTTTTTTTAATTAATAGGTATTTGCAGTAAGACTCGCTGAAGTTTGCGCGCTAAACTTAATTCCCTTGTGCAATATTTTCGTGAAGAGAAGAAAGTTCGTTGCTCCGTGCAGTAAACAAAACATAGTAAATAACATTTGCAGTTGCAGGAGCGCTATTTTAACAGCAGACACCCTAAGTCGTTAAAGCAACTGTAGTTCAAAACACACATACTCAAGTAAGAAAGATAATCTGCAAAAAATGCTAACAAATTGGTATATTTTCCTTATTTCCGATACATTCTTGATCCAATACACATGACTGCTGGAAAAAAATTCAGTCACTGTCATTAACAGGGTTTGCTACTTCCGGTTGTTCATTGTCCGAGCTGTCTTCAAACAAGGGTCTTCTTCTGTTACGTCCAAAGGATTCGAAATTTCGCACTTAAGGAAGGATTGCTACACAAGCTAATTTGGAATGGGTTCCCACGCAGCAATACTCCATTCGCACCCAGTCGATAAGTGTGCTTTTTTAACGCGACCTGTCTCTGTTAGTTTGGTTTCTCCAATGGAAGCCAGGCATTATAAAGTCGACGAACGGCAGCCTTAAATGGGCGGTTGATACAGACATCAAGATTCTAGATTTGTGATTTCATGCCTCCAGGAATAATAACGGGATCTCTGCGGGTTTCTTTCATTTATTTCTTTACTGTATCTCTTCCATTTTCTTTAAATGCATCTAGCACTAGCAGGGATCTCAACTTCAGTAGACCTCGAGGTCATCATCGCCAAACTTTACTTAGCCAGTCTAAAACCAAATATACAGACATCCAGCTATTTTCCGGCACTGCAACACAGATTCTTCTTGGAAAAGTCGCTTTTTAGGGAAAAGGTTTCTTCTTGAAAACGACATAGGGTGGAATTGTATTTCCTTCTGCAGTAACACAGAGTATTACTGTCATTCTGAATTTATGGCCACTCGTTGTCAGTAATGTCACTTGTTTTGCTCCAACATTGTCCACACTGCAGTTTGAAGGCATATCGAAATACATCGGCGTCTGATCAGCATTGTAGATCTGCCTCAAGTCGTGTTGCCCTTGCTTTCGAATAACGATCGTATGGTTTTGGAAAGCATTTTACTTTTCTTTAAAGTCAGCCGGTAGCTTTTTGTAAAAGGAAGTCCGCCGTCTAAGAGAAAGTCCCTTTCGCTTCCCGAACCGCATTATTGCCTGCAGCTGACAGTGAATTTCTTTAGCTTTCGCTTTAAGGATTTTTGTTTTTCCTGGTAATCCACCTTCCCGCTGTTCTTTTACGAACAAGTTTAACTGTTCGTCAATTTCGGGAAATTTCCCTTTTAGGGCTAGTAAAAACGTGTCTGGTTGTCAAGCACATCTTTAATCGTTCTTTCTGTTTGCGCTGCAAACGCGCATTCGCTTCGGAAACTCCAAATTTCGATTTACATGCCCGATTGCTATTTTCGTTCGCGAAAGCGATGACTTCATGTTTCAAATTTGCTGTGTAATGTTGCCTTTTTAGAGACATCTTTCTGTGCACGGTGACTCGAAAAGAATGACTGCTAATTAGATCAAGAAGCCTGAGGTAAGCGGGGTCGAAAGTAGAGGAAGGAGCAGTGAGTGAGTGATGTGCGCGTACACTCAAGGTCATGTGCATCTACTTTTTCTGCTTTCCGCTCCACATCGGCGCACCTGCCGCGACACAAGGCGCGTCAACCTTTATGTATTTGCTAATACTCGTACTCGATTCTAAGCGCACCCTGTTTTTACCACAGAGTTTTTTGGACAAATCGTGCACGTTAGTTTTGAGTAAACATGGTACGTTAGATATTCGCCTTCTGCTGAGCATTACTGATTGTTTTGCATTATAATTTTAAAACTCATTTCAGACTAACACATTGTTTCATTTCTCTAATTTTTATTTTTTCTATGCCTGGAGCTGTGTATCATGACAGGATTATGCAAACAACTGCCGAAATATGTAGTAGAAAGAACTGACGAGTTCATAACTGTTTAAACACGAAATAAGGCTAAATCATTATTTTGTACGCATAAATATTTTAAATAATTATTCAAGAAATTTAAATTGCTGATCTATAAAGATCAAAGTCCTTAATGAAATGTGTGACCTAATGGATACCGATATGCTTTCATGTTCCCGGATAACTATCCCTCCTCACAAATTAGTAAATTTATTAGGATATTCAAATTAGTAAATGTTTAGTATATTCGCAACCAAGGTGTTGTAATAAATGATTTTTTTTTAATTTTCCATTCACTTTCAATATGGATAATGATAAAGATGTTAGAAATAAACTCCATTTGGCCTAATAAAATATAAGCAGTACTTAAGTTTTCAACTAATCATTACGCTTTCAGTTTAAAAAATACGCATCTTTGAAAACATGAAAGAAAGAGAAAAGAGAGAAATGTTCTATTTCTGAATGATAGGGAATATAAAGTCATTGAAATGCCATATACATCACAATATATCTTCTTTATAAAAATGGATTTGTTAAAAGAAAATGAAAATTGAGAGATCAGCAACAAGTTCTTCCTTTTGTAATATTTTTCAGCTTCCAACAGGCAGAACTTGTTTCCACGGGGTTTATAGAAATGTTGGTTCCATGTCGTTGACAAGATGCGAATAATTTTAATTCATATAGGAAACTCCCAAATTATCAAGTTTCGTAGTTGAATTAGGTTTGGTATTAATTTTCGCTTCTTCGAAGAGAAATCTATAATCATTTTCTTGACAGTGTAAAGCCACTGAATCTTTCTTAATGCCGTAGTTCTATATGTAGACATTCTGGTCCTTCATTCGATAGCCCAAGACCCTATAGACATGTTCAATATACGAAACACCACATTCAGATGAAATTTCAGAAACTCACCACAAATTTTTATCTTCAACATGAAACTTTGGTCTAAAAACATCCTTTTGTTTATGGGTTTAGAAACCGATTTATAATTATTGGTTTTGACATTTTCTTAATTTGAAGGTAAAGCCATGGAGAAAGGGAAGTGGCGGATTCCTTGGTAATGCACATTCACGAGAAGTTAACGTGGATGCAAGATTTATTTTCTGAATTTTTTGGAGCTTCTTCAATAACAGAAGGGTTGTATTCTCTCTTTATTGCTACACGGTTAAGAAAATCAAGTTCATTTTTTCAGTCTTCTTCTGAAGATATACGTACCACACGACATATACGTAATTGAAAAAAGGCTCTGAGTATTGGTTGCCAAGATAAATAATTGGACATGGCATGTGGAGGTGACGAAAGAGTGAAAACGTTACGATATATTTTACTTACGAAAGATAATTTTAGGCTTATAGCCAGGACGGACTGTAATGATCGTAAGGCGACCGTTGTTTTCAATCTCAAAGCTGAACTCAATGGGAGGATCAATGGAGTTTTATAAGTTCGACAAATTTTGGTATTTCAGAATTACTTCGATTTCCATAAAAGGACAGCGTCGACACCGTCAATCAAATTTCACGCGACGCAAAATTTCTTCAAACTGACGCAAATAGATTTCTCACTTGCATCAATTTAAACGAAAAATAAAACTTTGGATAACCAAAACGCACTTGAATTAATAAACGTGCATATTCTTCGTTTGATTTCACTATTGTCACTGAGAACCCAGTCTGGTGTATATATGCACTATATGTGCGGTATAACCTTAGCAACGAATCGAAAGACCCGGATAACTTTGGAACTCAAAATTACAATTTTTGCTCTTCGTATGCCATTGCGAGAACCATGTAACACTTTACCGATTGCTCTTTCTGTGTAAAGAATAATGTGAGGGACGTCAAACAAATAGCAAGCACATTAACACATATCCAGATAACGACTGTTGAATATAATAATGGCTTGCCATTAGTAGTTCCCTAAAAATTATGAGATAAAGTAACTAGTGATGAAGATAGCGCAGATGACTGTCTAGAAAACTGTTTAATCACCAATTCGAAGAATTAGATCGAATCTACAGAAACTAATAACAGGCCATATTCAATTAAGCAAGATAATTTGAATAAGTATTCTTTACCTTAAATTTAGCAAAGAGCAAGTTGAAGTCCTTGGTACCATCTGACAGCAGTGCAAATTACTTGGAGCAAGTACCACAGTAACACCAAATGTTTACAGCGAAAGGAAGGGTACTCCAAGTTTTTCATTACTAAGTATGGTATACACTTCTATACTGATTGTAACGCTTTCGTGATGGAAAAAACCATTGAGCACAAAATTAATGCGCGATGCCTATTTCTTGAAACAACAGAATTAAGTTCGAAAGAAGTCATGCTGCATAATGAAAACTAATGTCCATAAGTTCCTTTACCTCATGCCGCTGGTTTAAAAACTCTTATGATCATATGTCGAAGTTTCTGAGTGAAGAGAAATTCAACGATTTCGCTTAGCATATATGCGGACATTTTTACAAAATATTAATTCTTAGAGTCCAAAAGAGGTTAAGCAACATACCGTTGTTCTCTGTGTTTTAGGGACGCACCCCCCCAAACATTCCGCCGTAGGAACAGGGAAAAAGCAGTAATGTTGAACATGTTTCCCTCGTTTTATTTGTAAAGTGTCTTCTGCCACGGTAACATGTTAAGTTTGATTTTTAAAGATTTTCATTCAGACGTTAGATAAAAAATGGAAGAGGTTACATGTACTTCGCAGTCGTTTTATAAAATAAAACAGTTGCAAGTGTAAAGAAGGAATTTTTCTTCTCCCACAAATAAGAAAACGTCTGAAAGGTGAAACATCTGAAACAAAGCAACAGATATAAAAATCTGAACTCACTGCTTAAAAGCAACACATATAAAAAACCGAACTGACTGCTTGGAATTTCTGGAAACAGGAAAGAACGCATTTATTAACCTCTGCTGTCAAATTTACTAGAATGTTACAAATATTCAGGACGACAGATGTTTTTGAAAATTAATTTTCTTCGTGCTGACCTGCATTTTTTCATGAACAGTTGAAAGCTGTCAGTGGTGTGCAGATGGGAGTCTTTCATTCATACGTATCCATAAAGGAAATATATTACCGAGTTCGCTGGGAAACTGTCAAGATGAGAGATGAATATTAGTTGCTCAAGCGAACGTGCGGAACAACTATAAGAAGAGAGTTTCCGCTGGAATCTTCGACAGACATAGAGGGAACGTGCATGAAAATATCAGTTAGCACAACTTTTGCATTTCTCATACAGAACGACATAATAATAATCGTACAACATAGACATGATTGTATGGTTCTGAAAAAGTGATCATTCATTACTCATTTAAAATTTGACTATATCGATTTACGTAGACTTGACTAACAAACAGCAGACATTTTTTGTATGACCACATCAATTTTTTTAGAATCTTAAACTTTTGTTCTGGAGTTACGAAAAACAAAATGTTGGCTTGTGTTGTACGTTGCTCCAGATTATACACTCACGGACAATGAAATTTGCGCACCAAGAAGGAAGCATCGGATTGAACTGAAATTTTATGGACGTAATGATACTGATGAATGCTACACATGATGGCAAAAACATGGCTACATGACAATGACAGAGGGATCTGTGGCACGCAGTCCCGTCATCTTCTGTAGCGCGTCACACCGCCTCGTGCGGCGATACATGCAGCAATACGGTTCGGTATGGAGGCGAACAGACGCCTGGACGTTGTCCTGTGGCAGACTGTCCCACACGTGTTAAGATGTGTGCTCCAAATCATTCATAGTGAAGCACGGTGGCAGCTGGCGTGTTTCAACCGGTCCGACACATACTCCATAGGGAATATGGCCGGGAAGCGGGAAAGCCATGGGATTGTCTGGAAAGGACGAAGGCAGTCCAATACAAAACGAGTCGTGTGTGGGCGGGCATTATACTGATGATGTAGCTCACCTAGAATCACGGCCAGAAAGGAGAGCACATGAAGCCGTAGAATCATTGATGGACCACATACCGCTGGTCCATAAATGATTCACGTACCATTACTAGAGCTGATTTGTTATCGTAGACTATGGCTTCCCAGATAATAATGCTTGCAGTGGGGAAGGTTTGGCACTCGATAGCGCGGTTGGGATTGTGCCGTTGATCCTGGGACCACCACACTCGGACACAATGATCATCTGTCCCCAAACCCAAGTGGCACTCATCGCTAAACACCACAAGTCTCCAGTCTGTGGCGTTCCACGTTGCTCTGTCCTGGTACCACTAAACGGGGAGCATGCGATATTCTGGTATTAATAGCAACAGAATTAAAACGGCGCTGGGATCACACATTCACTTCCACTAGGAGAAGGGAAATGGTTCGTGAGCACACAGGTGAAACTACATCTTCCGTATAGTGGGCCGGGACCCAGTGGGATCCGTTCGTGACTGGCGCACGATCCGTCAATCCGCTCTACTGGTGGTCCTCCTGGTCCGTCCGGAGCCGCTCCGCCGTTCAGCAGTACCGTCCCGTGTCCACTGCTCCCAACACATTCGGACGGTATGGCCAGAACGATCCACGTGGCTGGTTATACAGCGCGCTGAAAACTTTCCGGTTTTCAGCTGATGATCAGGCCCCTCTCAAAGTCTGTAAGTTGCATAAATCGACGTCTCTGGCGTCTACCCGGTTTGTCACTTTGTAATATTGCTTACGTCGGCGGGTGCTTTCCGCATTCATGGGGCATCGACTACACGTCGGCTTAAGAGGTATCTGGTTCGTGCTTGTAGATCCCACACAGGGTGTGCGGTCATGCGCAAGCTCCCCAAAGGTAGCGTATTTGCATACTAGCACGCACCCTCGCTATTTGCAAGGTTTCACGGTTGTAACATGTTTTATTCTAGGTTTTCACATTTCATTGTCCGTAAGTGTAGATAGAGTATTTCACACATAGTTGCATACAACCCTGCATCCAGATCAAACAAGTGTGAAAAAACTACGATCAAAATACTTATTTAATAGCGTACTGTTTTTGGTTTTTCGAAGACATGATTGGAAGACAATAATTTCAGTATTAAAAGCTTGTTAACTCTTACTCTTTTGGAAAACAACTTTTAGGAATCACATTAACTGCAAATCTTTTCACACGATGATTGTTTTATAAGTTCGAATTCGTTTTTTATGCTGTTACTAAAGCATTAACTTTGAATAACAGCAGTACCGGTTCATTATTTGCATGCATTCACGTGATATTAAAAGCACTTCCGTTGGCTCCAGCAAACAAGCCAAACCGATCTTGACGCAATGTGTTCAAGCCCATGATCATATACATCCGCAGATGTGTTTCAACAAAACTTACTTGAAACACATTATGTTGCTGCCCCTGGCGGAATTTTTTTGCAAACATCGAAAACATGGTGTGTATTTCGAAGGAAATCCTGAGCTTGAAGGCAGGTTTTGCATTTGAAAAAATTGAGGCTTTCGGATGCTACCTGCTATTAGATGCCGAGAATGCGTCATCCTGAAGCTGTGAGTCTGGGCGACTGCCTTCCAAATATCCGTTGAATATTTTAAGGAACCAGATGGAAAATGTTTTGAATTCCTTAGCATTTGAAATACAAAAATCGGGGTACATTAATCAATTCGATTTCTATCTTTTCATTTCATAAATTAAACTACTATATCATTGTAAAAGAAACAATATATGTCAACGGCTTATGAATGAAGGAATATATGCTTATTTCTATTGCCGGACATCTTAGTTCACGGAAAATTACAGTTTTAAATATTCAGCTCAATTAAGAAGGGTAAAATAGTTATGCAACTGTGTTGAATATTAAAAATAAAAAAATAATTGTATTAGGTCCAGTAATATCTTGAAACTGCACTCGAAGTTCATAATTGTTGCGAAATTTTTTCTCACTTTGTTTCTGTAATACTGCGATTTCCAGCTGGTGGGTGCTACATCTTTAACCTGTCTTCATTATCAGGCGCCATAGAAATTCAATTTCACCGTTCTTCCATATGATTAAATTGAATAACAGGTTATTCCTTACTTTCATTTTAATTTCCTTTTGAGAACAAATAAGCAGAAAAAGTATGATTTTCAAACACTCAAATACAACTCACACCACGAAAATTTTAAGATATTCTTCTTGCATATTTTCACTTTCAATTTACCTTCGTATGTCAGGAAGCGAAGGTTGTATACAACACTGCGCTTCCTGAAAAATGTGATAAACAATTTCCGAACATTTGGTGTTTCTATTGTGAGATAAGCGTCGTGCTGCCTCTATTTGAGCCCTATTGTACACTGCTACAATGGATAAATATAGAAAAACCATCTACGTTATACAAATTACGGAAAAACCGTAACTATGAATTAAATAATCCTACTCGTAGTACTACTCACCACGAATGTGAAATACAGCTTTGATATTGTAAAAACACATGGAGCAATGATCATGTACCATACCACCGATTGGCTGCGTGACCAGGTGTTGGTCTTCACGGCGGTGTCATGATAAAATTATGCATATTGCGAAGCCCGACATTGAAAAACCTTGAAGTCAGTGAGGGAATTTTACCCTGTTTTAAGCTTTTTGATATACTATGATAGACAAAAAGTATTTATGATTGTTATTTATTTACTTTCTTTTTTTCAATAATTTACTAAACAATAGACTTTAGCAAAGCAGCTTCTCATGAAACTCATTTACATCCTGCGGGACATTGGAAATGTCTCAAATTATGTAAAAATACTACAGCACGAAGATCTTCAAAAACAACTATATAATGTACAGGTTTATCAGAATTGCACTTTAAAAAAAATATTAATTCAGGCGTATGCGCCAAATGTACACCGAAGTGCTGATTATTATGACCACCTAATGAATGTGATGCTCGACGACCACATGCGACCAAACACTTCTTTCATATACAAGATTAATAAATGTGTCTGTAGTAACTAGTTCAAAAGCTTTACCAGGACAAGCTTTAATTCTTGTAAGTTTCGTGGTTGAGTCGCCACATATCGGATTTGTAGTTTCAACCGAAACCACAGATGCACCATTGGAATGACATCTGGAGCATAAGCAGGCGAGAGAAATAATTAAAACACTTCCTCATGTTCCTCAAGCGAATTTAGAAAAATTCTGGCAGTGCGGCATGGCTCATTATTCTCCTGAAAAAAGTTTTTGTCTCCAATGATTATTAGGCAGGGGCTAGCTGTTGTATTATCTATCACATGAATAAGTGAACGTAGGTTATTCGAGCCGAAAATTACCCTAAGTCAATATTTTGAGGTTCCTCACCTTACTCCCTCCATCTTTTATGAGGTTTTCGTCTCTACACATTTCCAACACGTATTTTTTCTTATTTACATCATGGTTCAAGGCCGCAAAAAGAAGAAAAAAGAAAAAAGAATCATTTTCAACTTACGCAAACTTTAATACCTTCCCTTTTTTTCCCTATAACCGAATTCAGATTCAAAATTATCCACCACAAATATTCTGAATTGCACTTCCTAAAACACTTTAAACTCATTAAAACATCAATCAATAAAAACCTATTTACACATTCCCTAAAACGTCAAAGTTAAGCAGCTGTAACACAAGATTATTTACAATTGTACATCAGTGCTCAATTAAAATAAACCCAAATACCTGACACAAACACTATATTCAAAACTCACGGACCTCTCCCTCCTCGGAAACAAGCATAACAACCAAGCACTTTCAGCCACTGCCCTGGACCCAATAGCCTTCTTTTTCTTTCGTACCTATAAATATCTGTTCAATTTATTTGATTCTTGAAACTAATCATCTTATATTCTAACACGTTTTTTTATTTATAACACATCATTTGTTTTTCTCCTGCCTTTTCCCCTCTGTTCTTCTCTGCGGTTTTCCTTTCTGATCAAATCCTTCCAATATGCGTTTAAGCTATTGGGATCGTTAACGTTACATAACCTGTGTCTATTTTTTTCTATTAACACTGTATCCGCCAATCTGAAATGCCTTTCTGTACGACAATTCTTAATAATTTTTATTTCATCAAACTTTGTGTACTGCCTTTGTTCAATACAGTACTTTACCAAAGCATTTTTTGCTTCTTTTTCTTCCAATTACCTAAGTGCTGTTCTAAAAGATGTTTTAGTTTATTTTTACTGCTTCCTATATATGATACTGTAGGATTGTTGCTTATAGGAATTTCGTAAACGCCAGCTTTGTCCAAGCACTTCTTGTTTTCTTTCGTATTGCTAACAAAATTTATAATGGTATATAATTTATTGCCCAATTGTAAATTATACCTATTACACAATTTATTAATTTCAGCTGAAATTCCTTTTATGTACTGAAACGATCCAATATATTTAATCTGCTTATTATTATTATTTCTTATGTTTGAAGAGTTAATACAATTGTTCTGCACTTTCTTAATCAATTCTTTTATTTTTTTACTAGGATATCCATAATTCTTTGCAACATCTGTAATATATTTCAATTCGTCCTTTCTGTATTGCATATTTGATGTGTGCCTAAAAGCTATTTTTATTAAAGTCTTAATACTGTTGCATTTATGAGCATATGGATGATAAGAATCATATGATATAATCACAGGTACGTATGACGGAATTCTATAAACGGTATAATCTAATGTGTTGGGTTGTTTTGTAATCTGTACATCAAGGTAAGCCAAAGTATCCTGCTGTTCAACTTCAATTGTTACTTCAATGGAGAATACTATTCTTTAAATTTTTTACCTATGTCATCTAGTTCTGTGGAATTCAATTTAGATAAGATCAAGATATCATCAACATATCTGCAATATATTAATTGTGATTCATTCAGGTTATTTATCCCTTTGGCTTCAATATCTGTCATAATAACTTCTGCAAATAATGTAGACAGGGTGATCCCATAGGTCCTCCTGTATTTTGCTTATAAATAATTCCTTCAACTGCAAAAACATTATTATCGTATATATATAACAATACTTTTTTAACTCTTGTACTTGTATTCCTGTTAGAATTTTTTGATGCATTAGTTCTTGAGTAATAATGTCAATGGCCTGAGGTACTGGAGTATTTGGATACAAAGCTTTAACATCCATACAAGCCATTTTCTAAAACTGCAAATCTTAATTAATATTTTCAATTAAGTGAATAAAATCATATGTAATCTTTAAACTGTTTTGTTGTTTCATGAATATTGGTGCAAAAAAATTATAAATATTTTTTTCTAATGAAATCAAGGGTGAGTTAACTTTTGATACAATCAACCTCATTGGTGCATCTTCTTTACATGTTTCAATCTTGGGAAAAGCGTTTGGTATACATGCACCCATTGTTGTGAAGGACTTCTTTATTTCGTCTGGCAATGTACTATGATTTCCTATTCCCGCCAAATATTTTATCTGGTTATCAGTTGGGTCTTTATTGATGATTGTACACTTTAATTCCTCTATTGCTTTAGAAATTTTACTGTTATAATCTACAGTGTTCATTAGAACGATATGCCCTGACTTCTCAGCTTTACATAATTTAATGTCATTATTCTCTTAGAGCATCAGTAATTGCTTCTCCTCGTACTTTAACTTCTTCAAATGGAATTTTTTTTATGCTTTTCATTGAATTCCTTTAATAAAATTCTTTATAATTTGAATGTTACATCTTCTTTTTTTGTACTTGGGAAATTTCTTATAGCATCTTCCATGCAAGGAATCAATTCTTCTGTTCCAGGTAAGTGCTCTGGGAATGCATATTTTTTTCCTCGTTGCAAAACTGCCTGTTTGGAATAACTTAAATCCGCAGATGATTGTTTCAAAAACACAGCATAGTTATTATTTCTCTGTCCCGGCACTTGTTTTTCATCAAACAAATTACGTAACTTCTTTGTAACATTCTACATTGCACTTTCTCCCTCTGTATTCACATTGTCATTAATTTCCATCAGTGTAGTGTCCAATATTATATTTTTTCATGTTTTAGTAAAGCTTTTATCCTCGATATTTTGTATGAAAATCCATAAGTCCAAACATCTCCTGTGAAGGTTAAATATTATTTTTCTTTTCCCAATAATTTCTGCACTCAAACTCTTATTTTGACAAATCTGCATTATTTGTCTGTCTTTCATACTTAAAGGTTTATTTTTAACCTTAGATATTTAGGTACCATATCGAAGTCTCTACATTCCACAAGACATTCTTCCTGCACCTCAGATTTTGCAAGCTTAATTTTACATTTTTTGAAATCTCTTATTCGCTGAAATTTTCTCCTTTGAAAATGTGCTCTGTAATACATTCTAAAAAATATATTATTGAGATGACACCACGCTCATGCTAGAAATCCCTACTTTCTTTGCATGTCAACAACTATCATATATTCATACAGCATTGCAAATGCCAAATGTCATCTAGCTGCTTAATTATTCACATGCTATTCAGACAATCTACATTTTGAAGTTACTCACCTTTATTCCCTAAATCTTTTAGGAGGTTTTCGTCCCTACACATATCCAGCACGTATTTAAATATTTTTTTCATTAGAAAAAATATTTATAATTTTCTTGCACCAATATTTCTGAAACAATAAAACAATTTAAATAAAACATATGATTTTATTCACTTAATTAAAATAATTAATCAAGACTTGCAGTTTTACAAAATGGCTATTATGGATGTTAAAGCTTTGTATACAAGTGCTCCAGTACCTCAGGACATTGACATTATTACTCAAGAACTAATGCATCAAACAATTATAACAGGAATACAAGTACAAAAGTTAAAAAAAGTATTGTTATATATATACGAAAATAATGTTTTTGCATTTGAAGAAATTATTCATAAGCAAAATACAGGAGGACCTATGGGATCCCGCTGTCTACATTATTTGCAGAAGTTATTATGACATATATTGAAGCCAAAGGGATAAATAACCTGAATGAACCACCATTAATATATTGCAGATATGTTGATGATGTCTTCATCTTATCAAAATTGAATTCCACAGAACTAGATGACATAGCTAAAAATTTAAAGAAGAGTATTCATCCCTTGAAGTAACAATTGAAGTTGAACAGCAGGATACTTTGGCTTACCTTGATGTACAGATTATAAAACAACCCAACACATTAGATTATACCGTTTACAGAAAACCGTCATACATACCTGTGATTATACAAATGATTCTTATCATCCATATGCTCATAAATGTAACAGTATTAAGACTTTAATAAAAAGAGCTTTTACGTACACATTAAATGTGCAATGCAGAAAGGATGAATTGAAATATATTACAGATGTTGCAAAAGAATTATGAATATCCCAGTAAGAAAAATAAAAAAATTGATTAAGAAAGTGCAGAATAATTGTATTAACTCTTCAAACATAAGAAATAATAATAATAAGCAGATTAAATATATTGGATCGTTTCAGTACATAAAAGGTATTTCAGCTGAAATTGTGTAATAGGTATAATTTACAATTGGGCAATAAAGTACATACCTTTAAAAATTTTGTAAGCAATACGAAAGAAAACCAAACGTGCTTGGACAGAGTTGGCGTTTACGAAATTCCCATAAGCAAAAATCCTAAAGTATCATATATAGGAAGCACTAAAAATAAACTAAAACATCGTTTACAACAGCACTTAGGGAATTGGCAGAAAAAGAAGCAAAACCTGCTTTGGTCCAGTACTGTATTGAACAAAGGCAATACCCAAAGTTTGATCAAATAAAAATTATTAAGATTATTAAGAGTTGTACAGAAAGGCATTTGAGATTGACGGAGACAGTGTTGATAGAAAAAATAGACACAGGTTATGTAACGTTAACGATCCCAATAGCTTAAACGCATATTGGAAGGATTTGATCAGAAAGTAAAACCGCAGAGAAGAACAGAGGGGAAAAGGCAGGAGAAAACAAAATGATGTAATATAAATAAAAAACGTGTTATTATATAAGATGATTAATTTCAAGAATCAAATAAATTGAACAGATATTTATAGGTACGAAAGAAAAAGAAGTGTATTGGGTCATCTGATAGATGGCGCCACTGCGCCTGAACGACGGAGAACGTAAAATGAGACGATGCCGCGCGGGCACTAGAACATTCGCTACATTTCGTGGATGGTGACGGGTGGTACATATGTTGCGTCCGCTCCTTTAAAATGGCCAGGGCAGTGGCTAAAAGTGCTTGGTTGTTATGCTTGTTTCCGAGGAGGGAGAGGTCTGTGAGTATTGAATACAGTGGTTGCGTCAGGTGTTTGAGGTTATTTTATTTGGGCACTGATGTACAATTGTAAATAATCTTGTGTTACAGCTTTTTAACTTTGACGTTTTAGGAAATGTGTAAATAGGTTTTTATTGATTGATGGTTTAATTAGATTAAAGTGTTTTAGGAAGTTCAATTGTGTATATTTGTAGTGGATAGTTTTGAATCTGAATTTGGTTATAGGGAAAAGAAGGGAAGGTATTGAAGTTTACGTGAGTTGAAAATGATTCTTTCTTTCTTTTTTTTTTTTTTTTTTTTTTTTTTTGCGGCCTTGAACGATGATGTAAATAAGAAAAATACGTGTTGGAAATGTGTAGAGACGAAAACCTCCTAAAATATTTAGGGAATAAAGGTGAGTAACCTCCTCAAAATTTCGGATGTCTGAAAAGTATGTGAATAATTAAGCAGCTTGATGACTTTGACATTTGCAATGCTGTATGAATAGATGATAGTTGTTGACATTCAAAGAGAGTAGTGATTTCTAGAATGTGCGTGTTGTCGTCTCAATAATATATTTTTTAGAATGTATTACAGAACATATTTTCAAAGAAGAGAATTTCAGCGAATAAGAGATTTCAAAAAATGTAAAATTAAGCTTGCAAAATCTGAGGTGTAGGAGGAATTTCTTGTGGTATGTAGAGACTTCGATATGGTACCTATATATCTAAGGTTAAAAATAAACCTGTAAGTATGAAAGACAGACAAATACCGCAGATTTGTCAAAATAAAAGGTTGAGTGCAGAAATAATTGGGAAAAGAAAAATAATATTTAACCATCACAGGAGATGTTTGGACTTATGGTTTTCCATACAAAATACAGAGTATAAAAGCTTTACTAAAACATAGAAAAATATAATATTGGATGCTACACTTATGGAAATTAATGAAATTGTTAATACAGAGGGAGAAAGTACAAGACAGAATGTTATAAAGAAATTACATAAATTATTTGATGAAAAACAAGTGCCAGGACAGAGGAATAACAGCTATGCTGTGTTTTTGAATCAATCATCTGGGGATTTAAGTTATTTCCAACAGAAAGTTTTGCAACGAGGTATGTATAATTACGTGACAAAAATTCATGTAATATGCTCGTGATGTCGCCCGCGTTATTTTTCAAAAATCATCTTCGATCATTACATGTTCCAATTCTCTGTATTTTTGTGTCTATCATTGCCTTGAAAAAGCCTCCCAGTGGAGTGCGAAAGCTTGGCGAATATTTGTGCTGACTACACCACAAAAATAAACGGATTTCATACGCTATATGCGTTTCGTAATTAAAAAATATGCATTCCCACAGCACTTATTTAGGACAGAAGAATTGATTCCTTGCATGGAGGATGTTATGATAAATTTGCCAAGTACAAAAAGAGAAGATGTAACATTCAAATTATATAGAACTTTATTAAAGGAATTCAATGAAAAGCATAAAAATAACTTCCATTTAAAGAAGCTAAAGTACGAAAAGAAGCAATTACTGGTGCTGAAAGAGAATAATGATATTAAATTCTGTGAAGCTGATAAGTCAGCGCATATTGTTCTAATGAATACTGTAGATTATAATAGTAACATGTCTAAAGCAATAGAGGAATCAAAGTGTACGATCATCAATAAAGACCCAACAGATAAACATATAAAATATTTGGCAAGGATAAGAGATCATAGTACATTGCCAGACCAAATAAAGAAGTCCTTTCTACCAATGCGTGCATGTATACCAAAAGTTTTTGCCAAGATTAAAACACATAAAGAAGATCCACCAATGAGGTTGATTGTATCAAAAAGGTAGCTCACACTTGATTTCATTAGAAAAATATTTATAATGTTCTTGCACTAATATTTATGAAGCAACAAAACAGTTTAAAGAATACATCTGATTTTATTCACTTAATTAAAAATATTAATCAAGATTTGCAGTTTTACAAAATGGCTAGTATGGATGTTAAAGCTTTGTTTCCAAGTACTCCAGTACCTCAGGCCATTGACGTTATTACTCCAGAAGTAATGCATCAAAAAATTCTAACAGGAATACAAGTACAAGAGTTAAAAAACGTATTGTTATATATATATATACGAAACTAATGTTTTTGCATTTGAAGAAATTATTTATAAGCAAAATACAGGAGGACCTATAGGTTCACCCCTGTCTACATTATTTGCAGAACCTATTATGACAGATATTGAAGCCAAAGTGATAAATAACCTGAATGAACAACCATTAATATATTGCAGATATGTTGATGATATCTTCATCTTATCAAAATTGAATTCCACAGAACTAGATGACATAGCTAAAAAATTTAAAGAAGAGTATTCATCCATTGAAGTAACAATTAAAGTTGAACAGCAGGATAATTTGGCTTACCTTGATGTACAGATAATAAAACAACCCAACACATTAGATTATACCGTTAATAGAAAACCGTCATACATACCTGTGATTATACCATATGATTATTATCACCCATATGCTCATAAATGTAACAGTATTAAGACTCTTGAATTGAAAACAAATACGTCTCCTGCACGATACACTTTAATGATAAAAAACTATGTACAATTAAAATAAATGTGTTTAAGAACTTTCAACACCACAACGGTGTCATCATCAGAAACAGTGCAACAGTGATCACAGAAGTGAGTAGCCTATATACTTTGCAAGACACATAGTTAATGCGCATGTGTATAATCGGCAAAGTCCAAGTTAAGTTCAGTGGGTACAAGCATAGTTGGTGGGCGTAACCTGGCCCAAAAGTGTTCTTCAAGGAAGGGGGATAAAAACAGGGTTCATCGTTACATCATCTTTCACCATTGACGAATATGCGAATACTTTCACAAAAAAGTGTTGATCGACGGTTCCTGGGGAGAATCCAGAATAATGGTATCATTCCAACATGGTAAGTAAGAACCGTTTTAAACAGAGTCTCGACAAAGATGTAGCACCAGAATGCGTCCTGAGATTATACTGATGTTCGTAAATATAGGTTCCCCAAATTACGAGTGGTAGAGCCAATATAACATAAATCGTGCTCTGCAAGGGTTAGCAGATTTAAGTGGAATCAAATATACGCCGTGACGGTTCACACATTCAACACAGTCTCTGTCCTTTATAACAGTGGTAAATAAAATACGAGACCTTACACCAAACTTGAGTTTGTACTTATGACATATGTTCTTTAAAATGTTACATACAGGTGGTATATATGGAATGGATCCCACAAATTGGTAGTCAAATTTATCTCCAAGCAAAGTTGTCTGCAGCCGACCACTTGATTTCTTAACAATCAAGCGATCAATCGTGTGACGAGGGTAACCGAAAGTCAAGGCAAACTGTTTAATCCCTAGCTAACTCTTGGTCCCGGAGATCCTGTGTGGACGAGTGTGTAAATGCACGATTAATAAGACAATGAAAAGCAGATAATTTTTTGCGACATTGGATGAGAAGAAGTAAACGGTATAAACGTGGCAGAAAAAGTTGGTTTTCGGTAAACAGAAAATAATAAGGAGTTATCGGAAAGATTGCGAAAAAGGCAAAAGTCGAGAAATGGCAAAATGCCTAAATCTCGAACTCTACCTCGAACTTGATAGAATGGTGTCGTGAAGAAAGTAAAGTGGCAAAGGAAAGAAGCTCATCGAAACCTGAAGGCCAAACAACCAATACGTCGTCGACGTACCTGATGTAAAGAAGTGGTTTTATGGGGAAACAGGAATGAGGGTATCCTCTAAGTCCTGCAACAAAACCTCAGCAAGCAATGGAGACAGGGGACCCCATAGGGGCACCTTCCAACTGTCGATAGATAAAACCTTTGGAAGGTGCCCCCATGGGGTCCCCCCTGTCTCCATTGCTTGCTGAGGTTTTGTTGCAGGACTTAGAGGATACCCTCATTCCTGTTTCCCCCATAAAACCACTTCTTTACATCAGGTACGTCGACGACGTATTGGTTGTTTGGCCTTCAGGTTTCGATGAGCTTCTTTCCTTTGCCACTTTACTTTCTTCAAGACACCATTCTATCAAGTTCGAGGTAGAGTTCGAGAATTTAGGCATTTTGCCATTTCTCGACTTTTTCCTATTTCTGCAATCTTTCCGATAACTCCTTATTATTTTCTGTTTACCGAAAACCAACTTTTTCTGCCACGTTTATACCGTTTACTTCTTCTCATCCAATGTCGCAAAATTATCTGCTTTTCATTGTCTTATTAATCGTGCATTTACACACTCGTCCACACAGAATCTCCGGGACCAAGAGTTAGCTAGGATTAAAACAGTTTGCCTTGACTTTCGGTTACCCTCGTCACACGATTGATCGCTTGATTGTTAAAAAAACAAGTGGTCGGCCGCAGACAGCTTTGCTTGCAGATAAATTTGACTACCAATTTGTGGGATCCATTACATATATACCACCTGTATGTAACATTTTAAAGAACATATGTCATAAGTACAAACTCAAGTTTGGTATAAGGTCTCGTACTTTATTTACCACTGTTAAAAAGGACAGAGACTGTGTTGAATGTGTGAACCGTCACGGCGTATATTTGGATCCACTTAAATCTGCTATCCCTGCAGAGCACGATTTATGTTATATTAGCTCTACCACTCGTAATTTGGGAGCCGCATTTACGAACATCAGTATAATCTCAGGACGCATTCTGGTGCTACATCTTTGTCGAGACTCTGTTTAAACGGTTCTTACTTACTCATGTTGGAATGACACCATTATTCTGGATTCTCCCAGGAACCGTCGATCAACACTTTTTGTGAAAGTATTCACATATTCGTCAATGGTGAAATATGCTGTAACGATGAACCCCTGTTTTTATCCCCCTTCCTTAGAGAACACTTTTGGGCCAGGTTACGCCCACCAACTATGCTTGTACCCACTGAACTTAACTTGGACTTTGCCGATTATTGCACATACGCATTAACTGCTATGTGTCTTGCAAAGTATATAGGCTACTCACTTCTGCACTGTTTCTGATGATGACGCCGTTGTGGTGTTGAAAGTTCTTAAACACATTTATTTTAATTGTACATAGTTTTTTATCATTAAAGTGTATCAAGCAGGAGACGGCATTTGTTTTCAATTCAAGAGCTTTTGGTGCACGAGTTAATTTCTTCATATCAGTATTAAGACTTTAATAAAAGAGCTTTTACGCAAACATCAAATATGCAATACAGAAAGGACGAATTAAAATATATTGCAGATGTTGCAAAGAATTATGGATATCCCAGTAAAAAAATGGATTAAGGAAATGCAGAAAAAATTGTATTAACTCTTCAAACATAAGAAGAACTAATAATATGCAGATTAAATATATTGGATCGTTTCAGTACATAAAAGGAATTTCAGCTGAACTTAATAAATTGGGTAATAGGTATAATTTGCAATTGGGCAATAAAGTACATACCTTTAAAATTTTTGTAAGCAATACGAAAGAAAACAAGAAGTGCTTGGACAGAGCTGGCGCTTACGAAATCCCTATAAGCAACAAGTCTACAGTATCATATATAGGAAGCACTAAAATAAACTAAAACATAGTTTACAACAGCACTTACGGAATTGGCAGAAAAAAAGAAGCAGAACCTGCTTTGGTCCAGTACTGTATTGAACAAAGGCAATACACAAAGTTTGATGAAATAAAATTATTAAGAATTGTCCTACAGAAAGGCACTTGAGATTGGCGGAGACAGTGTTGATAGAAAGAAATAGACACAGGTTATGTAACGTTAACGATCCCAATAGCTTAAACGCATATTTAAAGGATTTGATCAGAAAGGAAACCGCAGAGAAGAACAGAGTGTAAAAGGCAGGAGAAAAAAATGATGTAATATAAATAAAAAAAACGTGTTATAATTCTAGATGATTAGCCATTTTTTACTTACAATAATGCCCCGCGGAATTGCTGTATATGTGTGTCTAACCCTGAACTGAACGTTTCTGTGAAGTGTTTTTATAATATGAAAGAAATTGTTCGCAATTTTGTATTTGAAAGCTTTTAGTCATGCATAACACAACTAGGTAAAATTGCTACTACGAAGTCGAATTCTGGCTCTTATGTTAAAAGATTTTGCAAAGCTTGTTTGAAAGGCCAAGAGCCAGTTATTATTATTATAAAAATTGTAACCTATTGTAGTAAAATTATTTCACTTTTAATTGCATTTACATCCGTAGAAGGATTAAACGAGGAGTTCCATAAAAGAATCAAACGATAAATCCCTAAAGAAACGTGCGAGGTTTAAATCTGACTTAAAAAAAGTTATAATTAATTAGTCAAATTTTCGTAATGTGAACAATGAAGTTTTGTATTTTGTGTGCAGATGAATTGGCTGTACTTCCAACCGTGGCCCTCTCTCCGCGATTTATTGTGATTACTGATCGACCGATAAATGGGAGCACATTAGCTCTTTGGTTAGTTTTAGCTCAGCCAGTTGGCTCCCTCAGTAGCTGTTAGTTCCAGTGTACCTGGTGTCAGTAATTTATATTTTGTTTGGAGTGCCTTTTACAGTGCTCTAAGACGTGGAATTGTAAGTGATGATTTGATGAAATTGGTAGGAAAGAAGATACGTTTATTCCGTTGTGAGAAAGTCAAATATTGCTATCAACTTCAAGATGTTCAACGGGTCGCCCAGTGAATATAACAGTGGATATGCCTAATCGTTTTGGACAATTCTGTTGTCGGAAGAAGTACGTTTAAGGGAAGGGTGAGTTGTGCTCCGGTATACTTGGAACATAATTCAGTGATGCTCATATTCTTTTTGATATCATGACGATTTTAGAGTTTTATTTTACCAAAGGGTTGTCCTATGAAGAGGCAAACAAAGAATTGCCACAAGCTGATCCTACCACATCCACTGAGACTGTTAATGACTATTATCAGTATTGCAGCGGGCTAATTTGCATCCCTTCAAACACAAACTGATAGAGTGATATAAAAAAATCACTTTGCATACCTTATTCTGGAGTATTTACTCCGATAGAATTTTGGCCTTTTCTCGAAACACAGCCTTCAGGTGGTGATTATCATCACCAGACATTTGTTCCTTCGCATGTTGAAATTGTTTTTAAATTTATATAATCAATTGATTTAATCTACCAGTTAGACACTTCCCCATTCATGGGGAAATATAACTTTTCCGCCATAACAAATGTTTTGCAGTAGGGACCCATTTCGCATTCACAAATTGGCTTCCCAAATTTTGGAAAAGTCAGACCGGGACGTTCCTTTTGCTGGCCAATTCTTGCCCTCCCCCATTCTCCACATGTTACAGCATACGCCATACGCGCCACATGTGTTTCGCGCTTACAATAAGTAATAACAATCAATAAATATAAATTATGTAATAATATAATTGTTGAGAATATTGTTTCAGGGGTTATTATAACAAAAGTATTATTTGTTATTACAAACAAACTAATATACCCATTTATTATAAAACTGTACAAAGAAATATTAAATGCACAAAATTTAAAGATTACTGGCAATACTAATAAAATCAGTAATTGATTGTCTGTAATGTACACATGTATTACCAGTTGTCTTGTCATACTTTTCACTTGAGCGAACGTTTTTTTTTAGAAATACTTTATTGGTGCTTATTTTGTCATAAAAGTCATTACAGGTTAGTCCGAAGCTTACCGTAGAAACCATCAGGCCATTTACAGTATATTAATCTATTAAACCTCTGTCATCCGACCAAGCATTGTTCATTGGTGAGAAAACTCTTTCTAGTGGAGCTGAAGTTCCTGGCATGGAAAGGATACACTACTTTATGAATTGCAGATTTGACACCAAATCATGCTCCTTCAAAACTAACAAATAAAAATTTGGGAGTATTTCTGCTTTTTCTCCTGGAATGATTTAAATTCTAACAGCTTAATTTTGACTCCATATTCAGTTTGAAAATAACGCACAATAATGGGCACAAATTTGATTTCTTTTTTGTTTGACTCATGGTGACAAAGTTTGTCTTTCTCAAATCTCCATGAAGCTCATCACGTGTAAAAGTTGCAATCGCACTTAAAACAATAGCTTCACACTTTGATTTCCCGATGTTGAGCTTAGACTCAAGAACTTTCAAAATCAATTTTGAGAATATTTTTATTTATAATCAAATGAGTTTAGCTACTTCTTTATTTAAATTACCTGTTTGTATCAATCTTTTTTATTCGGGGAGTTATCCAATTGATGTCTGGATATTGCTAAATTTCTTTTCAAACCGTATCCTCCATTTATAGAATGTTCAAATTTTCATAAAGTATATTATGTTTTTAAAATAGTTTTAGTGTTATAAGCAAAAACTATTTACTTTTTTTCGACATCTTATAAGCTTTTCCCAGCTTATTTAAATTAAAAAAGAACTAATTTTGAATTTTTAACTGAAGTGCCATTAAAAACGTCTATTTACCTCTTAGTGAATGGAATTGTACAAAAACCAAAACATATCTGTTGGTAAACGTAGCAAGAAATTAAAAATTTGGGGAAACGCATGTTGGGAAAAATGATAATTTTGTATCAGAAAATCACGAAGATACTGTGCAAGTAACTGCAAATGTTAAACTTAATAAAAGTAATTGCTCAGCCGTAGAAATTTAATATGTCAGACGTTTTGAACCATATAAGAAAATAAAACTTGGGCAAAACACAAAACTGCATTTTTTTAAAACCAGTTTCTACAACTGCGGTATTTGTTACAATATAATCGAAAACTACGTGCTCGTTAAGTATAAAAATGCAATATGTTTCCATTCGATAAATTATCACAGCCAAGAACGTTAGGTTACGTTGGTATTTTCATCTATCATTTTGAAAGATATATTAAATAATTAGTGATTTAAGAACATGGATACAGTAAACTGAACACGGAAATTATTCAAAACAATGCATGATAAAATTAGTATTTACTTTCTGAACAATATATATATATATATATATATATATATATA